>OX422143.1:116291149-117566205 GCA_949129095.1 Volucella bombylans
ACCGATCGCTTTCTTCTTGAGGAAGGCCAGAGTCATGGGGAGAAGAAATTGTAAAGGGAGAGCGAGGAGGGTTTGATGACCCTCTCAAGATCGTTAATTGTAAGAATGATTTCTGTCGGGAGATTCTTCGATATCCTCGAGCTGGGAGATTACGTATGCGTTGTCTTCTTTCTACGTATGGTTTTTTTTTTCGTCCAATTTTTTAGCTCGATATTCATCCCTTTCTGCTCTTGTTATCCGTTGTAGTGCTTGTTGCTATGTCTTTTCTGAAGCCTTTTTCCACTGTATGCACTCATTATCGTACCACGAGTTTTTTCTTGGGGTGACTAGTACCCCAGCGTGGTTTCGGCAACATTCTTAATGGATGGTGCGACACTAGGTCCACTGGTCATTGGCGTTTGTGGATGACGACAGCATAGTGTAGAGCTTCTTGCTTAACCGCTATCTGTAGTCTTTGGCTATACCGGGAATGTTTAGGTGCTCCACGTTACTTCTTTTTTTTCAGGTCGTTCTTTCATTTGTTCGACATTCGATCTCTAAAAGATCTTTGACCAAAAGTGGTCAGAGTGGAAGTTTGCCCCCAGAATGTAGGCACGTCCAAGATGTTTGATGCATGTCTGGCGTATATTAGAACATGGCCGATTTGGCTTGTTCGACCACCTGGGTGTAGCCATGTTTCTTTATGGATATTTTTGTGAGGAAACGTAGAGCAATTTTCTGAAGTTGTGTCGTGGGTTCTGTACTTTCCGACTAATCCTCCAAATATGCCAAAACGATTTTGACGTTGAAATCGCCGATTTTACCTCATAATCTGAACAGACTATATAGGCTCAATCCAACAGGTTATAAAATTCCTCGATGTTAGCGTTATCATCGTCTTCGGTAGCGGCGTGGGCACTTATTAAACTTATGTTCTAAAATGTGGCTTTGATGCAGATCACAACCAGGCGATCATTTATCGGCTTAAAGCCCACCATTCTCGACCGAGTAGACAATTCCAAGGTTTCCTGATTCTTATAGCCCTGTTCTCCGAAAATGCTCGAAAACCCTTGTAAAATGTTCTCTTAGTCGTTCAATCTCACTGGAACTATAAACCCCTCCATTGATTCAGTTTTGGAGAATTATTCCGCTGCCGTCTGGATACAAATGGAGTGCCTTAGTGAAAACATTCCATCCCCATTCTTTCGTTAGCTGTCGCCAAAAACCTTCCACAGGGATTCAGGAATTCACTACATATAAGTGAGAGTTTGAGCACTGTGCCGTCCTGAATGCACATATCTATCCTTTAGAATGCTCTGGATATTGCTACACTTTTTATTTGACTGATCTGTTTCCATTGCTAGCTCAATAGGTATATTTTACTGTCTTAGCTGGAATCTAATCTGCGAAACAAGAGGCTGCCATTTAAGCACTTTATGGAGCATGATACGGCAAACTATCTTTCAAACCATCTTATGATTTGTGATGCTGTGTTATTTTTTGTTTAGCATTCGACTCCATTTTAAGTCGGACGTTTAGTTTACTTTAGCCTCAAGACGCCAAGTTCAATTACTGTTCTAGATAAGCTACCAATGCTTGCATAAGTTTTCTCACTATTTCTCCAGCCCAAGATGGATAAGTCAAAAGGTCCAACACCATGAAATTGTATCAGTTGAATCATCTAATCATTGAAATCTAGAGCATTCAACAATTCTTTGACCACAACACTTTAGAATACTTGAGGCAGAATCTCCTTTACCAAGGATTTTGTATTTCGTCCATTTTTTTTACTGCTGAATATTTTTTTATTGCAGCCTCAACCAGCTTTATTATGCTTAACACACGCAAGAACTCGAGTGCTGAATTTAAAAACTAACAAAATCCAAGTGCTCTAGGAAGAGAACAGAGGACAAGAGCGCTTAGAAAGAGTAAATAGCAGTTTTGTGGGAGAGTTTGCTTAGGTATTAGGTATTAGTCAAAGACAGATTGAATGGAGTTCATAATATCAACAATTCGTTCGGTAAGAACAGATGAAAAGATCTAAGATTTCGTGAGTTAATGTTCAACGTTCAAAAAGGTGAGTTGCAATAGAGTAAAAGCATCAATGTTTCCAGTTAAAAGCTGATGAACAAAGGGATTGTTACCAACTTCACTACGTGTTGTAAGGGATTGTAAATCTATCAGTTCTAGGCGACCGAGATAGGGCGGAAAGTTGCAGCTGGTGATCCAAGGGAGTCTCCGTAACGTGAATTGGATATATCCTCATGTGCAATATGTAGGTGGTGTAGTAGGGTGAGCAGATTTGACAGGCGCTTTCAATAAAAATCTGAACAAGGGTTACATGAGGGGATTTAGTTACATTTCAGAAATTTCCTCAGACCAGCGCTTGAGGAAACGTAGAGCGGGGCTTAGCTTTTCCTATTACATTATTTATGTGGGTACGCAAGTTCAGTTTATTGACGTATAAATCATTATCAAATTATTAGAAATAAAGCCAGCCTTGTTCCAGTGCACGAGGAAATTCTTTTGAGACCAAATGGAAAATCTCCTAAGGTCACCTTTCCAGAGAAAAGTGGAATGTGCCGAAAAATGTTGATGTCATCGTCATATACAAAAATAAATGACTTAACAATGATACAGTTAACATCGTCCATTGTCTGGATGAATATCAGAGGGTTAAAATGGAGATCCTTGGGGAAGACACTGTAGTGTCTAACACAGAATTAATCCGCATAATAAAATCAGATTAAAAGCCAAGGGCCTTTAGTTAAAATAGGATAGCCTTGTGCGAAATTTTGCTGAAAGCTGAAACAGCAGGTAATTACATAAACTTCTTAGTCGACTTCTAGACTTCATTCGAATTCCCTTACGTTTGTGGTTGAAGTTTCTTTCGAAAGGATGGACTTGCAATGAAAAAGCATTGAGGATAGTTGTGCAATGGGCCTATAATTTACGATACCGTCTTTTATTTTCTAAGGTAAAGGATAACTGGAAAATAGCTGTGAAGATTCATACCAAGTAACTCACACATCAGGCTATCAGGATCGGTAGAGTATTCGTCTTTAAGATTTTCAATCTTTGCCCTCACCAAGGCTTGAGTTTTGTCCACTGAAATAAATTATGTTTATGAAAATTTCACAAGTGAGGGAAGTAGAGCTAATCAAAGTGTTTGGTGTGAGAGGTGGAGGTCGGAGAGGTGGTTCTTGCTCGCTTAAATAACGCAGTCATCCGTATCAGTAGAGAAAATGAGATCAAACTATCTTCTAAGATTGTTGAAAGTCGATGAAGATAATTATTTTCCCAGAATGAACCCATTCGAGATTAGGTAGGTTAAAATCACCTAAAATAACATCGACCTGTCTAGAGTCGAAATAATTAAACAGAGAGTCAGACGCATCTACAGCAAGCTAGTAACTGTGGGCTGGTTGAGAAGGACGAATGTTAAAATTGCGTTTTGAGATAAGAATATAAGCGCAGATAAATTCAAAGTGAGCGGTAAATAACTTTTAATGAAGTGTAGATTAGAGAAGACTTGGTGCTGCCAAAAAGGATTCTCTTGATTCCAGACTGTCGTATCCAAATTGTCGTATGAAACAGTATAAGAATCCAAATTAACTACAGCGTTTTCGGCTCGTTACTCCCTTACGTCATGATTTCAAGACACACTCTACAAAAACATAATATCTAATCAATGATTCTATTTTAGAACTTCTATTCACAACAAAATGTTGTCGGTTTTTAGAATTAAATTATTATATAAACATAAAAGAAGTAGAGTCTTGCATATATGTACATATATGTATGCATATCCAAGCACAGGTTTAACAATCTCCACGGCACGACAGATCTGCAATATAAGCAAAAATAAATTCACTCTCTAGTCATATTCCAGATACATTTGTATGAACATTCAAACATATTTGTATTGTGTATGGACAAAATGTCAACTGATCAAATAGTTTTTTTTCGAAGATACATCACACTCTCCACAAAGTGTCTGCGGGTAGTCGCTAAAATACGCGCGTTCACATCATAAGAATTTTCAAATCTTGATTTTGAATAATATAAAATGAGAGAAACTAAATGCGAACAGGAGAAGCAGAAAAAAAGGCTATCTGCCATTGTTGAACGTGTATCTGTGTATTTGTTGGTTCAACTGCAGTTTTTTAACGTTGAGTAGGTCCCGCTGAAGAATTTTTCTTCAGGCTTTTGGTTGTGACTTCGTCTCTTTGGTTGTATGTTTTCAGATGGCTGATTTGCGATTTTGTCATTATTCTTGCACCACGAGTCGCTGCCGCCGCAGCATAGTAAAATCGAAAAAGGATTTGGATATGGATTCCTTTTTTTTTTGCACATTCCATGAGGTTCACCGATGCAGCGTGTGAGAGAAAGAGTATAAGGTACTTTTAACTGATGAAAGGCTCATTGGATGGTATCGGGAAGGCATTCGAAGAGCTGAAAATAAAAATAAAGGAATATATGTATACATTCAGAGTCAGAATCAGTGGGTGACTCCTTCCCGTTGAGTTGTGCACGCCATTTTTTTCTGTCATTCCTTCCTTTACTTTAAAAGATTTGCGTTGATGAGATGGAGTGGATGTCACTGCTGCAGGAGGTTATGTGAGGAAGATGATGTTATGCAAGGCGACGATTTCGTAATCAAATAAAAATTTCAAGTTACATATGAGTTGTGACAGAAGTTGAAAGGTTCGAGCTGACATCCCATGCCGACTTTATTGTTATTTTTTTGTAACCGAAACGATCAACGGATTATATAACGATTACAGAAAATAGACATCGTATATGACAATCTTCATTTAAGTTGATTTATGCGGTATTAAGAGGCATCCTGTCCAACGTAGCTTGAATGCAATAGATACAAGTATATGTTCGAGTATGTATACCAACATTTATTACCAAAAGAATCAGAAAATTGAAAAACAGCCCGGAAATATGAAAGGTTACAACTGACTTGGCTATTACTAACGAGCTGCTAATAACCTATTTTGGTCACAATGACATTTTCAAAATGTGTAATAGGAATATGAGTATGTGAAGATATATCTTCCAGTCCTATTTACGTATTTATAGCAATATCAGTACGGAAGCCTGTTTTAGGATTATCAGCTTCAGACTACTTACATCCTTCGATTGTACTTTCGAGCATATGATTGTAAGCGCCAGCACCTGGAGTTAACTTTCAATATGGAGTATCTGTATACTCGTATCAATGTAAAATTATAGCTCTAAAACCATCGCAGTTTGAGCAAGCATCTCTGAGGATACTAATCGTAGCCTTACTACGATCAAATCGCTGCTCTTTGACACTTAAGGTTGTGAAGATTTGGCGAAGGTGCTGCCACAGCATAGTCAATAAGCACACCAATTCACTTTCAAATTCCACTATTGGTGGGAGTTACCTAATCTATTTATTTTTTTCTTCTGTAACAGAGCGCCCAGAGTTAATTCATTGTAGTCCTAACATACTCGTATTGATTTAACTGAAATTTTTGTCTGTCGTAGAAAATATCACTTCAGTAACAAAGTGTCAACAGCATTAGGATCCACTACATCAGCCAAGAGTACCAGCAGGCTGATACGAGCGTAGGACAGATACTTACAAAGATAGGGCTCTGCGATTTTATTATCACTCTCACAGCAAACGTCATCTATTATAAATCCATCTATATCTATATGAAATCCAACTGTCAACAAAAGACCTAAACGGGGACGCAGGCAGTCTCAACGGAGGTTCGTTTTCTAAAATACTCTCCTCTGAATCTTGCTTAGCAAGTCATTCGGCGATTTCGTTTCTCGCGATGCCATTGCCACCTGGATGCAAACAAAACTCAGTGAATTCAGCCACTCCGACTGTGTTCAGAGGAGACTTGCATTCTAAAACTAACTTAAAAGTCAGATATGGTTCAGCTTGGCTTTCGCTACCGATATAAATACTATACTTCACCCCCTCCATCGATTTTTGACAATATACTCGTAGTTCAATGCCATAAAGATTGCGTATATCTCCGCTTGAAAGACAAACGCAACTTTTTTCTAATGTGTAGTGGAATTTAGCTAGATTTTGGAGCCATTTGTGAAGGCCCAACTAAATGCCTTCCTGGCTTAGATTCTGGGTGCAACCAGTCACGGGCTCAGGGAAGATCGATTTCGTATTTCTACAGCAGCAGGAGTACTGGTATTATTGCATCAGATAGGATGTCCAGAATTAAAAAAACATTCGGCGCGCGAGCTCATTAGAACATCGCCATGCATGTTTTACCAAAGACCTCTTCTCTTTGCATGAAATATAGCTTTGGGAGTACAACATATGATAATAAAATCGAGGGGAGAGAGATTCATTTGCAGTTTGGTAGAAGCAGCAATGACGTAAGCTTGTTCCAATAGACAAGCGACAAACAGGATATAATTGATTTATCATAGCCATGTACATCCAGAGGATCTTTCACAGTGTGAACCTATGTATAATACATGCCTTGTACCAGGCTGACAGCCTCGTGGAGGTTATCGACATGTTTAGTCAAAAGAATTTTGATTAGACAAATGCCTAGCTTCCTTGCAGAAAAGAATGGTGATGCATTTATCCATTAGATCAGACCAGTCAGATTCTCGATGGGAGAATCATTTTCGTTCTAAGACAAAATACTGCTGGTCATATTTGGCCAACCAACTGCAGCACTCCAACTATATTTTACAAGGTTTGATACTTTCCCTTTCCTTTAGATGAGGTCGGGGTTAAACTGGGGCTCAATTTATTTATCCGATTAGCTCGGTCTTTGGCTAACTTCTTTCAGTTACTCACTCCGAGATGATTGAAGTTTCCTTCCACTAAAATAGATGTCCTTCTAGATACGTTTTCTCTCCAGAGTGGAATGGAATCGGGATGGAGTGTTGTTGATCATTTGGTCCTAATGTCATCCCGATATCGGTTTTCTTACCAACTCAGTGTTGTTGCACAACTCTTACAGTTTGCTATCAAATCACTTCTTTTGTAAAATCTTGTATAAATGTCGTAAGGGTATGAAGCAGTTGTACCGGCTTTTTGAAACTTTTACCTTTGGCGTTAGCTTGTCTTTTTTGTACAATATGCCTAAATATGAAATCGCATGGCATTGAATCATCTTGTCAAAGCTTTTTGGACATCAGATGTCTCTGTGAGATTGCTTCCGACCTTTACGGATCAACGAATGGTTCTCTTGAATCATAATTAAAAGTAGCCTTTCATGTGGAGCGCCCCAAACAATGCCGGTTTTTTGCAGAAGTTATAATTTTTTTCTAATTAGGTCTTCGAAATAATTGGGCGAATACTTACTTATTTGGTTTGAAAACATATTGGCATTTTCTATCAAACCAGGAATTTCATAGAGGTGATCGGATAAAACCCAAGAGTTACAGTTTTTTCAAAACGCGACCGACTAACGTGTTGGCGATATTTAGCGATTGTAGTTGTTGTCGTATTTTGTAACAGGTCGGTTTTACTTCGGCTACAACATGATCAATTCGTTTGACGGTTTGATGATCAGGTGATCTTCATGTTTCTTTGTGAATAGCAGGTGAAGGACAAGTGCGATATTCTACCTCGCGCCAAGCCCAATTAGCCTCAATCGTTTTCAATACGTTGTGTGGTGTAAACTATACTGCCAAACATGTTCCCAGCTTACATTTTGTGATGACAAGCTCTTCCCTATCGGCGATCTCTTCCACCAGAGCTTCACTCTTTCTCAACTTCCGTAAATAAAAGGCTGTGATTCGAAGAGATATTGAGGGTAGCGCTACTTTATTTTTATTCGGTTATGGCCTTTTTCTATAATCTCTGACAGCCTCCATTTTTGACTTCTTGTCCGTCATGTCTTCATTTGTCTGCAATCATATCTCATTACAATACACGTCAAGGCTTAATTCACCGCTCGTGAGCGCAACGCTCAGAGGATACGGGAAGAACATCGGCTTCCCCAGAAGAAGAAAAAAGTATAGAAAGTTTGTACTGCAGGAGCAACGTACGGAAGTTTCGCTAACAGGCAAGAAGAAAGTCTCAAAGCAAAAATACCCGTACAGAAGTCCGTAGAGATGAATAAGGAAACCACTTAGTATAGTCACTGTCGGTGCTGAGAATATGGAAAACTTTTTCTGCAGACTGTATAACGGCGAAGAGGATTAACAAGTCGCCGTCAGTCAAAATTGAACATTCAACTTTGACGATGATAACCAAAACTTCCGTCCACCTGACCAAAATGAAATGTGGCAATATCGAAACTTAATTCCTATAAAACAGCTGGACCCGACGGCTTACCGGGCGATTCATAAAACAAGATACACTCTTAACTGCGCCAACTATAGAGGTATAAGACTCTTCATATTGGATACAAGTTCTTACGTTTGTACCCTTCGCCAACAATATGATTGGTCCCTAATAGTGTGGTTTCAGAGCAGTAAAGTCCACAATCGACCAAAATTTCACACTCCCGCAGATCCTGGGATAAGTTTAAGTCCAAATCAATACTCACCTTCTTTTTTTCGATTTGAAGGCCGCATATGACAACAATTGTACAGGCTGGCCATATAGAGCCATATCTAGTTTTTGCATCCTTGCAAAACCCATCCGTCTGTGCAGAATGAGTATTGAGAGCGCCCGCTGCTCCGTCGAGACCGGTAGCGACCTAACCGAAACCTTTGATGTTTTAGGTTTTAGACACAGTAACGCGCTGTTGGGAGACTTCTCTAACATTATACTTGAAACAATTTTTCAAAATTCTGCCCTACTAAAGTTACGAAATAGTTGGCAGAACTCAGTAGAGTGTCAACGGTGTGTTCGCTGGTATTAAAACAGAAGCTACCAAAATAGGGGGTAAGTCAAGGCAAAATCAATGTCAACTAGATTGGTCACATAACATCGAGGAATTGAACAGAACATCACAGTCGACATCTCAAATTTTGAGATAGTAAGGAACTTTGTCTACCTCTGCCCTGCTATATATTCTGCCAACAACAGCTCAGCAGAAATAAAACGAAGAATCACTTTTGCCAATCGTTCTTTCTTTGGGCTAATAAGGCAATTGAGTGGTATGGTGAAAAATCCTCCGAATAATATTCGGTCCCATTTGCGTTGACGTGCTTTGGAGGAGAAAATTCAACAACGAACCAGACGGGCTGTACAAGGGCATCATCCCGTCAAACATCTTTGTCCACTAACATAATTTTTGACCCCCTTCTGCCTCCAACAGTTAATATAACTCAACAAACTTTTGACACAACAGAATGTCGTTATGCACTTTCCAGGCTTAGAAAAAAAAAACAAATCCGACTCAGTTTGCTATGAAAGAAAAACGAAAACAAGCATCATGGTCTCCATACAGCAGGAAGGTCTCCCTACTGACCTTGCAAATCTGAGGAACTTATATATCAAGCTTCACGAGATTTTCAATATGTCTCCCCAAAAAGACTCAGACTCAGTTACTGCTTTCGGTAACTATGTGCACTCAAAACAGATCTCACACCTTCAACGGAGCAGAGCTGACAACGACAAATATTTTCGTCCCTAACCTGCTACCATTGCCAGTGTTCTAACCATCCACTCCTACGCCCTCTCGAAATAACCTTCCTCTTACCTTCTACTATCAAAACGTAAGAGGACTGCGATCTAAAACCCGTGCTGTCTTGCGTCAGTCTCACGCTCTCCCATTTTAGTTCTATGCTCTGACCGAAACTAATCTAATTACCCGTCCACAAATGACGATTCTCCCTGTCATGGTGTCCTATTGGCCGTCCGAAATGACCTAAACCGCTCACCAATCGCTGTTTCTACTTCTTCTAAACTTGACTACGTTTTAATAAAGGTAACAGGTCCCTGTACGTTATGTGTTTTTACATCCTACCGACCCAACCAATCGAATGCTACCAACTTGCTATCGATGCAATTGATCAAATAATTAACTTATCTGATCGTCTCGATGATATCATCGTATTCGGCGATTTCAATCTACCTCAGCTGCACTGGACTCAATCAGATGATGAATCTTTTTTTATCGCTAACCCTAACTCGAGTCTCTTCTTGGATGAGCTCACAGACTCTAGCTTATGCCAAGTTAGTGGAGTCTCCAACTATATGCGTAGGCAATTAGACCTCATTTTCACCACTGACCCCATAAACTCCTCTGTCTCACTCTGTCCCCTTTCACTATCGACCATTGATAACTTTCACCCAACACTTCTTCTTTCTCTTTTCCACCACTCTCCTTTCCACCACACCCCATCGGCAGACGGCTTTCATAAAGCGAATTTCAGCAAAGTTAACGATTATCATAGTAAGTGTTCTTTTAATTTTGTCAATATGTCCCTCTCTCTATCATGTACAGAGAATTATTCAATTCTATTTCTCCCTACGTCCCCTTTTCGCGCAAAAAAAAAAACCTTCTACGAGCCCCCCGTGGTATAATCGTAAACTTCGCTCTTTAAGTAACAAGATCAACAAATTATGGTCAGTTTTCCTTCGATCCAATTCCTTTGCGGACTATTCCAACTACCTCGGCTTATACCTTCAATTCACCCAGCTTCATAACATTCTCTACCAGCGATACCTTGATAGTACGCAATCAAGGCTTATAAACGATCCTAAGTCTTTCTACCAATTCGTTAACTACAAAAAAAAACTCCGATGGTTTTCCTCCATCCCTCATACGAAAATATATCATCAACCGATACGCATACCATAGCCAACTTTGTTGCTACTTTTTTTAAGCAATCTTTTGCCGATAATTCCTTCGTACCGGATCCCTCTTATTTCGAATACATGCTAAACTTCCCAATTGGCCTCTCTATCTCACAAAGTTTTGATCATACAGTGATACAAAATAAATTACAATAACTTAGAGATGAATACGAGGGTTGTCTGAAAAGTTTCCGATCGAAACGTAAAGATAGCGGGACTCGCCAATAAAAGGTAGTGAATGCTCTTTGTGCATCTTTTGACAGTTACTTACCGAAGTTTCAGTCATTTTGGACGAGCAGTTTTTAGTTGACAGTCATTTGAGTGAGTCGATGTGAGTGTTTTTTGTGAAAATGGAAAAAATTGAGTATTAAAGAAATTCTTGTTTTTGAAAGGCAATACGCTTACCCAAATCAAGAATGAGTTAGACTCTGTGTATGGGGACTCTGCACCATCATTTACCACAGTGAAATTTTGGGCAGCTGAGTTTAAACGTGGCCGTAAGAGCTTGGGAGATGATGAACGTTCGGGACGTCCAAAAACTGCAACCACTGACGATAACATTGCTAAAGTTCATCAAATGGTGTTAGACGAATTAAAGTGAGAGAGATAGTAGAGGTTATAAAAATGTTCAAAGAACGTCTTTGTTACATATTAAATCAAGTTTTAGGCATGAGAAAGCTGTCCGCGAGTTGGGTGCCACGTTTGCTTACGTTAGACCAAAAACGTGTTCGAATGAACATTTCCAACGCTCTGTTGGCGCAGTTTAGGCGCAATAAATCCGAGTTTTGGCGCCGCTGAATTACTGCAGATGAAACTTGGATACACCATTATACGCTCGAAACAAAAATTCAGTGGACTGCAAAGGGTGAGCCGGCTCCAAAAAAAGCAAAAACTGTTTTTTCAGTTTGGAATGTGATGTCGACTGTTTTTTGGCATAGTAAAAGAGTTATCTTAATCGATTATCTTCAAAAAGGAAAAAACCATTACAGGAGCATACTACGCATCATTACTTGCCAAACTGAAGGCAGAAATTGCGGAAAAACGGCCACATTTGCAGAAAAAGAAGATCTTGTTTCACCAAGACAACGCGCCATCTCACAACTCAACTCGTATTCACCCGGCCCAGATGGCCCTCCATCCATATTTCTTAAAAAGTGTTCCTCAACAACCTTTCAAATCTCTTCCAGTTATCGGGAGTAAAGAGCGAAGTCGCTAGCTCCATAGCTAAATTTTCACGTATACCCAAACTCCTCGAAAGCAATTTGTGTGAATCCTCAAGCTTCCAGTGCAAATCTCTTAATTCGCCTAATCAGCACGGCTTTCTGAAAGGTAGATCAACTACCATTAACCTCGTCGAATTCGTGTCCTCTGTTCTTTCAGCCTTAGAAAGTGGTAAAGAAGTTGACGTTATAACAACTGATTTCAGTAAGGCTTTTGACAAGATATCTCATAAACTAATCTTGTTTAAATTGTCCGTCCTGGGCTTTGAACCCATTTTGCTAAAATGGATATCTTCTTGCCTGGATAATCGCTTTTATAGTGTTTGATTCAGAACTGCCCTATCGACCTCTTTCTTGGCCACTTCAGGTGTTCCTCAAGGTAGTCACCTAGGTCCACTCCTCTTCATCCTAACTATTAACGACCTTTAAAGAGTAATTCAACGCTCAGCACTTTCTCTCTATGCTGACGATACAACATTTTTTAAACCCATTTCCTCACAACATGACTCCAGCCTCCTTCAAATAGATCTTAATAGTTTTTCCACCTGGTGTATCAAGAACTGTTAGAACTCAATGTCTCCAAATGTCAAACGATTACCTTCTCACGTAAGTCTCCTCAACGAATTTACCATCTTCACGGCCAACCTCTCCCTTGTTGAGTCAATCCGCGACCTTGGCATATTATGCGATAGGCAGCTTAATTTCCGCTCCCATATTGGCGAGACAATTTCTAAAGCAAACTCATCACTCGGCTTCGTTAAAAGATGGTCGAAAGAATTCTGCAACCCGTACGTGACCAGATCACTATACATCAATTACGTTCGCCCCCTTCTCGATTACGCTAGCCAAGTGTGGTGTCCCTTTCAACGAGTTCATGTATCCCGTATTGCGAGCATCTAGCGTCGTTTTCTTCGAGGTCTACCTTGGAAAGTTCCTCTAATTTTACCTCCCTATTGAGATCGTCTCAAGCTTAACCTAAATACCCTTGAGGAATGAAGGGACGCAGCTGATATTACTTTCATTCACCGACTGCTCTCAGGCTCCATCGATTACACGTCTCTTTACAACTCCACTTTCTTTTACACTCGTAATTGTAATCTATGTTGATACCGTCTCTTTTACCTACCAATTCATCGCACAACATATGGCTCTATCGAACCAATCTCCCGTATGCTGCGTAAGGTAAACTCCAACCATTCCGTTTTCAATTTTAATCGCAGCACTCTCTCTCTCAAATCCGATCTCCTTCACTATCCCTAGCTTTAAGCCCTAGTGATAAGTCCTAGCCATCGCTAAAACTTAATTTTTCTTTTAGTTTTTAAGTCCTAGTTCTTAAGCTTGTATTAAGCCAAATAAATGGGGGCTTTAACCCCCACCAAAATAAAATAAATCAACCTAGTCAGAAAACTGCGCATCAGTTGTCTGAGATTGCTAGAACATGTAGAGCGAATGGACGCCAATGCTGCGGCCCGCAGTAGGGGGGGTCCTAATCTTAGGTGGCGCGCACAAGTATTATAGAAGGGGACCTCAACCGATCCAGGTTCACCCCTAACTGTTGCGCCACTTAGGTAAATAAGTGTTAAAGAACTATACCACGTGATCGATTAAGCTTGCTTTTCATCTTATATGCAAAGTTCATCCAATTACAAAATGTAGTTGATTTCCAGTGTTGTGGACGTCGAAGATATTTGCTTTTGCTCATTTTCAATTAGAGAGCACACTTACTCGTATGATGCGAACAATTTTTCTGTAATTCGACTTTGGCAGCATTAGTTTCGATTGGCTATAAATTTTTCTGCTGACTGTTTTCTTATTTATCCATAGATAAAACTACTTAATTTAAGTACAAGATATCCCTATGTATTTGTCAGCTTTTTTTAGAGACTTTCCGCGTTCACGTCCTTTGGGTTTTGCAAAATAAATTAGCGCCAAAGTGAATCCTCAGGGGTAACAATACTTCCTAAATATTCTTCGTCTCTTTTACTTCAGACTCTCGCTCCAAAGCGTCGTCTTTAAAATTAAAGAAAAATCGACAATTATTATCATAACTATGTATTTTGAATTGCAGAGAAGACGAGAAATAAAGTCAGCAATGATGTCCAGGTTTAATTCAAGACCACAAAATTGCGTCCGACACTAGACGTATTGATGACATGACTTGAATCTTGACTGAAATCATGACTCGTTGTGATGCCATGTTATACAAACTATGGATGCTATTTCTATTATTGTACCAATTTTTCTATGCCCACCGATGGGAACAAAGAACGTAATTCACTGTTTCTGCCAATAATATTTAAATTATAGAGATTAACTTACAACACTACATAGAAAACGATTTCAAACATTGTTATTGCTGGTCCAACAGATTAGCTTCTGCAACATTATTAATCGGACAACTTGTATTTTTTGGGAAGATAGGAGCCTTGAAGGAACGGTACCTCGGCACAATGAAGAAACGAAGAAAGCTGGCAGTTCATCCGAATTAATGAATGTAATGCACAGTTTTATGAATTTAGATGAATGCCCTTGGGAAGGTCCTTTTTGGCAAGCTTGTACTTAATGGTTCTGTGATATTTAAAGTGTGTGCTGTTAGCCACAATCAGAGAGGTAGTTCGATTAATGATAGAATAGCTTTTTAAAACATGGTACACCAGATCATCTTCTTATACGGTTATATGGTTAAACAGATTCTTATTTCACACAATTGCAAAAAGAGGTTTTCGCTTAGTTACATGCTACTGTTGTAGAATATTTAATTTGAACGTGCTAATAGCTTAAGTCGATTTTAGAACATTCAAAATCATTCATACGAGTATCTTAGCTTTGGAAAGTTCCGCTTTCAACTAAGAGAAACCTAACACTGAGCAAATAATCAAAATGAGCTCACAACTACTCGTAGTTCGCGGTAACCAAAAAAAAAAACCAAAAAAAAAAAACATTGTACTCGTATAAACACTAGAAAATACTTCTCGTCATCATCAACATCATCACTGTAATTGTGTTCCTCGAGAAGGCGGAAGCAAGGCATGACGCATTCAATTTTGGCACCTAATTGCGAACAGACTTCAATTATTGAAATTTCCAAATGTAACTTGCGAAATCGACTCTATTGGGTGTGATGCGCCGTTTTAAAAATAGACGCTCGCGCGCTAAAAAAAACCACCGTTCAGAGTCGATTGATAAAATCATAATTTTCCTGGAAAACCAATTCAATTGGCGTCGTGTCGTCGGTCGTGTAAAAGTGCATGGCAGCCCAGCGGCAGCTTGACAGCACTGGTGGTGTATTGTCACACTTGGTCGTGGTGACGTAGTTTCCGTGACGTTTTGTCGTGTGCCAAACCACTGGTCGCTTTCCACTATCAATTTGGGGCACTGATAGCTCGTTTATGTTGTACGAGTATGTTTACACTTGACAGCTGGTTCCTTTTGACTCATGTCCGAGTCAAAGTCATAAGTATGAATGACTTTGTTCGTGTTTATGTTCGTTGTTTGTGATCCCCTCCTCAAAGCGGGATTCCGAACTTCCAAAATTCTCGGGATCGAACTGAGTTGTCAAATAGTGTTCGTGCCTATTTCCATGAATCTGCAAAGTGTCTGACGTATGTGAAAGGGGTTATGGTGGGCATACCGCCATATTTGGATATAGTACTCGTATTGACACTCAATTCTGACGTAGATACGTTTATAGGTTAATTTATGTCGGTCTGTGATGAATCAGTGGCAACGGCTTCGAACCGGCAGGCGAGGCGCGGCGTCGTGTTTTGTGCACGATCACTGAGCCGTGACATTCGTAATTGGCAGCGATCATTTCATGTGAATTTCGGCTACGTGTAGTGCAAATGCTTGTCCAGATAATTTGGACAAGACTACTCGTATAATAATTTATTTTTAGAAATTAGATAAGTTGGGAGCACGTGAGTTGAGCGTCCACTTTAAGATGGAATGTACTTAGGGCAGCACGAGACTGCTGATAAGCAGTACTATGTGATTAGCGCGCTTATCAAGCTGTGAATTCATAATGAATCTCAACATGATCATGTTTCACTATCGTATTATCGTTTAATTAGCCTCATAAATTTGTAAGCTACTTGACAGATAAGTGAGTCTGTGAGTCATTGAGTCATAGAGGCATACATGGGTATGGGGTTCCCCTGTGTTCGCCCGGTGTTCGCCCGGTGTTCAACCGGTGTGTCGGCCCATTATATGCCTGCGGGGGGACTAACTGTGATATTAATTGTTTATGACTTGCCTCTGATAAACGTTCCGCATAAACGTAGCTGACAGTCAGTACATCTGTACAGGTAATTTTTAGTGAATCGATCGTTTAGGGCTTTGTTGGTTATTGGAGATATGTATGTACGAGTACATATTCGCACTTGTTCTTTTTGCCCTTCAAGTTTTTCTTTTTCAATTAAGCTTTTAGATTTTTTTTGTAGATACGAGTACCTATGTCGCTTAGGGGGTGCGCTCACCGATTCGTCCTAGTTTGATGGATGAGCAAATTTGAAGTGTGAATTGCAATTTTATTTGCATAATTATTTAGCACATAGCTTGTATCTACATATGTATCTGAGAAGAACTATAAACAGAGGGTTTTTTTCTATTTCAGGAAGAGACTTAAGGGTGTGGACCGACTTGGCGTCATGAATGAAGAGAAGTATGACGAATAAAAATATTTCATTTGCGTCAATGCAAATTTGGGTTAGTCGCGATTTTCAAAACATTTTACACCGACGTGTGAAAGTGATGCAAGTGCATTTTTTCTAATTTCTGTGAAACAGCCTCTTAAAGTTTATCCGGATGAATGAATCAGTCGTATCGTATAGGATGGCATATTACCGTAGAAAGGTTCGCCACCTACCAATACCTTTCGGTAGAGCTCTTCATTGCTAATTAATAAATTGGTCCACTGTTCTTCTTAGTGGACTTGGTACTAATCAAGGATAAACTAAGCTAATAATTCTTAAGCTCATGTCTAATGAAAATTTGCATCGAAGAAAAATTTGCCAAAATAAGTCTTTTATGCATACACGGGTTCACAGGGGAGAAGGTGGTCTTATGAAGGATTACTTTAAGAGCTCCTCGACAAAAACTTTTCAACACATTAATAGGCTAGGATAGCAACTTTTGTAGCATAGTTAGAAATTGAAGCCAACATGATATGTGGCAACGCACTTGTCTGTCCATTTTTGCTGCTGGATGAAACGTTATCTTAGCCAGTGTGAAGTTTTCCCACCTCGATATTCGTATCCAACAGTATTCTTGCAACACACAAGGTAAGGATGTGGATATTGCAGATGCCATAACAAAAGCCATATAAATTGTTTAATTTCCTTCTTTCTGGAACAGAATGCGACAAGTGTCACGAAACACTTGTAGAGCTGTGGTGACATTGCGGACAGGTGATTTGAATGTAGTCAAAAGCTGACAAGCGCTCTTTTCATAAATCCATAAACTTTAATTCAAAATGTATTTTTTTGATTCTGATTTTGATAGTGACGGTGATAATGATAATAGTGAACCTCGTTATAGGTTGAACGTTTTCAAATCGAGAATTAATTTTAGTGTCAGTGATCATCGGCTTATAGAAAAATGTCGCTTATCAAAATCAACTGCACACTGTCTTGCTGAAAGACTAACCAGTAAGCTACTATACATACACTACAAATAAATGTTCTTCGTTGACGGCTTACCAACAACTTTTGATTGCTCTGCATTGGTTCGCTTCACGCTCACAATACCATATGCAAGGTATTAGCAAAAACAGTATGCCGCTGCATTCGAGAGGCTACTAAAGCCGTAAATGAGGTTGAATTTAACAACCAATTCTGTTGGCCAGAAGATGTGCATGTTATTATACAGAAATTTTTTGAAAAAGGCGGGATGCCGGAAGTTTGTGGCGCAGTTGATGACATACTAATTAATATTGATGCCAATTCTCTTAATGAAGCAGCTTTAGTTGATAGGCATGGTCAACACTCATTGTAATTGTATTGCAGTATGGCAGTTTGTGGGCCCGACTTACAGTTTTACTACATACATAAGTGTAAACTGGCCAGGTATTGTACATGATTTGAGGGTGTTGCATAATAGCACTATATATCACAAGATGGAAACAGGATAGAGGCCTTTTGAAAACGCTGTTATTCTTGGAGATAGTGGATATCTGCAGAAAACATGGCTTATGCCCCCAGCTATGACAAGTTCTGATGAAATATCAGTACTTCAATAGAACAGGGCTCACAAATGCACCCGAAGTTTCGTAGAACAAGGAAAAATTTCCTTGTTTAAACCACCTTCGTGTCAAACCGGTGTATGCTGCCAACATATTGAAATGTTGTGTGACATTGTGTAATCTTTTCCGGTGCTATAACTATAGCATACATAATGTGATAGCGGAAATACTTGAAAAATATTGATGTACCAAGCGAACATTTATTTTAACCCCCTACCAGACAAGTAAGACAGCAGTAACTTGTTAGCTTCTTTAGCGCAGACTAATAGTAAAAGCATTTTAGTTTAGAAGTTTATTTAGTTTTTTATGGAAATGTTAAGAAGAAAAGATTAGTTTCATGAAAAACTAAAAAAATGTATTAATATTTGCTGATGTCTAAAACTTCTGTGTCGCTTCGTTCACTTTGTTCGTGGGTGGTCGTGGCTCAAGTGGTAGTATATTGACTTCCCATTCAGACGGTTCGGGGTTCAATACCAGCCGTGAGCGAAAGGTATTTTTTTCAGGCAACTGAAATCTCGTGAGGTGAATGGTTGCCTAAATACAAAATCAAGACAATTTACACTAATAATTTCTCATGGAGCGAAATAACCACTGAGCCTAAATATCTTTCTCTCTTTTTCTCTATCCAATTTTCCGAAAAACTTAAACTTTTCGTGAACAATGAAGGAGGATAACCGAGCTTATTTTCTAATAGAGATCTTCGATCATTAATTTCCTTTTTTTAAGACTAAGCGGAGATTCTTTATTGAAAGATTTTGTTTCTCCTAAAATGATATAATATTCAAATATGTATAAGCAATATTGCATATCCGAAAGAACTAACGTATTACTTTCATGCAAGCCTCTCTTTCTCTTAGATGTTTGAGATGTCTTGAGTGCAAGAATCTATCAAAACCGAAAAAAGTTCAAACGAGCCAGAAATGACTGCAACGCCTTTCTTAAGCGTGTGAAATTCCTATACGACCAAAAACTGTGGCAAAAAATACTGCAATGTCCCAAAGGCAGTAAAAATTTTTGGTCATTCGTCAAAAACATTAGAAATTCCGCCTCATCCCCCATCCCAACGCTCATTTACAATGACATTCCAGCTGTCAGCTCTTTGGATAAGGCGAATCTGCTTGCTGCACACTTTGCGGCCAGCTCAACACTCCCAGATTGTGCTTTGTCTCCGCCTACACTTGAGTGCGTCGAATCTTCAATGGGACGAATCTATTTTCGCACTCGTGTAGTAGCAAGAGTACTTAAAGATCTCAACAATCCTACTCTTTAGGACTCTTCCCGAGTAGATTGAAAACAGCATTTGTCCAGCCCGTCCCTAAAAAAGGCGAACCATCTTCTCTCTCCTCCTACAGACCCATTGCACTTACGTCCCTTCTTTCCAAGGTCATGGAAACGTTGATAAATCGTCAGCTCATGAAATATCTCGAAACACGAAAACTTTTCAATGACCGGCAATATGGTTTTCGTAACAACAGGTCCACTGGTGATTTGATGGCATGTCTTACCGAAAAGTGGAACCAAAGCGTACATCAATCTGGCGAAAGCAAGATAATTGCACTTGATATTTCTAAGGCATTTGACAGAGTTTGGCATCAAGCTCTTTTGTCGAAAATGCGTGCATTTGGGATCGACGACTCTCTTCTTCAATGGATTAGAAATTACCTTTCGGAGCGTTCAATTCAAGTTGTTTTGGACGGTTTCAAGTCTGATATTCACAAAATAAATGCTGGTGTGCCCCAGGGCAGTTCTGTCTCCGACACTCTTTTTAATTTTCATTAATGATCTCTTGTCTGCTACTTCTAATCCAATATATTCCTTTGCTGATGACAGTACTCTCTGCTTTTCATATTCGTTTCCGGACTCACGGCCCTGCTCTTCGGCTGTAGAACGAGAACGGCAGCGTATGCTAAGCTCATTAAATTCCGATATCAACAGCATAACCAATTGGGGAACTATCGACAGAGTGGAATTTAATGCTTCCAAAACACAATGCTGTCTGCTGTCTTTAAAGCGAAATTTAAACACCCAGCCATTATCTATGAATGGCACTTGCAACGTCGAAACCGAAAAACTTTCCATTCTCGGTATGTGTGTCAATGACAACTTACGTTGGAATGACCACATATTTGATATCGCCAAAAATGCTGCGAAATGTCTAGGTTTCCTCAAGCAATGTAAGAAATAGTTTACCCCCTCTGATCTGGCCTCAATATATAAGGCATTCATCCGCTCAAAATTGGAGTACAATGCGCACATCTGGTCAGGTGCTCCTAAGACATCTCTGCACCTGCTAGATAGGATTCAAAACCGTGCGATAAAACTTATTGACGATACTAATATCAGTCAATCAATGGACACCCTCGAACACCGACGAAATGTCTCGTGTCTCACTTTGTTTTATCGCTATTTCCACCACCAGTGGTCCACTGAAATCGCCAGTTGCATTCCGCCCATTCAAACTTTCAACCGTAACACCCGTCTCGCTATGAATGCTCATCAGTATACCCTCAAGCCCATTTTCGGACGTACTCTAAAATATCGTGATTCGTTCCTAAGCCGTACAACTCGCTTATGGAATGCCCTGCCCGTCTCTGTATTTCCTGGTCGTTATAACTTGCACACATTTAAAAGCAATGTACATCGGTACCTCTCTTTTCTTCCTCCCTAAATTTCCCTTGCCCGCGCTGTGAACAATCACATTAAGGGTACACAAACCCCTTGAGTGCGTGCACATTATAAAAAAAAAAAAAAGCTGATTATAATTAACAAATATCCAATAATATACTTATACAAACCGTTATTGGTACTCAAAAACTCTGCAACACCGAGTCCAATAACTGATTCGGATTCTCGCCCAACGATGTGGATCACAATTTGCGATACAAATGGTCAATATGCAGTCTCTTCCACACGCAGAACCAGTTTTTCTTGAGTTATCCACTTTTGCCTAGAATTTAACGCTTTACTTTGGAAATACTATTAATTTTTTTTTTTATTAATTTAGTAAGTACTTAAAATAGCGCGCGTCCTAGCATTTTGACAAAATACGTCCCCTATATACCGCCAATTCTTATTTTGGGGAACAATATTTAGGCTTTTTGCCATCCATTCTTCACATTCTGTTTCCTTATTTTCTTTTATTTTTGTTTGTCGAACACTTGTCGAACAATGTGGACAAGTCGAGGGTAATTACTTTTTCGGACAAGTGTAACGGTTTGCGCTGTGTTACAGAATTAATTTTTACTTGTCGGACAAGCATAGTTCGACAAGTGAATTTAGAATTGTCGACTTGTCGGCTTGTCAGCTTGTGTTATATAGTAGGCCAGTGACCTATTGCGCAGAACTTTGCGCCCAAAATCAAATACAAAGGAACAATGGCGCCAATTGTATTTCCAATGCTTTGAATGTTATTAGGTCTTCACATAGAAGCCGCAAGTTAAACGTCAAGTGGTGGTGAAAAACTCAACAAAACAAGATGCATTCAAAGAATACGGAAGAAAGCAGGTTTCTCCATATTAAGGGAAAGAGTACCAGAGGAATGTGATAGATAGGTTGTGCTTTAAAAAAAGTTTAAAAAAACTTTGCAGGAATGACAAAGACGTACAACATAGCAGAAGATAGCATCCGATTCTATTCACTCGACCGAGATAAGATGACAGTAACTTTATCTCATATTTAAAAACAACAAAGCTATTCAAGAGGCTTCAGTCTTCTAAATCTTCTGTTCTATGCAATGCTGTGTAGAGGCTTAAAATATTATATTTTGTCAATCAACTATATCAGAGTTGTTTCGAGAACAAAGTCCCTTGGAACCACATTTAGAGCTTAGTGACAAGTCTTGAAAGAATTCTAAGAGTTACAGAGCAACCAGCGGCCAACATAAACTTTATATACGTGCATGCCACAGTGTTCACCTCCACTGTGGTTCGTCGTCTATAAAGGAAGTAGTCATTTACGAGTTAATGAAAAGTGCCTGTGAGTCTTCCAATTACGACACAAAAATTGTACTTGATAACTTTAAAGGCACAAAAAGAAAGGATTTTACCTTTGGTAGCTCTTTGAGCATACATAGCACGCGCGATATCACATATGAGAACGTAGACAACGTGACTAATTTCGCAATTAGACGAATATCGTCGTAGCAAGTACGCGTTTTGTGCATCGCATGATCCTTATCATCTCATTTTAAAACACAGTTTATACTTTCCACGTTGCCATAAATTGATAACATTCCTATATTCCGAGTTCTAATATCAACTCAGATCACTACCTACGAGTAGATATGTATAAGTAACCAACGTACGAATGCGTAAATCAAGGGCAGTATAGTGTTTAGAAAATACTGTAAAGCACATGGCTACAGTCATAACAGACTGCCAGAGCCTTGCCGACTACGTTTCCTTCAACTTGTCTCATAATCCTTGAGCACCAGCATCAGGCATGGAGGAAGAATGGAAACGGACCCATGAGGACATTGGAGCGGCCGCCTCTATTGTACTAGGTCCAACAAGATGACCAAAAACAAGAAACCCATGGTTTAATGATGATTGTCGGCAATTCTAGTCAAGCACGGAGTACATCGTGCAATACTGCATTCGAGGACAGAGACTAAAACAAAAATAGCTTTTGACACTTACCAGAGGAGGAGAAAATCCAAACATACATTTACCAAACGCAAAAGGAGCTTGAAAAACTCAAGGTTGAGGCGATCGGAAGACGATACTTTAGAAATACAGCTAAGAAAATTGACCTGCTTTGAACTAGGACATTTCACAACAACAACACTCATGCAAATAATGATGAAATTCTTCAATCTAAGAAACGAGGAACACGATAAACATATATCTGACAAGCACCGAATCCTATTCAACTCCCGAAATCACGAAAACTAAATAAGAACGATAATATCCACATTCAAATCAAAAAAAAAAAAATATTCACAAGAGGATAGTTTTCAAAGTTGTAGGAATTGATTTGGTGTTGGTTTGTTTAAAGGCCCTCATCAGGTGTCTGGTTCTGAAGAAAACATCATAGATCTCTTTAACTGCATCAACCAGAGACAAATCAGCCTACTAAACATCACGTACAATATCATAGATGCCATATGGTGCCAACGTTGAAAATCTATAATTATCAACCTGTGATATCCGTATCAGTTGGTTTTTGATCCGAGAAGTCCACCATTGGTCAAATATTCCCTCCATGACAAATCGGGAAGACTATAAAGAGAGCCATACCGAGTTTTAAGATCCCTGTGAAATTTGCGTGGTTCTACATGAAGTCAATGCTCTATCAAAGTAAAAAAAAAGAAACATCAACGAAACTTCTGGTATCGAAGAAGTCAAGAAGTCTTTGATGCGAAAGGTTGCCCATAAGGTGGGCTTCGTTCCCCCTATTATGGTATATCGTAGTCATGAACTCAAGACATGCTGATGACATTGCAATCCTAATCAAAGGTAAATTTGAGGCAATTTTAAATTGCCTCCAGAGAGCTCTTGGTGAAACCATAAAGTTTTCATGTAAAGTAAAATTCCTTGGGTTACCCTGGAACTTCAACCATAACTTCATGGTTACATTCCCTGATCGATAGAACTGACAGAACAAAATTAACCCCTGTTTGCAAAAGATTCACTGATGTAGTACACCGACAGATCCAAAACAGAGGAAGGAGTTGGACCAGGCATATACTGGAAAACTAAGAATACCTCATTGTACACAAGTATGGACAGTAGCAAATCTATATTTCCAACTCAGATACGCGCAATAGAGCTCTGAATTAGAGAGAACTTAAACAGATGTGTCACGAGCAAAAACATTTATGTATATTCTCTCTGACAGCAAAGCGACCCTACTTGCTATCAGAGCTTTTGAGATAACCTATGTTTTAAAATAATTTTTCATAACGCTGACCAGCACTAATAGAGTCCATTTAAACTGGATGCCAGGTCAGAGAGGTTATGAAGGCAATAAAAAAGCAGACGAATTCGGCCTCTACACTTATGTTGCAACGACTATTCTGCGGGTTACCAATCGACCCTATAAAAAGCTACATAAACCACTGGCTAAAAGCCAAGGTACTCCATTACTAGACGGAAACTTTTTACCAACCCTTCCTTCAAAAGAACAAAACACATTATGACTATGGGCATATCATAAGACAATACCTGTCGCATGTGCAACGAGGACGAAGAAGCAGCAAAGCACATCATTTGCCACTGTTACTGCCTAAGAAGAACATATCTACGTCTTCTAGGTAAGCCAAACCTTGAGGCAAAATATATCACTGCCAGCAAACGCAAAGACATAGCCCAATTTATTACAATTTCAGGCATCACATTTGACCTTTGACAATAGTGCCTTGTGCGCCCCAGTGGCAGCAAAAAAGGGTCAGGAGTTCTATGAAAGCAAAAAACATATATGCCGTCATCAAAAATGAGCAATCAAACGGCCTTAGATAGAACACACGGTGGACAGCTATAATCTTTGAGGTGCCTGATCTCTAAGGCGAAGAAAGCAATTGCAATAGGTTGTGTGGAGCGCGTTTCCTCAGTAAGACAGCACTAAAAACGAAGATCGTATCTATAGTATAATGAAGTTGAAAGGTCACCTCAACCAATTGGGTGTGCATGAATTTGGTAAGGGATGGAGCTAACTATGGAGACCTATTGATTGTGGCACAGAACTGACAAGTCTGTAAGCTGTAGTATTAGATAATGCTTGTATTCGAACTTTGTTGTAAAACCAAGATCTATGCAATGATGACGGACTAAAGTTATGCATGTTATCTGAAAGAACTAGGTTTTTTTTAAAGCACAACAATGACAGTGATGTTGTTTTAATAAAAACATGGAAAGCAGTGGATCAGGAGCTAGATATGGCTATGTTATTCATAACATATATCATAACATTGGACTGTCTATTATATTATGTGTCCAGTTTATGTAACCTTCCTGCGCTGGACGGAAGGACGGAAAGTTTGCATTCCTTATTTTGCAATTCTTACAATTCTTACAATCATTGAAAATATTTAGGTGAACACATTTACACCTAAAGACTATGATGTAGAACTGTTACCCATATACAAGTAAACCACTATGGGTAACATGTTTCAGTAGAAACATAACCTGGGTCAACTTTAGCACGATAAGTCGCAAAATAATAAAATAATCAACACACTGACGTCAAGACTCATTTTATTGGCACTCCTGCCACTTATCACGCTTATTAGCCGCTCACCACAATGGGTGGGTAAATTGATTTAATAAGTGCGACGGAACTTAATTGGATCGGTACTTACTGCAATATGATCCACTCGGTTCAAGACCCTCCACGTTAAGCGAGAAAAACACATTAACCAAGCGCCCACTTCATCGGCTCGACAGTGTGCCCTAAAAGGCACGTCTCGTCATTGTTACGAGTATACCCTCGATAAAATGGGTAATGTGAGCCGGGTTGTCAACACTCCACAAAGATAGGCACAACATACATATGTATGTTATGTAGTATGCGCACTTGTCAGTACGAGTAGTATACAGTCAGACCGAAGGAACATAATTGTCGCTGCATTTTGCATTGTGACATGTGCTGGGCTGTAGAGTGTGTATGTGTGTATACTGTATATGCACGAGGAACATGGATCAACAAAACACCAGACCGTCAATAATCAGCTCTTCAACTTTGACAGCTGTGAATTATTGTTATTTTGACTTTTCCATTTGTTCCAGAGTAGTTGTTGTTTTTGTTGGTTAAGGAATCATTTCACTGGGATCAGGTTCCAATTGTTGGAGACACTTAAGTCGCTATCGGTATTCATACGCACGACTCACTTATGCGGAACCAAGTGAAACTAATTAGCCGTGGCCCATAGCGATGGATCATCGCAGTAGACCATTGCGGTGGACAATTGCAATGGACCATACAGGATATGTGGATGCGGTGTAATGCGCCGCTTGACGGATCATAGCGGGGAACCAGCTTACTGACACTCTTGTCACCAAGTCTGTGAGTAAAGGGAAGACATAACTCAGGGCACAGGAATACCACACGCGTTTTGTGTTAAATTACATAAATGGACTCTTCATACGAGGCCTCGACCGAAACCATTCAATGGCTAGGCCTGCAAGTGGCCCATGTGTGCTACAACAAAAATACGGCATTGACCTTGTGTCAACTATCACGATTATGCCTTTACCCTTAGGAAAAAGTTTTGTGAATACTCGTATTACGAGTATGTGAAAGTGGTGAAACTAAAGAGGCTTGCCAAGGTGCATGTGCCTGAAGTCACACATGCGTGGTTAAGGAATGACCATGTATATACTATACATACATACATATGTAGCATATGAGCCTTAAATTCGAATAAAATATAATAAAATCTACTAAATTTTAATTGAACAATTTTTGGCATTTAATGTACGAAAACAATTTTGGGCGAAGATCAGTCAAATTTTTGCGTAAATCGACTTGTGCATCGCGTATAACAATATTGATAATATTGACTTCCAAGTTATTAGTAGCTGCTAGCTTATCGGCATAAACCAGTGCCTTCAGGTGGAGGGAATCTTGTCGAAAGGTGTCAAATCACATGACCGAAGCCCAATAGACAGATTCATTTCTGTCTTTCTCTCCAAATTGCGATTTCAGAAATTTCTAACGTAATCTTGGGCTATCCACAAGCAAACCAGCATCGACTTCTGCTGACACAGACTTTCGCGAAAAAATCGGAGAAAAACCAACGAAAATCGGCATCGGTCGACAAAATTAAATCGCGTAACTTTTGTGAGAATGGCTCAAAAATGCCATAAATCAAGGGGACTTCACTTAAATGAAGAAAAAAGTGGTGGTAGAACGATGAGGCGAATTGGCGGTAAGGAAGAAAAGACAAGCCTTCACACTAGCAGGTGTGGGAGCATCGAAATTTACAATAGATATAAAAAAGCCCTTTAACGCGTTACTTAATGAAGAATTCTCACGCAACACCATTACTCATACCTCGGCTTTCACGCACACAGAGGAAATGAGAAATCTTACGGAAACCGTAGATAGAGAAGCAGTAAGAAAAGTGCATCTGAGGCGGGCAGCCGAACCAGATCACAAACCCTCCGAAGTATGAGTGACAATTGGAAATCTTGGATTTAAATGGATCGTGATTTATAAGATGACAAACGAATGTTATATGCATAGAGGGAATAACAGCATAATTTCAAGTCAAAACTTAGGTACACCATGGCAGTGTTCACGAAGTTTGTCGGCAATTTTGCAGCAATCCTTATGGGAGACCCTTTTTGAAATTCGAATTTGCCTTTTGGTGTAAGGTTAAGTTCTGTCGTTTTGTACCACATGCACTTCTATACATTGTCGACCGTTAGTAGTTTGCATATGTTAGTCAATAGTTGTTAAGCTTTCCGGAAAAATCATACATTAACTTCCGAAGATATTGTCTTCAAGCTGTGGGTTCGTGAGACAATTGTGTTGAATATCGCATCAGCGTTGCGTATCACACATACTAGTCGCAAAATATTTAATGGACTCAATTTTCGTATGTTCCTCAAAACTGGCTCGTCCGAATAGGGAGCTGTTTTTGGACTGTTTGTCCAAAAATGTTGTAAAAAAAAGATTCTATAAAATGTTTACAGAAGGGAAATGCCACCATCAACATTAGAACCTGGTACGTATCAGGAGAAAATAATTTTGTATTGTTGGTGGAACAGCAAGGGTATGGTGTACTACATATGAGCAACTTACACAAGACGGTAAATGCTGATCAATATTGTATTTTGAACCCTGCGCAATTGTCCATTTTCTGCCCAACACAAAGTTTGTACTCTATCATCAAGGACATCCGTTCAAAAAATTTCAGATTTAATCTCCGTGTTGAATAGTGTCCAGTTGATTTTTCTTCGATTCTCGCTCGGAAGTATATCTATGATCTGTAGCCTGGCTGACGTGAAAGGTTAAATGGATAAATTTTTTTTCATTACAACGTTTAATGAGAAAAACCACTGTGGTCGACCAAGTCAATCTTCTCACGGTAAACTTTCTGAAGTGGTGGCCGTGGCTCAAGTGGTAGCGTACTGGCTTCCACATCTGAAGGTTCAGTGTTCGAATTCCAACCCTCCGAAAGGTCAACTAAAATCAAGTTTGATGACTAACAATTTAGTCTCCCCATTAAATGTTGGATGCCAGCCATGGAGCGAAATAACTACTGAGCCCAAACATCTTCTTCTCTTTCTGTCCAATTTTCCAAAAAACTTAACAAATGCAGAGTCATTTTTAACATAGTTGTACGACAGCCCTATTAAATGTAGTTGAAGATATTAGGGATAGACTGGATAATGACTGTATTACGTTTTTAGTATTATTAGACTTTTCTAAGGCTTTTGACTTGGTAGAGCACTCTATTCTTATCAAGAAATTAAGGCACTACATTTACATTTTTTTTTTTTTATAATTTACACGCGCCTAAGGGGTTAGATACCCTTTTTCTGTTGCCAGGGCGCGAGCGGAAAGGTAGAAGGAGGAGAAAGGAAAATTGTTTTGTAGTGGTTTGAAACTCAGGTTTGTTTAGTTTTGATATTCGCTCTCAAAGGATGGGAGTCCGAATAGGACGGAGAGTTTTTTCTTCACTCAGAGTGATTCGAGGTATAATTCACAGTATTTTTTTTCTGTGCTTGAAACTCTACAACAGCCAAATCTACGTGTCAGTGTTATGCCTTCACACGTAGAATTTTTCTGTCTGAGTTCCAATTACACAAATGAAAAACTGACTTGCCATGTGCAGGATCCGAACCTGGACCCTCCGAGTGAGAAGCGATTGCTAGTACCACTATACCACGGCCACCCCATTAAACTAATTTCAGCTTATCTAAGTGAAAAAAAGCAGGCTGTGTCATTAGAGGAGATTCTACATGATTTTCTTCCCTTAAATAAAGGTGTACCCCAAGTGTGGATTTTAGGGCCTCTCTTATTTTTAGTTTAGATAAATGACATAGCTACCGTTATATTGAACTCATCGAAACACATTTATGGTGATGTAATTAAAATTCATCGAAATTGTCCGCTAGTCCCCATTGAGGATTGTGCTAATGACTTAAATGAAGAGCTTCAACAAATTTCAGATTGGTCGTTTAAATGTTGCTTAGTAATCAATTCTGGGAAATGTAAATGTTTGATTATTTGTAAGACTAAATAAGATTTGTCATACAATATTTTCCAGATATACTCGTAATGCTGAATGATTCAAATATTGAATTCGTTGATTCTTCAAAAATTCTAGGTGTAGTCTTCAATACAACACTAACATGGAAGAACCATATAAATTCTATAGTGGGTAACACATATGGTGTTGTTCGAACTCTATGGATTGTCCAAAAAGTTACACTATTCAAAAGAAGACTGCTTCTTGTTAAGGCTTTAGTTATTCCTGTACTTATTTATGGATGCAAAACTTTTTTTAATTGCGACGCTGAGAGCAAAACGAAGATGCAAGTAGCATTCAATACCACAATTAGATATGTTTATTGTCTCAGAATTCACTCCTACGCAACTTACGAGAGCTAGATAGCGCACGACGCGTAGTTTTAAAGTGAACTTCAACACTTCTTTAAACAGAACAACTAACTTTAATCGTTATAAAATATATTCTGTCAATGCTAAGAGGAATTCTAATGGGGAAAGTATGATGAACATGAATACATCTTTCTAATTGGAGCATTTTATTTTGCTTGAGGATTGATGAAGGATTGGATGAGCATATGCCAGGAAAATTGTCGTCAAGTTCATCATATTTCACTGTAGGTTTCCAACATTTGACTGTCAGAAAAATTACCGAAGGTTGACTCTTTGAAATTCACTAAAGTCCCGCGGAGAATAATGAACCTTTGCGCTAGCTACAAAAATGCAGGATATGAAATCTCAGAACCAAAGCTCATGATCAATATGAAGCTTTATTTGAATTCAGTAGTTATAAATCACACAATGAACTACTCTAATTAAATAGTTACCGCTGACAGTTTTGGTCAGGCAGATCAATATCTACTTCAACTTACGATTACCTTCCCAACGCACCCTCTAAATTTTATCATTATTATCATTATTATAAGCTCATTTATTTTTCACAAAACAATTAAAAATTGACTCTCAAAGGGGTTCTTGTAAAATAAGCCGGGATTTTTCCAAAGGTTCAACCCTTAGTCCATGGAAATTTTTGACCAAAGTGAAAGTGGCAACTTTTAGTTGGAATTAGAGATATCGATAGCATTTCCCTGCAATTAGACATCTACGTTAGTACCAAGCTACACATTGAAATACACAAATAAATGTTAGTTGTAGAATGAAATCCCAAGGACGTTTAGCAAAATTTCTCCACTCAGTGAGATTTTAGATGATCTGGTAGTCGTGCCCACGCGTTAGTGACACAATGAGATGGAAAAATTGTCTATGTGAAATCAATCAACTGGGGGTTAAAAACTCACGGTTATTATTTTTGACCTTCTCCGATGAGTGTTGACTATTTTTATCTTAATAATTTTCCATGAACGTAATAAGGATGCCCACTTTAAATTCAGAAATATTATAGATAAAACAACCACATCACTCCTCGACTGTATATCCGTATTCCATTCGTATCCCAGGCTAATTAAAAGTTTTCTTAATGAGTACATAATCTCGCCCCCGAGTTATGACCAACACGAACATTAAAACCAACAATCACAAGGAGATTATCTGGCTTCATCTCATCCCGAAGTTGTATCTTTATCTGAATCTGTATGAAGACTATGACAAATACTGGTATCAAAATTAATATTCTTTTACGAGTATTATCGCCGTTGTTACCATTGTCAGGAGTTCCATCTTCAATTTTAGTCCTCAGATATCCGTACGTGACTGTTGGTTTAGTGGAAATTAGTCTACCTCCACCCGTTTAATGAGATACGAATGCGAGTACATGGTGAATGGTAAGTGGATGCTCTGGAGGCTCTTCCAAGTGCATCCTTTGCGGTACACCAACAAATAACGTAATAAAACTGAAAAGATACACAGATACGAATACAAGACAAGAAATACCAAAGCATAAAACCGAAAGAAATTTTGGAGAAAAATTCTCGAAAAAATTTCACAAGAGAAAATTACGGCTGCGAAGGAATATTTTACGTGGAGTACCTGAAGTGCGCGTAGTGTCCGGATAATGGATAAGACCGCGAGGAGAAAAGGACACGACAGAAAAGCGCCTGAATAAAAATTACGATTTATGTTGACATGTTTAATTGAATGGCCTTCAGAGAGTGAGCGCCTCCTTTGGCTCCTAAAAACAGAGTCATCTACGTTTTTTTTTCTTTTCAGATTTCAGTTTTGTGTGTGTTTTTTTTGTGTTTTTTTTTTAGTCTTTAAGCCTTGGACCCAGTGGTTGGGTCAACGTTTTATTATCCATCCACCTTCAAGAATGAGACTACCATCTCAGCATCCTCATCAATATCACGAATCCGCTGCACCAGCCAGAGTAGAGCAACCGTCAGCAGCAGCATCATCATCATCATCATCACACCGAAGTACGAGAGGATCTGTAAGTTACTTAATATGCAAGTAATGCAACCGTCATATAGGCCCTGCTGAGATGTCTATCTAGGTCGACGAGCTGGTATGGATAAATGGAAAAAAAAAAAATTATAATAATAAAAAAATTAAATTCAAAGTCTTGACTGGATGGTGGGTCGAACGAGGGGGAAGTAAAGAGTGGTGTGTGAGACCAGGACCAGAGCTGAGGCAAGAGAAAGATTGCCGGTTAAGATGTCTCCGGAGAATGAATGGCTACGATGCTACCATGATGGCTTTTCATTGAGGAGCTGCTTGTGGTATGGTCTTTGGTTTGTTGGTTGCTTGGTCGTCATGGTGTTCTAATTCACTGAAGTGGCTTCATTTATGGAGTAATCGCTGGATGATGGAGTGGCAATGGTCATGTGTGTGGTTTTTTTAGTTTGATCTTTCACCCAGTTAGAGCTGTGATAAGACGCGATAACGACGAGGACGTGCATTTCACCCCGGCCGTACTAAATTAAAAGTTGAACAGCAAACGAAGGAGACTGTAACAGGTAGAAGGCTTCATAAATTTCGGATGTGATGTTATGCGCACTGGAATTTTACGAGAACGGACAATTAAAATTTGGTGAAATGATGATTTTTATCGAATTCCTTACGAGTTAAACCACGGTGTCCGAACGGTGTCATAAAATGTTGGTATGAACGTAGAGGGGGAGACCATAATTCTGTTTGATGGTTTTGTTAAAACAAATGAAGAGAGTGGGAAATAAAGTTTGACTTATGATTTCCTTGTCAGAAGGCAGATTAGACATCTTCTCATATGACAAAGGGCAGATTTCCTTTGTTAAAAAATTTGGGTACCTCCAGACAAAGAAATTATGTAATGCGATGCATGTCTAACTGACTTTCGACGACATGTATTTAAATAGGTTTATTTATTTCCTTCAGCTATCAAGAGTATGAAATAGTTTTGTCATCGCCGGGAGCGAATTTTTGGTTGGATGTTGGTACATATTCCCGAATGGAATCTCAGCATAATTTGTTCGATACTTATGAAAGACGACTCACTGAAACTCTCCACATGGAAACACATCAATATTCCACATATCGCAGAAAAGATACACTAAATTGTTAGCAATCATAACACCGTGAATATTTGCCTTTGGACCCATGCTGGAAATCAAATCCTATTAAGAAATATAAATGGTGTTGTAAAAGAACAAGCAAAACAAAGAGTCATCTAAGGTTGTCACAACAGATTCCTGGAGGATTTAATAAATCCTCCGGACATACGAAAATATTGAAAGGGTATCACTTTCGAAAGGTCTATCTAAATTTCAAAAGAAAAGGAAAGCCAGGAAACTGGTATATATTTGGCGAGTGTCATAAACCATAAAAATATGTGTTTCTGGTATTTATAATAGATTAGGTTAGTTTAGCAGGGCCCAAGGCAGCCTAGTATCTCATCGCAATTAGGTGTGCACAATGCTTGGACAGTGGAAATGGGAGGGAATGGTAATTGAATTGCGGTTGATAACTTTCGGCCCGCTCTGTGCTTTGGTTGATATTTCGTCCTTCAGTAGGTCTCAGTCATTATGTTGCATCCTCTAAACTGAAAAGAGATGTAAATGAAACAGCAGATAGCTCTGAGAGGTTATAGAAGTATTTACAAACTTCTTAAAGATATTTATGTCAAATTACAGAGCCTGGAACAGTGGTACAGATATTGGAGGGTATACACCCGTGTGTCTATGTCTCTACATACTGCACAGAGGTCGTCGTCAGTAAGGCGCAGCTTTATTCCATATGCCCCCAGAATATTAGGGTCTGTGAGTAATCCAAAAAGCGTTGAACTGTCTAGTTTTGCCTTTCAAGAGAATTTGTCCTGGATTTGCTGAGTTCTGACCATAATTGTCTTGAAGTTTCATTGGCTTTGATTTGTATCGCGTGTTCCACTTTCATTCTCAGAGTGCAGAGTGGAGGTTTGATACTTCGATCCACTAGTTCTTTATCAAAGGGAGATCCGTTTTCGTCTGCATGCTGCTTACTTGATACTCCTCTCTAGCCAGGGACCCAGTGTTGATTAATATTATTCTGAACGCAAAGAGACCTAAGCTATTCGACTGTCGAATATCATTGTTAATGATCATTTCTTTCTTTGCACGGTCTTCAACAATAAGCTTCTAGCTCAGTTTACTTTATACAATAGTACGATCAAAGGAAGAAGGTCGAATTGTGGAATAATCCTTTAATGTGCGAAGAGCTCTGTCTTTTGCGGGTTGATTCCCAGCCCACAGCACTTGGCTTATCCATCGATGATTCTAAGACTATAATTCAGAAATTCATTGATTGGAAAGAACTGGCCGCACTACATCATAAGCGTACGAAGTGGCTTATTCATTTTTCTATAATAAATACGAGTAGACGTCGAAAGCCCCTCATATCCTTTTGCAGGGGTTCGAATATACTCAAATCTGACTGCTCTCAGCTGTACATGTTGACTTGGAAATGAATGCAATTTCCCTTCTAGCTCACTAGAAAGTTATCAAAATATTTATCCGTTATCCGTGTCGGTAGCACAAAACCAGCCCTTATTCCGTGCTGACAAATCATCGAAATCTGTAAGCATTCAAATCAATTATATAACCTGTTTCTGCATGTTTTTATCAAAAACAGATTTACACACCTTATACCAATGTATCCGTATAGTGCCCATGTAATCGGATTTTCAGCTGCCTATTGCCACCTCTACGGTTCATTAAATCCAAACTCGGCTTAGATACCTTCTATGGGTGCTGTAACAAGCGCATAATAACCGTGACACAAACACTATCTACCAAAGCAAATTTTCTCCCAATGATCAACCGAAATCTCTGACTGCAGTTCACTTCATGTTTTCATTTAAGCTGTCCATTTGTTTTCCCTTGGGCGGCAAGCTCAATTTTACACGCTCAATTGCCAAGGATATCCGTGAAATCGGTCAATTCGCCACGGCCGCATTCAGGATACACACAATACACACAACACACACAACGGATACAGCAGATTGTATTATTCCCATAAGTGAAAACATTCCAAACTATGTATAGTCGCCGGATGGTGGTGTTGGTTGTACAGAACGGATACTGTTATATTGCTGACCGAAGGATTGAACCCAAAATATTGTATCTTTCGGTTTCGATTCGTAACTTCTTGTATAGTAGAGTAGGCATTGGGAATTGTGAGGGAGAATGGTAAAATGTTCACCTTCCTGCGTGATCATGTTGTTGGCAGGTATGTAAAGATACACGTGGGCCATTATCGAGAGTTTGCAGGATAGGACACACATCGATGATGGTGGCGGCATCCTAATAGAGATGTTCTCAGTTAAGTTTGACATTTCACTGCACATAGGCAACACAGAGGGACCACTGAGAACACATACTGTATGTGAAGAGGTTTCACCTCAAATGCCAAACAATGGTGTTCGGTATCTGGGAACACCCGCCGTTCTGAATTACCTACCATTATCAGCGTAGCGCAATTGCTCTCTGGCAAAGCAACTTCGTCGGTCAACCTTAACAGATTGTGTCCTTTATTGTGCGTACACACCTATTGTCTGACTTTGTTTTGTAAGCGAATGAAAATTATTTGTAGTTATGCCTATTTTTTCTCACTCACTTTTCGACCTTTTCTTTTTGTGATTTTTTTTTTTGCGGGCCCCGAGGGTGCTGCTACCTTTTAGCCAGGCCGCCCAAAATAAGATAGAAATCCGGAATATTGTGCTTCACGCAGTGGTATGTCCACTATCGCCTGATCATCAAATCCTTTGAGGATTGTCCGCCCTTAATAAATTTTCCCATTGGCAGCGCGGTAATTTTACTGGGTTCTAACATAAATATGTCCTGCCTATCTACGGATACATAACTGACATCGCACAATAGTTGGTGTTTTCATTTTTCTTTCTTGATTTTTTGTAAAAGAAAGTTCAGATGTCGAGTGAAGAAATATGAAGGCGGCACCTCTATAGAGTTTGGTGTTTGTTTTGGGTTTTCCTAAATTTTGGCAAAATACTTTGTCAAAGTTAAAGACCCTGAATCATTTCCGTTATTGTGATTCTGACCTTTTGCTGTGAGGTCTTGATTATGTTATAAGAGTCGGTACGAATTAATGAGGACTTCTTCGTCTCCGTTTTGGCAATATTAATGGCACCTTGCTGTGTTTATTCATGTGGGACTTAATGCGAAACAATTGACTACGTATTTGCTTTAGTTTCTTTCGAAAAAAAAAAATTTAAGGAAGGAAGTTAATGCTGTAGGTGGTTCACTCTATTGCTAATTGTTGATTGCATATTGTATTGTTAAAGCAGCTGTATGATATCGAGGCAAAAGAAACCTTACGAAAAAGTCCTCGACGTGATAAATGCGACAAATTCCCAAATAAGAAAATATTGTAATTGGATAATAAGCACCCTACCGTAAGCTATATATGTATATACGAGTAGTAACTTTGCTACAAAAGCAATCTCTTAATCATGTTCTGAAAACAAGTACATGAAGCATAGAGTCCTGCTTACAGGCTAACTCATGTAAGATAAAATGAAAGCCTGTACAAGATATTTGACCATAGAACTTTATTTTCCGAGAGGGCTTTCTATGGTCAAACGATAAAATTGACTAATACGCCGCAAAAAATATCCTTCAAACGTTGATACTTGTTGTGTACTACCCCAGTGTAAGTAGAAGTAACTTCTCCATCACAACCGCATCAACAATCCGCGAAAAGTAGGGAATCATTATGACGACCACGCATAAAGAAACACGGATTAGCTTTTGGAAACTCTTATGAAATGTGAGAAAAAATAGTTCGTGAAAAACTCTGAATATCACAACTACCAAGGGCTCTATTTGGAAGCGAATTTGTCTTTCGCGGCGAACTAAAGAATAAATAAACCATACTTGGACTGGTAATCATCATATTTACCACGATTAGAACAATGTAGTGCTGCTGATATCGCTAAGAATCATACTAATGGTGCTGAGTTCAAATTAGTCTTTCGGTGTCTGATGGGCATTTTAACAGGCAATGCCAAGTCTTTGAAAGTCCAAAATAAAAACTTCGCGGAGTCTCCAAAACGATAACACGAACATCACGATGAGTTCAGAGACTTAGCCTTGATCTACACCGGACCTTTGCACCATCAATTTATATATGATATGTTTTGTGTTCTTGCCTCCAATGGACAAAAATCCCTACGAAGTCGTCTATACCATAGGTCCTATTAGCAAACTTCCTCAAACTTTTCTCGAGTGATTTTGAATCCAAAATAAGGTCTGTGTTATATACGTCAACCAATGCTCATAGGTTAGGTGAATTGGAAAGTAGGAGGCCTACTAACTTTGTGGTGGCACGATACGACACCATGGCAGATAGAGTATTCCGTGATCACTTGAGATACAGCAGTTTCCATATTAACAGACGATAGATTGATGTTCGACAGAGTTTGGATATCATTGTCGATCGTCATCCACCCTGAATAGTTCATTTTGCCAGTCAGGTTGTTGGCGAGTGTGATTTTTCTGATGCGTTCCCATCCTCATTCTTTCACGGTTCTAGATCCGCAGAAGCAGTTGTTTATTCTGTTATGTTCAGTTCTTTTCGGTTTTTTGTCCTGCCCATCGCATTTCTTGGACGTTTGTAGGGGTCTGCAGAATTCTATTCCCCCGATTGTTGTTATTATGATTATTATTATTATTGGGCCGGGTCTAACCCGGATAACTTTATTAAGCTTATTAACAAGCAAAAACTTAAAGCTAGACTTAAAAACTAAGAAAGATATTCTTAACCTAATGGGGTGGGGAACGGGGGGAAATGTGAAAGGAGTGTAATGTTGAGCAGTGCTTTTTTTATTTCCTGTTTGCTGTTACTTAGGTTAAAGGCTTCGGCGTAGTTGTTTGTTCGGATCAGGAAGAGTGGGACAGATCTTAGATTACGGGAATGGGGAGTGAATGCAATATTTTGCGTTACTCTCGAGCAGTCGATGTTTCCAGTCAGTAACTGGTGGATAAAAAGTACATCAGCGACTTCACGACGTTTTTTTTTAGTTTTAATTAGTTTTAGCTTATTTTCATAGGGGGGTATCCATATGGATCGGCCCATGGTAGACCAGGAAGTGCCAAACGGATAAACCTGCGTTGGAATGCTTCTATTCTTGGAATGTGGATTAGTTTATAAGGTGACCAAACTTGGCTGCAATATTCGAGAAGAGGCCTTACAAAAGTAATGTACAGGGACTTTGTAACGTAAGGGTTGGAAAATTCTTTTGACCAGCATTTGATAAAGCCAAGTGCAGAGTTAGCTTTATTTATAATGCTGTCAACATGTGGTGGGGGGGTAGACGTTATCGCTTGGTATTTGTTGACATTAAGCTCGAAAAAGTCTGCTTGCAGCGTACCGAAAAGCTATTCAAGTCATCTTGCAGGCAATGGGAGTCAGAAGGCAAAGAGATGACTTTGGAAATTCTCATGTCATCAGCGAAAATAGAAAGATTAGAATTCGTTAAAATGAGATTTATATCGTTAATTGTGAGGATAAACATGATTGAAAGTTACTACCCTGAGGGACACCAGATGTTACTTTAATGGGGTCGGATATCGACGATCTGAAGATGATCCTGTATTCCGGGCTTCTCAATAGGATTTGGTCCATGCCACAAAATGAGAGGAAAAGCCAAGTTTTTTTAGTTTAAAAATGATACGAGTAAGTTGGTGAGATATTTTATCGAATGCCTTGCTGAAATCAGTGGAAATTCAATCGACTTCATCGCCGTCTTCTAAATCATGAATCGTCCAAGAGACGAACTCTGTTAGGTTAGTGGTCGTTGATTTACCTTTCATAAAACTGTGCTGATTTGTGCAGATAGTTGGCCTGTAATACGAAAGCAGTTGTTGATAGACTATGCTTTCAAAAAGTTTGGGTATGCAAGAGAGTTTTGCTATGAGGCTATAATTATTGACTTCGGCCTTACTTCCTTTTTTATGAATAGGGATGATGTAAGATTCCTTCCATAGGAAGGGGAAAGTACCGATTGAGAATGACTAGTTAAATAGGTTGGCAAGGGGAGGACCGAGATGGATAACACACTCTTTTATTACAATAGCCGGAAGGCCATCAGGGCCGGACGAAAAATCATCTTTAAGTTTGGTAATGTTTTCAGATACCAAAGGTGTTGTTATATTTAGTGAGATGGATGACGTCTCAGCATAGTTTCTCATATAGCTAAAGTACCTAGGGTCGGGCTCAGCTGTTTTCTTAGAAAAGAATTTATTAAAATGACAGGCAAAGAAATTTGCAATGGTTTTTGGGTCGGCAGAAGATTCACTAAGAAATTTGAGAGTAGATGGGTAGCCGTCTGACTTTCTTTTGGTATTAAGAAACTGGTAGAAGCATTTAGGGTCCGAGACTAAGCTAAATTGCATGCGATAGAGGTACTCAAGGTAAAGAGACTCACAAAGTTCAGAAAAACGATTGTATACCAATCGATAATTACTGTAGTCGGAATTAGATCGAGGTCTTAAGAATTTGTGCGAGAGCGCAACTCCTTGTTGTACCATGGAGGAGCTGTAATGCAGTCCTTTCGGAAGGTATATGGAACCGATTGGACAAAGCAGGAGAAAACTAACGAATAGAACGTTGATAGGGCAAGATCAATGTTAGTTGTCTCAGCAATAAAGTCAAAGCTAATGTTGCTAATGAGGTTTTTAAGTTTGTTAAAGTCGGTTCTTCGGAAGTTAAAATGAAAATGAATTTTCCGAATCGAAACATGTACATATTACCATTTTCATATGAGTATATAATTGACAAGGGGGATTAAGGCGGTCTAGGGTAGAAAGAAGAAGAATAAACGACACAGTTATCTCAATCGGATGTGAAGACAAGTTCGAGTTGTCTGTTCATTGTATTAGGAATTCCACTAATCTGATATAGACTTGAGTTGGTTAGGCAGTCCACCATCAATATTTCTATTTCAGAGGATGAATTAAGAGAGACGAAATGAGACGAATCATCGGAAGGCTCCCATATCGACTACAAGTCGATAAGACTCAATTGGTTGAGATGGGTGAATGTAACAACAAAGTACGTAAAGACAGCGTTTGGGGAGCGTAATGTTGACACATACTAACTCAAAGTTGTCAGTGTGGGGAATATCGACAGGAGTTGCGTGAGAACAGTTCCGGATTGCTAATAAAACACCTCGGTCATAGGGATTATCAGCTCTCTCATCGCAATGGTCTGTAAAAAGTTTCAAATTTCCATTATAACACAACCTTAACAGAGAGTATTTTATTTAGCAGTGAATATACCGATTATTATGAAGATGGTGGTATCCTTTCTGATACACAGACTCAATGTGTGTGTTTATCTGTGCTCATGGTTAGCCAAATATGAATTGGAGTGGGAATGCATTCCAATAGGCAATGCCACCAAATGTTTTGAGCTGATGTGTACTGCCAAAAGTAAAAATTCCACGTAGATCCCTCCTACCATGGAAGGAAGAAACTGAAATCTTAACAGTCGAAACAAAATTAATCTAATTAGGATATGGGAAAGTGACACCTATGAAGACTTGTCCGATACATTCAGTGAAACCAGCAGACTCGAAGTAGTCCGGTACTGAAGGCATATTTAAAGTTATACTGCAAGAAGATATATGTATATGTATTTATGCACCCAAAATCTTCTAAGATGATTACCACACGTTAGGAGCTTCAGACCTGTCAATATAACTTCTTTCCTGCTGAAGAGCAATAAAAGAATTCTTGAGCTTCATTTACGCAAATCTGCTTCGTAAATGCATCCTCGATCTAAGTTGCAACATGTCTACCAACGAGGTAGATCTTGCAATACTATACAACACTTCAAAATCTGGTAAGTCGACAAGCGTACCCCTCTCATTGACATTGACAAGCAATTCTAGTGAGTAGAATCTAGGTTTCTGATTACGGTCAATATATGATGGTGGCTATGTACAGAAGTTGTGCAAAAGGTAACGTCCTGTTTCTATTACTGTAGTATATGTTCTACGTATGTATGCATGTGCGTATGCATCTACGCTCAGGCATATGCAAACGATGTAGCTCTACTATCTTATGGATCATGTTACGTTTGCTTTATAAAAGAGGTAGCCTACAACGATTGTCGTACTAGAAATGAACTTTCAATCAATTTCCCAAAATGTAAAGTTGATCTCTTCTTTATGAAAAGAAGAAATCTGATTGCTCTGCTTCATACAGTAACTGTCCGTGTTTCCATATATTGGATGTGCCATCCTAGATTTCAAATTTCTTTTGACTGAAAATATCATGTCGAATACTTCCAAGTTGCACTCGGCGTTCCAGTAGTGTAAGGGAGCTTTTTGCAAGATATTTGCCTTTTCGCACAGGAGCGCTTTTTAGTTCTAAACCACTATGATGGGATGAATTCTGTCTATGTATTTGTAATTTAAATAATTTAAATAATTTAAAGAACGGTTTGTCTTCGGTGCTCGAACACTTTTCCAAGTGCGCCTGGCTCTAATTCGTATGCACTAATGAATATTCCTTACCTTGATAAGTCACGGCATGGGCTACACTTTAGGCCATTCTTTTAAAATAAATTGTAGCCTTCAGTTCAACTGACGTTCCGTTGATCCTGCACAACGACTGAGTTTGACCGTCGTACTCCAAAGGTAAACTTTCGCGGATTGTGAGTGTAGTGATAGACAAACTGCGTCCTAATATTTGCACAATCCCTTCACCTCTGCCAAGCCAGTTCGAGGATGCAAGGCTTCTTTGGTTTAGATCATAATGTGAATACGGGAAATAAAATCGCCGATGAACTTTCTTCCCACGACCTGAACCCACGTCGACTGTCTATGAGGACAACCGTAGGTTGCGGTCTTTGTTGACTTTGTTGACTTTGCCAAACCATCAGGGTTTGTGGTGGTAGAGGTTCCATTTCTTCAACTTTCGACAATCAAAAGATATATTGTTATATAGACCGTGATTTTATTTAGAGTCTGTTGAGCTGAAATATACGGATATGCCAATGCTATTCGAATGCCACATTAAAACCTGAAGCCGAATCTTCTATTATTAGCAAAAGCATCATCAATTCGGCTTCTTTATCTGATCTATGGGAATTACAAGTGCAAAAAATGAAGTAGGTACGAAAACAATATAAAAGTCCCGAACACTGAGTGCATTCTCATTGGACTTATAAAAGATATAATGATTGTTCACACAAGATTCTGACAGAGTTAGAGTTTCTTATCAAAACTATAATTGCCCATCTTGTAGCTATGCGTGCAATTTTATAGATAATCTCTTCTGAAATACTCGTATTCTTATCTATGACCTCTATTCTAATTTGAATAAAGCCCCATCTAGGGTTTTCACCCACAAAAATTGTGAAATGCTGATTTTTTTATCTTCAAAATCACCTAGTTGTCTGATAAAAAACACGAATCACTAGATACCACTGTAATTCACAGTAATCTCAATGGATTTCCAAATTAAAAACCACACCGCCCAACAAATTCCCCAGCACTGTCATGGTTTAATTTCGCGCGCATTGCACGTGAAAGGCCGTGTCAGAGTCAGGTAATTCACTTTCTTAATGAGTCAATCTGATTTTTCCCTCTGATACCGGAATACCCTGCAACATATACGAAATCAGTCTAAATGAGCAATGTTGCATATGCATCACGATCTTGCACAGAACATTGTACGCAGCTGTGACCAAACGACACCGACAAAGTAATCGCTATCGACTTCGACTTCGACTTCGACTTCAACTTGGACATGTCCAAATGACAATAATTACAAAACTCATGCGATTTTTGTGAACAACTTAATTTGTTGTACACAAAAACAAAACAACAAAACATAAAACAATTTAAAAAAAAACGAACAATAACGAGACGAAGAAGAAGAGAAGGAATCTGTAAATAAGGACCTACAAAGGTGGTAGCCCAATTTACAGAGGACCACCCAAATGTCTCAGCAACTTGCATCCATATTCTCACCTCGCTTCCTGCGGAGCACTAACGTACTCTGCATGCATTCGATACTTTTATTTTATTCTTCCATTCGCTCAGTGATAACATCATTAAGAACATCCTCTGCCCCCGTCTGTGAGTTTCTATTTGGGAGAACCCTGTGCTATGGTATGCGATGCCTACATTTCGAATACCCAAGTAACCAACGAAGACAATACCCGTAAAACCCTAGAAAACGCGCACTTAACCATGCCAAGACCTTGAACGCTTTTCATTTTCACTCTGGCATAGAAGGTGATGTCTTAATAAAGCCCCCCATTGCTCTCATCGACACTTAGGTTACACCATACAGATACAATACAACATAGGTACTACCAGTGCTACGGATATGGCAACAGGGCAACTACACGAAAGTTGTCAAAAAAGAAGAAAACCCAAGGGACAGGTAAATGGATACGTGCTGCAACAGCAAGGACCATTTAGTCGGACAATACTTCTGGACCTTAATGAGATCGGAGGAGAACTGTGGAAGAGCTAAGAGAGCAGAACAGCAGCAAGCAGTAATAACGAAGTCCAGCACCCGATAACTTGACTCGTTGTTTGCACTTCCTTCTGCCACAGGATCGATTTGAATAGTTTTTTTTGTTTTTATTGCTTTTTGGCAAAGGTAGCCTCTTGGATGGTGTCCATTGTTGGGTCGTAAACGAATTTTGAATTAAATTTTAAATAAGCCAGTGAGTGCTGAATGTGAGAGGTCATCTTGGTGGGGTGTTTTTGTATCTTCAGCATGCAGCATCTACCAAACTGCATCAAGCAGCTGCTAAGTTCAACAAAATGTGTTACTTATAGATTCCTCAAACTCGAGTCGTACAAGATTACAAGATTTCTTCAAGGAAGTTTTCAAAAGTATTAAAGGATTGCCCACAAGATTACTACACATAAGACTAATGACTATTTAGCGCCATACATATACATAAACTTGTCAAGCAGTTCCAGGGTTCGCTTTCACTGCACGCCAGGAAAAGAAGATGCTATTTTTCGAAATGTCCAATTCCGCTCCTTTTGGCGCTTCGTACTAACAATGTAAATAGAGGCGGTCTAAGGCTTTAATCAAATGTAGATTCTGAAGACGTTCTACTGTCACATTTGCTTAATTTGCTTTCTGCGGCCAAATTATTGATAATTATAATTATTACCTCGCTTACTTACTTACTTACTTAGGTCCCTGGACGTATTATATCCGTGAGGTTCCCTTCCACGTGAGCGCCTCCACTACTCCTACGCGCCATCGTGTACGGTTTCTGGAGATATATCTCAGCTGTCTCCAACTCTTCCCCAGTTGTGTTGATTCCTCTTCGACCGTTATTCGCTAGATACTTCTAGGTGGGTTCACTCGTCTGCCTCTCTGTGTGAGAGGGTTCCATTGCATCGCTTGACTCGCAATGCACTCGTGACCTTTGTGAAGCGTATGACCAATCCACTTCCACTTACGTCTTCGTATGGTAGAGCCAATGTTCATAATTAGAGATACGGTTGAGCCAGAAAATCCTCAAGATGTTTCGCAGACATCTATTCAGGAATGCTTTAAGATATCTTGTGACAGCGGTTGTGACTTTGGAGTTGTTTCTCCATATTTTGGACAGCATTCCGAATGTAGCCTTTGCTTTCCCGATTCGGCTGATTATATCTAGTTCAGTTCCGCCATCAGATATTGAAAATTCTCTACCATCTCTATTGATTGTCCAGAAATCTCTATTTGATTAGATGAACAAGTTCCAAGGCTGATCCCTTTTGTTTTTTGCCGTTTGATCTATATCCCAACGTTTTCAGCTTCTCTCTCCGCCCTTATTGTCATTTGATGGAGATTCATGATCCTATTAGATTGTAAGCATACGTCGTCGGCGTAGTCCAGATGTTTGAAGTGTGATTGCAGAGTCCACTGAATTCCTCCATTTCCAGTAGACAAAGCTGAATGCAGTACATCACTTATCATATGTAGGAACAGTATTGGTGACAGTATACAGCCCTACCTCTCCCCACTTTGGATTTAAAACTCCTCTGACAACCTTAATATATGCAGATCGTGACATTTGGTTGGTTCCATCATATGTAGCCTTGATTATAGCAATCAATTTATTGTATCTGGGATGCGCCCTCCCCCCCCCCTCCCCTTCCCAGCGCAAAACAATGCAGATAAATTCTCTATTGACACTTTCGAACGCCTTTTCGTAGTCGATGAACAGCAGGTGCAGTGGTGAACGATATTAAACGCACTGTTCGATGATGAAGATCAGGAAGATCCAGTGCGGATTCCTGCTTGTTCGGCGTCGAGTGTGTCTTGGAGGTGGTCTTTTGTTCCCTTCAGTACGATTTTGGCTATTACCTTGGCTACTGCAGGCAGCACTCAAATTCCTTTGAAATTTTCGCACTGCGTAAGGTCTCCTTTCTTTGGAAGCCTGACAATCATTCCTTTTTTCCACTCTTCAGGAAAACTCTCTGTTTCCCAAACTCTCTATCTATCGGTATTAGGCATTGGGGTGTTTTCTTGGGAACCCCGAATTGCAGCTGTACGTAACATTATGGTAGCAACCATCAGATGGTGGTCTCTCGCCATTTTCATGTTGCACCCCTTATGTTACGAACGTCCTGAAGACTGTTTCTAAATCGCCGGCTGATAGCGAAGTGATCAATTTGGTTGGAAGGTTCTTGTCTGTCCGTCATTACCTCGCGCTTCTCTCGACGATACAACCTCGTTTCTTTCTACTACTGAGGTTGCTCCTCGAGTCTTCAGAAATATTGGAAAGTTGGTGTTAATTGTTAAACTGGTAGATTGTAGGTAGATCTTTTCTTTTGCATTCATTGACCGCCAGTCCCATTTTTGTTGCTTCTGCCTTAATGCTGACAAAAGCTCCACCGACATTCCACCGGTTTCTTCCAACCCTCCATAGACCCTTTCACATGAAACTTTAAAATCGATGAGAAGCTGGTTTGTGGATATGGATTCAATATTCTCAAATCGTCTTCAACATCTACCGGTGAAAATTTGGTAGATAATTGATTAACCAGGTCTAAAACCGCACTGATATGAACCTTTCACGTTGTTTATGATCTTTAAGCCGATCACATAAAGGACCTTGTTTTGCAGCAATGACCTGATACTATACGCGACGTTTCATAGATTTCTGCCAATGTACGAGATGGTGCATTTCGGGAAGTCTCCTTTCTTCAGAACCGGACAGATGATTACATTCAGCGGACCTAAGTTCCTCAGACTAAATTGTGCGTATGAGGTGGTGCATGCTCCTTAAAATATCATTTCTTCCAGTTTTAAGGAGCGCGTCGTCTAAATTGTAGGATTCAGTGTTAGTATCTGCGAGCGCGAATTCATTAACTCTCAAACACTTCTTAAAACAAAAAGTGGAGAAAATAATTCAAATAAACTCTACCTGGTCCTTAGAGTATTTGATATTGACACTCCAAGATCCCGGAAGCAAATTCTCTGTCTGCAAATACATAATAGTCTTCTTCACTTGCATTCTTACCCTCTTTGGACAAAGCTTTTGTACGTAGTAGAGAATATCGGCTCAACATTGTTACACAGACGTGCCTGTCCAAATATTTAATTAGCAAGAGTGGCAAAAGTTTGTTGTACGAGTATATCTTACCGGAGGACGATGGCAACCGTATCGTAGACTCTCAGGTCCTCAGAACTCCACTGAGCCTTCCCTACCAAGTGCATTAGTGATCTCACTACAACCAGGGACTCAGACAAAACTCAGTAATTTTAGTTTTCCAATTGCGTTCAAGGAAGCTATGTATTCTTGACCAGGCTTGGCTACAGACTTAAGCCACCTTCATCTGTTGCTTAAAATATTATTATTTATTCCCAACAGGATTGCGTATGACTGCCCCTGAAGTATATTTTCAAAGTATATGAAGATGCCAACGGTTTTGAAGCAATCTCGTTACAATACTTTGCTGCTCAACGATTAACGCTCAAGAGTTGTACAGAAGCTGACTTCGGAAGTGAAACCAGTGATACAAATATCAAGGGGAGTAAGACTCATCAGTGCATATGTAGTAGAGCCAGTCTGGTGAAAACAGCAGTGAGCTATTAAAGTGGAAGCTTACTCCTGACGCATAGGATGGTCTTATGATAGCCGTGTAAGTTTAGAAAACCCTTCTCGATGACAAGCCCCATGTCTGACTGACAGCGTCTTAGAGTTCGAAAATGTTTTCTATCCAGATACGACACTCAAATATTATTTTTACTCTCGTTGCAGAAACAAATAGTGAGACCTTTTACCACTGGATGAGTCAGTTCAGTCAGATCAGTTTTTCCTGTAATGAAAACACCAAATGAGTAGTTACCTTTAAAGATTTCCGGTATGAAAGCTGCTCTAACTGTTCTTCAGGGTTAGGGAAATACAGACCAGCCCTAAGCTATCAGTGAAGATGCTCATCAGAATTGGCAGTAGTTGCATGTCATCGGTGCCAGAGGACTTGAAGGCATCAAAGGTTGCAATAGCTTACTCAACAGGTTCTACGCCGGTTATAGTCTAGTTACCCTGGAGGTAAGTCTTGTGTATCAGAAAGGCCTCTATACTTTGACTCAGTGTAGATTTCATTAGATACTCTGAAAGTTCCCAGACAGGCTGGCATGCTCCTTTGACTAATCTATTGGTGTTTATATTTTCTCACACAAGTCTTTATAGGAGTTACTATACGAAATCCAATTTGTCTTCCAAATCCTTCTCCGAGTTTGGCTTAAGTCGTAGGTGACCCATTTGGACGTTTTCTAATATCCATATTTGCTAAAGGATTGATCATGAGCCATGACGCACTTGGTCTAAGTATTATATTTGCTTGATATCCGAACCTAAGGGGCTGGCTGACAATTTCTTCTTTTGATCTCCCTAATGCCTTATCATGTACTAAAGGGCAAACCAATCTTGTCAATCGTCTTATAATGCCATGCATTCCATTGCCAAAAATCTTCGAGATCGAATTAAGAAGGATACAAACATTTTTGGTCATATGATAAATCAATCAGTCTCGACAGGGGATTACATTAATACGCGCGGCATTTCATAAAGAATTCCAGCCATGACACTATGGTGGATTTCAGAGAAGAGTGTGCAAGCCTTTGGTGTTGTGCATTTGTGAGTCCTTTTCTTCTTGAAATCCGATATCAGACATGGAAATTATACATCAGATGCCCACATACGAATAGGTGTCGATATTTTTTTGGTTTCGTTTCATAATGACACCAACTCGGAGATGTTTTCAATGATAAGCAATCAAAATATTTCGGCATGTGTTGGCATTTCTTTTATTGTCCTACACCATCTGTCATGCTTGGGATGGAATTCTGCACTTCAGCAGTTAATTTTGGAAATGCGAAGTACGTTTAATAAGTGGTCCGTAGAATCATTCCGCAGCCCCCTCTATTCTGGATTACCTTGTCAGTGAGAACCCTGGGTTTGTTGATGACTTTTCATCTGAGTGATTAAATTATTTGAGTTTCGGCCTTTTCTTTGAGTATAGGCTGGAGCAAGTTTGTCTGCAGATGACCTTCGTTAAACATGACAATATGAGCTACTGTCTTTGGTTTGGAGTTTTATCCCAGAGAGTTCTTTAATGTGGCGATCACCACGAATGCTTTTTCTTAATTTAAGGCAACGTTTTGTTATGCCCGCTGACAGTTATAGCACAGGTTATAGCGTATTAAATTTCGTCCCTGTTATTGTTCCTAATTGCATATGTGGCATGCAAGCCACTTGCGTATAGCTACAGTGACCATTCGTCATGTATTTAAGGACATTCCTCACTATTTGACTTTTATTTGAGTGTGTTCCGAGTCAATGGAAAGCTGTCATAACTAGGGAAATCACCGAGTGACAAGGAGTCGTAGAGAATGACTTCACTTCTCTCAATTGTATCCAACATATTTGAGAGGATACTAACTAAGCGAATACTGCCGGTTATTGGCGAAGAAAATCGTATCCTTGAATCAGCTGTTTGAATTCAGAAGCATGATAAGATACATAATATAGAATCACCGACCTAATTGAGAAGAAAAAATATTTTCTTAAGAGTATTGCTTGCTGAATTTTTTCCGGCGTACGGCAAAGATATGCTCTCGGTTCACTTCTATATCTCCTACTCGTATATGCACGAGATGTACCGCATGAAGAGGGGACCGTTTTAGCTACAACAGTGTGGACCTGGGCTTCAATCAGCAGCTCTTATACAAATAGTTACGCATACCAAGTTGGGTGAGGTCCCTTATACTTCAGCACTCTATATAATGCGGTTCCTTTCTTTATCGCGTTGTCATACCAAAATGAATATGAATAAATGACATTTTCTAGCCATTTAAGCCGATTAATTCTGGCGCAACATGAAATGAAGAAAGTTACACTGGACCTTTATGAATATGTCTTCCAAGTATCATCAAATTTAAAGTAACCTAAACCAGCATCAGAGACCAGCTACATAAACGAGACCATGTCAAGTTTTGATAAAACCCAACCACCTGTACCGGATAACTTTGAACAATGCTCTGCTGCATCCTATTTCATCAGTTTCGGATAGTAGATCGTAGATAGATCTAGAAACGAAATCTCGTTGAAATGATGTTATACCTTACATCTTAATCGTTCCAATCCCGCTAAGATCGTATAGCGCTGAATGGTGATACGTCCAGGAGAGCTATGATATGAGAGCTATGAGAGCTATTGAACATTGACGTTATGTCATGGAGAGTATTGAACCATAATTATGTAAGAATGTTATAACACTGGGACAGGTCTCGCAATAGTCTACGCTCACATGTATTATAAGGAGACCGAAAATAAACATGAAATTCTAAATTATTTTAAAATTATCTTAAAATTATTTCACTGGGTGCCCTTTAATAATTCAAATAACCAAACTTTCGAGCATTTCCCACATTTCGTAAAGAATTTATAGTGAAGTTCATCAGTTCCTCCAGCTTCATAAGGTTGGAATGCGCAATGAATGTTGCAAGGACAGTTATTATCAAGAACCAAAACTGTGCAGATGAAAAGGATATCGCTGCACCGTCTTTGAAGTTGCTACGAGTAAAATAAAAGTTTTATATGCAGGAACTCTCTCCTCCATAATAGTCAGTTCGGGCTCCAAAAGAACGAAAATACCGGACAACTTCTCCTGGAATTCGCTAACTGTATAAACAAAACCTCAAACAGAATCCATCCTGCCTTGAGCTGTTCATGGGGTTTAGTCAAACTTTCGGTACCCTGAACGATTCCAACTAAAAACTCTACGACGAATTGGTATAAGGGGAGTAGTTGCAGATAGGCTATACTATAAATATCTATACAACGGGTTATTTTGTGTGAAAATTAACGGCGTGTTCAGTGAGACAAATTGAATATGGAGTCCCTCAGGAATGGAATCTAGGTCCAATTCATCTCATCCTCGAAATGATCGAGCTTTTTAGCTGCTTCTCTTTGCTTTTTCTATTTATACAGCGATTGTAGTGCGACACAGGTCCCTGGGGATTGTGAAATCTGTAGTGCAGGGGGAATTCGATGCTGCCGTGAAATGGTTATCAATACTAATATACGAAATCCTAGTTTTAAAGCGACATACGAGTATATCCCAATAAAACTGAGAAACGATAACTGGCACAGTAATACCAATGAAGTTAAAGAACTTGTAGACAGTTACAAATATCTGAGAGTTATAATTGCCACTTTTTCTGGGATAGACACGTCGGCAAATTGCGCATGGATCTGGAAAAGGCATTATGCACGCTGGCTCATCTGAGGTGCGAGGCTACAGTGTCAGTCCTGATGTAAGTGTATTACGCTCTCGTAGAGCCTAATTTTTGGTATGGTATACTTCAAGGTTCTCAATGTACAGCAACTCTTCACGGTGTAACTAATTTTTGGGTACTCGGACAACAACCGTTTTATCCGACCAGTCACACACGAGATGAATACCAGACGACGTGCCCAATGTACAATATGTATTCTGCAAGTGCCAATAAATTTTAACTTGTATGGAAGAAGACAACTTCAGTACAACGTTCCATTAACAATCAATGAACTACATCAAGAACTTACCAATATAACCATTTCTAAAACAAGAAAAAAATACTTGAACCATTCAAATTTCTAAATTGTAATACTTGTATTCAAATGCAATCAAAAATGATTTCAAAAAATCTTTTTGAAAAAGAAAAACCTTAAACTCGGCTTAATCTTTACATATATCTAGGTACTTACGGCGCCCATCAAGCAGTGTGGGACCACATTTGAACTCGGTACACCGCGTGCTGTTGACAAACGCCACATGGGCATTGTACCCCGGCGTAAAATCCTGGACTTTACAAATTCATTCGTATCGATTCCTTGAAATTAAATAAATAAATCTTTACATATATTTTGTTGTACAATCTTCTGCAGAAAAGCCACGGCTTCGCAGGAACTTTAAAGTTTGTTAAAAGAAGTAACTAAAATGAATTCTTACCTAAAAATTCGAATTGGCTTCAAAGATCGTGTGACTTAAAAGTTGTGAAGTGGCTTGTCTACGCCCATAAAACAGAGAGACGATGGACAACTTGGAAGCCACCCGCTGCTCAGGAAAGTGGTAACAAATTGGGCCATATGTCATATAACCCAGATCATATTTCAGCAATAATGGCATAAAATACCATTGCCATAATGACGATTTTTATGGGGTCTGTTGACTGTTGTATTGTATTTTTTTCTAATAATGTCCAAAACTGTTTTTTTTTTTCAAAATAATTGGGAAAGCTTTATAACTTTGGCAACGTCATCTACTACCTTTTTTATTTTTAAAATTATGTCCCTATCTTGAAACACAGGCGCCCATAAACCTGGAGTTGTAATAAATAAGAAAGTTTTTTAGAAATTGGACTGGAGTTTTCATGCTTACGGCATACATGTGACTTGTATGAACAAAAGATACACTTTGGAGTCTCATTTTCTGATAAATTATTTAGTGTTACAATGTATGATACATATCTGTGTTTTTTAAGTTATTCGTTTGTGATGAAGTCAGCAAAGCTTACTGGGATTTTATATAGTGTGGGATTTTTCAAAGTACCACATTCACACGAGTTGACCACATTCACCGCCTCGTCAATGACATCGCAAATATATCTCAAGCTTGGTAAAACCACTTACCTTTCTTAATACTTTCACAAGCTAACGAAATGAATTTTTAAGAGATTGTTAGCATTACCCATTTTCCAATGAAGATTAAGGCTTGTCATCTTCATGCTTGGGTCATTCACTTGGTTTTCAATCCGTTGACTACAGTTTCTGGAAAATTATAATATTACATCTGATCTTTGCATTTAATAGTTGACGTATAGGATCATATTAGATCCCAGGAGTGCAAGAAGTAGGCCATGTGGAAATGAGGCAGGAAAAACATTAACTAGCTAGTGCTAGGGCATAAACTGTTTTACTAGTTCAAAAAGATTACAGTGATCGCAGTCTAAAAAATCCCAGGATCTCAATGCAGCGGTAGTGTGAGATCAGACACTGAAATCAGTCTGCGATAATCGGAAATCTATATGAATGCTAACCATAGCCCATCTGGCATTAGCACTGTGACCGATTTTCTTCTCCTTTTTGCCAAAAACTGGGTTTTATGACAGGAATGCGTTTAAAATTTGGCAAAATTTCTTAAGGTAAGGTCGGTGCTATAAGCCAGGATGGATATTTCTCAAAGTTCCTTAATTTTGGCTTCTTACAGCAAACGACCAGCCGAAGCAAAGGGCTAAGAAGGGTAGACACCTCATAACTTTCGAAAGTTGAATAAAATATCTCTTCATTTCTGGATTGAGATCAGATTTAAAAAAAAAACTAATCGGTTGAATACTGAGGTGTCGCTTCTCAAACCTGCTTGGCGATTGATCGGGAAACTGCTGACTGTCCTATAACTTGGATTTGGCCAGCAGCACAACAATCAAGTTCGTAGAGAAGTGTTGCCCGGTAACTGCATGAGTAAAGGCTAAAATAGCAGGGGCCTGCTTGGCCAGCAGCATAATACTGACTTACGCGGCCATAAGACTCACAACCCTTTACACAAGAGATTAAAAAGATGTGACATGCCAACGAAGGGCCTCGAATAGAAACGGATTCGTTGTTGACGAGCCTTGCAAACATTTAAAGGACAACGACCTTCGGATCTATACGTGGAATGTTCGGAGCCTTAACAAACGAAGTTAAGCTATCAAGCAGGTATCACCGCCATCCAAGAAGTGCGATGGAATAGGCCGAAAATAAGGAGAATGAAAAACTCTGACGTATTCGTATACTGTGGTGATTGCTATGCTAGGCAAAAAGTCTTGAGCTTCCGACACGTGATCAGGGATAAATTGGCTAACATAAGCCTAATATGCTCCCATACCCCTACGGAAGACAAACAAATATGGCGACATCGAAGAATCTAATCGACAAGATATATGAGCAATTTCCGAAGTATAACGTTAAAATGATACATAGTGATTTTAAGATGGCATAACGGAATCCGGATCATTAAATTGATCATTATAAGACCGACGTAAGGCACGCCTCCAGCACTCTGGACGTTCGAGAGTTCCGGGCAGCCAACATTGACTCGAATCACCACTTTCAGCCAAAGTGTGTATGCGGGTTTTACAACAAAGAAGAACTACTGTGAGAAGATAAAACGTAGAAGAGCTGCAATCGCAAGAGTCCGCCAGATTCTTCGAATCTAAACCGGAGGGACAACGCAGTAGTGGCAGACCTCACCTTAGGTGGCACGCACTAGAAGAACGACTTGGGACGCGTAACTAGAAGCAATTAACTAAAGACCGGGTTAACTGGAGAGGCTAATTAATTGAAACCCATGTTCACTCCGAATTGTAGCGCCACCTACGTAAGAAAGTAATTAAGCGTTATGTCTTAGGAATGTTCTACTAAGATGCCAACACTAATGTCCTCTTTTTAGCAATCCGATGGCACGTAGACCTACTCGCATAATGAACCGCCGGATTCCCAAACAAATGCACTTCTTCCTGGTTGTACAGGTATTCAGCTTAGACTCTTACAAAACTAAGTTAGGACTAGATTTGGTGGAAACCACTAAAATGGAAACAAGTTAGATTGAACGACAAATTCTTTCTAACACGATAGAAGAAATGGATAATTTTTAACGCGTAATAATAATGCCGCAGTTGACAGAAGCTATACTTCAATTAACTAACGGGCGTCGGCATAAACTTCCTCTCGTACACGATTCCAAAGCTACATGGAAATGTTGACACCATTTCGAAAAAATGTCTCGGCTAGGAAACTTTTCTCGCAAGTGAGCAATGGTGTCGTCATTTGTGTGACATAAATTTGTTGAGCAGTCTTGTTGAGAATAAATATAGCCCACACCCATACCTTCAAGTTCCGTGCAAAAAAATTCTTTGATCATGGTTCGATACTGCAACTCATTCACGGTAATATGGTTCTCGACAATCGTTCTTAGATTTTCTAGGCCCCAAATGCCTCAATTCTGCTAACTAACAATGCCTTGAAGATGGAAATATCCTTCATCGCTGCTGGTCCGTGGGCTTAAGTTCTTGCGTGGATTACACCTTGTAGGCTTTCTGAACCACGTCTTCTGTGGAGTGTTGTCTCTGATTCCTAAGATAGAGGTGGGGTCGGCATACCTTTGGCCACACTTTGACACTTGACAAAGTTTAGATAAGCTGCGATGCGAAACTTTATAGATGTGGTCAACAACGATATTAATATACAGTACCTGGCCATATTATTACATCCAAGCAACAAATTTCTTCTAATTCTTACCAAAATTGTTAGTTTTATGGACTTTGTCTCTTCAAAAAAACAATATGTGAAAGAGAAGTAAAACAATTTCGACCAGAGAAGCAATTTTTTTTTAATAAATTTAAAAAATATGTTGGGATGCAGAATATGCCCTTTTTTCAATATTTTGGTGTGTGCACTTTTAGCTGCGATAAATGCCTTTGCGTTTCGAGGCATACGCTATGATTCCACTCAAATATGATCTTTTCTATGAGCTCCCTTTTGGCGGTAATAGCAGTTATAGCCACGGCCAGCTTTAGAAGCTCCTAGACGATCTGTATCGGGTTCATGTCGGGAGAATTACCTGGCCAATCCTAAACATTTATCGTTCGTTGCTCCAAAGAGGTCTTTATGCTTTTGGCTTTATGACTTGGAGCTCCGTCACGCATAAAAACTGGATTTTCACCACCAGGAAACCATTCTGCCAGTTGGGGTATTAGACTTGTTTAAAGAATCTGCTTGCACTGATCCTGCCTCATCGTGTTTTCTACTACATAAAGCTGTCCAGTGCCTTTACCAGAAATCACAGACCAAACAATTGTTGACGGTGGATGTTTAACCGTTGAAACCATACTTTACGGTTTGTTCTGCTCGGTCTGTTGGCCTTCGTAGCATAAAATTCGACTTTTCCATCATCACCTGGAAAACCGATTCTTCTGAGCCCATTCCAAACGCTTCTCTATCATGCGTGGAGTTAACTTATAAAAAAAAAAGTTCTGATTGCCTTGTTAACAGGTGCTGGATTTTGAAATTTCTTTTGACTTATGCAATAGATGCATTACCCTAGTAAGTATTCCATATCCTAACTTTGATTTCGAAAGCGCAAAGTTAAAAAAGGCTCTATTCCATGGTAGTGTAGATTAGTTAGTAGGTATAAAGCTCTTTTCAGGTTCATGGGTTACTCGTTGATGTGTTTGTCCCAATGAAGATGATGTCGACGATGGCTCCAACGTCATCAGTCCCAAATTATCAAATGTGCACAAGATTGGAGCGAAAATGCCCGCGTATCTTTTGACATACACCGCCCGAATTTCTTCGAATCCTAATTTCTTGTTTTCGACAATTATAATTATACTGTACTTAGTATCTCAGAGATATTTGTTTTCTTAGCAAAAACTGATTTGGCTAATTTTGGTTGGGGCTCACACCTCCATTAATTTAACTTATACCTGCTTAATCTAACTTAAAAATTAAGAAAAGTTAGGGGTTAGTGAATAAGGGAATGGTGGAGAAGATCAAGTTTGAAACGAGAAGTGCTCAGGTTAAAATCAAAAAGGGGGAGGTTTGAGTTGACATTACGGAGCATGCGGGAGATTGGTTCGTTGGAACCATAAAAGGTACGATGGGTTGGAATATAGATAGAAGAGACGGGGACATCGTAAATTACGAGGGTTAGTGTTGATAGACATAAAGGGAGGCGTAATCCACAGAACCAGAGAGCAGTCGATGAATGAAGAGAATGTCGGATAAGTCGTAGATTGACATTTGGAGATATTAAGCTCTATGCAATTTTTTAGACACCAAGTGGAAAATCTATCGAGGTCTTCTTGAAGAAGAATAGAGTCTTGGGATGAAGAAATAGTTTCGAAGAACTTAGTGTCATCGGCGTAAATGGATACGGAACAGTGTTTGATAATCCTTTCAAGATCGTTTATAGTTAAAATAAAAAAGAGGGGACTTAGATGGCTGCCTTGTGGGACACCAGAAGTGGCTAAGAACGGAGTTGAGAAGGCTGACCTAACGGTTCCCCAGATAAGAAGATATCCATTTTAACAATATGGGGTCAAAACCGAGGGAAGATAATTTGAAAAGGATCAATTGTTGACATATTGTATTTTATCGAAGGCCTTAGCAAAATCTGCAGCAACAACATCGGACTCGAATTCAACTAAGTTTGTAGTAATCTATCTTCCAGAAATCCATATTGACTGGGAGATAAAAGTGACAGCGCAGTGTCGAGAATGCGCTGACAGAGGCAGTTATATGTACATATAGCTGAGTGAATTGGAGGTAGTTTCCAACTATGGAAATTGTAAAAAGAGTGAGTAGGAGAAGAAGTTGGCTAGGGTGGAGAGTTATGGAAAAATGAGAGATGAAGAGGGGGGTGAAGGTTATCAATAGTTGATTGATAGTGTTAAGTGACAAAATGTGGGTGCTATGGGATCAATGGGATCGCTAGTGAAAATAAGGTGTAGTTGCCTACCGATGGAGTTAGAGAAGCCACTTATTTGGTCTGTTATACGATCGATGAATGGATATTCATTTCATTCATTCACTTACGCGGTAAAAAAGACTTGATCATCCGATGGAATCCACTTCAACAGAGGGAGATTAAAGTCACCAAAGATAAGGATATCGTCGATGGAATCACTTAGGTCAATAAGTTGGTCAATCGCTTTAATAGTAGGATACGATGGGTTGAACCGGGAGAATGTATTGGGTTGTACCACATGAAATGTCCGATTTTATACTAAAAATTTAAAAGCCAATATTATTTTTCGTAAATTTTTATTCAATCAAAATAGGATCTGTTGGCATCTATGAGATTCTTCCAACATGATGCAAGGGCAAATATTCCTTTTTCGTAGAAGTGCTGACTTTTTGAGGAAATGAAATCTTCAAAGGCTTTTATAACGTCTGCTCGGTTCCGGAAGACCATCTGCCGGCAAAATGAATCCAGATTGGGGAAAAGATGGTAATCCGTTGGGGAAATATCAGGAGAATACGGTGGATGCGGAAGAATTTCAAATCCCAACTGCAACAGTTTTTGCACCGTTACTTGTGAGGTATGGGGTCCAGCAAAGGATCGGACCGTTCCTTTTGACCAACGCAGGTTGCTTTTCAGCCAATTTGGCATGCAATATGTCGATTTCCTCACAATATTTGATAGCGTTTATCGTTTCTCCTGGTTGAAGAAATGAAAAGTGGATTGGTCCTTTCGATGACTACCAAATTGTCACTATAAACTTTTTTGGGTGAAGATCGGGCTTGAGGGTGTGTTTTGGTTTTTCTTTTGCATCCAACCACTGCCCAGATCTTTTACGATTATCATACAGTATCCACTTTTCATCACAGGTGACTAGCCGGTGCAAAAACGGTTCAGTTTGGTTTCTTAATGTAAGCGAGACGCAGATTTCCAGGGGCTGTAGTTTTTGGAATTCGTTCACTTCATGGGGTACCCACATATCGAATTTCTTTACCTTTCTTATGAGAGAAAAGTGTCGAATTATTGTCATTGGGGATACTCCTATGCTTTCTGCAATCTCCCGCACCGCATTATGTCCCATTTTAAATTCGTAAAGGAAGTGCAGTGACCTATTGGGGAGTGCGATTTTAATTGACCAAAGTGAAGTTTGACAGCAGAAGAGATAGCGATTAGTGACAAGTTAAGGCTATTGTGAATTGCAACTACTCGTAGAATGGCTCGGCATGGAGAAGCAACTATGGAGGAGAGTGATCGTCATCTCGGAAAACATTATAAAAAGATAGGAATACCTACCTCCTGGCTCTTTACTTCGGGTATCAGATTGGTTTCTGTAAGAGCATACAAGTCGAAAGAGAGGCGATGTATACATCGATATTTTCTCGAGCAAATACAGTTGACATTGTCGGAGAAGACCTCTCTTCAAAATATGTAGGTGCTTCTTTTTAACGAATAGACAGGCAGATCTCCTTGACTTGTTAAAAGCGACTTGAAGAAAGCTTTTCCAAAGCTGCAATAGATACATTGGTCGATTGGTATGGTGGGTTAAATTGGACGTTTGATTATTTCTTACCTACATACATACGAGTATCTCCTTAATGAGAAAAATCGCCCTTTTTCGCGTTGCCAATACCAATGAAAATGCAACAATTGTGGAAGAGAAACTGGGATTTATGGAGGGCTGTCCTCTTTAGCTACTGATATTTGTGGAATTTTAGTAACTTCTCGAATCGAGGTTTCCTACGCTGAAGGCAGTAAGCTACCAGCAGGGAAAGACGACATCAGAAATCCAAAAGGGTTCATTTCACACTCAGGCCGCCATATCCAAGTTTGTTTGTAGACAAGCATTGTAACCGACTTGCTGGCCGTATCTTGGAAGAAGTACGGCCAAATGACATTTCAGGCACGAACATAAATTACAACATCTTCGACGGTTCCATGGACCAAATGCGGAAACTTTGCTTATTAACAATGTTATCCCACCAAAAACGTGCTCCGTCATTGAAGATGATTTTTCGGTGAAAATCCGGATCTTCTTCAGTAGAGAGTGCTCAATCCTCGAAAGCCGAAGTTCACTATGGTCATTTGGTAAAGCAAGTCTTCTCGCAAAATATGCCACAGGGATGCCCAGTTCTTGAGAACTGCTCAGAATCGATTGATTACGATCTTGACCTTCACTTCTGGCGTTTTGTTGTCTCACTGGTACGGCAACATTATTAAGTGAATATGGTAAGTCGAGTCGATTGTTTCTCTAAACGCATAACGGCTGAAAATTTGAGTTAACTTACGTAACGTAGTCGTAACTCAACGCGAATTTTGATAAACAAAATTTTATGATTTGTGAACGTTGTTGTAGCATATATTTAAGTACCTTTCCTTAATTAAATGGTTGACATTCTAGAACACAAATATGACATCTGTCAAAAGTATAAACACGAGTGTCCCTGTGAATTCCTGGGGCGCAAGTTCCAGGTTCAAGTTAATTGACTGTTTATTCTCCTAAATATGATACATTTCTATTGTACATTGACATAATTTTTTAATGTTATATTTACATAGGTATGTATGTAGAAAATAAATGTATTGTATGTTGTTTGGGATCTGATCGGAAAAGAACTTCCTGTTAACCTTCATTGTTATTGCCATTGCCAGATGAGTCCAAGGTTGACCTTATTCACATGGTCACACATGACGAATTCAATAGTTCTCAAAAAATTTTGAAGCAACTTATTACCAATATTAGCTGGGATTTCATATAGTCGGGGATTTTTTCAGAGTATCTAGCTTCGAGCTGACCACAACCGTTGCGATATGACCAATGAAACGTTCCACGCGTGGTTAAACCGCACGTACCGATAGTCACTAACCTTTCTCAATACCTATTTAGTTTCGCAAGTCAATGCAATCGATTTGCACCCAAATTAACTGATTTATCCAAGTAATTGGAAACATTAGCTACATTTCGAAGAAGAGTGATTACAAACCGGCACACGTATACCTACCATTCAAAGTGCCTGACAAAGTCATTCACTTGGAATTTTATTGATTAATACCGCTGAATGGTGCTTCAATTCGGTAAACCAGAATTCGATATAAACACAAATCTGCTGCTTTAACACATCATCACCTTCCCGAGTAAAACAAACGATTTTGACGTGATAACTAACAAGTAAAACCCCACGACCTCCAAGTGTTGATACATCCAAATTCTGTAGATAATACCCACTGACGTAGATTCTATCAAATACTGTCGCAATCCAGACCACTGCAGGCTTTTTGTAATCCCCCACTGTGAATTATATTAACTTTACGAGTAGATGCCAGCTAATTTCTGAATGGCAGTTTAGGTTTTCAACAGAACTCTACTGACAACAAATTGTGAAATTTGCTGGAATCGTACTCTACAAGTTTTTTCCGATCCCAATGAGTCGACACGACTCAACTCAATTCAAGTGGAGTGTATCAGATTACGACCATATCTAGGTAAGATTTTTTTTTTACCAAGAAAATCGACGCGCGACGATAATTCATGCCATCGGACAGCCGGTCTACCCGAGTACTCGTATCTATAGATAAACGCGCGTAATATCATGGAGATTTCCCCAGCACACGACTCAGCGATATTCCATGAAAACTACGCCGGCTTAAATGGAAGAAAACTTGTAAATACACTTCCTGTCGGAGTGTAGTTTTGCGCGCGATATAAACCTCCCCCACCCACTCATTGAGCTGACTGACCATTTATTTAGGATGAAAGTGAAACCTTGCCAGGAACGTGGTGATTTTCCGTGAAAAAAATCCACTCACTTACTCACCCCTAGCCCTAACCAACCCCAATAAGCACGCCACACCACCGATCAGATGCAATTTATTATTGTACGAAAGTCATTACACTCTCTCTCTCTCAGCTCAGCACATAGTCATCCAAACGACTTGAAATACGTCACACAGATACGTCATCGACGTAGTTGCACGCTCTTGGCGGGTGTTTATCTACCCAACCACACTCACACAAAAAAAGTTAAACGCCGGCAGCGTGCTACAGGAGGCGTGGCATAAAATGCCGGCTGGCCTTATATACTTGGATCTGGGGACGGTAGATAAACCAACACCAACCAAACTCATTCTCTTGCCAGCTCACGAAATATTTAAGGCCGTTTTGAGTAGTGGTAGACGGCGGTAGGGTGTGTGCGTGTGTGATTTAAGGGTATAAGTGAGTTTTGAAGTTATGCCCCCTTTGAATGGGTTGAGATAGTTTTTTGTGTTGTTTTTGTATCAGTTGAGTTTGCAATTGTGGGACTCATGTGGGCATTTGCTTGGATGAGCACCTGCGTGAAAACGGCCATAGTACCGGTCGGTGTGCTGGTCGCTCATACTTATTGCTGGTGGTAGGAAGCAACAGGCGGTAGTGATTCAGATTCAAGAGTAATTTTTACACGGGGCAAATGCTCTGAATGAAATGTGTATTATAACGGTGAAACAGGTTAGAGGAAAAGTGTATCATACAAGGTACTCATATGGGCAAGGGAAATTGTGAAGATACTGACGCGTAGGCGCCACTTCATCTGCGAAGGGTTGAGGTGAAAACTCTCGGACGGACTGGTGCAATGGAATCGGGAGCTGTGATAATCGGAATGAAAGTGGGTCGTCATTAGTTACACGAGTTAAGAAATTTATTGCCGAGTAGTGAAATTGTTTTGGATGAAACGTATCTACGAGTACCTATATATTGATTTGTATTTATTTTTTTATTTTCGCGGGAAAAGTATCTGGAGAGTGATTGAACTGAGTGTTGCCAACGAGTTTTTACAATAAAATTAAAATACCTACACCCAAAAGCCAACTTCAGATTGAGTAAAACTGAGTCGTCTAGGTAGCTTGATATTCAAGAATTTTCCAAAGCCTGTTAAAATACTACTTACGGAGGTATTTACTCACAGAAAGATGATATGCAATCCGAAATATCACTCAAACTTATTGTCATACTACTGACTACGGCTCATTCGAAAATTTTCTGTGTCATATGCTCTTATAAGAGGAGATCCGGTGCCAAAACTGTTGGTACACATATGTACCTATATATATGTAATACGCCATTTATTTGATAAGCTCAAATCGAAAGTAAGGTTCAGAGTCGAAATAACCAGAGATTTCGATTTAAAGGTTGGAGTACATAGTGCCACACTTTTCAAAGTTTTCTACGTTGAGCGAGAGTTTTTTTCGAAGAATTAAATCTTTACCTCCGAAAGATTTCTACTCTTCTCACCGGTGACAACTCAACCGCAAATAGTAAAATTACAGCTTATCAAGCAACTTAAATTAGATCCGTTGGCCGTCCGAGCCATACGTACTTATAAGTTCTCGTTATATTCGGGGTCTGCATTTTACATTGTAAATGATTGGAACACTGATCAAAGGTTCTCTCTAGGAGAAATGATATGAATTGTCAATTGCTCGCGAGTAGGTCTAAGGCACAAGATTTTATCTTTAAGTCTGCTTTCAATAACAAACCCACATCCAAATCGTCTTAGTAGATATCGGCGCTTTTAATTGTCTTCTTTTCCGGTTCGTTCCATCGCGTTTCTTGGATGGCGGTTATATCAGTCTTATAGGCTTCCAGTGTCTCCACTGTGTTCAGGATCATCTGGTCAGAGGATGCTCATATTCCAGGTACATGCCTAAACGTACCTCCGTCCTTGTTAAGTTGACGTGGGTAGACAGCGATTAACTCGTTTTTATCTGAGGCTGCTGTTGTTTTCTCCACAATTACATACATATATCTCCTTCGCATGGGCTTGTGAGTCCTAAGGCGACGTATATCTAATTATAATATGTGGAGCAATATCATGTTACGCGCTACTATTTTTCCCGACAGCCTTCTTGTTAAGACTTCTGAAACGCATATTACAGCCGATCAGGTAAACAAGACATATTCTTGTATGTACCTACACATCCCATACCAAAAGTTTTCATTTAGGCAACTCTGATGGATTGACACTAATATCTCCCTCCAGTTCACTAGTTAACTACTAGGCACCATGGGGAGGTGATGAAGCGACTTTTCCCACTACGACACGATGCTACTATTAATGGTAATATTCAACTAGTACCATGCCTTTCCTCGATAAACCTCAAAGCTTCGGTTGTAAACACATTTTTCTCAGCTGTTCAGTGGTCACCCACAATCTTTTGAATAGGTGTTTAGTTTCAGCTGATAGTTTCAGCTTCTTGAGTAAGATGATCTCTAGTAGTTACTGTTCGTTCTCTACCGGATCTCGAAGCCCGTCAAAATTTTACTTGTCTATGTGCATACTGAAACTGAGGGATGCAGCAGATACTCAATTCAGTTCAGTTACTCGCATTGACATAAATGGAAGAGCACAGCGAACTGTCAGTGAAGTGTTTGCGACTTTTAAAAGTTTAGCGGTTAACAAAGGAAAAACAAAGTGTATGATGTCAACAAAGAGGGAAACACAACATCGACGCATAGGACAAAACGTCACGATAGGCAGCCACAACTTTGAAGTACTAGGGCTTCATCTACCTCGGCTCTACTATCAACTCCTACAATAACACCAGCATGAAAACCATGCGAACGAATCACTCTTGCTGCTTCTTTGAGCTTATAAGGCAATTGAGTAGTAAAGCCCTCTCTCGAGCAATCAAAAAGACTGATCATCTCTGTCCTCGCTTACGGCGCAGAAGTGTGGACACTGACAGAAGCGGATGAAATATTATCGGGCGATTTGAGAGAAAATTCCTCGCGTAATTTTCGGATCGATGGAGAATGTAGGAGACGTTCCACAGCGAACTGTACGGGCTGTACAGCGATACCGACCTCATCAGCAAAGCTGGGATAACCCAGCTCATATGGCTAGGTCAACTTGAGCGCATGGACACCAGCAGTGGCGTAGCTTCACCTTGTGGGGTCCAGGTGGAAAATATCAAAAGAGATTTTCATATACATATGCTGTATAATTATTATCAATATCCGCCATATGTCAGGGATAAGTGATAACAAGTCAGAAAATGCTGTAAAGTGCTCTTTTAAATGTACTTCAAGTAAATTATTATTATTATTTTCAAGGGATGATACAAATGAATTTGTAAAGTCCGGGATTTTACGCCGGGGTACTATGCCCATGTGGTGTTTGTCAACAGCACACGACGCGGTGTACCGAGTTCCCATGTGGTCCCCCATTTAGGTACTTACCGCGCCCACACTGCTTGATTTCGGTGATCCAGTAGGAATCGATGCTTTCAATGTGGCGAGTCCGTTGACAACAAGTAAATTAATTTTAGGACATTTTCGGAAATAAAATATAAAAATAAATATGTACATAGCGCTACAGCCCGGTGCGGGCCAGGGCCTAGCTTCTCGCAGGGCTATTTGCATTTATTTCGCTTAATGCAAGCTTAAACTAACTTAAAAAATAACAAGAGTTAAGGGTTAGGAAGTAAGGGAATGGCGGAGCAGATCAGGAGATTTGAGTTAAACTTACGGATCATGCGGGAGATTGGTTCTTTAGAGCCATAAGAGGCGCGGTGGGTTGGAATATAGAAGAGATGAGGACAGCGTAAATTACGAGGGTTAGTGTTGAAGGAAATAGAATTGTAAATTGCAGTCCACAGAACTGGAGAGCAGTCAATGAATGAAGAGAACGTCAGCTACGTCTCTGGGTTTTTCGAGGGTATTCAGAGGGAGGTAAAATAAAAGGGTCATCCCAAGATAGTCCTCGACGGGCAAATCGAAGGAAACAATGTTGAATATTTTCGATTCGAGACCACACTTGGATGGCACATTCGAGAAGGGGCCGGACAAAGGTTATGTAAAGTGACCTTGTCATGTAAGGATTGCAAAATTCTTGAGACCAACGTTTGATAAAACCGAGCGATGAGTTGGCTTTAAGGATTGTCTCATAAATATGCGAACGGAAGTTAAACTCTCTATCGTATAATATTCCAAGGTCGCGAAGGGTCATGCATAAAATAAAGTCGAGAGGGGGAGTGAAGAAATAGTTTTGGAGAACTTAGTGTCATCGTTTATAGTTAAAATGAAAAAGAGGGGAACTAGATCTCTGCCATGTGGGACACCAGAAGTGGCTAAAACCGGGGTTGAGAAGGCTGACCTAAACGCACGCTATAGTAACGGTTCCCCAGATAAGGAGTTATCCATTTTAACAATGTGGAGTCAAAACCGAGGGAAGACAATTTGAAAAGGATCAGTGGATGTGATATTTTACCGAAGGCCTTAGCGAAATCTGCAGCAATAACATCGATTTCGATGCCATTTTCAAGGACTGAAAGCGCAAAGGATACGAATTCAATTAAGTTTGTAGTAGTTGATCTACCTTTTAGAAATCCGTGATGACTGGGTGATATAAGTGACTTGCACTCAAAGCTTAGAACTTCATACTATATAAAAAAAGCTTTCGAGCATTTTAGGTATGTGAGAAAGCTTAGCAATTGGACGGTAGTTGGTTACTTCATTCTTTGATCCCTTTTTGTGAACCGGGGTTATGAAATAGGTTTTCCATACTTGAGGGAATTCCGCTTGTGTGAGGGACAGATGAAATAGGGAGGCAAAGATTGGAGGCACACTTCTTGACAAATATTGCTGGAAGCCCCATCTGGCCCGGGTAAAAATTCATTCATCATTGAGATTTTGATTTTCTTCGATAAGGGTGGGATCAATAGGTTGCGAGAGAGAGGGGCCAATGGAGAAATTGAAATATATTGGGTCGGGTACGAAGAGGTTGTCTGCAAATGAATGTTTAAAAAAGTTTGCAAAATAGTTGGCAATAATATGTGGGTCGGTCGATGATATATTATTCAATTTCTACACTTCTGATCAGGGCCTACTGCTCTTTACCGAATGCGTACGGCTCTCTTGAGAACCTCTAACATAGTCAGAATTACTTTCAAGGGTTTGTATTTTGTATTTATATTTGTATTTAGATTAAAATTACATCAGTACCTACTACAAGATAAGATATCTTTTAAAAGCATAGTTTTCCAGACGAATAATCATAATAAATAAAAATAATAATTATAATAAATAAAAAATCGTATATAGATCGAGTCATATCTAAGTTATGATGCGGTTATCGGACGGATTAAGGAAACGCTTTTTCTGAAAGACGGCATATGAGTTGATAACCTGCAATTCATGTGGAAGATAGTTTCAGACGCGATTGGCAGATAAAAAAAAACGATCGCTCTCCAAAGCAATGTGTGAATGAAGGAATAATAAGCTTTTTCCCCTGTTAGATTGTGCAAAATGTAGCATTTTAAAAAGACACGTAACTAGGAGACTTACTTTGTATAATTTTAAATAGTTTTAATATATTGCGGAAGTTAAAATACAGATTGAGATTCAGATCGTAAATTGACGATGCAAATCTGGACACACTAGATATTTTCACCAGGTGATGCAAGTAGTTCGCATAGTATCCTAATCTTCGCAATCCACAATAAACTTTTTTCAGGGTGTCCCTTACCCTTATGGCATCACAGCAAGTAACTGAAGAGTTTATATGAAGGTCAAGGTATTTAACAGAACTTACAATAGTAATAAGGTTCGCATCAAGGACAACAGGTGAAAAATCATTTGGAAAAGCAATATAAACTGTCTTGAGTGGGTTCAACTTCAATCTGTTACCTACCAATACATCGAATTCATCAATAGTAGGTACCTACATTGAAAACAAAATAACGGTTGAGGAGGATCCGGGGTTTGCCGGTAGTGAGTGATAACGATTTTGAAATAAAAGCTGCTGCCCCGACCAGGAATTTAACCCAGGCAAAAACACCATAATTAAACAAACACGATACACATCAAAATGCCAAATTTACAAATCTCACCACACACTGCACATGAAATGAAATAAGTAATAACCTAAGTTTCAAATTTCAATTTCGAGCAAACTAAATCATTAGAGTCGGTTGTACATCCACTTCGAGGTGATACATGTTGAAATGAAATTGTCTTTTGTTAAATCAAACTTTCGTTTTTTTATTTAAATACGTACTGGTAAGGTATAGTAACAGTAACTCGAGCATATCTCCAGCAAACAAACAATATCCAGGTTGGCACAAGCCACACATCAGGGCAACCCTATGGCCTGTTGCAGGGAAAATATCCTTCGTAGCGACTGAAACAAAGAAAAACCGCTTCACACGGCAACCAAAGAAAAAATGCACAAAAAGAAGGAGCCGATATCATTCGATTATCCTTGCGTGGTCCATAATGCACGTAGGACTGTGATACCGGGACCTGCGACCGAGATCCTTGAAACTAAGTGCCACGTTGTGAGCAAACATGCTGTGACAAGAACCAACTCTTCACTTGAATTTTGAATTAATTTTAAAAGAGGATTGATTTATTGTCGATTTGGGAACTAAACTACCTTCGAGTTTGGGGCCCCCTGAGCTTGGTTGCCCCAGTAATTGCCACTTGTAACACCCCCGGTAGCTACGCCACTGGATACCAGCGTCCCAGCCCGGAAAGATTTCGACTCCAACCCAGAGGGACAACGCTGTAGAGGACGACCTCACCTTAGGTGGCGCACACAAGTAGAAGGACCTTAGCCAACTTCGTATGCGCAACTAGAGGCAGCTGGCAAAAGTTCGCGCTGGCTGGAAGAACATGTTAACTGAGGCCCTCGTCCATTCCGGACTGTAACGAATAAATTAGCCCGCTATTTGCAACACATCTCGCAAAATATGCATTAGTTGGAGTTATTAATCGACAGTGGTGACAATTGCGTCCTTTCAATTTTGATTTTTGCCGTTTTTTCTCTTAGGTGATAAAAAAAAATCATAATAAATTATAGACCAATATCCCTTCTCCCAGTTTTTTCTAAAATCTTTGAAAAGTAGAATCATGTATTTTCTATCTTAGTTTGTTCGGTTTGTTTTTTTTTTTTTGGAGAGCAAATTTGGATTTAGAACTAAAAATCTACGGAGGATGCGTTATTGAACATCTGCAGTCTCAATTATTTAAGCATTAATAATAAAAAAAACCGACTGCTGCACTTTTTACAGACATCACAAAAGCCGTTTGACACTGTGGATAATTCTCTTTTATTGTAAAAATTAGAAAACGCAGGCTTACGACGTTTTATGCTCAATTGGTTACTTTCCTATCCAAGCAATCGGAGACAAGTTGTAAAAATGGAAAATTCCTTCAGTCAAACTCTGTTCATCCTAATTGACGTTCCACAAGGTTCAGTACTTGGACCTAGGCTCTTTCTGGTTTATATTAATTCTATTTTCAGCCTTATTATTCAGCACACAAACATTATTTTTGTCCAGAGAAAGAAGGATTTACGTTTTAGTTATCTATTGATTCCGGAATTGATTACTCTTTTCCAGATCTACAAAATCTAACAAAAATATTGCTCCAACTATTGCTCGGTCCATTGATGTTGACAATGTCAAAAATTATTTTCTCAGTCATCAACTGATGCGATACTTTTTTAGAAGGTTTATAACTTTCAAATTTGAGCAGATGAAATGAATTTTGTGGAACACGCAGAGTATGCGAAACACTTGACACGAGCTTTGGCATCATAAGTGTGGTCATACCCACTTCACTGTTAAGTTTATTTAAAAAAAAAAGCTCACTGCCTGTATTCTTGCGATTACAACTGAGCGACAGGTCATTCGCGCGACTTATTTTATTTTGAGCCAGACAATGACTTGACATGTTCGGTCGATGGAATGTTAACTTTGTTAGGAGTGACTGCTTTATTTGTATCACATTGATAAATTAGCCAGCGTCATCAATAGCCTCAAAACAGAGTTTCCGTCTGCTTGCCGCCTCAAAACACACCGATCTCTTCGCGTTTCCTCAGACTTTGCGAATTGTGCTTATTGCATGTTAATTGCTGTGACTTGTCTTGCGCTCCTCTATATATCGCTACATAAGTACAGAGTCGCACTTTGTCTGCTGTGGCGAAATCCACAGTGAATTAAATTTAAATATTCTTGCTTTTTCGGTCTCGGCCTTCTTTTTATATTGATAGGCAAGCTTCGATCCTCAGCAAGGACTTATATTTTACCTTACCTTTGATTTGATAAGAGCAATACAACAAAATCGAAATCAAAACAACCCTCGCCGATTCATTACACTATTTGACTATGTTATTGTCACTAGCAAACACAGAGCTGCTTTTTAAAGTCCACTAACCTCATCCAATAGCAGAGTTTGAACCAAAAAACTGACCTTCAATTGAATTTGTTTCAACATTTCAAGACTAAATATGTACATACCGTTTTATCTGAACGAAAACTGAGTACCCCTTTAACCTAATAAACAAACAAGTGCTTCACCTTCGCACCAAACCAAATACGGCAACCTACACCCACTAAGTCGCCTAAGTCAACATATCGACTGCTGGATTCGGATCATTGTCTCCATTATCAATTCGGATACTTCAACAAACCTCCTCAACAACTCTTATTATGTCGGAGCTTACTCTTCATAATCCACTTGGTAACATCGATTGAGACGCCTATCTAAATCGCACATCTTATCCAGACCACTGTCAGAATCTAAGAAAACAAAGCAATGACACCCCTGGCTGATTTCTAGTGTTTGTTTGACACACCCGAAAATATTAATTCATATCCGCGCAATGGCACGTCTTCATGGCAATGAACCCAGGTACGAGTACTGACAGCAATAGCCGGCAACTCTATTATCAAAAGTCGCGTTTTATATCAGAAGATATCGGAATAAATCCACTCGATAAGTTCACCTGTACTCTGTAAAGATTGCGATATATCTTGAGCACTCGTTTAGTTTCCTTATCAAAAGACACGTGTTCAACTAATTTCCAGCCAGTGATAAGCCCAATTTGCAAGGCCACAACCAATAGCAACGACAAACCGTCATTCGGCCTAATTAGGTGATCAACTTAATGACCTTCTATCATCAAAACCACAGTGAAGTTTACACCACTACTGCCGCAGCAGAGCAGTACCAAATAAACAAGAACCCACCGCAAACACAACGAGATAATTAATTTGCAAGAGTCGCAGCACCGCGCCGAGCCGGCCGGCTACAAAAACTCCAAATTATTACCTGGCTGCCGGTATCGTGACTTGCCAGCGCGGGCGGGTAGCAGCAGCACTAAGGCTGCCATGGAATAGCTGGGAACTTGGTAACTTGGTCTAAAGAGTGGATAATTGCCACATAAATACTCGTACATTGGGTCGGCTACAGGCAGCGCCGCGCCGAAGCACAAAGTCTAGAAGGCCGCACCATTGTGATTCATTCAGGTGGACGGGTCCATTCATGGCCTTTAAACTCTATCGTTTATAGTCGGCGCTGTAAGACTTGCTAACATCATAACAACCACCACTACAGCCGCTTGTACCTATACCTATTTTGGTTTGTGGCGGTAGTCAAAGTCGGAGTTGTATTCGGAGTCGGAATAAGAGTTGTTGCCACTAATACGCAGGCACATGGGAACAAACAACGCACAACGGAGGCGATTCGGAATCGGGACCGCTTTAAAGATTTATGACAGTCATAATAAAAGTTTCACTGAGGCTTAATAATTTCATTTGGAGGATGCACGGACTCCTCGCGGTGATTATGGTGACGATGACGATGATGTTGATGATGATCATCATCATCACCGAGATTGGAACTGGCACTGTGACGGGGGCTGAGATTGGTAGTGAGACTTATGCCCCTCTGAACAACATCTCGTTTGGAATAGTGATCGTGGTCGGTGGGCAATGTTCGGTGGTCGTTCAGAAAGCATCATGATCTGGGGGAAATCTACGGATTAATATGTGTAGTCAAAGAGGTGAGGAGAAAAAATGCTCCAATTGTCTGTGTTTACGAACATTTTTACTCCGCCGAGCCCCCCTTTCAATGGATTAGTGGACGTGAACAGATAGAAACAACCTTTTAATTGCAAATTAAATTAAATTAAAAGAAATCCACGTAAGAACTACAATACTTATACACTTGTTGACGGTGTTTTGGCATTTTTTTAATTTTTTCCTTGTTAGTCTTCAAGATGGTATGGTCGGTGTGTTGCTAACGCGATGAGTTGTTGCATGTTTTGATTGGGAGTCGAAATGGACATTTTTGGGTGATGACTATGGAAAGTTTTCTTCGGATGGTGAAAAAGATTTAGCAATAGGATTGAGGAACTGCTGAAGTAAGTAAGACATAACACATATCACACAGCAGAGTTAGAAATTTACAACTAAGGTGTTCTTTTTTCGTCTACCAAAATTCAATGCCATCAAGATTTAATTATTAACTTACAAATTTAGATGGCACTACATTCCAGAGCGGACAATTTATATGACTTAGACTGCTATTCAGTCAATTGGCTCCAGTTGAGATACCCTACCACTGGGGAACGTTATCAAAGTCAAAGACTTTTCTCGGCCCTCCAGGAGATATACGAGTAATTATCAGAGCCGAGGTACACCAAGGCCGTAATTACTCAAAGTAATAGCTGACTATTGTGACATTTTGTCCGATTTGTCGATGTTATTTAACGAAACTCATTTTTACCGCTTCTGTTTTGATACTTAGGTACGCACTAGTGATACGCTGCTGCGATCTACCATTGATGTCAATATCTCCAGCATCAGCTGAACAGCTTTTTTGAAAATTGTATTTTTGGTGTTGGCTTTCAACTTTCTTACGATCTTCTCAAGTATGATGCTAAAGAAGTCACATGATGCGATCACCTTCTTTAGGCCCGATTTTAACATCAAATGTCTCAATAAGATTGCTTCCGACCATTAAGCAGCATCGATCATTCTCCATCGTTATTCTGCACAATCTGAAAGGTTATAGATGACCCCAACTAGACATGACTATACAGAGCTTAATCCAATAGGTGCTGCCATATGCGGGCATGAAATCAATAAAGAGATGCGAGTACCAATCTGAGCTCGTTAGGTGTTCTTCTTTGACTTATCGAGACATAAACCACATATACAGATAGGGGAAAATCAGATCGAAATGGTTCCAGCATTCATACAATAGTAGGGACAAGATCTTGCCCGCGATGTCAAAGAGACTGACCATCGGATCACCAATTCTTGGAAATGAGTTGGTGTTAATTATGCAACATACTAAATGCTCTTGAAGAGATACATATATAATGATACGCGAAAGGGTTCCGGATATTAGAGCTACGTGAAATCAATATATTGCCAGTAAAACTTGAATGGCATCTCGCTGCCTGGGCAATACCAATTCAGGAGAAGTGAAAGTTAACTTTATGGAATGTATAAATTATAAAAATGCATACCCAACCCGCCAACATAACCACAAAAATAGCCCTCTTTGATGGGATATAAGCAGAGCTCCATTGAATGGACCTCCACCTAAAAAAGCAAGCAAAAGACAGAAGAACGATGAATTAATCTGTGAACCGAATATATGATAATATCACTATGATCACAATAACAACAACATAGCACCCCTAACACTGCTTTAAGCAGTTCAAATCAAGATCGGCAGTCCCCTACTCGGAAATCCGCCACTGAAGAAGATAGTTTCGGATAAGGGAAATGTCGGGACAATCAACATCGACAGGGAGACGCTACTTTTCCGAGATGACGAAACTTGCTCCATCGCCAGCTTATAAAAATTCTTCCATTCTTCCATTCGGAATAAAATAGCGAATAGCAAGTTAGCGGTAAAAAGGCTTAGTAAGAAAAACGAGCTCAGAGAATTCGAGCGTGAACGTCTACAGCGCACCTATAAATTCTTCAATGATATGAACTTAGGGGAGAGCTGCTTCACGTTGGAATCTAAGGTGAATGATGCTCATACCTATAAAAAAAACGACCAGAACAACAAAAAGCATTCAGGATATAGAGCAAAGTGAATTGGATAAATTCGACCACTTCAAAGCGACCAGCCCCAAGTGTGAATGAGCCTATTTAATCCTCGTACCTCTTCGGAGCCATCGCAAAAGTATAAGGACGAAGAGAAGTCGAGGGATCCTACAAGGTCTCTTCTAACCTTGCAAGCTTCACAAAGGGAAGTGTAGAGGACAATAACTAAACGACAGAGCAGGAAATTTCCAGTGTCTTTCTTGTTCTTGTTGCCAACCCTAACTCCTGTAAGAGTGATCCTGCCGACGGGGTTGTCATTTAGACAACAATGAACCCGATTCAAATCTTCTCAAAAAACGTGACAATCGGAGGAGACTGCTTAAGAGTTGTAGAAACCGCAACTTAAGCCCCTTCACGGAAAAGGAAGCGATTATGCTAGGTAGGACGCGTGTAATAGTTAGAGAAACTGCAGCGGCATGTTAGTGCACCTCCTCCAGCAATATTAAACTCACTTATCACTAATGTAGAACAGGAAAGGTCCATTGTGGATGGTTGTAGCGCTAACTCCCACCACACACAATAGGATAGCAAGGATCCAAGATCTCGAGGTGAGTTCCTATTCCAATTTATAATTAACAATAATCGTTTAATCGCTAACAGCGGTAATGAACCAACGTTTGTAATAAACAATATACAGCTGTATCTGCTTAAATAACTAAGAGGTATCTTCGGACATTTCGTTCTCAGAGTGATCCAGTTCAATATCAAAGATATATGAACAAAAATCACAGAAATAGTAACTGAGAAAACCTTAGAGCAGAGATAGATGAACAATTGTATGCCCTCAACGGACTCAAAGTGGAAATTCCCGCTGAATAAATTTCTCCAAAATTGAAGTTACAACCGAGTGTGCTAGAGTAAGGAAAGTCATATCTTTAACGGTAGTTACACGAAATCCAACACTGTAGCTTTGGAACTCATGCTGGAAACCCACTTTCCTGGATGCGCTCCTATTCCAGCATCAGTAATAGATATAAACACATATTTTCCTAGCCATTATGAAATAGTAGACACGATACTAGAAGAAAACAATATAAGCTGGGCTATAGACTCATTCTCCGCTTGCAAATCCCCTGGTCTGGATGGAATCATCCAAACCATGCTCAAAAAAAAAACTCAGCAGGCTCTGATACCGTTCCTATGAAAACTATTCGGCAGTAGTATCCAGTATGATATGTGCCAAAATGCTAGAGGAAAAAAAAATCACAAGGGCAGTCATACCCATCGAAAAATCTTCAGGCCCATAATCGTTCATTTTAAAAACTTTGGAAAAGCTGCTCGAAGTAATCTGCACCCAGAAGACCTAACCTGGGCCCACACAGTTGTCAGCAATGAATGAACTTTCAATAATGTCAGCGTTCCCGTTATTAGTAGAAACTTAGGAAATGCCAGAGTTTATCCTGTGTTAACGAACTTGATAACCGGTATGCTCCGCAACAGCAACATCAATGCAGCCCTTTGTTACAACGTATTAAAGGACGCTATCTCAGGGGGCATCCTTCTGTGCACATCTTCTGTGGACCCTAGTTATTAACGCAATATTTCTAAATCTAAAAAGGGGGGGAATTAACGCCACTCCATACGTGGATGATGTGGTTTCTATGCCACCGGTAAATTCCTCTCCACGATCAGTCAAATTCTAAACTTGGCGAAAGTTTTGTGGGCTGGGATTCAACCCGCAAAAAACAAAGCTTTTCCTATTCACACATAAAAGGATAATGTTACAATTCGACCTACGTTCTATAGAGTGACAACTCTTCGACTGTCGAATAGTGCTAAATAGTTAGATAGCGTACTAGATGGTAAATTTAGTTGGAAACTCAATGCCGAAAAACGTGTAAAGAAAGCTACGTTCGCCTTCTGCATTTACAGATGGATATTTAGAGGACCTCAAAATTATGCTATGGTAGCTTAGTACGGTGGCAATCCATAAATAAAACTAACCTCAGGTTAATGACAAAAGTTTGGAGGGCTGTACGTATTGGGTCGACTCATGCCATGAGAACGACTTCAAAGGCGGAACTAGAAAATATACTCTTATACATATATACTTGCCCTAGTGGGTACAAACCAAATTCGAAAGTCTACGCCTTAATTCGTACAAGTGAACTGAGTTTAAGCTCCAATATGGACTATATATTACCCCATAACGACCTTGAGAGGATCCATCAGAGAGGAATGGGACAGGAACCAAATTGTACAAGACTCGGTAACCATTTTTACGGATGGATCAAAGATAGGAACCGACTCCAGGATCTTCTCCAATCAATTTAACTTACGATGCTCACGTCGCCTGTCTTCTATGCTGAGATATGATTGAGGCAGAAGCAGCCAGATAATAAAGGCAGCATCACACAGGTAAGATTCTCTTGAAAAGCGCCTAACCGACGACGACCTCTGCAGAGGCTTTGGGGACATAGGCTCATGAGGGGATACCCTCCACTTTCTGTACCTATGTCCCAGCTACAGTGATTTGAGACAAAGAACTTTAGGAAGTTACTTCCACGAAATCTTAGCGTTACCTGCTGCTTCACTTACAGTGAAGGGCACTGTCGAGGAAAAAATCACAAAGAGTGCCAACCTAAGGTGGTCAAGTCTTGAAGGACACAGGGTATCCAAGGCTCTTTGGCCGCCTTTTTAGGGAAATAATTTTTCGAAAACCTAGTGGAAATAGACGGCACGAACTTCTTGGGTTTTGCAGGGAAATTGGGTGTTTCACCAGGGCGATTGCTTAGGTTTTTGCCATTTGAAGACAATAATTTCAACTGGTTCCACAGGGATCGCGATGGGCCCGTTTTCATACACTCAAAAACGTCTCACAACTTTTCCTCGGGCTTATTTCATTTATAATAAACCTCCATGGCGATAGAATGCGCGATTTAAGTGTTATCTGTGACAATGCACTAAAATACCGCACCCACATAGGTAACATCAGAACGAAAGCCAACTCCGCTCTCGATTTCGTCACGTGCTGATCTTAGCAAGTTTCCGACCCATTTGTTATTATTACGCCTCATATAAGCTTTGTTCAGCCTCATATTTAATAGTCACATCTGTTCATCTTATGATACTACACCATCCACATATTGCGCATAGAAACTGTACAGCGAAGGCTTATCCATTTAGTGTCATGGGGACATTTGGACTGATAGCCTGAAACTGATACACTCCCAATCTTTTACAACACGTTATCAAATTGCTGCTATACTCTTTGTTCATCAGCTTTTAACTGGTAGCGTCTATTCTCTCCTCCCGTTGAATGTCAACCCACAAAACACAAGATCTGTTTCTATCCTCCGTATTAATCGAAAACGAATGTGGATGTGATGTGGAGATTCAAGTGCTACGATGATGATGATGATATGGGGGTCCAGAATCTGACAATATATGTATCTAGCTCATAATGCCAAATTGTTGCAGGGGATGATGAAAATAAACATTGCTACCACCCATCAAAATTAATTCATTAAGTTAGTCCCCAAACTGTGATATATGACTGCCATATAGAACTGAAATCAGAATGTCAAGGTAAAAATAAATGAAAGCATCTGAGTATCTGTATCCCATAAGTGATGTTGAACACTTAGGAAAATCAACTCGCGAAGCACAAACGCCTCAATATCAGTGAATGTTTCTCAACCAGAGAAAAGTAATCAAAGAATAACTAAGAATGACAACAGAACGCCTTGAATAACATGAGTTAACAAGATTACAAGCTGCTAAGAAACAATCCTCCAAAAATCCAACTCGTGCGAACAAATCTCTTAAGTATGGCGATCAGTGCACACCTTCGCCTAGTGTTCGTGATCAGTTTGAGACTGAAACAAACCCTCTTCCTGCCACCATGTCCGCCATGCACAAACTAAAAACCGGCAAAATCAAATATTTAAGAAGAGAAAAAATTAAAAAAAAAAAATAAAAACACAAACTTGTTCTTGGTTCTTATTTGATTTTGGTGGGCTTGCAGTTTTTTTTTTGTTGGTTCGTTTGTTGCTTTGTCTTTTTGGTGATCACAGATCGTTATGGAGAAAACAACGTGTTAGGATGACGATACGATATGAAAGTAGAAGTCATCCATGGTGGCGACGACGGCGACTACGACGATGATCAGCGACGACGGTAACGGCGACGGTGATGTCGGCAACGGAAGCCTCATCAGAAGCGGCACCATCGACTACTACATAACATAACTGACAGAACGATCCCGCCAACAATACAAGCTCTCCCCTCCCGTATCACCCATTCAAACGAACGATCCTGGTGTGTTATTGCTCATTCTGATATAAAATTATGGCTGCGTTTCTCAACCAAAAGATCGCGCTGGAGATTCACTCGTGTTCACTGATCTCCCAGTTTGTGTGTTTGTATATCGATGTATAGTGCGCTTCCTTCGCTTGAGGGCGGAACGACATAGCGCGGCACACAACAACGATCGTCAATTCAATGGTGCGAACACGAAAATTTCGCAGCGCACCGTTTCGACCAGAGGGCTTAGCCGCTATTCTGGACACACAAAACAAAAAACACAGTTCGAAACCCTAATAACAGCGCACCAAAAAGGTGCGCTTCCGCCATGTTATTAACTTATTTATAACTAAACAAGCGCGCCATTGAGTTCCCACAGCTATTAATGATTGCCCCTGGATGGGTTAAGAAACAGTGGATCCTGGCCCATGGGAGATGGTAGGTAGGTAGGTATAGGAAGCACCAGTCGACATTGCACTTGAATCAAAAGGTATGAACCATTTTCGTGTGCTTTTACTCATTCTTTGTACGATGACTTCTATGTAGCAGTAGCTTTGGTCAGGCCAACCCATGACGGTACGGGTACGGGCATACCTCGTCCGGTATTCCACTCTTCGACTCTTTGACTTTTCGAGTCAATCAATCACCTAAAGGGGTGTTCATATAGGTGGGAGAAGCAAATTCGAGCACAAATCGAAGACACGTCGTTCTGTGTAATAAGCAGCTTCAATTTTGAGATTCGTACTCGTATAAGAAATACATTATCCGACCGAGAGGAAGGAGGGGGATGGATCGATCGATTCAATAGGTTTATACCGAAATCGGTTTTAATGGAGTGAAAATGAAACGTTGTTTAAGTCCAAATGAAACTGCTAATTTGAGGCGGCTTTATCCATTTGAACACGATTAGTGGGTATCTATTGGCATAAAGGAGCTGAATAGGAGACTGTGGTGACCAATCCTATTGTTGAAATAGCTTGGTTATCTTCTCGTAATGGAATAGTGCTATGGATAGGGATAGCATAGGGACTCATGAATGCTTCTGTTACTAGATAGAGGATTACGTAGTGTCTTAGAAGCAAAATTTCTCAAATTGAACTCAATTTCTATTGTATTGTAGATAATAGACGAGTTGCTTTCTTGCAAACTTGCTAGCCAAATGATTTTTAACTGTTGTTTTGACAATATTTTCATTCGGTCACAATCGTAAAATATGTTTTGTTTATATACTGCCAACAATAAGTGGGTCATTGGCCCTTTTTTGCCCTTGAAGTGAGTTACTGACGAAGGACTATCTGCCCCTTTCGCAAGTGGTCTCAAAGTGGATCGATTCTTACAGACAAAGGGTTTAAAGTGAGGATAATTATCAGAAAACTATATCCCACTGCTTGGATAAGGGCGGATTTATGGTTGGCAGAACTGTAAACCCAAAACAAGAATCACAACCTTCGGATCTTACATACTTAAAACGTGCAGTTCTTGAATAGGTGCAGTCAAACAACTACATAGTGAAGCCGATGGTCAGAAAATAAAGACTAAAAACGTTGACATACGAGTACATACGAGTACATACGTGTACATACATATGCCTCGGTGATATAGAGAACAGAGTCGATGGATACATGTATACGGCGGAACTGCTATATGCCGCAATATGCCGTGAGCTTCCGACACGTAAGCGAACGCCGGAAAACAAGCCAAACCTCAACATTCACAGATGGAGATGTTTGTCTCCTGATCAAACAATCGTCAACTAGATTAATCACTTTGGAATCGATGCAAAGCAGACTCAGTATTCTAGATGTCGGAGTGTTTCGAGAAATACAGTGAGGAAATTTGACGTCAAACTTCTAGATTCGGTAGAGATGGGTAAATCTTTTTCTGATACAATCTCCCAAGACTTCTTGAGAAATCCTATGTTACCAGCATCAAGGACAGAAGATCAGTGCCGATAATATCAGCAATCCATCAGAGACACCTCATCTGATGGGTAAAGTTTAGTCGACCACCACAACGGAAGGAGTCAGACTTTTAGTCACTTCCGCCTCGATATCCATGAAAGCTTTATAGTTGGATCACTGTCCAATCACATCAATGTCATCTGCGTAATTGTGCGGGCTTAAAAACTATAGTGCCTCTTTTGTTGGTCAGTGCGATTTGCATGATTCTTTCTCGGGCGATGTTAAAAAAGTCGCACGATAGCACGTCGCCTTGTCTAAAACCAGTTTTGATATGGAAGATCAGTTATCCTGCAAAACCAGATGAGCTTGGAAGGGATGTCAAGATTAGACATTGCGTTGGAACGCATTCATATACGGCTTTGAAGTCGACAAATAAATGATGAGCGTTGACCTATGATTATCGGGTTTTTTCCAAGACCGCACTGGTGTGGAGCAACCAGATCGTTCATGAACGGTTCCATATCCTTCAAAAGTTTGCATGGTCAAAAGGGTTTCCTTTTACAAATTTTTAGTAAACGATGTTGAGATTTGATGTTTCATCTTACAGAATTTCAGGAAGTAGTCCATCTATGCCTGCAGCATTAGTAGACCTTATCTTCGATATTTCTACCGTGGATTCGTCTAGGACGACTCCGTTCATTCTCCCTGGCGATGGTATTGTCTGCAGAAAATGTCGTTTCATATTTCCAACACTGACTGCGACACTTGGAGGCTTCCATTCTAGCTTTATAGTCTGGTATGTTCGTTTTCTTCGCTGATACAACTTTCGCACGTCATTCAGTAGTAGTACTTTTTTTCCGTGCTTTTTAATTTGTTTTCCCAGAAGCTTGTGCTTTTTGCTCCTTTTTACTTGTAGCTCCATGTCCTGTCCTGTCTATAATCATCGTTAAAACAGAGGTTTTAACATCACATCAGAAATAGCTGCTAAAGGGTTTTCCAATAGGGACTTGACAACTTTGAATTTAATTTGTGAACGCACTCTTTCACTAATCATCAAACTGTCACTGTCAATTTATTCACTAAACTCAACATTTTCATCATGGTAAAGTACACGAACGAGCAACGTCTGTAAATTATAAAAATTTTCTACCGAAATTCGGAGTCAGTGACTGCAACTTTAAGAGCGTTAACTCCAATTTTCGGTCGTAATTCTCGCCCTAGTAGACAGGCAATAACAAGTTTAGTGCAAAAATTTGAATCGTTGTGTGATGTTGCCGTATCAGTGAGACAACGGGTTGGTCGAAGTGTCGAAAATATCGCTGCCGTTCAGGCGTCCGTAGCAAACAATCCAAATCAGTCAATTCCACGTTGTTCTTAAGAATTGGGCATCGCTCAGACCACATTATGGCGTATTTTGCGTAAGGATCTTGGTTTACACACATACAAGATCAAGCTGACTCAAGAATTGAAGCCGATGGACCATTTGAAGCGACGTACGTTCTCCGATTGGGTTTTGGAGAAGATGCGCCAAGATGATGAATTTCATCGCAAAATCGTCTTCAGTGACGAAGCTCATTTTTGGCTCAATGGATTCGTCAATAAGCAAAATATGCGTTATTGGTCGGGTGAATATCCACATGTGCTTCATGAATCACCACTTCATCCATAAAAAATAACTGTTTGGTGCGGTTTGCATGCCGGTGGCGTTATTGGGTCATATTTTTTCGTCGACGATAACGATCGTCACGTTACTGTGAATGGTCAGCGGTATCGCGCCATCATCACCGATTATTTTTGGCCCGAATTGGAAGATATGGACTTGGGCGACATGTGGTTTCAACAGCACACGCTACAATCGATTTATTGAAAAGTAAGTATGGTGAGCGTGTTATCTCAAGACATGGGCCAGTTGATTGGCCGCCTCGTTCGTGCGATTTAACGCCGCTTGACTATGTTCTGTGGGGCTACGTTAAGTCATTGGTTTATGCCAACACGCCGACGACGTTGGAAGAGCTCAGAGCCAACATTGAACGCGAAATAGCTGCCGTTTCGGCCGAAATGTGTGGCCGAGTCGTTGAAAATTGGGTCCAACGAATCGACCGCTGCAAACGTGCCCGCGGTGGCCATATGAACGAAGTCGAGTTCCATTCATAGATGTTTTGATTGCACTTCAAGCCTATAATAAAGTTTTTGAAATATCTCAAATGGTGTGCGTTTTATTTAAAAAAAAGTTGTCAAGTCCTTATTGGAAAACCCTATATAATAGTACGTTGACTACAATCCCATTTGTGTTTTATGGTTTGTATATGTTGCGGTCTGTTACAATTGCAGCCTTTCGACTTCGAAATTTGGTGGTCTTAATTGACTTCGTTGGGCCTGTGAACATCCAGAATATAGGAGGCGTCGATAGTAATATTATCAGTGTAGTTAATCAGAGGAAAGCCAAGTCCATTTACGGATGTTGAAATGTGGGAACCACACCCTTATACTTATATTCAAAAATCCAGAATCCATGTGTTTTCCGATGACCCTCTCAAAGACGGTTTCCTTACCCAACTCTGCATTAAGATCTCTCACCATATAACTGAGCATATATTCGGTCCAGAAGATCACAAAATTCTTCTCTGATGATGTCATCCTTAGGGATATGAACGCAATTCAGGCCTATGTTATCGAATTTGGTCTTGATGCGGACGGTTATGCGGCGTTCGCTTACATGCAGTAAGCTGAAAACTTTTTGCCTGAGTCTCCCTCGAATAGAAAATCTATATTGTCGTCCTCTTCTGTAGAAATCGCCGTAGCAAATATCCTAGTTTTTCATCCACCCGGACGAGTCCACTTTCGCACTCGTGTAATAGCTAGAGTGCTTAAAGATATTAACATAGTCCAGATGGTATATCTCCCATTCTTTTTCATCATTCTGCTCTTTGGGACTCTTTCCGAGGAGATGGAAAACAACATTTGTACAGCCTATCCCTAAAAAAGGCGATTTTCTTCTCTCTCCGCCTACAGACCCATTGCACTTATGTCCTTTCTTTCCAAGGTCATGGAAACACTAATAAACTGTCAGCTCATGAAATATCTCGAAAAATGTAAATTCTCAATCCACTGCTGATTTGCTGGCATGTATCGCCGAAAAGTGGAACCAAAGCGGACATCAATCTGGTGAAAGCTGGATAGTTACACTTGATATTTCGAAAGCATTTCACAGAGTTTGGGATCAAGCTGTTTTGTCGAAAATGCATGCTTTTGGGATCGACGGCTCCCTTCTTCAATGCATTAGAAATTATGTTTCGGAACCTTCAATTCAAGTTGTCTTGAATAGATTTATGTCTGATATTAATAAAATAAATGCTGATGTGCCCCAGAGCTTCGCTCTGTCTCGGACACTCTTTTTTTAATTGTCATCAATGATTCTTGTCCTTTGTTGACGACTGTACTCTCTTTTCATAATAGTTTCAATACTAACGTCCCTGCTCTTCGGCTGTAGAATGTTAACACCATCGTATGATAAGCTCATTAAATTCAGATATTAACAGAATAACCAATTGGGAAACTATCAACAGCTACATTGGAATGACAACATATTCGATGACCCCAAAAATGCTGCGAAATGTCTAGGCTCCCTCAGGCAATGTAAGAAATACTTCACTCTGATCTGACCTCAATACACCTACGAGTATGTAAGGAATTTATCCGTCCGAAATTGGAGTATAATGACCACATCTGGTCAGGTGCTTCTATAGCATATCTGCATCTCCTAGATAAGATTCAAGACCGTGCGATAAAACTCTTAGGTGATGCCACTATCCCACAATCAATTGATACCCATGTGCCCAAAAGTAATGTATCCTGTCGTACCTTGTTCTTTCGCTATTTTCATCACCAGTGCTAAATCAAAATTACCAGTAACATTCCGACCCTTCATTCAACCGTAACACCCGTGTCGCTAAGAATGCTCGTTAATATATCCTCAAGCCAACTTTCGGACGTACTCTGAAATATCGTGATTCTTTCATAAGCCGTAAAACTCGCTTATGGAATGCCCTACCGAGCTCTTTATTATCCACTCATTTTAAGTTGCAAACACTTAAGACCAACGAGGATCGGTTTCTCTATTTCTTTCCTCCGTAATTTTTCTTCGCCCACGCTGTGTGCCCACATTTTAAAGGTACGCAAAACCCTTGAGCGCGCCGATTATATAAAAAAAAAATTCCAAGTGCAGGCCTGAAATTCGTTATCCTTAAAATGTTTGCTGGGGTCATCAACATTATATCCGTCCGTATCCGAGGTTGTTGGTTATCTCGGAACTGTTTTCGTTTTTACACAATGGGGAAGTTACTTCCACCCACAAACCCTAACCAACAAGTCAGATCCCTAATAAAAACCCCTGGAAAATGGGTATTAATAAACAGTCTGTTGCCAATATGTTGACCGATGAGGTTATGAGAGACACCGTTGGCCAATTCAGGTTTTTTGCACCTCTTTCAATGACCAACGTTGACATACAACGATTATTGACTATTTGAAAACATGGACGATATGGGGTTTCAGCACAATGCCGCTTCGTCCTATGCTGATGTCCCGAGGACTCGATTTAATAGCAATATTATTATAACATACATATATCGCTATATGGACGAGTGGATTGACCACCGAGATCGTGTGAGCAACTGACCTTGAACCCTGAATTTTAGTACTCACAACTACGAGTTCTCTGGTTATTTGATTTTCACGTCACCGTAGAAATCACCATATGCAGACATTTAAATCGAGTCATTTCCCATACTATCTCCCATAAGGCAGCAGGCCGCATTGATTGCCGTGAATTCTGTCTAGGACTCCCTCTTTTATATTTTGGTTGCGTACGACGTGCGTTTTGCCAGTTGCTGGTTATTGCAATTTATCGTGTCGCCTTTATACTAAGATTCATGTTACGAATTGTTGCGAAGTTTTCCATACAGCATTTGTAGAGCATTCACAACATCAGGAGAATTTACATGCGACTAATATCATTTTAAAGTTCAAAGATTCTAAACATCTGCAAGGATTATATATCTATTGAAGCTCAATTTAGAATAACAACAAGCAAATACGGCTCGAGAACATAGATAAATATTGATGATACATATTCATTGGCCAATTATAAACATGTATAAACTAAATATCCGTTCTTCTGTTTTCTTTTTCGAGCAATTTAATCGTTTTCCACTTTCACTATCCTCACAGTTTGCCAGAAATTCCATCACGTACGGTTGGAGTCATAAAATTGAGCTCAAGAAAACCATTTTTCTGGAATACACGATATCTGCCACCCATCCAGAGATAAATAATGAAAAAAAATATATTTCCCACCGTTCCCAGGTGACCATTTACTTGTACTTTCTCATATTTGACAAGTTGCCGCCGCCGCTGTTGCCACCGTATCATCGGTGTTGAGACTTTTTAGCCACAAAAGGTAACGCATGTACAATTCAAACACTCTCCCTTTCTCCAGAGAAATTGACCGTCCGTTCTCTTCGGATCACTTATCTCTGTAGTACGCAATAATTCATCAGTGTAAATATCCTTTCAATAGTTTATTGTTACAAGGATAACTGTGATTTTCTCCCTTTGACCTTTTGTTCGACTTCCTTTTATTTTCTTTCATTTTATTTATTGCTTCGTTGTCCTTGTGCGCTCTCTCCAAACTCGAAATTCGAAACTTGAAACTCAAAACTGGACGTGTGAATTCCAATTGTACTCTCGTCATTGGTGTCCACAATCAAATACTGGAAAAAAAAAACCAAAGGAGCTGAAAAATGAGCTGCAGAGGGTGATTTGCCCTCGAGTCTTGGCCATCATCATAAAAAAAAAATTAAAAAAAAAAATAAAAAAGTCAGCAAGCGGATGCGACTGAAAGAAACGATAGTCCAGACTGATGGAGGTAACAAATGCGATCGATCGATGGCCTTCCCGTTCAGACGACCAATTGGCGCCGCCATTCAATTCCACTTCATTGAGCAGGGAGGTAGGACCACAGTCCACAACAATGGTTCTGTTTTGCCGAAAAAGGTTGGTTCCATTTTGGGAGCCTCAGTTCGATCAAAATATTGCACAAACCACCCTCTCACCTTAGTATCTGAACGTGAGTTAAAAGACTCACATGGAGGCTTTTGTCCTTCATCATCAGCATCACCAAACAGCAGTGTTTCTACTTGCATGTATGTATGTATGCATGTATCTTTCGGCATGTACATACATATGTAAGTGATTCTGTCACGGATTTTCGGTGGTGGATTAGTTTGGTCTTTGGCATTTCCGTGCGAACTGAATCGTTAACGGATTATGAATGAATGACTACAGGGTCAATCATAAACTCTAAATCACATTGCTCTGGCCCACCTTTGTTTCCTTTGTTTTTGACAGAACGACTGAATAAAGTCAGTTAGTGTGTTTGTACTGGAGTAGAGTGAGTCTATGTATGTATTCCGGGAACATGGTGTTTTATGCCCAACTGAAGAATAGTTAAGTTGAAGTTATTTAGCCGGCTAATCTGTCTTTTGTAGATGACCTACTGAAAGCGGCTACATTGTTTGTATCATGGTGTGAACCAAATGTAATGAAACTTCAAAATGAGTAGTTCGAAATTATTTGTTCTAACATTCCATCTTATGATTCATCGAAAAACACCAAATCCATGTGGAAAGGGATAGTGAATGGCAGACGAAGACTAAGCACATGGCAAGTTAAATGGTAGTGTTAAAGGTTGGGGTGATAAAATTAGCTTCTTAGTAGAGCTGACTCATTACTTTGGGAAGTTCTGGGGCGTAGCAGTCTATCACTCGTTAGTGTTATTGCCCTTAATATGGATGACAAGGGAAACTATTCGAACTTAGAGAAAAAAGAAATACCTTTGTCTGAGTAAGAAATATTGGTTCCATCATGTCTGCGGAGGTTTGGTTGGGTTCTCATTGAAGGGTAATTGGTTAGAGGATTTGTATTTCAACTGATTTATGTATGTTATCCAAGAATATTTCTTTTTTTTATTTTCTGTTTTCTTCATATTGCTACAAGAAAGAAGAAGAAGATTCAAAGACGAACTAAAGTAGTCTAGTGGTGGCTAGAACATGCATGTGGATAGATTATTACTGGTTAGGTCCTTGACTTCAACTGGAGTTCAACTAAATTAAAGTGCACAACTGTAGTCAGTTAACTAAGTATCAGTCTAACTTGAGAGGCTTTGAAGTTTCAGATTCCAAATAAAAGAGCAAAAAAAACATATCTTACGTATCCCAGGATATCGAATGTCAACACATATGGAAACAAGCTCCTGCAAGAGGCATCAAAAGCCTTTATCTAATATTGAAGCAAAAGATGTTTACTTTATGTATAAGCATTTGAATGGCAACGGCTAACATTTTGCCATGTAGAAGTGTGGGTTCGCCAAATAATGAGATAGAAGCCTCTACAGTCGACCATCTTGTAATTCTGTTAGCAAGCCCTACTCCACGCCTCCTCACGGGGTCATCTAGTCATTTCTTCAGAAATTACGAAGTGGAGGGAATAAATGGAGAGCTTCCTGTGCCAAGAAAGAGGATTAGTGTCGGTTGGTCTTTGGCCCAGCGAGCCGCATCCCTAAAAAAGTATTGCTCCGAAACGCCACAAAAAGCCTCGATATGAATTAATATTTTGTTGACGACATCTGGCTATCGACTAAGGACAACGATATGATTCTCAAATCTTATGACGTCAGAATGCCAGATTCCTTCAACTTGAGCGAGAGCTCTCACGGTATAGTATGACCATGTTAGGGCTGACCGAGATAAGACAGTCGGATGTTGGGGAATACCACTCGCCCACAAAAACCACCGTCTTGCTCTGCTCTAAAAAAAACAACCTCCGGAAATATTCGAAATACTAGAGAGGGAAACTGCGGATGAGGATGTAAAATAAAATAAAATAAAAATATCTAACATACTCGTATATCGTTTATTATTCGGGAGCGGTATTTTCATGCAGTTTTAACATAGCTGACTAGAGTTAGCCAGCTGTCACCGCCGTTTAAAATAATTTTTAATTCATTCATAGGTAGACTAATTTTACTCCAGTACGGATTGCCGTCAGAGCGATATTTTGGTATCAATGCATTTGGTATCATGCACTAGATCATCTCCAAACTATGGGAGAACGAAAGCATGCCCGACGACTGGACTGTCAGCTCTATCTGCCCCATCTTCAAGAAAGGCGATCCTATGTCTTGTAAGAACTACCGAGGTACATCTCTGCTTAACGTAGCCTGCAAGATCCTATCCAACGTACTGTGTGAATGACTAAAGCGGTTTCGCACTACACTCATCGGCACGTACCAGTGTGGATTTCGGTCCGCAAACCGACAATAGACCATCAAATTATTCCAAACATGCACGGGATTCTGGCAAGGAGACGAGCTGTCGTGTGATTTTTTTAATCTTGTGCTAGAGCAGATAGTGCGAAAGTCCGCCATAAGCATAGAAGGCAGTATATTTAACAAATCCATCCAGCTGCTGGGCTATGCAGGCGATATCGACATCATTGACATATTGAGGCTTGTACTGCTATAGTAGAACAAGTTAAACGAGTTGGTCTCATGATGAAGGAGGATAAAACAAAGTACATGGTGTCGATCAAAAACCGATTCGTGGAGCACCGTCTATGACAGAACCTAACAATCGACAGCTATAATTTTAAGGAAGTGAAGGAGTTTATCTACCTCGGGGTAAACATAAACTCCACAAATGATACCCTAGTAGATATTCGACGAAGAATAACCTTAGGCAACCACTGCTACTTCGATTTGTTCAAAAAACTAGGGTCCAAACTCTTAATTCAAAGATCCAAAATCGTGCTATACAAAACTCTGATCTTGCCAGTCTTGTTTTATGGAGCTGAATGCTGAACGATAAGCATCCGTCGAATATTTGTTCCTGTTTGCGAAGAGGGCGAATGGAGGAGAAGATATAACCGCGAGCTCTACGAGCTGTATAAAGTAGTCTGTATGTATGTAGTCCGGAAGGCAAAAATCCGTCGACTGGACCGGGTCGGCCACATCGAGTGAATGGGCGAGAATGCTCTAGCTAAGAGAATCTTCGAATCCCAGCCATTTGTTCCACGAAGAAAAGGAAGACCAAACCTCCGGTTTAAAGATCAAGTAAATTCAGACGCTAGAAGCCTTGGTCTAGTAAACTGGAAGCAACTTGCCCATGACAGTGAAGGATGGAAAGCGGCAGTAGCTCAGGCTCAGATCATCCAAGGGTCACCGGATAAGTAAGTAAAAATATTTTCGAAGATCGACTAGAAAGCTTGGACATTATTGAGAAGTCAAAAACAGCATCTAACTTGATTTGAAATGTCGTAATAGTAGAAAAACCTAATAAGTTAGTTCGCATCCGTCTTGATCCGCAAGACTTGAATAGGGCTATAAAAGCATTTACTTTTATTAGGTACACCTTTTGAGTGCTATGGATTCAAGCGCGTTAGGAATATATTCCTAATTTCGGGAAACCACTCTCTTATCTTATCTCTTATCTTTTAAATTTACACAAGTTCACTGAAAATGCGTTGATAAAATAAAGAATCTTACGGGTATTAGAAAAGCAGCAGTTTTGGTACCATTTGATGAAAGTAAATATACTCGTATAGTGGTAAAAGCAGACTCTTCCAAGTATGGGTTAGGTGCTTGTTTGCTGTAAGAAAATCGGTCAGCCTTTTTTGCAGAGTACTCTCAAATCGAAAAGAAAATTCCATTATTTTATATATGGGAGGCACTTTAAAGTCGTGTTAGTTCATAAACTCGGGAATTTCATAAAGAAATATCACAAATTCCCGAATTCCAAGTTAGAACGAATGAGACTAAATTTATTACAATAATATATGATTTCGAGTTGACATTTTTGTCAGGAAAGTATTTGCATGTGGCTGACTTCCTTTTCGACAAACATAATGCTACACCAGAAAGTAAAGATTTGAAAATTGTGATTCATAGACTTAATATTTCAACAAACATGAAAAAGACACTAATAATATAAACTGGAAAAGATTCATGTTTAAATGATTTAAAAAATATTGTAAAAATGAAAAAGAAAATACCAGATGGGTTACAAGTTTACTGGAAGCTCAGGAATAATATCGACCTGAAAGGCGAACATTTCCTTTTACTATGAAATAATCATTATTCCTAGTTCAATGCGAGCAGAAATTTTGAGCAAATTACATCACACGCATTTAGGAATCGAAAGCCAGAGCGCGGTCATTAGTTTTTGGTCTGGAATTACACAAGAGATTGAAACCAAAGTAAGTGGTTTTGAAATTGGTTGAAAATATAGAAATCGTAATACCATATATTGCAGGACAACCATTAATTTTACATAGAGATGTTTTTGAATTTGAATGAGTACACAAGTGTGGTGAAGCTGAAGAACAAAATGGACATAGATGTCATCGAACATTTCAAATAAATTTTTAGTAAGCACGGAATACCACCCCAGATTATTAGCTGACAGTAAACCGGCCAAGGAACGGCACAATCTTGCAGTAGGTCTAAAGGGAAAATAATATCAAGGCACTCTACCCCGCGCTTATGGATGGAGAGATTAGATGGATCATATTTAAGACGTAATGAAAGATTCCTTCGTCAATGTAGGCTATAAGCCAGCACTTCTAAGCATAAAGTTAAAAAAAACAAAAACGTTATTTAGAAAATTTTCCAAAACTTAATGTAAATCCAATTTATCTTATTATGAAGTCTAATGTGACGTATCTACAGCAGTATACGAGTATATTTGAAATAAACCTTGTACATTATGTTTTAATATTATATATTATTTTTATAACATTGTTATCTTTATAATGTAAATATTATATTATATTGTAATATCCTTTTATTAAAAGACGGAAGGTGTAGCGTACTAAACAAACATAACTGATAGAGAGTCATACCTGAGTCAATGTCAATTGCTACGAATTAATAAAAAGTCCCTCAAGAAGTAAAGAAACTTTTGTCTATTAACTGAAAAAACAAATACAACGACAACAGTGCCAATTTTTACGTAAAACCAGTTCGTTCTCCGCTGCAGCTCCTAGAGATACTTCTTCGACCATCGAGTCTAGAAATGCTGTATAAGGTTTGACAGTCATCTCAAACTCTACAATTAGGGTATCTTCCTTTTTCGAGTGAAAGTTCTGGAATGACATTCGAAGCATCTCCTGCTAAGAAATGTCCGATTTTTAGCTCTTGTTCATCACAAAGCTTCGATGTCAACTACCACCGAACGTCCTTCCTCAAAGGTTAATCTGGCTCAGTTGGGATTTAACTGATTTCCCAGCGGCCGCCCAATATGGTAGTGATCACATTTTGTCTTTGCCGTTTACAGAAATTGGTCTCTAAAATCGTTCAGCAGCGTTTATTTTATTTTTAATGACGAATATGTTTATCAATCATTTTTCAAATATAAATGACAATATTCATTATACTTCGCCAATTAGATTATGTGAATGTTTTGAAGACATTAGTGATGATGGCTTCAACGCTCAGAGCTTTTTCTGTGAAAATTTTACTGCATTGGAAATTCATAATACTACCATGTCATTTAAAACTTCGAGTTCCATAGCAAATGACAGGATTTCCAGCAAAATTTTAATGCATATTTCGTTTAATGTTTCTGATGTCCTAATGTACATATTTAACCTTAGCATCCAGAAAGGAGTATTTCCAGATGAACTTAAACTGCCCATTGTTACTCCGCTGCACAATAAAAGGTGTAACCACAAGCCTGAATTTTTATCTGTTTTTGCCAAAGTTTTTGAAAAAAGCATGAAGACGAGGATGTTATCCTACTTAGAAAAAATTTACTTCTTAGGTAATTCCCAATATGGTTTCAGAAAAGGAATGTCGATTGAAAATGCTATTTTGAAACTATGTAGCGAGTTATATCAATTATTAAACAACTCTGAGATTGCAGCCACATTATTTATTGATATAACTAAGGCATTCGATATGGTGAGTCATACAAAGTTACTGCAAAAGTTATATAGGATAAGTTTAGGAGGGTGTGTGTACGACTGGTTCGTTTCTTATCTGAGAGATCGTAAACAAGTGCTAAAAATACAAAATACCTGGTGAGCAGATAAAGTTATAAATTTAGGCTTCCCACAAGGTTCCGTTTTGGAACCGATCCTATTACTAATTTATGTCGTTTCCCTTTTCATTCAACGTTTCAAAGGTATAGTAACAGCTTTTGCTGATTTTACTTCCACATCGTATTCGGAAATTGACTATTTTAATTTGTATGTTTCCGTAAACTATAATTTGGAAATTCTTCGAAATTGGTATCTTCTCATAAATTTCTCATAAGTCAAAAGACTAAATTTATGATTTTCAATATTTCTGGTGCCGCATCAGAAGAATTAGTGCTAACTTATCACTCGACTAGTTGCACTAAGTATAATCTGAATAATTATACTTAATTAACTGGATAAAATCTCATTTAATGACCTTAATACTCGTAGTTGTTATACTGGTTGCTTTAATCATTCTGGATTGCAAACTAAATTGGAAGGATCAAACTTGAACGGCTTTCTTGATAAACTCAGATACTTTAGAGTGCGAATTTTCTAACATCATAACATAGAGTATAAATCTTCGTATTTAGTATATATGTATATACATAAACTTAAAGAAACTAAATTTTTGAAACCATAACATAAAATTAAGTGAACTAAAGTATTATAATATTACAGAGCTTCAAATTGAATATTTTATACAAAGTTGTGCAAAATTAATCACCCTATCGGAAGATGGTATAATTTTTGCAAATGGCGTCGTATATCAATCATATTTGACATTTGTGAACTAGACAGCTACAGTATACAAACAGACAGGCAATGGAGTGCTATAATCCGCAAGAGCGTGGAATAATTGTGTCGATATTTTTGACCAATAATCGGTCGGTGGTGTTAGCGCAGCGTGAACTTCGACGTCGATTTCCTAATCGTGTCGCATCAACTAGACAAACATTCCGGCGCTTAGCTACACGACTCGAACAGAGTGGAACCACAGGAGGCCATGCAGGGCGTGGCCGCCATCGGACTGGTCGTTCGGCAGAGAATATCGTGGCTGTGGCTGCCGATGTCGCTGAGAACGAAGAAACATCAACCAGACGACGGGCCACGCAATTGGGCATCACCAGACGGACCCTACAACGAATTTTACTAAATGACTTACACATGTTCCGTACAAAGTACAAACAGTGCATCAGTTAATGCCTCCTGACCGTCAGTCGAGTGTGAATTACTGTAAAGCCATCCTCAATCTCAACAGCGAAAAGGACGATTTTGTGTCGAAAAACATCATGAGTGACGAGGCGTATTTCCACTTAAACGATTATGTCAATAAGAAAAATCTTCGTTTCTGGGGTACTGAAAAGCCGCGTGTGATGCACGAAGAGCCATTACATTTACTCAAAGCCACTGTGTGGTGCGACGTTCACGCGGAAGGAGTGATTGGACCGTATTTTTCTGAGGACGCCATCGGCAATACGGTCACTGTTACTGGCGAACGCTACAGGGCCATGATAAATGACTTCTTACTGCTGGAATTGGGTGAGCCGGGCTTGGTGAACATGTGGTTTCAACAATACGGTGCAACTGCATACACAGCACGATCCACAATGTATATTGTGAAAGAAACGTTTCCTGGTCGCGTAATCTCCCGTTTTGGCAATTTGGCATGGCTAGCAAGATCACCCGATTTAACCATCACAGACTTCTTTCTTTGGGGCTACTTGAAGTCTCGTGTTTATGCCAACAAGCATCAGACAATCGCAGCTCTTAAGGGGTTTATTCGACAGGAATGCGAACAGTTATCACCGGATATCTTGCGGAAAGTCATGGAAAATGTTATAAAACGGGCACAAATGTGTATCAACACTGGCGGCAGCCACTTGGCGGAATCATCTTTTCCACTTAATAGAAACAATTGTACAGATCTAAATAAAGATTTCCATCACTCAAAATAATTTTTTTTTATTTAGTAAAAAAGTAATTCAAAAACAAAATTGGATGACTAATTTTCGTAGCCATTTCGCAACACTGTTTCATCTTGTAGCTTGGTCCACTATGTGAGCTCATAAAATTGTTGCCTGTATCCGTCCTTTTTTGTTGTGCTGGTACCATACCTTCTCCCCCGTATGAAATGAGGGATTGTACTCTGTGCCATGATCGTAGTATCTTTTGGAATATTTGTTTTTTGCTTCTATTTGGTTGAAATACATTTGGTTGAAATAGATTTATTTTTGCTGGTATTAATGTCCTTTTTTCCTGCTCATAAGCAGTTCTACAGGCGAAGCATCGACCTCCTTCAATGGCGTGTTACGGTATTCTAATAGTGCAAGCTTTCATGGGACTTCCTTAATAAGTTTTTGACTATTCCAACCGCTTTTTCAGCAAATCCATTAGCTCGCACGTATCCTGGGCTTGTTGTTGTTAATTTTGTTAAATTAATTGTTAAATTAAATTTTTTCACAAATTTTCCTGAATTCAAAAGGGTTGAATGCCATATTGTCCGAGACAATTTTAATAGGTATCCCGTGGTTGGAAAAGCATGTTTTTAGCTTGGCTAGGCATTCGCCAGCTGTTTTTGAGAAAATCGGAATTATATCTAAATAGCGAGAGTAATAGTCCGAAACTATTAGGTATGTTTTCGAGAAGTACTCAAATATGTACAAACCCAGCTTGTTGAACAGCAATTTTGGTACATCGTGCGATATCATTGGTTCTTTTGTGTTCGACGAAGGATTCTTTTGGAATACAGTGCACTTTGATATTGTATTCACACTTGCCTCGTCAATTTTGGGCCGGTATACCAAACTTCCCGGTCTTTTCTTGGGTTTTTCGATTCCCAGCTGTCACGTATGAAGTTGTGACTGGAACTATAATTCGACCATTTAAGAATATAATACCATTTTCTATAGGCAAGTCATTACGTAGCTTCCAATAAAACTTCACATCTTCGCTTAAGGTTCATTTATCGTCTGGCCAACCTTCTAGAAGAATTGTTTTTAACTTCATTAAATACTTATCATTTTCTAGCTCTTTCCTGAATCTTTCAAAACGTTCATCTGTGAAATTAATCGAGTGTACAAACTCATTTAAGTCTTGTATTTCTTGCAATTGATCTTATGATGCGAAGCAGGCGACACTAAAATGACCAGAATTAATGCATCAATTAGGCACATACAACACTGCCTAAGTGAGTTGATAAGATTCTACCTTGATACGAGTATATGTAATTACAATAACTAATTTCTCCCTGCTATGGTATCACAATCGATTTCCGCCAATCGCTGTTTAGTTCAGATCAGATCAGTTTTCAATCTCTTCGGTTTGGAAACCCGGAAGATACCCTTTCGGTGAAAGTCAGAATCAATCAAGTCAATTCTCCCCAAGCACTCTTGACTCAATTATTATTGAGTTTGACAGTAAATTACAGGTTGTTTTTTTTTTTTGGTTACATTGATTTTTTTTTGTTGTTTCGACAAGCCGACTTAATTAAATTAATCTGGCTTAGAAATTTGTTTTAAATATGGATTAGATATGTTTTATCTAAAATATAAATACTTCGACTATAAAACTGATTTTTTGTTTTGAGAACATTATTATATATGCTTGTTCCCGGCATAGTTTCACAGTTTGGCTCGTAAAGGCCAGCTTAAAATTAACGACTACAACTAAATATTAATTTAACTTAAATCTATGTAGGAAGAATGCTGACTAAATTCGAATATACCTGACCAAACTGACCAAAGAATCCCGGAAATTAATTCAGAAAATTAAAAATACCAGTTTATTCATCTAAATCTATATTGACCCCTTCAAAGTAATTCCCATCGACTGCAATACACTTATGCCAGCGCTTGATCCAATCCTCGAAACATTTTTTATATTCGGTTTTTGGTATGTCCATCAGTGCTTGCTGCGATTTTTCCAATACTGCTGAAACGCGTTCCCGAATTATGATGGTCAACACGGTCTCGTAATTGCATGAAATTGAGGTCTTTTGGCACCATCTTAATTATTATTACATTAACCAAAATGCCTTGGACGGATCTGATGGTTAATTTTATTTTTATTGACCAACATTTCTTTTAGTCCATCAATGTTTTCGTCGGTTTTCGATATCGATGGTCTGCCACTGCGTTCATCATCTTCGATTGACTCACGACCACTTTTGAACCGCTCGTGCCACTGGTAAACGACCGTTGTCTTTAGAGAATAGTTGCCGAAACACTTTTAAAAAATTCCAACGTCCGCGCACCATTAAATCCGTTTTTTACGCAAAATTTAATACAAGTTTGTTGTTGCAAATTTATATCCATTTCTAAAATTGGAAAAAATTGCCAACACTCACAGAGTTGGATGTACTCTTGGCTACGTAACTGTTGCAAATGTCAAGCTACATATGATGCTAAGATTTAGAGGGAATATCAACAACAGATGTACTAACTTAACAAAAGAAACAGAACTAAAATCTGAACAATGGGAGCTCCACACGGTGGTTATTTCGGGAACTTTTGATTAAGGTGGTAAAGTGTGGTCATTTATTTATTTATTTAGTTATTTATCTTCTCAAGTTGGGCAGTGAAGCTTTATAATAAAACGGTAATCGTAACCTTGTGTTAGGCTCTAATTCGAACATATAATAGAGATCGTATACACTTTCATTTACGTTAGCCTTCCATTAGGCTTTGATGAGCGGATTAGGGTGAGAAGCTGCACATTGCAGTCATTTCTACAAGGCGAAGGTCATGCAAGCCATATGTGGTGCTACTCGACTTAAATTGTACAAAATCTTGGTAGAAAACCATGTTTAATTTGGTCTCCAAAATTTACCACTGCAATATCTTAGGATTTGTCTTTCAAAGCTACCGTTAGTGATATGGTAAACTAAGAGCTAAAGCCATATGTTAAGATTGGTCTAATTAAGGTTTTATATAGTAGCAGTTTAGTATTTTGTGACAGATGTTTAGATGAAAGCAACTTCTTCAATATGGACGTAGCTGCCTTTGACTTGCTCAGAAATCTTCTTGCGTGTTTGTTAAATTCAAATCTATTGTGTACATGTACTTCGTCTTTGTTTTAAGAGGTATTCGACTGTCAAGAATATGTTCACTACTAACCGATGTCATTTTCCATAAGAATTTCTGAAGCAAGTTAATCTACATTTTCCTGTATTTATACTCAGGCTCCAACAACTAAGATAGGAAACTAAAACGGGTATGTAGTTTCTAATTCTGTTTAGAGCAACATGAGGTCTTACATCACTAGTTAGGATAATGATGTCGTCAGCATACAAAATAGCTCCTAGCTCGTTCGCAATCGGATCGTTAAAAGGAAAATCTTGAAGGAATATATTGAACAGCTTAGGTCCACGTTTAGATCCTTGTGGAACGCCCGAAGGGACAGAAAATTCATCAGATACTTCTAAACGATACTTGAACTTAGGAAGCTAGCCATCATTCGAATGATAGGAACAGGAAAGTTATGGTTAAGTAACTTAAAAATCATTTTTGTATGTCAAATACAATCAAAAGGCGCCTGTAAGTCTCTCTCCAATGCAACAGTACATTTTTTTTTGTCTCAGGTTATGCACTCTCTTGTTGCATAGAACCAAAGAGAGATGTTCCGTCGAATGCCAATTTCTGAAACAAAACTGATTATTTGGAATGACATTCAATACCCCCGCAAAAGTCAACTACGGCTTCCGCTTGAACTCGCTCAAATAATTGTCCCACATTGGAGAGCAATGAAATAGGACAGAATTCCTTTACATCCCTAGTCCTTTATTTTTTAGCTACCTATAGGTAAAATCCTTGACTTTTTCCAGATTGTAGGAAAATAACTCTAGACTTGGGAATGGGCTGACAGACTTTATTTTTAATAGTAATCTTCACTTTAGCAGGTTTGAAGACTTTCTTCTCTTACATTGTCGTTGATACATAAAACATGGTAAGGTATTCTTCAGCGACGAAGATCACTAATAATCACTAGTAATCAGCACTAGTACTTGTAATAGATCCTAACGAGTGCGTACGAAAGCACTTCATTTAGTTAATCCATGCAATTTGTAGACCAAATATCACTTTCATAGAGCAACATTTTATTTTAGCTGCACCTTTCGTACAGAATCAATCAATCTTCACTAATTTGCTAAGGACAACAACATGTTGCAGTACCTTGAAAGGACCTCCTTCTGAGATTCAATCAAATAGATAATTTCACCTATCGAGCGATAACAAGACTTGACTGATTGCATGACATATAGTATCTCCGATCAAACCTTATCGGCTTACATACCTCCTACGCTTGGCTTTAATGACACACATACTCGTACACAACCACAGAAGCGCCACATAATTTACGAAAGAACCTCTGAGCAATTTTTGAAAAGATCCCTTCCATGGTCGAAAGGTAGAGCCGAGACACGATACCGCAGTGTAAAATCGAATTTTAGAAATTAAAAAAAAAATATATGAAAAAATCCCTCTCTGCAAAGAGGAACCCATTTACGCTCCAAAGAGAAAATCAATAGAATCATTGATGAATGATTCGACATTAATCCTTACTAATCCTTACAAGAGCTGTAGAGCTATAGAGGAACTGGAACTGGCATCAACAATTGCTCTTGGATCGGCTATCGCCATCAATATCGAATTGAGAATGGGAATGAATTATGTGTCCTCTCGAAGTGAAAGAAGCCGTCCATACGTACCACGTAGAAATTCATCAATGCTGCTGCTGCTGATACAACTATTGATGGTGCTGGTGCTATGATGCCTTGTCCCTTTGGGATCACCGTCTAATACCCGAAAAGATGACGATGATGATGACGACTTACAAAAATTCCATCATCTCATCTGGCGGCAGTATCAAATATTGTTGTGTTGTGCATTTTTTTTTTCTTTCCTCATACTATCAAATGTATCTGCTGCTGCTACCTATACAGTTCCATCGTAGCTTTGTTTTGTTGGATGACATCAAATAAATTTATTGATCCGTCACTGATTGAGGTCTAGATTCTGAAATCCCAATGGGAGAACCATCAGACCGTACAACCGTACCCACTACAACCGTATCTACAACCGTGTACAATCGTACAAAAACGACCGCACCGACTAAGAACTTGATCAAGTGACTTCATCTGTCACTTGACTGCCTTGTAGATGATGGCACTTGATCATTGATTGACTCCTCCCTGACAAGTGTTGGTATTTATTATTATCATCATCCTTATGAGTTAACAAGAGGGGTCAGTGTAGTTGTGTGTTGAAAATTCAAAATTCAAGAGCTGCGCAACCGTACACCGATTTGTAAAGAACCCTACGAAGCCAAAGTGATCTTCTTGATCACCGAGTATTGTGCATCGATTAAACGACAGGAGGTACGAGCATGAGCATGAGTACCGGCCAGCGGCGGCGGTACAACAACCAAGCCCATGCAACCAACCAATGTCTTGTACGGGTATTGCCCGATGGTAGAGTGGTGCTTCATAGGTGTTCCAAATATTGGGAAACCAAACAAATGCTGAAGCAGCCACGGATTTGACATATTTGGTGGTGGAATTAACACAACACAACACAACTCAGAACAGTGCGCGCACATGACCATCATAATCGTCAATCGTCATCTTGATCTCTCGAGTCCGATCTTGGAGTTGAGGTTGATTTTGGAAGTTGTGCACCACACAGTTTTTTTTTTTTGTTTTTTAGATGACACGGTCGTGTTTGAGAAGTGCAGTCTAGGGACATGTACTGATGGCCGGCTTTCTCACCAACGCCTGAAAATCTGGTGTAGTAGTTTTTTTTTCGTTGTGTCTTTCCTTTGTATCTTTTTAGATAAAATTTCATTTAGAGATGACAACGGATTAGCTATTACTTTGATCATTTGTCTTGCAAGAATTGACGATTGAGTCAGCAGAATTATTCAAGGAATGTGCAACGTAATGTTTACGATTTGTATTATGATATCCTGTAAGTATATCGCATAGTTTTGAGTGCCACGAAAACTTAATATCTACCTTAGATGCTAGAATACAGACAAATGTGCCCAGTCCTGAAGAATGATCAGTCCCTTCAACATCGCCTATAAGATCATTCCTATCGTACTATACGAGTATATTCACCTACAACTTTATCTCAGTCAACTGATTGGTACTTATTAGTATGGTTTCAGGCTTGGAAAGTCCACCATGGACCATATTTGTCTTTGTTTTACTATACCCGGGCTACGCAGCAAATATAAACAACGAGATCACCTTACAGAGCATTCGAAGAGTAACTCTTGTCAGTCGATGTTTTTATGGGCTCAGAAATCAATAGTAAAGCCCTCTCTGACAACCAAACTAACGCTCTAAAAAAAATGTATCTATCCCTATGGGATAGAGGCTGGGACTCGATAAAAGAGGATGAGAAGGGGCCTTAGCTCGTTTTGAGGGAAAAGTATTTCGAGTGAACTACGATCCTCTCCGCATCACCGTGAAAGATATTAAACCAATAACTATAGCCACGCGCACGTTTGTAGCTCATGAGAAAGACCGCTCAAGTAGAAAGGAACCTCAGCATACTATCTAAATTAAAAGCAGCAACCAACAAAACAGGGCTGGCTGGAGAGTCATTTTGGTTTAGGCTCAGGTTCACCCCGGGCTGTAGGGCCACCTAAGTAAATAAGTGAGGTGCGGAAAAATGATGGTTATGATATGCTCCCAGACCTCAGTATCGTAATCCTTGGCAAGACATCTCACGCCGTTTTCAGACAGCCGATGACATTATTTTCCTTCAATCAAGGAACTTTGCTTTTAACCTTAGGGTTGAAGGAACCCCATGACTGACTCATAGAACCTTCTCTCCCAGATTAGCACATCACATCCTGCTACTATACTATACAATAGATACAATCGTACAAGTTCTTGGCATCAACTTTGTCTCAAGTATCACATGAACCATTATATTCTAAATACCAACACTTACAGTTCAACTTCCAATGTAGTCTGCTGTAATCGTAAGTAGATGAGTTGGGAGAAACACAATAGGAATAGTATTTATGCAAAATTAAATCCCATTCCGATATCTCAGATAAAGCTTGACGAATTTCACCTCATTCCATCCTTCAGTAAGAAAGGTAGAGGATAAGCGTTCACAGTTTATACCAGATTATAAAAGACATCCTGTTAAAATATACGCAGAGCCTGGACTAATGTAAACCTAGCTTTCATCAAAAGGATCCTCGAAAGTATTCCGAACCTTCAAGTTAACTGCAACCTGAGTCACAGAAAGCTCTCCATCTCTCAAAACTTTTACCGAAAAGGAAATTCGCTTAAAGGCACAAGAAGAATACAATGGAGCTTTATAACTTATCGAGATCTCAAAAATGTACGCTTTCTTGATTTTTCCTTTTTCCGAAGACTAAAAGTAAATGACTCTGTTTGCAGATTAATCCACTTCTTGTGTTGCTGCAAGGAAACCATAGAAAGGAATACTCAAAGGAAGTGTATTCTCTCTTCTCTTATATTGTCAATAATGGGCTGTTTCAGAATTAGAGGACGAGGGATCTGGTGTAGTCGATTACGAGATACTTTCATACCTTCTCCAAAATGGTTTTAATGTCAAAAATGTAGCTGGTTCTTCTTACAAGAAAAATCGAAGCAACGTGCATCAACAATGGCATGCATACCTTTGAGTTTGATAAAGTATACCAGACACTTACGTCTCATCCTTAGCAAAATGTTGAAGAGCGAACAAAAAGCTCTAATTGCTCTCCATTTGTTCAAGTAAGCTATAGTATTAAAGTCAAGCAACAATCGCCAATTATTGCATAGGGACCTGATACCCTGTACTGGAAGGGAGGTGTAATCTACAAAGGTGACCTCACAACATTTCTTGTTTTGCAACCCATAAACATCTCCCGTATGCATCTTGCAACTAATTCTGTGCTTAGACTAAGAGACATTCAGCAATGGAAGGAATAAATGTTGGTGCATTCTATCGACAATCGACCTTCAACTAACTGAAATTAACTTGGACGTAGATTTCGATCACCTGAGTGAACCCGAAGTCGTTCTCAATAAAGCCATTTATATTTTTACAGACCCTTCAGACTACCTCTACAATACTGGGATCTTCGAAGCAGAAGTATCGGGCATTCATAAAGCTTGGTTATCTTTTTCAACGATATAGCCGAACAATATAAAATCACACTCTTTTGGGTTAGGAGACACTCGGATCTTGGATCCCCAGGAACGAAAAGAACGAAATGCTCTGAAGAAAGACGTAGTCTCAAGAGCTCTCTTGGGCTAACCATAGGGAATAACATCAAGAATTCCATGGAATTCCATTCCAAGTAAGGGAGCTCATGAAACTTGGGAGAGCTTGCACATATATGTACATACTAGCTGGTTTTACCCGCTTCGCTGGGTCTTTAATATGCAATTTAATGTACACTTTTTTTAGAACTCTCTCAATTTTCTAAAATATGAAGAGATTTGACCCGTCCAAGTTCATCCACACCCAAAACTATAATTCGTTTCCCGTTGATTAAAACTTTTTACCTGCAACTTCTTCAATTTTTTTTCCTTACTTAAAAATTGCAGAGCTCAATATTCATTGTGCAACAGTAATGCACGTACATAGACATCTCATTTGTTCGAGCTAAACATAGAAGTGTAGAGAATATATTTACTGTCAATTCTGTAATTAATGTTGAAGTAATTTATTACATTTGAAAAACTTCCGTGTATACAATGTTTCGTGTTTTTCCGGTTGGGGTATAAATGAACAAATTATCTGGACTACCAACTCTTGAACGTCCTAAATATAGTTGGTCATGGGAAAAGCAAGACTCCTTTAGTTGTAAACCAGCAACAGCTAGAGTTTGTCCTTGAGATTTATTAATAGAAGTGGCAAAACTCAGGCGAATCGGGAATTGTAGCCTTTTGAAGTCAAATGGTGTGTCTGATGGTATCAGAGGAATACGTGGTAGAACAACGTCTTCACCTTCGCCACAGCCAGTAAGAATAGTTGCTTCGATAACATGATGCATTAGTTTTTTAACCACAAGTCTTGTCCCATTACAAAGACGAGGTTGATCTAGGTTTCGCAAGAGCATGATTGGAACTCCAACTTTTAACTGCAGTCGATGGGGGGGTAAACCTGGTGGCTCTAATGAATTTAGAAATTCAGTTGGATAGTTAACAGATTCCGATAGGTCGACCACAGTGTTAATCGATCTGTAGGTATGGCAGTTTCCAGGTATCATACGAGTATTCAGGAGTTGACTATTCATGTTATTAACAGTGATATTTCTTGGTGCAAGAATAGCTCTTTCGCATAGCCATCTATAATTGTGATAATTTTTTTTGAGGTTTGGAAATACTCTTTCCACTAGTTCATCAACTGACTGCACCACAGTACTGACTTGATCAGGACTTAAATTATCATCTCTGTCAAGGGTCATCTTTTCTTCTCCAAGTTTAATTAATTTTTGAGCAAAGTGGCCTGATAATTGATCCCTATAAAGATGTGCTTTCACATTTCATTGTTTGCACATGGTACCACAGGAAAGAAGACTTAAGGCAAGCTTTGATTTCATCTGTTTTGGTTCCTTTTGGGATGACTGGAAGCGTTTGTCTAAAGTCTCCCGACAATACAATGGTTATACCTCCCATCAGAGACTTGCATTCTAATATGTATTACAGTGTTCTATTAATTGCTTCAAACGCTTTTTTATGGGCCATTGTACATTCATCCCAAACTATAAGTTTACACCTCTTAAGAACCTGAGCCATTCCAGACGATTTGCTGATATTACAAACAGGTGAATCATTAGCGGCTAGATTTAATGGAAGTTTAAAAACAGAGTGAGCTGTTCGACCCTCAGGAAGTAGCGTAGCAGCAATGCCGGATGAAGCCACAGCTAAAGCTATTCCTTTCTCTAGTCGTACTTTAGTGAGTAAAAGCTTTGTGACAAACGTTTTCCCTGTGCTGCCTGGACCGTCAAGAAAAAATATGCCTCCCATTTGATTGGCAACTTTATTAAATACAGCAGAATATATATGTCTTTGGTCTGGTAACAACTTTGGCTCATTTTCCATAATGTACCGAGTGAGACCATCGATGTCGTAAGAAGTCTCCCGGAATAGCTCAGTATTTTGATTATTCACTTCTGTTCTGTTAGTTTGAGGAAGACCAAATGGACGCAAACTTTGTCCCCCGAGAGTAATAACCTTATCTTCTATGGCAATTAAAGCTAAGTTATAAATATCTTTAGAAAAACCAATTTCCATTTGAGGATTTCGTACTTGAAGTTGGTGGTTAAAATCTTCCGCAAAATCATCCCTGAATTTCATCCATAGAGCCAAAGGCTTACTAATTTTGCACGATATACGAGTAAGTAAGATAGCGCAAAGACACCGAAGTTGTTTTGCTGTTTGCAGCGATGAGGCCTCTGACAAAGTTGCATCCCAATGTTCGTCGTCTTCTAGTAAGCCTCGTTTAACCCATTTATTCCCAAAGACATTTAAAAGTAAAATTTCAAATTTTTGGTAGCATAACTTTATTAAATAGTGATAAGAGAATACAAAAATATGTTTTTTATTTTTCATAAAATTAAGGAACTACTGTTTTTAAGCTGTATCCAAACAGGTACAATGGGAACATATGATTGCTAATTTTTTAAATGAAATTGTTTAAAACAATCTTTTTCGACACACAGAACTATGTTGCAGAACTCACAAACCCATCTGACTCTCATGTGACATACTTTACATCTAAGAGGCTTTTCAATTCTCTTAGGAAAATGGTGACTTTCAGTCAAAGCAACGCTTGCACATATGGATCTTTTTGATGTCGAGGGTTGTAGAATGGTATATCTTCTAAGATAATATCGAGCGATATCTCTTTGAAAAGATAGCAAGTCATCTTGGGAATTTGCTGCCTCTTTATAAAGTTTCCAAGCGTTCACCAACGTTGAGCTTAGCATGGACGTAAAAAGCGGCCACCACCACTTTTTGCCTCGAATTTTGATTTTGTAAACATTGACACACTGATCGTGTAAGTCAACGCCACCCATACCGTTATTATAGTCCGCAATAAGATTCGGCTGCTGAATGAATATTTTTTTTTTTTCTGCTGATGACCAACGTTTGACCTAATGCATAGGCTGGATGGTATCAAAGTTTGTGCCCATGGTGACAACACTATTATCATTCCACTTGACAAAAAGAATATTATTGTTTTCGTCGTAAATGTGCTCAAAATGCCCTCGTCTCTCCTTTTTGAATTCTTTTTTTAGCTTCAATGGGCATTTCTTTGCTCGGTTTTCCCTTACCGTTCCAGTTGCTCTGAAGCCCTTCTCTCTCAACAACCGCAAAAGGTCATGAGAAGTAAAATAGTTGTCAAAATAAATTATGTGGTCAGATGGAAGCTGGACTTTTTCTAGAAGCTCAAGCACAACTCGAGATCCCAGTGGCATTTGTAACAAATTAGCGTTCACATTTTTTGCACCACAATGTGTATCAAAGTTGTAAAGGTAGCCACAACTACTTGCCAACATCCAGTTCTTGAAACCAAAACGAACAGGTTTTCCTCTTATGAACTGTTTTGAAGAATGGTGGCCAAAATATTTTATCATGGCTTCATCAACGGATAATTTTTCGTGCATGAAGCCCCATTGCTGATATTTTTGGCACAGAAGATTCATAAGAGGTCTGAGCTTAGCCATTTTGTCTTGAGCATCTAGTTGATTGTTATTTGCGAAATGGATATATTTTTTTATCTCATAAAAACGATTTCGCGGCATGTTGTTTGCTACCAATGCGGTTCTTGTGTCTTCATCCATTTTCCAATACATGGACTCCCTGGGCATTGAATGGTAACCGCTATAGAACATAATTCCAATGAAAATTTCCAACTCTTCTTTTTGGAAATTGAGGCTATGGTGGTTATGTTGAGAAGCATAAAGTCTAGTTTGATTCAAAATCAATTCTTTTACTTCATTATCAAATAGCATTTCAAATATTTCGAGTTTAGATTTATTGTCTAAATCACACTTCATATTCATTTTGCTTATTTTGAAGTTATCAGAACAGTTCATCGTCATATTAGCATCTCTTTTGGACCAGTGTGGTTGGGTTTGAGATTGCTCTGTTTTTGAAGCTCTAATGACTGATAAAGGAACTTCATCCTCGCTATCGAAATCCTCATCCCTTATGAAAATTTCAACGTTACCTGGAACGTCATTGGGTATGTGGTCATTTTCTAAATTTTCCGGTTCTATTTCCTCCTCGTCTGTGTTATAATCTGCATCTGGTGGTATAAATGTAATGTCAAACGCAGCGTTATGATCATCTTCTTCGATTGCATTGGTTGCATCTGGAAGATTATCGAATCTCCTTCCATAAAATAATGATGACGAGAAAGATTTGAAATTCATTCTAAAAAAAAAAATGTCAGATTTTCCCATTGTACCCAAGCGGGTACACCTAATTTTAGGCGTGCTTACCTAGCGTTAAAACAAATGAACACTTTATTTTTAACTTTTGTATGATTTTATTATTCGTTTTTGATCCTTTTCCAAAGAAATAAATAGAAAATTGATAAAACAAATTATTTTTGCAATGCAAAATAGAGACCAACTTCCGAAAATTCGAGAAAAACGAAATTGCATCTAAGACGATGCAGTAAAAAAAACTATCGCTTTATATTTTTTACAGTAAATTGCACGCCTACTTATTAAAACCATATCAACAAAGAAAAAAAGTTCAAATTTCATCAAAACAAATTTGAAAAACAGCAACGGTAAAATCTTAAAGGTGTTCAATTTTCTGTACCCAAGCGGGTACAGTGGTAGTAAATGGGTTAAGGTAGGTAAGCATCTCGGTAAATGTCACAAATATAAGTATCTACAGTCCGTAGAGATACAAAATGATAACTTTATGAAGGAGTAGTCTTAAGAAGAAACACTCGTGTTGGGTGGGATGGACAGAAAGCTTCATTGCTGCTTATATATCACCCCATTTGGTATTGACTAACTTCATTTTGAACATTTCGGTTTTGAAGTGCATACATTGCAGCGTCTGATCCCTTGTTAATGTATTTGCACACATATTTAACTGATTTTACCGAGTTACAAAATTCTAGGTTAATATGAGCGTTAAACGTCTTGGATAATAGAGGGCAATAGGGTACAATCCACCTGTTATCAACTTCATGTTGTCTTATCTTAGTTTGAAAACCACTATCTTCAGGTTTTCTTCGCCTATAAGAGGGATACCCATCCGCACCAATCTGTGTTTCATAAAAAAAAATTTTAGGGAATCGTTTGTTGCACTTGCCATCTTTCATGCAAGGGGAATTGTAATTGAAGGAACCATATCTGTGCCTTAACGATTTCAAAAAGTACTTTGTCCCTTGTAGGATCTGGAAGCTCTAAGTTCTTTCTGGTGAGTAATTATATAGCACAGTCTTTCTGACTGTGTTTTGGCATACATGTCTACAGCAAATTGGTGGAAAAGTTGCTGGCTTCGATGAAGATGGTTAAAGGAATTATTGCGGATCATGAAGTAATAACTGTAGAAATTCATGCAAGAAACATCCTTTCTAGAGTTTACACTAGCCTGAGAAATACCATAGTGATATCCATCTTCTCCATTTGCAAATAAAAGTGGTTATTGTAAAGTATCATATGATCTGTGCGTTTAGTTTATGTGTTTGAAAGATTCATTACTATATCTATACTTTAAAACAATATCTCTTCTGACATGTTGTTCATCACCCATAATTAAAGCAACTTCATTGCATTCAGGAGCATTGAAGCGTCGAGCGTGTTCTCCAGATGGTCTTTTGTCAGCATCAATAATAAGCTTACACTCCGGGATAGATGAGCACTCTAAAGCGAACTTAAAACTTTTAACGTAGCAGGATTTCTTGCAGTTTCAAAATAAGATCTTTTCTAGTTTCTTGGTTGTAATCACATCTCTTCTGCGCTTGTTGTTCAAGATCACTAATAAAATAAACTTGTAAGTATTTGGGTTCTTTACCTGGCATTGGTTGAAGGTATCCAAGTGTATGGTACACCTGTCCTTGGATTTTAAATGTTGGCATAAATCCACCTTCTGTAATAATACGAGTATTTGCTCCAAAAGATGTCATTTGAAAAGCAGAGTTGTATTTTCGAATATGCTATAAAAAAGCCTGGATTCAGGCGTCGTGCCTTTAAGGAGATCTTTTAAAAGTTCTGGTGGGTCTGACTTGTTCAATTGAATTTTTCCATTGGAGCAACATATGCCTGGTGGTTCCTTTTCCCACTTTTTTGTACTACAGTAGAAACACAAAAGAGACATGTGGCCTATTTTCACAATTTTTTCCAACACATATTCATGATCAGATTCATACTTGAAAGCACATTGATGCCACTGGCTTGTTGTATATGGTCGATTTCTTCTGCTCGTAATACAATCATGTCCCTGGTGTCGTATAGCAGCCATTCTGTCTGATTGGGCTCGGAGTCTTCCGAGACATTGATCTTCTGTTTCTCTTTGCCGGGCTATCCTTTTACGCTGAGCATTAGCAGATCTCACAGACAATGATCGCTTTTTTCGTGGCATGTTAGCACCTACAATAACGGGCATACTACGATAACTAAACTCAAGTTCTTAAGAAATAAAATACTCGTATTGTTAAGCTCACCGTAATTGTCGAATAGTCAACACGCACCAAATTAAATAAAAAACCAAGAAAAACACGTATAATCATTAATTATAGGATTTCTCGAAAAACACTTATCTATTTAAAAATCAATTCAAGAGTGCAATCGCACTTCTCAGTAGGTCAACCAGTGCCAAAAAAAACACAAAAACAAAGAATGAGAGAATATCCGTTAAGTGAACATGACACTCAGCCACTGGTGCGCTGTTGATTGTGATTTTTTTCGTCTCACTTCTCCGGATCTAGAGAGCACAGATTAATGATTGATACTCGTATATCAATCTCTTTCGCAATAAATGCACTAACCAGGTAATTCAATTATATTCAAATCGGGTGTGCCATTATTAAGTTATAGACGTATAAATGGAATGAAATGCGCCTTAAAGGACATGGAGGGATACATAAACCTGTTTATAGGGCAAACAAATTAATCTAGGATTTTAAAATTTCTTTCCGGTGTTTCTTCTCTTGTGGTTTCGTTAGCCCACCCCCATTTTTCTTGAGCCAAACACAAAATATAGCTTCTAAATTTTTTTTTTTATAATTTATGCGCGCCTAAGGGGTTAGATACCTTTTTACTGTTGCCTTGGCGCGGGCGGAAAGGTAGAAGGAAGAGAAAGGAAAATTGTTTTGCAGTGGTTTGAAACTCAGGTGTGTTTGGTTTCGATATTCGCTCTCCAGGGGTAGGAGTCCGAATAGGACGGAGAGTTTTTTCTTCACTCAGAGTGATTCGAAGGTTATAATTCACACTATTTTTTTGTGTTTGAAACTCTACAACAGCCAAATCTACGTGTCAGTGTTATGCCTGCACATGCAGAATTTTTCTGTCTGAGTTCCAATAACACAAATGAGAAACTTGAAAAACTTGTCAATGGGTAGGATTCGAACCTGGACACTCCGAGTGAGAAGCGATTGATAGTACCACTATACCACGGCCACCACCAAATATAGGGATAGAGAAGATTTATGTACATATGTTCAAATTTCATTTACTTCTTATCATAGAGACACACTCAAAGCCGGCAGATCTGTCAATTTTTTGAGTTTAAAGTCGACGAAGCTTGCACTTGAAATTTAAGTCTTTATACAAAAAGTTTAACACAAGAAGTTCCGGAACAGACATACTCGTACCAGTGGAGAAGCGCGATAAGGGTGGGGGGGGGGGCTAGGTGGTACAGGCCCCGGGCGGCAATTTGGAGCGGAATTTTTGTTTAAATATATAAAATTTACAAAACGGATTCTTTTCCTATTCTAACGAATTTATTAACAAAGCTTAACAGCATTAACACTGCTTCACAGTAAGTAATCAACAACTTTGCATAATGCATAATCCACAATGCACTTTACACATAAATATCGATCGCTCCCGAATAGCGGTGGTTGCGACCGAAATTTATAAAATTTATAAAATAAGCGACAAACCCAACATCGCAAAGAAGTCAAAATCGAAATCGGTCGCTCCCGATAAGTGATACATTGTTGTGTCACAACTGAGCAAAGGTGCCCTTGACACAATTTGTGTGCATCATCGGTTGTCGATCCCAAAATAGTGGTAGTTGCGACCGACATCAGTGAATGTTTTAATAAAGGAAAACGGTTGTTGGGACCGAAAATGACGGCGTAATATGCAACAAGTGTTTGCATATTGTATGCATAACGCAATGAAATAAAAGCTTATACCAGCCTAAGAATGACACAGTCCATGTTCGAGTACATTCTTCGAAGGCGCCGGATCACTTCCAGTTATTAACGCTTAATTGTATTGCAGAGTAAAGTCTAAGTCTAATTTACAGCTGTTTTTTTTTGGTTTTCTTTCTTGTTTGCCGAATATTCTGCGACATATTTTAATTTCAAACTATTAGCTAAAAAGCTAGCTATACAATAATAAGAAAAAATAGATACATACGAGTACGTGTTTAATTTGAACAGTTCACTTGTCCTTGTCCATGCTCTTGTGTTTGATGTTGCTTTTGTAATATCTTCGAGTATCTATGTGTTGAGAAAAAGCATCGGATGCCACAAATAAAATCTTCAATTATATGTAGGTGTTTCTTCCATAAACTAGCGGTTTTTTCTTAGTTACAAAATAATTTTGATCTGCAATTTCTCTTTATAGTTATCTTAAAATGAAAAGAATAAAAGAAAGAGGGTCTACGTATCGAAGTAAAAAAGGAGCACTCGAAGAAAGTATCAAGAAAAACCAAGGGTCTATCTTTAAATATATGGAACTTCCTATTTCTGAAACTTTAGCCTCTTGATCAAGTGTAATATCTCTAACAGATATTTTGACTGTTGACAATTCAGATTCTAAAGTAGTGCGAGAACTAAACAAAGATATTCTCTTACCTGAAGTTAATACTTCAAATGTGTCACCCTCAGCTTCACGTCCTTCTCTTGGAAATACAAATGCCGCTGTACCTGAACAGATTCCTACAACTTCTCAATCTGTAACGACATGTTCAAATATATTTGTCAATAGTTATGGCTCTGACCCCGACTCTGTCTCTGATTTTGACATTGAATTTGACACTGGGACTGATAAAGCATTAGAATCAGCAAAAAATTTAGATTTAGACATGGGAAAGTGGCCTAATGATATAGATGAAAATATGAGATTGCTACTTATGCAACGCGGTCCAGAAGTAGTGCAGCATGTAAGCGACACGGAATGGCGTAAAAGTATTACGTTCTTGGATGGCTTATTCTCTTTTTAAATCGTCATTATTTTGCTTTTGTTGCCGTTTGTTTGAAATTGCAGACAAAAACAACGCATCACAGTTTTGCTCATATGATGGTTTTAATAACTGGCAAAAACTAAATACCAAAGTAGCCAGGCATGAATCAAGTCCAAAACACAACCAAAATCTTTGTAAATGGAAGGAGTTAGAGGCCAGACTTCGAACAGAAGAGACAATTGATAAAATACACTAAAATATCGTAGCCAAAGAAACGAAAAAATGGCAGGAATGGTCGATATTACTAAATTCCTCGCAAAACAAAATTTGGTTTTCGTGGCCACAGAGAAGAAATTACCAGTACAAATAGGGGCAACTGATTCACCTAATCGCAAATTTTGATCCAGTGCTTCGAGAACACATTTTACGAATAAAAATGGGTGGAAGAACTATCACTTATATGTCAGCACAAGTTCAAAACGAGTTCATTAATATTTTAGGAGATAACGTTCGTCAACAAATTTTCTGTCGAGTTAAAAAGGCTAAATATTCCATTATATTCGATAGTACCCTAGATGTATCACACAAAGATCAAACCAGTCAAGTATTGCGCTATCTTAAAATTGAAACTCTGAAAGAAGTAGTAGTGGAATCTTTTATTGATTTTATCGAAACAAAGAACAAAACAGCTGAAGGCATTTCTGACATGATTTTAAGTAAGTTAAAAGCTGATGGTCTTGATATAATGGATTGCAGAGTTCAAGCATATGATAATGCTGCTGTCATGGGTGGAAAATATACAGGAGTGCAGCAAAGACTGAAAGACATAAACCATAAAGCAGAATTTATACCCTGCTCGAATCACTCTTTGAACTTGGTTTTTTTACATGCTGCTGCTGTTGAGATTGGGAAATCGGAAAGTAACCAATACGGGAAAATTTTAAATTTGTGGCTTCATTTTTGCTTCACTTGCTCGAAAGTAGTACCAACTACAGTTGACAAAATTTTGAAGAGAAATTTTACCAAGTATTGACATACATACGAGTATGTGTAGGTATAATTGGTTGAAAGCGTAGACAAAGGGTTTTTGTTTTTTAGTGTGTGAAAAAATTACTAGGGGCGGTATAAATTGGATCTGCCCCGGGCGGCCCCGAGTAAACATCAACTGCTAACAAAACAAAGGAGAAAACTGCCAAACAAAAACTGAAGCCTTCATTAGATTAATGCCACTCTACATGTTTATAAAAAGATGGCTATTCGCAGCACGGTCAGGCTACTAGAATCAGGAGAAATTAATATCTCAGATCAGATGAATCTTCTCTCTGAAATCCCCGAGTTTGACATGATCTGCGCGGTAAATGATCACCTACCAAAAATAAAGTGTTGGAAGAACAAAAAGTGAGAACATCCTAGGGTTTCTGAAGGCTAAAACAGCCTTGACGGCTGTTACACAAAAAAATCAAAAGAATCCCTACAACTCAAAAGCGATGATAACAGAAGACTGGTTGGATTTCTAGCCGGGCACTGCCACCTTCTATATCACCTACACAAAATTGGTCTTATTCATGATACTGAATGAGGTCTTTGCGTGGAAGACGACGAAACTGCGGAACATATTTTATTTAAATTCATGGCTGAAAGAGACGATACTTCCCTAGGGAAATTTTTCCACCAGAGAGATTGCAACGTATAGGATTTAGGTCGCCGTGCCCTCGAAATTGGCCGGTCAGATTCTTAAAAAAAAAAAAACATCACATCAAACATCAACGAATCACACCCTAGTAGTATGATACTTGTCTTAGCAAACCATAGCCACATGGGTTAGTAGGAAAGTAGAGAAATTATCGAATTTATTTGAACGATGAATTCTTTTATAATATTTGGGCGTACAACCATTATGCATGGAGCTTTTAAATTTTTTGAAAACAAGTTGCATGAAACCTAATAATATAAAAAACACGTTGACATGGGCAATGAATAAAATGCTCCATCCAGGAGGATATTCAACCCGGAAACGCAATTAACGCCGAAGGCCTTGAGATTTAATAAAATGTAGTTCTAAAGTTACAATTAATAACCGTCGTTTGGATGTAGATACTCACATATGGAGGTCTATACAGCCACTAAATAAATTCCACATCCCTACTTAACCAGTGATTCTAATCCCCAAAGGATAGTACTCGTACCTACCGAGATGATTCTCAAAAGGTATTAACGCATTAAATTGAATACCGGAAAGAATCCGTAGATATAAAGAAACGTTTTGTTGTGTCAATCTGATGTACTCTGAGTCAATAAAACATGACAACAAACACTCACGCACAACACATCCCACTTTCATTCTACTGGTCCCTCTCAACAACGCGTATACATATTCATATGTAGGTAGAAGTATTAAGCCGATGAATGATGACACTCTAGAGCTCTAGAGGATGTGTCGGCGCGGTGAAACCGGTCGATGGTGTTTGTGGTGATAGTTGTAGTGGTGATAATAGTGACGGAACTGATCAAAGCATTGAAGCATGAATGAGTTCATTAAAAGAGGATCGAACCCATGTGCACCGATGAGTAAGATGCCAAACCAACAAAACGGTACCTCTCTCACTCTATATTCTATTCTCATTCACCAAAAAATGAAAGAAAATTATAGACATGGCTTACCTTTTATACAATACCAATACGACAAAGGATCTTTATAAAGATGACATGTTTTCCTAAAGGACATTTCCTGCTCTTTTCTTCTCCAAAAATACGAAACTGTACGAGTACTTCATGATGCAGGACAACTAATGTTCATGCACAGGAATAAATACCAATGCAACGCATATAAAGCCGATATAGACTTACAGTTATTTCTCAGCCTTTGCAAGGACAACTGGAACTGATAATAGCAATGGTATTCGTTCCGTGTGTACCCTTTGTCCTTGTGACCAAATTGAGCGATCACATCCTGATAGTCACCTCGAATTAAGACTTAATTCTTTGCCTTTCACACGTTGTTAAAGATGTTTTCGTTTCTTAAAGTCCTTTGAGGACAATTCATGTCCTTTTCTTTCTTTCGTTCGGTCACAAAAACAACAAAACTGATTTACCGGCTTAAGCGTGTGTGTGTCCTTTTCACCTGGACAATCAAAATTGATGAGCTGCTGTTTTACAAGACTACCTCTCCCAGCTAACTGCTTTCAGATATTGCTGCTGCTGCTGCTGCTCAATTTACCCATTTGGTGCGTTCGTCGGATTGTCCTTTTTTTTTGTTTTTTTTTTTTTTGTTTTGTGTAGTTGTTAGCTTGTTAGGGGCACGGTTTTGTTGAGGATAACATTGTTGGTGGTGTGTCCTTCTAGGCATTTAAAAATATTGATGGATATATTTGGCGACACTGTGTCTCCTCTATTGTTTTGAGAACAAAAACATTATTATTGAGGCAAAAGGATCGATGGATTTTTCGAAAATCCTTTGTTCGATGATTTATATCGCATCTCTTTCGCTCTGTGTTAGGGGCACAGAGGTGTGCGCAAGGGCCTTACTTCATGGGCGATTAATAAAATAAAAGAACACACAAAAAAACAATACGAACACGCTTAAACGTGATTTTATTATTTTAGGATCTCAAAATGCCACCTTTCAAATCCAAAATTGGGCCAAAGACTCAGAACTTTTTCGGGCAAAAACAGCCGGGTTGGTGATTTTGCTAGCGCCTAGGCAGTTTTACTGTGCTGTCGGACTGCTGGTTTTCGAATCTTACAATACATTAAGATACTTACGAAAAACGTAATGACCCACAAAGATTCGTGTGTGTAATCTACAGTCTGCCGATAGAGAGCAGAACACCACTGAGCTTAATATACGATACGTAAATCGCTAAACCTTTCTTCGGTCTATACTTTGAAGTGACATATCTCATCCACACACAGTTCTGCTCATGAAAAAGCTATTGTTAATGGAAGCCCTGACTAAGGACCCAGGCAGCAGTCCTAATGCAAGTCAAGGTTCGAATAAATTCTTCTTTGGGCATTGCATAATAAATTTTGAAGCGATCTTATTTCCATAATTCCATTGTATCTTGAGACCCACGTGAGGTTGATTACGAGTACATTCAGCCTTCCGACGACATTCAGAGAAATTTTGCATTCCTAAACTAGTTTGAAAGTGGTTAAAGTTTGAGTTTTGAAAGACGGTTCACCTCGGAGAGGTGCCTAAAACAATGTTCCATTATGTGGTTTGGCAGCATACTTCACACAAAAATAATTTTTTATTTTGGTTTTCAGTCAAAACCGAGCACGTCAGATGCATCACCTTTGACGGCTGACTAATAATGGCGTTCCTAGTCTTCTGTGCTTCATGTTGGCAGTGGTAGGAAAGGACTCTTCCATTTTCCAGTGATTTTTACGATCCGAGGTCAAATCTCCGCATAGTATTTGTTAAGTGTTTTGGTGTCTGAGACATCTCCACATAATACATTCAAGTTGAAGCGGCGGAGATGGAAGTGTATATTGGCTGCTTTGGAATATTCATTCATTGTTCTGTCGTATACAATAGAATATATTCTTCGAGCATGGTGTCGAAATCGCAAACGAGAATTTCAAAGTCGGGCTTTATTCAAAAGTGTGCTCGAAGGGCTTTTAGAAACAATCTTTGGGAAAGTAATGAGCCTTTTCTCTGCGGATGTGGATTGAAATTAAGCTAACTTATGGAAAATATGACCGGTGAAAAGGTCAAATAGAATTTTATTAATCTGAATGCTAATTTTGTAAATTCCCTTGACATCCCCAACTTAACTGCTTTAGCATTTTGTATGAGAATATCGAGATTATTTTTTTGTAAGTGATGCAGACAATATTTTATTGTATTCCCTGTACGATCGCGCCCGTAATCTTTCTAGTCCGGCAATTCCTTACTACCATTAAGCAAAATTGCAAGTGCGTGCTCGACCATTACAGGGCTGACAACCCTATACGAAAGAGATAAAAAAAAATGAGACGAACTAGCTGATGAACCATTCAACCTCGACGAAGTTAGACAAGATTTAAGTCCACCCGACAAAGATGAAGTCAATCTGACCGGTCTCGTAACAGTGTAGTTTTAGGCTAGTAAAGTCCACCATAAATCCATTTTCACATTACGATGGATCGGAAAAAAAATAGTGTTCCAAATCGATTTCAAAACCGCATATGACAGCATCTACTGAGACGAATCACACAGGGCCATGTCTAGTCTTGGTATCCATGCCAAGCTCACTAGACTATGAAAGGATAACGAAGAAGATTGCACATAGTACTGACAAAACCGAGACCTTTATCTTCAAAAAAGGACGTAAACAAGGCGATGCTTTGTCATGTGATTTTTTCAACATTGTTCTTGAAAAAATTGTGCGAAATTCGCAAGTTAACTGCGGAGGAACCACATTTCAAAAGTATGTTCTTTTACTCGCATACGTAGACGAAATTGACATAATGGGAAAAACACAAGAATTTGTCAGCAGAGCGTTCGCGGCTATTGAAGCAGGAGCGGCAAAGAATGGTTTAGCGGTCAATGAAGGAATGTTTTGACTTCGTACTGTAACGTATGGTAACGCTCCAGCCGCATTTCTAGCGGTGCGAGCCATGTTCCAATTAGCTGTGGATGAAGAATCTCGTTTCCCCATTGACGTCATCATGGTTTTAAAGGACTTTTATGTTGATAACCTTATCATTGGTGCCGACAATCTGGATGATCTAGAAGGAATTAAGCAGGAAGTGGAAACATTACTAAATTTGGGTGGATTTCCCCTGCGGATATTGTGTTCTAACTCAGAAAACGTTATGCAGCGGCAGAAAATTTTGAAATGTAATGACAATCAATTTGTTAATGCATTAGGTATGAAGTGGAAGCCAGCTAATGAAGTTGTTCCTTCAACATTTATGGAAAATAAAATTGGATTGGGATGAGAGTCTACCTCAAAATCTTCATTCGAAGTAGGCATGGTTTATCGACGACATGACCCATCTTAACAAAATATAAATCCCAAGGTACCTTCTCAGTCACTGTGCGCACTCTTTGTTAAAGATTCATGGTTTTAGTGATGCCAGTGAAAGGGCATATGGAGCAACTAACTACGTTCGAGCTACCTACGGAAACGAAGAAACGTGTACTCGTCTGATTTGTGCTAAATCACGAGCAGCTCCAGTGAGAGTTGTGTAGGGTATTACTATTAGCAGAACTGCTTCAACGAATAGTTCCGCTAGTAAAATTTTCAATAAATGCAATTTTTTTTTGGACAGATTCCACCATAACCCTAGCCTGGATTAAGTCGCAGCAATATCAATGGAAAACATTCATCGCTAACAGAATAGCCAAAATTCATGAGCTCGCAAAAGACTATTCCTGGAGACACGTTCCAGCGGAGGATAATCCAGCTGACTTAGTTTCGTGTTGATCATCGGCCAAAGAATTGGCCTCCTCAAAGATATGGTTTCAAGGACCTGCCTACCTAAAGAAATCCATGGCTTATTGGCCAAGCAACCCTGCACTGCAAGTTGAAATGGATTTACTAGAACGCAAACCACAAACATTTTCATTTGCAATCTTCTCAAATCAAACTGACTTGATAGTTGACAACAAATTTGCTAATTCCTACTTTCGTTTACTTTTAGTATTTGCCTTCGTACGTCGCTTTATCTTTAACAGGCGCATCAAAAAAAAAGGGAGCACTAATTACCCCAGAAGAAATGGAAGGATCCCTCATTCACACTTCTCAAAAGAGTACAGGACATTATCAGTCAAGAAACACGTGGAAACTAATAGTCCCTTGGTCAAATTGGCTCTATTTATCGACTCTGACTCAATCCTTCGTGTTGGCGGCCGGTTGGCAAATGTGCATCTTGATTTCGACGCTAAGCATCCGATATTGTTGCCGCAAAATCATGTCTTCACCAGATCACTCATAAAGCCTGTCAAACATTACTTAGAATAACCCGGCAACGCTTTTGGACACTTTCTGGAAAACGTGCCGTTAACATGGTTGTGCACAGATGTATCTTATGCTGTCGATCGCGTGCAATTCATTATTATCAAATCATGGGAAACTTACCAGTAGATCGTATTATCCCTTCAAGGCCATTCTTAATTACTGGAGTGGATTATTGTGGTCCGTTTTACATTCAACCTGGAATTCGTGGAAAAGGAACTATCAAGGCGTACGTAGCAGTATTTATATGCTTCTCTACCAAGGCATCTCATTTGGAATTAGTTGCGGACCTAACCACAAAGTCCTTCCTTATGGCGCTCAAACGCTTCATTGCTCACAGAGGTAAATATTTGAAGTTTTATTCCGATTTATTCCGAGCTGCAGGAGTTGCATAAGTTATTCTGGTCAAAGGAACACCAACATCAGGTCCATACCGCGTGTTTGAAGGAAAATATAGAATTGATTTTCGCGCCACCACGATCACCTCACTTTCGTGGCCAGTTCGAAGCTGCTGTCAAAGTTGCAAAGCACCATCTACTGAAATTGATGTCCAATGCATCTCTTAATTACGAGGAGATGTCCACTTTACTCTGCGAAATTGAGGCGATCATGAATTCTAGACCGCTTTCTCCGATGTCCACAGATCCAAACGACCTGCAGGCCTCTAGTTGCCTACTACGTCTTCTATTAAACGCTTCGTTTGCAAAACTACGGATTCTTTCGAACCGTACGGTATCAGTGATAACTCCTCTGACATCGTAGGCCTCACCATTAAAGGTGATGCCCATAGCCTGCAAGTCCCTAATGTCGGAGTAATTGTGACACTCACATAGGACATAAAACCAGTCCTCATGAGCAATTCGCAACTCCGTTAAGCTCTCTCTTATGCAAAAATGCATTAAGAGACCCATGCCTGGTCAACAAGAAGCCCACATGAGTGTAGCAAGGTTTTACGCCGTTTCATGGATAAGCCTTCCACTTCTTCCGGGGAAACCTAATCTCGCCCATTTAGAGGGAGACCTTTTCTGATCTTGAAATCAATACCATGTTGTATCGCTTCCAAATCCAGAGGTGGCACTCCCAACAACACCTGCATTGCATCTGTGGAGACAGTGTGGCATTCACGTAATTCACGTTGTCTGATTCGACCCAGGTGAGGCATGAAATTCATGCACTCACCCATCGTTATGCCCAGATATGTGACCTCAGTCACACATCTAATGCTAACGCCGTTCAAATGTATCGCAGGAGTCCGACTTCTTGTATTCAATGTGCCCTTAAGCTGCATTAAACAGTCTTCTACTGCGACACACTTACCCCAACGCTTTCTCCCCATTCAGCAACGACTGTTGGCCCTGGACTGGCTTTCAAGGATGAGGAGCAGGTCATCTGCATAGGTGCAGCACCCACAGAGCTCATTTAGTCGCCACAAGAGTGGATCCATCATCAGGTTCCAAATAAAAGGACCACAGATGGACCCCTGGGGGCAACCTCACTCAATACTAATCGAGACGCTGTCGTGCGTATTTACCACACTCGCTTTTCTATCGGAAAAGTAGCTTCCCCAAAGCAAAATTTCGAGACAGCCCAATTCCTGCAACCTGGTTACTGTTCTCTGCCAGTTCAGGTTATCAAAGGCACCTTTGAAATCAATAAAGATGCCTATAACCACATTGGACTCTCAGGACTCTGTCTTTTAGGAAAGACCATGCACCCTCAACACACTTGCCTTTTGTATGGCCGAATTGGAAGGGGGACATTGGTTCCGTCATGCTGTGCGACACCCTTTCCACCATAACCATTTCCAGTACTTTCCCTAGTACCGGAAGCTGGCTGATGCCCCGATAAGATTTAGGGTCAGACCTATTCTTATCAGTGGACTTCAGGAGCACAACCACCCTTGCCTCCTTCCAATCCTTGGGGAAGTAGCTGCAAGCAATACATTTGCTATAAAGACAGAGCTGGTATTCTGGGACGGCCTTCCAGATGGCTTTCACCATCTCTCCAATCATTCCATCAGTTCCAGGAGATCTCCTGTTGCGAAGAAGTGAAACACCATACTTGACTTCTTCGGTCCTTAACTGCGGAGGGACCGGAGGCTCTTCATATGAAGAGGCGTCCGGATTTGTTAGGAATTCTGTATTCTTACTAAAGCAGCACATTTTTAGAGTTGTAGAGTTGTATAAAAGACACTGGTCATCCCGAGAAAATGCTCTCGGGCGCTTCGAGAAAAAAGTTCTTTCTCGAACTTTTTAATTAATTTTCTGTCCCATTTGGTTTAATGAGAAATCGAAGAGATGTTTCAACGAAATCGTCAGAAAAGCTCGGAAAACCCGGCTCAGAGAAGTAGGTTGTTTTGAGCGCATGGACTCAGCGTCCAAGCTTGGAAAGTTTTCGACTCCAACCCACAGATACAACGCAGTAGAGTGTGACATTATTTTCTATGGCGCACATTAGTTGAAGGGGATCTCAGTACACTTGGTTTGCGCAACTGGTGGCAGTTGGTAAAAGAAGAGGGCTGTCAGCTAAGACCCTGGCCCACCCCAGTCCGTAGTGCTATCAAAGTATTGTAAGTAAGTAATGACTTACTTATGTTTTTGTGATCATTAAATTTTGAAACTATTTTGTTTGTTAATTTGGCTACTCAGTTCGTTTTCAGAGTGTATGAAGTAAGGATTTTCAATCCAGGAAGAACTACTTCCATTGTGAATGAAAGAATTTAGGTTTCCGAGCCCTTCAATCGTGCTTGGGTTTAGTACCTATGTTCGAAGCTTGATAAATATTTTCTTCCACATAGTTTACGATTAGAACACGTATGTACTCAACAAATACGAGTAAATAGCACAATTGCCCATCTGCAAATACCGCAAATACCGCAAAGATGACTAATTTTTCGACACGAGTCGAATCGTTTGCGATGCAATACCCGTAACCTGCTCTGATTAGTATTTATCGATCATGACAAGCTAATTTGCTTTTTAATCAACCCAATCTTGTTCGGATAATTTTTACTATTACGAATTCTAATGCGGTGAACATGTTTCAAAGATATTTTCAAAGAAACCGCGAAGACATTTATAGCTTACCGCCATCATCGGCTTGTTTGTTTCGATTGTTAAAAAACGCGACTTTGTAGTCGGCCGGCAAATGAGATTGTAACAGTGACAGTGACAGTAACACAACCCACAAACCCCTCGAAACAATGGAATTCTCACCCCGTGACCGCTAAAATTTAAATTATCACCTTCGTATTGATATTTTGTCGCCCAAGTCGGGCTGCGGATATGCTTTGTCTTCGACAGTGTTGCCTCGATTCGGGCAGTTGAAGTTCATTAATTAACGAAGGCTAATTAGCGGAGCAAATTAATGGGCGAAAAAGTTTCCATCTACGTAGGTGACGAAGAAGGTGAACAAAATGTCATGTATCTATATCCGAGAAGGTGGTGATAAAAATATCATCACCATTAATTTGCAGATACACATCTTTGAAAATGTTCAAGAATTCGAAACGATTATTATCCGATAAGGTTGATACGAGTATAGGCTGGCACAGGTCTTTATAGTCGTGGACAACAAATATGCTTTCCTATGTTGAAGTACACATTTCAAAATGGAATAATGGTAGTGCTAACACCACTGGCAATAGGGATCCATTCATTCATTCATGTCGAAGAAATGTAGGCCTTAATTCTTACTCTCATATCTCACAGTAGATTCGTACTTTGATGGCAAGGATGCACAGCATCTAAACGATGAGGAGAATGAAGTGGGCTGGGTGGAAGGAAGATAATAGGAATGAGATGTGAATCCGTGAAATAGCCGCGACGCCTTTTATATTCAAAATACGAACGAAATACGAAAAAAAAATAGAAAAGAAAAATACAAACAGACCTGAATCGAAGGAGGGAATTGTGAATTTTGAATTTTCGACTGACCAAGGGAAGGGAAGGAGGCGCTTCTTGTGGCGCTATCTCATTTGATCTAATTTAAAGCAAACGTGCGGTCGCAAGCCGGATTAATGTTCACTTCTCCAGCAGATTGGTATTCGGACCGTTTCCGGCCTGGCAGTCCATAATGAGACCGCTTTGCTGTTTCACAGTTTCACAGAGGTGAGCAGGATGCCATCGTAATGTGTAAGCACGCTAACTAGATGGCAGGCTCGTCATGGTGATGATGCTTTGTTTCGGTCTTTTGGATTTTGGTTTTGATTTTTATTTTTTTTTTTAATTTGGATTAACCACACACCAATATGTAGGCCTGCGGTTGGTTAGTGTCCGTCGCGGTCGCTTTTCGGATTCGTGTCCATGTTCGTGTCATCCGTTTGTGTTCCTTTTGTTTGGTATCGCGTCAGTCTCGCGCTTGATTTCGGGTATTGATTTGGAATTTTAGTTTTGGCATCTCTTTTTCCATTTGGTTCTCTGTTTTTTCTTATTTTTTTTCTCCACTTCAGTTTTCAGTTTTCGGTTTTGGAATTTGCTTTTGCATATGTCGAACGTTTTTAGAACTTTTATTCGATGATGTTGATCAAATGAAGGAGGTAGAGGGAGTCGAATGAGAATGGGAACATGAATGAAGTTTGTCTTTCTGTGGTTTTTCTGGTGACCATTTGATCTGTGTTAACACATGCTTAGCGTTTAGATAAGCGACCGACGATCAACGACCAACGACCAACAGCCAACGATCATTCTCGTTAGTGAATGGCTCTTTGTTGTTGTTATAAGTTTTCGAATCCAATTCAAAATTGAATGAAAGAAAGGACAAACCAAAACAAAAATACCCAAAGCCGAAGGGAATAAAAAATTGCATTTCTTTAAGGAATTCGTTTTGTCTGTTGTTAGTGTTGTTGGTGTTTTTTTTTTGTTAATGTTTTGGAATCGTTTCTTCTCGCGTTAGGCCGTAAGTCCACGACACCTTCGGTGTAGTTTTACCTCTGTTTTTGGGATGTAGACGTGATTTTATGCTAATATGGATCTGGACTGAATTGAATCGATAACATCGACTGTCGGCGATTTTGCTTATCGGTGAAGGTCTTTGCGGAATAGATTTTGTTGGTCGTTGTTGGTCGTGCATATGCTGAAATGGGTTTGCTATATGAATATTTGGTCTAAGGTTGTTGGTTAGTTAATTCAAATTTGTTTGAGATATTTATTTTAATTTAAACTATGGCAATTTAATTTAAAATTGGCTCTCAATCGTGCTATGGCCGCTTCCTGCCCTCTTATTCAACCGAGAGGCAAGAAAAACCAACATTGGTGGACACCAGCACTGGGACTGCTTTGAAACTCTTGCAGAAAACTTTTCAACAGGGACTCATACAAAGAATCCCTCAAATTATGAACTGAGGAAAGCAAAGCGACAATCCTGGAGGTCATTCTGTGACAAAATTACAGAAACCTCTGAGGCATCATTGCTAAGAAAAATCCACTCTACAAATCCTATGATGCCTAGCTGTTTGAAAACAACCGATGGCTCCTGGACAACCTCAAGTGATGAATCACTCAATTTGCTTACTGTGCACCCACTTTCCAGGTAGCTCCCAACTCGCGGCCAGTAGTAGCCCGAAAAGGCCTACTGCAACCGCGACCAAAATTCATGGTCTGATTACGAGAAACAAACTGCTCTGGGCGCTGCCCAGCTTCAAACCATACAAGTCTGCTGGTCCGGACGGTATAATACCTGCCGAGCTACAGAGGTCCTCAGATATTATTCTGCCTGTGCTAGAAAATATTATGAGGAGCTGTGTAGAACTTATCCATATTCCATTGTCATGGAGAGAAGTCAATTCATTCCCAAAGCCGGAAAATGCTCTCATGTTGTCCCAAAGGACCTCGGACCTATAAGTCTATGATCTTTCCTTCTGAAAACTCTAGAACGACTGATTGATATCCATATACGAGCTAAAATTGATCCAAGACTTCTGTCAACGGCTCAACATGCCTAATGTAAAGGAAAGTTGGTGGAAACGGCTCAGCACTCTTTGAATAGCCACATCGAACGATCCCTACAATATAAAGAGTACACAATGATTGCTTTCCTGGACATAGAGGGCGCCTTTAACTACGTCGACACATCCACAATCACGACTGCGCTCTCAACTCTGCAGGTAGACGACTCACTTGGGGAGTCGATCGGCCTAATGCTAAAAAGCAGGATAATCAACTCCAAACTATGTGAGACTTCTGCTAAAAGATGTGTCAGCAGAAGTACGTCGCAAGTTCTCTGGAACTTAGTAGTTAGTGAACTACTGATATACCTGGAAGCGGTTGTAGAAGGGTGATTCCCTATGCGGATGACGTTGCTATAGCCGTCACAGCTAAGCATCTCAATACCATTAAAGAACTCCTTAAAGTAAATCTCAATAGATTAACCCGCTCGGCAGATCGCTGTGGATTGGGAATAAACCCCCATAAAACTGATCTTGTCCTCTTTTGCAGGAAATACAAAATTCCAACTATAGACCCTCCGCCAATAAACAGTATCTGTTTAGTATTTTCCGATACACAAAATATCTGGGTCTCATTTTTGACAGGAAACTAAACTGGAAACCTGACATCCAAGAAAGAAAGCTACAATAGCTTTATTATCTTGCAAAAAAGCTACTGGGAATAAATGGGGCCTTCAACCTCGCATAACGCACTGGCTATACATGTCGGTCATAACACCAATACTTACTTACGGGGTGGTCGTCTTGTGGACGGCCTTAGAATATGCAGTCAACTGCATTAAACTAAGCTGAGTCCAAAGAACAGCATGTCTATGCATAAGCGGAGCCTTGCGGTCTACCCTCTCTGAGGCATTAGACATTCTGTTTCATTTGACATCCCTAGATATCTTCAGCAGGCAAGTAGCTGCGACTGCAGCTATTCGCCTTAAAGCGACTAAACAGTGGACAAATAAGTCATTCGGCCACGCCAACATTCTTAACACCTTAGGAATCCTCACAGAGAACATCGGTTACCCCATACTTGGTTTGACAAAAACTTCCATGTAAGCTTCCCCTCTAGATTATTCTGGGAGGAAGATGCTTTCATGGAGGATAAGTCAATCCATCTCTATACAGATTGATCTAAAACCGATAGCGGAGTTGGTGGCGGTGTTTTCTCAGATAAGCTAAATCTAAGCCTCTCTTTTTGCTCTACCTATTTTACCGAAAAAGGGTAGCAAACTAGCAGTAAAGCTGTATGCCAATAAAAGTACAGACCTTAGGCGGACTCCTGGGCAGACTCCTTTGTCTAGCGACCAAAGAGATCTGTCCAAAGCTGGATCTGAATCGCTATAAGTGTCTGATCCTTTTAAATAGGAAACATCTCAGCGCCATAATAGGTGTCATCACTGGACACTGCCTCATAGGCAAGCACTCAAGAAGGCTTGGCGCTTTTACAAACGACTTCTGTAGAAGCTACACAAACGAGGAAGAGGCGGAGACAATCCTCCACTTACTCTGTATATGTCCAGCTCTCTCCCAGAGAGAAAGCTTCGACCTAAACGATCTAAAAAATATATACGTAAACAGTCTCCTACATTTCATCATAAACTCAAACTGGTTCCATTAGTAAGAGGATCATAGATCCACGTGGCATTACAACGGGCCTTGGCCTATTGGCTTGGGTTGGTACTTCCAACAGCCACTCTTATCTACCTACCATGGCAATTGAGTGCAATTTCAAAGTTTTTTGAAAGTATGGAAAATATACCTCTTCAAAATATTTATACCAAGAATGATGAAATGATCCGGACTGGAATCTATTTTGTTTGAAACTGTGGAAAGTACCGCATAGCATTGCATATGTGCATATGTATGATGAGGCATGTGAACCTGGGCCTCAACCAACATGAGGGCTCGAAAACCAAGCTGTAGTACTGTAGTACATCTCTACATGTCTTACCTTTCTAAGCTAATGAATTCTGCCTCTATGGGCTAAGTCCATTTCGTTGTACAGCTCGAATATGCGTAGTTCTAGGTAAAATCTCGCCTCTACTCTCTGTTACTGGAAGTATTTTTCTTTTCAAACAACAAAGCGCTTCCTAATCATCATCTTCTCTTGAAAAAGCCCATGCTTCTGCGTCGTAGGGCCACTGATGATTTTTGGAGCACTGTTTGGATTTGCCGGCTGCGTCGCTGATTATATTAATTTCGGAGTCTAGGGGCAGTCATAGACAATCTCGAAGCTGTCTATCGTGTTGTTTGTCCGAGTCGCTTATATTGTGTACACTTTCTCGATGACAGAAAACATTTCGTTTATCCCTCGTTAACCGCCAAACTCTTTTGTTGGCTTGCGATTTAGCACAATACTCTTAAGTTTTGTGCAAATCACCTGACAGTGGATCGCCCCTCATGCCATCAAAGCTCTCGGTTAAATCATTATCGACGCTCATGGAGCAGCGAGCTTTCTTTATTGGATCCTGCAGAGCTAGAAAAGTTTGTCGTACAATTTTTCTCGATGTATGTACGTTATTATAAAATCAACAAACAAGGTGATGGGTGCCGATTTAGAATTCGAGCGTCTTTTCCAAGATCTGCCACAATGTAAAAATATATTCGATAGTGGACTTTATAGGGCTGAAGCCGCCCTGGTAAAGACCAATCAGTTGATTGAAAAAGGGTTTTAAGCGACTACATATTAGGACAGAGAAAATTTTATATGCTATACGCTCTGTGTTTCTCTGCATGCCCCAGCCAGAATTCAATTTCAAACTATGGGTTTCCCAGTGATGGTTAGACAAATTCTACTACAGCAGAGGGAGTATATGTATTTGCTAGTTAGTTGACTACTTGATATTGAGATAAGATGCCGGCGGCGGTGCAACACTTCTACCGGGGTAAATTGACAAAGGATGGGCAAAAGCCATGGCTATGTTTATAAATTTAAATTCGAGTTCCCTCACCGTATTTCCTTTTCCGGCGGATTTAAAAATTAGTAGTGCAAGCCAATGTTAGTCCCTCCGAATATTTGGGTGTCAAGATCATTGTAGGCATATCTTTCGTCGATCGCAATGAAACTAAGCAGGCTAGCTGTGTTGAATATTTTCTCGACTTTTGTCGGCATGTGTAACTCGGCCTGACAATGCTTATGAACAGAACCTTGGTTGTACACGGTGACTGCAGCTGATGTGTGATGGTTATCCCCACAGGAATCCTTTCAAAACTGGGGTTGTCCTCTTCACGAGAAGGAGAAAGCCTACTGCCTGGACTCATCTGGTGGTTAAAAGCTTTACCAAGCTTCAACGTAGTTAATACGTGGATGTCATCCTGAATCGTAAACTTACTTAAACATATAATGTCTAAAACCTCCAAGACGCTGCCGGCTTTATGATAAGCTCCCATCTGACAAGATATGGCTTTTGACCGAGCTTTTGACCATTGGTAAACAGTATGAAGTCTACTTTCCCTGTAGTCAGAACCAGCTTCGTTTAGACTTGGTGTTAGGAGAGGATTTTATCGTTGGCTTCAAAGCCAACCGAGGATGTGGCGTTGTCGTATTTGTTAAGGAAGACTACTGATCAGGTGAGGACTTTTCAAGCTCTGAACTCACTTCGGAATTGCTTGCTTAGCCTGTTGGAGCTTTCAGTCTGATTGCTCTGTTCCGACAGAAATAGAGCTCCAAGGCTCCAAATGGAATAACTCTGCAACGAGAAAATCCTTACATCAGGGTAATCTCCCATTCTGTCGGTTCATCAATAAGGCAGCCATGAAGATATCAAAAGAGACGAGTTTCTTCGCTGTCAATTTTGTAAATTTTTGTAAGCTTACAGTAGCGCAAATGCTAATTGAGAAGTACCCCAATAGCAAGATATTCTCAAGCTTTCTGGAGGAAATGTGATGAATTGATACGATGAATGCCTGTACAATACTGGCAAGCTGATATTGTAATTGAAATCAAGCTGAACAACAACTTGCTTTCTTTCAGCCGTGCTGAATACCGTAGTGATAAAATAAGTGAAGATAGTTCTAGACAAAATAAACCTACACTAGTTGACGGTGAGCTAACATGTTCTTGTGGCATATTGTTTTATGGAGTTCATATCAATATCTTACAGATCGTTCCATAACAATGGTCTCCGATAATACATAGCTCGCCGACTTCTCAAAACCCCCCAACATCTTAAGCCTAGATGCTTATTTTGTAGTCTTTTTGTAAGTTCCTAAGTGACATGTTTTCCTTAGATTTTGATAGATTTGAAAGGAATTTCACACCTCATGGTCACTAGCGACGTTCTTCACGCGGCATTATTCGGATTCGACGAAGAGCTAAAGTAGCAGCAAGCAAAAACATCATAGATGAAAGATATTTATCTTCCTCTTTATCAAATTTTACATAATTTTACTCAATGGTTATTGCTGAGTTAAAGTTAAAAGATTGAAAGCTGTTTACGTGTATAGCTAAGAATCATAGCCTTAGTTATTGAAGAGCGTGGCATATATGCTTCACAAAAGAAAGGGATCAAAGCGGTTAACTTTCTGGATGTTGACGAGCGACTGACGGGCGTAGACTATGAAGACATTTCGGTCCAAAATGCTGCTAAAGTGCCGCTAAATCGCATTGCTCGCATTTTTAGTTGATCAACTCATACAAGCAATTTTTCGATAAAATCATCCTTCCCTCTTGCAGGTAATCATCAGACTAGATGTACAGTTTATTCTATTTGTTGGTTCACCCTATTCTACAGACCCATCCAACAATAGCTGTCATTTTAAATCATTACAAAAACGCAACGTTTTTCTGAAAAGTGGTGATGTTTTTATTTAAGTCTAAAGTACAAGCTCTGAGGTTAGTAGTGAAATACAATATCAGTCAAACGTCCGTTTCGGATCTGCTTATAAATAGTCATTCCTTTGATTACATTTTCATCACATTTTCGCATAATTGAGGCTATGTTTCGCGAACAGCAGCTCTGATATTTTCTTTTAGTGCATGAATCTTTTCCTTTCCTAAAAGAAAAAAGTCTAATGGTGTTATATTGCACAATTTCGGCAGCTAATTGAAGTCTCCATTTCAAGAAATCACGTGTACAGGTAATTTGTCACGTAATAGAGCCATTGCTTCACTAGCTGTGTTGCATGTGGCACCGATCTGCTGAAAATAAACGTCGTTCACGTCCATAGCATCAATTTCAACAAATGGTCGCACCAGCATCATTTTCGAAACAATATGGTCCAATGACTCCTCCAGCCCAAAAACCGTACCAAGCTGCAACTCGATTGAGAGGTTGTTCCACCATTTCTCTTTTGTTTGTTTACGTACCCAGCCAAATGAAAATGAGCCTCATCACTTAGAATAATTTTAATCTTGTTCATTCACTTCCAACACCCAATCAGAGAAAGTACGGCATTGTGCACAGTCTTCTAGCTTCAATTCTTGTGTCATTTGGGCTCCTTGTCGCGGCGATACTTTCAGCTGACCTTAACGGACGAACACAAGTTGGAGTCTTCACACCATTAATCTGTCCAGGACGTACAAATTTGTCGATTAAACTCACTATAGCTATGCGTGGAATTAGTGGAATTAGAAATTGAATTAGTCAGTAGCACTCCGATCCTTCAAATCTTCAACCGTAACATCCGTCTTGCTATGAATGCTCATCCGTATACCCTCAAACCCACTTTTGGATGTACTCCAAGCTACCGTGATTCGTTACTAAGACGTACAACTCGCTTATGGTGTGCCCTGCTGAATTCTCTATTTCCTGGTCGTTATAACATGCAAACATTTAAGAATAATGTACATACGTACTCGTAGATCTCTTTTCTTCTTACCTAAATTTCCTTCGCCCGCGCTGTGTACAAATATTTTTAGGGTACACAAATCCCTTGAGCGCGTGCTACTTATAAAAAAAAAATTATTTTCGCTATTTCAATTTCGTATTGTACAGGGTCTTCCAATAGGGACATTCGAAATTTGACATTTGATAGCGGCCAGGGACGGACATTGCGTTCAAGAACACGTGCAAATGATAAAATTGTTTCATCAAAATGGGTGTTCTGTTCGGGCAACGTTCCGCGTGCTTAGCTTATTTTAGAGTCGCCACAAACGTCCTACAAAGAGGACTATTCGAAACCAACACCCGTACGCCGACTGAACGCAAGATCTGCCGAAAACATCGCCACTGTCCGCGAGAGTGTGCAAGAGAATCCGAGGCAGTCGATTTCGTGTCGCTCACAAGAATTCGGCTTTTCGCAGAACACAACTTGGCGAATTTTGCATCGTGACTTGGGCCTGCACCCGTACAAAATTTAAGTGACCCAGGAGCTGAAGGTAAATGACCATAGACAACGACGTGTGTTCGTTGAATGGGCTCTGGAGCAGTTGGAAGCTGACTATAATTTTCATCGAAAAATCATCTTCAGCGATGAGGCCCATTTCAGGATGAATGGGTACGTCAAAAAACAAAACTGTCGGATTTGGGACGATACCAATCCACATGAGATCCCGAAAAAGTCACTGTTTGGTGTGGATTTTGGGCTGGCTGCGTCATCGGTCCATATTTCTTTGAGAATGACGTTGGCCAGGCCATCATAGGTAGATGGATAGCCAACTTCTTTTGGCCTGAATTGCATGATATGGTCACCAACGAGATGTCGTTTCAACAGGACGGCGCTACCTAACACAGAGCTCATGCCACATTGGAAATTCTGCACGAGCGATTCGAGAGTATGGTCATCTCACGTGGAGTTAATGTGAACTGGCCACCAAGATCGTGCGATTTGTCTTTTTAGTGTTTTTTTTTTGTGAGGTTTTCTGAAGTCGCAGGCTTATGCGAATAAGCCACAAACCACAGCGGTGGTCAAATTCAGCCTGATTTATGCGCCAGAGTCATGGAAAATTGTACATTTCGGATACCCGACATCCAGAGAAACCGCTGCCGATATTTGAACGATGTTATATTCCATACATAATGGCATCGATAGGCCTTTCACACGAATAAATTTAAAGATAGGAAACCCTTAATGAAAGACACTTTAGTTTGTACTTAGCAAATGTTTTCGCAATAAAAGTTGAATTTTGACAGGTCAACAATGGCGCGATATTTAAAGTGACACCTCTTGTTGGATAACCTTTACTTTCTTCATGGTAGTAACAGCGTAGTTGTAGCACTCTAATGCCTCTGTTTATTAGATTGCATGTAATCTGTTACGGCTTCAAATATTCAAAATCCATGGTCGAAGACGGTTGATCTTTTTGCATTACCTGGTCAATAACAACAACAAGATCACCGATATCCGTGTCTGTTTGACATGTCGTGAAAAACGATGTGGGTACCACGAGAAATAACTGTCGGTATTGATCCACAAAATTAAAGAAAAATATGAAAATACTCACCCCGAGTTTGACTCGGATTACTACCTAGCGAAATCCAAGGTGTGAAAATAGATATCAAATGCGGTACAGTCCAGAAAAAACAAAGGTTCTTGTTCATTTCAACCTTTTTTAAAACTCTACACCACCATCATCAAGCTCGTAGGATGAGGATCAGTAGCGATGTTGACAAAGCTCATTAAAAACGCCGCTTTTGGCTTGCTCGCTTTCAAAATCTAACCATTATCAGAAGCCCAGCACCAGCCGAGCACTTTCAGCAAAGCTGAAGTTGGCATATAGTGGAACATTGCAGCTAAAATATATCTGCCAACTATACACCGACTAGATCATATAGAAAACATTGAGACCGGAGTTCCAGACTAAAGAGGAGATTGTAATAGAAAAGACCCAAACGAAAGTTGCGCTCGCAGTTGTATGGAGACCTAAGCTGTCAACAAAAGTAAAATAGGCAAGTTAAAATTATTCCTACTGCTACTGTCCTAATTACTTTGAAGGTGATGAACACTGTTGGCCCTAAACTGCAAGTGTTTATATAATTAGATGACTGTGTAACTTTTCGTTTATCAAGTGTGTAATTTCATCATCCCTTACTTAGTTGTTGTCGTTGAAATACTTGCGAAGTATTTTTTCGGCCAAGAGACATACGTATACAAAATTGGATCCGTGTATTATTAAATGCTCTAGATATGGTATTTCAATTTGCAGTTGGTAAGTTTATTTTTATTCAAGTGTTGGTAATATTGATTTCCTTCAGTCAGAGTATAAAGGTTCCGCAGAATTCTTATATAAATGAAACTAATTGTAAGAAATAAGTCCAGTCAAAGGGCATCAAATACGTGTTCTACGAGCTACCATTGGATGTATGTATGTATCTCTCGATGTCTTCAAGGAGTGTATTCCCATTTACTTACTCCCCATTGAGGAAGCTAGCTACTTTGACTTGTATCTTGATACAAAATCTCAGTGAATAACCTATGTGACCTAATTTCGATGATGATATGACATATGTACATACGCGTATCCATGTCTACATACTGATTCCAGGAATATCATGGAAAAATAATTGCCACGTGTATCTCAATCGTAATTTCTCAAGAAATTTTCGAAAGAAATACTTATCTTCGCAGGGATGCATGTTTTCCAGAAGTAGTTATTCCCGGTAAAAAGGCTCACTGTCGTCCGCCAACCATAGCTAGCAATTTAGCACTTTGAATGTGGCAATTAGATCTTACGAAGAAAGCGCTGCTACTAATATATACATTCTCGTATTGCAAATCAAAAAACAAATAGGTACTCGTAGTAGGAGATCTTCTTTAGATCCTCGTAGGAGGGTTATGGGATTGCTCGAACTTGTGTTAGAAGTCCGTTTTGTCACAAGCTCTGTCTCATCTCATTTAGAAGCTGCGTTGTGTTTTTTTTTATCACAGTTTGATTTTTGAAGCCAGTTTCTCTGCTCTGCGCCTGCAAACATTTTTTATAGGAGCTTACTGAAATTCGTCCTTCTCTGTGTAAGGCGAATATTGAGACATCGGACGAACTTTGATGAAAATCTACAAAAATTTGCACTTCTGTTCTGTACTGTTGTGCCGTTTGTTATTACATGAAGTAGTTTTCCCTGTTATGGGCGATTTGTTCACTGTTCTATTGCTGTTGATTCAGTTTCACATTATGCATCTGGAAAAATTCTTGCAGTGTCTTAGCATTGTATGAAGCTGGGGTAGTAATTGCGGACAGACCATTAACATTTCTTACATCGAGAAACCTTGTGCATAGAAATGGGGAAGGAAACCCAGTTAGATGATGAGTAAGCTCATGTAAGAGCTCTATACCTATCACTCACCTCCCGTGCTGAATTATATTGTTCGAGCAAAACGTAGGACTTAGGTAGGTGGCCCAATAAAATGCGCATCCTTTCGTCATCATCCTTGAGATGACAAGAAATAATTTCATCGTTCCCACCGACACTTGAGAGCTCACATAGCAATGATTAAATGTCGAGATAAACATTAAGATTGAGATCAAGATGTCCGTGCGCCATACCCAACACAAAAAAAAAAAAAACAAACAAAAACAGATTGAAATACATGAATGCGCATGAATGCATTTCATGAAATTTAATAATTTTCTGTTCTGTCCTTATAAAGTGATGACCAGAGAGAGGATAGTGGACGTTGGACTGGAAGACAACGAAAACAACAGAGACGAAGACGGAGCCAGAAACGTCTCAATTAAGCACAAAGCATTTACTCTTATGTATGAAGGTTTGTCTCAGCCCTCAATTCTAAATACAGATGACCAGAGATGACGTACGTACTCGTATATAATGACCAACGATGACGGCGACTGTGACGATGCCAGCAGAGGATGAACATGAAGCCCAACTGGCATACTACCGGGAGTATGGGAGGTCTACCTGGTAAATTGATGCAGTACTTTGGAGGCGGGTACTGAGGAGGACAACCAAAGTGGAAACAAATTGAATTGAAGAGGATCACACGCATTTTAACAACTGAATACAATCTCACCGATATCGAGTGGATAGATGATGGTGGCATTCTATTTTTTATTTTTCTATCTTGTCATTTGGAATTCTGGATTCAGGATTCAGGACCTTCGAGACATGTTTTGGTTTTGTTTTACTCCTTCATTTGTTGTACCTATTTTCACATATCCCTTTCGCCGGTAGTCCTGCTACTCAGATTCACATCCCGATCAAGTGGAAATGCCAACAATTGTACGAATAGCAGTGATTGAAAGTTCCATTATGACGGAATGTCTTGTTCGGTGGTACACTGGTACCCGATTTCATTGATCATCGGTACGATAAAATTCGAATTCATCCACATGTACGATGATCAATGAAATGTCGGTCGGAATGTCGAAGCGAAAGGATTGGGATTTATTCGCATACATATGTATGTCGGGTGTATTGAATGGAAATTTGAGATATCATACAACGCGCGTTGTGATCTGCAAATTATTTTTATGAGGGTATGTTTGGCATCAAAGGAATTTGCTTTGTTTCGAATGAGCAATGGATTGGTTTCTTTTTTTTTTTCTTTGGTTTTTGTTGAGATCGTCGAGTGTGGTATTTCATCTTGATGAGCGATAATTGAAGGATATATTAACATAGTTTCGTTGGTAGCTTTTGGATTGCCAACGACTGATAAGGCCCTTGCAGAAGTAACATCTCTCGATACGTGCTTATTCATTAAAAAGCGATAAAGAAGAATTAGCCTGATGCTGAAGCCTACCAGGATTTCTTTAGAAATTGAAAACTTAAAATGACGATCAGCCGGTGCAATAAAAGAGAGTATGTTAAGTGTCGGTTGTTCTGTAGGCCAACCAGCATATATTTTATGGTGAGATATTAGGACTTCTCTGTAATCACGGGAGAGGGTAACAAAAATGTCAAATATTCGAGATTGAACTCAAGTTCGTGCGATTCAAAATTCATATTTTAAGATTGTGCGGTATAACATGGTTCCAAATTGAACAGTACAACTGACAGACGTGTACCACTGTCTCCACTCTGAAAAATGGGTGGAGCAGTACGTAAGTCTGGTGTGACAAGATTTCAGAATAAAGTAAGATAAGTTATTATTTTGTAATGTGCAGCATCTGTGCCCCTTCGTACTTCATTCGCTCAAAGCAACTACAAAACCATGCTCCAACTCTCCAGACTCAACACTAATACCCTTCAGGATACCATCGCGTGTCTACTCCGATTAGGCTGGTACTATCAGCAACTGACAACATTGTAAAGCAGTACAAAACATTTTTGAGACTGGAAGAAAGAAAATATATGAAAACGGATGGATGAACGAACAGCATATTAATTTCAAATTTTAGCATCCTAAGCAGGAGAGAGAGCGGACCCAATATCGAATGAAATATAAATGCATCCGCTCACATCTCACAAACAGTGAGAATCGAAATCTTTTCGGATGAGTGAACGAAGGGATTGGTTTCGAATTGTAAAAACAAGAAGACTTAATAGCGCGCAGCAACTGGAAACGTATCTGCTTGTGCCTGTGTTTCTTTAGAATACTAACTTACTTAGATGGCGTTACAGTTCAGAGTGGAACTCGCTCTGCTCTCAACTTAACTACCTCCAATTGCGCACTTCAAATTATTCGTGGTTGTACTTGAACGCTCATCCTGAGGCGAGTTCTTAATCAACTGCGTTGTTCATCTGGGTTGGAATGCAACACTCTTCAGGCTGTAGCACTGCGGTTTATCCGTACTATATATCTTAGCTAGTACAGTTCGTCGTCAAATTTCCTCCTCCAAACCCCGCCAAAGAAAAGGCCTTATTATTCATTTACCTTCTTAGGTCGAAGAAGCAGCTATTGGCAATAGTAAGTTTTCGTTTGATTTCTGATGAGATATCATTATCAGATCTAAAAGCGGATCCGAGGTAATACAAAGTCGTGAGAGCCAAAGCTGTCTATTTTGACGTTCTGTCAAATTCGTCGATGTTGTGTATCGCTTCTTGTTCAAAGCATATACTTGCCCTTATTCATGACTAAACTTAATTTTACTGTTTCCGCTTCAATACTTGCGGCCGAACCAATGAAGGGTCGCTGAGTTCTGCCATTTATGTCAATGTCATCAGCGTATGGAAGTAGTTGCACAGAATCTTGAAAAATTGTGCCTTTGGTGGTGACTTGCTAGTTTTTCACAATTTTGACATCAAAGGTCTCGGAATGGTTGTTTCTGTCTGTACGGAGCAGCGGGCGTTCTCTATCGTCATTCATTCACAATCTGACGAGTTTTGTAGGGAAACTACTATAAGACTAGACATAGCACTATAGATGCTGACATATGCGGCATTAAAATCGATGAAGAAGTGGTGCGTATCGATTTGGACTTCTTGGGCTCTTTTACACTACCTGTCGCAGTGTGAATATGTTGTCGACTGTTGTCTTTGGGCTAACCAGATTGTTGATAAATGGCTTTTCCGGTCCACATAAAGGGATCAAAGAATGAAGTAACTAACTACCGTCCTACTGCTAAGCTTTCTCACATAGCTAAAATGTTCGAAAGCATTTTATACGTAGTGCTAAACTTTCAGTGCAAGTCACTCATATTATATACCCAGTCAACATGGATTTCTGAAAGGTGAATCAATTAATACCAACTTAGTTGAATTCGAATCCTTGCGCTTTCAGCCCTAGTAAATGGCAACGAAATCAATTTTTTGCTAACGCTTTCTGTAAAATATCACATCAATTGATCGTTTTCAAATTAACTACCCTCGGTTTTGACCCCATATTATGGATATTTTTTTATCTGAAGAACCGTTGTTATAGCGTTCGCTTTAGGTCAGCCTTCTCAACCCCGTTTTTAGCCCCGTTTGGTGTCCAACAAGCCAGCCATCTATGCCCCCTCTTTTTCACTTTAACTATAAACGATCTTGAGAGGATTATCAAACACTGCTCCGTATCCATTTACGCCGACGACACTAAGTTCTCCAAAACTATTTCTTCACTCCAAGACTCTATTCTCCCTCAAGAAGACCTCGATAGTTTTTCTAAAATTTTCTTTGAGCTTAATATCTCCAAATGCCAATCTATGACTTTGTCTCGTAAGTCCAATCAATCTCCCCTTCGACTTTATTTTCTGCATGACCAACCTGTACCCTAGGTGCAATCCATTCGCGAGCTTGGAATATTATACGGTAGACAGTTAAACTTCTGTTCGCATATTGATGAGATAATCCTTAATGCCAACTCATCACTCGGTTTTTTCAAACGATGGTCTAAAGAATTTTGCAACCCCTATGTGACAAGGTCGCTTTACATTACCCTTGTCCGGCCTCGAATATACCAGCCAAGTGAGGTCCCTCTTTCAGCGAGTTCATATATCCCAAATCGAGAACGTTGTTTCCTTCGATTTACCCATCGTGGACTACTCTGGGATGACCCTTTTATTTTACCTCCCTATAGTGACCGCCTAAAACTTCTTAACCGGAATACACACGAAAAACGCAGAAACGCAGCCGACATTGTCTTCATTCATCCACTGCTCTTTGGTTCTGTGGATTGCGCATCTCTTTACAATTCTATTTCCTTCAACACTAACCCTCGCAATTTACGCTATCCTCGTCACTATTATTTTCCAACCCACCGCACCTCTTATGGTTCCAACGAACCAATCTCCCGCATGCTCCGTAAGGTAAACTCAAACCTCCCCCTTTTTTATTTTAACCTGAACACTTCAAACTTGATCTCCTCCACCATTCCCTTATTCCCTAACTCTTAATTTTTGTTAGTTTAATTTTATATTATGCCAAATAAATGGGGGCGTCAGCCCCAACCAAAATTTAGACATTCACAAAAGACTGTAGATAAGATCTCATATGCGATATCAAGAAGACGAATGACTCCATAATTGGTGCAGTTAAGAAAGTCTATTTTCTTGTAGTGTTCCATTCTTCAGACATATTTTGTCCCGACCACATTTTGGAAATTAGTTGTTAAATACTCTCTACGAAGACATCTCCCGTTGCATCGAATAGCTCGTTAGGTAGGACATCTGGTCCTCCATCATACTTTTTATTTCAAAGCCATTATACTCTTCGAACATTTAAGACCAACGTGGGTGGGCACCTTTTCTTCCATGGACAGAGATGAATGTTCAGTAAAAGAAGTTTTAACAGCTGTAAGACAGTAGAAATTGTAAACGTTCTCGTGGATAGCTTAACTAGCAGAGTGGGAGAACAGCGAGTCGAGTGAAGTCTAAATGACGCAGAGCAGTCTCGAAGAGGTATCGTAGCAATTACGAAGAAATTAGATAAATTACTGAACGTCCACACAATGATGGGAAAGTATAGTGCAAATTCATAAGCCCACAAGGAGATATGAGATAAAATCGTCGTCGAATTTGATATAATAAGTTGGCGGTGGCATCAGAAGCTTGAATTATACTATACTATAGAGGCATGAACGTATTTCAGTTCCTTAACAATTTTTTAGCCCCAGCCAAGCCATTACCGTCATAATACAATTCAATTTGAAGTACTTAACACAATATATATATACAAATCAAAGAACAGGACGCTGTTACGGTTTAGGTCAGTATTTTGCACGTATTGAAAGCCTCTTAACCAAGAAAGGGTGAAACTACTCTTTTAACTGTGACATAATGTTGATTATGTTAGGCCATCAAAGTTGAACTGCATGCCTCCAAAAGTATCCCCTTTTTGTGACTCTATAGCAGTACAATGGACGGATCATATTGTGTAAGAGTAATTTCCCATATCCCGCACTTCTGTGGTTAGGAGAGAAAAAAATGCAGCAATAAAGCCTTGGACAAATATGCAATGAATTCCGAACAGAAATCCGAAAGATTTGCGTACTTCTTTTGAGATTGCAGAAGTCAGATTTGTCCTGTACCTGATGTCCAAGTCGCACCACACAACCACCACTAGGAGAAACGCACTCCAACCAAACCACCACCTAAAGCTACGTTCATATGTATGCTTGAGGAACACTACAATCGGGTATCCACATCCCAAAACAAAAAAGTTAAAAAAATAAATAAATAAAAAACACACTTCCATGGCACCCTGCGGTGAGCATTCCTTTACGATTAACCATATGACAAAAGCGCACTAATATCGATGCCGGACAATGTGGTACCGCATTGTTCAGCACTGTGTGAAGCACCTCGAAAAAAGTGTGGACACCTCTGGCCAGGGATAACGGCTATCACCTCTTCGTCTTGGGGTCAACTTGAAATGCACTGAGCTGAAGGCTCTTGCAATACTGGCGATTCCTTGCTTGCGGGAATTATAAATGTTATCAGCATAATGGCGATATATTGTGTGGATGGAGGATGCCAATCTCTGCCTACACACTAGACTCTCCTTGAGAAAGTCGCACCAGAAATTTTGTTAGTTTGCTACTATCAGTGTGTATGTGTGTGTTGGCGAGGGAAGGATCGAATGGCTGAACAGGCGCTCACTTTACAGAGATGATGGTTGATGAACGTGGTCAGAGGCAGGAGCTATGTAACAACACCAGGACGGGACAATCCTGCCTCCTGCGTCCGATTTTGCAAAGATGACAAAAGGTAAATTATTTTCATGGTCCACGTATCTGATGTTATTTAAATGCATAAGTGATTGTGTAGCATTTAGGACTGACTCTGAGCGAACCTCCATTTGCTCAATGAAGTTCCAAAGCCATACACACATTGGTATTGATCCTTATCATGGCGGACTCTGGACAAAGTGAAGTCACCATTGTGACGTTTGTTTTATTGGTAAAGAAATGAGTGTTACAGAGCGCTTTAAGGGGTTTCAGACACAGCGATATACATTTATGTACATAAGTGAACGTTGTTATGTTGGAATATACATACATATGTGTTTTTTTATTGTTGTTGGTAAATTCCATGAGATTCCTGTTGGACCTGGTATGGTTCAAAATGGAGAAGTGAACATCAATTGTTTGGAGCTGAAAATTGTTTGCATACATTTTTTGCTATCCTAAAACTGAGCATTTGACAGATTAGAGATTTATGTCAAGATTTCGCATGGGAACTGTCAGGCATTTGTGTTAGAACGAAAACATGATTTTCATTCAGACGGCAGTACAATTAGCTTAGACTAGGTCGGACCAGACCAGCCACCTATAATCTTACATTGACAGTTTGCATGGTGTCAAATCTACATCGGCGAAAATATACAATATGGTTCGAGGTTCAACAAATGCATGTGTTCAGAAACCTAAATGAACCAAGGGAAATTCGTAGTACACTATATACACACTATAATTTATGTAGCTAGCCTATGTAGTTTTTTTTTCTTTTATTGTAAATTTCGATTAATCTGGCTGACAACTTACTTGTGATTGAGACGTCGAGGTGTTCAGTTGTAATCAGTAATCTAATCTAATCGTTAATTAAAGAATATTTGATAACAGTTTAAATAAGGATAAAGTTGTTTCATTGAGTAACATAAAAATCAGGAGTGTTGGTTTTCCTTCACTATCATAACCCCAGAGCTTCCTGCATTTGTTCCAAGTCATCATGGTCCTTCTTCGTCGGATGTGTGAATCAACGCTTATATGAAATTTTTTGATGGATGATTTCAGGAGATAACCTGCTATAAGGAGCTAATTTTCGATGGAAAAACAATAAAAAAACATCAGGTGAAACAATTAAATGTTGTAAGTAACACCTAAACAAGTGATTTTTCGATACATATACATACATATACAGCATTATATATACATATTATAAAGAAGCATATAAGAAACCATAGTGTGCGAGTGTCGTGATCTCCAAAATACATACTTTGAGACAACGTGGTCTAAAATTGATTAGAAACCGGTAACAGACTATAATTGAAAATCAATTAAACTTAGCTGTAATTGAGAGTCAGCATCTTTGTTAGTGGGTATGTACCTACTCTTACTCGGATAAAAAAAAAACCCTAATACTCTTTGGCTTAGAAAAGTTTGCAGTATCAAACGGTTACTATACATATATATGTAGATAATATTGCATACGGTACATAATAAACTCTATCAAACGGGACAATCGCGCGGTTAATCCCTCACACACAATCTATTGAACTTTTGAATTTTTTGCTTTTGCGTCGGTACCTTTATCTAAAAAATCGCTTTAGATTTCTAATGAAAAAAATGAACAAAATTATTGCGAAACGTGGTCGCGCAAAAAGTGCCCTTACGCTTGCGTCATCATTTGCAGAGGGAATTGATAGCACAACGACGTTATCTACCTTAGAGTTTCGTCTTAATCACCTTGAGGAATCGTGGCAAGAATTTGTTAGTTTACAAAATGAGTTGTTAGACTATATAGACGAGAAGGGGTACATAGACCGCGAGCCGGAGTACGAGGAATATGCCGAAAAGTACTTCCGCATCCACACGGTTCTTACAGATGCAATTTTCAAACTTAAGAAGGCACATTCAAGCGCGATTCCTGTCACAAGTCTTAATGCACCACAGGACATACCTGAGCAACGGACAGAACATTCCATGAGACCCTCAAATAATTCTATTCAATTACCTAAAATTACTATTGAACCCTTTTGTGGCGACTATAAAGACTGGCCAACCTTCCGCGACATGTTCTTAGGAACCGTGGATTCGCACACTTCGCTAACGCCTGTACAAAAACTTCATTTCTTGAAGTCATTCCTACGTGGGAGTGCCGCGGACTTAGTCAGTCATGTCAAATGTTCTGAAGCTAACTACCTTGAGACGTGGGATCGATTAGAGCGACGCTATGGCCAAACGCATTTGATTGTTAAATCATTTATTGATTCATTCCTATCGCTTCCAACCTGCTCTAATGGGAATATTGGATTGTTAAATAAAATAGCAGATGGAGCTGAAGAAGTTGTTAGAGGATTGAATGCACTTGACTGTAACGGTAGGGACCCTTGGCTCATTCATATTTTGCACGAAAAGCTAGATTATGAAACTAAGAAGGCATGGGCGGGAGAAGCAGGCTCAAGAGAGGGCCATACCATTGGGGAATTTTTGGATTTTCTGCAAGCCCGATGTCGTTGCTTGGAATCTTGCCAACCGACCGCGCGTTCGAGTCAAAATCGGCCTGGAAAGGCTTCTAGGCCACTTTATTCGCATGTCGTTGAATCGCGTCAAGCCTGCCCCAAATGTAAAAGGGATCATATGCTTCCTCAGTGTCCAGAGTTCAAGGCTCTATCCGTACCTGCACGTCGTGAACTTACTAAAAACTCATCGCTGTGTTTCAATTGTCTTAAGCTAGGTCATTCATCTAGGAGATGTCATTCAAACTTACGTTGCCGCCTGTGCAATGCAAGGCACCATATTTTAGTTCACTTACCTGAAAATCAACCTGCGTCATCGTCATCTCAATTACCCCTCGAGGCTTTTGCAGTTTCGAAAGAAACCTCCAACCTGTCACATCCAATTGCAGAACAACCTGTCTTTACTAACCACTCGCTTGAGTCGACTCACCGTTCCACCTCTGTCTTACCCACCGCTGTTGCTCGGATTAAGGATAGATCGGGGAATTATCAGGACGTTCGCATGCTGCTAGATTCGGGATCCCAAGTGTCATTTATAACCGAAAGGATTGTCCAACGTTTAGGATTGATTCGAAAACACTCTCGTATCCCAGTCATTGGTATTGCCTCTAGCTCGGCAGGCGTTACCAATGGATTAGTAACCCTGAACCTCATGTCTCGTTATAACGAGGAATCTATTGATGTCAACTGTTTCATCTTGCACAAACTGACGTCAAACTTGCCTCCGTTTTCGTCACAGCAAATTCCTAAAACCCTTTCAACGATTGAGCTTGCTGATCCAACGTATTATACACCAGGCCCTATCGACATCCTGATAGGTGTTGATAAATTCTTTAGTTTAATTAAGGGCGCATCAGAGCAGGTTCCAAATTCAAACTTCGTTTTCATTCCAACCATATTCGGCTCTGTCGTTGCAGGAGGAAACTTAAAAGTACCTGCTAGCAAATCAGACGTAAAATCCTTTTGTACTAGATTGGACATTACACAGGAATTCGACCTGGAACGTTTTTGGAAAATGGAAGAGGTCTCAAGTGAAGTACCTCATTCGGTGGAAGAAGAGTTAGCTGAAGAAATTTTTGTTAAAAATCATAAGCGTCGGTCAGATGGCAGATATGAAGTCGTCCTGCCTTTCAAACCTTCGAAGAAGCTACACTTCGGCAAATCTCTCGGTATCGCAGTTAATCGGTTTCATGCAATCGAAAGAAGGTTTAAATTAAATAAGGAGTTGCAATCTCAGTACTCTGCATTCATTAATGAGTATTTAACTTTGGGCCATATGGAGGAAGTCCCACCAAATGAATTGGCAAGCTCGGAAAACATTTGCTATCTTCCCCATCACGCAATTTTTAAGGGTGATAGCACAACAACAAAAATAAGAGTCGTTTTTGATGCGTCGGCTAAATCGAATAATACATCTTTGAATGACACTCTTTTGGTAGGGCCGACCATCCAGCGCGATATATTCTCTATTTGCCTTCGCTACCGCAAGCATTTATATGTCCTTTCAGGGGACATTGAGAAGATGTATCGGCAAATTTGGATTGCTAAGAATCATGCTGACTTCCAACGCATTGTTTGGCGTGAAAGTCCAGAAGAAACGTTAAGACATTATCGCCTACTCACCGTTACCTACGGAACATCTTCTGCTCCATTTTCTGCAGTTCGAGTGCTAAAGCAACTTGCCATTGATTCTGCCTCAACGCATCCTAATGCATCAAATGTTCTTCTCAACGATTTCTATGTTGACGATGTCATAACAGGCACCGACAACATAGATGACCTCTTTGCTCTACAATCGGATTTGGTAAATCTTCTACAATCAGCAGGATTTAATCTTCGCAAATGGACTACCAACTGTTGGCCACTTTTGGTAAGGCTTCCAGAGAATCAGCGAGAGCTTTCGTCTGTAGACTTTGAGGAGTCCAATTCGGTTAAGATCCTCGGCTTACAGTGGTGCCCATCAAAGGATTGCTTTTCTTATAAAGTCAAGTTAAGCAATGACATCATTTGCACGAAACGCCGCATACTTTCGGACGCGTCGCGATTATTCGATCCCTTAGGCTTTCTCGCACCGGTCATCGTCGGAGTAAAGATACTTTTTCAAGATCTATGGAGACAAAATCTCGAATGGGACGAGGAACTGCCAGAGGAAATTGCTCGTCAGTGGCGGGTCATCAGAGAGGAGCTTCCTACGCTAGAATCCCTATCTATTCCAAGGATGATGCTGCAAAATAAATCGGATTGGGAGCTTCACGGTTTCTGTGACGCGTCATTAGACGCGTATGCTGCTGCGGTTTATTGCCGAAGCATTTCATCAGATGGAACCATTACTGTGTCCCTTGTTGCGGCCAAATCAAAGGTCGCTCCAATCAAAATTTTATCTTTACCTCGTCTTGAGCTGTGTGGAGCAGTATTACTAACTCGTCTAATCAACAAAATAAAGTTATCTTTACAGGAACCAGATGTTAAAATAGTGGCATGGACAGACTCTTCCATAGTGCTGCATTGGCTATCAGCCCCTCCCAAGAAGTGGTCTGTGTTTATTGGCAATCGAACTTCTGAAGTCTTGACTTCGGTTCATTTCAAGTTTTGGAACCACATACGATCGGCCTCAAATCCTGCAGACATTGCGACGCGCGGAATATCACCATCGTCTCTATTAACGGCGGATTTGTGGTGGACAGGACCACCTTGGTTAAGTAAGGAAAGGACTAGCTGGCCGGTGTCAAAATTCGTACAGGAAGATATCAATTTGGACCATCTGGAGGAGAGAAAGGTATCTCCAACTCAGGTACTTGTTTCGAATTTTACGTATTATAACCCTCTGGAAACGCTATTTCAAAATGCTTCTAATTGGATACGCTTGGTACGCGTTACCGCGTATACGTCACGTTTCATATCCAATTTTCCACTTAATCGAAAGGATCGTAACTTAAATCCATTGTCATCGACGGAATTAAACCTTGCAAAAACTAAATTAATTAAACACGCTCAAATGTCGGTGTTTCGCAACGAAATCGAACTTTTAAAAAAGGGAAAGGATCTTCCTTCTAAAAACAGACTCCTTCCTTTAAGTCCCTTTATTGACTCTAGTGGTGTGCTTCGGGTTGGTGGCCGGTTAGAACATTCGGAACTTTCGTATTCAGAAAAGCATCCAATGATATTGTGCAAATCTCACATAATATCGAAACTTATAGTGCGCTATTTGCATGATAAACATTTACATCCTGGCGTATCGCTGCTGTTCGCGTTAATAAAGCAAAACTTTTTCATAATTGGATGTAGAAATCTCGCGCGGAAAATTGTACATGACTGTGTGATTTGCTTTCGAGAGCGTTTGTCAACCACAAAGCAGCTCATGGGAGAACTTCCGGCCGCACGTGTTCGCTACGCTAGGCCCTTTAGTAAGGTCGGTTGTGACTATGCGGGTCCCATTGAATTGCGTCTCAGCCGGGGGAGAAACCCAAAATTTGTTAAAGCTTATATAGCGCTTTTTGTTTGTTTTACGACTAAGGCCGTTCACGTTGAGCTCGTTGGAGATTTGTCGTCGACCGCGTTTTTACTGGCATTAGATCGTTTCGTCGCGCGTCGCGGTAAACCCTACGAAATCTGGAGCGATAACGGAACTAACTTTCGTGGTGCTAAACGTTTGTTAGATGAAATGCGTAAACTTCTTTGCAGTCAACAACATAACAACATCGTTGCAGATCATCTTGCCAACGACGGAATCCATTGGAGTTTCATACCACCCTCAGCACCTCATTTTGGAGGTTTGTGGGAGGCTGGTGTGAAATCAGTCAAGCTGCATTTAAAACGGGTCATAGGTGAATCAAGACTCACTTATGAAGAAATGTATACTCTATTGGTAAAAATAGAGTCTTTGCTCAATTCTCGCCCTATGTGGCAAACAACAGATTCTGAACCAGTAGCTCTTAGTCCAGCGCATTTTTTAATTGGAGAACGATTTACAGCCATACCACAACCATCTGTTCCTAACTCAGTTGTTTCTATGAATGTTAACTGGTCTCTTTTACAGGCAATGCTACAAGGCTTTTGGAGTCGCTGGCATAGCGAATACCTAACGTCACTGCAGCAGCGACCCAAGTGGCAAAAATCGCAGCCCAATCTCCGCATCGATGATATTGTCCTACTTAAGGAGCCAAATTTACCACCATCCAAATGGATCATCGGAAGAGTTATCAACATTCACCCTGGGAGAGACAGCAAAGTCAGAGTTGTTACCGTCAAAACAAAATTTGGAGAATTCGTTCGACCAGCTGTTAAGGTGGCCCCTTTGCCATTTTCTGAAAGACCCTAGTCTTCCAGGGGGGGCTGGATGTTCAGAAACCTAAATGAACCAAGGGAAATTCGTAGTACACTATATACACACTATAATTTATGTAGCTAGCCTATGTAGTTTTTTTTTCTTTTATTGTAAATTTCGATTAATCTGGCTGACAACTTACTTGTGATTGAGACGTCGAGGTGTTCAGTTGTAATCAGTAATCTAATCTAATCGTTAATTAAAGAATATTTGATAACAGTTTAAATAAGGATAAAGTTGTTTCATTGAGTAACATAAAAATCAGGAGTGTTGGTTTTCCTTCACTATCATAACCCCAGAGCTTCCTGCATTTGTTCCAAGTCAGCATGTTTCTGTATAACCGGTAGAATGTCAATCTACCGTTTCATGAATTTCATAAGACTATGCTTAGTGCTCTGTGTCGCAGGCTGTTGCGTAACTGTTGCTCTTTGATTCTTAGAAAGAGCGTATTGCTCTGTCACAATGCCAGTAAGTAGCCTACAGTCTTTCCTACTGATGGATAGAGCGAAAATCGTTGACCTCCTAGATATGTTGGTACGCATTCGTTGATCTGCCAGCATCCTAACTGCAGTTTTGCTTATATGAAACCCAACTCTCAATGGACTTCCTAACCTGTCTTGAGAAACTCTTCTCTGAGCTTCTCTGAGCTCGCTTAGCAAGTTCATTGATTATTTCATTTCATGTGATCCCATTGTGACCTGGGATTCAAACCAATCTCACACAATTCAGTTTTCCGACTGCGTTCAGGGTGGTCTTGCATTCTCGAACTATCTCGAAAGTCATGAGAGTCTCGTTGTTGAATCCATCCGTAAACATTCCTTTTCTGACTCAGATTCTGGCCGTAACCACTCCCGGGCACAAAAAAAAAATCGAATTCGTATTTGCCGCCATATCAGACGGCATGTTAATAAGACCATCAGAACTCTAATGTCTAAAACCATTTCTTTTTAATTGGAAATTGTCTTTGAGAGTGCAATCATGGTGTGAATATAAAGCGAATGGAGATGTAGACGAGACAGGTCGTTTGAAGTCCGCAGCAGTGACGTTTTTGACATAGGTATGTACGAGTATGATCTTGTTCCACCATACAGCCGATTTTAAGCACAGCCATGTAGACCCAAAATATCCCCCTCGGCGACAAGTCCCATGTCTTGCATTACCGAAAGCCCTTTTACACCGCCAGAAGGGCAACAGCGCACAGGAGGCTGTTCAGTCGCAAGACTCTTCCTTGGACACAACTCCGCAATCAGGTATCGATCCATTGTTTTTATGCAAAAAATTGTTGATTCGTCTACGCTGTGTTGTCTGGCCGAGTTAGACATGCTATCAAAAGTTGCGTCGTTATCGAAAACACCCTCAATGTCAATACGATACGAATGCCCAGCGCGTGTTCCTTTTATCAATTCTGCTCACCACATTTTTACGCGACCTCACAGGATCATCCGCGTTGGTAGGTTGGCAGATACTATACAAAGCAGTTTTGTGGTCCTGAAGCTCGACCATTCTCTCCACGTTCTTCATTATGAAAAAGTCTGGCCTTGAAGTTTTTGGCGAATGGGTAGTTACCTTTTCCGATTTTCGGTGTAGACGCTACTCTCACTGTTCGCCAAGGGCTCGGTATTTGTAGCTAAGTTTCTTTTCAGAGTTACCAATTACTGGTCTATTAATTGTTAAAGCATAACCGAATACATCCCAACGGTGCCAAGAAACAGCAGCGCCTTTGATGGCCTCATCCACCATCACAACCGACGACAGATACCAGCTACAGTGCACTTGAAGCTTCGGTGATTGGAGCTGATTGGGGCCTGGTTCTGATCAGGTTATCTGGCAAGTAAGTCTCAAGCATAAGACAGAGAGTCTCTGCTCTCGGCTCAGTGTAGGTGCTAATAAATAGTTCTTTTCAGTATTTCCAGCCTAGCTGATTTCCCTCTTTTGAGGATTTTGATAAACCTGTTAGCTTCACCGAGTGCTTCGATCTATTGACAAAAGCTTTAAAAAACTAACTCTTCGGAATCCAAATTAACTTCATACATATACCCTTTTTGGACACATCAACTCAAAACATTTGATAGAGCTCCATTCAGGTTCAGAGCAGTTTCCTCTACCTGTTTCGTTCTGAGTTCAGAAGGACGTGGATGGATTTGCGAGCTCCTCTTTGTAACGTTGATTTTTTGCGAATTCGTATCAAATTTTCAATTCGATTTATCCATAGTCTGACATACATACCTTCGATAGTACTCGTACTTTGCAAACGGTAATATCCATAACGTACTTTTTGAATATTTTGAGTGTTTTGAGTAGCGTTAAGTCGATTACTTGATGCCTTGCATTCTCAATAAATGTTGGCTGAGAGCCCACATTGTTGACAACCAGGGCAGATGATTTTATGAAGTCCAGGAGCCTCCGACCCATCGGGAGCTCTACGCGAGGGATAATCTGATTAGCGTAATGCAAAAAGTGCCATTCTGTGTACAGATTTAATAGTCTTTTCATCGGACATAGCTTTGTCAATCCATATTTTGTTAATGATTTGTCTGGTAAGACCTGTCGACCTCCATAATATTCAACTGGACACCGTTTATTCATGATTCCAGATGTTGTCTTCATGTCTGGACTTTTCAATATGTCTACTCTTTCACTAGATCGGGACTTATCCATTGACGAGTAGTTGAAATCCTTTGACTCCTATGAGGAGTTCCCCCAAAAGAAGATCCCCAGATCTTCTCTTAGCTGGTTTACAATATTTATTGTTATTCTTTTATCACTTTGCATATTCCTGTATAGTTCATACACTTTATCTGAAGATCGATGATGATCCGTCTTATTGATTACTCCGGGAAGAGTTAATTTTCTCGCGCTTTAATGTCATTGATTCAAGGGTTACTGCCAGTATGCCTAGCATTTTGCTATACCTGAGCAGCTGATGATTCCAGACAGTATTTTTGATTTGTTGCTCCGGTATGCTTGTCAAAACCAGGCAGTTCTTAGTTTTCAGTATTTTGAAGTATACTCGTGTTGAGAGAATCATGATTCGACGTCTAATTCTTTCACTCGCTTAGTACTCCGACCTTCATATGTCTTCTAAGCGATGCTATAGACTTTTTTGGTGAAGTATCCACTTGTTGGTTCTTTGCCTAAGTTGATATTCTAGCTTCTTACGCTCGGAATTAACTATCGCGGATGACACTGCAATCTAAGTAAAACACTCCGTTTCCAGGTATCTATGATACTCAAATATACTTGATGTGCTTTGACTTTTCTATTTCATTTCCCACAATTTTCCAGTGATTATCTGTACGAGTATATGGCTTGGTTGGCTGAATTGGAGGTGCTTCAAGATTTAGGACAAGATGATCCGTGAACGGTTGTTAAACTGATTAAGCTTATCAAATTTAAGTGACAGCTTTTAAGGAATTACCGTCCTACACTAAGGATTCCTCTACTTTTTAGAATATGGATTGTGCGCAGTCACTTCTTTCTGATTTGTTCTAGCAATCCAATATATGGGACCGATATGATGAATGCCGATTATTTAAGCTCTTCATCTCAGAAGCTCCTTTCGGTTTTTCTCCATAAAGGAAGATTTCTCCTTGGTAGTACCTGGACTTCCTCTCTGGTCAAATAGTGAGGAAATATTAAGATCGGATAGATGAATTTAGATATAATGGACTTCCTACTGATGTATTTAAAGCAGCTAGAGATGATCTGATTGGTAACATACACCAGCTCATCTGTAAGACATGGTCGGGGGAAAAGACGTAATCTCATAAATCTACAAGAAATAAGACCCTTTAGACTACGCCGACTTTAGAGGAATATGTCTCCTAAACATCGCCTAAGATCGCATAAGATCTTCTCTGAAATGTTGGGTGAGGGTTTGAAACCTTTCATAAAAAATATAGTTGGTCTACAACAGTGCGGTTTTAGGCCAGGAAAGCTTACCTTCGATCAAATATTCACACTACGTCAAATCTTGGAAAGACCCGATAACTCCAGATCAAGACAAATCATCTATCTGTCGACTTCGAAACCGCTTATGACAGCGTGTATAGGGACGAAGTATACAAAGTTAATTCTAGTCTTCACATACTCGCCATGTGCAGGATGACTATGGCGAATTTTCGCTGCTCATCAAGGTCGGTAAGGAATTAACCGAAATCCTCAAGGTTTTAGACAAGGCGACCTGCTGTAATGTGATTTTTAACATAGGTAAAAAGCATTCTGTTTTTAAGTTCGCACAATTACTGGAGTAAAGGAATGACATTGATGAGAAAACGAGCCATCCATGAAGTTTTCGTGAGTATTGGGGTAAAAGCAGACAAAATGGGTCTGATGGTATCGTAGATTCTGTCATCAGAAAGAAAAGGACGCACATTAGAAGTTATATGTAACTTCAAAATAATTACGGACCTGTCTACTTTGGCTCCACAGTGACGACATCAGCACAGAAATCAGGCGCAAAATTATTCTTTTCAATCGCTGTATCTTTGGGCTAAGTAGGCAATTGAATAAAAAAGACCAAACATTGCGAGACACTTTGCATCACAGTCTATGACACAAAGACTTGGACCTCGTCCTGAGCGGATGAAGAAGCACTTGTCGGTTTAGAAGGAAAGATACTGCTTGTGATTTTCGATTCTATTTATATTGATGAGGAATGAAGGTGGAAATTTAACCACAAACCGGGTGGGCTGTACAGCTCCATCGGTCTGGTCAGGTGATTTTGGACCCAACGGCTGAGCCGTGTTGAGTGAATGCACACCACAGTTCTAGCCCAAAGAGTCTTCGATTTTGTTCATAGTTATGCGAGCCTTCTATCTCCTATTTAATATTCCTGAATTTGTTCTTAAGTCCTTAAAATCGGATCTACAAGCATATGTTGGCCACATTAAAGATCTGTACTTCAATACGAGTAATTTTATTGTCTACCTCTGAGGAAGATTTTGCGATTTAATTTTTCCAATTGTAAAGGTTCAAGTCTAGATGTAATAGGTCGTGCTGTCACCACGTCACATCACATTACATCATACAAAGTATTAAGTCATTCACATGTTATTAGCATCAAGCTTAAGATTCTCTGCTTTAGAGCAGTGATTGGTCTTAAAAAAAAAACTCCTTCCATTGCTTTAATCCTGATACTAAAGCAATGTTTGTTAGCTATTACCATTTCTGGTAGTCATGAAGCCAGTATGATATCCCACATTTTATAACCGGCAGCATCATGTTCGAATGGCCAAAACAGCTGCAAATTACTTTACCGTGAACCTTTAGCTGAATCCTTTGATTTCATGTCCCCAATTAAGTCTGCAACAAGATTACAACTCAGTAACCGCAGACATCAGATTCGGTATCAAAGGCTTGATCAAGTCAATCTGTGTATGTTAGTCAGCAATTTGAGGATCAAGTAGCTTGATCCAATCGCTGTCAAAATTTAATACTTCGCATGCACTTTCCCCCCAAAACTAAACCCCGTGTTCAAATTTAAAAATAAATTTCCAAGAACTGTGTACTGAAGTGTTACAAATCATCAATCTCAGTGTGTCTATTCAGCAGTAAGTTGTCAAAATTTTGGTAAATATACCGTTAGTTACGATATTGCGCATACCAAGTAAGAACCACTTCTCCTCTCGCAATCTTAAAAAGTCCAAACGCCACAACATTTGATACTCGCCTGTCCGACCAGCCATCATGATGGTCGCGCGACCGACTCGGTTAGAAAAACTAGAGCAATTCGTTGCAAAGCACCCAATCGCCATTTCGGTCTTCCCCAACCACCACCAGCAGTCTTTGACGTCAACCGCATTGAAAGTTAAACCTAAATGGGATCTCATTACAGAGAGACGACCATCCATTAGAAGTGTACACAACATAGTCTCCATTTTTTTGAGGGACGTTATCTACGCGGTTAATATCAGCTTCGACTTTGGAACAGCACCTATACAAATACCCGTATGTGTTCGAGTGACAAAGATGTTGTAGGGTCGCCTGTCAAATGTGTGTTGCAGAGGTTTTTCACCTTTAAGAATCCACTCCAGTTCGGCCAACCTCATTGTTGAAAGAACCACAAGAGGATTTGTGCGCGCCGCCCAAATAAGAATTTTGGATCCACATTTAATTTACACTTGATTTATCAGATGATCCTGAACACCACCCTAAAACGGGTTAAAAAGGTTGCACCCTATTAGGTTTCAATTTCAAATGAAAGAACACTCATATGGACAGCCCCATTGGTGGTTGTGGTTGTGATGGCGCTGCCTCACACATTCTTTGTCTCCAGGATGAGATCCAGTCCTCTTGCCTTTTGACATGCAACACACTCTTGCGGCTAAATCATATGGATCGAGTTTCGTATTAAAATGTCGATACAAATTTTATAACAGCTCACTGGGTTGGCCATTTTGTGTCCAGGTATCCATACCACATACACACGATGCTTGGAAAGTTTGGACTTTACGTGGTGTGTGGCGAACAGAAGAAACCCCAGAAGTTCAAGAGAAGAAGTGCAAAAATAACCGAGAGATTCGGACCATAGTGCCTGGACACTGAATGATGGATAAGCATGAGGAGTAAGAATGTACGAGTATCTACGAATATATGCAGGATACTTCAATGGGTTTGGGGTTTGTTTTTTTTTTCTGATTTTCTTTTGTAGTTTTTGTTTTTTTTTTGTGGAGTTTTTGCATGATATCTGGATGGAGGACAAGTCACGAATCTTAACCATGTGTGTTCGATCGTTGGTCTCTCGTTGGTGTCTTGATGGCATCGTTGGGTGTTGTGTTATGGGATTCCTAGCCTGTTGGTAAGTACTAGTATTCTGGGCCACAGAAGCTGTAGGTTGCTTCTAATGTATCCCACGATGCTTACTGAGCCGTTGATTTGTGCACACTCGTCAAGAGGGGTGATGGTGTTGATCATCATCATAGTCGCAGTTGCGCATGCGCGCTATGTAAGAGTACATCATCCCATTCTTTAGCTTCATTCGACGAGTTCTTTGACAGAAGTTCTGAAGTGATGTCGTCTGCTGAGAGAAATCAAGTAAAGTGGTCGCCTTTAGGTCTTGTGTGGACAGCTTAACGGAGGTAGGTACGGGTAGGATGGCAATGCCATTAATTCATTATCTGGGTATTCAGTTTCTTCTTTTCGTATTTGTTTGCACGTTCCCTATCAGATGCATGTTATGTTGTGTGTATGAATGGGAATATTCGAGTGGTTACTTATAGAGACCTATCTTACGGTAATCTACTTTTTTTGCTTGCCACTCCGATGGACATGTGCTTCTGGGCAGCTTGTTGGATACTTGCATTCGTAATTGAGTATAATCTGGAAGTAAATTTGACTCCTTTATTGACAACTGTCGATGGATGATGATTTCTACAGGGAGGATTGCGAATGACAAAATAAAAAAAAGTTGTCACGATCACTCTTGCTTTTACTAAGTTGTATGCTCTAGCTTGTCCTTGGACATGACTTTGGATTGGCCCTGTCTACGCAAATACAATAAATATGTAGTTGGCACTACTTTAAATGATAGATATTTAAATCAATTAATTTTATTCATGGTGCTACGAGTACATATTGTGAAAGATATGACTTGAACTACGTGGATATGTCTATACAGGCCTATAAGATCTAGTGAAATTTTTGGCGTGGATTCATCAAAGTTGTTACCTTATTTATAATTATAATTGCGAACTATTTAATAATTTGATTTTTAATTCAAATTACTTCATGGCACCAGATGTTGCACTTCCCTTAGCTAGTTCTTAAATTGCAGTGAAATCGTATGTTGCGTCAGGTTGGAACCATGTAATAGTGGAATCTATATATTTTAGGAGTCAAATTAACTTAGGCAGAGGTAGCACAAAATCAAAAAAACAAAAAATACAGAGCAAGCTCCCTTAGTCGGTAAATCCGGTTCTATATATTATAATTTAAAGTAACTCGTCGCAGACAAAACTAAGTGATTCAGTTGGTCCGACCCCTGTCATTCTGACAAAACTCCCAGAAGTATAGTGAATTTTTCAACCTTCTAGTGCAAAAAATTATACATGTACATACATACTCGTATATGTATGTGTGTTACATACTTGTTACTTTCTTTCTTCGGCGACAAATAATCAATAACGATACACCTGAGGATGCGGACAACCTGTGAGTATCTCAGCAGCTACATGGATTTATTGATCATAGTGCGCTTCATAAGTCAATCTACCTACCTGCACTATTATCTTACTACGAAGTTAAAGAAATCCTATAATACTAGGTGGGGTGAAAAGTAACCTCAATGGGAATGAAAAAAATTTTTTGTAAAATGTTTTTTTTATTTTATTCAATATAGTCCACTTTTAGATTGATACACTTATTCCAGCGATTTTCCAACTTCTTGATCCCGTCCGAAAAGTAATTTTCCGGAAGGTCTGCAAAATACTCCTCCATGGCGTCGATGATTTCCTCGCGTGAGCTGAATTTTTTATTGATGAACCATCTTTTGAGGTTTGGGGAGAGATAATAATCCGAGGGAGCTAAATCGGGCGAATAGGTAGATGCGACAGCAATTGGAGCCTTAAGTTATTGATTATAGCAGTGCTTGCGATGCTCTTGTGTGCCGGCCCATTGTCTTGCAAAAACAAATTTTTTTTTCGCTTCAAGTGAGACGGTTTTGCAGCGATTTCGGCAGAATAACTTTTTCATATGCAGAATATTGCCCAAAATATGGCATGTGCGCTCAGTACTAATCTTTGTGGTATCTGCTAGCTCACGCACCTTCACTTTTATGTCAGCCAACACCATTTCATGTATTTTTTTGACATTGTTCTCTGTAACCGCATCGGAGGGTCTGCCGCTGCGGACTTGATCGGTAGTGGACTTGCGGTCACCCCGAAACTCTCGAAACCAATATTTGACAGTGTGATCTGACGGAACATTAGCCCCATAATATTTATCCAACTTTTCTTTTGTTTTCTTCGCCGTTTTGCCTCTCAAAAAATAATGTTTTATGAGAGAACGAAAATAGTTTTTGTCCATACTGAACATGATGACAAACACGTGAACAACAATCAGCTGCCAAAACAAAACTAAAGACAGTCACTGAAATTTGGTATGTCTGCCTAAATATGAACGGACTTCAAGGCACCATAAGCTTTTTTGCAGTAGCAGCGCGTTCTGGCGGTCAAGGAGGTTACTTTTCACCCCACCTAGTAGCGTAAATTCCATGTCAGCGAACTGTTCCGGGGTGGCAAATGCAGCTTCACTTCTCTTCCTTCTTCAGATCGGGATACGGCATAATTGGAAATTCGGAAGAGAGATAGTGCATCTTCCAAGAAAATTCATTGTTTCATTCCCTGAATTTGACAAAATATTTGACTTTTACCTAGTTTATATGGCATTTCATTGAACATTTCATTGCGGTTTGAATTGGTGTTTATATGAGCGTATTGAAGCAATGCGCATAAAGTCAATGCGCTCTAAGCTGTCATCGAACTGCGACACTAGGATTGAAGAAAGGAATAACTCGTTCGCAGACTATGTTGCATAAAATTTTAGGTGCATCAATCAGCAAGCATGTGCCTCGAAATTTTTTACACCACATAAGACCAGACTTTTTGCTTATATACTATCACGCATATATATTTTGCGACTAATCAAAACGTTACCCTCATCTTCACAGTTGGCAATCCATCCGAACCTGTTCAACTTGGTGTTCTTAAGATTTTTGAATGATGAGCCTGCAACTGTTATACTGGAACGAAATCTCCTTCCTTACTGACTAGGTATGCCGTACTATGCAAGAGGCTATGGGTCCAAAACTCGGCCAACATCAAATATCTACTTAACTGACGTCACCATCCTTTCGGTGAGCGAGGGCAGCCCTCAGATAGCGAAATCTACGGTGAAAGAGTCCCTTAATCTGCCGCCGTTCTACAATAGGTCAGCAAAACTCTTACATGTTCCCTCTTACTATGCACAAATCGACAAGGCAACACAATGAGTAAAAAAGACTCGTTGTTGGTGTGCAGAGTGTATTAAGTCATATATCCGCAGACTGAATGAAAAATCGATCAATAAAAATTTGGTTACAGGCCTAGTCAGAAAGTATAATAGTATTGCGCTCTTTGAGTCGTTCCTTGAGGAAGTAAGGGGTCGCTTCGTTAAAGGTAATGATGGGTGTCTGACGTCAAGAAATATATGATCAAAGACGGTTCACTTAAGTTGAACTAATAAAGTGACAAACCATCGCTCGTTAATAATCCTCCATTTAGTTGACCTCGACTAAGTCAACTAGTCAACAGTCTGTGTTTGCTAGAGAAATATTTTTGAAGCTTGGATTTATACCTTTCTTCCAGAAATATAACTACAACGCTTTAATTTTGTTTTCAAATGGAACATGTTCAGTGAAATCTCACAATTGAGTGATCCCACTTTCGGTACTAGGTATGGACGAGCAAACAATCTGCGGCCAGCATCGAACGTAGAAGATCAGTGGCAACACTATTAAAAGACAATCAGAGAGGCCGCCTCTGATGTACTAGGTTTCAACCTGGCCCAACAAAGAAATCCCAGCCTTAAAGAGGTGCTGTCAGAAGAATGAAGCTCAGAAGTTTCATCAAAAAATTAAACGAATATGCAAAGCAGATATCTGTAGGGACTGAGAAGGGGATCTCATTATAGAACCACAGTCAGTGTTAAGAATCTGGAAAGATTATTTCTGCTTACTGCTATACAGTGATAATGAACAACATACCACCGTCAGACAGAATGACCCATTGAACTTGACAACAGAATGACAACAAAGCTGCTGGATCCAAAAGCTTAATTGCCGAGGTATTTAAAGCAGAAGGAACCTTAGAAGCGACAAAGAGCACGCATTAGCAGTCTACTCGTACCATAGCATTGAAGGAGCCCTCAATAATATTAGCTTTTCCGCTATAAGTATAAACTTAGGAAATGCCAGAGTTCATCCTGCATTGAAGGTCATAACCTCAAGGGGAAGTGATATCAACTCTTCTGCGGACCCTGCTTCTTCATCTAAATAGCGAAGGAATAAAAGCCGCTACATAATCGGATGATGTGGTTTTTATGGCCACCGGCAAGTTCCTCCCCATGATTAGTCAAATTGTCAGCTATGCCTTTAGAATCCTTGGACAATGGGCCAAGTTTTGTAGGATGGGAATCAACCCGGAGCATGTTCTATTCACACATAAAATCATGATGCCACATTTTGATCTTCGAAGAACATGTAAAGAAAGCAACGATCGGCTTCTACTTGTCGGAAAATGGGGACCTAACCCCAAGATGTACAAGCAGAGAGGAATGGGACAGGAATCAAATGGTGCAAGACTCGGTATCCATTTTCACGGATCTGGACAGGAACCGGCGAAGGGATTTTCTCCGATCAATTGGACTTACGATGTTGACGTCGCCTGCCGGACTACGGCAATGTCTTCCATGCTGAGATATTGGCTGTAACAGAAGCAGCCAAACTTGCGGCAATAAGGGCAGTATCCCTTGAGGATATTACTATATTTATTGATAGCCAGGCTGCCATTAAGGCCATCGCGGCAATCGAGATCAAATCGAGGCTTGTGAAGCGTTGCCATGAAGAACTTAAAGCTCTTTGCGCTCAGCATAAGGTTATGCGTGGCAGGTAATATATTCAAGTGTTCAAATCTTTATGAACCACGTTTTCATTGATTTGAAAGTCGCTTTTGACATATACGCATATAGAAACGAACTCTACAGAGCCATGTCGAACATTCATGTCAGGCTCATTGGACTGTGCAGGATGATGACTTATAATGCTCCGTCAAGGTCGGTAAAGACAAAATCGAGACTTTCTAGTTCAGAAAAAGACATGCCTCTTATGTAGTTTTTTCAACATCGTTCTTAAAAGGATTGTGCGAGACTCACCATTCAACACGAGAGACACCATCTTTCAAAAGTCAAAAGTCAGATACCCACATATGTAGACAACATTGAAATAATGGGAAGAACACAGTGAGCTGCTTAGACTATTGAAGCAGAACTGGCAAAGAAAGACACAGAACATCGATGTTTACGACAAAATGTCATGATAAGCAGATAAAACTTCAAAGTTCAAGAAAATCGCTCGTTCTAATCGCTGCTTATTTGGACTTAGAAGGCAGTTGAATCGTAAAATCCTGTCTTGAGCAACATTGTGCAAGACACTGATCGTCCTGATCCTGCTTACGATGCAAACGATTTTGGACGGTTCGATAAAAGATCTTTGCATTATTTTTGGTCCCGTTTGCAACAAGGTAGGAGGAAACATTTCGACAGCGATCTGAAAGGGCTGCATGGCGATGTCGAGCTCATTAGAAAAACTCCGATAACACATTTAGATGGCCAAGTCTCCTTGAACGCATGGACGATGGCAATGAAAGTGACCCCATTTTATATGGCGCACACAAGTAGAAGGCTGAGGTCCCAAACTTTTTATGTATAACTGGAAGCAGCTGGCAAAACAACGCGTTTTCTGGAGATGCATGTTAGCTGAGGCTCTTGTCCAATGTAGCTTTCTCTAAGTAAGTAAGTATGTTAAGAGCATTCACAGGGCTTTATATTTAGCACGTTTGCAGTACGACAGTACCACAAAACTTGAGCAATACAATGATATCTGTCGTCAGTTGCGGTAAAGAATGGGGCCATTAAATACACTGTTCCGTGCTTTAGTGTCTAGATCCAGCTGCTGGAAACTCTTTGTTGATAGTCCTGCATTTTCGTATATACTAAGCCTCTGGCGAGAGTAAGAGTAGCTCCTGTAACGAAATGAATATTTGAGATCACCAAGAGCCAACAATCTGAATTTCTTACTGCTGAAAATTATGGAGAGAATGTTTGGAGAGCATCCGATGATGATCCGATGATGCATAAGCTTTGTGGTTTAAAGTTATTTTGGTCAACAGAACTTTTATTTTGGATTCTGATTGCGATGCGATGTCGGCAATCTTACTGTGCATGTTAGTCAGCCCTCTGCTAGAAGGTCTCGACAGTTCTAGCTTCTGTTATCAACAATAAGCTCAAATATAGAAACCAAGTGATCTTATGCATACGCCTTTTGGTATATTGATACCTAGCTCATAGCTATTGGTGAAGTATGACGTCCGCCTAGTCTTTACTCGGAACATTCTTTGATTTCATGGAGAGTCTCAATCAATTATGTCTAAGCCGTGTTCATGCAGTTGTGAATCGCAATTGTGAAGAATAATGGAACGGGTGAAGTGCGCATGTTTCGAAATCCAAGCGGTTAAAATCTTTCTCAATTACCGTAAATAATTTCAAACTAGTTCGATAAATCTTTCTATAAAACACACAGATGGTCAAATTTTTTGATGGCATTTCCATCAATTCGGGGGAAATGGGGACGCTAAAAAAAGCTTCTCAGAAGCTGAACCTAGCTAGTACTTTGCCAAGCAGCATAGTATGATTTAATTAGGCTCTGTCTTTAGTTAAGCATATGACGGGTATAACGTGGATATAACTTGTGCCCATGCTGTCGCAATTGGTGTAGTATGGTAATACGTGGATAGCACAAAGGCTAAGATTGATCTATTGTCTCCATTCTAACATTAGTTGTTTCATATTTCCGGGAATCCGCTCTTTTTTCGAAATCGCTTTAAGATCCTCTTCATGGAGAACATATTTGTTTAGAAATATTGTTCGTCTAACTGCTGACAGTTGTTGAATATTGTTCAATAGACTCCTCAGTTTCAAAGCAAAATCTACATATGCCAGTGGAGATGATTTTCAGTCTATAAAAATCTTTATTACAAGACAAGTGACCAGCTAGTGTTCCACACAGTACTCTTATTTGCTTCCTATCAAGGAGAAGGGCTAATTCCGCTCTTTTGTTATTGTAATTTAGCAATTTCTTTGAGTTGTTAACACCATCCAGATCATCCGAGTATTTGTCGTACTCTTGTCAAGATTTGTATGTGATATTATTGTATGTATGTAAGCCATGTAAGTACGAGTAAGTCAGTAAAGCTAAAACCTGAACAAGTTCCGATAACTGGACTTTATTGGCCTGGTGGTCCAGCTTTTCATTGCCATAATGATTCTCATGCCTTCATACCCACACTAGTGAGACTTTGTTCAGGGTGGCGAGGTTGTCGAGTGCCTTATGACACTCTAAGAGGGTCTTTGATGAGTTATATAGTGTACTAATTGACTACTCAAGAGTTTAGTTATTCCGACTATTTTATGTCGTTTACTCAGTACAATGCTTATTGCTTCCAATAATATAGTTAGTTCCGCTTAGATGATGGTGAAAATAAGAGATGGGTTCGAGGTCCTACCACTCCTGCCCCCACTCTTTGAGACGTCTTTGAATCATCAGTATACAACCTTTGTGAATCGTTCAGCTATTTAGGATTTGTGTTCCATTTCTCATTTGTGGAGAGGAAGAACCTGTACTTTTTTGTGGCTTTGAGATGTATCTAAGTTGCCTTCTACCTTATTTAGTATTTCCAAGTGACCCGTTTGGTTACCTTGGTTGAAGTGATTTGTGCGATGTAGCTCGAGTGCTTGTACAGCTGGTTCCTCTTGAATTGTACATAAAGTATGTCATAATACGATAGAGCTTCCATGGTTTGTTCAGTAGCTGCTTTGTTGTCCATAGGCATTTTATAGCCTTGTTTCTTATATTAGTTGAGATGAGGTCTTCAAGTGACTTTTTTTATGTAAGTACAAGAGTGGTTAAGATTTTCCTTCAAGTGCACCACAGTCCCATCAATAAAGTGGGCTGAGAAGTAAAAATGTATCTCTTTCTCCTTGTGAATGATAACAAAGATCTTTATAGTTTTATATCCTTTGGAGTTTAGGATTTGCATGAGGTCATTTACTATCGTATTAGTGACCACATAAGAGGTATCAGTGCTCCGCTCTGAGGACAACCCTTTACAGCAGCGATATTCAATTCATCATGGCCTAGACTTGCCTTTATTATTCTTAGATGTAGCATGTCTGTAACCTTTGGGCTTTGCACCTCTCATTTTAATTTTTCATTTTTAATGTATTTTATTTCATTATTCTTAAATTTACTATACTTACATGCTACCAGAAAAAAATGCTTAAAAGCTAGCTTAACATAACTTAATTAACTTATTCTAATTTACAGGCCCTCCAAGCGGGCGAACTAAGCTAAACTATATTTTTATTCGATATCTTTCGACGTCTAATTTAACATTTAAAAAAAAAAAAAAAAATATTATTCTTTAAACATCTAGTTGAACAAAGAAAATATTAAGTATTTAAAAAAAAACCTAAATCAACATTTACATTTATGCCAACTTATACTAAACCTTAAACTAATTAGCCTAACTATACAATCTAACTTAACTTAATTGTTAGCAAACTTAAAGTTGCTAACCTAATTGTTAGCAAACCCAAGGTTGCTAACCTTCAATACCTTAAAACTACCCTAACCTTTGTAAGTCGGCCATTTGCTAAACATAGCATGGTAAATATGGCCCACTTGACTTGATCTTGACTTGAAGGAAACGAAGAAGGAATGGGGTCTTCTTCACTCAACCACCAAGTATTCTGGTGCTGCAGAACAAAATCTTTTTTATGGTGTTTTGAAACCGCCCTTCTAAACTTGAGACGTTCAATACTGCCGTGTGCGACGTCTCTTTTGTAGTTGATTCGCCCCTCAGGAACTGTACGAGCTACGTGAAAGATTAGCGGCACCGCAAACCTATCCTGGATCAGTCCTTTCATGTCAAAATAGAGGAACGCTTCAGTGGGGACGAAGGTTTTCAAGCGCACACTCTCATGATATAAGTAATTGGGGTAGTAGGTCCCTGATATCAGATTATTGGACGAAGTCATTGCTCTTGCAATATGCATTCCAGTCAACTTAATAGGGAAGTTGTCCACTCTAGCAGATAACTTTCACCCTCGCATCGAGTTGGCTGCTATAAAACAGTCTCTTTGTAAGGGCAAAAGTTCCTTTGGCCCTGGCCAGAGCAGCATCTACATTATTGTTGAAATATAGATATTTGTGTAGACAGACATCAAGGTATCTGACTACATTTCGACAAGCAAGTGGCTGGCCATGTTGTCCAATGATCGAGAATTATTTTCACCAATTCTTTCTGGTGTCCCTAGAGGAACCCGACAACGGCGTTCTAAATAGACTCTCAGACTCCTGGAAGTTGATGTGGGGAGTGAACCTATCAAATTGCTTGTGTAAATGTTGAATAAGATCAGCGAATTAACTGCACCTTGTTGCAGACCGTTTTTAATGTTAAATGTTCCAACAGAAGTATGTTGATGAGCATATTATGAAGAATATACAAAAGTGGTTTACTGATGCCCAGTCTGCTCAGCCTGTAGAAAAGCCCCTCTAATCATACGGTGTCGAAGGCCTTTTCCAAGTCTATCAGGCAGGCTCCAGTACATTAGTTTTTGATTTTATTCCATTGGATATCTGACACCAGCCAAGACGCGGCATGTATGACATCATGCTCCGCCGTGAAACCGCATTGATTGTCCGGAACTATATTTTTGTCCTCAACCCACTTAATCAGGGCTCTATTGATCACTTTCTCGAACACCTTACTGATATTTGGAGGAGGTTTATCGACCGGAGATTCGCCGGATTGGATGTACCTTTACCGCTTTTAGGGATGGGATAAGCCACCGCAGTTTTCCAATGCTCGGGATTATGTATATTATTCATTGTATTGTTAAATAGGGTGGTGTAAATGTCTACCACTTCTAGAGGGAGATGTCGGTATATACAATGTTCGTTATGCCATCGATTCTCACAGATTTTTTACTTCTTATAGTGTCGAAAATCTCATAGAAGTCTTCCTTTGAAAAGAACGGTGGTAGGTCAGCTTCATTGGCGATGACATTATTTGCCATATTCTCGTCATTGAACTGGATGAAACCCGAGCTCTCGAATCGCCAGTTCTGTATGACATTTCGCAGGTAAAAATTGTGCAGAAGGACTTGATTCTCCAGGTCGTGGGCTTGCACCTCTTATAAGGAGGCCATGTTCCATGTGATAAATATCCTCAATGCTCGTGAATGGGCAGAGGGCTATGCTTTTAGAGTCTAATGAATTTTCTACATCATAGACTAGTGTGTGCAGTAGTGAGTTTGTAGATTTTCCTTTTTGGTACTCAAATTGTATGTATGTTGTGAAGCCGAGACCTTGTGTGTAAGTCAATTTGCCTTTAATGCATAAAAGACTAATGAGGTGGTTTGTTTCCTGTCTTAGGTATGAAGCTTACTTCTACTGCGCTCCAAGTCAAAGAAATATGTATATTATAGCATGAGTCTGGCTCCAAAAATGCGGGCTAACGTCGTTGTTAGTCTGCTGGTATCTCTACACAGAAGCGATGGGAAGATACTGTCAGTTCCTGATGATTTGTAGGATTGAGTGAATACCCTTCGAGTGATCACGAAGTATATTTCCAAGATTCCCTCTTGGATTTTCTCCGGAGCACCAAGGAGGATTTCGCCCCCAATGGATAGCATTTTTTATATAAGGACACAATCGCGACGGTCAGATTCGTAACTGATCTATCAAGTTCCTCTATTATAATTAAGGCTAATGTGTTGTCGCAGGGTTTCACCGGGAGAATCGGAGCGTATGGACACCAGTTCGTGGTTTTTAGGTTTCTATGGATGAGAGGTAGATCCTTCATCACATCGACAACATTGACCATCACCTGAATGACGACGTCGTCGGCGTATGTTAGCAACATCACAGAATCTTATAGATATCCACAGGGTGATTTATTATCGCCTGTCATCAAAAAGCGTTATATAGGCTTGTCGGTGCAAATAATGTTTTTTAGAGTTTCATGTCTTTTCGCCTTTGTACTTTTCTGCCTTGGTCTTATCTGAATAATTTTAATCTGGGTATCTTTGCATTTTTATTGCTACAATTCTATCAGGAAATGATGAAAGTGCCAATGCATCGTTCCCATACAAATGAGTCATTCGTTATGCAATAAGTGATTCGATTTTACCTAACCGCAAAGAATTTACCAATGACGCAAATGTGTCTCTGACAGGAAGTAGATTCCGATGTGTGGGGGGCCAAACACTTGATACCTTTCATATTATAGCGGAACTGAACCCTGCAAAAGTAGTTGCAACAGATACGAATACGCCAAGTATGCCAAAACGAGCTGTTAACCAGAGTCTTTGAGATATTCCACAGTAATTATCAGCCTCTTTGCAGACTCAATTAAGGGCATTTAAAAGTATAAATCAAATAATGACACATCCTCGAGGCGATCATGTCCTCGTCATCGTCGTCTTCGTCTTCGTCATCATCGTCATCGTTATCATTACTGTCTTCTCCTTCTTCGTTTTGTTAAGCATCATCATCATCATTATCATCATCATCATCACATCAAACACTGCTTTGCTTCCTACTCATTGAAAATTCTTTTTGGTTTCTCCTTGGATCCTTTCTCTGAGATTGATCTGGTCTGGAGTTGAGGAGAATGGAGGATCTATAGTCACCATTATTTACAGTGCCTATGCGTTACATGAATTGACCACAAAGTGCCACCAAACAGTGCTCCTGTGGAGTGAAAACTGTACATAGCATCACGCCGGCCGGTGCTGAAGAAATTATTCACCTCCTCCTTTAGGTTTCGCTGTCTACCACTTAGTCGTCCATGCCGCAGCACAAAGAAGCTTACACCGGCTCAATGGCATACAATTATCACAGGACCATCATCAAGCATCATCCAATCTGGAGCCATGGCTTGAGGCTAAGGATGAGAATACGACTAAGACTTGACGATGAACCATGGACTATGGACGAACGTTGGTTACTGAAACTGGCACTGATACAAACGAATACGAACTCTCTGAGAGATGTTCGTTCGGCCTGAGAGGTTCTAGTGATGCTGATGTTGGTGCTGCTGCTGGTACTGATGCAGATGCAGATGCTGATGTTGATGCTGTTACTCCGCCTGATGCTGATGACTTGGTGTAGTTGATGCGCGCGGCAACAATTAACTAGACAGGCGCGCCTAGTGAGCTGAGATATGAGAGTGCTTGGTGTTGAAAAGTAAAGAAGCTTTAGCTCTAATAAATTACAGCAGCATTAAACTGAATAATTGCGTCTGCTGCTTATTTACGAGTGGGCCCAACGCTGGATCCATATATAACTTGAGTCAAAGTAGATAGACGCCTGTAGCATGGTGGCTTGGTACGAGTAGATTGGTCCAGTTGGCGTGCGCGCGCTTCTCTTTTCTTGTGAGTTTAATATGGAACTTGGTTTGGTGCAATTTGTTTGCGGATAGTTGAGAGATGATTGACTCTAATTACGAATGACGGATGCTTGTGTGGAATTGTGTGAAAGTTGCTCTGTTTGTTGATCATAAATCGAGTGACCGTGTCCATTAGAAAAACACCTACGCTATAGATTAATGTCGATGATGGAACCCTATAAAAAAAGAGTAACTCTCAGGCTTAGACCTTGCAAATAATATGGAAATATAAGTTTTTTTGCGTTTACTGTGCAGTCCATTACGTGTCGGAACCCTCATAATAGTTCTTCTTTCGAATTTCCAAGAAAGTGGCATGTTTATATATTATGTAAGAGGTGATACCTTTCTATGGGAATATCTGCATTCCTACCTTTTTGCACTCCGAATGAATGTCGATTAGTAATTCTTGGACAAAGAAAATACTCCATGAGTATCTATCATTGAGGAGACCCTTGTGGATGGGCAAATCAATCGAATATCGAATTTTCGATGCTGTATAAAGCAGGGTATGCTTATTGAGTGTGCTTTTAAAAATGATCTCCTATTTTAGCCTTGGTCTAAAACTGCTCAGGAATATCCTCGCGTCAATCTTGAGACATTTGTTTTGAAGATCGTTAAAGCGTTTTTGCAAATTAAATAGTAGATATCCCATCTGGATATATTTTCTGCATTGTTGAATTTGTTTTGTAATAATCTGAAAAATGTTTGACTGCACATGAGCTGTAAAGGAGCTAACTCTCAATGACTGGATCCACAGCGCACAGCCCTTTTTAATTTCAAAGTCTTCCAAAGTCCATGATATATGTATCAGGAAATACATTATGCAGAAAATAAACATACCGTATACCGAGAGGCGGGTATTTAAACACAATAAAAGACATGTTTCCATTAACTTGGCCTTAGTGGCATACAAATCAGTCTTTTAAGGTCCTATAGATCAGCATATCTGCAATCCAACATATATGCGTAGCCTCCTTAACCATTACGAGTACTTCATAACTTCCTTCTCCTAGGTATGTCTAGTTTAAATGGTAGGTAAGGAAGTTTAACTACTTTTAGAAGACAGGATTCGAAACGGAAATAGTGTGGTTGCAAGATACAGCTCTTAGAGCTTAGTATACCATCCTCTGCCTTCGCTCTTCTATAATTTTGCATGCGAGTATTGGGTGTTCTGGGCCTCAAAAAATTAAACTCTTGTAAAACTAATCAGCGGTACTTAAGGCCAAGTATTTGTGTAGTATTTTGTCAATTCGTATAGGAATTGAACATCTTTCGGGTTCTACGTTTCCTGGTCATCGCATTCCACTTTTATGATCAGGTCGATATTACTGTAGCTCGTAAATGCCGCTGTTATATCTTTTTATCATTATTTCTTCACAAGGCCTTACTACTCGATCGCCTTCTTAGGCCAAGAAAATAAGCCTTGGTAAGTGTAGCTCTTCGATTGATTCATCTAGAGGTGTCATTTTGAGAGTTAATAGTGCAACCGAGGTAAGAAAAATTCCCAACTTTCTTGAAGTTGTTTGTTCCCTCCTATTTACAGCATACATGTACAATAAAATACTTAGTTTTGCCTTGCATCACATCTCAAATCATATCTTCTTGCAAGCGGACCAAAGACAGGTCGCTGCAATCTGCCAATAATGTTAATGCCACCGGCCTTTGTAAGTACTCGTTGTTGCATAAACTTTTATAAAATTGTGCCTCTGCTACTGGTTTGCGAGTTCCGCACAGTTTTATAAAAATGGTGCTAAAGGAGATATGTCTCTCTGTGTCTGTACAATTTTTTGTCATCAATTGTGTTGGTGAAATTATTTCCTACATTAACGGGTCATTCTACACAATCTGACTAGTTTGACAAGAAAGCCAAAACCAGACAAGGCTCTATAAAGTTAATCGACTGCACGTGACCTATTTAAGGTCTGAATATTCCATGTGCAGATCGAAACGCCGTTGCATGTTTTCATTCTGTCATACACAACCCCCAAACTTGGAAGACTAGTCCCTTTTTGGGAGTTCATGGGAAAAGGCCGGACATTCTACAGTTAGTAACATGCTTCGTGGATATGAGAAGACCCGTTGACACATCAATGATTCATCTGACATTAAGTTTATATCACCACCCTGGGTAGTTTTGAACTATTGTTATTGACATCGTCCCGATATATGTTATAAAAATTTGTAAGGCTGACTATTGAGGCCGACATATGCATAGTACGTTCTCATTCTGTAGTTCAATCTATTCCGACAGTACAATACAGTATTGCTAGTTGAAAAAGACTCAGTGCTCACATTTCTAAGTGTGTAGAGTTCAGCTGTGTAATTACAGTGGCTACTATGTAAAACGAGTTAAGAGCAACTGATGTGTTTAGAGCACTAGGCATCGGTTGCGTAAAATTTCTTGCCGTGTTCTGCTGGGCGTCTAACACTCGGCGACAAATGGCAGAACCAACCATCAGGGTTCTTCAGAGGATAATATTCTCTCTTCCAGTAAGGACATTTGAAAATGGCTCTTTTGTCACACTTATGTTACAGCGATTTCCTGGGGATATTCTTTTCATGATATCGAAATTTTGTCTGCATAGATGGATATTTCTTTGTTTGTTGACAGAACGCTTTTAGTTTTACCATCAATTTGGTGACTAACACCTTTGGCGTTTCCTAAGTCTATAGGGTATGCTTTAGCAATAGCAAGGTGATTATCGGAAGTATCATAATATCTGGACTGCAATAGATTATACTTGTTGAAGATAGTACCTTCGATTTTGTCTTTTCGCTTGACGCATTGTGTGTGTATAATTAATGTGTGTGTGTATATTAACTAAAAGCCAGTTCAAAATAGTTAAGATGCAAAAATTCCTACTAAGATGGCTCTAATGCTCAGGGTGGACCTGGGCTTCAACTAACAATCCTCTCCAGTTAATCCAATGGTTACTTAACCGCCTCCAGTTTCGCACTTTAAGTTAGTTGAGCTACCCTTCTACTTATGTGCGCTACCTAAGATGCCTTGCTCTAGTCTGTTGTCCCTTCGGGTTAGATTTGAGGGATCTGCGGGCCTGAGCATTAGTGTCCATTCGCTCTATATATCTAAGTCATATCAAGCGATTGATGTGCAGTTGTCTGACAAGGCCGATGACACCGTAGAGTTCGCATAATTCGTCGTTGAAGCAAACAGGTCCGAGTATTTTATGAAGAATTTTTCTCTCGAAACGACTGGGGATATCTTCGCTCGCTTTCGATAGAGTCCATACACCAGCGTCATAAACTAGGACTGGGATGTACAAGATATTATATAGAATCTCCTTCGTTGTTTGATTTACTCAATTGCCTTCTTAGCCCAAAGAAACAGAAATTGTCTCAAGTGATTCTTCGTTGTATTTCTGATGAAGTGTTGTTGGTAGAACTGATAGCAGTACCAAGGTAGACAAAGTCCCTTACTATCTCGAAATTATAGCTATCGTCTGGAACGTTCTGCACAATTCGCCGATGTTGTATGTCCCTTCTTGTTGACAGCATGTGCTTGGTTTAGCTCGCATTTATCGCTAAATCCATTTTGGCAGTTTCCATTCTAATACCAGCCAACGCACCAGTGACAAACCGCTGAGTTCTGCCAATTATGCCAATATCATCGGCGTACGATAGTACAATAAGTGCACAGACTTTCGTGTTCGCTTGTGAGTTCCGCACAATTATTTCAAGTATGATGTTAAAGAAGTCCTATGAGAGCGCTTCACCGTGTATAAAACTTTTATCGACATCAAAGGTCGCGTTTTCTATCGTCATTCTGCACAGATGGACGAGATGGCGATGTCAAAACCAGATATGGCTCTATAGAGGTCGTCTCTATTAATGCTGTCATATGAGGCCATAAAACCGATAAAGAGGTGATGTGTATCGATTTGGACTTCCTGAGCATTTTTCACGATCTGCCGAAGTGTGAACATTTGGTCGATTGTGGACTTTTCTAGTGTGAATCCAATACAATCTTTCACGGAAATAGACATATTTTTCTTGTCGAAACAAATCACTCCGACAATGTTTGTTTAGCAAAGGGATGGGTAATTGTTCGCCTATAGTATTAACACCTCATGTGAACGTTTGTAGGATATTCACAGACCAGCTTGTTTAAGAATTTAGAAGTCTTTTCTTCGGAAGGATGGCAATAATGACGCTTATTTTTAGGGATGGAAGCACTTGTTTGATCTACCAGTTCCTACCGAGTTCATCAAGTTCATGAGACCTAGGACGTATGTATGTATACAAGGCTTAGTAAATCCAATCATCCGACTGCGTTCGAAAGTGTCCTGCCTTGTCGAATCGCTTGGAAGTAAGAAAAAGTTTTGATGAAGTCTTTGGCTTTGTGTATCTGTCGCTATGAATGCAAACTCTTTGCCACTCCACTTATTCTTCACAATACATAAGTCGACTTACTTGTAAACGTCCCAAGTAGAGACTATTTTGATATGCTAAGACCTGCCTCCTGTGAAGGTTGATAGTGTTGAAGCCAAAGTCTGCTCTTTGTCGTTGCCATCACGAATGTAATGTAAGCTTATTGCTTACTTTGTACTGAGTGAGTTTTTAGGCCCAATCCATTCTTTTTACTGTTTTTGTTATTGATGCACTCCATGAGGGCATATTTGTTTTGAAGGCTATACTGTCTGCAACATCTCAATTTTCTCAGTTCAATTGAGAATTTGAGTTTGAAAGAAGGCATTTTAAATATATTTTTCATATGTAAGGTCGGTTCTCATGATTTTTGCCGTCAAAAAGTGAACTCTGACTAAACCTCTTTCGTTTGTTTAGAATAGCTTTGAATTGCTACGTGATCCTTTCTTTTTTGAAGTGGCGTTCTAAGTTGGAAATGTATCAGTTAACCTCCGAGAAATCCATAGCTAAGAGCTTAGCTACAGAGATGTGGAAAGTACCAATTTAGCAAAAGACTATTGCCTTCTGATCCTGAATATCACGTATGTAATATTACTCTGAAAATAAATGAAGAAAACAATCATCTGATAGACACTGATGTAATGCAGAGCTTAAGCGACATCGTCAGAGCAGATAACATATTTTGGAAATATTTTTCGACTCTACCAAATCAAATACATCTATCTAGTGAAAGCTTTCTAAACAGTAGCACATAGTTAAGCACAAACACTTGACTATTGGAGATACCTTCGTTACGCGACATTGCCACCGGGGATAACATTTGTTTAACAGTGGAGCCCGGAAAATTTGTCAACACCTAACAAACTTCCATATCTCTATCTAATTTCTACAAGTCATAAATTTTAATAATTTATCTTCCATATGCAATAAGATACAACTTCCTATATCTCAAATGGGAAATAACCATATGACAGCAAAATGGAATGTTGAGGCTTCCCATTAGCGTAACTTTAACATACCCCCCAGTCCTCTCCGTTACGTTATATGATTTTTTTTTGATTAACTCACTTGTACCATGCTCACTATTGCAGTGTCTCTGCTTTAAGCAAAGAAACCAAAATTCAAAAAAAAAAAAAAAAAAAACGAGTTCAAGACAACCGCGTGATGAGGAAACGGCAACAGCGAAACAAACGCAATTAGACCAGCCAGCAAGAATGTCACAGGAAGAAAATATTGGTCTTTGTCATTAACCGAAACAAGCGATGGCGCGATACTTAAGTGATTTTTCATTTTTTTTTTTGTTTTCCTTCTACGGCTGACTGCTCGACTTGACTTGGCTCACGATCATAATCACAATTACAATGAGCGAACGGACGCGTACCGCTTGTCCGCGCTCTCAAACAAAAGCGGAAAGAACGCCTATTATATACCTGAATTGTAGCGAACAAACAAACAAACAAACAAAAAGCCGGACCTGAACTTCAACTCTCAGGCCACATAAGTATCTATCTGCCAGTGTCTCGGAGTTAGTGCCTTCACCAGCGCTCATTTACACGTATTCCAAATGTTGCGCTAAAGACCACGACGATGATGATGATGTTGGACGCAAGTTGTTATGGGATTATGGTGCGGGTTGAATGCGATAAGATGTGACATATGCACTTGACAAAACTGGTACTGGTACTGGCAATGTTAGTAGTGATGGGAATGGGAACGAGTTGGATGGAACCCAACCAACTAAGAGACCACCGGCATACGATGTGAGGAAACATTTGCTTTGCTGCGTAACCAAAAAATGAAGACAAAACTACGATTAGCACCTTGTTGGATGATTCTTACAGTTCCGCACTAATTTCTTAAGTAAACATGAATCCTTTGGATAGTACTTGTACTTAAGGGCATAGGCCATGGACTATGGACCATTGGTAGACTATTTCTTTTGTTAAGGATTATCAGTTTTGTTCGGTATTTTGCATACGTACATATGCACTTGGGGAATCTTTTTGGTAAAAAAAACATCAGAATTGTAATGTGAACACAGTATAAAGCAGTGATTGTAGTGTTATGAAGTCTTTAGAAATAGATTTCTAGATCAAAAGATCTACTTTAGTGGCATTCATGTGGACAACACAAAGAGCTTTCTGTGACACAGTTAACACTGGCACCCCACTGACGCCACCTGAAAGAGAAGATTTAGGGTATTGCTCATGGAACCTAAGGAAAAGCCCTTCAAGCAATTATGTTCCCGAATACTTCTGCTCAGACCCTTAGCATTTCTAGCCGATTACTTTGCAGTATTGTTTCCGTTTCAATAAAATTATCATTTTTTAAAAGCACACTCTGCAAATCATGTCCACTGACCAGCTACTTATGCTTCATATGGCTATACCAGAAATACACGCATATCCCTGAGAAATCTTTTCACTGTGTTATATGAACTTCGCACCACCATTATCAGTAAAAAATTGGCAAAACTACTGATCGGAAAGCTGTTGATGGATCAAATTTCACACTAAGACAAGTCCTGGAGAAGTCCGACAGATAAGGCGATGTGCGAAATCAGGATCATGCTAAACTGATTCATCCATCAACGAAAATTTTAATAGCTGCTGATATTTTGTGTATTTATGATAATTTGTGGACCTGAGTGGCAATTGATCGGGAAATTGTTGATTGTTCAATAACTTGGATTGGGCCAGCACCTCAATGCTCAAGTTCTCTACGCAGTGATTGCGTAGTGGTTGCTATGGGAAACAGAAAAGGCGCTTATTTGGATTCTCTTCGAGCTCCTTGACAATGTCCTAAGACGTTTAAATCGTACTACGCGATTTTAACGCCTCATCTCAATTCACACAAGGAGACATATCGGTCTCCAGATCTTGAGGCGTTTGTATTCAAGGAATACGTAAGGATAGATAAAACGAACGTGTCAAGGTAACAAGATCCGACAGAAACCTTTAGAGGTGAAGGAGCAAACCTTGTAGTAGAGACACAGTCGGTGCTAAGAATACTGAAAAACTTCTTCTGCAGACTGTATAACAGCGACGAAGTCCATTGTCAGACCGAATGGTCTATTCAGTTTAAATGATAAAAAGCCAAAACTTCCGTCTACCTCACAAAAATGAAGTAAGTATAGCAATATCTAAGCTGAAATCCAAGAACGCTGCTGCGCCTGACAGTTTACTCGTGAGATATTCAAAGACGCTGGAAGTGACTTCCTAGAGAGCTTACACCAACTCATTTCTCAGATCAGGCATGAAAGAGTGTATGCCTGATGAATAGAATCTCAACATCGTTTGTCCGATCCGCACGAATATATACCCCGTCAGCTGCGCGATGTATGGAGTTATAAGTCTAATCAACATTGCGAACAAGATTTTATCTGACATACGAGTATTGTGTGAAGGTTGTCGTCAACAACTTGATGGGGCCCAGTGTGGTTTCAGATCAGAAAGGTCCACAATCGATCAAATGTTCACACTTCAGCAGATCGTGGGAAAAGTTTAGCTTTTAGAAGTCCCAATAGATACACCCTACCTCTTTATCGACTTTAAGGCCCCATATGACATCATTAATAGAGACGAGCTATATAGAGCCATACCTGGTTTTGACATCCTCGCCAACTCGTCTATCTGTGCAGAAAGACGATGGAACCCGCTCGCTGTTCCGTCAGGGAAGACATTTGATGTCAAAAAAGGTTTTAGACGCAGACTGCAATTGACGGATTGTCACCGGTGGGCTTGCTAGAATTAGAACGGAAGCTGCTAAAATGAGTTTAGCAGTAAATGACGGCAAAACCAAGTATATTCTGTCAACACACACAACTTCGACGAATTGTTTAGAACGTCAAAGAAGACAGCTATAATTTCGAGATAGTAATGGACTTTTTCAACCTTGGCTCTGCTAAAAACACCTCAGCAGACATAAAACGAAGAATCACCCTTGCCAATTGCTGTTTTTTGAGTTAACAGGGAAAATTGAGTAGTAAGTCCTTATCCCGAAAAATTAAGTAGACTCTATATAAGACCTTGATCATCCCAGTCTTACTTTATTGCGCTGAAACATGGAATCTATCGAAAACAATCGTTTCGAGAGAAAAACCTCCATACAGTATTCGGATACGTTTACGTTGATGGGTTTTGGAAGAGAAGATTCAACGACGAACTATACGAGCTGTAGAGAAATATCAACCTAGTCAGAGAACTGCGCATCAGTCGCTTCAAATTGCTAGCACAACAAGACTCAACATTCGTATCTGAGGAGAATGTAAGGCGTTTGCTAGCTAAGTACTCTTTTTCTAATACAACGTGTACCTTTCATCATGTTCGTGCCTTCTTTTATCATGTGTTTAGCGTAGTATTATCGGTGCCTACTCTGGGATTTAAGTCATGCTTTCTATTGCAGCACCGTACTTGAAGTTTTCTCATCGCGCTCTGAAATAAAGTCACCTCCGGAATTTGGGTTGACAAAAATCTCGACCTGAGTTAAAGTCGCTTTGCAATGTTGTTAGTCTCTAGGACGCAGATTTCTGTTCTTTCTGTTCTTCCTTACCTTTAAGTCTACCGTGAGCTGTTACAGGGCTCAAAAGGTCAAGTTTCTATGTAAGGATTAGGAGAATATTTTGAAAAGCTCATTGAGTTCACGGTTATGCTGTCTCTTCCATTGGTTTTCCTCATACATGGGACTAAGCAGGCTATCAGGTATTTTTTCCAATGCTTATACTATCAGCCCAATTTTACAATATTCAGAGCTATGATGTAAATTAACTGACCTGGGTTTTGAAGAGCATCATCCATCATCGGTCTTAGATGCCGGTTGATTAATTAGCGCTTATTTTCAGCTTTGAAGAAATTCGAAGTTAAACTATTTTTCTCCAACAATGAGCAGGTGATTTTTTGATTGCCAAATGGGTCTTGTTATGCTTAACTTTCAAACTTTCAACTTTCAAGGTAAGTGCTTAGAGTGAGGACCGCATGCAAAAAACTCGGTATCAATACCGCGCACTGTTGGCATTCGGAATATATGGGGTACAATGGATCAGTTTCGTTTCAGAGTACTACCATGCCGCAAAAAAAAAATAAGCCGGATTTGACCGGGTTGCGGTATACAGATACCGGTGTAAAAAGTATGCTCCTATAAATACTGAGATATGAGAAGGTGTACTGATTGATGATTCCCGTTCTTTTTTTTTACAAGATTTGACGTAATGGTGACCACATAATCCTCAAAGTCCGCCAAAGATGTCTATTTTTAAGAATTTGGCATTGAAATCCTCGTGCACGATTTTGAAAATTGTACAGCCTTCGTAAACTCTTTCAATATCGCACAGGTCCACTTTGGTCCGATTTTTAGCATCGTTTTATGAAAGGACTATTAATGTATTCGACTTAGTTAAAACAAAAAGTTTGAAACTTATGTGGATTACAACAACCAATTGCCGACTTAATATTCATAGGTAGGTAACTACGAGTACTAGTGTCAGCAACTTCATTTAATGTTGTGTCATCAGACATTGTCATTGTCTTAGAAAATTTGCAGATTTGAGTTCCCAATATGTCAAGACAGACTTGTGTATGTATGTATGTATATGGTGCGCGCTATGGTGTGCGAATGTGGGTTGCAAAACCTTTCATTTATCTAGGTTCACATTGGGTCATAGTTAAAGACGGTTATCGGTCTAAACTTCAAGAACAGAGTTACGATGAGCTATAATAAAACCATCTGCCGTTCTGCGCAAGGGACCACCTCAATGATACTCAATTTATACTCCCATACATCATCTTCACCTACTAGTAGTGCAATTTCTTATATTGTTACTGATTAAATAAAGATGGACTACCTGCCACCAGTACTCTCCACACCACTAAATCAAATCAAATGTGCCCAATTTAATCAATTAAAAGACCATTTAACGATTAAGTACCCCAGCTCTGATCACACAAATAACAAAGAACTCACCTGAAAAATAAAAAAAATAAAATAACCTGAGCAACTACAAATGTATCTCATTGGATGAATGTACACATCGAAGAATGCAACACCGAACAAGACATGAGACAACAACCATCAACAATGTAAAACAAACAAAATTTCCGCTCTACAAAGCACATAACACATTTTCCACCAGATGAAGCTCTCTTGTCAAGAGGTCAAGAGGATTAGATGCCCGAATAAATAACAAATAAAACTCCAACTCCAATTCGAATTCTCAATCCCAATTCCAGTTCCAATCCAAAAGAAAAAAAAAAACAAAAAAAAGTCCACACAAAGGCCAAAAGACGGCAAAAGAAAGGGAACTCGAAAGGAGCACAGATTTGTCCATGTCATGCCCATTCTTCGACATTTAAACATTAACTGAACATTGTTGTGTATGAGCACCGATTATGATTATGTTGTGTGTACTCACATTGTTGTTATGTGTTGTTGTTGCTTTTGTTGGCCTGCATCTCTAGTGTTGGCCCAATCACTTAACGCTCATCACATATGTATGTAGGTGCACTCCTTCCTTCTTGTGCATCTTCTTAAACAGTGCCTTGCAGCATCACACGGTTGATTATCATTATCACCATCGCCATCATCGCCGTCATGTGTATCCGTAATGTGTACACAGGTATCTGTAACTTCTGCGACTTTTCAAGTCGACAAAATACCGGACCATGATGTGAGATATTTGTATCCATCCCTTTAACCAACAACAGCAGCTCAACATAACATCTTCTAGACACATAACATATATGTATTGTATGTACATGCCGATTTTGTTCAACAAAAATGAAAAAAAAAAAAAAAAAAAATCAAGTCGGAAAGCCAAACACAATAAAATGATTGCGCCGCGAACACTGATGTCTAACTATGCACACACAGGCACACATAGGAATTGAGAATCTAAAACCTACAATTTAGAGCACCACACGTATTCGTATTTGTATCTGTTGTATCTTTTGTTCTTGCATCTTATTGGGTTGGACGACGAATTGATGTTGAATGTTGGTCGTCCGTTCCATAAGAGATACTGATGCACTGGTCGGGTTCCTGTCCTTAACTAAACACTCATACAGGGGCGCGCGTGCATAAACACCAGGTAAACGCAGAACAAGAGTATCTTCCATCTCATAGGAGACACTAGAACACACAATAATCATCAAACGTTACCGCTAAGTAAACCCAGTATACCCATGGCCATGCCGGACCCCCTGCTGACCCGACCGGCACACTACAGTACTGACTACAAAATCGACAAAAATAAATCATCCAACAATTAGGTTCCCTATGGTAACCATCCCGTTTTCACGCGGTCAAATGATGAGATGACGCACTCAATAACAACAAAACAAGTCAAAATTCTATCTGAAATCGCATCGCATTTTGAGGGCTATTGTGTGCGAAAAAATTGGATTGGACGAAGTATGTTATACACCACAGCAGACCACCAGATACAACAACAACAACAATAGCCAGCGAGGTGAGCAATTGATTGCTATAAAATAATCTTTTTTAATTTTTATCCTCGATCAAGAGGACTCCGGCCGACACCAATGGGAGGAATATGTATTATCCAATACTACTCGTATATCCCTAAAGACAGGACGAACAAAAAAATTGACTGCCATTATGGAAAATTTGTTGCAGTACAGCTACATCACAGCGGCAGATCGGCCACGGATACACTTATGGCTACACCGAAGTCCGCTACCAAGAGTATAATAAAACGCCTCTTGTGATTTGGCTTTTGTTTGTGGTGGCTGGGGCGGAGGCTCTAGCTGTGACCTTATCCATCAAACTCAATACGAGCATTCGAATTAAATTAATCTTCAATTTGTGTACCACCCTTGAGTTTTGTCTGGCTGGGATGTCTGTCAATGTATGTGTGAGCGCCTTGAGGTGCTTTAACCGATGACTATGCCAAGTCGTACTATGATTCTGGTGGTAGGTTACTCGTAATTGCTCGATCATCGGGTTCGCTGATGATCGTTTCGACATTAAATGGCGCTAAGTCGTTTGCTTCAAATGGAGTATCTTTCAAATAGCGTGCTTCAGCTGTCTTGTCTGTGCCAAAGAATGTTCGATTTGACAAATATGAAAACGGGATATGCAGCGATAATTTGGTCTGAATAGTGAGATGGGACTCTACTACGGAATCGAGTTCTTCCACCCTGCTTGTGCGACTTAGAGGGATAGGAAAGTGCGAATACCCCGTAGATGAAACTTAACAATGTACGAACATTTCATCAGTAATACCAAAATTGCGTCCAATAAAATCATTCTTTTTATAAAATCTCCTCCCAAACCATATTTAGGTATAACTTAAAGTAAATCAGTGTATTTATCTATTGAGGAATACGATTCTCATTTCGAAGTCTCTACATAGAAAATTGCAGTACAGAATTTGCACATCAATATTGTTTAACGCAGTCTCTTTTCCTCAGATGCGCACTACACATCCAAAAGTTGTTTCTACTTTCAAGAGAAGGCCTTTTTTATAGTTTTCCTAACATGGGCATGAAAGAAGTACGAGTTCTATACCCTATGACATGTTTGTAAAGCAAGACCAATCTAACACTTTCGTTTCTCAAAGTCTTCCTGAAGCAGGCGCATCCTGTCAAAGTTGTGTTTTACAAAAGATGGCTTCCTGGTGCTATCAATGTACTCTTATCGGTAAGATAGATTGTTGCTTGATAATCGCTGCTGTTGTCATTTCAATGGGAATCATAGAAGGACTAACGAGTCTGGCATTGTTTTGTACCGATAAAAAACGAAGTACTAATTTCTTAGGGGACGGATACAGTGTACGCGTATTTAAGCAGAATGTAACTCAGGCGAATATGCACCCACTATAACCATTCATATACTATACCTACTATATTATAGCTATTCACATATGTAGTTCAATAAAGTTCAGTTCATCAGGGACATAATTCGTCAGTATATCTATGCATAGTAACCATTCCCTTACAAAAAGACAAAATAGGAAACCTAGGCATAATATATCATACTCGTTCATAAAGGGTCTTCATTAAGCGATTCCTATCTTTAAATTTAAATAAAACAAGGTATGTGTGAGATATCATCGAAATTTTTTATTCGTTTGAAAGGATAATCGATGCCATTATGTATGGAATATAACATCGTTAAAATATCGGGCGCGGCTTCTCTGGGTGCCACGCATCCGAAATGTCCAATTTTCCATGACTCTGGCGCATAAATCAGGCTGAATTTGACCGATGGCATGGGCTATGTTGGCTTTGAGGGCCGCTGCGGTTTGTGGCTTATTCGCATAGACCTCATGTACTTCCGAAAACGCCACAAGAAAAAGTGGTGTCATATCGCACGATCTCGGTGGCCAGTTCACATCACCTCCACGTGAGATGACCATTCCTTCGAATCGCTCGTGCAGAATTTCCAATATGGCGTGAGATGTGTGGCACGTAGCGCCGTCCTGTTGAAACCACATCTCGTTGGTGTCCATATCATCCAATTCACGCCAAAAGAAGTTGGCAATCATCATCATAGCGTTCGCAGTTGACGGTCGTGGCATGGCCAACGTCGTTCTTAAAGAAATATGACCGATAACACCGGCAGCCGAAAATCCACACCAAACACATCATGGACAGTGGCGATGTTTTCGGTAGATCTTGCGGGTCTACGCACGGGTGTTGGTTTATCGATTACTGAGCCAGTGGACTCAAATTTATCCAGCACACAGCGAATAGTACTCTCGGTAGGACGATTATGGCGAAGCGCGCGGAACGTTGCCCGAACAGAACATCCATTTTGATCATTTGCACGTGTTGTTGAACGCTATGTCCGTCCATGATGATTCGGCAAAACAGACTGAATAAATAACAGTCAAATTGATAGACGTAGCTTCAACAATATGGCCGCTATCAACTGTCAAATTTCGGAAGTCCGTATTGGGAGACCCTGTATAATCAAGGGCTTTCCAAAAAGAGTTTTCATTTTGATTTATCAACGAGAAGCTTGGTTTTTCCTAAATAAGATCCAGTTTTTATTTTAGTCGATAGGAAAAGGACTGCCATTATACATCATAAGTGACAGTTTTAGCTAAATGACCTTAACAACGTCTGGTGTACATCCAGCCTCTTCTGCTAAGATTATTCATCAAATTTGCGGCTCTATTTCATCGATAGAACTACGGATGTTGGTTGGGAATGCTACAATTGCTAGCATTTAGCTGCTAAATTTTCATAACCATTTCGAGAAATGTCTCGGACAGGAAGATTTTTTCGCAAAAGAGCAATGGTTTCAACACTTTTTCGGCCATCTCGGCCTTCATCCATACCTACAAGTTCCGGCAATAAAGCTTCATTGACCATGACTCGTTATCGCAGTCCATTCACGGTAACAGCCACACCCCCTTCATTTTCGCAGAAATAAGGTCCAGTGATGGCCCGAAATTTGCATGAAACAGTAATACGTCATAATGATTTTGTAAGTCCCAAATGCGAAAATTCTGTATATTAACAAAGCCGTGGCATAAGGCCAAGCGACAGAAGGCCAACTCTCAAAAGTTGCCCTTTTGACGCTCTCACAATGTGACAGAAGGCCGTACCAGGGAATATGGTATGAAATAAGGCCATATGCATTTGAGACATAAGACCACAAAAACCTGCTTCTATCGTTCGAAATAAGATTATGAGTGATCCTGATCACTGATAATTACATGTAATAAATTTGGCTAATTATTTCGTGGTCACATGGTTTTTTGGCCATAAAACATTTAAAAAAGAATTAATCTTCCATTTATTTTAAATGTTATATTGACTGCGGATTTATGATAAAAAATGCCAGAATTATCTAAATTCAAGATTTCTTACAACTATATAGTTCCATAGTTTTAAATGCTAAAACCAAAAGTTTTTGCGAATAATCCGCTAAGAGTGTGCCAACAACTGTTAGGCGGGCACCTATATCTTACAGGTACTTGCGCGGTCTGCGTGTGAAATCCACAAATCCGGGTTTTCTGCAACATTTCGAACTACAAAAGCTATATTCCAAGTTCTTTTGGTACAAAAGCATGTTTTCGGCTCGTACTAACTTGTCCCAATAGATCAAATTTCTGAGCCAATTTCAAAACTATTGGACGGCAATATTTTTCAGATCGACCGGAAGAACTCAAGGATTTTCATAAAATCTATTTTTTCTATTGCTTTGTCCCTTAGGACCTCAAAAATGATATCCCAAAAGATTATGGCCGTATAGCATCATATGCTTCCTCCTCCAGGTTGTAGTAAGGCTTGAACCGAAGAAGTAGACTTGTTTGCATTTTTTGAAGGACCTCATGTAAAAACAGTAACGAATCTACTCGTAGCATTCTTTCTGTTTTTACCTTCATGGTTGCTAAAGACGGAAGTACCATACCAAAACAAATTCCCTCTTGACCTTGCAGGAAGTCTAATATTTCTGCAAAAGGTTTCATAATCTTGCAGTACTCTTTTAAATAAGCAATTTCTATGATTGAAAATTGATCACAATTCACTGCAATGCATAAGACATTTAACTTGTCTTCAAATTTTAAAATTTGCTTCACTGGAGTGTAGGAGTTCCAGTGAATATGTTTAGAGCACTATGAATTATTTCTGAAGACTGTGGTCTGTTTACTTTCATCGATAATACGTTAAATTTGGAAAAAGCCTAAATGAACAATTATGCAGTTTTAAATGTAATCGAAAATTGAATATATATTGTAAATTTACCTTTAAATGAATATTGTAAATATCAAGTTTATTTTTTAGAGCAGAGGAGAAATGTTTTGTTGTCATTAAATTTAGGGTATGACTTGCGCAACGAAAATGCTTTGCCTACACCGTACTCTGAGTATTTTCATTGAGCTCAATGATCTGTATTTCGTCCAAATTGTTTTCTAAATACTACCTCATCAAATAAAGAATCGTTGCTGGTGTTATTATGTCCATCATCACCCTGGTTGTCAATTCCATTGTCAATTGCTACATTTATTAGCGCATCGTTATCCAAACCATATTCTTGGAATGCCTTTATGAAATTTGATGCACTGTCTGTTATGGTCATTATATTATTTAATGGAGTAAGATCATATTCAGAGTTAATGAAATTCATCATCTTAGCAATTCTGTCGTAAACCGTTTACAGGCTAAGGTAGCTGACTTACGCTTAAAGCCGTTATCTAGCCAATGGCAGGTATAGCCACAAAAGCTTTTATGCCTCCTGTGGTACAAAAATATTTAGTGTTTTTCATTTATTTTCTTAATTTTTCTTTAATGTCACCAATTCTCTTATAAAGTATGTTTCTAGCTGTAGTTCTACTCGTACTTGGAACATTCAAGGTTATTCGTTTAAAAAATATTTTTCTAAAATATTTCTGCTTGACAACGTCTACGGAAGAGCAACTGTAAATGACAAAATCAACAATATCATTATTAAATTCTTGTTATTTTGTTAAGTTATTTTTCTTATTAAATTCTGAGTTCTTGGTTTCAATTTAGGTCTTTGAATATGAGAACAGTGCTTCCGTTTTAAATGAGTTACCAGATTGGATAATATGCCTTCAGGGTACTTAATCAGATTTAATTTGTCTTTGCACAACAGATATTTTCCATAAAAAGATTTAGAACCAGAAAACGATGGCTCATTGAATACGGTAAAAATGGGTATTAAATACAACTACATAATTTCCTGTTGTGCATTTGCCAATCGGAAAAAAGAAACTAATTGCTAAATTTTAACTTACGTGTTTCTCAAAAAAAAGTTTGAAGAGGATTTCTTCAGCATTATTTTTTATTTTGGCTGGGATCTCTGCTGTAGAAACTGCACTTGACTTCCGTTTCCAAAGAGGTTGTGACCCCACTTCCACCGTTTCAACTTCACTTTCATTCATTTTTATTTTATTTCTCTATGTTTCAGTATTGCTTAAAAATTGTTATTCTTAAAAGGTTTTGCACTTCTTTCATTAAGCAAAAACGAATAACAAACTTCTTTGCTCTTTGTCCAGAAGCAAAGTGAGTCTGTGTATAAGCTCGAAAAATTATACATGTAGAATGCAATACAAAATCAATTAAACAAAAAAGTGACTTACGAGTACGCTAGGGCAACAACAAACATCATAAAATAAACTACATTTACTTTCTTCAGACCAGCTTCTCATCATGACGTGTCTTGTTATCAACACGTATTATAACTGTCGGACTATTATATTAACCAAACCAAACTGATACCGTTATATACAAGCAATTTTGCTTACGCTCGTGAAAATAAATGCTTCCATAAAAACACAAGTTAAAACCATTTACTTTTATTATAATAACAACATTTAACATAACGCAGGCATACCCCTGCTCCCTACCCGACAAATCCAGTTGTCCCTATTAACACTCCCGTCGCACAGTGGTCCGGCACTGGCAGTGAAAAAAAAAATACTCAAATTGACATATTTTTCTCGGTTCGATTTGTTTTGAATTTTCATGATCGACTTTATTGTGCCGCTAGCTCAAAGTTGAAACTTTTCAACTTAGAAAGTCGTATTTGTTAAAGCATTTCAAACTGCATCAATAGCTTTTTTTATTAAGTTTTAAAATTTTTCAAATCGGACAATTAATCAAAGGCATCTTAAAAGGGGGGTATTTAAATATTTGAGGGACTCTTACAAAAATGTTCCAAATTGATCTAAAAAACTGAATTCTAGCTTAAGTAGGTAGGTATTACTAAACGAAATATGAAGCAATCACATCTCTGTTCGTTCCATTTTGACCGCAAAACCACAAATATTTGAACAAGTGGCTTTTACAGTAAAGGTCCATTAATTCCAACCATCGTTCAATTCCAATTTTTATATTTTTTTTATTTTTCTAGTTGTTTTCATGCCGCTCTATTTGAGAAAATAATTATGAATAAATGTCAGGACAAAAAGTAAAAAAAAAGTAATTCTTATTTTTCAGTATTCATTACATTTTTGTATAATGATTACAATAAAATGTAATCATTACAGCATTTCAACCATTACATTTTGTAATGCATTACTTTTAAATAATGGAAATTTCCATTACATATAATGGGTAATGAATTTTTTTCCAATACAATTACAAGTAATGGGTTATTGAATTTTTCCATTACAAATTACAAATAAATATAATTTATAACTCTTTTAAATTTCATAACAAACGCCTAATGCAGCCGCACATTAGGTAAATAAAAGGCTTGGTTCGATCATATCACACTCAATGATAGTCAATTCCTTGTTTCACAAAGATAGCTCAGTTTTCAATATCATATGTCATTCCGTTACACTAAAAAATATGCCTACTGTGCATATTGTCGAAATTATATTTTTATTGACGTCATCAACAATTTGCGTCCTCCGGCGGTGTTGTTTGCCAAGTAATCTCAAAACGGTGATCTGGTATGCTCTTATGATCTTTTAGTTGACTATCACAGCCAATAGAAAAATGATAATCACAACGATGAACAAAACCCAATTGTCTAATACGGGTATTGTTTGATTGTCTTCCAGTTGCGTTCATGTATCCGGTTGAGCACCACGGATGCCTCTTGATGGATGGTTGCATTTTGAGACCTCCATTAGATCCTTATTCAGAGGAGTGCCGGTTTCATTTGTAAAATAAATCTGAGCCTGGGTTCATATTGATGTGTTAGTAGCAATCGATTTGCTGAAGTGAATCACAATTATGGTTTCCTTGAACAATTTCGGTACAATCGTACGAATTTTTATTAAACGACACAGTCCGGTGTCACATGAATGATGCCCGTGTTGTTTAAAATAACTACCTCTCGATTTGTCGAGGTTTCCTTTGACATCCAGGTATTGTGCGTCCATAATTCCTTCCACACGGTGTGTGTTAGTGCAAGCGTCCTAGTTGCGCCTCACGTAAGTGACAGTTTTTTTTGTATAGCTGCTGGACAATGCAATCCTCACTTTGTTCAATACTCTGAAATATTACCGGGGGATGAATGTTTTTTCGTTCAGTGTTGGAGCCTAATACGAGTATCTTTAAAATATCTCTGTAGATAATAGTTAACACATAGCACCGTCTGCTGTATATGTACCTCTCGATGTGTTTGTTCGTCTATCTGCTCTGGAACAGTGTTGCTTTTAATCAGGTCATATTCATCGGCATCACTGATTATAAAGTACGCTGTAACTAAAATCTGCGTTGAAGTTGAAGACATCTCCAGCAGCTAAGATCAATCAGATAGGCGTTCGTCACGTGCACACTTATTTTATGTTCGTCAACCAATGCGTACACGATTCCATCTTGTTGATCTCTTCTAGACTAGCATTTAGCTTCGTTGTAAAGTTTTTAATTTATTGTTGATTCCAGCTTCTTGCTCATTTACACTGCAGATTATAGACAGCATAATCTTGGTGTTTATTTCGGCGCTTCTGATGAGTTCCTTCTGATTATTATCCATCGTTTGATATCTTAGTAGACTTCATTGTTGGCTCCTAATATTAAGCCGAGAACAGTTCCTTGTTTTTGCCTTTTCAAGTCTCTCAACAGTTTGTTCACGTAGAATGTCTTCGATTGGTAATCTAACGCTCTTCTGTATTATTCCCCATTGGATTTTGGTAGCTTCGATTTATCTTACATAAAATCCAATATCATTGTGGGTATAAATTGTAGATCCCGACATGACAGATGCAAGCAGGGATATAATCATAAGGTCAGCAGAGAAATTTTTTGATGGAGTGGTTGACTTCTTTTTTCTATCTCTCAGATTCGTCCTACTGGATGGTTATGTCTCCGAGGGTTTCAAATGTTGAACTCTGTCGTCCTTGGGTTTCATGATATTGTCTTCTATTGGCAGGAAAGAGACCCTGATTAATGGTCGCTTTAATGTTCACTCTATATATCTAGAGAGGCACGGTTCTACTTTCCCGTGGATACCTCTCTAATTCGTCCTAGGCAAGTTAGCATAAGGTTTTAATTGGTAAATACGATGCGCATGCTGTGCCGTATGTGACAGTTTTAAGAGCATATTCCTTGAGTAGGCCACTAGAGTTTTCTCTTCATACGATGCGCTGTAGATTTCGAGTCCCCTGATCGACTAAAATCTGCCGGTACATTTTTTCGACGTTAGCTGTGAATACGCTTCCAAATGATCTACATCGAAGTAGCATGAAAAACAGGTCCTTTTGAACAGCGGAACCTGTCATCATTATACCATTCATCGATTCCCCAGATGTCGTTTTCGCCGAGGCATTGAATACCATCCTCAGTAGGGTGGTGCCATTTTTCATTTCTGCATGATATGGAAGATAATATGTTTTTCCCATGTACTCCTCCTGATTCTCATTTTTTGTGAGTCTTTGTTCCAACATAAAAACCGCTTCAATCCTATTTTGCGTGTGATCATTCAGTAAGGGCAATTTAACGGAGTATCGTCCCGTTTCATCTCATGTGTGTGTCATTTCTAGTGATTTTCACACATTTCATCTTCTGCAGATTGGGCCTTTGCAGTTGATAATTCTTCGAACTCCCAAAATTTCTTCAAACCTTCGTCTTCACTACACACACTGATACATGACGTGCGTATAATAATTTGTACCTGCTGCCTTTGATTTGGAGTGGTGATGACTGCTCCAGCCAAACCTCGTATTTTGTACAGTTGGAATATTGGCTGGACCCTTGAATAATCCATGCATCAGAAATTGCGGCAGAATGTCTAATCCTATCAGCAAATCAATCGCCTGCGGCTGTTCGTACTATGGATCAGTCAATTTTAGCCCTTGAAGGTGTGGCCACTGGTTGGGTTTAAATTGTTCTAACGGCAGTCTTGATGTTATAACTGGCATTACTAGAGCTTATACTTCCAAGTTGATCTTTACGTACTATGACATACTCTGTAAAGGGTGTTTTTTTTGTAGAGGTTTGGTTTTTAAACTGGCAACACTGTTTATACAGATTGTCAATTTGACAGTAGAAAGTTGATTTGTAGTTAGTACGTTTTGCCATTTTACGATCAATAGATTAACGCCTGAAAAACGCGTGCAAATTGTGCAAACTTATTTTGAAAAAGATTGGTTCGGTTTGCCAAACTTATCGTGCGTTACGTCCATTTTACGGCCGATATAATCGTCCATCTGAGCAAGTTATTCGTTTTCACATCACGTACACTCTAGTGGGTAATACGCATCCCCAAAGACGACAAACAGTGCGAACAGAAGAATTTATTGCCGTTGTGGAGCGCAGTATTGAGGAGAATCCGAATGAGTCGATTCACCATCGTGCACAGCAATTGGAGCAATGCCCAATGAAAAAATAGAGACGTCGGGCGATTTGGAAGTCAACATTCATGTTATTGCTGATATACGGCCCCAGTTGCTCGATAAAGTTGTCGAAAATTGGACTTCACGATTGAGCTTCATTCGAGCTAGTCATGGTGCTCATATGCCCAATATCATATTTAAACACTAATGGCATAAAATTATCTATTAAACAAACCTTATATCATAGACATTAAGATTAACTTCAAGTATTTTATTTCAAATTTAATTTGTAGAGAGTTTCTCGAGATGTCTAAGATGTTCCTAGACCCTCAGCAACACTCTCACGAATTGCTTTGATGTTCGTTGAAGGACGGCTAGAGTATCTAAGATCACGAATTGATATAGATTCCCTGAATTTTTGTACGAAAATTGGGAACTGTCGCTGTCAAACATTCATTATTTTTAAAATATTGTTCAACAATGAAAACGTGCTGACAACACTTTACCGCACAAATGCCTCGAAATTTAAATCTTGAGTGAACTTTGATACATCCTTTATATATATATATATATAAGTAATATGAATACCCATCACTCTACCCTCAAGCTAAGCCGTAAAACTCCCTTATAGAATGCCCTGTCGAGCTCCTCATCCCCTAGCCATTATAGCCTGCAAACGTTTAAGACCTTCGCACATCGGTATCTCTGTTTTCCTTCCCAACTCTACTTCGCCTGCGCTGTGTACAAACATTGTTATGTTGTACACTTGTTATGTGGCTAAGAATACGAATCTATTTGCATGTCGGAGGCATTGTTTCGCATCCTGTGATAATAAATCTTGTGCCAATTGAATCTTGTAAGGAAACATCAGATCAAGATTGAAAATCTACGTTAGCGATGTCGACTCGAGATGACATAGGTGGATCATACCAGACACTTTATTGTAAAGCTTCTTTATTGCGAATAGGACGACGAACATTTGGTCCAGATGGATTAAGTACTACCACCAATCTTCAAAGCAGATGATTAAGAACCTTATAACGTTTGCAGCGCAGATATGCCAAATAGCTCTCGGTCATCTGAATTGATATCGCGAAGGAAGTAGCATAGAAGAGGCTAAAACTACAAGGCCGAAACTAAGTCAACTAAAATAAAACTACTACGCATCGGCATACCTGAAAAGTATTATTGGTTAAAGTTCAAGTTAACAATGGAGTCAAGTGCGTTTCTTGCAGGAAAGTAAGTCAGTATGAAATGATGAGGAGGCATGCTAACGTTTTATAACTTTATAGGTTAAAGTAGCTGAGTAGCTGTGTTATCTGTGTATAATTGCCAATTATTAAATGTTAGGAATCGACTTTTCGATTCTATGGCTCAAACATGTTTATAGTGCAGCTTTAGGCCAGCTATTACTTATGCTGCATTATTGTTAAGAGACGTAACTTATCTTCCACCATGAAATTAGGTCATTATTGCATTTTTGAACTTTAAGATCTCCTGTTACATATCATTCCGTAAGGATAATTACGAATCATCATTTTTCACATGTTACTGAAGTAAGGTAGGTTAATATTTTGAATGTCTTGTACAAACATTTGTTATAATGCTTCCACATTGAAAGGGATTAACCATTGAGTGCAAAGAAACTTCTGAATCCTTGCCGTAATCCCTTGAAGAAACAATGCCAGCCTGCTTACAAAAATTGACAAGCGGATTTTGCCAATAAATCTGTAATAACAATAAAAATAAAAGGAAGTGCAATCAGGTCAAAGAATTTCATCAATTCGAATATACATGCAGATTTTGTAAAGGTACTCGTACCAGTGCAGCATCCTGGAACACACCACAAATAGAGGTTAACGACGACGGAAAAGGTACAAAGAAAGAAACCAAAAATAAAAAGGAGTGTGTAGAGATCTGAACAGGTTGCAAACACTACAACAATATATTCACTTCTTTGGAAATGGCTAAATAAGCCGTTTATCTATAAGCTATTGGTCGAAGGATAGAGGATTGGGAGAACAGAGTCTAGAAGTCTAGAGGACGTAGCGCACATGAACACAATCGGAGGAGTTCTGTTATTTTGTGATTATAAATCGTAGATAATTCACCTTTAAGGAGACACCAAGGATAAGCTGTGCTCATTGGCAAATTTACGAGTATAAATGTAACATGGCCTGGCGGTTACATATTTAAAAGATCAAAGGAAAGTCATATATCATCAGAGTTCTGAACTAAGGGGTGAGCTATCCGTAGTTATGTGCGAATGTCAAAATGACAATACAAAATTTCTCTACACAAAGTACGAGTGCAAAGTAAATTCCTGCATTATCGTAAATATTCACATGTAGGTATCCTTCAATCTTAGTAATGAAAACAGCCCCGATTTGGGTAAATGTGGACCGATGGTCTAATTGTTGATAAATAGAAAGTAAATGAGCAGCTTTCATTTGACCTCTCTTTTGGAGTGAAATAATGGCACTCCTGTTTGGAACAATGGAATCGGATGTCCAGGTGCGCTTTGATTAATAGGACTACAAATAGGACCGTTACAAAGTGGTTTATCATAAAAGTGAATGATAAAATGAAGGGAATTTCTTCTTTATTTTCTGCCGAAATTATTTTTCATTCGACGGAGTTGAATATCGTTGGGTACTTCTCTACTAATAGGTACGTATATATGTATACATATCCAGAGCAATAAACAAATTTGAATTGAAAATCTGTAATATTTGTTCTCTCAAAGTTGTATTCTTCTCACAAATATACAAATTAACACGAACGGTTGTGAAATATGGGTATACGAGCAGTGGCGTTGTGCAACAGAGGATGTTAAGAAAGTCGTGATTTTGCAGGATTAGACGGAACGACCACATGACAGGAAGAGCAATACTCCCTACAAAAAAATTAGCTTGAATAGATGCACATACTCGTAAATCCGCTAGCAAGTCGCTCAATAGATTGTGATTAAGCAGAGCAGCAGACCTTTTCAGAGTCTAAGATCTTACTTGAATCTGTATTTTTTACAAAAAAGAAAATACAAATTAATTGGTGGTTGTTGGGTTTATTACGATTTTTTGAATAAACTCTTCTACTGCTGACGGTTGAATAGTTAAAGCGTGGTGGGTGCTTCATTGCGGCCAAAACTTATTTTCAATAAGCGTACTGTTTGGGCAACACAGAACACATTTTTGAAATAATTTGTTTCATTTCATTCTTCGGAGGTATGATACTAGATTTTGAGCGGGAAAGAGCTGTCCGCACACAGATTTTGTGACTAATGGGAAGGCCGATCTTGCTTCCTAATACTTGTTTTATCACATTGTCGATATTGAAGTTATTATTGGTATCAGCTCAGACCTTTTTTGTCCTTAATACCCTCCACAGATCGAGTAAGTGATAGATGACATCAAATTACTTCGAAAATCGGTTTTTAAAATTGCACTTCTCTGCCTTACTGGGCAATCTATTAAACAAGAGTTCAATAAACACTTGTTGTTGGTTGTACTGCCTCGTAATCCTCGTCGTATGTGGCATTAACTATCTAACGTATAGCTGCGCATGATGACGTTGTACCAGTATGGAATATAACATCGCTCAAATGTCCGCCGCAGATTGTCTGGGTGGCGGCATCCGAAATGTCCAATTTTCCATGACTCTGGCGCATAAATCAGGCTGAATTTGACCGATGGCATGGGTTATGTTGGCTTTGAGGGTCGCTGTGGTTTGTAGCTTATTCGCATAGACCTCATAGGCTTCAGAAAACCCCACAAGAAAAAGTCTAACGGTGTCAAATCGCACGTTCCCGGTGGACAGTTCTCATCACCTCCACGTGAAATGACCATGCTCTCAAATCGCTCGTGCAGAATTTCCAATGTGACGTGAGCTGTGTGGCACGTAGCGCCGTTCTGTTGAAACCACATCTCGTTGGTGTCCATATCATCCAATTCACGCCAAAAGAAGTTGGCAATCATCAACCTATAGCACCATGACGGCGTTCTCAAAGAAATATGGACTGATAACGCCGCCAGCCCAAATCCACACCAAACAGTGACTTTTTCGGGATGCACTGGACGCTCTTGGATCTCATGTGGATTAGTATCGTCCCAACTTAGACAATTTCGTTTATTGACGTACCCAGTTCAGTTTAAATGCATTTTTATTTATATACATAAATTACTCTTACATGCTAGACAAAAAAATGCTTAAAAATTAGCTTAAATAACTTACAAATAATCTTATTCTAACTTACTGGCCCTATGCGGGCACTCTAATTATTGACGTAAACATTCATCCAGAAATGGGCCTCATTGTTGAAGATGATTTTTCGATGCAAATTAGAGTCAGTTTCCAACTGTTGAAGAGCCCATTCAGTGAACACTTGTCGTTGTCTATGGTAATTTACCTTCAGATCCTGGGTCAGTTGAATTTTGTACGGGTGTAGGCCCAAGTCATGATGCAAAATTCGCCAAGTTGAGGTCTGCGAAAGGCCGAGTTCTTGTGAGCGACGCGAAATCGGCTGTCTCGGATTCTCCTGCACACTCTTACGGACAGTGGCGATGTTTTCGGCAGATTTTGTGTTTTGTCGACGCACGAGTATTGGATTATCGCTTACTGATCCAGTGAACAAAAAATTTACCTACCATACTGTGAGTAGTCCTGTCGGTAGGACGATTATGGCGACCGTAAAATGGGCGAAGCCCGCGGAACGTTGCCTGAATACTGACTGAATCATGTCAGCCAATTTGAAAGATGTAGCTTCAACAATATGGCCGCTATCAACTATCGAAGTTCGGAAGTTCCTATTGGAATGCCATGTATTAGGCTTTTTACTTATTTACTTTTGCATTAATTTTATGAGTCAACGATTCATCAGCAATACCTTGAGTGAGATCCATGATATCGATGTCATCAATTTAGTCCAATATATGGAGGGAATTGTCAATGATAGTACCCCCATTTAGTAACTTCCCTATGAATTGTGGAGTTTATACAATAGGTCATCCTTTCCCAGGTACACATGAATATCTCCAATATGTCTGTGAAGGGTTCAAAAACCTTACAGTACACCATGTGCTTCCTTAAAGTTTGGAAGCACAGCTATATCGCAAACAGTTATTGATTCTTAAAGTTGAGGAAATGTGTGCTGACTGGAAATTCATTAGCCTAACCTAGAAATTGTCTAAATGTAAAGATTTCATCTGTAACTAATTTAACATGGCAAAAGTCACACAAGCTACCATGGTTTTAGACACCTAAATAGTTCACTGAAAGGGGTCGTATATGCAGCATTTAAAAGATTTTATCTCAGAATCGCTGGTTGAAAAACATTCATTGATCTTGAAATTGGTTTATTTCGACCATAGTTAATTCTCTGCCCCATTTGGAGAATAATTCGACCATCCCTTAACACCCTCTCCGGAACATAAATTAACAACAAAGCCAAAAGTATAGGACTGTTTATGAGTTAGCCTGCCTTCTTCCACTAAGTGGCATACTATGTACATGGTAATTTAAAGTGTTTATGTACCCTTTCAATACGTTGTTGTACATGGGATCGTGCAAAAGATATGCAGAACATCTTCTTACATTTAATGTTTTCGCAATTACGAGCATTAATGCACCAAACAGATAAATTGTTAACATCCCTCTGAGAAATTGATTCTAGCAAATATTTTGAGATCATCTGCATACAATAAGCAGTGATAGATATATATAATGAAAAGAAGTGGCTCAAGGTGGCTCCCTTGTGGAATCCCAGATAAACGTGATAGAATTAATTGAATAATTGTTATAGAGGCAGATCATCTGAAACCGACCAATTAAAAATGAAGAAATCCACTTCAACATTACTGAATGGAACCTTTTCAACAGCATTGATTACAAAAGATATAAAACTGACTAGATTTGATGTTGTCGAACGACCCGAAACAAAAGCATGCTGGAGCTCTTGTTAACGCTCTTTGTATTAAAATCTGTTTTAAATCTTACAATGCTTTCTAAAAGATTTGGTTTAATGGAAAGTTTACAAATGCCTCTGTAGTTTTCGATTCCATTTCATTTTTAGAGCCAGATTTAAAGATAGGCATTAGGAATTCAGCACAGGAATTCTTTCAGTTATCGAGAAATAAATCCGATGATAGCGAAAGATTGAATACCATAAGAAAAGGTTTATAAAAACTGCTGCAACTGTCTTGGGATGTGGTTTGAGACTACCAATATCTTCAGTGTACAGAACTAAGTGACCAACGCTAATTTTTGGCATTGTTATTCAACTGTCTACAGTAAAGGAAAAGACAGATTGAGAAAACTGTGCAAATAGATCAACAGAATTGACAATATCATTACACACTGGATTTTTGTAAATCATTTGCTTAGGTACTCAACTCACTCATCCCACGACTTTCATAAAGCAAGCTTTCACAAAATCAGTGACTGTCTCAACAGATCCCTCTTTAAGTTTCACAACCTAAGTATAAATGATGCCTTATCCATTTTTTATAAAGAAATATTTAATTCTTTTTCCCTTTAAGTTTCGTTTTACCGCCTTAAAACATTATCTACTAGTCTTCCCTGGTATAATCGCAAGCTTTGTTCCTTAAAGAATAAGAAAAATAAGTTATGGGCTGTTTTCCTGCGTACCAGATCATTTTCCGACTATTCCAACTATCCAAATGAAGCTTACCATCATTTCACCGAACTTTACGATTCCCTTTACCAGCGCTACCTTAACAATGCGCAAGTCAACCTTATAAACGATCCTAAGTCCTTTTCCAATTTGTTAACTACAACCGATGGTTACCCTCCTTCCCTCTCTTTAAACAACAAGTCCTCAACCGATGCACTCACCATTGCCAACCTATTTGTCACCTTTTTTAAACAATCCTCCACCAACGACTCCTTTGTACCAGATCCATCCTATTTTAGTTACCTACTGAACTTCTCCAACGGCCCACTTCTCTCTCACATCTTGGACCCATCTTATATCGAATATAAATTACACCAACTCAATGACGAATTCAAACCCGGGACAGATGCCCCTCCTGCCTTATTTCTTAAAAAATGTTCTTCCTCTCTTTCCCTTGCCCTTTCTAATCTCTTTAGTCTATCCTTTTACAAGGAGAATTTCCTCAGGCTTGAAAAACCTCCTTCATAACCCCGATCCACAAGAAAGAATCAAAGAATGAAATATTCAACTATCGTCCTATCGCTAAACTCTCCCATATACCCAAACTATTCGAAAGTATTTTGTATGAAGCTCTAAACTTACAATGCAAATCACTTATTTCCCCTAAACAACATGGCTTCCTAAAGGGTAGGTCAACAACCACAAATCCCGTTGAATTCGTATCCTTTGCCCTTTCTGCCCTAGAGAATGGCAAAGTCGATGTAGTTGCAACCGATTTTAGCAAAGCTTTCGATAACATCTCTCATCTATTAATACTCTTCAAATTATCTGCCCTCAGCTTTGAACCCATACTGTTAAAATTAATATCCTGTTACCTCTCAAACCGTTTTTACAGTTTTCGTTTTAAATCGGCCCACTCGGTCCCCTTCTTTTTATATAAACCATAAATGATCTCGATAGATCATCAAACACTCGTCTGTCTCCCTTAACACCGACAATACAAAATTTTTCAAAACCATTTCCTCTCCCCAGTACTCTTTCCTACTTCAACAAGACCTTGATAGTTTTTCGATCTGATGCCTAAAAAATTCTTTAGAACTTAATATCGCCAAATGCCAATCCTTCACCTTTTCACATAGGCAGAACCAATCTCCTCCCCGACTCTACCTTCTCCACAATCAACGTATCTCCTCCTTGGAATTTTGTGTGATAAAGAGCTTAACTTCCGTTTACATATGGATGAGACAATCCTCAAAGCCAACTCTGCACTAGGTTTTGTAAAACGATGGTCCAAAGAATTCACCAACCCATACGTGACCAGGTCCCTCTATATTACCTTTGTTTGCCCCCTCCTGGAGTACGCCAGTCAAGTATGGTCCAAATATCATCGTGTTCATATCTCGAGAATCGAAAGCATCCAGCGCCGTTTTTTCGATTTGCTCTTCGAGATATGCCCTGGCACAATCCTTTTACTCTACCTCCCTATCAAAACCGTCTCAACCTGATTAACTTAAACACCCTTGAGGAACGCAGAGATGCAGCCGACTTTCTCTTCATTCATCGACTCCTTTCAGGTCACGTTGAATGCGCGTCCCTTCACAACACAATTTTCCTCAACAGTAACCCTCGGATTCTACGTACCCCTCGTTTCTTCTATCTACCAACCCACCACACCTCCTATGGCGCTAACGAACCAATCTCCCGTATGCTACGAAAAATCAATTCAAACCCTACCGTTCTTGACTTCCACCGCACCACTTCCTACGTCAGATCCGTTCTCTTTCACCACTCCAACCAACCTTAGTTTTAAGTTTTAGCTTAAGTTTAATTTTTAAGTTATATTTTAAGTTAAACCGAATAAATGATGGGCACTGGCCCCCACCAAAATCAAAACATCCGCAATCACGACTGCGCCGTCAACTCTGCAGGTAGACGACGCACTTCATCCGCATAGGCAATCACGTTGCTGTCTCAGGTAAGCATCTTAATACCTTTAAAGAACTCCTCCAGCTAAATATTAACAGATTAACTCATTGGGCAGATCGGTGTGGATTGGGAGTAAACTCCCATAAAACTGATCGTCTCCTCTTTTTCAGGAAATATAAAATTCGAATTATATTGTAGACCCTTCCGCAATAAACGGTACCAGTTTAGTTTTTTCCGATACATCAAAACATTTGGGTCTCATTTTTGAAAGGAAACTTAACATTCAAGAAGGAATCAATAAAGCTACAGTAGCTTTATTCTCTTGCAAAAAAGCCATTGGGAACATCTCGGCTATACATCTCGGTCATAAGACCAATACTTACTTACGGGGTTGTCGTCTGGTGGACGGCTTTATACAACTGCAGCAAACTAAGCTGAGTCCAAAGAACAGCATGTCTATGCATAAGCGGAGCCCTACGTTCTACTCCCTCCGCGTCATTAGATATTCTGTTTCACTTGACACACCTCGGTATCTTCTGCAGGCAAGTAGCTGTGACTGCAGATATTCGCTTTAAAGCGACTACACAGTGAACAAATAATTTTTTGGCCACGCTAATATATTAGGAATCGTCACAGAGAACATCGATTACACCATACCTGAACTTTGGTTTGACAAAAACTTTCATGTAAGCTTTCCCTCTAGATCCTTCTGAGATGATTTCATAGAAGACAAGTCAATCCACTTTTACACAGATGGATCTAAAACCGATTGCGGGGTTTTCTCAGATAGGCTAAATCTAAGCCCCTCCTTCGGCCTTCTAAATTACTGCAGCGTGTTCTAGGCGGAAACTGTATCGATTAAAGAAGCTCTGTCCTGGCTGAAGAAAAGCGTGATATCTGCAAACGATATCCGCATCTTTTCGGATAATTAGGCCACTATCAAGTCCCTGGACTCAGTCTCATTTAATTCTACAACCGCATTTGAATCTCTCTAATGGAGATGGCAGAGCAGTTCAGCCTTCACCATTGTATGGTGCCTGGTCGCAGAGGCATTCTCGCCAACATTTCAACCACTCTACCCATTTTATCGCAAAGGCTACGTGTAAATCAATATTAAAATAAAAGAGCAGACCATAGGTGTACTGTTGGACCAACATGTCTAGCGACCAAACAGATCTGGCCAAAACTGGATCTGAATGACTTAAACGATCCAAAGAATATAGACATTAACAGTCTTCTACGCTTCATGATAACGTCAAATTGGTTCCATAAGTAAGAGGATCACAGATCCATGTGTCATCTCAATGTCATTTCTCCTTGTCATTTTCATTTCCCGATTGTTGGAATTATTTTAAAGTTTTATTTTTGATGCTTCTTAAATGTAAAAGACGTCTGTTATTCCATGTGGGGCTTTGATATTTATTCCCTTATAGAGCAAGTAAAATGGTTCTACACATCAGGTAGACATACATTTTCCAATTCCTACCTTAAAGGGGTAGTCTCATGCCCGAGGTTAAATTTTGAAGGTTTTGAATGATTTTTTTTACGCAAAATGAAATACAATCTTCTAATGATAATTATATGTTTTTATTTAGCTATTGAATAATACAAAAAAAAGTTGTTAAATAAAAAAAAAATACTCTAACGTCATTTTGTTGAGGTAAAGTAGGTCTCTTCAAAACAAAAGTAGATTTGAATAAAAAATAACAAAATGGCCTTGTAAATTTTTTTTTTTCAAAAATCGACTGTTTTTTTCGGTTTAAAATCGAAATAAAAAAAAAGTGGATAAAAAAATCTAGTTCTGGTACCGGACAGAACCATTCATGTTTAGAATATTGTGTTAAAATTTCAGCCGAATCGGTCCAATAGTTTTTTTTCTAATCATTTAGGCCGACGGATAAAAGGTAGTTTCGAGAAAAACGCGTTCAAAATTTGGTATAATCCCCGCAGCCGTAGGGTTGCTGTAACTTTAAAATGGCTTAGTGTATCGGTCTAACATTTTCAGAGTATATTCTCAACTTATTAAACTTTGAAAATATGCAAAAAAAAAATCGATTTTTTGAAGATATCACATGAGACTACCCCCTTAATCTGAATAGCTAATCAAGTTCCCTTCTTTAATTATAAAAGAATATATGTAAATCAATTTCAATTAAAGTTTTTTTATGATAGATTGGGTTATTCGGAAGAGCAAATTATTCTTCCGGGACATTTGTTTCGACTTCGGTACCATTTCTAAAAAGAATATCTAATGGTCTGTTTTGCAAATTAGTAATTCAACGTATTTGACATAAATTATTTGAAAACATGCAAAATCAGTAAAAGCTATTTCGTAATCTTTTTTAACATTCAAATGTGTAAGCATTTTTTCGTCTTCAGACCATGACCAATTTATTAAGTAGCGGATAACAAATTCAAAATTCTCGCTACAATATTCATAAGTAACTAAAGCTGAGAAGCAGATTTGTTCTATGTCTAGAAGTAAATTCAGCAATGGAATCTCTTTGCAGCAGAAAGTTAATTTTTAGCAGACTCACAGCGATTATTTCGAAAAACATTTTAAATTGAAGAGTCAAAAATTTCTGATAGCAAAACATCTACAGTATTGTGTAAAACCTTAGCAACCATCTGAAATCGACATTTCACAGTAAGTTTTTTCAACTTTCTATCACACCAAATAAAAACAAATGAATATGGAATGATGTATAAAAGAGTATACTTTGAAATTCACAACTTTTTAAGAAAATAGTGGCACTTGGATATTTCAAAAAAAAAAAAAACACAAAAGTCAAAAAGAATAGTGCTGCAGTGCTTCCCTGCTTGTCGTAAAAGGCGACTAAAATGAGGAATCAGTCATATACAGGCAACTATAACACCAAAAATGAGCCTGTGACACGTTAACACCTTTAAAACTTTCCCACAAGTTCGTATGCAATCAGTGGATTCCCACGTCTGGCGACTACCGGTGGGATAAAAGCAAAGTCAACTAACTTCAATTCAGCATACGTGTGTCAAATCAATCTCGTACGAAAGTACAAAAAAAAACTTCATGGAAATGATCGCAAGTTGTAGCACTACCCCGCTGGGCACCACGCTTGCCACGCATTCGGGTGATCCCAGGGCAAGCAGAAATGCTTGTGTCAGAGCCCGACGGATTCCGGGGGCGAGCAAAATGAAGTTTCTAAATTTTACTAAACTTCGGTTTGCAAGTTGGAACGTCTGATCGATGACCTCAAAAAGCTTGGAGATGGAAGCAATAATGCGTCGCAGAACTCTACATGTCATGTGCGTTCAGGAAACGAAGTGGTGTAATACCGGAAATAAAGCGTGTTTTCTTGATTTAAAAACTAAGTCATTTAAGATGTTTTACCATGGAACGGTCAATGGACGAAGCGGTGTCGGTGTTATTGTCGCGGCAAATCTTCTTAATAATATCGTTGGTATTTCAAAAATAAGCGACCGCTTGATGAGTGTAAAACTCATTATAAACAATGAAATGTGGAACATTGTTAGCGCGTACGCCCCACAAAACGGTTGCGATCAATCGGAAAGGATAAATTTTGGTCAGATTTCGGTAATTTACTCAGAAATATACCCATCGAGGAGATGCTTTTCGTACGCGGAGATTTAAACGGCCACGTTGGAGAATCAAATGTAGATTTTGAGGACTGGCACGGCGGTAAAGACTTTGGAACCCGAAATTCTGCTGGTGAAGACATCCTTGCAGCATGTAAAGCCCACGGTCTCACTGTTTTAAATACAACGTTTATAAAACATCAACGATATCTTATCACCTATAGCAGTGGAAGCCACGAAACACAAATAGAATATCACCTTTGGAAAAGATCGATGAGAAACAGTGTCAAGGACTGCAAGGTAATCCTTGGAGAATCGCTAGTTAGCCAACATCCGCTGCTCATTACAGAATTCTTCACAGCGGAACCACCAAAAATACGAGAGCCTGTTGGAAACCTAAAATCCGGTGGTTTAACTTACCGAAAGAACGAGGCACAAGATTTATTGCACGCGCTAAAGAAGTACTTCTTAATATAAACGTTATCGCAGAACAGCATGCACGAGGCATGCATGACACACGCAAAGTCTCTTCTAGGAACGATATCAGGACATCATCACATCGAGAAAGAAACATGGTGGTGGAATGACGAAACCAAACGAGTTGTGACCGACAAGAAGCAAGCTTTTCAAGCGTGGACAAAATGTGATCGGAGCAAAGATATCGAAAAGTCTCGACTTGCACTTGAATATGAGCGACTTAAAAACGTTACAAAGAGAGTCCTGGCCCAAACCCGAGCGGCAGAAGCGGAAAACCTTTACCAGGACTTGGAACAAATATCCTCACGATCAGCAGATAGAAGACAAGCTATTCAAGAAGTTCAAACGTCGTACAATAGTATAGTGCCAAATATTTTTAAACTCGCTGCGCAAAGGCGAAAAAATGCGATGGAAATAACGTCGACAAAATACATCAAAGCCTCCTACGGGCACTTACTAACAAACGAAAAGGACATCTGTGATAGGTGGCTTGAATACTGTAAGGACCTGCTTAAAAAACAGTTTCCACGTGATCGCGTCCCTGCAGCTGATCCATTCGAGAAGTACAAGTACGACGACGTAAGGCACAGAGTAAGCGTGGGGTGGATGAAATGGCGAGAGAATTCGGGAATCTTCTGTGACCGAAAATTCCCACTTAAATTGAAGGGAAAACTTTACACCGCGGTGATTCGGCCAGCTCTTACATATGGTTCGCAGTGCTGGACAATATACGAAGCGCTTAAAAATAAAATGACGGCAGCAGAGATGAAAATGTTAAGGATGTCGACTGGAGTTACGAAACGCGACTGCATTAGATCTACGCACATTAAAGGAAGTCTACACATAAAGAATTCGGTAATCGAACAACTTGAGTCGGATAGAATTAGCTGGTATTGCCACGTTCAAAGAAGATCTCCGGAAAATCCCGTTAAGAAGGCAATATCAACTACGGTCGCTCCTACTAAAAGAAAACTAGGTAGGAAAAAGAATTCCTGGATTGCTCAGATGGCAAATTCACAACAACGGCTGGGGCTAACCGCCGAAGAGATACAGGACCGAGCAGTATGCAGACGCGTTCTGCGATCTGCGACATTAGCCAACCCCATAAGCGGAGCAGTAGCGATGCAGTAAAAATGGGAAACTCGCTATGCATAAGTTCGTGTAGCGGGGAAAGGGCTAGTAAAAGGAAAAGAAGAAGAAGACAAAAGTCAAAAATGTAGCCAGTTCAGCTGCATTTTTTTTAACATTTGTTAATATCTCTTATTTCGAATAACTTTGGCTCAACGACGAGGCATAGAAGCAATTAGCTTTGAAATAGTATCCTGCGATATATTTTTCCACTCACTTTTCAAAGCATTGTAGAGCTCTATCTTGTTGGAAAAACGTTGTGCAGCGACCCTGTTTTTAAGAATGCTAATCAGGTTTACGATGGGATTTAAGTCGGGTGATTGGGCTGGCCAATCAAGGGCACGAATCTTACTATCCTTTATCCACTCTTTAATCAACTTCGATGTGTGTTTCGGATTGCTATCTTGTTGAAACACAAACAAAGTGGCATTTCCCACTGTGCATGTGGTAGCATTATCTACTGATTCTAGAATCGATTTGTATTGGAATCGGTCCATAATTCCTTCGATTTCGTGGAATGGACCTAAACCTCCTGCCGTCCATACCATCAAACTATCACCACCATCCATAACAGTGGGTGTGCAGAATCTACAATTAAGTCGTTGTTCTTTACACCGTGTGACATGACAAATCCCATCAGAATTCAATAAATTGAACTTAAACTCATCGCTGAAAAGAAATGTTTTCCATTTTTCAGCGGCCCAGTGTTGATATTTTCTTGCAAAATTTAGCCTGATATGAAAAAAGAGTTAAGTTTGAATTATGTTTAAGTTGCACAATTGGTTCTTTAAATTCCATTTCGCGAGCATCGGTTTCTTGCATGATCTATAACTTCGAAGATTATTCTCTATAGTACGCCAACGCACCGTTCTAGCATCAATGTTTTAATTTAGTAATTTAAAAACTTCATTTGAACTTATAAATGGTTGCTTTTTAATTACTTAGTCCTGTCATAAGTTCTGTTACAAAATAGAACCGTTAACTTATTTTTCAGAGCACATGCACAGATCAGTGAAGAATACTAGTCAGTTTGCAAACTATTAACATGAAGTGGGACGTTAAAGAGAATCGAGTCGCCGTAATAGCTTTGCATAGATGCGAAAAGAGTAGAGGACAGGTTGCCCGCTTGTCTTCCGTACGAATGCGGTAGTAAAGGCAGTGCGTGAACGAATTCGGAGAAATCCCCTTAGGAAGCAGAAGATCATGTCCAAGGAATTTGATATATCAACCGGATCCATGTCTAGGCTGATTCGGGATGATATGCATTTGAAAGCCTATCGTCGGTCCACGGGTCATCTTCTAACTTCTCAACTAAAAAAAATTAGACTGAAAATATGCAAGCGACTTTTGCAGTGGCACGCGAACAATGGCCATGAAAACATTTACGGATGAGAAAATTTTTACCGTGGAAGAAGTTTTCAACAAACAAAATGACAAAATCCATGCCACTTCATTTAAGGAAGCGAAAAAAGTTGTTCCAAATGTTCAACGGGGACATCATCCCGCTTCCGTAATGGTTGCACCATGGTGCAAACGTTTACCAAGAAGTGACTTAGATTCAATATTCCTGGCTTTATAGCAGTATAAGATTGGGTGTCGGTGAGTACAGATCTGAATTCACTGGATTATGGTTTGTGGTCAGAATTGAAGAACATGGCATGCAAGCCTTAAAACAGCATTAACCAGAGCAGCGTCCACGATCTTCAGGGAAACCGTACGTGCCGCTATAGCCCAATGGCCACACGGTTTGGAAGCTTGTGCTAAAGCAAAAGCCAATCATTTCGAGTGAATCCAATTTTTTTTAATAATCCGTAATGCGGTCTAATGAATGAAATAATTTTGAATACAATATGTTTCCTGTTTTTTTTTTATAGCCTTTTATATGTTATTTATAACAGAACTTATGGCAGGACTAGGTACAACGCAAATGATTCTATCTGTTTGATTCCCGTTGCGCGATATGTTTTTATTAGTCATGAAATAATAGATTTACTAATTTTATATTTTTTAGCTAATGTTGCCTGAGAGTCTCCAGACTTAAATTCTTCAATAATCTCTAGTTTAAAACAAGGGGGATATCTTTGCCGCGACGTTATTAAATCTCATCAAATTCGCATCTAAGTGAATAGAAAACTGATCAAAGACAATGAGCCAAGTTCAAAGACATAGAGTTTATAACATTTTATGTGTGACCTGACTGGAAAAGTACTGTTAGCACTTTGCTTTTGACATTGAATTATAAAGTTGCTTAAATTTGGCAATTTATTTTTATTGTCGTGTTTTTTTAATTCTGAAGTGGGTACTACAATATTATTTTCTCAAAAAGTTATAAATTTCAAAATATACTCATATATACATCATTCCATATACATTTCTCTTTATTTGGGAAGATACAAAGTTGAAAACATTCACTGTGAAGTATCAATTTCAGATGGTTGCTTAGGTTTTACACAATACGTCGTAAGCTTTGTGGCTAGACACAACAAACAAATCTGAGGACTTAGTTCTGCATCCACTCCGATTTTGGTAATAGACACTCAAATGATCGCGCGTATTACCATCAGTAGCATTAAAATGTCTTATTTGTTTGTAGGATCGTCAATAAAGGAGCGAATCTTAACACCAATTGGTACAACAATTTTAATGTACTTACACAAATTTAAGGTATAGTTGACTGTGTTTGTGCTTAGTTAATTTAAAACACGAAATGCAGTCGGATGCAACTTCAAGTTTCGATGAAATACAACAAATAATTGCATCTGAAGTGATGTCAGGGTGGAAACTTGAAATATGAAACCATTCCAATGTACGAACAACATGTTAATAGCTAGCAACACAAAATACCACAAGCTCAGTACAACTGGAAGATACGCATTGTTTAATTCGCTTTTTCGGATTCTAAATTTGACTTGGTAGGAAGCGCCCGAATACCGACCCATAGCTGTTACAGCTAAAGCAAAGGTAGACCTTTCACTGTCCTCTTCTTTCATTTAACCTTGGAATACGAAAACAATTCCCACAGTTGGTGAGTTACGAGTACTCTATAGCAATTAGTTATGATCTTATTTGCGTCATCACAATCATCCACCTGGCTCAGCCCAAAAGGAAATAACCAGGCGTCAACAGCCACCAAAAACCGGCAACAACCGATCATTACATATACGTCTCTATTCGGATACTCCAGAGCTCAGATAAATAAGTTTAATAGCTCCAAGTACTTCAAGAAGGTATCCAGCATAATTGAGTTCACACCAGAACACAATGCGCCTTCTGTCTTGATGATTAATTCCTTACCTCTGTTCGTACCTCTGCTGTGTGCGTCTATGTATACAGCAATCTTTTTTATTGTACCATAAAAAGATATATCCCCAACAACAACAACGGCAAAGCTGTTAATCTCTACTCTGTGGCTTATTAATACAACAAAACCGACAGACGCGCAAATGGTCAAGGGTCTGACAAACACGAACAAAATGCCAAAACGCCCATGTAGAACATTAAACAGGGAAGGAGACGCCATTAATGTGATATAAAACTAAAAAAAAAAATCAAGAGAAGACAAAATAAAAGAAGATACGAATAAAGAGGTAAGAGTTTAACAAAGCGAGTATGTGCCATTAAATTCAGAGCGCCTTACCGAATAGACCCAACTGAACGGCCGACACGGAATAATAACAACAACAAGCAATCAAACGTTCGGATGCTAAACGAAGGTCAAGGGTGACATGGAGTCTTGAACTTGAGACAAGCTACATAGATTTGGGTTTAATTAGACCAAATCCAAGAGCAAATCCAAACTAAAACCAGCACAAAATTCAAGAGCAAGATCACGTTGGTTTAGGCTCGGATCAGCTGTGAAGTGAAATACGAGTAGTAATACGAATCCGTGATACATATTCGTGCTGATAATCTGCGGTTTAGGTGACATTGTGCAACTGTCGTTCTGTATCCATGGGAACTGAACCTACATGCTATATGGTAGGGTCCAGCTACAAGAGTCAGCAAAGGTTAGGAGCACCGCTTTTTTCACTTTGTTTCGGTTTATTATGCCAGATTAAGATCTGAGAGATTAATTTCTTTCTCTTTGCCTTGTTAGCAGGCTGCTTCTTTTTTTTTCATTAATTTCATGGTGTCCATGATGCTTGGTTAACGTAGTCCTGTTCTTGTATTTATCCATAAACTGCCACTTTTACTGTCAATGTAAATGATTTTATTGGGTTGACTATAATAGTTAAAAATTATTCAGGCCGACAGACTCAAAGGAATCGTGGACATTGTGATTGTTGTGTCAATTTGAGAAAAATGCCCAAGGAAGAGACTTCTATGCTTATTTTGAGATTTAAATTTTTTTACTTTTATTATTTATTTTTTGTTTTGGTTCACCTTTCACTCAAAGGGATATGCCTTCCGGGAAATGTAACACACATATGTTTTCTCTTTAAATTTTTTTTTTCTTTGAAACCAAACCATGACAACAATTGATAGGTAATTGAAATTTCAGTTACTTGCATCAATTCCAAGGACAAATCTCTTCCTTTCGGAGGATTAAATGAAGAGGAGGATCTTTGCATAATAATTATTTGTCGGTGAGCTGTTAACGCACAAAATAAGCCATAGGATCCTACCTACTGCAACGAGTGACAATTGACACTGATAAGGTCTGGGGCAAGAGAATTAAGTCATAAAATTTGGCAGCTTTATCGTTTTATTGCGGTGTGTCGATGTCGATTTATGCTATTCAGGTTTTCGTTTTCATTTATTACAATGTCCTCTGTCCTCTGAAGTAGGCGATGTTAGTTGGTATTTCCAGGAGCAACATTCTAGTCCTTATCTGCATAAATATACATAAATGTGTGAATAGAAGTGAGAGCTATTTGCATTATTTCTACCTGCCCAAAAGGTACAAATATACGTTTGTATATAAATATTGCCAAGTGATTGATTTGTTTAAGATCGTGCAAAGTTTTATGTGTTTATTGAGTAGCGATTGACAAAGGTACGGGTACATGCACCACAAGCTCGTATAAATGCGCTCAGATATAGATGAATGTGCGCATACTTGTCGAAAGTATGAACGCAGTTGATTATTGACTTAATAAATAGCTGCAAATAAGCGTCATTGAGTCTAGTATCGCTGTTTGAAGAAACCAACAATTCTAACAAGAGAAAGATTAAAGCTAAATTTGTTCAATTGGCATGTATCCATCCCTCTATAGATGGGAACGAATTATTGATCAAAGATTACTTCTACAAGCTTTTAGAAAAGGCGCTGATTTCAATGGTACAGTGAAAAAGAAGAAAATCTTTGGTTCGACACGACGGTGGGGAAATATAATCTGCGCGACTATATTTTAGAAGCAAATACAGACTGATAGCAATTTGCAGTGCAACCAAACATAACCTCAACCAGAACATGAATTCATCGAGCAACCGAGCGGCGTCAGACACTTTTAGAGTATCCAGAACATTCACTGTCAGCATGTCATTGTTAGTTCCACTCCAAGGTCCCTTGTTTGACGAAGAAAGTCGGCAAGTACCTACTCGTATTTTCATATATCTACATACATATATAGTTGAAACATGGCTATAGATGAAGACGGTTTTTCTCACAAAACAACAAAAAGATAAACAACAGCTTCTGTGAATCCAAACCCGCAGTGGAACTCATTGCAAGGTATCACCCTAAAGGTGATGATCAGTAGTATTACCAAGGGCTAAAAACAAACTAAACCAAAACTCATGCAGAGATGAGTAAAAAAAAATATTCTAGTACCACCATACATAGTCAGTTCTGAGGCTGAGTGATGATCGCAGTAGGCTACCGACGGACAGGGCAGTAACAGTCAAAGCATTATACGCGCTCAGATCTGTGGTTATTAAAATTCGAATCCTACAAGACTACTGGTATGGATGGCTAAATGCAATAAATGACATTTTCAATCAACTAAGAAAGAGATCCCACGAATTGCACTAAATAATGTGGCATCGATTTTTGAAATGTTGCCTTCGAAGTATTGCTGGTGTTAACGACTAAAGGCAAAAAACGTAGACAAATTTCTGCACTGCGTCTTTTTCTTCATATATTGTGTTTGTTTATTCTTCTCTCGTGCTTTAACGGATAATTCACTCAGCCAAAGTCGGACCTATTTCGTATTGTTTTAACATAGGGTTTGGTGCACACCGCCGTAGTACGTAATTAAGTGCCGATCTAGCTTAGTTAATAGCATATTTAGTATAGTTAGACCGTGTGATTTGTATGAGTTAAATTCATATATATATCTTCTTCCGCTGAGTTTCTCGTTCCGAAAACGATTTCTCTTTGTCAGTCATCGTATTCGTATCCATCGAATTCCCTCTGATAAAAAGATGCCTCCCTTGGAAGAAGTCATTTAAATTGTGTGTCTAGTCTCTGACCTTTCGGCACTAGTTAAAAGTCGACGAACGTTCCAAATTGCGATGCATGCCCAGAGGGGTAGTGTATTCATATATATTCGTGCACTTAGATGATCTGACAGCTGCAAAAGCTGAGCTGCATACCAATGCAGTTAAGACAGAAGCTGTTATATGCCTGGTGACTCCAGCGACTTGGACTTCTTGCCACTGAAGGGACTGGTGTAATACTATGCGTCTCAAACGCCCATCATACGGCCTGTAGCAGCTCAAACATAAACAAACCGGGTGAGCCTCTACTAGAATTTATTAATTCAAACAACTTACAAATTCTAAACCAGGGAAACAACCCCACTTTTATAATCAGTATTAGGACAAAGCTCCTAGATCTCACTCTATATATTAATTTTATTAAAAACTTTATAGGAAACTGGCGTCTTTCATCCGAAACCTCAATATCGGATCATCGCCACATCATATTTGACCTTGAACTAGGTATTATTATAGTTGAACAATACAGACAACCCAAACTCAGAACAGAGACTAGAAAGGTCTTAAACAAGGCTAAACGTAATGGTGAATGGGAAATATACAGAAGAACACTCACCATGTACAACCAAGATATTAGAAGGGCTAAGAGAGAATCGTGGAGAATATTCTGCCATACAATCCAAGTTGTGCCCACTTTAATACTCGTAAAATACTCTCAAAGCAGCACACTAATCCTATCGGGTCAATGAAATAACCTGATGGCACATACGCCGAAAACGGGCCACAGACTCTTCAGATCTTAGCCGAAACACACTTCCCAAACTCGACGACAGTTCCAGAAGCCCAAGAATATACTCCCCAGAGAAGGATAAATAGACCGCTCAGAGAAGGCTACAACAAAGCAAAGGCAATGAACTCTTTTCAATCCTTCAAAGCCCCTGGTGAGGATGTGATATTCCTAGCTCTACTACAAAAGGGCATCCCTCAACTACTACCTGTACTAATCAACCTATTCAGAGCTAGCTCCGCATGGGGATACTTGCCAAAAAAGTGGAAGGCGGTTGCTGTCAAATATATACCTAATGTATATATGAACTGCCAAAGTCATATAGACCAATCAGCCTCACTTCCTTTTCCTCAAAACTATGGAAAAAATCCTCGGTAGACATATCAGAGACGGGGCACTCCAAATGAACCCCCTTCACAAACATCAATATGCTTATCAAACTGGAAAATCAACCACATACGTTCTATAAAATCTAACCACAAGGATTGAAAAATCTCTCAGAAGGTAGAAGGAGTATTTGATAATACAGAAATCTCCCAGATGTATAGAGGCATTTAAAACATGGGAGTTGACGACACCACATGCAAATGGATAAAATGTATGTTAGAGGATAAAATAATAAAACCATCACTAGACACCAATAAACTCTGTGTGATAGCTACGAAAGGATGCCCTCAGGGAGGAGTACTAACACCCCTACTATGGTCCATTATAGTTATTGAACTACTGATTATACTCAGCAATGGTGGTTTCTATGTTCAACAATATGCAGACAACATTGCTATCCTAATCAGAGGTAAATTCAAGTACACAATCTCGGATCGCCTCCAGAGGGCTTTGAACCTATTTGCTGAATGGTGCACAAAAGTTGGCCTCAAAGCCAATTCCAAGAAAAGCACCAATGTTAGAATCGCTAAGAGAAGAAGGGGAGAAAGACTCAGAAATGCCACTCTCTTCGGTAAAACAATAGAGTTTTCAACGGAAGTCCAATATCTAGAAATCACACTGGGGAAAAAACTTACGTGGAACACTTTCTAGGACTATTGATAGCTGGAAAAAGTTGGAGACTTAATCCCAAAATGACACAATGGATGTACACGGCAAGACTTATCATCACGTATGCAGCCGCCGTTTGGTGGCATAAAGCAACGCAGAGGTCAACACAGGCCAAACTCAACAAACTACAGCGACTAGCCTGTGTCTGTGCACCTGGTGCAATAAAAACTGCACCAACGACTGCGCTTGAAGTTATCCTAAACATCCCACCATTTCATAAAAAACAAGTTTATGCTGCAGTTCTTCATAAATTCGAAAAAAACGAAGTACATCCTTGGAATACACTTAATAGACAAAGGTCTACCACGATATAACTTTCGGCAAAGCTTTAAGGTTACATTTCCAGACAGTCTTAACTGGTAACAGGAAAAACCAACATTTGCCAAGGACTCACATGTATGTTACACAGATGGATCCAAAACTAATGAAAGAGTTGGAGCCGGAGTATACGGTCCTCGCACTAAGGCATCCTTACACCCCAGTATGTATACAAGTAGCTCAGTATTTCACGCTGAAATCCATCCAATAGAGCTATGCATTCGAGAGAATTTGAATAGACATATAACAAATAAAAACATTTATATTCTCTCCGATAACAGAGCAGCCTACTTGTAATTAAAGCGGACTGTCTTCAACTCCTACAAACACTGGCCACCACAAATAAAGTTCATCTCATTGGGTGCCAAGACACAGCGGACATGAAGGCAACGAAAAAGCAGACGATCTAGCTAGAAAAGGATCCGCACCTCAATTCATGAAGCCAATTAATGCAGTAAAAGGAAGTATTAAAACCTGGGTAGAGGAAAAAAAGCTTCATTTCTGGAGGAAAATCGAAGAAACAGACAAACCAAAAACTGTATGCCAAACTGTTGCCACGAGAAAACAAAACAACGTAGAAGTCAGATTCGAGTGACCACGACCACAGGCTTTCTCACAGCACACTGGGCATACCACAAGACAACACATGCAGACTTGCAACACATGCAGTCGAGGATGTGGAAACAACAGAACACATACTATGTGACTGCAATGGTTTAAGCAAAACACGTCATCGTTAGCTAGGCAAATTCTACCTTGAAGCAGCGAATATAGTTGCCTGCTCACCTAAAGACATAGCCGCATTCCTAGTCAATTGTGGCATCATGGATGAGCTCTAAATGGAGGATGCCACAATAGGCCTAGTTGTGGCCGCAGTGATCTGGGATTCCTAATACCACCGCTTAGTGCAATTTAATCTAATATAATCTAGATGGTGCCGCAGTTTCGTACTATTTTCCTTTAATTTTTGTAGTTCAACTTCGGGTATTCTCATCAGATGTTAATGCGTGTTAGCCTCATTTTGGAGAACGCGACACGCACCAATGTTATTCATCGGTTTCGGTGTCCTCTTCGAATCCGAGATGTCCTATTCAAAAACAGATCTTGGTTTTCCAATCTAATTTATCTGGATATGCACAATCACTAAGTGAAAGTTTAGAATAAGTGATGTGTCCTTACAAGTACTGAAGCACAGGCGGCAAATATGTTAACGAGATGAAATATTTGCAACCAGAAAATGGTGAACATAATTTTGCATCGGATAGAACTTTCCTATAAGCAATCATATTTTTGAGGTGGTAAAAAGTTTTATCTACAAAGGCTCCCCCGTTTACTCGGCAACAGAAATTAAGCGGAGACTACATTTGCTAATTCCTGCTTTTATGAGCTGAGCAGACAGTTCACAAATAGAGTTCTACGAGTGTTTCGAAGGACCAAGAATACGTCTTGTTAATGTCTATCCCATTATTATGGTTCTTCAAATTTGTCAAATTGGATAAAAAAAAACAATAATTGATTTAAAATTAATAATCACGATGTGATTTTTGGTTCAATTTGTTCTCCTGATACAAATTCCTTAGGGATATAGAGTTCTTCCTGTACTACCCTTTCACCTATAGTTAAAAAAGTATGGACATTTTCCATGTTAAGTTTAGCTTTACATTAAAGATTAAATTAACTTAGTATTCGGACTACATACTAAGCCAGAGATGAGCCTTTATTATATCAGGAGTAGGGCTGCTAATAGCGATTTGTTTTGACTGATAGATCTTTCTCTATATAAAACTTTCAAACGATGCCTTAAATTTGTGTAGGTTAGGTTAGGAAAGAGTGGCTGTTGGAAATACCAACCCACTTAGGTCTATTGGCCCATTGTGATGCCACGTGGATCTATGATCTTCTTACTACTGGAACCAGTTTGAGCTTATAATAAAGCGTAGGAGACTGTTAACGTCTATTTTTTCTAGATCGTTTAGGTCGTTGTAGAAGAAAGCTCCTAGATGAAGCTTCCTTTTCTGAGAGAGAGCTGGGCATGTGCAGAGTAGGTAGGGGATTGTCTCCTCCTCTTCCTCGTCCATGCAGCTTCTACAGAAATCGTTAGTAAAAGCGCCAAGCCTTCTTGCGTGCTTGCCTATGGGGCAGTGTCCGGTAATGACACCTATTATGGCGCTGAGATGTTTCCTATCTAAAAGGATCAGACACTTAGATCGACTCAGATCCAGCCTTGGCCAGATCTGTTTGGTCGATAGACACGTTTGTCCAGCAGTCCACCTAAGGTCTGTTCTTTTATTGGCATCTAGCTTTAGTGTTAGTTTGCACGTAGCGATTGGTATACCTATACTACCTTTGTCCGGTAGGATAGGTAGAGTGGTTCCAATTTTGGCGAGTTCATCGGCTCTGCAGTTCCCTGGAATGTCTCTGTGGCCCGGCACCCAACAAAGGTGAATAGGTGAATAGCTGCAGTCGCAGCTACTTGCTTGCTAAAAATATCGAGGGGTGTCAAGTGAAGCAGAATATCTAATGCCGCAGAGAGGGTAGACCGCAAAGCTCCGCTTGTGCTTAGACATGCTGTTCTTTGGACTCTGCTTAGTTTAATGAGGTTGACTGCATTCTCTAAGGCCGTCCACCAGACAACCACCCCGTAAGTAAGTATCGGTCTTATAACCGAGATGTATAGTCAGTGGGTTATGCGAGGTTGAAGGCCCCATTTGTTCCCAATGGCTTTTTTTGCAAGAGAATAAAGCTATTGTAGCTTTATTGACTCTTTTTTGACTATTAGGTTTCCAGTTTAGTTTCCTATCAAAAATGAGACCCAGATATTTTGCTGTATCGGAGAAAACTAAACTGGTACCGTTTATTGAAGGTGGGTCTATGATTGGAATTTTATATTTCCAAGAAAAGAGGACAAGATCAGTTTTATGGGGGTTTATTCCCAATCCACAGCGATCTGCCCAGCGGGTTAATCTGTTGAGATTTACTTGGAGGAGTTCTTTAATGGTATTTAGATGTTTTCCTGAGACGGCTATGGCAACGTCATCCGCATAGGCAATCACTCTGCTACCACCCGCTTCCAGGTATATCAGTAGTTCGTCAACTACTAAGTTCCAGAGAAGGGGAGAAACGACACCGCCTTGCGGCGTACCCCTACTGACATATCTTTTAGCAGAAGTCTCACCCAGTTTGGAGTTGATTATCCTGCTTTTTATCATTAGACTAAAAAGCTCCCCAAGTGAGCCGTCTACCTGCAGAGTTGACAGCGCAGTCGTGATTGCGGATGTGTTGACGTTGTTAAAGGCGCCCTCTATGTCTAGGAAAGCAACCATTGTGTAATCCTTATATTGTAGGGATCGTTCGATGTGGCTAGTCAGAGAGTGCAAAGCCGTTTCCACCGACTTTCCTTTACAGTAGGCATGTTGAGCCGTAGACAGAAGTCTTGAATCAACTTTAGCTCGAATATGGATATCAATCAGTCGTTCTAAAGTTTTCAGAAGGAATGATGATAGACTTATAGGTCTGAGGTCCTTTGGGACTACATGAGAACATTTTCCAGCTTTGGGAATGAATACTACATTGACTTCTCTCCATAACAGTGGAATGTGGATAAGTTCTACACAGCTCCTCATAATATTTTCCAACACTGGTAGAATAATATCTGAGGATCTCTGTAGCTCGGCAGGTATAATACCGTCCGGACCAGCAGACTTGTATGGTTTGAAGCTATGCAGCGCCCAGAGCAGTTTGTCTCTCGTAATCAGACCATGAATTTTGGTCACGGTTGCAGTAGGCCTGTTTGGGCTGCTACTGGCCGCGAGTTGGGAGCTACCTGGAAACTGGGTGTCCCGAAGCAGGTTGAGTGATTCATCACTTGAGGTTGTCCAAGAGCCATCGGTTTTTTTCAAACAGCTGGGCATCATAGGATTTGTGGATTTTTCTTAGCCGCGATGCCTCAGAGGTTTCTGTAATTTTGTCGCAGAATGACCTCCAGGATTGTCGCTTTGCCTTCCTCAGTTCTTTTTTGTATAATTTGAGGGATTCTTTATATGAGTCCCAGTCGGTCACTTTTCTTGTGCTTTTTGTTGCGTTGAAAAGTTTTCTGCAGGCGTTTCTGAGCAGTCCCAGTGTCGATGTCCACCAATGTGGCTTTTTCTTGACCCTTGGTTGAATAAGAGGGCAGGAAGCGGCCATAGCCTTATTGAGAGTCAGAGTAAATTCCCTGACTTTCATTTCGAGCTCATTGGTGTCACGCGGGGAACTTGATAGTTCAGAGGATATCGTTTTCGACAGTATTCCTCTGTATTTTGTCCAATCAGTTTTCCGGTAGTTCCGGAAAGCTGGTTGGCGGGGGGGAGCATCACTCAGACTGAATTGGATGTATCTATGGTCTGAAAAGGAGTGTTCAGACGATACCATCCAGTTTGTTAGCCTTTGGGTGATGCTGTCGGAGACAAGAGTAATATCTAATACTTCTTGTCGGTTTTTTGTTATGAAAGTGGGCTCATTGCCAATATTGCAAATTAAGAGGTTAGTACTTAAAATATAGTCTAAAAGTGACTCACCTCTATCATTGATGTCGGTACTGCACCATCCGTGGCCTACCACAAACTTGCTGCTGCCGGGGGCGGGGGAAGTGATAGGACCATGGCTTGCCACAGTCTTAACACTCCCTGAAGGAGTTTTGGTAGCAGCGACAAGTCCGTGGCCTGCCACAAACTTGCTGCTGCTAGGGGTGGAGGAAGTGATAGGACCCTGGCTTGCCACAGTCCTAACACTTCCTGAATTCTTATTTTTTGGCTCGTTCTGTTTGCCTTTAGAGGATGGCGCACCATGGCCTGCCACAGTTTTGCCTCCTCTCGGCAATGTAGGAGCCTTGCCGGTAGTCGGTGTAGTCACCGTTCCACCGCCCGGTATTGAAGGAGTACCGGCCTCGGTTTTTGTTTTTTGGTTATTTTCCATTAATGGTCCCACGAGTAGCGGAGAAAGAGGTGTCCATCTGTACAGAGATCCGCTGTATATAGATAAGGCTAGCTAATCCGGAGGTCGCCAGGTATCCGGATACTCCGTTCGCGACTGAGCTATTTTTGGAGATACTGGGCCCTCAGCCAGGTTGATCTTCAGCACGGGTCGTATAACACCTTGATCCAGCCCAGGGGAATGATGGAGTGCTTTGGAGTTGGGGAGGGGGGGAGCATCCTTTGGTTTCACGACTCGTCTGGAGAATTTCTTCTCGAGACTCATTGACCTTACTCAGCCTCTACAACTTGACAAGTTCGATGCTCGCGGTAGAAGTACATTTGTGTAGCTCTCTAACATTTATGATCAGCATTGTTTGGCAAATCATCATGAAAGAAGACTTCCGTGTCATTTAAAAGTAGTCCTCATTTTGTGGAACATGCCAAAAATTGCATGAATTTGTTGGTCTTCGTAATTCACAAGTCGTCCTGCTCATAAATTTCCTACCACATACATAGAGTCAAAAATGTTCAGTTCAGCGTCGATCAGAAAAGTTTGCATATTGTCCGTCCAGCTCCCGAGATTCTTCGCGTGATTTCTGCGTTGGTGTCATTGTCGGAGTTGATAGCGGAGTCGAGGTAGATAAAGGCCATTAATACCTCAAAGTTGTAGTTGCCTATCATGACATTTTGTCCTGTGTGTATCTCATTGTTGAGAGCGTAAACTTTCCTTAGTTGGCCGCTAAACCAATTGTTGCTGCTTCTGCTTCAATAGTCGTAAGCGCTCCATTAACAGCCTGCTGTATTCTTCCCATTAAGTCAATTCCGTCTTCATATGCAAGTAACTGAACAGACTATTGAAAGATGGTTCCTCTGGAATTGGCTTGTGAGTTTCGCAGAAATCTTTCAAGAACGATGTTGACAAAATTAGGTGATGACGGGTCGTCTAGTTTAAGACATTGCAGGTCACCGTTTTGCAATTACCAACCTTGATGGAGCAGCGTCATCCTGCATAGTTGAATGAGCTTGACAGGGATGCCACAACTAAACATGACTCTGTATAGATGCTGTTATTTGCGGCTTTGAAATTGATGAAGAGGTGGTGTGTATCGATTTGGATTTGTTGTATTTCTTCCAAGATGCGCCGTAATGTGAAAATATGACTTATGATGGTCTAAAACAACATTGACAGGGGCTGGTCAGACTGTTTTCAAAAGCGTTCACATAAAACGGCAAACAAGATTTTAAGTGCGATTTTGAGGAGTCTTATTCCCCTGTAGTTGTAGCAGTTCTATGGATCTTCCTTCTTTAGAATAAAACAGACAATGCTGAGGCTGCATTCTACGGGAATACTTTCATTTTGGAGATGATGTGTGCTCTGCATCCAATCATCACCTGATGTTTTAAACAGCTCGGCAGTAAAACCATCGGGTTCTCAGCTTTGTTGGATTTAACCTTGTCCTAACTTCATACTCGTATTGGTCGGGTGGTCTGAAATCTTGCCTGCCTTAGTCCATGTTGAATCGTTTATTCTGTCTAACGGTGATGACGACAATGACCGTTTAATAGTCTGTAGAAATAATTTTTCTACAGACTATTAAAACAACACCGGCTGTTGTTCTACTTTGGGATTTCTGTTCGGGCTTCGGTAGAACTTCCGAACTTTATTCTTAAGGGAGCACCTCTCTAAAGCCTCACTCGAGCGCCTCTCGTGCTCTTTCTTATTTCTTCTGAGGAACCAATGTTTTTCGCTTCTTTTCTGCTTGTAGAAACCGGAATCCGTCTCGTTCTTTTCTGCAGGGTCACTCTGTATATCCGATGGTTTTACAGGTTTGCCTGTGTATATTCGTCATGCGTAGCCGTGGCATAAGTGGTAGTGTGTCTTCCCTGATACCACATCATTGTTTTTCCAATCCTCAAGAAAGGAGACCCTGAGTCTTCTTATCAACGCCTAAAAGATCCTATCTGTCGTATTTTGTGAACGCCTGAAACCGTTCGTGAACAACCTGATTGATCCATACCAGTATGGCTTTAAGCCAGGAAAGTCCACCATCGACCATATATCAAAAAAGGATTTAGACAAGGCAATGCGCTACAATGCGATTTCATTAACATCATTCTTGAAAGAATAGTGCAAAACTCACGCGCCAACACAAAAGGCACAATCTTTCAAAAGTATGTCTAATTACTCGCATACGACGATGATATTGACATAATTGGAAGAAAGCAGTTTGATGTCAGTGGCGTTTTCGCGAGTATTGATGCGGAAGCGGCGAAGATAGGTTTAACGGTAATCGAAAAAATAATCGAAAGATATAACTTTGAGGAAGTTAAGTTACCTAGGCTCCGCTATCAATTCAGACAACGACACCAGCGCTGAAATCAAACGAAGAAAATCGCTGTTTCTTTGTGTTAAAAAGGCAATTGACTAGCAAAGCCCTCTCTCGAACAATAACAGTGTCCCTGTTTTTTATTTTATATATGTTAAAGACGTTGTGAATTATATGCGAATGAAAATATTGACTCGCATATAATGTACAACATCCTTCTCGGAACGATAGCACTTAGATACAGAGATACAGACCGTACAGTCTGTACGGCGACATCAACTTATCCAGAAGAGTGAAGGTCTAACGACTAAGGTGACTGGATCATGTAGAGCCGATGGACACCAATGCTCGCGTGAAAAAAGTATTCGAATCCGCTACCAAGGACAGCGCAGTACAGAAAGGCCGCGACTCAGGTTGCGCAAGCAAGTGGAAGCGGACCTCAACCAACTTAGCCTAGGTAACTGGAGGCTTGTTGGTTGAGGCCCAGATCTACGCCGGACTGTAGTGAGACCTTAAGTAAGTAAGGTCATGGAAAAAATTCTACCAAAATCTCTCTGACATTCGATGCATCTCGCGTATCTACAGTATTCTATCCAAACAGCACGCAAATCAAATCGGTCTAATGAATACTCCGAATAGCACCTATGTACATATGTGGAAAGCGGTCTACAGACGCTACAGTTGTAAGCCGGAACCCCATTTCCCAAATTCCACTACTACATACATTGCTTTCGATTATACTCTCCAGAGAAAAATGAATAGACCATCCAGAGAGGACTGGAAATGGGCAGAGGGCTTTTCATTAAGGCAACAACAAATGTCCCATCAATGCATTTGGTGAAGATGGAACCTTCCCAGCACTTGCCCAAAAAGGTATTACTTCTGATAAATATATTCAGTTATGCCTGGCGTTACAACTAAGAAACTGGAAAGGGATAACGATTAAGTTTAAGTTATCTAGCAGTAGATCAACTGATATACCCAAATCATATAGACCTATAAGCCTCTTCTCGTTTTTCCTAAGAACAATTGAAAAAATACTTCATAGACATTTCGGGGATGGTCCACTATATAGGAGTTCGCTTCACAACCAGGAAAATCTACTTCACATGCTCTTCAGGAACTCACCACAGAGATTGGGAAAATCTCTCAGAGACAAAGAAATTGCGGTGGGCTGTTTCGTTGACATTGGTGGTGCTTTCGACAACACCGAACATGCCTGGATATACCGATGCATTTAAAACACAGGGGTAGCGGGTTATCAATTAGCTCTATAATATAGATAACTGGATAAAATCATAGGCACTCCATTACTGGACAGAAATTTATGGTCACTGTCAGGCCAAACAATTTTTACCAACCCCTTCCCTCAGAAGAACAAAACAACGCTTACAGCTTTCTAGAGGTCAGATATACGAAGTAATCGGATTCATAATGGGTCACTGCATAGTGAAAGAACATCGTATGATTATGGGAATAGCTCAAGTAAACAACTGTCGTATTTGAAACGAGTACGAGGACAGCAGAGCATATCCTTTGCCACTGTAACCGCCTAAGCAGAAGACATCTACTTGAGCCAGAAGATATCACTGCCAGCTCATACAAAGACATAGCCGAATTTATTAGAATTTGGCTTTATGTCGGAAACCCCATTTGCTTATCGTACATCAAGGTTCCTACAACAACAATCTACATCTTCGCATAGTCATATAATTTCACAAAGATTTGAAATAGTTAACAAACAAAATTTAAAGATAACTTTGTCGACGGGCGAAACCAGATTGACTCATCAAATTTGTCAAATTATCATATACGATGACACCTGCAAAGTAACCCAAGATACTCGTACATCTTAAAAAAGTTAGGACATCCAGTAATATACAGATTCGAAATCTGTTGATGCATCACCAAAATCAAAATCCGTCAACTCGAAAAACTTTCAACATATGCTCACATATCATTTTATGCTAGATATCGACTTTAAATCAACTCGAATCTGCATATCTACTCGTATGAATCAAATGGATTCAATTAAACCAAGAACAAGAGCACTAAACCATCTGGGTGGTGCGCGGCAAGCCATAAAAGACCAGGGGCTTCGCATGTGGTATTCGTGTATAATATTTGAGCTGATTCGCGTTTTAAGCTTTTTACGCCTCATTATTGCATCCATTCTACTTGGCTTAAAGAGTTGACAAAAAGTTGAGTCGCCACTTTGTGAGTTGCTTATGTTTTTTTTGGTTTCTTGTTGTTTGTTTTGCTCTCTTTTTGTTGTTATTGTTGTTGTAATTTTGTATTTATTTTTTTTTTTTTTTTGGTTTTATTTCCCCTTTGGTTTATTAAGTTTTATTGCAGTCTTCATTATTTCCCAGTTCATCGACTTTTCGCGTGAGTTATTATGGCAGTTTATGTGAAACACGTTTAATAGTCTGTTGACTTGCTCATAATAATAACTGTGTTTAATTTTTATTACACAATATAAATGCAAATAACTAAGTGTGAACATTAAGCACGCAGATAAATGTCTAAGCCGAACGAGATAAATGAAGGGGTTAAGAACTAAATGAAAGATACACCAGCAGGGCTATCCGGCTGTGTGATACTTGTACTCATATGTATAGTTGTGAAAATCGATTGTTGGAATATTTATGCCAATAAATAGCTATTTTGCGGCTTGAATAATTTACCTATTACATCGGATTTTTCTATAAGAACATAACAATTTAATATTTAAGTAAAATACAGAACAATTGAGATATCGGGCTGATATTTATTCCAGTTATAGTGCACAGGTTACATTTAATTATGGAATCGGATCTCGTTCATATGACCACCGCCAGCACGTTCGTAGCGCTCGATTTTGCTGGAGCCAATTTTCCACCACTCTTCCACACATATCGGCCGGAAAGTTGGCAATTTCGCGTTCAATATTGTTCCTGAGTTGCTTTAACCTTGTTGCATAAACCAACGACTGAACGCTATCCCCATAAAAAGAAATCCAACGGCGTTAAATCGTCTGAGAGAGGTTGTCATTCGACCGAACCATTTCTGGAGATTACGCCATTACCGAACTTTCCCTTCAATAGATCAATTATTTGACCAGCTGTGTGGCATGTGGCACCATCTTCCTGGAACCACACATCACTGATGGTAAGTCCATCCAATTCTGGTCGTCCACCATGACACGATAGCCAACTCCATTGACCGTAAAATGACGATCATTTTCATCGACGAAAAAATACGGTCGGAGAACACCTCCGGCATGAAATCCAAACCAAACAATCACTTTTTTTTGGATGCAATGGAGCTTCGTCGCAGAAGATGGTTTATCGATGAATTCAGGATTTTCTTCAAACTTTTCCAGAGTCCAATCGGAAAAGTTTCAGCACTTCAAATGACCAAGAGGATTTAGTTGTTGAGTTAATTTGATCTTGGTAAGGGAGTAGGCGTAGAATCGACTGATTTAGCTCATTTTGAACTGAAGCACTTACGTTTGCGCTATTTTCGGTGCTTCGACCGGTATGTTGTCTCACTAGCACGGAAACATCTCAATAGTGAATATGTTGACTCGAATTTATCTACTATAGCGAGCACACCGTATCGTAATCGTAATCGTGGAACGATTATTACGACCGAAAATTGGAGTAAGTGCTCTTAAAGCTGCGACCACCGACTCAGAATTTCGGTAGCAATTTTTAATACATACTTTTCAAACGTTGCTCGTTCGTTAATTTTACCATAATAAAAACGTAAACCTTGTCTGACGTTTTGACAGATCATAAAAATAGCTTAAGATTGCGTTTATATTAAAATATAAAATTATTATGTCCCTATTGAAAAACCTTTTAGTTAACACTTTCATGTTACTGCAAATGTTTCTTTGTCAATTGCTATTTACAATATCTTTTCAAAAGAATTTATAAGGGTTTCCTTAAATGTTACAAAGCAAGAACCACAACTATTTGTCCACTGTACTTCAATACCACTTTCTAAACTGAATTCTCTCCGTACAAACAGAAGGAGCTACAGTGGTAAAAGTTCCTGGCCACCTCATATTAGGATGAGAATGACAGTAGCAGAGATGATGTTTTACCGTGTCATTCTTCGCTGTACAAGTGGATCAGATACTTGTCTCGCTATCAGATATGTTGTGCATGCTATTCGTCTCTGTTTAGAACTAAATAGGAAGCACCGAAAGCTGTTGAATAACTTTAAGGTATTTGGCGGCATATTTTTTTATTGTGCAACAAATTCATGGGAGATGAGAGAGACAGCGAGAGAGAGGGATTTTCTAGACAAATGTAACCACTCACCAAGGCTTAATTAAATGATTGAAGTTCTCTGATTAGATTCAGAAGATCTTTTTTCACACTATTGTGGAAGTAGTTATAATGTACATAGAGCTTTATTTGCATTTTGGCTGTTGCCGCAAACGCATTCTATTGTAATAGTGTCGAAAGCTTAACGGGCATTTTATCGGCAAGGTGGTCAGAAGTCCGGCGTGACAGGTACTGCATATTACTTGTCTTACCCAGAAGGTGCGTGGCTCATGAAATAAATACGAAAGAGGAAAGGAAAACTGAAAAGCCTGAAAGCATATCGGCAGTTCTCAACTCGACACAATCTCCATCGCAGTCAGTTCGTCAGTTTAAATTGAGAATATGGCTAAGACGCATGCAGTGTAAGAAGCTCGCTTCTTATTCCTATGTAATTCATGCCTTGAACGATTTGCTCATTCGAACAGAGACATAACAGGCAGCCATGGAACATCATCCGCAAAAGCCCTGGCACGGATACTAAGAATTATCTGTAAACAGTCCCTAAGCGAACACCATATCAACCGATATAACATGTCGCAGTGTGGACAGCCTATGTTAAATCTTATCATGTCGATTCAAACATGATCAGAATATACGTTTCCCTGCACAGTCAGGTATGTGCTCGTAGAATTTTCCAAACTGATAAACATGTTGCAAGTCAGAAGGAAGGCTAGAATGATGTTATACAAATGGTGCTAATTTTTACCGTGGTAGTGTAAGAGTATCAAACCCAACGGGTTAGGAAAACGATTTTCCGGTGCTAAGAGACTAATTCGACAGAGGAAAACCGTAAAAATTTCAAACCAGCGAGGAATGACAGCAACGCCTTACTTAAGCGTGTGAAATTTGAATACGACAAAAAACTGAGGCAATAAATTCATGTTTGGCTAATATGCTTACTGCACACTTTGCGACCAAATCAACACTTTTGCGCTTTGTCTACGCAGACCTACGTTAAAGACCTTAACATTCACAAATCCGCTGGTCTAGATGGTATATCTCACCTTCTTCTAAAGAGGTTTTCTTCAACGTTGACAAAACAACTGCGTAAGCTTTTTCATCAATCATACCCTTTAGGACTCTTTCCGAGTCATGGAAAACAGTATTTGTCCCTAAAAAGGGCGAATATATTTCTCTCTCCTTTTACAGACCCATTGTACACGCGGCCCTTTTTCCAAGATCATGGAAACGCTGATACACCACCAGCTCATCTCGAAATATCTCCAAACATGAAAACATCTCAGTGAGCGGCTGTACAGTTTTCGCAGAAACAGGTCCATTGAATGCAAATATAGGAAGATAGGTCATATTTGGTAGTAATTTCGGAAAGTATAGCCTACACGATAAAAGATTCAGATTAATCGATTTTGTAGCGGGACGAAACATTATCGTAGCTAGCATGCGGTTTCCGCATTACGTTATTAATAAGAGGAAAATTCTTGAACAATCAATCGTAAACCAATCTGACCACATTACGATCAACGCAAGGTACTCCTCCAGTATTATGGATGTCCGAAAGTTCCGAGGCGCCAACATTGACTCGAACCATTACCTTGTTATAATATTCAGTTGCGAATATCCCAAACAACGCAAATGCAAGTTCATACTGTGAGGAAGTCCAACGTCGGACGGCTACAATCGCAAGAGATCGACAAATTCTTTACCGATCGATTCGCACTTAATCTTTTAAGAGATCTTATGCCGCCAATATCAAGTGTCGAAAACCAGCGGCAACATTCCCAAAAAGCCAAACCTGAACCGATGAATTAAACCTCAACATTGTTTGTCCGATCATCAGGTAAAGATATCCTCTGAACTGCGCCAACTCAGTCTTCTTAACATCGCCTACAAGATCCTATCTGCGGAATGGTGTGAACACCTAAAGCCGTTCATCAACAATCAAATTGGTCCGTAACAGTGTGGCTTCATCCCAGGAAAGTCCACCATCGACCAAATATTCACACTATGACAGATCTTGGAAAGAAACCCATTAGCTCAGAATAGATACACATTATTCATCGATTTTAAGGCCGCGAGCAATGTCTAGGTTTGGCATTATGGCATGCCAAACACGTCCGCTTGTGCAGAATGACGATAGAGAATGCACGCTGTTCCTTTAAGGTTGGTAAAGAACTCATCTTTTGATGTCAAAAAATGATTTAGACAATGCTATGCGCTGTCATGCGATTTCTTTAACATTATTTTTGAAAGAATAGTGAACAATTCAGGCACCAACGTAAGAAGCACAATCTTTCAAAAGTCTGTCCAATTACTCGCATACGCCAATGATGTTCATTTAATCGGAAGTAAGCTGCGTAATGTCAATGGCGCGTTTGCTAGTATTGAGGAGGAAGCGGCGAATATAGGTTTAACGGTCAATGAGGGTAAAACCAAGCATATGCTGTGAACAAGAAAGGACATTCAACACCGACGTCTCAGACAAAACGTCAACAGATATAGTTTTGAGGTAGTTAAGGACTTTGTCCTTATATAAGACCTTAATATATGTATATATAAGATATATACGAGTATATCAGACCTTAATAATCAATCCTTTTATCAAAAATGGATTGGGTCCTGTCTACAAGGACGGTAAGTGGAGAAGGCGGTACAACGACGACTGTCCGGGCTGTACAGCGACATCGACTTAGGCAGAAGACTGAAGTGGCTGAGTCATGTAAAGAAGATGGACACCAATGCTCGGGTCCGAAGATCTTCGATTTCGCCTCTGAGTGACACCGCAGTAGAGGAAGACCGTGACTCAGGTGATGTACGCAAGTGGAAGGGGGACTCCAGTCAACTTAGCGTGCCAAACTGGAGGCAGCTAGCCAAAGATTGATGTGCCTGGAGACTCTTGTTGGTTAAGGCTCAGGTTCTGGACTTTAGCGCCAGCTTAAGTACGTAAGTAAGTAAGCATATACTAAGTCCAAAGTCGATTTTTCGTTCACATAACATGCTAGAGGTCCAGAATATCATCTCTACTCTGATCTACATCAAGTCGATCGTAGATTTTGTGGGTGATTGTAGGAAATATTCGTGTTAAACGACATCCACTTTAGCGTACAGTGTTACATCTGAAATTATTTTGCAGATTAAGAAGATGAATGAATACCAAGTCGAAAGGTTTCGTATATCGGATATTTTATGGGGCTCTATTAGGCGACTTTAGGGTCCCGGGATAACTGACAATAGGGTCTAATTTGGGATAGATCGCAACGTTATATGAATTTCAGAATTATTTCAAGCCTGAGTCATATTTCAACAATGAGATCAGCTCGAGCTCTCTAGTGGTTTCTTCAACCTGATGTCCAAAGATCGGCAGGAACTGATGGTAGGAATCATTCCACCTTTATCCAGTTGTTAGGCTATGAGGGAGATAAATATTTTCAAGCGAGATATTTTCCACATAACATACATCGGTCATCAAGTCATCAATATAATCAAAAAAAAATAAAATAAATTCTGACACAAAAATAGAATTGTCCACCACCTACGACAAAATATCGCCGAGGGAAATAATTTATTATCCTCGGAACAGACATCCGTAAAAACATTTCAGATAAGACGAAAAGTAAATCCAGATATTCGCGATTGTTGTGGTTTAGCAAAACAGCTAGATTAAAAATTCTTCATACGACGAACTCACCCAGGTCTTTGCAATCGAGTATCAATACGTTGAGTTCTGAAAAATGCACATATATACATACTCGTATACTTCGAATTTAACGAGCAGCTAATCAAGCCTTCAATTATGCAACATCCAGAAAGATCAATGCCTTATTAGATGCATGGATATCTATTACTTTTACAGGCATATTGGCAATTCTTAAAAATGGCGAAGAATAGAGCATTATCTGAAAGAGACATAAAGGATATTTTAGCTAATTTATCCGATGATGATAATGTTGGTGATTCTGGCTCCGAATCTAATTCGGAATTTGATAGTATTTCGCTCTCATGTGAAACTGAAGATGAACAAATCGCGAACATTACTGAAGATCTGGAAGAGAACTTGGGAGACGAAAATGTGGTTGGATCACCGGAACAAACAGCTACAAATCATGATGTACTCGTACACTTCAAAAGATAAAGTGATTTGGTCGAATACTCCTTTTCCTCCTGGTCCTGTTCGGGCACATAATGTAACAAGAGGTGTCAAGTCATTAAACAAAGTAAATTTCACATCGGTACTACAAGTTCATGACCCGGTGGACGCTTTTTATTTTTTTATTTATATTTGGATGCTGACATTGACGATGAATGATTGATGGAAGAAAATTGGAAGAATATAGATAGTGTTGAGATGTATGGATTTTTGGGTTTTCTGCTGACTGCTGGGCATCTCAAACAAAATACAACCTTTATTGAACAGTCCTTCAATTTTCATGACCATCCTCTGCATGGTATTTCATACGATGGCAAAGAGGGAAATATTGTCGCCAAAGACCTTGCTGCGCAAGTACAATAACCATAACCTTTTACGCATCTCAAAGAAACATAAAAGTTTACAATTATTGTACTGTAGTAGATTCCAAAAAGCCCGCAATAATGTTGAGCTACAACAAAACAAAGGGAGGAATAGATTCTCTTGACCAGTCGATGTACGCGTACATATCCAAAAGACGAACAAACCGATGGCCTTTTACTTACCTTACGAGCGTATTGGTTTGCCGAGATCTTCTGTACAGGCGATGTCCCATTTTTTATCGCAACCAAACTCATCCCAGGAAGAGCCTTTGGAACGAAAAAAAAGCAGCTACGTATGTCCTTCTTCAATTTGAAGAACACAGAATAAAATTTGTCATACTCGTATCTGCAAGAAAAACATATACAATCAGCATAGTTCCAGGTCACAAATTCGCTCAAATTGCCAAAAGGAATAGTCTCAATTGTGAAGTACTATTTTTTTATAAAAAAAAAAAATTTACTAAACAAAAAAACTACGTTATTTCTAATAAAAATAAAAGAAAAAAGTGTATCATTTGCAATATTTCTATCGGACGGATATGTATGACCGTTTGTGTAAGTAATATTCTTTGCCTGGAAAAGTGTTACCTGGATTATTATTTATTAAAATCCAGATTCCGCGTAAGGCTAGGATTCCGAAAAACTTCAAAAAATTCGAATCGACACTAAAATCCATCAGACCTCAACAAACTGTACCAGTTTAGCATTCAAGAAAGAGTCAACAAATTTATTTATTCTCTTGCAAAAAAGCCATTGGGAATAAAGGGGCCTTCAACCTCGCATAACCTACTGGCTATACATCTCGGTCATAAGACCAATACTTACTTACGGCGTTGTCATCTGGTGGACTGCCTTAGAAAATGCAGTAAACTAAGCAGAGTCCAAAAAACAGCATGTCTTTGCATAAGCGGAGCTTTACGGTCTACTCTCTCTGCGGCATTAGACATTCTGTTTCATTTGACACCCCTCGACTGCAGCTATTCGCCTTAAAGCAACTATACAGTGGACAAATAATTCATTTGGCCAGGCTAACATTCTTAATACATTAAAAATCTTTACAGAGAACATCAATTACACCATACCTGAACTTTGGCTTGACAAAGACTTCCATGTAAGCTTCCCCTCTAGATCCTTCTGGGAGGAAGATGTTGTCATGGAGGACAACTCAGTCCACTTCTGCACAGATGGATCTAAAACCGATAGCAGGTTTGTTGGCGGTGTTTTCTCAGATAAACTAAATTTAAGCCTCTCTTTCCGTCTTCCTAATCCTGGGTGGCTGTGGATCAAGTGGTAGTGGACTGGCTCCCAAATCGGAAGGTTCGGTGTTCGAATCTCAGCCTCGCCCGAAAGACATATTCATTTTTTCTGTTAACGAAAATCAAGTATGATGAGTAGTTAACTAGAAATCAATAACAAGCCAACCGCCACTAAGAATTTAGTCTCCCCATTAAATGTTGGATGCCATCCATGGAGCGAAATAACCACTGAGCCCAAACATCTTTCTTTCTCTCTCTATCCCGTTTTCCAAAAAACTTAAAACGTGCTCAGGCACATTAAATGTATTCATACCCATTTGAGTGTTAAGTTCTTAAAAAAAAAATAAAAAAATAAAAAATAAAAAAAAGTGATATATAGTGAGCAAAGGATATCCGCATCTTTTCGGATAGTCAGGCCGCTATCAAGTATCTGGACTCATTAAATTCTAAAACCACCCTCGAATGCCGATCATTTCTTATGGAGATGGCAGAGCAGTTTAACCTTCACCTTTGCTGGGTGCTGGGCCACAGAGATATTCCAGGAAACTGTAGGGCCGATGAGCTCGCCAAAATTGGAACCACCCTACCTATTCTGGATCTGGATAAATATGGATACCAATAAAAGAACAGACAGAATTTGAATTGCTCTAAGAGTCTGATCGTTCTAAATATGAAACATCCCAGCGCCATCATAAGTGTCATCACTGCACATTGCATCATAGGCAAGCGCGAGTTACGTCTTGGTAACCCTGGTCACCTAGCAACATAAATGCACTTGTCATCGTCAACCCAGTGTACTCACGTTTTCCTAATTCCTTGTTCTCCTATCTGTTTATGCGTAAAGCATCTTTTTCCTAATTTCTCTTCCACCTATTTGTTTATGCGTCAATGTTAAGCATCAATTGTATCACCCTTTTCCACTTTTGTAAATGTACCTATCTATTGTCTATTGCAGTTACCCAAAGCGTCTTTTCCTAATTGTCTATTCCCCTATTTGTTTACTCGTTTGGTCCATATGGACCGAAGCGTCTTTTTGTATTCTCTTTTCCCTGATTATTTGTTTGTCCAAGTTCGACAAGTCCCGTTTTTATCTTGCAAGCGTTTCATGTTAAGCTAGGTTTCCACGGAACAAATTGAAGACGATAGTTTTAGTCTTAGAAGAACGCCCAAACTAGTGATAAGTGAAATAAATAAAAATCATAATGAAAATTCAAATGCGTTTTAATTTAAAGAAATTGTTGTTTAAAAATTGTTTAGCATTGCCGCCCAAATAACTCGCGCAAGAAGGCTTGGCGCTTTTACAAACGATTTCTGTAGAAGCTGCATGGACGAGGAAGAGGAGGAGACAATCCCCCACCTACTCTGTACATATCCAGCTCTCACCCAGAGGAGAAAACTCCACTTAGGAATTTTCTTCTACAACGACCTATACGATCTAAATAATATAGATGTAAATAGTCTCCTACGCTTCATCATAAGCTCAAACTGGTTCCATTAGTAAGAGGATCATAGATCCACGTGACATCACAATGGGCCAACAGGCCTAAGTGGATTGGTATTTCCAACAGCCACTCTTACCTACCTAACATCCATCAGATTAAAATCCCTCAGGCTTATTTCCACTTGTGAATTATTATAAGAACTTAGTAGATAGATGTATTTCTAATTGTATTAGAATAGGATTATTTTGAAAAAATCAGTGTATACATATACTCGTATCTAGAATTACAAAATTCCACTTTTAAGTTATTTATTGATATCAATAAGGGATAAATCTAAGAAATTTGCTATGGAATCGGCAATCTATTCTGCTTCAATGGTAAATCTTAGATAAAGTTCAGCTAGTCCAGCATTAAAGGTATTTATTTTTGAGACGGTATAATTATGCGCACTCTACGGCATGTGCGAAGATTTAATTGTGGTCTTTTAGTCCTCAGCTTTAATTATTTTTATGTGGAATCTGAAAGAACATCTCATCCATTAAACTTCCTTTGAAAGGTTATCAATTGCAGCTACAATTGTGGCTTCCTTGTAATCTCTTATAAGTATGTTGTTAGTGCAGAATAAGTCACTTCATCTCGAAATCATGTAGGTAATACTTTGCATCGCCAAACCATATATTCCAAGGAAGACAAGAAATCAAGACAGAACATAAACAAATGTATCGCAATTGTATAAACTCCTAACCTTAAAAAAAAATAATAATCATCTACTGGCAATCTGTGTCATCTCTTACGGATATAACTCAAGAATTAGCTAAATGTCCGCACATGTTACAAGGCATTTAACAAAGTGATTAGTCTTTCGAACTACACACCCTACTGTGTTTAACAGCAATTTTATTACTCTCAACAGCTATTCAAATAACAAAAAAAAATCGAAATGATGACTGTCATCTCAAGTATCCGTTAAATTCCATTCGATTTACTTATGTATTCGCAAACGAAAAAAGAGAAAAAAATTAATAAAAACAATTTCATCAGCTCAAGTGAATGAATGAGAAATTCTACTCACGTTCGACCGTGCAAAGCAACCCCCCATCCACCTAATTACTAATGACAACAAAAAAAAAAACAAAAACAAAAAACCCAACACAGAACAACAATTCAACCTATTAAACGGTCATAAAAAATCGAAAGTTGTATCTAAGATTAGATTGTTTCTTCTTTAATTAGATTCGAAGAGAATACGTGTTAAATTACATATTGTGTTTAACATTTATTAAATCATACGGCAATCAGAACTTATTTTAAACGTTTTTTTTTTAAATTGTTTTTTAAATTTCTTTTTTTACACTGAATAAATATTTTACGTATAAATGTTGCTTTATAAGCCCTACGAATTAAATGAATTTATTTTGTATTTTTGTTTTAGTACTACTGGTCATCATGTAGGTTGTCTTAAATAAATTATCCATCATATATAAATCTACTGCTATAAACAAAAATAAATACATTTATATATAAATTAAATTATGTTAAATTTAAACACACAAACAAAATATGTATTTAATGTTAATATTTAAAATGTAATATTAAATTAATAAATTAATGATTTTTTATGTATTGTGGATGTCGAATGTGATGAATTTAAATTAAGTTTAAGATACTTTGGCACAAAGATAATAAATTAAGTTTATAGCTTTTGATTTGTTAGATCTAAAAAAGAAAATATATAAATAAAAAAGAGTTGCCTTATAAAGAAAAGAGTTAACTTTACATCTTAAGTACAAATAAAATTGAACAAAATAAAAAATTCAAATAAATTAAGTTACGTTAACATACAACTATTATTTCACTAAGTTTTTTTTCTTTTTGTTTCATTTTTATTATTTGTTTTTATATTTGTATTGTATATATATTGTTTTACACATAATTGCGCAAATTTTTCTGTTTTGTTTTGTTTTTTTTTTTTTTTTTGCAAATAAAATCGGCAAAGGAACATTTATACCTATTTTAGTTAACATCTGTATACTCATATAGATACTTTTTTTTTGTTTATAATAATACAATTTTTATAAAGTCCAGTGGGCTTTGATATTTATAACATATGTAGATGCAGGGAAGTTGTGATGTGTGGGCCAAATCTTACGAACAACGCTGGAACAAAACTTCGAAATCCTTCTGCATATATTTAAGAACTTTCAGATATTCTCTAGTTGCTAGCCATTCACTGATGATACGATCCTTTTTTTCAATTATAACTTCACCAACATCGGGATAGGGTATTTGTAATGTATTCATTGCGGCTTCGGTTTCTGCAATATCAAGGTTAATGTAACGTGATACTTCTTTGAATAGTTGGCCTATAGCTTCATGCGTTTCACGATCATTATTAAGATGATGCATAATTTGAGAAGCGTTGTTCTTGCGATCGTCAAGAATGTGATCGAAAACTTTTTTCAGAGTCTGTATACATATATAGATCCTTTGGAATTCAATTGATAACTAAAAAATAAAATACAAATAATATTATGAATTGATTCTAGTATAAATGAACCGAATGAGAGAGTTGTTACCTCATTTTCCGATGGTATTCCATCTATCAGTAAATGCTCATAATGTGACATTGGCATTTCACCATCAAAGTCCTCCGGAAGGAATTGTTTAATGTCTGTCCCATAGTGAAAATGTGCTGGATGGATTTTCCATTCCTGATGGACTTCTAGTGGTTGTTTTTTGAATTGAGCTTGAGTCTAAAAAATAATTATACAAAAAAAACAAAAACATACTACTTATTAACGCTGTTCAAATAAGGTGAGTCAATATATGAAATATTTGTGACATTAAACATTCGCCCAATGAGTAAGCTGATTAAAGTTCAAATTCTTGTCAGGTAAACAAGCATCATAGTCGCACTCAAGTTTAAGTGAGTGACGTTAATCGTTGTTACCAATGCAAACAATGGATATCCGCATGGTTCATACTATTTCACGTAATCTATCTACAATACCTATGTGACTATATTCATACCATGGAAGACACTTTGTAAAGAAAGAAAAAGAAGACAAAAAACAAAAAACAAAAAAACGTATGCCATCTATTGGTGTTATATGAAAACAACCCAAGACATGAATCTTAACATTAACATCATTTCATGATTCGAAATCCTATACCACCTTAAATGTTTTTTTTAAACATCACCAGCCGCAGACGAAACTTATGCATATGTATGTACGTTTGTATGTATGCCATGTAGGTACTGTCAGTGCTTGCTGCTACTGCTGCTGCACGGATTGATTATAATTCGTCAATGGGTATTAAAATGCAAATTAAAACAACCGTAACCGTTTGATAGTAGCCGACTAATGTGAACGATCAACGATCTTTTCGATTGCTTTTGTTTGGTTATTATTATTATTTTCGATGACAGGCGTTTGTTTTTAAAAGTGCCGATTTTGTCGGTTTATATTGAAAGATACGTGTAATTGATTACTGTTTTTTTTTTTTTTTTTTTTTACCCAAAATATCGCACTGAGTCGCAAAATTTTGTAGTTTATACGAGTATCGATGGTTGAGACAGGTGCTGACAGATCACTGATATTGCCATGTAAATTTATTCCCCAAAACAGTCTATAGATATTTAAGTACTCTTGTAGTAGTTGATATTGAGTTTGTGACCAGAACAATGACATTCTGTGCAATAAGGAGAGAGGATAGTTCTGGTGTTCTACAGAATATGAATATACACAACTTCCTGTGAGGTACAATGACATAAATTCGACATACACTGTCAGGAAGTTTTAAGTGGTTTTGACGATGGATCTTCAGACATTGTTCTATCTATGGAGATGGAAAAATGAAAGACATTTTATAAATGGTGTTTGAACTAGCATAGATAGATATCAGATCACTGATGAAATTAATCTTAATTTGAAGATTCCACATACACATAACGACTAGTCCATACTCAAGGTTTGCAAAATTTAAATGAAGTTCACTGATCGGTATCATGATCGATTTTTATTTCAATACATTTCATATTGATAAAATAAATGAGTAATAAAAATATAGATCACTGATTAGAATCAATATCTGTCGGTGTTGACTATACTAGCAGACAAAAGGTAAAGGAGCCCTACTTATTTTGAGTTAATTTTAATGTGAATATTAGACTTTTTATGCTGGATTGTGTACCAGGAAATTATATCACACCATTGGTTGACAAAATTGAAATGTAGATCACTGATCAGTATCAAAACTCAGAAACTCAAAGTACCAACTGTTTGACATAATTCCACTTTTTCTGTTTTATTCGTGTAGTGTATCTGCCCACCTATGCTAACGTCGCGGCACACGCAAGAATTTACTTGTCGGATACAATACCTCCTTAGAGAATTGTTTTTTGTTTTTTTTTCATTTCTGCTAGACACATTACCACTATCATTGGGATTTTAAAAACTCTGGTGTACGACGATCGTGCGGTTATTCCGATCAACTTCCTTTCGGAAATCACCCAGACGCCGGATTTGATCAAGCGAATTCTCTTTCTTTACTTTTTTTTTTATTTTTTTTTTTATTCATTGCTGTTTGTCTATATTTGCTGCTACTGCTGTTTTTGTTGTTGTTTATTTTGCATAATTTAACTGTCTTGCTGTCTGTCTGCCGCGTCCTTCTTTTGTTGTAATTATTTCTTTTTTTCAATAAGGTAAAAAAATCAAAAGAAAAAAATCCTTTCATTGGGTTTGGGGCAAACATTCGAGTAGATATATGTTACTCACATTACACCTGTTTGACCACAGCTAGAAACGATTAATTGATTGATAAAGTAACAAGCACCAAAGCCAAAAACGTTAATAATTTCAATTAATCATTGATAGCCCTTTCAATGAGAGGGCCTTGTAATTACCATTTACTCATTTGTCTTAGCCACTTGAAAAGTATGGACTTAATGGCTAGGCAAATCAGTAATTCAACTCCTTTGACGTCGACTTGGTGGGACGTAGGTACGAGTACACGTACATAAATATTCGTACATACCCAAGAGAGTGTAAATTATAATTACTATGGTGACACTTCAATTGTAGGTGGGCAATATATATAATGTGTCGTACATATGTATTCAAAAACATGCAGACATACTAATACAAATTATGACAATAGAGAGGTGTGTGGCCATGTGGAAGTATTTACTTCCTTCCGATTTGAGCTAATATGTAGAACTTACGTTGGAAATTGTTTTTTTTTTCTTTTTTTTCTCTTTTCTTCCTTTTTAAATCTTTCGGTTTCTTTTTTGTTTTGTTTTTGGCGCTTTTAAAGGAGAAAGTGATAATTTCAAGTAATTATGCTAAGTACGAAGTTTATTGGGTAGGTGGGTGAATTGACTGGGGTCATATGTGGTTCGGTGAAGTATTTTCGTAACTAAAAAAGGACATAGAATAGTGTTATGATTTTTTGTGAATTAATTTATTACTGGTATTGAGTGAACTAAAAAAGATATGAAGATATTTTGTTTATTATATGCAGGATTCTGATACCAGTGTTGTCCTTTTCACACAAGTTTCCCCTTAATTTGATGCTAAAGGTTCCTTCTTGGCGATTCTCATGAATTTGAGTATGCACGCAAAGTGCTGAATTCCTTGGATTCCGATGAGAAATGGTCCAAAATAATGTAGAATATAGCAAGAAAAGCATATATTATAAAATAAAACACAGAAAAAAATTATTATTGTTTTGCAGAAAATGTAAATAAATTGGGAGCACGACTTTGAGCTACAAGATTTCCAGATACAAAATTGTATTACTAACAATTTACTCTGTATTTTTATTCATAGAAGCACATTCCATAATTTATGCTGGTGTTCGTTTTATTGACTCTCATGAAATTACAAAAAAAACACAGAAATTCGCCAAATGATGAAATAAAATCCACTCATCGTTGGTTCTCACTCCAACTCGTTACAGGTGAACACACCCACAAATCAAAAATAAACAGCTAAAAACACGTATGTGGTTTTCCCTCTGGCATATATCAAATATTGTCAATATTACAGTAAACGAAAAAAATAAAATAGGTAAATGCTATTCGGTCTCGCAGTATATTAAAAGCCAGCAAAAAAAAAATCCCCTTCGATTTAATTAGTAACAAGCTCCCCACTCTGATCTATGCCGCACTATCAATTTTTATTTCTCTTAAACATCTTCAAACAATATCGTAGATTAATTATTGTAGTATCTCCGGTAAGAAAATGATGAATTTCATCATATTGAAAGTTGGAAAACCCGAAAAGATACACTGAAGAGAGAGAGAGAGAGAGAGAGAGAGACCAACAAGAAAAAAAAATGTTTTATTATGTTACTTCAATACCCACTTAAACGGCGCGCACGAATTTCAAACAATTCAAATAAAACGCGTGACTCAAACTTGATTCTTCTCTGCAGACGTATGGCTAACCAACCTCCCTCATAGAAAAGACATCATCGTTGTCTATCTATCTACAGACAAAACCGCAGACAATCGCATACTGATAGTTACTGTCAATTTGCTTGCATATAGACAATTTAGTTTTTTTTTAGATTTTTTCATTTCTTACTGACAACTGCAGGCAAACGTAATATTATGCACATTGATTAAATTCACTACCTAAGCTAATCATTGTAAATGCAAAACAAGAACATCCAACCTTACTCAGCTAAAAAATAAAAATAAAATAATAATAAATAAATCTACTATAAAAATACAAAAACAACAACAGGCAGCAGGCTAAAGTGTTGCTAATCAAAGACCACAACGTGAGAGTCGTCATAGTCATCGTCATCGTCATCGTCGTCGTTGCTGTTGCCGTTGCTGTTGCTATTGCTATTGCTGTTGCCGTTGCTCTTGTCGTCGCAGACGCGCAATTTCACTGACGCTTCACTGTCTGCCGCTTAATTCTGATAATACCGGGAAATATCAGCAGCAACAACAAAATAACAAAACAGCAACAAAGTCTCCGTATCTGCCGCCACCAATAAAATATTGAATGAATGAATGAATGAATGATACATAGTTAATGAATTTGGCGCGCGTTCTCCAATCTCACGCAAAGTTCCTCACCGTATCTAGGTAGACATGATTTCAGTTTTTTTTTCTTTTCCGATATCTCTCAAATAGATTAAGAATCTGAGATATCACTTAAATTGTTAAATATTCTCTATGTTACTTTTGACGTCACCCAAACACTGATCAGCATAAGATGCGTATTAAATGTTAACGCGCTGTGAGAGATTTGGTTTGCTATCATACTTCAACACATCTAGCTTGAACAAAATTAGCTGACTTGACATTTGATACGAGTATTAAATAGCTTTGACATTTGAGTAAATTCAAGATCAGAAGAACATGACAAATGTAAATGTGGTTAATCAATTAAATCTCACTAATGGTTCGAAGGGTTCGATACGGCTTAGTTAGGGGTACATACGAGTACATAATACTTATGTAGGGGAAATCTCGTCACAGATACTTCTACAATATTATTAAAAATAAATTAATTTATAAAACACTTACATAGTTATCAAGCAAAGCGCGAATATAGTGCAAAGCTGTGTTTGTTTGTTCCATAGGTTTATTAAGTGCATTTCTAATTGCTTTACATCTTTGCGCATCTGGATCCTGGTCATTATCGTTGAACATCGCTGGATATGCGCAAGTACACCGAATAGCTGCTAGCCAAATGCAGATGAAAACTAATAGGCAGTTGACAAACTCTGTAGAAATAATAATACCCAGCATTAGTAAGCCCATTCGGTAAAATATACTAAATAGGAAAATCAAAAAAAAAAGTTTTTTTAAAAAAAAAAAAATTAAGAATAACTTCTGCACTTTCCCCTGAGAAAAAGAGGAAAAGTTTGAAGTAAAACCCAAGATCATGGTCAACACCAGATCAGCATTCTTATTGAATCTCAATACCAAAAATATATTTTTTTCTACTCAAAAGGTTCAAAGTAGATTCTTGTTGTGTAGTAAATTGTGCGTGGGAATCGACTTATGATACTTGTTAACCCAGTTCTGAAAACACGCTTCATTTTGCCTTTAGCTAGTTAATACTTGTGCCTTTACTTATACGAAATTATTTGGTGGTAAATCTGTTGATCCAATACACCCCCACTGTGATAAAAGTATAATGACATTTGAAGTGCTTTTATAGGCTTGTATAATTTAAGATCAATTTGAATATTTATATCTTCAGTTCTTTTTTTCCTTTCGTTTCGAATGTTTGGACACGACTACGAGTATATCTTTGTGTACATTAAGGGGATATGATGCAAATATTATCCGTTTCATTAAATATACAATATTTATTTGTAACAGATAACTGCTAAAGTTTTTTTTAGAAAAGATTTCCAATATTATGATAAGAAAAACCTGAGAGCATTGCCTCTTAAGATGTACAATAATGTTGTATAATTATTAAAAACAAATAAACAATTGAATTGAAAAGTTGTTTAAACGGTGTTGTAATAACGTTCGAACTCCGTCAAACAGAAGCAATTTTGGAAGGCCAGAGCAAGAGATCCTGGTTAATTTTCATTCATAAATATATGGTATGTAGTACTCGTACCTGATAGAGTTCAATTAAAAATCATCAACGATCGAGTAGATAAAAAAAATGCCCAAGATATAAGAGTATAATATATTTTTTTTTAGTTACGCCATGGTTACCTTTTACATATACTACATCCTTTGTGAAGAATCGACATATTAAAATCTGATTTACAGGAAAATTCAACCAATTTAGCACTTAATGTGATCAATTGAAATCATGGGAATCATAAAGAAGGAACATTTTGATTCGATTAAACGAAATTATTTCCAAGAAGTTTTAACAGACAGACATCCAGTTCTTGAGACAATTATTCTACAAATGAAAAGAATTCATGAATCTTCTGTTCATACAAATGTAACTGAGCAGCTGAAATAGCGAAGCAAAGTTGGGTAGAGATTTTTAAGTGAAATTTGGTGCCAATTGTATAGATGAAATACAAAAACGAATACATATATGTATTTATTTTCAAGGGATCGATACAAATGAATTTGAAAGAGAAGATATTATGCAACAATGAGATATACAGAGTGGAGGAAGATTCTGTATGTATGTAGGCAAAGTCAAAACGCCTTGCAGAAAATGATGTGCATTTTTTTACTATTCATTTAGATTATGATACCAGATTCACGAATTTTTGTGAAGTCAGTATTAACCAGGATACCTCAGAAACAAAAGCAAAATCGGTCGTAGGTAATGATTATAAAAGAATGCATTTGATTACCAACAATAACGATTGAAACCAATATCTTTCAAACGCAACAATCATAAGATCTAATGATTGTACAAAGTTCGTGCTTAAATAGCAAAATGTCCCTTATCCTTGTTGTAGTACTTCCGTACTTCCACATAACAAAGACTTTAAATTTAACCCCAACTCACAGTAGGAACGAATCTATGTATGAGATGGGTTGTTTATTATTGAGTGTATGTTAAATACACGCAATTCATTGAACCAAATGATATTCATCTGCTAATCAGTGTCTAATTGGCATTTATTCTTAATTGCACCTGTAAATACTCCCAAAGGTTTGCTAAAAGTAGCCCTTCCATTGCTATTGGTTCGTTTCTATTCGGACCCAATTAAGAAAGAAACTGTCCGGAAAAGTAATCGAGGTGAAAAAAAATAAAATAAAGACCAATGCTGTCATTATAACAACTTGGAGGTATCTACCTACTTAGGAGTGCGAGCAAAATGAATTCGAGCCAAATATCTAGGCAACCATCTCAGAAGGGAGAAACTTTTTTTATCATCGCACAATATAACCCACAGATGCTTTGAATCTCATTCTCATCCATCATCATCATCATCATCATCGTCATCAACATCATGTCCGGGATAGTGATATCAATTGCGAATATTTCGCCGCACACAGTATAAAAATACTCTAAACCAGGATATCATCACGATCTACAATAAGGGATTAACATCTTACAGATATTTGTGTTTTAAATTATGCCAAGTATGTAGACTACAAAGTCCCGCTTGTATCATTGGACTGTACTAATACGAGCACCAACATTGAAGTCGTACCTTGTTAAGTGTAGGTAGAAATACATATATATATGTCTACTCGGATCTGTGCCTCCGCCTTGAACTTGATTTTGTATTTATTTATTTTTTTACAATTTTATATCTATCTCGTGGTGATATCATGGAGGTCTATTTTTTTATATGAAAAATTCCCAACATATCTGAACTAAGTAACATAGTTGTACGAGTAGTTCATGAATGGAAAATAATGTTTTTCACCAATACACAAACTTGTACAACGGATACGACAAGACATCCGCGCTCAGCAATTTCGTCAAGTATTTTAAAAGATACAAGATACAAGAATTGCTCAGACACAGCTATGTTGGATGGGGGGAGGAGGAGCAAAACAAAACAAAAACAAAACAAAACAGAAGACCGATATAGAGATATATGATAGATTTCCGTACCAGTGCCGCATATCAGCTGGACACACAACCTTTCAAGTGCGCCAATTTAAAGTGCGACGCGTACTTATGTAATTAAGTTTGAATCGGCCAAGTTGGTGGTCGGGCTAAGTATAATCGTACGAGTGAGTACAGGAGTATGTCGCGAGCGGTTAACTGATGGTGTAGATGGATGATCTACTTGTATCCAAAGGATGGAATTCAGCTTGTGTGGCGTTTGGAAATTAAACACTACAAGTAGTTAACAACTTTTAATTACCTTCACATTCATTTAGTTGGTTGAGATTGTTTAATGTTGGTGGTCAGCAAAACGAGTTGGAGAAATGTGTTCAGCAAACCGACAAGTGTAACCCTTATGTCGTTGGTTTCCTATATAAAGCTTTGAATTTTTAAAATCTATGCGGAAGGAACCAAAGTATAATATGTCTGCTAAGATGGAGAAATTTTCCTTGTGTACCCTTGTGTACCTTAGTCGGACATATAGAAACATAGGTATATGGAAGTCAAGTATTTTGTCATTTAAACCGACGATAGTATCTATCATCCTTCAGGAAGTACTTGTAGATACGCTGATTTTGCTGTCCAAAATCGATAGTTTCTGAGCACTGCATAGTTTCCCCGAATTTTATTTAACACCGAAGTGTGAACGAATGCCACTGGCAGCACTCAATGCCACTAACTCAATAATTGAATCTAGCTAAAGTGTAAAATTTTGTCATATTAAATGTGTTTACACAGACATGTCACACAGTTTGATAGGAAATAGAAAAAGAAGATATTACTTAAAGGCAATGGATTTTCTTTTCATTTTGACAGAACTGTCAAGGTCCCGTCAAGTCATCATTTAATCGTAGTAGTTCGCTATACATCCGACGATGGACTAGCATCTGTAATCAGACTTTCCGTAGTAGGGTGAGTGGGATAGTGTATCAAACATCTGTGCTGGGTTTAGTTCTTTTTCAAAAATTCTATTTGACAAGTTTTAGAAGATCCTGAAGACAATCGACTAGATACGAGCAACGTAGTGTGAAGGTCGATTATATAAATTTTGAAGAAATATTGTATATGAAGCGCTCTTCAAGCTAATGTTATGATGAAACAAATGCACAGATACTCGTATATACAAGCGAAAACAGAAAATTAATAAAACAAGCCCAACAAATCGCTAACTAATAAATGGTCTATCTCAAACTTATTAAAAATATATGACGAAATTATTATAGATATTTATTTTACTGTATTTTATTCAAACCGCATCACTGGTGCTAGCTGAGAATTCAATGAACTTAGCAGTTGCTTATATCTAATCCTGATACCATTATAACTGCCTGCCTTTTAGACTACCTAGTTGGTGTAACAAATTGACTGCAGTTCAAGAAAAAATTTAAGAAAGACTAGAAAACCGCAAATGATTGATACCCTTTTACTGGGGGAAAGAAGAAAACAGAACCCGATCTCAGAATGTCTACCTACCTCGACCGCTAGTCTCTATTTTTAACTAAACAATTAAAAAAAAAAAAAAAAAATCTGTGTTCATTCACTTGGCAGTTTTTGTTTTTTCAATTCCGCTAACAAAACTATTGATTCACGCGCCATTTATTTATTTCTATACAATTTAATGAAGTATTTAATGACTGCAATCTTGCCTTGGAAATGAGACGCCTATATACCTGTTAAATTAATTTATAAGAAAAAAATGTTTGTGGTGATTTAGTAACATTTCATGGACTTAAGGCAACAAGTTTTGTGGGAGGGGTTATAAATAGATCTTAGTGACGAAAAACTTGCTGTAGAAACTCAGAAAGTGGCTTCAAAATAAGTCACTACAGACAGCTACTGTATATTTTAGGCACTCAATAAGGGTTTTTGGAGACTTGTATTTCTTGCATGGTTCATTTGGAGCTTTGACCCTAATTGAAAATTGTATTATCCTGATGGAGTCTTCTGATACCACCAATTGGTTTAACTTAGTTTCGTTAAGGGGTCAAATGTCTTCTCCTAAAAACGAATATAACATCTATTAAATGTCATTAAACAAATAAGAACGATTTGACTCTTTCATTTCAATTCATACGTTTTTCTGAATATCTCATTTCAATGAGTTCTTAACCTCAAAATACGAATTGTAAACATTTGCTCAAAAAGTTAATGTACTCGTAAATCAAATCGCTAAAAAAGTGTGACTTCTTTCCCACTGTTATGCAAATCGATTATAATATAAATTTTATGAATTTGATTAATAGAATTTTTATTTATTTATTTATTTTTATTTTTTTCAATTTACAAACGATCTGCTAACGAATAGATACGACCGGTTCCTTTTCAATAATGTTTATATGTCTCTTTGTTTGTTTGTATCGGATTTTTGCAAAATCTGCTAAACCGAATTTAATGAAACTTTCACTAATATATAGAAGACGGTCGCCGGATCAACCAGCTTTAAGTTGATATCAAACATACGTTAGAGGTGATTCATAATTTTGAGAGTATTTCTCTCTGAAGTTTCCATATGAAGTGCCAAATTATATATATATTTTTTTAATTTAGGACTTTTAAAATTTGCTTTAAAGGGGAATAATTAATTTAAAAAAATATTATTAAATTATTCACAACACATTGTGAATAAGAGGAAGTCTTTTTTAAATATTCAAGTGCTTAATATGTTTCTCAGTCAGTATTGTATCCCGTTCGACTATTCTGTACTATGAACAATAGTTTTATCCCGACAAATAGTCAGAATATTAGTGCAACCAACCTTTTCCAATTTAACTATAAATATATCGATTGCCATGATGTCCCATCGACTTGCTATTATCAGCTTGATAGCAACATTCTTTTATAAAGATTTCTCAAGACTTCTGCCGAAATAGAAATTAGTTAAGCATGGACACATGATATATTAAAATAGCACCATCAATTCGCATGAAGCTCACATGAATCAACGGATACTTGGTGATAAGTGCAAGAATCGAATGATTATCAACTATTCTAAAAAAGAAAATCTTTATAAGACTTGCGTTTTGCATACTGTGAACTGGTTTAATATTTGCTGGCTAGCGTGAGGAAAAATAGTAACCAATGGATCACTTCCTCATCCTTAGCCGAGTGGCCAAATCTGTATTTTACCGAGAGATGTTCTATCTGCATAATTCTAAAACTAATTACAAGTCTGTTCAGTCAAGGTGTCACGTGTCACAGGATGGCTGTCTAATGAATTAGAGTTCCAAAATGGTTTGTTAAGGCTTCACTCGGTCACCAAAACTATTTCAACTATACACGGCAATCTAAAGTGGATCTTATGTGAATCGCATTATGACTCTCTCATAAGTCACAAATACTTGTCACAAATTTTAGAAGCATAGTTCACATCACAGGACCGAATATCAATACATACGCGTATTTAGATTAGGCGCCAACTTGTCGGATAATTGAAGAAGAGAATCAAATGAGAAATTCATGGTGCAAAAATTCAAAGATGAATCCCTATACTGTAAGATCCTACAAACACCTTGTGAGAGACACGTGGGGTTGGTATAGTAAAAAATACCGGAATCAGATACAGAATTTAAATTATATAAAAAGTTTATCCTGTTGCAGTTTTTCGAGAACTGATGATATTTTCAAAAAGATTGCTACTAAATTAGAAACATAAGGATTACAGGGGTAAGATGTTGCTGTAAGTGTAGTGCAAGATCCGAATTTACTTTGCATTAAATTTGCAACATAAACTTATGTCTCCCCAGTAACGGAGTATTTTGTGAAAATATGTAAGATTGATTCGTACATTCAAATACCAAATGTAACCGCTTAATAAAGTTTAAAAAAAAAATAGGGAAATGTCCGATAAGAACACTCAAGAAAAATGAATCGTTCAATGTTTACAACAGTTAGAAGTCCTCATTCTCTCACTTCGTTCAAGAATTTACCAAGACCATCTGATGTCACGAATTACGCTCATTTCTAAAGCCTCATCATTGTTTTTAAAATGAACAGCAAAAATTTTAGTCTGATATGAGCTATCGTAAGAGTGGCGCTACTTGTCACACTTTGATCAAACCAATTGGATTCGTGGAACCAAGCCATTATTTCATGAAATGAACTTGCATTCAAGATCGTGTGTATTTATGAGTTGTAAGTGAATCTCTCATCACGTCATTGATGGAATAAAGCCACAGGAAGCAAAAATAAAATAAACTCAACTGAAAATGAGCTGATCTAAAATGGTTATCAAAAACCAGCCTGTGTAACAAATTTATTTTTAAAGAAAAATGTCACAAAATGCCTTTCTGATTGAAAGAAAGAAAGTTGCTGATGTAAGAAGTCGAATACTCTATATTTTGATAACAATTGATGTGACGCTTAGAAATCATTTAAATAAGTTCAAAAGAGAGTAACTTCAGCTTACAGTATTTGGTGTCATGGTTTTTTAAAGTCCATGACATTCCTTACATAAAAATTTAACTTAAGGAATTTTCCTTTTAAATATTTTAATTCCAGTAGAAGGTAGTCTAGGGCCATTGGATTTTCGAGGGTCTACTCATTCTGTTTTTTTTTTCTCTCTCAGTCAGTTTTATTAAAAATAGGATATATATGTATGCTTTGGAAGCGTCTACAATCTAATAAGCTTAAGAAGACTAGTACTTTAAAAATAAGAAAATAAGTAGAAAACGGTATGACTTTACAATGCATTTTTTAATTTTAAAGTAAGAAACATAGGAGCTACTACAAAAATCGCTAATCTACACCAAGTTGAAGTTGGTTACAAAAAAAAAAGAAAAAAAAACCTACATATGATCAGTCTACGGAGCCAATACAAATAGTTTAGTGCTTACAAACCCAATTCATTTAAAATATTTAATTAACAGATAAATAAATTAAAAGCCCCGCACTAGGATGAAGAAGAATAAATTATTTCCCCAAATAAATCGAATTAACATCTTTTCTTAAATTAAAAAAAAAAAAAACTACTCACTTCCTTGCGATCGATAACAACGATTGGAAGCCGTATATTTTCTTCTCAACCTTATGCCAGATACTATTCGGCTGTTACCATAATCACATAAACACCTACAGCTTAAGCTGCCGAAAAGATTCATCCTGGCTTCTTGTACTGTTGTCAATTGTTCACATCCACTACATTGATGGTTAAAATTCAGCCTACTATTTTCACTCGCAGAAATTGTATTTGTTATCGTAGATTTAGAAATGGCTAAAGGATCACTACGTCGTATCCTTCGGATTGTATAAGCTGTTCTTTGATCACGATCCAGCATACCGATTGGACGGTATGAGGTAACATCATTTGGCAAGCGTGAGGGACACATTGTCACTAGTATTTTTTGTTTGTTTTGTTTTTTTTGTTGTTTTTATTAAAACAGTCACAGGAAGATTCCAAAAATGTTTAACTTAATTCGATTTGTCCTAATCGTATCACAGATTAAGGTGAAAACAAAACGCAATTTAAAAAACTACAACGGAAAACCGTAACACAGTCAAATGTATCTGTTCACTTTTGTTTTGGTTATTTTATTTAATTTTTTTACTTTCTAAGCAAATCACAATTCAATTCACAGAACTTGGTATTAAAACAAAATCTGGAAAAATTGCAACCGCACTTGCAAATAAGTATTGAAAAAAGTTTTCAAATTAGTTATAACCGAACTCAAAAAAATGTTTTAATCTTTTATTTCTATAACCAATTGAAAGGGTTCTGTTGTAGCATTGATCCTTTTAAGAAGAGATAATATTATTTTATGAGAACAAAAAAAAAAAAGTAAAAAGAGACACCAGCACAAGTCTGAATGTGTTAACGCGTTGAAGTCTCGAGTGTTAATATAATTTCAGTTTGTGACAGCCAATAGCTTTTATAGGAGTCGCAGCATCTGAACTGTTCTGCACTTCAACTCGGCGGATCATGATGCAAGATTGTTATAAGTCAGAAGCCGATAATACGTACTAATGGGCATAACACAAATGTGTGATAGTGGGAATTGTTTTTTTTTTTTTTTCTGTTTTTATATATTTTTATATTACATACAAAAGAGAGTACATGTACTGGGTACTCTATAAATTCGAACGACAGTTGTACTCTGTGTACTCTCGTATAATTTTTTGTGTATCACAATTGTGCACAGACTTGATGTATTGTATCTGTGTACTGGTAAATATGAGAGACGGTCAATAAATTGCTTGCATGCGCCCCGCATAGGGCTCTGGACACGAGTATATAATTTGAGCTTGACTATAAGCACACACCGTACATAAAAAAAAAAGAAGAAGTGTAACGCTAATTAGTAATTAATTATATATATATTGATAGAGATATTCTATCTATAAGATGTTTGTGGGTAGAAATGAAACTAGATTCTTCGGAAAGTGACGTATTTCTCTGTTTCTCCTCCGAATGTGGGTGAGATCGGTGGAATAATTGTTTACCCTGAACCTTATTCTTTTATTTTAAGATTATGGATGTTCTCTTATTTCTTTATTTATTGCACTTGTTTTGATAAGTTTTTTTTTTCGCTGTCATTTATTAGTTTTTTGTAGTTTATTAACGGAAATCGACAGCGCGCACACACTGTTCTTTCGCACCAGCAAAACGGAAGTCAAACGATCGTCAACCCAAAACATAAATGGTAAACCATACGCACACTCTTTAGAATCACGCTCAGTTTAAGGCGGCAGCAAATGACTTAGTGATCATTCAGAAGGTTTTCCTTTTATTTGACTCTGATTTTGACTCTGATTTTGAATTAATTTTCTATTTTTTTTTTCTTCACGTCTTCTTTTCGGATATATAAAACAAAAAACCAAAAAATAACAAAAACGAATCTTTTCGGTTGCTCGCGAATTTAAGAGGAAACGTTTGATTGGAACAACTGATCGAGCGCAGTGGTACCACGCGCACCGGACGAACGATTCGCAATCAAATACATTTGACAGCCCATTTAACACCAACATAAGCGCAAAAAAATTAAAGAAACAAAAAGAAACCATTCTCACCTGTACGACGGTATGGTTTGGTGGTGGTAACGAATGAATTTGTTGGTTAAACGAAGAGAGCGGACAAGAGGGTGTACTACAACGAATGGATATTTGTCTTAATCGCAAATTATGAATGAAATAGCCACTCGACACCTTTGAAGAGAGAATGGCCCCCACGATTTGGAAAAAAAAAAAAGAGAATTTCTTTTTAGACCTCAAGTTATCATCCGTAGACACATTTATCTAGATACAATGGAGTCGATGAAATTGTGTGTTTAGTTGTGACAGTGGCGACGAAGATCCGATTCTCTTTAAGACGATATTTTCCCCATACTTTTGTCGGCTTTGAACTTGGGGGAGTTTTTATTGTTTACTAGGTGGATGTATGGGTGTGTATTTATATCGAAATCTACTCAATTTTGCGAAAAAGTTGAATGTCACTCAAGAGTAACATCAACAACGTGCAATAGGTGGAGGAGGATTGAGTATAAAGTGAAGTGACTAAGTCAGGTTAAATGAGATCGTATTTACGATATTAGACAATTTTAATTCAGCTCTAGAGTTTTGATGGCTAAGAAGAGTTATAAGATGCCAAATCTACACAAAATCCGTTCGACGATTGAGCATTTTATGATTACTAAGAAATACACGCTTATTAAATAAATAAAGTCAAAAGGGCCGAGTTTGTTTTCGAAGGTGATTACGTGCAGGCTATGTTTTCCAACTAAGGGACTTAGGGTGCCCTCCTTTCCTAACTAAACTCAACAATAATGGTTTAATTGTCTCGTAATGTTTACAATTTTGCTGGTAAATTTTATGTTGAACCTTAAGAAAGCAATCACTTTTCCATCTTCTCTACATGGGTTTGGTTCAAAAAATCTTGATTCGGATTGTAATTAGGCATACGCACAAATGACTGAAGTTCCAAATGACTAATTATTCTGGTTTTACCGAGAGACGAATCCATATTCAAATTGGCTCTGACTTTTTCATCTATGACACTCATCATTTTAGATTTCATCGTATTTTATTCTTAATTTGCCAGGATGTCTCACTCATAATTCTGGATAGCAATGTTGTCTAGGTGGTAGTTGTCGGGAACTACTTTGCAATTTATTTGAAACACACATCTTTTTAAATATATAGTGTGCATATCATAAATATAGCAATGTATGAGATAAATATATGGACTCTGGTACCACATGCAGATAAAGATTATACACAGCTGTGATTCTGGAAACCTTTTAGATGGAGAATTGCCTATGAACATTTGACCATCTTACAGACCTGTAACCTGATATATAACGAACTATTTCCTTCATGGAACCCAACACTCGTCAGACGATATAGAGTACAACTGAAAGGATCAGAGTTTTATGGACACACTGCTAGAGTAGTCTTGTGCAGTTAACATTTACTTCGAAACTGGTAAATTCAATTTCATCCCAACAAGTTTTTTTTATTTGTACTCGTATACTACCTCAGTAGACCTCATGATTTTGATAATGTAGTTGGAGTAATAAGACTTAAGCTGGCATGAACTGGCATAGGGCGGTCACTTAAAGGTAATGCATACATATGTAACTACTTCAAAAATTTAAATCACACGTCCGCATAACTTTATCTAGTATTAGGCATAATCTTAAAAGCGTCTTGAATGTTCACGCAGTACATTGGATAGGATTCTATGTGAGGCATTCTATAGACGTAGAATCGCCTTCTTGTAGATGGGGCATATAGATCTGATATTTCGGTCAGCAACCAATCATCCTCTCATGTTGTATGGACGATTCCATGTTGTCACCGTGAGCTCCAGCCATGAATATCTTAGGGAGTGGTTTGTAAGTCTTTTTTTTTCAACCTCTAACTTCTGACATTACCTTATCATGGCTAGGGAAGGAATTACTTTTTTCTGTATCCTTTTTATACTTTCTCGTTCCCTGTTCATTTTATATCTATGGAGTAGTTATTGGAAAAACTGTTAAAATGCATTTACGATTCAATATAAATTGGTTACTAAATTTTCATAAAGAATCAAGAGGAGCTTGCGTTATTTTCCGGGCTAGAGCACTTCACATAAATTAAATTTCAAAAAGACCTTTTTCGCAACCTGCCTGACCCAAATAGATTTTTTTTCTTTTTATTGGAACGAATTTCGATTGTGGAATTTTAGACAAAATTGAGGACTAGCGACCTTCACTATTTTTTCACCCAGTACACAGTCCAAAATTAGAGTATTTGCAAACCAAATAACTCAGGACCGCTGACTGAATGTGCGTAGTCTAAGCCTGAGTTACATGATTTTCTACATTGAATATCTTTCCAATTAAACATTGATTTATAACTGTAAAACAACCGATAGCTCGCAACAATGAAAAAATTTAGGTGGTATCAAAGTGAACTCGATCATTGGCCATTTACCCTGACCTAGACGAAGCTAAAGACTAAGTTGCTGGTGTAGACGGACATTTTCTGAGCTATTTAAAGCAGCTATTTGGCGACCTCAAAGCCGAATATGACAGAGTACATAGGAGTCGATTATATCATACAAAACCATGTATGGTTTTTATTTTTTATTTAATCCAGCTCGCTTTGCCGAACCATGAAGAAAATGTATCCCTTATCCAACATCCTTGTCAATCCCGTCAAGTTTTGCAGGATGACTGTTGTGGATTCTCGCGGCTCCATGAAGGGCAGTAATAAATTAACCGAGACATTCAATGTCAAGGAAGGTTTTAGACCAGGGAATTCACTGTCATGTGAATTTTTCATCATCACCCTAAAAAGAATCATGCAAAACTCATACTATAATTCACGTACACAGATGACATTAATGTGATTGTCACCGCCGGTGAAGTTTTCGTGAATACTGATGCGGAAACAGTCAAAATGGATCTGGCTGTAAACGAGGGCTACATAAAGTATAATACTTCTTCTCATCAGAAAAATATTTGGAACTTACGAGTATAACTTCGAGATACATAGTTAAGGATTTCATCAGATGCAGGAATTACTCTGCTCTTACCAATCGCTGTTTCTTTGATCTCAGAAGCACAGCTCCGACTCAAAGATTCTTCCATTCTAACCCCAAGAGAAGGCACAGTAGAGAAAATTTAGCCAACATGAAATTCAGCACTGTAGGCAATAGGTGCGAGATCGTGCTGGTTGGAGAGAGTTGCTGTTTGAGCCGCTAGTTTACGACGTACTGTAGCGGTCCCCGATCAAAATATCAGGTCAATTTAGTCACAAGATTTGGTGATCATGGTTCCGTGATCATTTTATTGAAAAGACTTGTCTCAAAACCCATCATATCCGAAGTATTTCCTTTCTCAATATATAAGAACGATTGGGAAGTGGATCGTTGATCGTGAAACTGAAGATCAACATATTTTAAAAATCAGTGAATCCATTGACTTGGGTAGTTATCAGCAGGATCTAACCTTTTGCCATGCTTAACTACTTTAGATGTGTTTCAAATTAAATCAGTTGGAAAATTTACTAGAAATGAATTGCTGTAAATGGATGCCGATTGAATTAGTACCCAGCTAAGTATTTCTATCACCCAAAAGACCGATCTCTTCAGAACTGATCAACCCGGAAATTGAAGCATTAATATTTCAGTTCGACGATGTTTTCTATTCATGGCTTATTCTTCGCTTAAGAAACATGTTACAACATCCTTGAGTTTTGTTCCAAATTTAAAGAATATTTAGAATATAAAGAAGATCATTTAGAAGTGGAGTTTTGTTGATCTACGACATGGATAACCACCTCCTATGGAATCTTTCCCTAACGTCGACCTTAGTCCCCAATCAATGTCAAATTCCTCCGTTTTCCTTATACAATACATAAGTAATTCCCTTTCAACTACATATTTAAAAAAAAAAAGTCAACAGTTTCAGGTAGCATGTTAGAGGCCTTTACGATAAACATGATCACCGCACCTGTTACTTGAAGTTTTCTCTTAGTCCATCTGGGCGAAGAGAAAACTGAAAATTCTCACTAATCTCGAGTGAAACTAAACCGCATACATACAAAATTATTAAGCCAAAGCGTTAAGCCCACATCACAGCTTAGCTTATGGTTACGCCAATAAAGCCTTCAATACCAAAACATATACATAATACACCCCAACCATATAGCCAGGCCTTCCTATTTTGCTCTTAAATTGTGACGTAGGTATATTCGTTTGAACTGATCTACCCGCATCCACGGCGGATACCCGCCGAACTGGCATATTACTCAGCGTTGGAAAACCTCAATTTTATGAATGAATCAATCCGAGTTGGGGCTAGCGTAGGATTGATTGTATACGACGAGAACATAGTATACTATAGTACCGGCGAAACGCACACAGCTGATATTCGTGTTCGTATCTACAAAACAAAAAAAAAAAGATTCCGTGACGACATGTAGGTACGAGTAAGTAAGTATGTTAATCATGATGTTTCCGACGAAACGCTCTCAGTCAGTAATCTACGGGACTATGCATAGATTTCGAAGATTGGTTTCTCCATGTCGTGTGACATCATACGACCGACCTACTGAATCTATCTATGAATGTTTTATCTAATGAGCACGTTTGCATTTTCGTTATTAGTTGTTGAATAGGAGATGATAGATTATTTTTGGTACGAGTATATTGGCATGGCAAGGCTCACATATCGGATTCACCGGTTGGATGGAATAGATGATTTTTCTGCAATTGTTGGCGACGAAGGTATGAAGCCATAGGCTTGCTGTCGGATAGTTGACGTGGTAGGCCATCACGTCATAAGCAGGTTTATGGCTTATTTTTTGGGGTTTGGGAAATTTTTTTTGGGATTTTTCGCCTCGGTGATTAAGACATAGTCGTCGAGGAAGAAGGCATCGTCGTCGACTGATCATGTCAATCATGATTTGTTTTTAAATTCTCAAATTAGATAGATTGTTAGGTGAGACTTTTATTGTTGTTGTTACGAGTATCGTTGTCGTTTGTTGTGTGCTGGATAAGTGTGGCTGGTAAATAAGTCAAGTGTAGTGAACGTATTATTTTGGAATAATAGTAGTGACTGTGGGAGTGCTAGGATGTTATCATGATTATTTTAGAAGGTTAGTAAATTATGTCATCCAGTAAGAGAAGATCCGCAATTTGGTATTCAATTAGCATGGTACGACTCATTTAGCATAATATGAACTACCGCTGTAATAATTGATATCGAGTTTGAAAGCGTAATTGTGAACTTTGGCTGAGACTTTGTGGTATTGTGGCGAAATAACCGCTGAAAAAGAGTGGATGTGTGAAGAGGTTTTCAATTGTAAGTTAGCCATGACTGATAACGTAGTGATTGAAATGTAATTTCTTAGACTGGAGAGACTGTCTTCTCAATCGGCTTACCGGTCTTAGAGTATCTAATAAGTGTCATTTAAATACAATGTTTGACTACTTTCGTAATACTTTTAGGATTGTTTTTGGCCTAATGAACTTATAAGCATTTTTTTTTTTAAATGATCAAATATGAGTTACCTTGCAACTTGTCCACATAACCGAAGGCAAAAACTTTTGCCATCTTCATGGAGGTTTACACCTTTAACATTTTTTTTATATGTTTTCTGTCGAAACGGGGTAATGGAATCTTGTTTCCGATAGATCTTTGATCAATGGAACCGCTTCTACACGAAAATGACAAAATCTTTTCTATCCGCCACATAATCATATGTACAGAGTGATTGTTTCTATGACACCGAAAGTTGTTCTTGAATAATTCGAATAACATTCAATTTATCTTTTCTTTCTTTTATCACGCTTACGTTCGGAGCTTCATAATTTATTAAGTCACTTTGTGAAAACTATATGCGGCCACATGCAAATTGGCCATTTTGTCGGCAGTTTGCATCACTTTTTGAAGGGCTTTTTTGTGAAATATGGTCGATTTCATTCTAGGGACTCTGGTTTGTTGACTTCATAAGAAAAAGTCACGCTGAGTCAAATCACGTAATCTTGGTGGCCAGTCGAAAGCATTCTTTGAAATCAATCGGTTAGAGAACATCGTCTTCAATAAATCGACTGTTTCACGAGCAGTATTTAATGTTGTACCATCCTGTTAAAACCAGCAACTCTTTATGGCATTTTCATTCAGTTCAGGTGCCAAAAAATTACATATCAATTCAATATCAGCGCAGTCCGTTGACCGTAGTTGCCTCGCCATCACCTTCTTCGTAAAACTAAGAGCCAATGACAATTTCAGAGCATACACCACACCAAACCGTAACCGTTGGTAAATGTTAAGGTGCTTCAAAAACCAAATTTGGGTTTCGAGTACTTCAATACCGAACATTTAGCGGTAAATGAGCTTCGTCGATCATGATGACATTGTGCCAAAAATCTGGTTCTCCAGCATGTACCGCATGTTTAGGGCGTATTGAACACGACGCGCCTTATCCAACGGCAATAATTTTAGAGCCATTTACATATTGTACGGGAAATTGTGTAGGCCAACCTTAAACCTTTTCCATATAGTCGATGGATGTAAGCCAAACTTCTGTGGGCGGCGACGATATGAAGTCTCTGGAAGCTTGTCAACATCGGCTTTTTCAGGATCAATAGTCCTCATTACTTCGACTTGGGGACGTTTTATTTTTTGCTTTGAAGTTATCACACTACTATTTCCATTTTGGTCGCTGAACATTTAATTATTTTGACTGTTGACAATGTAAGACCGCGATATTTTTTTCTGTAAGGACGCTCAACATTAACACAATAAAGGATTGATTTTCAACGTGAAATGTAATAACTTCAGCTCTTTCTTTCGATCGATCCAAAGATTCCTGAAGGAGCGAATGATTAGCTAAGCAGGCTTGGACTATTTTGTAACATATGTAATAGTTGTATGAGTACAAGTCAGTCAACCACCAGCCTCTATCAGAAAAGTTGATAAAGTTAGATACCACTAATACACGTCTTTGTCATTCTGCACACTATTAAAGATCTAGATTCATTCTTGCTTATCGACATGTATTCTAATTGGATTCATCAACATCATGCTTTGTATCTTATGCATTCGAAACGGCACACATTCCTCGAACTACACAAGTTCTTATACGCCTTCGTGTTGCATCACCACAATGGTGATAGGTAGGGTGCAAATAATACCGGGACCATCGCGTACTAGAAAATCACGGAAAACAGTGAAAAGGACTTTTTTACAAACATGACAGACATCTACATATGTTGAAAGGGACGAAGAAAGTAGATCATATAATTTCCTGTATACTCGTACACATAGCTGGACTACCTTTGAAACGCAGCGTAGCGTTGGATGGGATAAAAATTGGACATGAGGACAAGTATGAATTTTACAAGCGGTCTGACATTAAAACTATATTCAATATATATGGAATAAAATCTCAAAAAAAAATCGTTGCTTAAGACGAAACCCTACTTTTTTCAAACATTTCTAAACATTGGCAAGCTATTTGTCCACAACAGATCAATTTCGGACTCTAGAGAGTTTTGCATCGAAAAAATTTTAAAACACGAGAACAACCCACCGCAAAGGAAAACAGACATTTAATGTTCTACCAAGCCTTTCGTATACATACTCGTATGCACGTACATACACTCGTACATATAGTATATGACCAAAATATGCTGCATCTTTTATTCATATATGAAGTCTCTGGATCTGAACAACGGTAAGGAGTGGAGCTTGTATTCTTTCTTTATGGGGTTAACGGTATTGCCACGCTGAAAGTATCGGTGAGATGAAAGAGCGCATCCGAACTCGTACTAGACACGTGTGCTGTTGGTATTCAGAACACATGTAGTACAGTGAAACAGACGCGAATTGAGTCCTACAGCTCCGAAAGGGATGTTGCGAATTATTCGAGTGAAAATGTTCATAGCTGTACGCAGGTCTCTATCAGAGAACACAAAAGTTGACGTTACCATATTAAGGTGAAATTGAAAATCAGTAGCCCAGATGCTACTAATGAGTGTGCTCGGGACACGTGAAGAATTTCTAATTTAAACACTACAGCCTTGCATTCTCTTCAATGCTGTTCCAATTCCGAAAACTAAGCACCCCGCTATGTGCAACGGCTTAGTCCTTTAACCAGGGGTCTTGTTTGTCGTCTAAAATCTGGTTCCTGACTGGAGAACCATTCTGGAGGAATGGTTGTACATTCTGGAGGACAAGCTTTCTTTTTCAAGACCCTGGCTTTTGGTTTTTTGCATTTGGTTGTGCATTTCCTTAATTTATACAGAAAATTTTACAATAGTTTGGAGTTAACCCAAGCTTGTTGAAGCTTCTGGCTTGTCTCCAGGTCGTGACATTTCTCAGAAAGAATATTGAAAGCTGTAACTGTTACGTAATGAATTTTGTCCAAACTACAATATGTTGACCTACGACTTCAGAAAACGCCACAAGAAAAAGTCTAACGGTGTTAAATCGCACGATCTCGGTGGCCAGTTAGAATCGCTCGTGCAGAATTTCCAATGTGGCGTGAGCTGGTGGCACATAGCGCCGTTCTGTTGAAACCACATCTCGTTGGTGTCCATATCCAGCATAAAATCCACACCAAAAAGTGACTTTTTCTTGATGCATTGGACTCTCTTGGATCTCATGTGGATTGGTATCGTCCCAAGTTCGACTATTTTATTCGTTAACGTACCCATGCATCCAGAATGGGCCTCATAGTTGCAGATGATTTGTCGATTAAAATGAGGATCAGAGCTCATTCAGCGAACACACGTCGTTGTCTATGGTCGTTCACCTTCAGTTCAGTTGAATTTTGTACGGGTGCTGTGGTCTGCGAAAGGCCAAGTTCTTGTGAGCGACGCGAAATCGGCTGTCTCGGATTCTCCTGCACACTCTCATGGACAGCGGTGATGTTTTCGGCAGATCTTGCGTTTCATCGACGAACGGGTGTTGGTTTATCGTTTATTGAACCATTGGACTCAAATTTATCCACCACACAGAGAGTAGTCCTCTCGGTAGGACGATTATGGCAACCGTAAAATGGGCGTAGTGCGCGGAACGTTTTTATCATTTGCACGTGTTGTTGAACGCTATGTGCATCCATGGTGATTTGGCAAAACAGACTGAATAAATAGCAGCGAGTTTGACAGATGTAGCTTCAACAATATGGCCGCTATCAACTGTCAAAGTTCGGAAGTCCCTATTGGAAGACTCTGTAGTTGTAGATTCAGAGAATTTCTAAAAGTCCTTGGACTCGGCTTCTTGTATTTTGATTGTGACGAATTGGTTGCTGAAAACGTTGGTTACCATAGTATTCCAGTATTGTTGTCATCTTAAAAATACTATTGACATCTGGAACTTTGTGACATCATTATTGACTTTTAATGAACGTCATTGGATCCTCAGAATGTTATCCACAGGTATTTATGACGCATTTCCCCGCGCAAGTATGCCATATCTCGAACGAGATTCAACAAGCGAAAAGTAAACCAATTTCTGGACAGCGAAGGTATTCGTAGTACAAGTATGTACTCGTACGTATATCGTTTAAGGTATATTTACCATAGCAAACACAGCACTCTTCAATTGGATCTATAAACGATGTATATACTTACTCCAAATAAAGTGATCATCTATGGCGATTTCTAGATAAGTGTCTCTTGATGCTTTTGACAACTTTGATAGCCTCGCTTCTTCTTCTTGTAAATAAATATTATAAATATTTATGGCAGCTGTTGGTTGATTTAATTTGCATGACTTTGATTTTTTCAGAGTTTATTAACAATCGCGAAGCAGTACCAGATTTATACTACTGACATTTTTGCGACAACCAGATATTTGTGCTTTAGTCTTGGAGGTATTCTTCAGACTTAACTTCAAATACGGGTATGTGGAGGTAGTGCAGAATAGGCGTTCAATTTGTTTTGAAAATTTAAGTATCACCTTAATACTTCTGCTAACGTATTCATTGTGATTGAAAATTTACAAATTGTGTACCGGTAGAAAGCGGTTAGTATTCGGCTTCTAACACCTGGCGGTAAAATAAGAACAATTGATGCATAGTCTGGTTATAATTCTGCGCATTGCCAAATAAAGTCACTCAGTGTCGCTTTGTTTTCACAGCATCCAACAATCTATCCATTAAACTTACATTCTTGTATTACGACGTGAAACTTGCTACACAGCGATATACCCGACGCAGTAGAACGAACTTACCAAATCGCATAACAATGAAGTGGAAATCCGAGATGTTGAAGATGAGCTGGTGGACGACTTTGCTGGCAATAATCAACCTGATGGCTTCACAATAAAGAGGAAATATTTCTGATGTTATGATTGCATTTAAGGAGTAGGGTCAACAAAATGTCAGGTCAGCAAAATGACTAGGCCATGTCACATCCCGGAGTCTCATCGCAACTCTCTTATTTTTTTTTCTTCAAAATGTAAAAGCATAACTTTTCCCGAATGTTTAGTTTACAAATCTTAAGAGGTATACTATAATTTGTAGATCTAGAAACACGGCATCTCTATCGTAATCATTACTCAAATAATAATTTGGAACTATAAGACGATTGAACAAGTTGAAAAATCAGTACACTCCCCGAGTATTTCCTACAGTTGAAAAATTTTAGAATTTCCAAATCACCATTCCTGGACCCATTCAAATAAAAAGCCATAAAAAAACATACAGGTAAACCATTTTTTTAAATATTTTCCAAATGAGAAAAATTAACCCAGACTGACCGCAATTATCAGACAAATTACTGCTACCGACATAATTTAACCGCACTTAGTTCTTTACAAACCACGCGACTTATTCCGAAAGTACCGACCGGCAATGATGAATTCCATAAAATTGAACGCGCTTCCGAAAACTATGCTTACAAAGCTAAATTCAGCAGAATTACTGCTTGGTGCCAGTGACGTAGATACTTTAATCAGCATGATTCAGAAATGAAAGAATATTGTCCAGCGAAATTAGAGTATGTTAATTCTGGATAAATGGTGATAAAGATATAAACGCTGAAGATCATCAGATCAATTAATGTCTGCTTGCTATGTAATTGGGGAAGACCAAACAATTCGGACACGGTCGATTTCATCAAATCTGAAAATAGTAATCAATCGTAATGGCCCTTGTGGTTCTATTAATACAATAAATATGAAAAGAAATTCACCATAGTAAATAGCTGTCAGTTATGGCACAATAGGAAGTAATGCCTGTTTGAGGTGTTTGCATCACACAAATGCAGAACTAATGGAACCAACCAATTTCTGTGGTCAAATGGATTTGTGGTAGCTTTTTCTGAGAATACGAACTACTGGGATGCACATCAAAAATCAATCTTAAATGCTAGTTTTTTGGACTGGATAAGGTTGAATAGATGGGAGTGTTGTCAATCGTACAGCTTCCAGAATAATTGTGCAAAACCCTGAAGCATATAATAGTGTGCCATGCAACATGTACGAGTATATAGTATTATTTAGCACCTCAATGCAGTCAGAACAGATAAAAAAAGGTAATCAAACTATGAAGCTATCGCTTGCGAAGTGGCAGATGAGAAGTGACGATGGAAGTACTCAGCATTATTGGTATTTGATGGAACAGACCCCTCGCGGAGCTATCGTGTTTTAAACTCTGCAACGCTATTAATTTCCCTCCAAGATATCGATTCGTCCTCAGCTGTCCTTTTCCATGTTTGCTTGAGCAATTGCCCACTCGTCTATCTGATTGTGTTAGTGGATTCCATTGCACGACGTTGTAGATCTATCATCAAGCCGTAGGGTGGGACCAATCCACTGCCACTTTCTTCTCTGCATTTTGACATCGGTTGGTTCTTGGCCTACTATCGCATGCAGTGGGTCGTTTGGTATATGTTACAATTTGAACACAAAATCCGTAGAATGTGGCGTAGATGTCTACGTATGAAGGTTTATGGCTTCTGTAAGTAGCACTGTTATTTGTTGTGCCGAACACAAATTATTTCTGCAGATTTTAGAAAACATGCCGAACGTACCCTTTGCTTTGTGAGTTTTTCTGCCTACATCCAGCTATGTACCATTATCTTCGGGGACCATGATTCCCATATATAGAAAGTTGCTTACTATCTCGATTTGTTGTTCGGCAATGTTGTGTTCAACTGCGCTGACATTATACTGAAAAATTTAAAAACAAGTTTTGCACCATATGATGGAGGTCTAGTATCAAGCAAACGTCGCCAGAGTTGATGTTTAAGGAATGATTCCATACTCATATCAGAATACGATTGATAAGGCAAAGCGCAAGTGGGCAAACGGTGCAGCGTGTTATCTCAACAGACAGATCTAGCCTAAGTTAGATTACAAACGCTCACGTAACCTAATCATACTAAACCGCTTGCACCTCAGCACCCTCATAGGTTTCATTACTATCGGAAAATATGCCGCCAGGCATGTAGAGATGAAGAAGAAAAGGAAACGACTCGACTAGGAAAACTTTTCTGGCTCATACTTTCTAGACAAACCAATGTTGCCGATCTTCTTCGCTTCATCAGAAGCTCAAGTAGGTTTAAAAAAAATGTCTCTTTAGTTTTTAATTTTTTGCAGAAGTGTGATATAACAATAGGCATACTCTGGCCTAAGTGTGACTATATCTAACTGGAACCCATATTAACAAACCAATCAAGCCATATCAGTCCTATATTTACTCCAGACAGACCTCCATGGATCACATCATTGATTACTACAATACAAGAAATAGCAGGATAAAAAATTCATAGTACTCTGACATTTGCTGCCATCATAATTAGACTTTACAATAGCGAGTAGTTTTTCTAGTATACCCCTTATTGTGCAACGCTCACCATGTAGCATCTTGAGCTGTCGAATGCCTTCTCGAAATTGTTGAACGATAAATATAGAGTAGATCTCTACCCAATGCACTGTTCAATAATGATCCGGAAGATGTGGATGTTCTCGATGCAGGAAAATCCAGCTCGAAAGCCTGCCTGTTATCGAGCATTGAATTAAGATGTTGTTTTTCCTGATCCAGAAGTACTCTGAACTATCAGTTTAGTCACATCCGAAAGAACGCATATACCTCTCCATTTACCACATCCAGTCAGGTTTCTCTCCTTTAGTATATTAACAATCATCCCCCTTGCCCTTTCTCCTGAGAAGGCTTTGGTTTCCCATGATTTCCTAATTGGATGATGGAACTTTTCTCCCAAAGTGTTGCATGCAGCTTGGAGGAGTTTAGCCCAATTGGCTTCGTATCATTTAAGGGCCCTTATGAAGCAATTTCAGCGTTATTGCAAGGTCGCATTAGTCTTGTCAGAGATTGAGTCCAAATCGCTGTAAGCCATGATGAGAAATATTCCGAAGATAGCTGATTTTAAATAATTTATTTTGAAACTTTTAGCATTGGTGAGTTGCTGAACACAATACACCTATTTTCTGCTTATTCATCATTGGTGGTCTTATACTATGCTAATCTTTCTCTCTCTTCGTGCGTTACTGGACTTCGAATTCAATACATTCATCGATTCGTCTCCAAGTGTCTACTCTCAGCCATTCGCTTTAGATATCATCCCCTAACGACTAAGGTGTGTGCTCTAGGCGTAAGAACAGTTTTCATAGTCGTCGTTGGTGCTGCCAAGAACGAAGTTGTTACTTTATTCGGCATTTGTGGCAAAGGGCTACTTTAACTTTTGGCGCACTTGATCCTGGAGTATGTCGGTATTTTACTTGGGTATCGTGAGGAAGTTAAACCTATTGCTATTAATATATGCAGAACGATGACATATAGTAGCTACCATAGATCATGGTCCCTCTCTATTCCGATAACAGCTCCACGTATGTTAAGGACAACTTTAATGAAATATCTAAATCGTCAGCTAATGATAAAGTGATCGATCATTGGGTTGAGATCCACCCGATCTTGAGGAAATACTTGTGATCAAACAGTGTACGTCCAAATATCAAGTCAACAAGCCTTCTGCCGTTGATATTTCTTGTGCCATCAAATTTTTCATGTTAAAATCTCTCATGACGATTACGATATTTCCGTTCGGCATTGAGTTTTCCCATCCACATAATTTGGTGAGGCGTAGCGCTGGATAATGGTCATGTTGCTGACCTTATTTTTGAACGTTGGCTTCAATATAATGTCCATAAGGTGCAGGAAAATTACTAAGTATTGGTTTTCCAGTCGTTATTAACTTTAAATTTAAGTTAGATTAGTCAAAAACCATAAAGGATGTAGGAAACTTTCGCAGACCCGGGATGGGCGAAAATATAGTGGACCAAAATACGAAACTAAAATACGGCATGTTTGAGCGATGAATGTGAGGAACATAGTTTATAATGGTACAACTTAACATTGTTACATCAATTAATAAGTTCTTCTACCGGAATCTATACGAAATCTGAAGTAGGTATGTCCAGCAGAGAAGGCGAATCATGCGGGTTAGGGAACAAATAAATAGAAATGCTTAAATTTAGAGACAATAGATTAGTCAGCTAGGGACAGACCTATTGCAGAAATGGTGAAAGTTCTTCAAATTCAAATCAATACTCTCGTCATGCTGCCACTTAGAATCTCATCGTTGAGTACTACATAATGCAACATCACGGAAGTAACTTAAAGAGGCATTTATATGCAAAAAACAACAACAAATAGATGACAATTTAGTGTCCGGACTCAATGGTATTTAAAATATGTTAACAGCTGTTTATTCTGAAGAGACTTTTTAAAGCAATAGTTCAAATGAAAGTCCTTTTGTAAGAAACACACGGTTAGTGGACAATAATGCATTATTTTAATTCTTCCCACAAAATTAAATAGTCCACATACGCAGTGTTGTCCGTCTGAGTTGCACGTGTCTACGACCTATGTCGATAAAAGCGTCCAACCAACCCAACGTTTTTAAAGTTGTTTTATACACATGAAGCTCAATCTATTCCCGATGGACATGCCAAAAGGAAGGAAGACATAATTACATATCTGAACCTTCAAGGCAGAATGTTAACATATTTCTGTTTCACTGTTCAACACTTGCGTTGTAACAAAGAACTAAACCCGCTCGTAGGGCTAGAGCAGAAGAGATGGAAAAAACAACGGCTTCTCCAGAAGAAGAAAAAAGAGCTCGAGAAACGCGCGATCGAAGATATTGAGAGATTGTACTCCAGGAATAACGCATGATAGCTTCGTCAACAGGTAAAAAGAACGTGTCAAGGTTTGTAGATATGAAAACCTCGGTACTGAGAATATGAAAAAAACTTTTTCTGCAGACTTTATAATGGCGAAGAAGCCCAATATTCCGCCTTCAGAGAGAAAAGACCATTCAACTTAGACGACAATAGCCAAAACTTTCATCCACCTGACCAAAATAAAGTAAGGATAGCCATATCTAAGCTTAAATCCAACAAAGCTACTGGACCTGACGGCTTACCGGGCGAGATATTCAAATCTACTAGAAAGATCTTTGTGGAGAGGTCAACGAACTCATTTCTTAGATCTGGTCCGAAGAGCGTATATTTGATGAATGGAATCTCATCATCCTTCGATCCACAAAAAAGAGAAATGGAAGCGCCAAAATGTCTTAGCGGTAAATGAGGGTAAAACCAAGTATATACTCAAGAAGTCAACAAGACGGTACGCACAAGATCAAGGAATTAGAAAGAACCTCACAGTCGAGAGCTACATACAATTTCGCTGTAGAAAGGGACATTGTCTACTTTGTCGCACTAATATAACGAGAAATCGCTCTTACCAATTGCTAGTTCTTTAGCCTAAGAAGGCAATCGAGTAGTAAGGCCCTATGCCGAACAACAAAGGAGACTCTATGTAAGACCTTGATCATCCCAATCCTACTTAATGGCGATGAGGCATGGACTCTATCAGTCGTTTCGAGAGAAAATTCTTTTGAAAAATATTCGCTCCCACTTGCTTTGACGGGGTTTGGAGAAGAAGATTCAAAGTCGAACTATACGAGCTGTACGCGACATTGGCCTAGTCAGAGAACTGTGCATCAGTCGCCTGAGATGACTATGGCCAAAGTTCCGGCCCGCAGAGTCTTCGAATTAAACCCGGAGGGACAACACAGTAGAAGGAGACCTCACCTCTGGTTGCGCGCACGAGTGGAAGGAGACTTCAATGACTTAGAGTGGTAACTGCAGGCAGTCAGCTAAATACCGGGTAAATTGGTGAGGTTCGTTAGTTGAGGCCAAGGTTTAATCCCGAACTTTAGCGCCTATAGTAAGGGGTCTCTGCTCAGACGGCTTTAGAGCTGCCCAAAAATTCCAACCAAAGAAGCCTTGCTCTTGCAAGGCATAGTTGCATCTTCTCTGACAAGTACGCAAATGGAAAAATAAGCTGAGGTAGTATATCTCAAGACAAATCTGACATTACTAGCGTAACAATTGAAATATCGGACTGGTTTTGGTAAGTGATAACAAATTAGTTAGACTTCTAACTTTCCTTAGTGGCTTGGATTGATAAATTTTTCCAACCCTCTGAAAGTACTATGTCGATTGAAATCGCAGCTCATACTATGATTGAATCAATATGAAAGTAGTGTCGGAAGTCACCAAGTCCACCTGAGGTAAAACCGACAATAAGCCAACAGGGCACTGTTGAATTATTGCACTTTTCGCTTCCCGCGAAGGTGGCTCCAGTTGTCGCCTTTTTCCTGTACTTGCTGTTTGTTCTTTCTAATTTTTCTGAACGCATTAAAAGAAAGCTTGGTGATGGTCCAAGGATCACGGCCAATTTTTTGAATAATTTTGCTAACAGAATAACTCTCCTATTTCGCTTTTCTTTGTCCTATAATACTACGAATCCTCTTGCAAAAATCTTCGATAATTTTTAGCTGGAATAGAGAAAAGATTCTCTGCTTTTTGTATAGGGGTTTCTTCCTTAATTATTATTTCTGTCGTAGGCCAAGCTAGCTATAGACGCGACGTCATTACAACTCTCACTGCAAGTGTTGCATAATGTTTATCACTTATGGCTGGCACACTTATGTGCAAAAGCGTGGCGCCATGTTACGATACCAGTAAGCAGTCTACAGTGTTTCCACTGATGAGTTCGAAACGTCTATGTGAGTAAGGCAAGTTTCCTATTGTTGTTCATCCTATTCACTAATGACATCATAGATCCTATAGAAGGTGGTATACAGCTTGGCCGAATAGAAATTCCTGCGCTCAAATACGCTGACGACATCGTATTTCTTGTAGCTCATGATCAACAGGCTCGAGGCATACTGCAAATTTTGGAATTTGTTCGTTAACCTCGAAAAATCAAAAATAATTATACGAGTGGTGGCAGATGTTCCTGATGCGAAAGGTGGCACTATCAAGGAAATTGCATTGAAATTGTACGTTGATTATAAATATCTAGGAGTATGGATTTCAGTAAATCTAAGTATAAAAGTTGTCAGAAGCTAAGAGTGCAATTTCTTCAATCTGGAGTCGATGCATCCAAAATAAGTACATGCACTCATCTAAGCAGAAAATATGCCGTACAAGTGCAACATCAATACTTCTTTATAGATCATAAGTATGAGGATTCCGTTCATTTCATGCAGTTGAGAAATACCTCTGTTACTTTAGGCTGCGAGTAACACTCTGAACTACATGTTGTATCCGGAGACAGGTGTAACCCTGCAACGTTCTTAGAAACGTTAAAAATGCACCTGGACTATTACTATATAGTAGTATAAAGTTACGGCGATGGGAGAAGAGAGGTTGCCTAGATCGATCTTTTGTCACGTCTTAACGACGAAGGGCAGCATTATCCAAGAGTGGGAAGAACTAGGGTCAGAATGTGGTGTCAGCCTACTCAAGAGTCAATCATCTCTTTGAAGTAAATTCAGCATTTTTCTAGAAAATATGGGAGATTACCTCTATGACAATAGTTCATCTGAAGGTTAGCAGTCGCAGCATAAAAGCTACTACAGTAATTTGAGGATGCATAACTTAGAAGAAAAGTCTTTACGTCCTGAACTGTCACAAAACAGAAATGATTGGTACAGTTCTTAAAGCGAGAGGAGAGTTGTTAAACTTATACTACATGCCGCATCGTACAGAGCTACCAATCTTGTGTGACCTTTACAGTCTAAAGGTGAGAGAGGATGTGTTCCATTTTTTAGCGATATGCCCGATTCCAAAAGAACTTCGTATATGATTCTTTGGTTCATATATGCTAGAGTCAATCTGATAGACAAAATAGACTTAAGAACTATAAATTTGTATAATGAATATATTTTTATTGAATACGAGTCGAATCTAATCTAAAAATATGAACATCTATCGGTCTTTCTATCTAAAAGAGAGCAGGAAAGCCGCTGACCTCTAAAATACGTCAGGAAACATTCGTTTTGTCTGGCGTCATCTTGGCCATGTATCATATATATACATATACATAGCCATGCTCACAGAACTGTCAATGGAAGTCATAACGGAGGATAGAAACGGTCTATTGTAAATGCAGATTCGGATCGTATAAAAATCTTCTCTGAGTTTATGGTGACTTGGAATTCAACAACTTTGTAAATTCAGCCTTCCAACTGCTATCAGAAGAGCTTTATATTCCCGAACTAAGTTTGGAAGCAATGACAGTATTCTTCAAAGCCTATGTAGCTTAATTGTCGCTAGGGTCGTAGATACGTCGTGACATTCGAAAATTCTTCAAAATAAACTTCATTGCCATCGCAATTGCGAGTATCTCCAACTGAAAGATAGACTCAAATTTTTTTGATGAATGAAATCTAACGTTGTCGTCTTAAAAAAGACATAGGCTCCGCATCCTAATTCGGTATTCCAGCCATCTGCGAAGATATTCCTCTCCTAATTCAGATTCTGGCCGAAACTGTTTGCGCATCAATAGGGGTTCTAGTGCCATTATATGAATGTGACATGTTAGCTTCATTGGAAGAATGTATGGTGGGGTGGTACCTTTAAACACTAGATGAGTAAAACCAGTCCAACAAGTTCAGGATAGCAAGAACTGACTTGAAAGCCATTTCTAGTGCATCAATCTTCGATCACATATAGAGCTACTGGGGCTTTAGAGAAGACATTGGCTAGGCATTATCCAGCAGACAATATCACTACATTACCACATTTAAGAGTATTGTGAGCGTTAGGTAGTGAATCGACCAACATGCACCATAGCAGAGGAGACGGCACAATCACATATTGGCCCCTCCGGAATCAGGGTTCTATTTAGTTTTGTCTATTTCGAAGGCAACACTGGCTGCCACATGCCAACAATAGTTGATGAAAATGCCTTCTTTCTTGCGCTTTCGATTCTGCCCGAGGTCTTGAGGCGCGATCTCCGCGTTTATAGAAAGATACTCCGCTTTGGAAGGCACAACATTCCGCATGGGTTGGAATGCATTCGCAAAGCAGTTTTACACCGATGATGACACTCTTCAACCTGATGAAAATTTGAAACTGCAAAGAGGATTTGCGCACATGGAGCTCGACCGTTCTCTTCATGCTCTTCGATAAGCGTGAAGTCATCTTTTCGGATTTTCAATATAAATGCCACTCTTACTGTTCACCAATAGTGCGGTATGATTCTCGTCAAAGGAAGCAACAACGTACTTTATGGCCTCGTCTGTCACCACACCTGAAGACAGATACCAGCTACGGCGGGTTCTGTTACACAATTCACTTGCAGATTCATTGATAGGAGAATATGTGGCGCTATTTTATTCTATTGTATTATCTGTTGTCCAATATTAACGAAAGAGTTTGCCACAATCACCTAAATTGTGGTACACGTATGTTGAAAGGCATCACAATTTTTGTGTGTAAAGTGGAAGATCTGATGTATTGTAAAGACTTTACTCTGACTGCAGATAGCCCAAACAACAAAGGCTAATTTAAATTTAAGCGTCAAGGCCATGTCTTATGCAATTTATATACAAATCTTTATACGATTCATTGGCAATCACTTAAATCACAAGAAACTACTATACACAACTTGAACAAGTGTCAAATACATCCCTTAAAAGCGTCTGTCATTATTTGTGTGAAGGCAATTACCTTTTGTTTATTTATGGATAAATTTGTTCGATTATTATAAACAAATTCATCACAAATTGCCTGTGATTGATTTATTTGAATTCGAAATTGAAAGTCACTGCAGAGATATTTTCTAACTTATTCAGCACTTTTTAACTACGTAACCGACTCTGAGTTGCTTCGTTACATTGATGCATCTTGAAAATTGATAAGGTGCTCGTATTTGCATAGCTGGGAAACTGAAATTGAAAGTGGAAAAAATATAGAAAAAATGCACTTTCCATTGAAATAAATCTGTAGGTCAGTGATGGAGTCGTAACAACTAGGTACAATGAACTTGAAGGTAATATATTGCTCATATTGATGTTTGTGAAGTTAGAAACTATTGACTAGGCATTATTATTTATCACCTGTTTTTGTCGGATAGTTTATAGAATTAGTCACTTAAGAGCATCTAGGACTACGTGATCAAAGTCTGGTTGGTTGGCGATCTATTGTTTCATCGATATTGACGATTATTCTAAAAGTGACTAAGTAAATATTTTCAAATCGAACGTCATCGAACTCAGGGTTTTTTTTTTATTTTACTTTTATACGGACTGCCTATATGAATAGACATATGTATGCTCCAGGTTAAAAAAAAAATTTTTTTTCAAAATGTTATCGTAATCTTGCGAAAAATCGACGTTCTAGCTGCTTGAAACTAACCCAAGCAACTGTGCAGAAGAATAAAATCTGTGACCATTACCAATTCAAAATGATTCTAACACTGTGAGTAGTAACATAAAAAACTATTTCAAAAAGGATTCGTATCGCTGGCAGATTTTGGATAAGCAGCAAGGAGTTGAGCTTATAGAAGATAGGACTTCAGAAAAAATTGATGGTATTAATGTGTCAAGGGAATTAAGTGGCCTCCACCGCAAGGACTGCCAGAATGCTTATGATATTTGAAAATTAAGCATACTACTCGTATTTACTGAGTGGGAAAACTGCTGATTGTTCTATAACTTGAATTGGGTGAGGAGTGCAATATTCAAGTTTGTAGAGTAGTGCTGGCCTTAACTACCATTGGTGGTCCCCGGTAACAGCATGAGTAAAATGACAAGTACCTGCTCGACAAGTATCATAACATGATACTAGCTTATGCCGTAGTAGGGCTCACAGCCGTATACGGAAGAAATAAAACAAAACAGCTAGTAGCCTCGTACAATATCGAATTGATAAACAATCTTAAAGGAGAACGACCTTCAGATCTGCACGTGGAATGTTTGGACACTTAACAGGCCATGTGCAGCCGAGCAATTAGCAGAGGCCCTGCTACCACGCACATATCACCGCCATCCAGGACGTACGATGGGATGGGCCGAGCATGAGAACGATGAAAAACTGTGATATTTACTATGGTGATTACTACAGGGAATAGAAATGTCGTTTATTTGGATGCAGATTAGTCGTACGCGGCAGACTTATGCAAGGAGTCTTGAACTTCCGACACTTAAGCGAGCATCTTATGACGATGCACTTCAAGGCTCACTTCGCTAACATAAGACCTATATGCCCCCATGCCTCTACGCAAGCCAAGACATTCATCCGCCCACATCTGGTCAGGTGCTCCTAAAACATCTCTGCACCTGCTAAATAGGATTCAAGACTGTGCAAAAAAACTAATATGTGATGCTAATATTACACAATAAATTAACTTACTTGAACACCGACGTAGTGTCTCGCGCTGTACCTTGTTCTATCGTTATTTTCACAACCAGTACTCCAATGAAATTGCCAGTATCATTCTCTCACTTCAAGCATTCAGGCGTAACACCCGTCTCGTTACGAATTTTCCTCAGTTTGCACTCTAGCCCACTTGGACGTATATTGAAATATCGTGAAACTTTCCTAAGCCATATAATTCGCTTATGGAATGCCTAGCCGAGCTCTTTATTTCCCAGTCATTATAACTTTCTGACATTTGAAACCAACGTACATCAGTACCTCTTTCTTTTCTCTCTCTCTCTCTTTCTAATTTTTTCATTTTCCTTCGCCCGTGATGTGTGCAACCATTTTAAGGGTACTCAAAACTAGTGAGAGTGCGCAGATTATAAAAAAAAGGAATACTTGAAAGAATTGTACGGAACTTAGAAGCGAACACTGGAGGCACTAGCGTATTCCGATGATATCGACATAATTGAGAGAATCCAGCAGACAGTTACCTGTGCGTTCGCTAATATTGAAACGGAAGCTGCCAAAATATAATAGGTTTAGCGGTAAGTGAGGGTAAAACTAAGTATATGCTGTCAACGAAGGGACTCAAGAAGGGACTCGCAACATCGACTAATTGGAATGCTCCTGCCCGAAGAGTCTTTGAATCTAATCCGAAAGGAGTAACGCAGTAAAAGAAGCCCTCACTTTAGGTGGCTAGCAAGTAGAAGGGGACCTCAATCGACTTAAAGTGCTCAACTGGGACAGTTAGCTAAAGACCGGGCTAACTGGGGAGGTTTGCTACACGAAGCCCAGGTTCACCCCGATCTGTAGCGCCGGCTAAATAAGTAATTAATATCTCAAACTTTTCTTAAGACCTTTGGACCAATGAAATATGCAGTATCTCTACAAGAGTCAAGTATTCATTAAAGATAAGCCAACCGTAGATCCTTTTATCTTTCCCAGACTTCTCATAACAACTATGGTTAAAAAGGAATACCAATAAGATAATTCTTTCTGAGAAGAAGTGAGAGTACATGACTCTTGAAAAGGAATTCAACTGAATGACACTAGGCCATTACAGAAGCAACTATTTTCTAATGGTTTTTTCTAATACACAGAAGAATATGACAGGCCACAATATATGCAGCCGAACAAACAGTGACATATACGAGTAAATATGTACTACGGTGCCCGCTATAAAACTATAAAAAAAGATTAACAGCGACAAACTAAGGGAAGTAGACCTCGGAAGTTTTCTGCTCTTAAAAATCCAAGTCGGTACTAAATTAGTCAAGATCTTTCTTCACGGTCCCTGATTACCTATTTTATAAGTATTTTGTGGTTTGAACTCAAGAAGAGCAAGAGAACATTATTGATGGTATAGACGGAAAGCACAGCCTACACGATACCACATGGAACTGGACTTTGGCTTATTGACTTTGCTGCCGGAAAGAAGGACACTAAAGCTGCTACAGTGGTTTCCTCATTCCAATATTTACAAATGAACATGTGGATCACGTGATCATAAAACCGATCGACGAAAATTATAGTATCAGTATTATTGATATCCTGAATTTCCTGCATAGAATGCTGGAGATTAGTGGCACTGATGCCAAGAAGATACCAAAAACGTATCTATTGTGATGGATTTATACCGTCTACCCCCCAAAATACCTTGATAATGAGATTCTCCGCTATCGATTGAGAGATGCTACTCCTGACACAATATTTGGAAGTATTTCTAAATAGCAAAAAAGACGTGTCAATGATTCAATCCCGAACAGAAACATGAAGAGGAGGGGAATAAAGTAGTTGAACCATAATCGTTGTTGAGGATATGTAGTGCGAATGATCCAAATTCCGTGGTCAGACGGAACAGACGATTCAACTTGCTCGACTAATGCTAAGATTTCGTTCCACCTGACAAAAAGGACATCGATATATAAAATCAAAATAAAATTGTTATTGGGGTTGATAGACCCCCTGCTAAATGCTAATTTATTATGTGCAGCAATAGATTTTTTAGAGAGCAAGCACCAACTCAGTTTTATGATTTGCTCGGATACCTCAGGATCGTTTACCCGATCCACAAGAAGGGAGACCCTCTAAACAACACCAAGTATAAAGGCATAGAGATATATACTCGTAGTTTTGTGTGAACTCCTGAAACTATTTGTCTTATAATGTTAACCGGCCTCTTACACTGCCAGGTCCTGTTAATCCACAATTGACTAACGATTCACTCAATGATAGATCCTAGAGAAACTACAAGAATCTTGCCTACAAAATTTTTATAAATTTGAAAGCCGCATAACATGTCATCTATAGAAAAGAGCTATACAGAGACATGTCTGTCATTGGCATTGCTACCATAGACATCACAACGCTTGCTGTCCCGTAAATGTTGACAAAAATCTCGTGGCGGCTTACAGCCATGTTTCTTCTTGAACTAAATAGAAAACTCTGCAAAATTCGCAAATCAACACCAGAAGCCGATCTTTCCATGAGTCTGTGCATTCTCTGAATATATTGAAGTTATTGGCAGAATACAGCAAACTATCCCTGGTATTATAATGAGTATTATAACTTTGATGTAGTTAGTGATTTAGTGTACTTCGACTCCACTATTAACTCTGTTAATGGAACCTTATCAGAAATATTAGAAATGCAGGTTTGCACTTTCCTGATGCTCTTTCTATGGCATTAAAGGCCAACTAAGTTATTAAGTCTTGTCAAAATTGATTTAAGACATACCAACCCTGCTCTATGGTGCAGAAGCATAGACATTGGTGAACGTGTAAGAGGATGTGTTTGGTCTTTTTGAACGGAAAATCTTTCGAAAGATTTTGGACGGCTGTGACAAGTTGCTGAATGAGTTGCAGCCCACAACGGACGAATTTCACTAACACGAATGTTAAAATACATTTCTAAAACAAGCAAGAATGATGTGCTGTATTCTTGAAAATCATCCTCAAATACTAAATATTTTGTGGAACGACTTTTGAAGAAGCATTAGAAGGAAATTTTCAAATATTTCCTCTATAACCTATTTACCACCCCATCGGCAACATTAGACCTTTCTAGAGCAACAATCTTAACAAATTGACAAAATCGAAGTTGACTGACCCATATATGTAAATGAATTAGAAAGTCTATGAGATAGTGGGGCTTCTTCAATTGCATACTCATTCACTTGTTTGCTTTGACCAAATATCAGTAAATATTTTATAAACCTCAGTCGGATACCAAATCTTATAAGTTTATTCTCAATAGCCTTTTCAATTAAAGGTTTAATCCTTCTAAATTCAAAAACTTACTTAAATGCATTTTGGGGTCTTTTCCTTCCAACATGCCCTTCTGTATATATTCCCATTTTTCTTTATGTGTCTGCTTCGTCTTTATTTTCAGTATGTCTTGTCTTCTTGTCTTTAAAAATTTCCCAAAAGTGCTCGTTTGGAATTTTAATAAACACACAAAAATAGATCGAAAATAAATCAAATAATTAAAAAAAACTTTTCCTATTTTCTTTGAATATTGACAACTAACCCTTAGCTAACGTTGTCTAGTTTTACGGTGAATTTTTTCAAAACTAAGTTCTCTACAAATGCTCTCTCTGTGGAGTTCCAGTTTCCAGGCAATAACTAGGCAAGACGAAAATATTTAACAAGTAAATCAGGTAGCTGAAATAAATTCCGTTGCCAATTATGTTTGCGATCTTTAAGGCATAGAGCCAGCTCCATCAAAATCGGAACTGATGACATATGAGTGTCATACATCAGAAGACCCTCCAGCTGTACATATTTATGTAAATAGACCCAGCCGAGGTAATTTTGTTTTAATCTGTGATTTTGTACAAACTTACATCGAGGTAAAATATTTTTTTAAAAAGTAATTAGCAGAAGCTTACCTTTTTATGGAAAACCTTTGATGAAGTTCTCCAAAGGAGTTGGTATCTGAAAAAAAAAAATAAAGACAAATGTTAGTTTTTGTTTATAAACAAAAGTGCAGTAAAATTGTGGTTCCTTTCAATGTAAACAACATTCCCAACTGTCAAAATTGATTAAAGCGTACAGTCACAGTAAAATGCTTGTTTTCTGTTTTATTAAAAAAAAAAAACAATTCGACATACGAGTACCATGGTTGGACTGAAGAATATCATACATTTCTTCAATAGCCTATCGAAGTTTCAGTTACTACCTGAACTACAATCTCATTTAATTTTGGTGAGGATGGAGTCCCTATTTATTCGGCTGAAAACAACTTTACACTAAGATTTAACCGAACTAAATTTAAGACCATGGGTGAAGGTGAAGGAGATCGAGTTTAAGGCGGGATGTGCTACGGTAAATGCAGATGTTTGCACTGACGGGAGATTGATTCGTTGGAACCATAAGCTGGACTAGTAGATAGAAGAGATGAGGACCACGTAACTAACGCGCAATAGTGTTGAAGAAAATAGAGTGATAAAGGAATGCGCAGCCGCTGAATGAAAATAATGTCACCTACAATGTATACCTACGTCCTCATCCTAACTCTCCACGTGAGTGCCAGCCAGAAATAACCACTACAGCTTACAGTCATGTGCTGTTAAAATATGGGGGTTAACTAAGGTTAGAGGACAAGACTGCAGAGTTCCTAAGCTATTCAATAGTTTAAGCTTATCTCTTGATCTTCAGATGAGGTACATGACTTCAGAGGTGGTGTGAGCGTATTAAATTCGTAAAACCGTGCACAAAAATGTAAGGCTGGGGGTGAAACCAGTCATGAAATAACTCATTCCGATGCACAGGCGAGGTCTGTCGTATTCTGGCCCCACCCTGGCAGATCGGCTCTGCCGGGATGGATGCCTATTCCATACTACTTGTAGGATCAAATAGCGAAGATGAATAAACAAAATAAGAAGAACAAAAACAACAAAAATACGGAGACAGCACACTCACATAAAAGCGACCAAACCTGACAAGATATCAAAACCTTGAACCAGACACAGACTCAGACTTTTCCATCAAGTCGAGTCGTTAGCGCAACTTCTGAAGATCAACAATATGACACTTAGCGATACCAGGGAGGATACCTCCTCCTCTCAAGCAACCGACAGGATAGGTTCCGATACTAAAGAAGAAGAAAGATAAGGACGCATAAAAGGAAAAGTCTAAGCGAACCAGCTAGACTCAAAATAAATTGCAAAGCTTCTCAAAGGTTTCTGAGTAAGATGACGAAAAAGATCTCAGTACTCTCAACGAACGTGATTGTGCACTGATCCATAGACATGGCGAGATGTAAGAATGTCTAGTAGTGCCTAAAGTCTTATTACGTCTAAACTAAAAGACACAGGGAAAACCATAGTGAATCCCATGGATCAAAAATAGACCTAATCTATACAGGTTGACAAATCCACATCTAAGTTGTTCCTTCAATGGGCCTAATAGCAGGACAAGTCAGCTAAGCTGAACCTCCCGTTAATCACGTGACTATCAGCGAAACGGCAGAGGTCAACAGTTCATACCAAAGGGGGCAGTTCAAAGCGAGAAAAAGCCTTCGACTAGTTTCGGGAGAACTCCCGTAGATCTGCAGTTAAATTAAATAGGATGACTGACACAAGCTCGAGAACAACATACTGAAGAGCATGATGGACAACGCTGAAATTAGCTATCCGGAGGTGATTGCAATACAGAACCAAAACCTTGCTGAAAAAGAGTTCGTATTACTCAACTTCAGAAAGAGCCACAGCAATGGAGGAAAAGATTTGCTATTTGCCGTAGACGGGCAGACTGTGCAGATTCTAAAGGAAAAGTCGGGCATAATAAAATTCGGGATACGTTGTCTGAAGACAAAAGTACCGGATAATGCGTTATTGAAGCTGCAAGTCGTTTAAATTAACTGACACCACTGTAATGCAGCAACTTTTGATCTGATGCTCTTCATGACCGAAGTGAACAATGAACATGAATCCTGGATTCTTAGAACCAAGGTACAAAGATTAAAGTTAAAATAATACGTCTTTTCTATCTCATCAGGAGCTGTGCTCTATCCAAAAACTTAGTTAATGTGCTCTTTTTGTTTAGATACAGCGATGGTGACAGCTTAGCGAACGAGGTGAACTCAGCTAACATGGGGCGGATCTAAAGTGAAAGCAGCGACCCTCCCCCAAACAGCCGTTCGTGAACTTAAGGACATACGCCGAATCAAGGAAGGCTTTTCTGGTAATCAGCTACGATGCAAACGCACACCACAGTCAATAGGGTAGATAAAAACGGCAGGTGTGAGTTAGTTTTTGAATTTATTCTTTCCTCCAAAATTTTTCTGCTCAATAGGAGAAATCGCCTCACTTTTCATACGAAAAACAGAGAAGAAATTCCCGACTAAACAATCACAAACATGCACGCTCAAACATATGTCAATAACTGGAGGGTATCTACTAAGGAATCTTTTTCAGATCACCTTATAATTCTCTTCACCATAGACAGTTACCCGATCATAGAAAACCTGTGAAAACTAACCGGACGGTGGAACCACCCACTCACTCACGTAAATCGTGTAGTTCCCAATTTAAAGAAAGATTTCATTAAGAACTGTGCCACCTCTATTGGCGGACAAACAAACTAAAAAGACACAGAAGGTCAGAAAACTTCATAGCAAATCAAAACACACCAGAAGTGAGGAAAATTGAACCAAATATACAATAGGTCCGAAGCAAAGAAACAATATTTGGCTCATTTTTTCGAGGCCATAGAAATTACCAACGATTTAACTAGGTTAGGGAAGGTCCTATCCAATGATCCAATAGCCCCGGGATAACTGAAAGACTCCAATGGAGTCTGGACAGAGAACCACCGGGAATCAGTATTGGTTCTTGTAGGAACTCACTTCCCGGGCTGTAAAAATGTTGACGAATTGATACTAACTTGGAACACAACATCAACTCATAAAGCGCATAATTTCTAGTCTGATCAAAGAGAATAGAATAAAATCCCCTTCTGTGACTTCTTGTTATAAAGGACATTCTTACAAGTTTCGAACAAAAGGGTGTTAAGGCAGTAGCCTTCGCCGAAGACATACTCATTCTAGTGGGAGAAAAATATCTTCCAACGATTGGCAACACATTCATAAAATGGGCAACATAAAACTTCACAAGAAAAAGCAAATTAGACAAGCTTAATCTTTCTAGAATCAGCGGTGTTAGGACACAATTTTAATGATTTGGTATGTGCTGTTATGGTGGAAAGACGTGGAAACGATTAGTTATCTTAAAACACTCATACAACTTCAAAGACTAATACAAGAGTATTACGGTTTACTCCACAAGCTGCACTTGAGATAATGCTCAACCGCCTTCCTTTAGACAAATTCCTGAAATGCATGGCTTTCAAAAGCTTGATCAGGCACCGCATTTTAGGACACTCATCTATGATGCAGGAGTATGAACCATCAAAATTGAGGAAGTGTAGTACCAACCGTGGTCTTTGATAAAAGTTTTTCCACATCATTTCCTAGTAGACATAACTGGTTAAACAATACTGCCACCTACAATGGAAAACTCCATCTCAATGCGAACAGCTCTAAAATGGAGACAGGTACTGGAGCTGGAGTCTACAGTGAAATGCAGACCCAGGACTCCTTCAAGATTCCGGACGAATGTAGTATTTTTCAAGCAGAAATATTTGTCATTCGTAAAGATACACAGACTAGACTAGTCATAGAACTTGAGCTCTCGTAGATATCTATAACATTATGGACGGTCAATATAAAACTTTGGCAAGTAAAAGCACCAAATCAATAGAGGCACAAAAATGCCATTAAACTCTAAGTAAATTCTGTGAATCCCACATAGTGGAGATTTGTTGGGCATCTGGACATACAAAAGAGAATGAGAAAGCGGGTAAGCTAGCAAGAGAAGGTGCCTCTCTGCACATTAGTAAGACAATTGAAACCAATTGAAACCCAGAACGCAAAATGGAACTAAGAACGAACCACCAAGCATGGATTTCCAGGAGTGTAACTGTGTCATCTCACGCTCCCTTTGGCCAAACTTAGACAGCTGGGGAATACGTACCCTTCTCGTAATCAACAAAGAAGACATCCTCATCGCTACAGGTGTCCTAACTGGCCACTGCTTCATTGGCAGTAGGACCTTCTTCTCCAGATTATTGTAGAAGCTGTCGGAACGAAGAGAAAATACATAAGCCGTGCCGAACACCTGAGGTACAGACTTTTGGAGAACTTCAGGACGTCAGCAAAGCAAAACTGATAGATCTCATTTGATTTGTTGAAAGCTCTGGCTGGTTTTCAGCCAACACAAACTAGGTACTCGTAGTACCCACCATAATAATATTAAGATAATACGCAAATAATACATATACATGCGCCTTTGTCTCTTAGAGATTAGAACATTATTATTACCCAACCTAACCTACGTTCTTCCAAGGAATTCAAACTGAAAAGTTTGTGGTAAGATTAAAGCGGCAGATCACAGAGAGCAAATCGGAGGAATCGACATGAAATCGGTGAAAGGGGGACCAAGCTTGACTGGCATACTCAAGCAAGGGCCGAACAAAGGTAACATAGAGAGATCTGGTTACGTAGAGGTTGGAAAACTCCTTTGACCACCGTTTAATAAAGCCAAGTGATGAGCTGGGTTTAGGAATCATCTTATCGATATTCGAACGGAAACTCAATTCACTATCGAATAATACGCCAAGGTCTTGAGAAGATTGAACCAGGGCAATGTGTTGACCATAGAGAAAATATAGTCGGGGAAAAGGCGGATTGTATTTATGTGATAAGGTTCTAAGATTTTGAGACACCAGATTTAACGGTCTTCTTGAAGAAGGGTACATTCTTGGAGAGAAGAAATAGCTTTAAGAAACTAAAAAATTTTCTGTCGTCAGTGTATAGACTCTGGCAAGATCGTTAATAGTAAGAATGGAGAGAAGTAGATCAAGATGACTGCCTTGTGGAACCCCAGAGGAGGCCAAGGGGCGGATCTAAAACGAAATAAAGACTATAGTAGCAGTTTACCAGGTAAGAAGATATCCATCTTAATAAAAGAGGTTCAAAGTCAAGAGCAGATAATTTGAAGAGTATTAATTGATGAGGCATGTTACTAGTATCAAGAGTTTTAAGGAAATCGGTTGTGATACGAGTATTATCGATTTCTTCGACATTTTCTAAGGCTGAGAGAGTAAAAGGCACGAATTCAACTGTCTAGGCGAAATAAGAAACTTGCACTTAAAGATTAAGGCTTCGAATAAAATGCTTTCAAAGAATTTGGGTTTATGGGATAATTAGTAACTTCATTCTTTGATTGCTTTTTATGTATGAGGATTATAAAAGAGGTATTCCAAATCAGGGAAAATTCTCCATATGTAAGACATATACGAAATAAGTAGAAAAGGGGGATAGAGATATTGGAGGATCAGTATTAAAGAAAAACGGCATTGAGATGTCTGGGCCGGGTAGAAAAATTCATTTGTAAACTTTTCGTATCGAAATTTTTAAAAAGAAAGGGACCAATGGAGAAATTGGTAAGTCATTGAAGTAAGAGCGATCTGATACGATTGGACGATTTATAGAAGCCAAAGTCAGAGTAAGAATTTTAGCCCTAAACCAGCCCAATGCAATTCTTTAAAGTGTTCAAGATTGTAAATTACTCAACTATTACCCATAAACTTCTTTGTCCAACTTCTCAGGTTTTTATCTAGTTTCCTTCAGATGCTTATTCCAGGTTTATGTCATACTACCTAAAGCCATATTTTTGCTTCCTACCTAATGTCACTCCTTTGGAATCAAATACTCAATAAGATGGAGGATCTATGTAATAGCCATCTTAAATACCAAATGTGTCTAATGTCATAAATAATTTATTTTCCATCACTTGAATCCCTCTTGCCCTACGGGTCAACTGAAGAGTCAAGTAGTCTCACTTGTTCTCAGCAAAAATTATCCTATTGCTGTGCCTTTCTAAACATTTGTAGCTCGTTTGACAAACCTGGGAAAGAGGTTGTTGTTATATCTTTAACGGATACTTGACACTGTACAGTCCAAGGCCTTAAGAAAAGTTTCAGAGTTGCATTGGAGTCATATTTTCATTTTCTGTTGCACAACCCCATACAATACTAAGTAGTCTTCCTACTAAGCTTGATGCACACTGTAAATGCTTTCTGAATAAATGTTGTTTCCTGGTCGTTTCCATCCTTATCTCTTACGATAATTTTGAAATCTAATCTTGTTAAATCTCATGGGGAGTTGATCATGTTTGACCACACTCTGCTCCTGACCTCAGCATTTAGGTGGTAATCATCTACAATATTCAATAAAATTATTTAAGGCATTGCTACCTTTGTCTTTTATTGAAAGCGTATATGTCTAATGCCATGATGACGGCTTAGCCATATTTTCGCGAATGATTCCGAGCACTCTGTTTTTCATCTAAACATCTGTACATAACTTCATTGTCTTTACACTGTGAATAACATACCACCTTGATCAAAAAGTTTTATTTATTCAGAAAATTAAAAATACAAGTTCATTCATCTAAATCTATACTGACCCCTTCAAAGTAATCTCCATCGACTACAACATACTTATTCCAGCGCTTGATCCAATCCTCGAAACATTTTTTATATTCGGTTTTCGGTATGTCCATCAGTGCTTCCTGCGATTTTTCCATTACTTCCCCTCGGCTGCTGAAACGCGTTCCCCGTAGTGGTTTTTTAACTCGATTGAACAGAAAGAAGTCACAGGGAGCCAAATCAGGTGAATTCGGTGGCTGTTGGATGGTATTTGTTGCATTTTTCGCCAAAAAATTACGAATAACGATGGCACTGTGTGACGGTGCGTTATTATGGTGCAAAATCCACGAGCTTTCTGCCCACAATTCTGGTCTTTTTCGGCGATTTGCTTTACGCAAACGTCTCATAACGCTCAAATAATACTCTTTGTTTACTGTCTGGCCTGCTGGCAAAAATTCATGATGCACTACACCGTTGTAATCCATGTAAACCGTGAGCATTGCCTTCTTTTTTGATTGAAAACGACGTGGTTTTTTTGGTCTCGGCTCATTTGGTGAACGCCATTCACTTGCCTGATGTGTGGATTGCGTGTCGTACTCATAAACCCACGTCTCGTCTGGTGGTGTTTTTTTTTTGTGTTTAAGAAGGACCTCCGCTACTTGTTCGACTGCATGCGATCTTTTAATGAACGATAACCATAGTTAATGTACCGCAATATGTGTTTTTTTCCGTAGGGATTTGTTCGGTCAATGGAAAAATCTTGTATATCTGATTGATCACAGAAAAATGCGTTACCGCTTTTTCCTATCACAATGATTAATCTGCAACTATTATACATGGAAACATTGCTTTTAGCAACATTTTAATTTAAGTTTAGTATTACAAGGGCTTGCTCAAGTAAATAGTTGCCCTGTGACCTTCACTAGAAAGGAAGGTAAACTACTGATCATGAGCAAGGCAATTTAGGTGTTTTAATCTAAGTTTCCAGCATTCCGTGACGTCCCATTTACTCCCAGTCTATCCAAAAGTTTTCAATTACAGTGTCTTGCAGTTGAATGACCTTTCAGGAGAAATCACGGTTATGTGCAGGATAAAATGTCAAGGCCGTACTGCATTCGATACTGTTTCTCCTGAAAGGTCATTCAACTTTCAGGAGAAATCACGGTTATGTGCAGGATAAAATGTCAAGGCCGTACTGCATTCGATACTGTTGGTAGAAATCTATTAGGTCTTATCAATCTGTCCATTTATACATATACCATATAGGTAGTCTGTCGATTATAGGAGAACAAGGATCAATCCTGATGGCTTAGAAGTGGAAGAAAGGCAAGTACAATTGATGTCTAATCAAAGTGTCGCTAGATTCAACCCACTTACATAGCTTATCAAATATTCAATGTATGGTGATTGTCATGCTTTATAAAACGATTCTGTCAGAACAACATATAGATTTTGTGTACTAACATTCCTGTTTGGGATTTTCTATTGTTTGAAGTTTCTTCAGATTTGTTCTGGCATTTCCATCCATTTTTTAACTGTGTTCGGTTAATGTTTCCAATTAATCACAGTGGCAATATGACAAATTTTATCTTGGAATCAAACATCCAAAACTCCATAACAATGCGTAGAAACCAAGACCGTTTCCCGATAAACCTATGATAAACATTTTCCACCTAATCAATCTCGGTTACCTCATTATATACAACAAATCCAACGACATTTTCATTAAAAAAAAAACATTATCCGAAGCGCCAACCTGTGCACGTGTCATACATGCCTTCTATGGAATCTGAATTCATTGCACCTTGGTTAATCCAACATAAACTGTGCGCACAACTCACCAAGACTTTCCAGCCTCCAATCATGATCAGTTTTTGCGAAGTCTCGCAAAGTTTTTCCATTTTCACATGGAAATCAACTCTCCATTCACTGTTTGGAATTTCCGAAATCCACTGAGAAGTTTTCATCACTAGGTCATTGCATCGATAGCCCAGTTTCTCATTGGCTTCAACCAGTTGACAGTCCTCAGACCCCGGTCCTCAGTTTGCTTTTATCACGTCTAGCTACACACACTCCCATGCACTCCTCACACGATGACTAACAATTTGACGACGACGACGATGCGACGTTGCACCAGAGCCAGAGCGAGCACCTATGGTGAAATTCACCTGGGTCTGTGTGATTACTAAGTCATATTCGCCCAACGGGCCGATATTATGCAATGTCGGACGCCAGTCGCGCGTTAAACCGTGACATTGTATTGTATCTGCAAGTATACGTGTATCTACAGATTTTTCAGCACTTATACGTATTTACCGGATTTTTTATTGTTTGGCCACACGTACTCAGATGTGAGTTAAAATCTTTGTAATTCAATCCGGAAATGCCAAAATTTGTATTCACCTGATGACTAGGCCCAATAGGACTGTGGTCCACTTTGAGGTGATTTGCCCGCATTCCTTTCGGCATCTTTCAGTGCTAAATGGCATTAATTTGCTAGACACCTGAGTTTGAGTTGTTTTTATTGTACAACCCACAATTAAAAAATGTGAGATACTTTATCTATCACGCTGAGTACAATGACTGTTCCATATGAGTATGAGTGTATTTGTTTAAGTAAGTGAATTGAGTGAAATTCTAAAATAGGTACATGGAAGGGGAGGTGAATGTCTACTATGGGGAATTTTTAATTCAACTGACCTCCGACAATTGCGTACTTTGTGTTAGGGTAATGTGAATACCCTTAGATAAATAACATAAATATTGTAGATAGATACACGTCGATGAATCGAAAGGAATTTATGCAATTATCCGCATCTGATGAGCTAATTGCTGAGGTGATTGATGATTCAATATACTGACATTGATATTGGGAAAACCACCGAAGACCGATTACCATGCAGTTGAAACTGTTAGCACACTTGCTTTGGTTAAGAGTATGCGAGTTATTTTGGCAATGACTTGGTCTGCAATTTCAGCCATATTTGGGTTTACTTTGGAGGAAAACCTTTACCTGGTCAAATAAGAGTCAACCGCAAAGTTACTAAATTGTGTATATGTATATGTATATACCTTACGTTGACATTGGTTAATCATGACTGAATCAGTGCAATAAAATGCGTTTCCGTCTTCGTTCGGGATTTGGGAATTTCTCAGATCATCACTGAAGAATGCACAGCGAATTATTGGCCTCTCATCCGGATTATAGGTGTTACTATTCGTGTAAAATGAATCAAGTTTTGCTTTATTTTTGAAAATACGATTAGGTATATTTTTTTTTGTTTTATTCAACAGCTATTTTGGTGTCAGCATAGGTGGAAATAATGTATCCATCAAATATACGTTGCTGCTAACAATCTGTGAATTACAGTGCAACATTGTACTAAAAAAGAGAATTTTCGATTTAATTTATATACTAACTAATATTAGCATCTAATAAAACGCATGATCGAGATCTCACACCTGGAGAAAAGAAAAATCGGATATTCATACCAGCGCCACACGAATGAGATGAGAATAGTACGAAAGTACGAATTTGAAATGATCGTCTAAGAGGCGAACGGATATCTAATCAGTGGAGGGACAATGGCATTTCGATTTTCGTTGTTCCTTAACAATTTTGTTTATAATAAGCGCACGCGCAAGGGATTTTATGTTCCCTTAAGATATTTGCACATAGCGCGGGCGAAATGAAGTTTGGGAGGAAAAAAGAGAGATTATTGGCCCGGGTCTACCCCGGACAACTTTATGAAGTTGTTCGTTATACGCAACATTCTGGATATGGGTTCAAAGTGACCGTAGCTGGTGCGGTGAGTTCGGATCAGGAAGAGTGGGACAGATCTTAGATTACGGGGGTTGGGAGTGACTGCAATATTTTGCGTTATTGTCGAGCAGTCGATATTTCCAGTCAGTAACTGGTGGATAAAAAGTACATCAGCGACTTCACGACGTTTTTTTAGGGTATGCATGCTAATTAGTTTTAGCCTATGTTCATAGGGGGGTAATCCATATGGATCGGCCCAAGGTAGACCACGCAGTGCAAAACGGATAAACCTGCGTTGGACTGCTTCTATTCTTTGAATGAGGGTTAGTTTATAGGGTGACCAAACTTGGCTGCAATATTCGAGAAGAGGCCTTACAAAAGTAATGTACAGGGACTTTGTAACGTAAGGGTTGGAAAATTCTTTTGACCAGCGTTTGATAAAGCCGAGTGAAGAGTTAGCTTTATTTATAATGCTGTCAATATGTGAGTCGAAATTCAATTCTCTATCACAAATTATACCTAGATCCCGTACTTGGGTAGTGGAAGGAATAGGCTCATCGCAGATGAAGTAGTTTCTTGGAGGGGGGAGGGGGAGGGTAGACGTTTACGGGAATAGGTTATCGCTTAGCATTTGCTGACATTAAGCTCCAAAAGGTTTTGCTTGCACCATACCGAAAACTTATTCAAGTCATCTTGCAGGCAATAGGAGTCAGAAGGCAATGAGATGACTTTGGAAATTCTCATGTCATCAGCGAAAATAGAAAGATTAGAGTTCGTTAAAATGAGATTTATATCATTAATTGTGAGGATAAAGATGATTGGACCAAGGTGACTACCCTGAGGGACACCAGATGTTGCTTTAATGGGTTCGGATATTGAAGATCTGAAGATGACCCTGTATTCTCGGTCTTCTAAATAGGATTTGGTCCATGCCACAAAATGAGGGGAAAAGCCAAGTTTTTTAGTTTAAAGATGATAAGTTGGTGAGAAATTTTATCGAATGCCTTGCTGAAATCTGTGGAAATTGAATCGACTCCGTCACCGTCTTCTAAAGCATGAAGCGTCCTAGAGACGAACTCTGGTAGGTTAGTGTTCGTTGATTTACCTTTCATGAAGCCGTGCTGATTTGTGCAGATAGTTGGCCTACAGTACGGAAGCAGTTGTTGATAGACTATGCTTTCAAAAAGTTTGGGTGTGCAAGAGAGTTTTGCTATGGGCCTATAATTATCGAATTCGGCCTTACTTCCTTTTTTATGAATATGGATGATGTAAGATTCCTTCCATATGAAAGGGAAAGTACCTGTTGAGACAGACAAGTTAAATAGGGCAGCAAGAGGAGGACCGAGATAGGTAACACACTCTTTTATTACAATAGCCGGAATTCCATCAGGGCCGGACGAGAAATTATCTTTAAGTTTGGTAAAGTTTTCAGATACCAAAGATGTTGTTATATTTAGTTAGATGGATGACGTCATATAGCTAAAGTAACTAGGATCGGGCTCAGCTGTTTTCTTAGAAAAGGATTTATTAAAATGACAGGCAAAGAAATTTGCAATGGTTTTTGGGTCGACAGAAGATTCACTAAGAAATTTAAGAGTAGATGGGTAGCCGTCTGACTTTCTTTTGGTATTAATAAACTGGTAGAAGCGTTTAGGGTCCGAGACTAAGCTAAATTGCATGCGGTAGAGGTACTCAAGGTAAAGAGACTCACAAAGTTCAGAAAAACGATTATATACCAATCGATAATTACTGTAGTCGGAATCAGATCGAGTTCTTAAGAATTTGTGCCACAACTTGTTTCTGTTATTACGGAGAGAGCACAACTCCTTGTTGTACCAGGGAGGAGCTGATATGCAGTCCTTTCGGAAGGTATACGGAACCGATTGGGCAAAGCAGAAGAAAATTAACGAATAGTACGTTGATAGGGTAAGATCAATGTTTGTTGTCTAAGCAATAAAGTCAAAGTTAATGTTGCTAATGAGGTTTTTAAGTTTGTTAAAGTCGGTTCTACGGAAGTCAAATGAAAATGAATTTTCCGAATCGACACATGTGTTGCCATTTTCATATGAATATATAATTGACAAGGGGGGATGAAGGCGGTCTAGAGTAGAAAGAAGATGATCACTCCTATAAACGACACAGTTATCTGAATCGGATGTGAAGACAAGGTCGAGTTATCTGTTCATTGTATTAGGTATTCCACTAATCTGATGCAGACTTGAGTTGGTTAGGCAGTCCACCATCAGTTAAAATTAAAAAAAAGAAAGTTTAACTTTTGAATAAATTTTAGGGCAGCCTAAAGCTTTGATAAAAACCTCTGTATCTCGGAGGGTATGCATTTCCAAGCATCCCCCTTCTCCAACCAATGCTATTTATTTCTCAAAATATATCAAGAAGTCCCCCTTAAAGCCTTAGATGCATTACCCGGAATAACGTGTATATGGTTAGTTCTATAAAGTAAAAAAATCAATCCATTGGTTGTAACACTCACACAGAATCAATTATGGTGACTGCCCCGAGCGTCTTTGTCTTGAATTAAAGTCCAAATAACGAATATGATACTCGTATGCTTGAATGTTGGATGGTATGGGCGCCAGATTCTATTACAGGATCATAAAGACAATCTAATTTTGTGTCATATGTGTCATCATTGCTAAGTCTACAATTTCAATTGCTTCGCCATAAATATTAGCCACTTGATCGTTCACCAAGTCAAGGCTGTTTATCCGTACTTGCAAAGAGTTCTATCTAGAAGGTCGTACACCATGGACCATGTACACATCGTACAAACGAAAACGAAAAGAAAATCATCCAGCGAATGATTCATTGATCAAAATTGGAGCCGACATTCATAACCAAATTTGACTAAAGGAAATCGCAGCATCATCATTAGCATGCTCCTAATTGTTGAAAATGATTTCTCGGAATCATCTTATTCGCCAATCCAATGGTACAAGTAAGTACTGACGAAGCAGAAAATTCAGAAAATTCTTTTGTATAACTTTGAATCCAGTTGGAAGGGAAAGATGTGACGTACTCGTAAATGGGATTCAGTTTTTTACTCTACGAAGAACAATAATAATAATAAAAAAAAAGAAAACACTAAAATCTATATACCGTGTGATACTTCATTAGCTCTGGCTACACGTATCTTTAATCTCCTTTTGGTGTTATAAGTGATGGCTGTACTAATTGGGAAGACAACCAATAATCTATTCATAGTTTAGTTTTATTTAAATATATTTTCAATTAATCGCACAATTTACAAAGATATGATACTATTGTATCTTACTACTGACAACAAATTGAAGTGATGTAGAATTGTAAGGTTTACATTTGTACAATTATGGGAAAAGCGAATATTCATCTATTGAAACTAAAATATTGTAAATCCTGAATTTGGGAATCCGAAACCAGTCGTTAGTTTATGGAAAACCCGGTTTTATTGAATAAAAAGTTCTCCTTCTTCTCCATCTCCTGAGAAAACCTAAAGTTACAACGAGAGTATGTGGTAATTCATTGACACAAGTACCAAGACCAGAAAGTTGTTCGGTTTCGACAATGCAAGTGCCATTCCTGAGTAACGGCTGGGTATTTAAATTTCGAATTGACACCAGCAGACAGCATTGTGTTTTGGAAGCATTAAATTCCACCCTGTTATGCTGTTGGTATCAGGATTTAATGAATGTGAAATTTCTTGATAAGGTTTGATATGAAGGTTGAAATTCAAACTTCAACTTCAAGGTCTTGACTTGTAACCTTTATAATATGTACATATAGTGCGAACAAATTTCAAGAATAGAATTGTTCGTGCTGCCTACCTGACACGAGTTTCCGCAATTCTATGAAATGTTAGATGGCGTAACGCAAGGAAGTGTTCTCGGTGCGCTTCTATATCTTTTATATGGTATACACCTGACATACCACAAGAAGGTGGGATCGCTTTACTTACATTCGATGATGATATTGCTATACTAGCAGCAAGTGCGAAGGTCGACCTAAACAATAATAGTGTAAATGAATTCCCTGATTGCTCACAGCGGAACCAAATTTTTTGATGAAAACTTTACTTACAGAAAAATGCCCACCCTCATAAACTCGGTATGTATTCCGTTCCCAAATGAGGCGATATACCTTCGGATGAAACTCGACGCAAGGTTAAAATTGAAGTCGCATGTGACAAAAAGACATAAGGGATTCGAAAATTAGTATCTACATGGAAATGTTCTGGTAACTTGGAAATGTTTCCAAGTCTAGGATCGAGATCAATCTAGATCATAAACCATAAATCATATAATCAATAAATCAAATTCATAAGTTTCAAAACTTTATAAATAGGACATTGCAAGCCCATTTCACTCATACTATTAACTTTCGCATTACCACATCAACTTTTCCCCAGTCTTGGAAAATAGCAAGGATCCTTGCAATCCCAAACACCAATTTCCCCTCTGACTTCAGACTAATTAGCATCCTACCTTGTTTATCAAAAGTCTTTGAAAAAGTCTTAGAGAAAATTGATTTACCTGAGGCAATCAGGCCTTAGAGAAAATCACAATTGCTCTACGGCTATGATAAACTCACCTGATGAAATACGGCAAGATTAGGACAAGGTTCATATGAATGTACTTTGTTTGCTTGATTTCTCGACAACTTTTGATAAGGTAGATCACATGATTCTAAGGTGAAAGACTAAGTACTTGTTTGGTCTCAGTGATAGCGTTAAATTATTGGCAGCTATTTATCAAATAAATGCCAGGGAGTCACTTCTGGTGACAAATTCTCTTCACTAAATCCACAATATGGTGGAAACCCTTTAACAAGCTCGATGAACTGGCTCTCCTGGTAAATGAGGATCTCACCCAAATCCCTGCTTAGGCCGTCGCTAATAGAGTAATACTCCAAGAGAAATTTCGATCTTAATATCTTGACAGACATATGCTTAACGATTCGTAATACTAAAATTACAGCTGTTAAACCCTGCACTGGGCTTGGTTTTACTATTGATCATGACCTTTCAAGCTATAGGCATACTAAAGCAGTTATTGATCGGGTCTACAGATTTATACTTACTTAGTATTTTACTCCTGTGAAAATGAAACGTAATCTGGTACTTACATATTTAATAGTGCCTCTAATTACATATGCTGATTAAGAAGCCTTTAAAAAAACTGTTCACCCGAATTTATCGAGGTGTTGTCATGCAATAAGGTAACAAAAGAAAAACATTACAGTTTTATTATATGTATAGATTTATTTCTTGACACAAGGTTTACCGTTTTGTTTTAGGTAACGCCGTTTATTTTATAAAAATATGCCTTTGAGGTAAAAATCAAATCTTTCTCGAAGCTCAAAACGTGCTAGGACAATTCGTCAAGCCCGATCACATAAAATAAATGAAGAACGTCACATTAGGTCAGGTACCGATGATAAACGTCTTGCTACAACTAGCATGTCACAAACAAACACACATCTTCAGTGGATCAATAAAAACAAAAGTGGGTTTTATTAAATAAATATAATATTATCTCGAATTTGCTGGTATTGGTGGAATGACAAAGGGATGTGATCATTGTCAAGCTCTTAAATGGACAAAAGAGTCGAATGGAGTTTGCTGCTAAGGCGGAAAGGTACGTTTAGATATTTTTCAAGAATCACCAGAACCCTTGAAATCCCTATTGACCGGGGATCACCCACAATCTAAACATTTTTTGGAATGTATGCGTTCTTACAACAGTGCATTCCAGATGACTTCGTTCGAGGCAAACCAAATTGTAGAAGGGTCATTTATGCCCACCTTCAAAATTCAGGGTTAAGCTTATCATTTAATTGAACCTTTGTTGCCAGCAGCTGAACCAAAATTCCTACAATTATACTTGGTATCCGACTATTTCAAAGAAGCTAATATCAGGAATCAACATTTCCAAAATCTAAACGCCATGCCAGTCTGATTTCGGAGCTGCAAATCATGTTTCATGAAATCAATCCATATGTGAATAACTTTAAAGCTGCACTGGAGTCTATTCCTCAAAATCAACAAAATAATTACAAATTTGTAATCAGCGCTGATAAACGACCCGCGACAGAACATCGCGGCCGATACAATTCCCCTAGCACGAACGAAGTCGTTGTTGTTTTGGTGGATCAGGAGTGCGATAGGCGTGATGTTGTGCTGCGCACCCGTGACGATCGCTTGCCTATGATAGTCTTCAGTACAAACTGATTTATTGTCGCGGTGAGGACGGATATAATTTTGCCGTTTGCCAAGTCAATCCTACTGCCGGGGCGCCAAATTACAATAAAAAACTGTTAAAAAAAAAAAATTAAAACACTAATTCAATTTCTAATAAAAACATCTGCTCTGCAGTTGTATTCATACCTCATGCATATATGATGCAATCGTTTTGCTCATTTGCACCGCTTTTGATGAAACAGATCGTTTGGTATACATTCGATCAAATCAAAAAAGATTGCGTGATGAAAATTATATTGATCTACAGGACGCCATGCAGCAGGATGCTAACGTTGATGAACTGAGGCGGTTGGTAATTCTGCCGTCGAGTTTCACGAGATCGTGCAATTTCACGCCACTCGATTAATTGTTGTGGAAATATGTTAAGGTCTTAGGTGTATGCTGAAAAGCCGTCAACTACTCAGCTCATGGAAGTCAATATTCAGTGCATTATATAGAGCCTCAAAAGATAGAGAGATCGCCACGAAAGTGGGCCGACAGGATGCGATTCGCCGGAAAAGGCGAGGAAGCTTTTCGCCTGAAGTCGTGTATCGAAACATAATGTCATAATTCATAATGCATAAACTATTTCCTGCAATTTTTGTTTAAAACGTTCCATAGCTCTTTAAAAAAACATAGAACTTAGTGGCTGGGAGTGACATAAACAAACGAACGCCATCAGCAACTAGAGTCAGCTAAGCATATGTGATACCGAGCTTTGGATAAACGAATCAGAAAATATTTCTTCAAAGCGACAATGATGTGATAATCACCTGATGCTAAATTTTGCAAGATTTGGCATTTTTCAATAGAACCTTCTGGAGAAAATCATTCAATCTGTACGCAAAACCGAAAAATTTAATTCCGATAACACCAAGCAACTCTACTTAACCTTTACTTCTCCAGAAATCAATCTATCGGATCTAGACCATTGCAATGATATCATACCAATTGCATTCCTGATTATGTTCTTCAGCGCTCAACTACCTCACCCCTTAATTCGATTGAAACGATTTTTTTTTAAATTTCTGAGAAAGTTATGGAAAACCATTTGCAAGTTAATGTAGGTACTTTACCCTCACGCTGAGGCATACATTGGTGCACAGTTGCATTTTGCAGCATCTGACATATTCAGGGCTTTTACTTAGAAGGGCAAATATCCCCAATATTAGCCGGGTGCACGACTAGTCGTACGAACACGAGACTATTTATGGGCAAATAATTAAATTGTTACATTCTAGTAGCTGCCATTCATCGGCGTACTTTAAGCCCCACTACAAATGTTAATCGCGCATGCACACAAACACAGCAATTTACCCATGGTTTGACTAATTGTTATGTGTAATTGCTAGTCTCACCAATGGAAATTGATCTTTCAGATGAAGTTCGGATTGGGAGCTTGTAGGTGTTAAGTGGATGATCATAGAGGTTGGGTTTTGATTTTATACTCTTGCCGTGCTGAGCTCAAGATACAGATACTCTTACGAGAACACAAGCGATCGGTGTTCTTACTGACCATTTTGGGACTTCCGGAGAGGTTCGATTAACTTCCTCGACTAACTACAGTACGAAATCCGTAGGAAATATGTGTAAACAGAGAATGATACTTAAGTACCTATGCAAAACAAAATAGAAGTAACGATCAGTTAGAGATCGTAAGTGATCGATAGTTATGTCCGATTTTTTTTTTTATACAAATGTAAGGTGTTTTTACGATGGTGTGTATGGACGAGTATGTGTGGTCGGACGAACGTTGGATTATCTTCAAATTTGGTATGAAGGAAACTGTGCATGCCAAATCAAGTGCAAAACGGAAATCTCCTTTATTTTGTTAAGGAGGATTGTAAATGTTTACTTAGACGAACTAAGTAAGAGTATTTTAAACAATATGAACTATTCAGGCAAATTCATTAGGACTAAGGACACTCGTTCTAGATGAGTCCCAACAAGTTTCTTTTTCCTTATTTGATTCGATGATTTGTTTTCTTTATAAAGGGTGATTTATTTTCTGTTTGTTATTTCAGTGTTCTATTTTTGACAGCTCACGCGTGATTCGTAACATGTATCAAAGTCAAATATGTATTCTGTGCATACAGAAGAAAATATTGCTGTTGTATCCGTCAGTGTTAAAGAAAACCGTGATTTATCCCTTCATCGCCGCTCGCCACTATTGGGATTGTGTTACACGACTATGTGAAAGATTTTACGTAAGGATCTTGGTCCAGAACCTTACAAAATACAGCTCGTGCAAGAACTAAAGCCGAATGACCTCCAGCAGCGTTGTTCAATAATTTCGAACTTTTTTTTCCCCCCAAATGCACGAGCTGAAGCTAGTTGATATATGGTTCCAGCTAGACGGCGCTGAATGCCATACAGCACGCAAATCAATGGACCAGGGTTTTCCAGAAGTTAAAGTGTGTAGTGCTTACCGGTTTAAAAAAAATCGTCACATGACATACAATATTGTATTAGCAGTTACTGATATGATGGAGGCATCAAGTATATTGTTGCTTCCTTTGATGGCTTAAAGTCGTTTTAACCGATGGCATTTAAACAGTTTTGAGACAAAAACGCATAGATCAGCTGCTTTGAAAAGAATAATCACTAAGAGCCTTTATACCGAACATGACTGCACACTCTCCAAGAGTTTCAAAACGGTCTTCTGTATTCCTTCATATCAAAGAGTGTGGAGAATGGTCAAGCTTCATGTGCGTAAATCTGGTTTGCGAATACATCCTCTGTCCACGACGCGATATGCTTAAAAGCGTAGAAGTTACGAGTATGATTATTTTAATTGACAATGAGACTGTTTCCGATAACGCAAGTTTTGACGACATGTGTAACTCGTGCAGGGAACACTGCGTTCGCCTACGCATACTAATTTTGTTGATCTTATCGGTAATGACAAGACCAATTATATTATATGTGCCAAACGGCCCTTGTTTAATCATCTTACTCATTTCAAGTTAGGTCGTTAGCGCAATGCTTCTTGGAACGCAGTCGGAAAGCAGAAATAATTGAGTTCCTAGCTCACAATGGGATCACTAGAAATGAGATGTCCGATGAATTTTCTGAACAAGGCTTTCATTGACAGTTGGGTCTCATGTAAGCAAAACTGCAGACAGCATGAGAGTCATGAAATATCGGAAGACCAAACGAAGTGAAATAGGTCAGTGATTTTGTTGAGTTGTCTCAGTAGGAAAGACTGTAGGCTGCTTACTGTCATCATAGTATAACGTAATCACTGAGCCCCTGAGTGTGCTGGGTTGTTGTATACTCGTAACATCTGGAGACGCTAGCTGTGAAGGTGCTGCTGACACCGCACTTTCCTTGCAAATGCCCGTCCTAGACCTGATACTGTAGGTACTTAATCACTGAAGCATTTACTCATCTACGAAAGACTGAGAGTTAGTAAAAGCACAATGCATTACTTTTTGTTTGACTACTCTGCTCCAACAGAATAGCAAATTACATAACTGCACTCCAAGTTTCTTTAAACAGATTCAAGTTCCGAAATAACACCAGAACCGAGTAAAAAAAAAAATCAGTTTTCTTTGAAATCCGAAGTTCACCGTAGCAACATTCATAGGTTTAAAGAGCGGTCTTTGTTGTATGGTTGGGGGTACTTATGACAGAGTAACACAAGCGCTTCCAAAATGAGGTTTTGAGATATTACAGTGTTCAAAATGTTGCCATCTGTACACATAAATATATAAATGTTATATTGACGTTGTCCAAACGTTCCTCTTCGTCGAATAAGTTCATAAATTGCCCTGGATCCAAGAGGATTCTAGAATCAGTTCCCTTCATTCCGAAAGTAATTTTCACATTAATCCATAGGTTTAAGGAATGTATACGGACACATATAATATTCGGAGTTCACTGTTGTAGATTCAGAAGTGTTATTCGAGTGTGTGTGCTTGTATAAATTGTGGTGTTCCATTTTGAAGTTGAGTGTCAATGCCAGCAAAAATCGAACACCAAAAATTCCTTATTCTGACCCGAAAACTTTTCGTAGAAACTAACTTTCTCGTTCACGAAAAAAAATATACATAATCCTAATGGCGATGTTGACAGCAATAGGTAGTGCAGCGAGCAATGAAGCAGATCGTTTACGAATTGCACATACACGTGCATCAGAATCTCAAGATCAACATGCGGCAAGAATCGAAAGAGAACGTCCACGAGCCACCAGATCGCACGCATCAGTGTCAAAAGACCAACACGAGACAAGAGAACAGGGTTTTGGATACATTTGGACCTAGCTGCATTTTAATATGATGTTAACTACGATTACAGTTTGAATTCCAGTGTAAGCTTCAGCAGAATGGAGAAGGTGAATGGGCATTGCGCTTCGTTTAAATTCAACAATGTAACACCAGCAATGTGCTGCGCGAATGGCAAAGTTAAATTGCCGACATTGTATCCATCACATTACTTTCGGCCGACTCACCGGATTCCCAACACATTTTGCAGAACATTCGCAAATATATAATTCAGCATTTCAAATGACATCTTTTGGACCCAACAAAGTTTTCCAAGATCAGTATATGCCTACTTTCAAAATTCAAGGCCAAATATATCATCATCTTCATTCATTTCCACCCATTCCGGACATTGTGACGATGATGCACAAGTTGATCAACGCTGCGATGCAATTCCAGGCACCAAACGCCATATTATATCCTATTTCAATATCATTGATATTTCTCCATTATATATCACTCAATTTCAATAAATGTATTCATCATCGACAAAAAAATAAATATTCTTTCAATCATTCCTAATTAAACAAGATTTAAACAAGATATATCTTTTGCGAAACTTCCACAATTATTTCTTCTGTGGCAGCAATGCGCCGGGCACCAGCTATTGTAGTTATCAATAAAATAAGTCAGGCCTAAGGTTGTGAGACGTTTCCCAGTTTACGCATAGTTTGGAATTTTTCGACATTTAGAATGAAGCTTTGGACTGGAGGACAATTTCACCGAGATTCTATCATTTAAAATTTCCTTTTCCCGCCCTATTTTTATTGAGAGGGAATATTATTGAGAGGAGAGGGAATATACGTCTTAAGTTTTTCAATCTTTCCTTTCACTAATTCTGGAGTTATATCTACCGAAATCAATGATGTTTAAGGACAACTACTAAATGTTTTTTTTATAATTAGCGCGCGCTCAAGGGGTTATTATACCCTTAAAACGTTTGCACACAGCGCAGAGAAATAATGCTGATCGGACTCTTCTGAGTATTCAGTAAACGACTGGCTAAAGAATTGAGCAAATAGATCCGCAATTATATGAGTATCATCAAAGGATGTATTGGTGAGCTTTAATGTGGAAGAGTAATTACCCGTTTTTGTCTTACCATAATAAATTGAAAAAAAAAAACTTTTAGAGCCAGAGATTTGACTGCTTAAGTGATTAACACGGTTTAAGTGATTAAAATTTAGTGATGTTATACGAGGATGGAGACGATGAGGAGTCCTTTTGGAACAGATTATGGAAACCGTTTAACAGCAAGAGCATTATCTATAGAAGTGCAAGAATTATCATAGAGTGATTTGAAATTGGTTGTAAAGTTAAAGTTAAAGTTAAAGTTTTGAGGTCGAAACAATGTTGAAACAATGCAATTAATCGCACCAGAAGAAAAGATGAGATCCATCTGTCTTCCAAGATACCACATACTTATAAAAGACCTGAGTCCGTAAAGCAATAAATGAAAAGCACTTCTTTGCCAGACATCGCATCGCGTTAGCAGCGGTAAAATGTGTTTCATCAGTGTTGCAACGCAACATGACATCTAAGCAAAAATTATCAATCAATTGCCGGGATAACTCCGTCAATAAAATGCCGTCGGCAATCGAACCAATTTTGGCAATAATGATAGTGGAGAACACAGAAAAGAGGAAAGAAAGAAAGCGAAAGGGAATATCAATATTTGCTTTGATATGCACAGTCGATTAATCGCCGATTGGGGAAATTAACTCTGAAGTCAATGACCGGCGGACCGGTTACATAATAAGCTGGGAGAACGCCGTTCATGCTCAAGCTGTTTCCTAAACTGCATCAACTGCGGAATTAAGAAGCAATGACAGAGATGCACTTTCAAGGCCATGCCATCGATAGTTTTCTTTAGAGATGAAGAAAAAAAATTGTGACACTCCCCAGTAGACCACCGAAAAGAAAGGTCAAAATAAATATACGTACATAACAAGTAAAGTAGTTCGTGTTTTCCTTTTTTATTAAAACAGCTGACTAGATCCAGTGGCGCCGGTTGCCTTTGGGGTCTTTACTTAAATCTCATTTAAGGAAGGTCCACGCGAGGTTTGCTCGTTTCTACGCGAAACAATCAGTGTGAACCCATTTCAGCTTAGGTAGATTAAGATCAATAAAAGTATGACGTCCCTAGAGTCGATATGATTAAATAGTGATTCAAACCCAGTTCAGAATAATAAATGTAACAACAACAAATATAAAAATGGCACTTTGAGGCAGGAGCACTAGCGCAAACAAATTCGAAGTAAGATGAAAATGAGCACACCACGATCTGTCGATTCGTTGTCCTTATTTCCATCGAACAAAATGCTGTTCCATACCAAAACCCAGAAGTAACTGGGTGAATTTGTAAACGCAAAATTTGCAACCAAGTTTCGTCTTAATTCTAAATATACCTCTTAATATTTTATAGGGAAGAAATAACAAAAGATGTAAAAATAAAACAATAAAAAAAAATGATGTACACCAAAATATGAGGAATGCAGCGCCATGTCATCAAAAATAAAGGATTGTTCAAACTGATACAAACATTTCCCGAAGACATTTTCTTTAGACATTTTAGAATGAGTTGGCAAACATACAAGGTAAGAAAATAGTCATTAGACGCACTGTTTTAGAGTTCTGGTTAGCAGCAACTTTTTTTTAAACTCGAGCCTTCTTGGGAAACCGGACGACCTGCAATCAGTTTGAACCATGCTTTACTGATAACGATATGGAAACTGGCCAGTGGTTCTTCCTACAGAGATTTGTAAGATCGGTTTTGTATAGGTCGAGGTGTTTCGTACAAAATTGTTTTAAAAACCAAAAAATTCATAAGCCGCCATCGAAACCTTTTTATAAAGTGGCCAACTACTAATGAAGAGCTTACCCGGAAAATGGATGTGTTCCATACACTAAGGAGGTACCCATTTCCTCATGTTATTGGTTGTATCGATGGGACTCATATTCCTATACCTGCTCCGCGGTCTGATAAAGAGAGCTACTATGTATAATAGATATACGAGTAAGTAGTACTTATTCCATGATACTTCAGGTAAAAAATAAAAATAAATTAAAACCCCTTTTTGTTTGAAGTTTCTTCATTTCATTGTATCTAGGCAGTATGCGACGCTAACCGCATTTTCACGGATGTATATTTTGGTTGGCCTGGAAGAGCACATGACGCTGCAATATAGCGAAACAGTCCCTTAAGAACCGTCTAAGAAAAGGATTCGATTCCACAAAGAGCACATCTTTTGGGAGATTCGTCTTATCCGTTGTCAATGCATATGATGATTCCATTCCGAGACAATGGCCATCTTACAAGGGGCGTTCAATATATTTTCGGTATCGATATGAAGGAAAATGCGAATTCAATTTAAATTGTTTTTATTTTTCAATATAATCTCCCCTAACATCAATGCATTTGTTGCATCTTGAGATAAGCTTTTTTAAACCCTCAAAAAAATAAATTTCCTCTTTCTCTGCAAAATACCCATTTATTGCCGACTTGAGTTCTTCATCATCCGAAAATCTTTTTCCACGAAGACATTTTTTCAAATCCGAAAACAGGAAATAATCACTAGGGGTAAGGTCTGGACTATAGGGTGGGTGTTGGATTTCTTCGAAACCACAATCTCGCGCAGCAGCCTTGGAAACTCGCGCCGTGTGAACAGGAGCGTTGTCATGAAGAAGCAACACACCCGCTGCGAGTTTACCCCGTCTTTTCTTTTTAATTTCCTCCCGCAAATTATGCAAAGTGGAAGCGTAGGATGTATCGTTGATGGTTTCACCTTTTTTTTTTGTACTCAATGAGCAAGATTCCCTTAGAGTCCCAAAAAACTGTGGCCATGAGCTTCCCGTCAGACGGAGTGACTTTGAACTTCTTCGGGGGGTCTGTTCCTTTTTTATGCCACTGCATGGACTCTTGTTTGCTTTCAGGGTCATAGTGGTGGACCCATGTTTCGTCCCCAGTAACAATTCGATCCATAACACCGTCCGCGTTCTCACTACACATCTCCAAAAGCTCTCTACAGCATGCGATTCTCACTTTTTTCTGAGGCGCTGTGAGCATTCGTGGCACCCACCTTGCACTGACCTTTGAAAGGTTAAGATGGTCATGAAGAATAGTGTGAATGGTACCAATTGAAAGCTTGGTGATCTCTGCCATCATTTTCACCTTTATTCGGGCATCCTCAAGAACAAGTTTTTCGACTTCTTTGATGCTTTCTCCCGTACAAGCAGTAGCCGGGGCGCCGGAGCGGGGGTCGTCTTCAATGCTCTCTCTGCCTCTCTTGAACTCACTTGACCACTTTTGCACAGTTGATAATGAAGGTGCGGAACCCTGGTAAACAGCCACCATCTCTTCATGAATAGTTTTTTGACTTTTTCCTTGCTTAGTGAGAAATTTAATTACAGCGCGATGCTCAATTTTCACCATCATCGTTTCAGTTACCATTATGATTCTGTTTAACTAGAGATAAAACGCGAATTAATAATCACATTTATATGAAATTTTACATGAATGCACTAAAATAATAGAATTACTTGATAAATAAGTCAATTTATATATACAACCACAGCTTCACCCCGATACCGAGAATATGTTGAACGTCCCTCGTACCAGTCAGCAGGTACGACACAATATTTGCTTGAGCTAAACAAGGGTGTGCATTGAACAAGCGTTTGGACTACTAAAAATGAGATTTAGAGTTCTAAATTACCTAGATTCCAGATACGTAACTTAAAAGACGCAAAGCATTTTGTTATGTCTTGTGTAGCCCTACACAATCACATTACACGTAAACAAGGTGTTTCCGTCGAGTATGAGGAACAATTATCGGTCGAGGAGAGAAGTACACTAGTTCAACGAATCACATCAGGAGCAGAGGGAAATTCAAGTGGAATTTGCAATCAAGCCCAAGATAAAAGAAACTCGATTATGATGCTTACTCGTATATCAGCATAACAAATAAAATGTATTAAATAGAAAAAGGATCATTAAGATTAAAGGATCATTCCAAGGTAGACCTCGAAGAGTAAATCGAAGAAAACAACGCTGGATGCTCTCAATTCGGGACACCACGCTTGGCTAGCGTGGGTTGCAGAATTCTTTGGACCATCTTTTAACGAAGCCAAGTGCAGAGTTTGCTTTAGTAATTATCTTATCAATATGCGAGTGGAAATTAAGCTCCCTGTCGCATAATATGCCAAAGTCGCGGATAGACTCAACAAGGTATATAAGGGATATGAGATGGTAATCGATTAACATTTGGTGGCATTGAGTTCCAAGCAGTTCTTGATGCACCAGGTGGAAAAACTATTTAGATCTATTTGAAGGAGGCAAGAGTCATGTATTGAGGAAATGGGCTTAAAAAATGTTGTATCGTCAGCATATAGAGGAAGTGCTGAGTGCTGAATGAATCTTTCAAGATCGTTAATTGTTAGGATGAAGAGAAGTCTACCTAGGTGACTACCTAGAGGAAGACCTGAAGTGGCCGAAAAAGGGGCCGATAGTTCAAACCTGAAACGAACACTATAAAAACGATTATCCAGGTAAGAAGATATCCATTTTAGCAAAATGGGTTCAAAGCCCAGGACGGGCAATTTGAACAGATTAGATTAGATTTATATCTTGTCAAAAGCCTTAGTGAAATCAGTTGTTATAACGTCAACTTCTTTACCATTTTCGAAGGCTGAGAGAACAGAAGACACGAATTCGACGAGGTTACTGGTAGTTGATCTACTTTTCAGAAAGCAGATCAACTGCTGGAAGCTTAAGGCTTCGTACAAAATTCTTTCGAGGTTATATGTGAAAGTTTGGCTATGGGGCGGTAATTAGTGTCTTCGCTCTTTAGCCCTTTTTTTTGTATCGGTGGACTTCCATATCTGTGGAAATTCACCTTGAAAAAAGCGATAACTGAAAGAGATTTGAAAGGGGATGGGAAAGTGTGGAGGAACACTTTTTAAGAAATATGGATGGAAGGCCATCTGGGCGAGTAAGTATTCATCTTCAAGTTGTTGTAATTTATTTTCTATTACTGTATGATCAAAACTTTGAGAAATAGAGGGGCCGATGGGGAAGGTAAGTAGGTATTTTAAATAAGAGAGATTCGGTACAAAGGAATTATCGGCAAAAAATTGCTTTAAAAAAGTAGCAAAAAAGTTGGCTATGGTATGCGGATCGGTTGATGATATTTTTTCGTATGAGAGGGATGGAGGAAAACCGTCAACATTTTTTTTCTAGTTAACGAATTGCTAGAAAGACTTAGGATCGTTTATAAACCTTGATTGCACACTATCAAGGTATCGGCGGTAGATAACGTTATAAAGCCGGGCGAATTGAACGTATGACGAATTGGATCGAAGGAAAACTGCCCATAATTTATTTCTCTTGTTACGTAAAGAGCGAAATTTACGATTATATCATAGGAGGCTCGTAAAAGGAGTTTTATTGTGCGAAAATGGAACATAGAGAAAAATAGAATTGAAAAATTCTCTATAGAAGACAGAGAGAGCATCATTAAGGGAATACTAGTATTGGCAAACTTAAAAGAACACTTACCAAGAAATGCGTTAATTTTGCGGAACTTCGCTTTATGAAAGTCGTAAGAAGAGGCAGCTGCTGATGGGGTATGCTGGATAGGAGAGTGGTGGAAAAGAGAAAGAAGAAGTGGTAGGTGAAAGTTATCAATGGTCGATATTGAAAGTTGGCAGAGCGAGACAGAGGATTTTATGGGATCAGTGGTGAAGAATAATAATTAATAATTATTGGATCCTATTCGAATTAATTTTAAAATTGGAAACATTGCAAGTGGAGTTTATCCTCTCGAATCTTCATGTTGCAAAGATTGCACAAAATATTGTAGGTATATCTGGACGGTGTAGAATGAAACTCATACTTATATTATATAGTCAAAATGCCGTCTCAGAGCTTCCAAAAATATATGTAATGCATCAGTCTCTAGGTGCAGCATATAATTAATAAGGGGTTGAACATGGTAAGCTGAATAATCGCTTTAAGAAATATCTCAGAAACTGCTCAACTTTAATAAAGTAGAAGTATCCCCTTCTCAGTATCGTGGATTTACGTAGTATGCTCACAGCCATAGATGACCTAAACAAGATGTAAAACTCTAATAATGCTTTCGAAATCCTGTAAACTAATCACAAATACGATTTAAATGAATTACCAACATGTGTCCAAGCCTGTAAACTTCTATAAATCACTAGAATGACAGCATTTTGCAAAGTGTAAAGTTCACTATGTACGAGTACATATGTGTAATATCGATGACGTTTTTGTATAAAATGTGAGGAGGATTGGCATTGTTGACAATTCACATGTAATCACAGACAGGGTTGTTACATAATAAGGAAAAATGAAACGTGCATTGGAATTCACTTTTATTATATAATTAATAAAAAAGAAAAGATTGCAATGCTTGACTGTGGCGGCTGCTCCAGAAGACCGAACAAGGTTGACGAAAAGTTTAATGGTTCGGGTTATTTTGCCTGTAGTTTGCTTTGTGGAAAACCGGTTCGTTGCTTTCTGTGTTCGTTATTGGGATATAATGGGACTGCTTTTCCTCGTAACCAATAGTTTGCTCCTTCTGCGATGACGATAATTGCTTTTTACTTATTGTTCCGCATTTGGTATTCCTAGTGGTGGTATTTGGAGTTTCTGTGATCTCTTCTCTACTGGTATAACAGTGCTTGAATCAAAACTCAGGAAAATATGCATATGGGGCCACTCGCTGATCTTCGACCAGTATCTCAGTACCAGACCGGCTTCGCAAGCATGTCTCCTCCGACATACATCATGGACTGTTTGCACTACATAAGGTTATATATTGGTTCCACCAGGTGTCCCAGGTATATTCTGAACCTGTTTTGCAGTGGGCCGTCTGATTTGGTCTAAATTCTCCTATGTTGCCTTCATTTTGTTGTAGTTGATGCCTGACGTTTTCATATTAAAGCTGGTTTTCTAGATTTGGTCGAATCTTGTCAAATATGATGGCTGTACGTCTTCTGATCATCATTTCAGCTGAGGTTTTACCTTTTGTGCCATGTGGTTTATTCCTGTATGATGCTAACTAACAATTTGAAAGTTGTCGCGTCTCTCCTTCTAGATTTGAACGTCTAGATCGTATCGCTCGCTGGTCGCAGAAATCCTTAAATCCGTTGTCCGAAACGCTCATGGTCGGCAGATCGAAAGTTGTAAAGATTTTATCCACCAGTTCATCCCGGTTATGGCTTTAACTCAAGCTTTACTACCGATGACTGCCAATTCGTATTAATTTTCCATAAAATTTGTAGAAGAATCTGGTCTAGTTTTGTTGCCAGCCTCAGTACTTTCCCCGATAGCAGTATGTTGTTGTGCAGCGCATCACGCTACATTCTGTCTATTTAGCAGGTTGTTGGGTAAACGCGATAAACAATCCGCAACAGTGTTCGATGTGCCCCTGCGATATTATATTTCATAGTCATATTGTCCGACGTACATCGCTCAACGAGTGAGACGATTGTTTACAAGTTTAGGTGGATTTCGGTTTCTTCCCAGCAGCGGCATAGAATATAGCCACCACCTCTCGATCAATAACCGAATATTTTTCCTCGGAACTGGACAATTTTCTGAACGCAAATGTGATCGGCAACTCAGTTCCTTTGGCATCTTTAAATAGTTTTTTCGTGCTGTCAAAAGCAGTGAGCGTTTGTAATTGAGAAAGCTTTCCTTTGACAAGATCGAATGACTCCTGTTCAATACGACCCCACTTCCGTTAAGATTTTGCCTGGTTGCTGCGTTCAATTCCGTACAAATTCCATGTAAGTTTGGGGTTAATTTCTCGTGGAAATTGATGAGTTCCAAAAATGACGCATAAAAGGTGAAAAACGGACCACCTCGTGTAGTCAACGTCAACGTTTTTCAGGTCAAAAAAAAAAATTACAGCTTTTTCTTCAGAAAAAAAATCAAGCAGATCTCTTATGAAATAAAATCAAAAGGATACAAAATTATTAACCAGTTTGTAGTTTCTACCGACAAGATGACGTTTAATTCATCCGAGTAACTTTACAACCAAACTGTATGCAGACATGGTTTATGTATATAATTTCTGTAACGGTACCTAACGGTCAACGAGCGGGATGGGACTCTGATTGGACTCTTTCACCAAAAATGAGTTCCGAGCTGACCTCCGACGGGTGCAGACGTGTCACCAGTGCACTGTCTGCGCAAAATAATAAAACAGCATTTTCCAATATACCGCACGCGAGTACACAAACAACAAACAAAAAAAATAAAATCTCAGTGCAAAAAAAAAAAATTATATTCAGTGTGATGCAGTGACTCAAAAAAAGAAGTAGAAATCATAGTGTGGGCATCCCGAACTTCCTCCCTCTGGTCATAGTTCTGTTTCTTGCACTGCAGTTGTTCGATAACACTTTTATACGGCAAAAAGAGTGACTGAGTGCTTGTAACAACCGATGGATAGCACATGCTAGTTCCTTAATGTTGTAAGGGCATAACACCTATAAAAATTTGATTCGGTAAAACAAAGTCTGAATTTTCACTTCACAGCCTTGCTTAGCACCATCAGTGTTTGTGTTTGTTTTTAATAATGACTATCGAATTTAAGGTACGAGTAGACATAGCAAGCGTACGCGCACTAAAAAGTAATCACTTTTCTGCGTACGTCCACATCTGTAAATGCAGACCAGCTGTTTTGGCGCCTAGTGAAAAACAGGTAGACCCTCGCCCACGAAGCTGCCTGGCTACGAACTCCACCACAACGTAAACCCTGTTCCAATCCGGAATTCAATTTTCTGTTGTTAAAATTCCATCTTCCATCATTTAACGAGTTTAACGAATAATTTATGTACCCTCATAATAAAATCGTTATTACGAACGATTTCAATATACACAATTCTAGATGGCTTCGACCTTCTGGACAGACAACACCCGAAGGACGATATGTTGAGATCTTCGCTGCGGAATATAACCAGCTTTTAAATGAGCCCACACGAATACCAAACGTTGATAGTCATATCGCCAACACCCTGTACTTGTTTTTAACTTCTCACCCTGATAAGTTCACGGTTGATATTTTCTCCTCTCTAGGCTCGTCGAACCATTGCTCCATATCAGCTAATATCTCGTACACCGATCACTCAGTAAGAGAAAAGATTCCTAAAATCCGATTGGAGCGGACTTAACACTTTCTTTAGGAATTTTAACTGGTCGTTATGTTTCCTCGATAACAACGGGGATGCTGCTGGTGATATGATCACTAACACTATTCTCTTTGGAATGAGATCCTTTATCCCTCATCGGATGAAGAATATCAAACCAAACGAAAATGCATGGTATAACTGGAGCTGTAAAGAGGCTGTCAGGGTTAGAGAAATGTTTTTTCGGCCCTTCAAGACCAATCCGATAGAGAAAAACCGAAAAGAGTTCACACGAGGTAGAAATGACTGCAAGATCTTTCTTAAGCGTGTGAAATTTCAATACGACCAAAAGTTGAGGCAAAAAATACTACAATGTCCCAAAGGTAGTAAAAGTTGTTGGTCGTTCATCAAAAACATTAAAAATTCTGCCTCATCCTCCATGTCAAGGCTCCTTTACAATGACATTCCAGCTGTCAGCTCTCTGTCTACACTTAACTGCTTTGAATCTTCAATGGGACGAATCCGCTTTCGCACTCGTGTAGCAGCAAGAGTATTTAAAGATAGTACGAGTATACCCCTTCTTTTGAAGAGATGTTCTTCCATGCTGGCAAACCACTGCGTACGCTTTTCCATAGCTTTTACTCTTTAAGACTCTTTACGAGCAGATGGAAAATAGCATTTTTCTAGCTCGTCCCTAAAAAAGGCGAATCTTCTTCTCTCTCCCCCTACAGACCCATTGTACATACGTCCCTTCTTAGCAAGGTCATGGGAACGTCGATAAACCGTCAGCTCATGAAATATCTCGAAACACGAAAAACGGTTTTCGTAGCAACAGGTCCACTGGTGATTTTATGGCATGGCTTACAGAAAAGTGGAACCAAAGTCTACACCAATCTGGCGAAAGCAAGATAGTTGCAGTTGATATTTCTAAGACATTTGTCAAAGTTTGGCATCTGAGCTCGATGTCCACCAGATGTCCTACAACAATGCTTTTTTAGTCTTGTGGAGTCTCACTTAAGGTATCGCATTCTGGCATAGGGAATTACGCCACAGATCCAAAGGTTAAATCTCTCCACGTAAGCATCCAGAAAATAATATTCAAATCAAGTCGAATAAATGGAGATGTGAACAGGCAGTTTCTAACAACAGAACAACTGTACAAAATGGAGATACTCTCAATCTTCAAAAATGACAGTACTTATAAGATGCCAACACAACAAGCAGTAACCACGCGCAGACGACGCAGAACGAATATCGTCAAGTCTGATACCCACAAAATAAATGTGGGTGTGTCACAAGACTCCGTTCTGTCTCCAGTCTTTTTAATTTTTCTCAATGATCTCTTCTCTGCTACTTCGAATCCAATATATTCATCTACTGACGACAGCACTCTCTGCTTCTCATATTGATTCCCGGACTCACGTTTCTGTTCTTCGGCTGTAGAATGGGAACGCCAGCGTATGTTTAGCTCATTAAATTCCGATATTAGCAGCATAACTAATTGGGGAACTATCAACAGAGTGGAATTAAATGTTTTAAAACACAACGCTTTCTGCTATCTTTAAAGCGAAATTTAAACACCTAGCCATTATCCATGAATTACACTCACATCGTCGAAACCGAAAAACTTTCCATACTCGGTATGTGTGTCAGCGACAACTTACGTTGAAATGAACACATATTCGATGTCGCCAAAAATGATGCGAAATGTGTAGGTTTCCTCAAGCGATGTGAGAAATATTTCATCCCCTCTGACCTGGCTTCTATATAAATATAAGGCGTTTATCCGCCCAAAACTGGAGTATAATGCCCATATCTAGTCAGGTGCCCCTAAGACCTCTTTGCACTCACTAGATATACGAGTATATAGATCCAAAATCGTGCTACAAAACCCATATGTGATGACAATATTACACAGTCATTCGACACCCTCGAACACCGGCGTAATGTCTCCTGTCTCACCCTGTTGTATCGCTATTTTCACCACCTGTGGTCCATCGAAATTGCCAGTAGCATTCTGCCCCTTCAAACTTTTAGCCGTAACACCCGTCTCGCTATGAATGCTCATCACTACGCCGTCCTTCGGACGTAATTTGAAATATCGTGATTCTTTCCTAAGCCGTACAACTCACTTATGGAATGCCCTGCCGAGCTCTTTATTTCCTAGCCACTATAACTTGCAAACATTTAAAACCAACGCATCCCTCTTTTTCCCATCCCTAACTTCATTTCGCCCGCGCTATGTGCAAACATCTTAATACATAAAATCCCTTGTGCGTGCACCAATTATAAAAAAAAATCGTATGACATTTATTAGAACATTTTCCAGGTTGAGAGAGAAAGGAAAACTTCGGAAATCATCAAGAGCCTCGCATTCAACTTTAACTGAAGACGTATGCAGCTACGAAGACGTTTTACATTAAGTCAGAAACCATCCAAATAAGCAGACATTTTAGTCTTAGCAGGACTAACAACTGGAGATTTCTACATTTAGAAGGCATGCGTGCATTCCATCATATGTATACCCATATGCACAGGTGGTACAACCCAGGGACTCAGAGAAGCGTTTAGTTTCCTGCAATTACATTCTGGAAAGACACTTTGCGGAAGACGACTTTATTTTTTATTTTATTTTTTTTTTTTTTAATTATTATTATTCATCTCATATTACAAATTTTTATCTTAAGTTTAACAATTTCATAATGATTTATAATATGGTGAATGAATGAATATAGTCGTCGTTACATAATTTGATGAACAATTGTTCCAAATTAGTGTTAAGCGACACTTCAATAAATACAATACAAAAAACCTTAGGCTGTGGGGTGACAATCGTAAAGTTTTTTTTTTTTTGTAATTCAAAATAGTTCAAAGTAAGAATTCAAAAATAATAAGCTAATTATAAGAAAAAAGAGAAATTTCAATCAATTTAATTCATACATTTTGTGTAACTTTAAAGCAGCAATTCAATGTCAGCCATATCAATAGTAAATAGCCACTTTTTAACTTTTTTTATGTAACCATTGTAATTAATTGTTATTCGGATGGAGTATGGAAGTTTATTAAAATACTCGTAGCTTGGGGCGGTAAATGTGAAACCATTTGAGAAGTGTGTTGTACGTGAAATTGGTGTATTAACTAAAGCCATGCTGTTTACTCGTAAGTTGTAAATCTGATTCTGTCTGCTTGGAATGTTACCACTTTGCTTAAAAAATTCTCTTAGTTTTAGTTTAGTTTTTTTTGCATTTTATTTCTATACCTTAAATTACTCTTATATGCTAAACAAAAAACGCTTAAAAATTAGCTTAATTAACTTAAAAAATAATCTTATTGTAACTTACTGGCCCCATGCGAGCACTCTAAATTAAACATAATACTTAATCTATGTCTTTCGACGTAACTTACAGTCTAATTTTATTTTTATTTTAACATTTATTAGAACTAAGAAAATGCAAGAAAAACTTAGTGTCTGGACTTTTTTTTTTATCCATAAAAACTTAAAACTAAAACCTTATAGACTACCAAAAAATAACTCTTAAACTACTTAACCTACTTATGTCTAATACATACACATACATACATATATATATATATATACATAATACCTATATACGTAATATATAAGCATATGTATATATACATTTTTTTTTGTGTTTTTGTATATTTTTTTTCTTAACACCTAACTTAAACCTACCTAGAACTATGTAAGCCGGCCATGGCTAACAAAAAAAAAAAAAAAAAAATTTGGCTGGCCCACCTTGCTTCACATGAAGCTTCACATGAAACTAATTATCACTGGAGGAATTCGACGACGAAGCATCCTTCAACAAGCCACCAAAATTGTTGGTGCTGCCGAGAAACATCCCTCATGTCGCGACTCCCTACCGACCTACTGAACCGGAGACGCTCCGCACTGCCATGTGCGACGTCTCTGTCGTAGTTGAGTCGCCTGTCCGCAGCTGTTCGAGCGACGTGGAAGATTAGCGGCACCGCCAATCTGTCCTGGATCAGACCTTTGCTATCTAGGTAGAGGAACGCTTCTGGAGGAATAAAGCCGTCAAAGCGAACTCTCTCGTGATACATATAATTGGGGTAGAAAGCCCCGGAGATCAGGTTGTTCGATGAGGTCATTGCTCTTGCAATGTGCCTTCGAGTTAACTTAATGACGAAATTGTCCACTCTTATTAGGTTCGCCTTATTGTATAAGACCTCATTAGGATAGAATTTTATGTACTCAGACTCTGGTGCTCTGTATAAGCGAAGACAAGTCCTAAGACAAGCCCTCTCAAACACCCGAATCTTTTCCAATAAACTTGCTCTTACGTTAAACCACACGGGACATCCAAATACAAGCATAGGCCGGATAAGGGCCATGTAGCAGATCACCTTCACCCTCGCATCGAGTTGGCTGTTATAAAACAGTCTCTTTGTAAGGGCAAAAGCACCTTTGGCTCTGGTCAGAGCAACATCTATATGTTTGTTAAAATACAGAAATTGATCTAGCCAGATCCCAAGGTATCTGACTACATTTCGACAAGCAAGTGGCTGTCCGTGTTGTCCGGCGATAGAAAACTTTCGCCAATTCTTTCTGGTATCCCTAGAGGCCCCAGACAAAGGCGTCCTAAACAGAATGGTTTCCGACTTCTGAAAGTTGATTTTCAACTTCCAGTCATCGCAATATCGCTTAATTTTGTCGAAATCACGCTGCAAAAGCATATTAATGACCTCAATCTTTGCACCTGATTTGTACGCGATTATGTCGTCTGCGTACGCTATGGCATGGTGAAGTGAACCTATCAGATCACTCGTGTAAATGTTGAACAGGATCGGCGAATTTACAGCACCTTGTTGCAGACCGTTTTTAATGTTAAAAGTTCTAGCAGAAGTCGCATCGCCATTCTTCACGATGAACTGTCTACTGGAGAGCATATCGAAGAGAACATACAGAAGTGGTTTACTAATGCCCAACCTGTCCAGCTTGAAAAAGAGTCCTTCTAACCATACGGTATCGAAGGCTTTCTCCAAGTCAATCAGGCAGGCACCAGTGCACTGGTTCTTGCTTTTGTTCCATTGGATATCAGAAACCAGTTTCGACGCAGCATGAATGATATCATGCCCCGCCTTGAAACCGAATTGATTATCCGGAACTATATGTTTGTCCTCGACCCACTTAGTCAGGACTCTATTGATAACCTTTTCGAACACCTTACTGATGTTTGGAAGAAGACTGATCGAGTGGAGATTCGCCGGATTGGAAGTGTCTTTATCCCTTTTGGGGATGGGATGTACCACCGCAGTTTTCCAATGCGCTGGATAATGTGCATTATTCATTGCATTATTAAACAGGGTGGTATAAATGTTCACCGCTTCTAGAGGGAGATGTCGAAGCACAATGTTCGGTATTTCATCGGTTCCCACTGATTTCTTACTTCTAAGTGATTCGAAGATCGTTTGGAGCTCTTCCTTCGAAATGAATGGGGGTAGTACCCTATCGTTGGTGATGACATTATTTGCCATATTCTCGTCACTGAACTGGGTGAAACCCGAGCTCTCGAATCGCCAATTCACAATTTCATTTCGAAGGTAGAAATTGTGCACAAGGACTCGATTCTCCAGATCGTGGTTCGGGCCAATGATAACATTCGCCTTGTACACTTCCTGGAAAGTCGCTCCTATAGCCCCTACCTGCTCCTGCGGATCCTCGATCACAAAGAAGTTGTCATTATCAACAGCCTCATTTGGATCTATGCCCGCTGCTACCAGTATTTGTTCGATGTTCGTCGCTCGGGCGATTTTAAGACAAGGAAGGTCGTTCTGATTATTTCTCCGAAATATTTTATTTATTTGCGGGAACATATTCGGGTTGCTGGTGTTTACAGCCCGAATTTTACTGTTCCAATACAAATTTACAGATGCTCTGTAATTTTCTTTTATTAATGTTTGGAGGTTTTTAATCGACGACTTCAGTGTCATGATCTCCGGGTTATGTCTGTCAGTAAACTGTCTGTACAAGGTTTTTAGTCTTGACAGCAGTCTACTTTTATGTCGGTGCAGTGCGTCAATAGTTGCGTTGCGGAATAAGTCTTCTTCGTCAGTGTGTTGGTACCGAGGTATCGTTTTGTCCATTGTTCGTTTGATTGTCTCGTCCATTAGTCTTAGATACCTGCCAATCGCCTCCTTTGACAGATTTCTGTTGGACGGTGGATAGAGCGAATTCGAGGAGAGTGCTCTAGTCAGTGTTCTGGTGAAGTGTGTCCAACGCACCCTACTATAATTGTAGGAATGCCTTTGGACAAACTCATCCAATTCCGCAATTTCGTTTGGAACAGTTATTTCGGTGCTGAGACCGCAATGGTCACTGTCATACACGAAAGTGCGTAGACAGTTTGTAGTTTGTTGGTTAGTACATGTCAGTTGTATTCATGAGTCGAACAGCAGAAGATCCAAATAAGACCCGTGTCTGGGAAACGACGGACTATCCGTCGCCTTAAGCCCGAGTCGATACATCACACTGTGCTGACCCCACCAACTGAATAGTAGGTTGCCTCTAGTATTTGGTGTATTATTTCCCCAATCACTATGTTTGGCGTTGAAATCTCCGCCGATAATAAAATAGTTGTCTTCCAATTCCAGCCTCAAGAATCGAAAAAGCGTATCGAGCTCTGAGATAAATATTGTGGATTGAGTAGCCTTAGGTGCATAGACAGACACCATGTACAACCGCTTTCCACTACGGAGTGGGATATACACGATGCATGCTTCCAGCACCTGGAACCTACGTACTACACGACTGTATACACTTTTAAAATGTATACCTTTTCGTACGAGAATTGCAACGTCACCTCCCTGAATGGAGTTGGGTCGGTTTCTCCGTACTATTTTGTATCTTCTGTGCCTCATTTTGTGTCTCTTAGTAAGCTTAGTTTCGCTAACCAAAAGAACATCAGGGGCTTGGTCTTTAAGCAACTTAAATAGTGCGGCTCGTCGTTCGAACCTTATCAGTGAATTCACATTCACAGCAAGGACCTTGAGGGTTTGCTCCGCCAAGTACGTACCCATTACGGCAAAAGGTGCGTTAGGCCAGGCAGCAGAGCGTATACTTGATCCACCCGAGAGGTCTGTTCAGTTAAATGACGTTGTAGCTGAGCCATCTGCCCCTGGATAGAGAGCAAGATAGCTAGCATGTCAGGTACTGGTTCCGGTGCTCTGGGCGCTGGGGCCTGAGAAGCAACCTTCACTTGCTGTACCGTATTTCCCCTACCGGCCGCCATTTGGGCGTAGGTAACATGGGGAGTAACGGCTGGAGTTTGCAAATGCACGGGTGGACGTTTCACTTCCACTTTCTGCTGCCGGGCCAGATTTATTCTTTTGATGTACTGGAATTTGGGACAACCCCGATAATTTGCGGTGTGTCCCGTGTTCCTACATAAAGCACAAGAGAGTTGGCTTTTTTCAGACGTTCCGTCCTTACCCAGAGCGCATTCCTCGGACTTGTGGTTCTTTCCGCACTTCACGCATCGAGGCTGCATTTCGCAGTTCGATGCGGCGTGCCCGAACCTTTGGCAGCGAACACATTGTGAAATGTTTTCGCTCCTCTTTAATTTCTCCCAGTGGACAACCTGGTAGTCGTAGACTTTAATACTCCTTAGACCATCCAGATTGCTGGTGGGACTTAGCTGGACTAGGAAAATCGGCAGTTGCCGCTTCTCCCTTTTGGCTCTGGCTGTGGCGAAAGGCTTGACCCGCACGAATTGGAGCCCTTCGCACTTCTTCTCTTTCAGCAGTGCAAGGAGCTCCTCCGGATCAGTCAACGGTTCTAATCCTCTAAGCAGCATTGTTTGCAGCTTGTCCCCCTTCGGGGTGTAGGAGAAGAACTCCGTCGTCGAATCCTTCAGTAATTTTTTTATTTTATAATAGCGCTCCACTGTGTTACAGTGGATCGCATGCCTATCTAGTGACAATCGTTTTATAAAAAAGTTGTTGCCTATGGCCGACTTACACAAATCAATAGTATCCTTTAACTACAGTTTAAAAGTGTTGATTGGTGGCACTTTTTGCTTGGTGCCTTTCTGCTCTTGCTGTTGTTGTCTCTGCTGCTGTTGCTTTTGCTGATGTAGTTGTTGGTTCTGTTGTTGTTGTTGCTTCTGCTTCAGATTCTGTTGTTGTTGTGGCGACTGCATATGCTTTTCTTGTTGATGTGTTTGTGTCTTCTGTTTTGGCTGATGTTTTTGTTTTATTTTGTCCGGTTGTAATTTTAACTGTTGCTGGCTTGCAACCTTTTGCTGTTGTTGTTGTTGTTGTTGTTGTGATTGGGAGCATACTTGTTGCTCCTTTTCACGCCTGGCTGTATACTTTGCCTTAATGGCAAGTACTTTTTCTTCAAGCTGCCTGATGGTGCTCATTATAGCTTGGACTTCATCCTCTTCGTTGTCCGACTCTGAGACAGCCAGAGCTGCGAAGCTGTTGTCGCTTCCCATGTAACGACCTTCGCACCTATCCGAATTATATGGGCATTCGTCATTGTCTGACTCATGCCGCGTAGTATTTATTGCTGCCGCCGTAGAAGTTGAAGGCGTCGTCTCCCTTAATCCACCTGACAGCTTTTCGGTGGATTGTGATAGAGAGCGGCGCTTCAGCCTATTGGGGGTTGGCTTGGTTATTGATTCAAGTAACGGAATTGCGACCAATTACTGTACAAGTAAATTTAAACTTTTAACTTGTTCTCTCTATGAAAAGCCGAAACACGTCTGTTGTCTGCGGAGATCTGCGAACGACTGCGTAAAAAAAATTCTCTTAGTACTTTAAAGATGTACAAATGCCTCAATGGTAAAATGCCAAGCCTTTTGAATAAGGGCCAACTATGAGTATTACGATTTGCACTGGAGAGTAAGCGAGCTAAATATTTCTGTGCAGTTAAAACCGGTTTAATTGTGCTGAAGTAAGTTCCGCCCCAACTACTGATTCCGTATTGCAACTTCGAGTGTGCAAGACCATAGTAGACCTTACATAGAACTGTTTTGGAGCAGTAAGGTTTAATGAGATAAAGCTTACGAGCAACTAGATTCATGTGGGATTTTAATGCCTGAATATGATCCTTCCAATTCAAATTGCTGTCTATCAAAACCCCAAGGTATTTAAATTTACTAACGGAATCAATTTTAAAGTACTTTTCAGAGCACGAGTTGTTACCTTTGTGATTTTGAGTACCACAAGTATGCACTGGTAGCCCATATTTTTTGCAGCCAGGTGCATGAAAGTACAGATTAAGGTCAAATAAGTAATTGCCAGATAGTTTAAAAAGAACTAATTTTGTTTTTTCACTTACAATTAGTTTATGAATAGCAAACCACAGTCTCAATTTTTCTAAGTTCTCCCCAATCTTAGCAACGCATTCAAAAACGTTTTCAAAATTATATATGAAGGTAATATCATCAGCGTATGCCGTAGCTAACCCATTTAATCGTTCTTTAAAAATCGAATTTATATAGATCAAAAATAGAAGGGGTCCAAGGACCGAACCCTGTGGGACACCATTTTTTAGGGCAAGTGGTTTACTGAAAATGTCGTTTAATTTAACACTGCATTATATAATTTACTAAGGAGTAGCTTGTGATCAATCATGTCAAACGCTTTGGTCATATCTATGAATAATGCCATTGTAGATTGATTTCTATTTAGTCCTTCGTGTAACTGACTACGTACTCTAAGAATGGCGTCCTCTGTGGATAAACCAGATCTAAAACCAAACTGGTTAACGGAGAAGAAATCATTACGTTCTAAAAATTTTAACATCCTGACTTTAATCATTTTCTCAAACAGTTTTGCAACAGTTGGTAGAAGAGATAGTGGAATTACTTCTGCACATTTGAGAGATTTAGGAAAACAACCACATGAAATGCTTAGGTTAAACAAATAACTCATCACATCAACTACTTGCCAAGCAATGTTTTTTAACAAGATGCTTGTTATACCATCACTTGTGCATGAGACCTTATTTTTTAATGACATTATGAGTTTCGAGAGTTCAAAACCACTAACAGGATTATATACAAAACTGTTTGTTTGCAGAGTATCTCCGATAATGTTGGTAGACAGGGTGCAGTTACAGGGGCAGTGGGATATCAAAACAGGCTTTAGTTGTTCAGAGACTTCAGTAAAGTGTTCGTTAAATACATTTGAGATGCTTACAGGGTCAGATACCTGGACCTCATCAACCTTTAATTCATTTATTTGAATGTGCTGCTTTTGTTTCCCGAGAATATTATCCACAACTCTCCATTCATCTCTACTATTACCGTTTGCTCTTGTAAACATATCTAAGTAATACTTATTTCGTGTAGTTTGAACATTCTTATATATTTTTTTTACACAATTTCTTATAATACAAATTTAATCTTCTATTGTGAGGATGCTTCCTGACCTTGACTGTGTAGTATTTCTTTTGCAATATTTGTCTAAAGAGTGCATTTGTCATCCATGGCTTTATGTGTCTTTTTCTATTAGAAATATGTAAAGATTCACTAGTGCGGTATTTCAAGTGCTTTTGCAAGATTGTAAAAAAAATTTCAAAGGCCATTGTGGGATCCAATTCAGAATAGACAGATTCCCAAAATTCGTAAGTAAGTCTTTCTCTCAGCGCACTATAGTCTATTTGTTTACCTCGTTTTTTGTGATTACGATTGACTCTTTCATCAACCATTTGGATTGTTAAACTAATCATATAACTTTAACATATAACTTTAAAGTCATAAGCTGAGCCACTAATAATATTGACAAAATTTCTATGCATTCTTATAAATATATGGTCGATGCAACTAGATGAAGAATCTGTAACTCGAGTTGGGATATTGACCATGCTTTTGAGTTTTACAATATCAGCACTTGGAATATTAATTTTTGAAAAATTGCACTCATAACCCTCTCTAACATAAACCATTACCCCCCCTGCAGAATAACTCTCATTGCAGTTACCAAAAGGCGCCATATACCCGGGTATAGTAAAGATATCTAATTCATTTTCATAAATCCATACTTCACTTAAAACAATAACTACAGGTAATTTATGAAACGTACGAGTATTAATATGTGCAAACAATGAAAAAAAGTTACTTCTAACACTACGAATATTTTGATGAAGACAGAAATCATAAGGAACATCGGGATATTCACATGCAATTGGAAATGAACGAGGGACAGAACAAACACAATTCATAATTTACTCAAATCAGCTATGGAAGTAATTTTTATTGATATATCACCCTCTTTCCTACGCATACTCGTATAAACTATCCCATTTGTAGTCCAAACATATTTGAATTTCATTGTTGTTTTCAGTGATGTTGCGGTTTGAAACAGCTGACGTGTATGTTGAGTCAAACAGTTGTTGATAAACATCTTCTGTGGATTCGAACTTGGATTCAGTAATGTTGATGACAGTGGTCCTCTCTTCTCTTTTCTCGCTCTCATTATGTGCTCTTTACAGTGACGTGCCAAAAGTTTGGCCGGATTCTATGGACGGATGAGTCACAATTCACCAGGGATGGTACGAGTATTACTGATTTCCACAATATACATACCTGCGCAGAAAGTAACTCCATTAAAGACAGAGTTTTTCAACATAAGTTCAACGTTAATATGTTGGCATACTTGTTGGGTAACAAGATGATCGAAACCTATCGGCTTCCTCCAAGGTTTAATTCGAATCTCTACAATACAATACAATACAATACAACTCTTGCGAAACAAGTTACCAAGCCTATTAGGTGATATTCCGCTGCAACAAACAACAGTCATTGTGTACGCACAGGATGGTGTCCCCGCACATTATGGCCATGCAGAGTATTTAAACCGCGCGTATGAAAGTTCGTCAGTAGGGCGAGACCAGCTTATTCTGTGGCATTCAAGGTCTCCGGACTCGACCCAAATGGACTTTTATTTACGTGTACGACTGAAACAATAACATTGGATAACTTGAAATTTAGGATTAAGGAGGCAGCTGCAAAAGTCCGAGAAGAACTGGAAAGAATGGGACATTGTTAGAGCCTTTGAAGGACGAGCTCTTGCGTACAAACAAAGTAGTGGGTTGCACTTGGAACAATTGATGCGATACAAAGTTTGGTGAAAAAAATAAAAATAAAAATGTGCAATCAATGTTTGTATATTCTTTATAAAACTTTTAACAAATTTTAATTTATGGTTTTACCTGTTTCAATAAGCTGCGTAGTATCTTGGAAAACTACTGGACATGTGTTGAAATCACCGTCATTTGTTTTTTGGTTTGCAAATACTAGGCACACGTTTCAAAGTTGCAAAAGGTTGGGATTAATTACATACCATATTGTTCCGTAAAAAATTGTTTCTCAAAGTATTTCAAGGAACCTCTCCTTAAAGTTTAATAAGACAAGACTTCCTTTCGATGGGATGGGAATGTAATCATTGCACTAAGTGCTTACCTACAGAAATAACTCGGTGTCTTGGCTACTTACGTATGTACGTTCCACGTAGCGCTAATCAGGAACACAAGGCATCATTGGTATTCTGAGGAATACGGAATAACTGCTTCAACTCCAGAGCAAGGAAGATTAGTTCACAGTGTATACATGTATGTATTACAATTGATAATAATAATTATAAGTACTCCACTTCCATCTGACGACTCTAAGGGGAATTTATTTTCATAGTCGCATAGCTCCAAATTCCATTGAATGCAAAGTGTCAGCGTCCTAACTACAGGAAAACGTCTCGTCTGGCGAAAAAATAAATTATATCAGTAAGATTGTAAACAACTCAGTAAGAAACTGAGGAAATTTCCAATTCCTAAAAATTTTACTCAATTACCCCGAATGCAAATCTCAAAGATACAAACGAAACGAATAACTACGAGATACCATATGAATCATTCCACTTTCTAGCCACAAATACGAATATGTGACTTTGGATTCCATCATCAAAGCACTCGTATCTTAGTCTTACTCATTGCTTTTGAATGCAAATGGCGTGATCTGACGTGTAATGTGGTTAACTTAACATTGGTCAAGATAAATTATAGTAAGGGCTGCGGTTTTCAATAACTCTTTAAAACACTGAGCAACACGTCATTAGAGCAGGATCTCGTGACATGACTTAAGAAAATGGCAAAACACTCGACTATGATGCTGTGATGAATTAGTAGAAGTACGAGTACTATGATCGTGCACGAGTAGATCACTACCTTATTACATGTAACCTTTGAATTAGAAGACTGACTGTAACTGCCACATGCCACTTCTATGGAAGCCCTTAGGTTCGCCGAAAACTTCGCAAATTGAAAAACACAATATTGTTTACAACGTGTGCTCTAAAATTGCTTTTCATCTGAGAACTCATTTCCAGGAGTCAAGACCTTCGTCTAAGGGATTATTTGTTTTCTAATTAAAATTAATTGATTGATTCTCGCAATACACTATCAGTAAAGCATTTGACATATGTATGCACTCGTACATAACATCTGATAATTACGTCAAAAGAGCTGAGCTAAGCTCTTTAGAATTTAGACCGGATTTTTATTATGCATGTTGTTTTATGTACATGTTTCGGACAATTGCGATGTCCTTAATGGAGGATATCAAAACTCTGGGGTTGCATCACTCTGGACATGTGAACGGAATTCTATATGGCCATTGTTCCTTCCAGGTGAAATTTTATTTTTCAGATTGTTTTGAATCAATTACAACCATGTTGAAGTTTAATAAAGGTTATCAAGTATTCTTGGAAACTGAAGGCAACAACGATGTGTGGGATCGTGAGAATTTCAATAGTAGCACTTATCAGGGGAATCTTATCAATTGGCGGCAATTCAGAGAATGTATTATACTTACCGATGCTATCAGCGTTTGTTATTGAACAATTTGAGAAATGATTGAACGTTAATCACAACTAATCGCCGCTTCTTCTTATACATGTCAATAGACTTTTGCTTACATAAAAATAACTGAAGGCGGATGCATCTAAAACGGTTTAATTTTCTGAATGAATCTAAATAGTTTTCTAATTTCACAACTTTGAGCTTCCTGTACCAATCGCTATGCAACTGTATTAAAGTTTGTTCTGATTGGGAACAAAAATAGTTTTCTGAATCTTCCAAATTAGAATAAGCTAAAGTAGTAAAATAAATAAACGCAGCGATCATTGTGTGTAGAAAGGCGTCAGAACGTAACTCCATGGTATATTTTGATTTATAATTAATCCGAACGATGGCACACTGGTGCTTCAACCCACCATTATAAGTTCCTGCAAGCCCATTGGAAGGTCTAATAGTAGGCAATGTCATATCCCGGTCGCATCCCGGTAGTCAAAAACATACAGTTGAACCGCCCTTACTCGTCCACCACGGACGGGGTGGCCGTGGTGTAGTGGTAGTAGCAAACGCTTCAGTCGTTCACAGACCTCGACAGAGGATAGACGTGTTTCGGTTTTGTTTGAGTGAGTGAATTCTGCAAAAAAGACATTGGACGAATTTGACATAGGGCTCCATTTAGCCCAGTGGTAGTGTGCCCGGTTACCAAGCCAAGGGTTACGGGTTCGACTCCGGGTCGAATAAAATATATCTTTCACTCTTTTTTTTTTCTTTTTTCTTTTAAATTGTTAATTGAAAAATAAATAAATTGGTAAACAACATCACGCGATGGAATCTGGTGAGCGGCCCGCTAGGCCAAGAACGGAACCACCAGAAAAATCAGGCGATGAATTGGCAACTACTTCCAACCAAACAGTTGTAGCAGCCGAATCTAAAATGAAGAGAAGGAGGAGGCTAAGGCCAATTCCCAACTTGGTAAAGCGCCCCTCCCTTTCAACGTCCACAGAGAAGCTGCCTGGTGGATCGCGGGAAGGGGTGCGCTCGACGACAACGGCAGCAGATAATACACGCTCTAGGCAAGATTCTGACGACTATTCATATGTCTCAGAGGGTGGTGAAGGTCACTACCTCGGTGATAACAGCTTCGCATCTTTGGCGCCTTCCGAATCGGAAGATGAAGACGAAGAAGTGGCATCTTTAAATAGCAGTATCAAAATGCTAGAACAAAGGGTATTAGCCATAAAAGAGAAACAAATGGCAAGAAGAATGAGGGAAGCACAAGAGTACTCCCAAAAGCAAGACCAACAGCAACAGCAGACGCAGCAAGCCCAAAAGCAGTCCGTACAACAACATTTAAAAATGAAAACGAACACAAAAACATCTGTGCAACAACAACACCAACAAAAACAAAATAAACTCCAGCCACAACAACAAGAGCAGCAACAACAATCGCAACAGCAAAAACAACAACAGCGGCAGCAGCAACAAAAACAACAACTGAAGCAGAAACAACAACAAAAGCAGCAGCAGCAACAACAACCGCAGCAGAAACAACAAAACACTACAAAGCAAAGAGTTCCACCTATAAACACATATAAGATGGAACTAAAGGAAACCATTGAACTATGTAAGTCGGCCATAGGCAATAATTTTTTTGTTAAAAGACTTAGTTTAGATAGGCACGCGATCCATTGCAATTCAGTGGAGCGCTATCATAAAATTAAAAACTTGTTAAGGGATTCGACGACGGAGTTCTTCTCCTTCACACCGAAAGGTGAAAAGCTGCAGACAATGCTGCTGAGGGGGTTAGAACCGTCGACTGATCCGGAGGAGCTCCTTGCACTGCTGAAAGAGAAGGAGTGCGAAGAGCTCAAATTCGTAGGGGTTAAGCCATTCGTCACGGCTAGAGCCAAAAGGGAGAAGCGGAAACTACCGTTCTTCCTGGTTCAGCTGAGTCCCAACAGCAAACTGGATGGTCTAAGGAGCATTAAAGTCCTAGACTACCAGGTTGTACACTGGGAAAAATTAAAGAGGAGCGAAAACATTTTACAATGTGTTCGTTGCCAAAGGTTCGGGCACGCCGCGTCGAACTGCGAAATGCAGCCTCGATGCGTGAAGTGCGGGAAGAACCACAAGTCCGAGGAATGCGCTCTAGGCAAGGACGGAGCGTCAGAAAAAAGCCAACTCTCTTGCGCGTTATGTAGGAACACGGGACACACCGCAAATTATCGGGGTTGTCCCAAATTCCAATATATCAAAAGAGTAAATCTGGCTCGGCAGCAGAAAGTGGAAATTAAACGTCCACTCGTGCAGACACAAACACCAGCCGTTACTCCCCACGTTACCTACGCCCAAATGGCGGCAGGTAGGGGAAATACGGTACAACAACCAAAGGTAGCTTCTCAGGCCCCAGCGCCTAGAGCACCGGAACCTGTACCTGACATGCTGGCTATCTTGCTCTCTATTCAGGGGCAGATGGCTCAGCTTCAGCGTCAAATACAGGAACAGGCTAAGCGGGTAGATCAAATATACGCGCTGCTGCCGGGCCTAACGCACCTCCAGTCGTAATGGGTACGTACATGGCGGAGCAAACTCTGAAGATCCTTGCTGTGAATGCTAATTCACTGATTAGGTTCGAACGACGAGCCGCACTATTTAAGTTGCTTAAAGACCAAGCCCCTGATGTGCTTTGGGTTAGCGAAACTAAGCTCACCAAGACACACAAAATGAGGCACAAAAGATATAAAATAGTACGGAGAAACCGACCCAACTCCATTCAGGGAGGAGGCGTTGCGATTTTCGTACGAAAAGGTATACGTTTTAAAAGAGTATACAGTCGTGTAGTACGTAGGTTCCAGGTGCTGGAAGCATGCATCGTGTATATCCCTCTCCGTAGTGGAAAGCGGTTATACATGGTGTCTGTTTATGCACCCAAAGCTACTCAATCCACCTTATTCATCTCAGAGCTCGAGACACTTTTTCGATTTCTGAGGCTGGAATTGGAAGACAACTATTTTATTATCGGCGGAGATTTCAACGCCAAACATAGTGATTGGGGAAATAATACACCAAATACTAGAGGGAACCTACTATTCAATTGGTGGGGTCAACACAGTGTTATGTATCGACTCGGCCTTAAGGCGACGGATAGTCCGTCGTTTCCTAGACACGGGTCCTATTTGGATCTCCTGCTGTTCGACACACGAATACACCTGACATGCACAAACCAACAAACCATAAACTGTCTACGCACTTTCGTGTATGACAGTGACCATTGCGGACTCAGTACCGAAATAACCGTTCCGAACGAAGCTGCGGAATTGGACGAGTTTGTTCAAAGGCATGCCTACAATTATAGTAGGGTGCGTTGGACACACTTCTCCAGAACAATGACGAGAGCACTCTCCTCGAATTCGCTCTACCCACCGTCCAATAGAAATCTGTCAAACGAGGAGATTGACAGATATCTAAATCTAATGGACGAGACAATTAAACGAACAATGGACAAAACGATACCTCGGTATCAATACACTGACAACGAAGACTTATTCCGCAACGCAACCATTGACGCACTGCACCGACATAAAAGTAGGCTGTTGTCAAGGCTAAAAACCTTGTACAGACAGTTTACTGACAGACACAACCCGGAGATTATGACGCTTAAGTCGTCGATCAAAAACCTCCAAGTATTGATAAAAGAAAATTACAGAGCATCTGTAAGTTTGTATTGGAACAACAAAATTCGGGCTGTAAACACCAGCAACCCGAATATGTTCCCGCAAATAAATAAAATATTTCGGAGGAAAGATCACAACGACCTTTCGTGTCTTAAAATCGCCCGAACGACGAACAACGAGAATATACTTACAGCAGCAGGCATCGATACAAATGAGGCTGTTGATGATGACAACTTCTTTGTGATCGAGGATCCGCAGGAGAAGGTAGAGGCTATAGGAGCGACTTTCCAGGAAGTATATAAGGCGAATGACATCATTGGCCCGAACCACGACCTGGAAAATCGAGTCCTTGTGCACAATTTCTACCTACGAAATGAAATAATGAATTGGCGATTCGAGAGCTCGGGTTTCACCCAGTTCAGTGACGTGAATATGGCAAATAATGTCATCACCAACGATAGGGTACTACCCCCGTTCATTTCGAAGGAAGAGCTCCAAACGATCTTCGAATCACTTAGAAGTAAGAAATCAGTGGGAACCAATGAAATACCGAACATTGTGCTTCGACATCTCCCTTTAGAAGCGGTGGACATTTATACCACCCTGTTTAATAATGCAATGAATAATGCACATTATCCAGCGCATTGGAAAACTGCGGTGGTACATCCGATCCCCAAAAGGGATAAAGACACTTCCAATCCGGCGAATCTCCGCTCGATAAGTCTTCTTCCAAACATCAGTAAGGTGTTCGAGAAGGTGATCAATAGAGTTCTGACTAAGTGGGTTGAGGACAAACATATAGTTCCGGATAATTAATTCGGTTTCAAGGCGGGGCATGATGTTATTCATGCTGCGTCTAAACTGGTTTCTGATATCCAATGGAACAAAGGCAAGAATCAGTGCACTGGTGCCTGCCTGATTGACTTGGAAAAAGCCTTCGATACCGTATGGTTAGAGGGACTCTTTTTCAAGCTGGACAGGTTGGGCATTAGTAAACCACTGCTGTATATTCTTTTTGATATGCTCTCTAGTAGACAGTTCATCGTGAAAAATGGCGATGTGACTTCTGTTGGAACATTTAACATTAAAAACGGTCTGCAACAAGGTGCGGTAAATTCACCGATCCTATTCAACATTTACACAAGTGATCTGATAGGTTCACTTCACCATGCCATAGCGTACGCAGACGACTTAATCGCGTACAGAACAGGTCCAAAGATTGAGGTCATTAATATACTCTTGCAACGTGACTTCGATAAAATTAAACGATATTGCGGTGACTGGAAGTTGAAAATCAACTTTCAGAAGTCGGAAACCATTTTGTTTAGGACGCCTTTGTCTGGGGCCTCTAGGGATACCAGAAAGAATTGGCGAAAGTTCTCGATCGTGGGGCAGCATGGGCAGCCACTTGCTTGTCGAAATGTAGTCAGATACCTTGGGATTTGGCTGGATCAATATCTGTATTTTAACAAACATATAGATGTTGCTCTGGCCAGAGCCAAAGGTGCTTTTGCCCTTACAAAGAGACTGTTTTATAACAGCCAACTCGATGCGAGGGTAAAGGTTATCTGCTACATGGCCCTTATCCGGCCTATGCTTGTGTTTGGATGTCCCGTGTGGTTCAACGTAAGAGCAAGTTTATTGGAAAAGATTCGGGTGTTTGAGAGGGCTTGTCTCAGGACTTGTCTTCGCCTATACAGAACACCAGAGTCTGAGTACATAAAATTCTATCCTAATGAGGTCTTGTACAATAGGGCGAACCTAATAAGAGTGGACAATTTCGTCATTAAGTTGACTCGAAGGCACATTGCAAGAGCAATGACCTCATCGAACAACCTGATCTCCGGGGCTTACTACCCTAATTATATGTATCATGAGAGAGTTCGCTTTGACGGCTTTATTCCTCCAGAAGCGTTCCTCTACCTAGATATGAAAGGTCTGATCCAGGACAGATTGGCGGTGCCGCTAATCTTCCACGTTGCTCGAACAGCTGCGGACAGGCGACTCAACTACGACAGAGACGTCGCACATGGCAGTGCGGAGCGTCTCCGGTTCAGTAGGTCGGTAGGGAGTCGCGACATGAGGGATGTTGCTCGGCAGCACCAACAATTCTGGTGGCTAGATGAAGGAGGGGAAGTCTCGTCGTCGAATTCCTCCAGTTCTACGTAGCTCCATAGGGAGCAAAGTCGGTCTTCTGCATATTTTTTTTTTTTTTGTAGCCGTGGCCGGCTTACATAGTTTTAGGTAGAATTAGGGTAGTTTTAAGAAAAAAATAAAAAATAAAAAATAAAAATCACAAAAAAAAAATAAAAAAAAAAAACAAAAAGAAAAAAACTATTAGAACAGAGGTGGGTAACACGCTCTAAAATATGGTATAGGATTAGATAGTTTAAGTAGGATTAAGTAGGTTAAGATATAGTTGTAAATAGTTTATACGTTTAGTTTTAAGTTTTATATTATAACAAAAAGTCCATATACTAAGTTTTGCTACTTAAAGTTTATTTTCTTAGTTTTAGTTTTAATAAATGTAAAACAAAAATAAAAATAGTCTGTAAGGAACGTCGAAAGACATAGATTAAGTATTATGTTTAACTTAGAGTGCCCGCATAGGGCCAGTAAGATAGAATAAGATTATTTGTAAGTTATTTAAGCTAATATTTAAGCATTTTTTGTCTAGCTGTAAGTGTCAATGAATTCCAAAAATAAAAATGCATATAAAATGAAATGAAATGTAGCAAACGCTTCTCACTCGGAGGGTCCAGGTTCGAATCCTGCCCATGGCAAAAATCAGTTTTTCATTGTATAATTGGAACTCAGACAAAAAAATTCTGCGTGTGAAGGCATAACACTGACACGTAGATTTGGCTGTTATAAGAATTTCAAGCAATGAAAAAAATACTGGGAATTATATCTCGAATCACTCTGAGTGAAGAAAAACTCTCCGTCCTATTCGGACTCCCACCCCTGGAGAGCAAACATAGAAACCAAACACACCTGAGTTTCAAACCACTACAAAAACAATTTTCCTTTCTCCTCCTTCTATCTTTCCGCCCGCGCCCTGGCAACAGTAAAAGGGTATCAACCCCTTAGGCGCGCGTAAATTATAAAAAAAAAAAACTCACCAAAATAAAACAAATAAATCAAAGGAGGCATACCTCTTGTACACCACTAGAACTGAACGACAAAGTAAGAGGGTTCTCAACCCCATCTGAGTGATGCCAAGACCAAGTCGGTTATAGTTTAGTTAGATCTTTATTCAATATTCATTTCATTTTCATACATATTATGAGCACTGCCTAGCGTTAAGAATAGGGCAGGTTCCAATAAAATGTATCACGTCCTCTGCTGTATGTCAGTTACACAGTGTACATTCAGTGGATCGGTCGCTTCGATGGGGCATATAGTTTAAGTAGAAAATCTTTCCCCTCGCTTTGAAGATTGTTAAAATAGTATCAATGCTGTTGTTGTCGTGAAAATAATTGTTTGTTAGGTTGTGCTCCGATATAGGTTCCTGGATTCACTTTGCCTTGCTCGTTCATTTAAAATTTTGTTTCCTTGATAATGTTCCATAGGGTTTCCAAGGGTTTTTCCCATGTTTCAGGGTTGTCGCTGTCTGGTTGGACGTTATGTTCCAATCACAAGCTTGACCACTCGCCAAAGAATTGAGATTTGCGTTGCACGATATGGGGTGCCACTATTTTAGTAAGTCTTTTGATGTATCTGAAGTAAAGTTTTAGAGTATATCAGTAGAAAGGAGGAAGTCCAGTCTCCAAATGAAGCATGTTTTCTGGTAGACGAAAAATTTCCTTTAGGAAGTATCTTAACAATTTTTCAATGTCATTATATTGGCAAAATGCTCGGATCTTTCCAGTTGCAGTTGATGGCTATTTTAGCATCATGTCGTTTGGATCGAAAGTGCTTTTCAAGAGGGAGTCAGGATTACTCCTAGATACTTGTACTCTTTGACCTTTTTTTCATTGCTGTGTTTAAGAAAGATATTCCTCGGTAGTTGCTTGGGTCTTCTGCACTCCCTTTTTTAAAGATTGCGAAGATAATGCTTTTCCTGAAGTTTTCATCTACCACTCCTTCATCAAAAATCTGATGAAAACATCAAGTAAGGTATTGTTGTAATTTCTCCGTGGAGTACTTATAAAATTCTTAGGGTATACGGTCTATTCCTGGTGCCCTATTCAGCTTGCAAGAGAAGCTTGCTTTTTTTTCCTCTAGAAGTTCCACATTTTCTATGTAAGATAAAGCAAACAAGTGATCATTTGGACTAGTTGGGGGGTTTAACAAATTTTCAAAATATACTGCTAAGACCTCTGCTTTTACTTGTATTCGAGAGCGATTATTGACTTCTTTGTTATTCAATCTTCTAGCAAGTTCTCAAAAGTCACGAATGTCTCTAACTTCATTTAATCCTGTGTAAGATTCTGCTAATACATTGTAGATACAAGATGTCAAAGTGCCCCTTGATTGGTTTGTGGTTCGGAGAAATCAATTGTGTCTAGGACTCGATCTAGTTCTGTTTGGTAACGTTGTGCAAAATTTTCATTCCATATTAATTTGGGAAGTAGCTGTCTTTCAGGCTCGGTATTCACATTTTGAGTGGAAAGTTTGGCAGTGACCAATAGCGAAAGATGATCGGAGAACGGGAATTCGCCTATTTCAAGATCAAGCATGCAGTTTGTCCATTCATCTCTCACCAGACAGTAGTGTATCGTTGAAGAAGCGTTGCCTCTGTAAAAAGTGAGAGTGTCATCTTCAGTTCGACCATTCGGAAGTGATAGGCTGATCGAATCACACACTTCGATGAATTTTCTACCATTGCCATCGATTGTTTTGTCCTTCAATTTCTTGGGAGTGTAAGCAGTATCACCAGCGAAATCTGGATGAAATAGCCACAGTTGCGTGTCGCCGACCCTAGCGTTGCAATCTCCAATTAATATCACATTTTGTTACTTAGATTCCAAGAAGTTGTACAGGGAAGAAAAATCTTGCTGCCAAAAGCTGCAATTAATGTAAACTGGAATGATGAGGAGTCCATTATTTATGATTTTACAAAAGTTCTGTCTAATTCATGAACGAAGCAACAGTGAAAGGTTTTTTAAATATATTTTTTTTCTCCCGTAAAGGCATCCTCCTCTAGCTCTTCCATGAGTTGATGTTCTTGATGCAAAGATCCAGTAGTAATCCTCAAAGAAATGTGTGAAGGTATCTTCGTTCTATTCGATGAAAATTTCGTACAAGAAAAAGATATCATACTGATTGATTAACTCAAAAAATTCCCTGGACTGTATTTTGCTAGGTATCCTTGCAATATTATATTATATTATTTTTAAAGTTCAAATAAAATTCAAATATTCAAATGATTAAGTTTAGTTTTTAGATTAGTACATATATTTTGTTTAAGATTAATATTTAATTTGCTAATTTTATTTATTTTTAGGTTACTTGATAGGCTGACGGCTTTATTGCTGATAACGGGTTCCTGAACGCTGCCCACTGCAAGAGAGTCATTGAGCTGTCACCAATTAAATGTCGAAGAAATGTCATTCCATCATTATCTTCACATGTGAGGTTGTTCTTGGCATCCAGATAAAAAATATGTTTGCTTATGGTGATTTTGTCTCCTTGAATTTGTCTTTTAATTTTATTGTCCTTTGCTAGAACTTCTTTTCGGATATTTACCAATCGTCGTCTTTCTCGCGCGTCTCTATGCAGAGAGCAAAAGATGTGCTAACAATGGTGTCCACGTAGTCTTTCCTTTACAGTTCCATCATAACGTTATTTACTTTAGGGTTATTTGACTGTAATGTGCGAATTCCTGTTGACTTCAGCAGATCCAGGCAGATACTTTTTGCATTGTTTTGCTTCAGGTCATGCATTTCGGCACATATTCCGTCTAGGTCTGACTTTGTGGCCATATACTTAAGCTTTTCGTCGAGCAGCGAGAAAAGATCGCTATGCGACATGTTTCCAACAGCGATATTCTCCTTTGATGAAATTTTTTGGTGTGGAAATACTGGGGATGTAGCAGATAATTTTCTTTTGTGGGTAGCAGTACTGTCACTTGTGATAGATTTTACAGGTTTCCGTTGCATATCTATAATACTTTGTGCTTTTGGGAGTTCCAGTGAATACTTGATCAGTTTTAATATTTCTGAAGTTATAAGCAGTATTTTCAAAAATAACTTCGTTTTACTTAGAGCGAATCAAGAAACACAACCACTTACACAGAAATTTTCACTTTTTTTTTGGTTATACGAATATTAACCAAGTGTTACTTAGTTGATTTGATTGTCCACAAAACTCACCACAATCACAATCATAGTGGAAATTCCTTGACCGGGCATCGAATTAGCCAAAAGTTCTTAATAACATGGAAGATATAAAGATACTGAGAATATCCAAAGAAACCTCCAATCTAATCATGAAAACCTTAAAAATTAACTGCAATCAAAAATTAAGTACATGAAAAGATATTTAAAGCAACGCTTTACGATCCCATAGGTTGGATTCTTCCAGTATAGTAATTATTCTTTTCCGAATATAGATCCAAGAGTTGTGGATGCTTAAGTACGACCGATAAGATCTAGTAGATGTAAAAATACAAGAAAGTGCCGCAAGATGTCACGAACAATTACACAACACTGAATTGTTTCACTCAGATTAGGCACAAGCTTCACTTTTCTAATCTCACTATAACTGCGTTAACAGACAGTGAGGTTGCCGTCGCCTGGCTGGAAAATAATGAAGTGATTGACAACAAATTTGTGAAAACGAAAGTTAATCGAATTTGAAAAGTCACCAATCTTTATCTGAAATCTGCTAAAAATCTGCCAAATCCAACTTCACATGCACTTATACCAAGTCACGTAGCCAACTGCTAACTCTGGTTCACAGCCCCAACTTGGTTGATAAACCGATCAATTACCACTCACACAGTTCACGGAAATTGTCTTTACTGCCACCATCATTACCAGTTACCGGAAATGAGCCAGAGGAATGCAATTTCATCGAGAGGTTCTCCTGCTTCAATCATTGTCTCCGCTGAGCAAGAAAAAAGGAAGCACGTCAAACTGGCCTGGCCCTCTAACCGCTGAGAAAATATCTAGTGCAAAGATAAAAATACTCAGATTACAACAGCACCTAATTTTCGAAACCGAAATAACTCAATTCAACAAATCAAGAACTTGTCCATGAAGAAGGTGGCTAGCCAGCTTAGCGCCAGTTATTGATTCAGACCGCATTCTTCGCGCAGGAGAAATTTTAATTAATTTGATTTTTCGCGAAACTATCACTACCATGGTGGGAATTCCTTGACAGAGCATCTGATACTTAAGGGAAGAATTCTGGATCCCTGCTGTAAGATCATGAGTAAAGAAATATATGTCCAATATGTATCCGATGGAAGGCTAAAACTATTCATCCAATTATGGGCGATCAACCACTAGACCGAATCACTCCAGCATCCGCATTTATTAAAATTGAAATCGATTTGTGTGGTCGTCTTCATATTAAAGCCAGCGCGATAGGTTTAAAGAAAATCTATAGAACTCTCTAGTTACGAAATCCTATATGGTATATCATTTATAAATTTCCTCGGATTTAAGCAGATTTATATTCCTAGTAGCATTCGCATGTTTCGCAATGGTGTTCTTCATCTCTGGTTCGCTCTGATAATGGTAAAGAAAAGTCAACGACGGATGGATCAAAATCGTGAAAAACTACAAGGACCGGTTAGCAATCCAAGAAGTAGTTTGGAAGTCCAAACGTCGTATTGAAGGTATACTAAATAGCTGGTCCGTACATCCAGAGTAGTTGGAAGCAGAAGACGCATCTGCCCCTACATCATTCCTTTTCATCGCACAACGTAGCTACGAATACTCTACAAACGATGCTGCTCCACCAACTGTCATTATAATTACAAAACGCTAGTTACAAGTGCAGCAACTTCAGCAGCAAATACACCGTAGAGTTATTATTCTACTGAATTACCCGGAATAGCTTCCTTTTTGTAGGAAAAATTTAAATTCATGTGGGAGTGATGCCATTTATAATCTTTAGCTGAAAACTTCGCTCTCTACATCGTTGAAATTTCAGCACATCATTTCAATTTGAGCTTTCTGACCGGAGTTTTCGTGGAATAACTTAAATGCACCACTTTTTAAAAAGGTAATAAAAAATATAAAATCAATGCCGATCTCGTCATTGTCATCAATTTCACAAGTTTTTGAAAAAGTGGCTAAAAAAATAGTTTTGTGCTATCATGGCAAAATCAATTTTCTTAGTTTTATCTACTGAAGATGCTCTTTTGGACTTCTGCTCTTTTCTACATAAGGGATTGAGTGACAAAAGATCATGCGGAATTATGGATAACTGGTTTGCTTCCTATCGTAAAGACAGGGTACAATAAGCTAAAATCGAGATGAATGTAAATCTCCCCAGGACTCCTAATCTTGGTGTTGCTCAAGGGTAAGTTTTTGGACTTATCTTATTTTCAATATACATCAATTCCCTTTTAAGGGAAAAGCTAACGACTTTGCTGATGATCTGGGAATCGCATATGCCTCAGTCAACACCTCTAATTTATGATGCATTTTCTAAGATACTGGTTCACTGAATACAGGCAAGCTTATGATTTTCAGTCTAAGTTTATCAGAATATCTTGATATTAATTTCATATTCCATGCGCCAGAATATAGTAGATATCTATTGCTGTTAGACCACCTTAAACGCTAAATCCGATTGTTGGGACACTTGTTTTAAAATGGAAATTGTGGAACACTTCAAATACTCGTATCTTGGAGTGATAATTGGTCGCAAAATTAATTGGTCCAAACACATTTCGATTTAAAGGCAATACTTTCGTTCCACCATTCAATGATCTTTAATCGCCTCAACAAGTATTGTTCGAGCAATATCTTAAAAATAATTTGTTTTGCTATTTTCCACTCAAAATTTCAGTATGGCATAACCTATTGGGGAAGTGCTTGCACTAATAAACTGCAGCAGTTGATCGTCCTGCAAAAGTGCACCATAAGGAAGGTCTGCAAGTGCACCCGCTTAGTCCATTCTTCAGAACTTTTTAGACTACTAAAAATTCTTTCAGTGGGACATTTATTTTATTAAAAACCTTTTATATGAGATGTGGCTACATTCAGGATCCAATTTTTGATGAATGTAACTTACTAACTTCAAAAATTCTAACAGTGTTCTGCCAAGTCTTCTTTACGAATTTTAACTAGTCGGATGCCGCTGCAGTATGATAACAGACACTATTCTCTTTGTGTTGAGATCCTTTATCGCTCATCGGACGAAGAGTATCAAACCAAAAGAAAAGATATGATACGGCTCGAGCTGTATAGAGGCTGTCGGGGATAAAGAAATGTTTTTCCGGTCCTCCTAGAACAATCCGAAATTCCCAAAAACTGAGACGTAAAATACCACAATGTTCCAAGCATAATAAGGGCTTTTGGTAGTTTATCAGAAACATCAGAAATTCTGCCTTATCCTCCAAAGTAACACTCATTTACAATGACATTCCACCTGTCATCTCTTGTCAGATTGTGCTTTGTCTACGCCTACGCTTGAGTGCGTCGAATCTTCAATGGGACGAATCCACCCACATTTGCACTCGTGTAGAAGCAGGGGTACTTAAATATCTTAACATACACAAATCCGCTGGTCCAAATGGCATATTTCCCCCTTTCTTTAGAAGAGGTGTTCTTCCTCGCTGGTAAAACCACTGTGTAAGCTTTTTCATCAATCCTACTCTTTCGGACTCTTTCCAAGTAGTCCGACACTAAGAACGGCGAATCTTCTTCTCTCTCTTCCTACAGACGCATTTTACTTACGTCCCTTCTCTCCAAGGTCATTGAAACGCTGATAAACCGCCAGCTCATGAAATAACTTGAAACGCGAAAACTTCTCAATGACCGGCAGCACGGTTTTCGTAGGAACATTATTTTCTTCAATGGATTATAAATAACCTTTTGGAACGGTCAATTCAACTTGTTTTGGAGTTGGTGAGCCCAAAGGCTCCGTTCTGTCTCCGGCAATATAAAATGCATTTATCCGCCCAAAATTGAAGTGCAATGCTCACATTTGGTCAGGTGCTCCTAAAACCCTAAAAACTCACTGCAGCTGCTAGATAGGATTCAAGACCTTGCGATAAAACTTATAAGTGATGCCTCTATCACACAATCAATTGACACCCATGAAAACCGAAGTAATACCTCTTGTCTTACCTTGTTTAATCGCTGTTTTCAGCATAACCTTATACTGCCTTGAAAACGAGATATGAAAGATATGATACGGCTCGAGCTGTATAGAGGCTGTCGGGGATAAAGAAATGTTTTTCCGGTCCTCCTAGAACAATCCGAAATTCCCAAAAACTGAGACGTAAAATACCACAATGTTCCAAGCATAATAAGGGCTTTTGGTAGTTTATCAGAAACATCAGAAATTCTGCCTTATCCTCCAAAGTAACACTCATTTACAATGACATTCCACCTGTCATCTCTTGTCAGATTGTGCTTTGTCTACGCCTACGCTTGAGTGCGTCGAATCTTCAATGGGACGAATCCACCCACATTTGCACTCGTGTAGAAGCAGGGGTACTTAAATATCTTAACATACACAAATCCGCTGGTCCAAATGGCATATTTCCCCCTTTCTTTAGAAGAGGTGTTCTTCCTCGCTGGTAAAACCACTGTGTAAGCTTTTTCATCAATCCTACTCTTTCGGACTCTTTCCAAGTAGTCCGACACTAAGAACGGCGAATCTTCTTCTCTCTCTTCCTACAGACGCATTTTACTTACGTCCCTTCTCTCCAAGGTCATTGAAACGCTGATAAACCGCCAGCTCATGAAATAACTTGAAACGCGAAAACTTCTCAATGACCGGCAGCACGGTTTTCGTAGGAACATTATTTTTTTCAATGGATTATAAATAACCTTTTGGAACGGTCAATTCAACTTGTTTTGGAGTTGGTGAGCCCAAAGGCTCCGTTCTGTCTCCGGCAATATAAAATGCATTTATCCGCCCAAAATTGAAGTGCAATGCTCACATTTGGTCAGGTGCTCCTAAAACCCTAAAAACTCACTGCATCTGCTAGATAGGATTCAAGACCTTGCGATAAAACTTATAAGTGATGCCTCTATCACACAATCAATTGACACCCATGAAAACCGAAGTAATACCTCTTGTCTTACCTTGTTTAATCGCTGTTTTCAGCATAACCTTATACTGCCTTGAAAACGAGATATGAAAGATATGATACGGCTCGAGCTGTATAGAGGCTGTCGGGGATAAAGAAATGTTTTTCCGGTCCTCCTAGAACAATCCGAAATTCCCAAAAACTGAGACGTAAAATACCACAATGTTCCAAGCATAATAAGGGCTTTTGGTAGTTTATCAGAAACATCAGAAATTCTGCCTTATCCTCCAAAGTAACACTCATTTACAATGACATTCCACCTGTCATCTCTTGTCAGATTGTGCTTTGTCTACGCCTACGCTTGAGTGCGTCGAATCTTCAATGGGACGAATCCACCCACATTTGCACTCGTGTAGAAGCAGGGGTACTTAAATATCTTAACATACACAAATCCGCTGGTCCAAATGGCATATTTCCCCCTTTCTTTAGAAGAGGTGTTCTTCCTCGCTGGTAAAACCACTGTGTAAGCTTTTTCATCAATCCTACTCTTTCGGACTCTTTCCAAGTAGTCCGACACTAAGAACGGCGAATCTTCTTCTCTCTCTTCCTACAGACGCATTTTACTTACGTCCCTTCTCTCCAAGGTCATTGAAACGCTGATAAACCGCCAGCTCATGAAATAACTTGAAACGCGAAAACTTCTCAATGACCGGCAGCACGGTTTTCGTAGGAACATTATTTTCTTCAATGGATTATAAATAACCTTTTGGAACGGTCAATTCAACTTGTTTTGGAGTTGGTGAGCCCAAAGGCTCCGTTCTGTCTCCGGCAATATAAAATGCATTTATCCGCCCAAAATTGAAGTGCAATGCTCACATTTGGTCAGGTGCTCCTAAAACCCTAAAAACTCACTGCATCTGCTAGATAGGATTCAAGACCTTGCGATAAAACTTATAAGTGATGCCTCTATCACACAATCAATTGACACCCATGAAAACCGAAGTAATACCTCTTGTCTTACCTTGTTTAATCGCTGTTTTCAGCATAACCTTATACTGCCTTGAAAACGGGAGAGACAGTAGCATGGAGTTGCTTACAGACATGGAATTTCTAAGTCTACCATACGCGGATATGCTTACCGAGTTAGTACAGCAGTTATTAATTTATTTTTTGAAAATTTTGTATGTTGGACTAATTAACACGAAAGCATATGAACGAGTATGTGGAATGTTTAACATAATTGCCGGATTTTTAGAATAAAAATAAAATAATAGAAGGCATCAGATATATTTACGGATGTATACGCTGGACGTAAGCAAACATACGAGTACATACATAGACGTACGCAGCGATTTTGAGTCTATATATTATACATACACTCCGCTTCAACTGAATAGGTACTTGGTCATTATATTCATTCTTTACGTGTATTCTGCGAAGGATTGACGCATTTAAGCAATTGCTGAAGTCTGAGTGAGAATAATTGTGTAAATTAAAATTTGGATAAACAAGGATAAAGCGAAATCCCTTACCAATATTGAATAGGCTCAAATTGACTTACTACAGAAGTAAGGACTAACCGGACGTGTAATAGCTAAAGTTTTAATGTGGTCTATTCTTACCTGAGAAACAAAGATTCATACGGGAAAAACGTGATAGTAGATAAAAAAATGGCTACAACAGCGCAGCGGCCAAGAGAAGGTCAATTTTTGCGATATGCTTCTAATTCTTCTCACTCAGCTGCATAAATAAAGCAAAGAGCAGGTGTTAATGCTAGTTCTCCGACAGTTTGAAGAGTAATTAACTGTAAAACTCATCTAAAACGTCTGAAACTTTAGCAGAAGCCACCTTTAATCCCTCAGCCAAAGCGTATGCGGTTGGAATTTTCGAGGTATCATATGGAAGAATGGCGTTGCGTGGTTTTCTCTGTTGAAATAAAGTTCAATTTTTATGGACCTGGTGGGTTTAATTATAACCTTCACTATATGAGAAAGGACCAGCGCGTTTTAGCACGGAATCATAGTCGAGAAGATGGTGCTATGTTATGGGGAGCAGTTAGCTATTATGGAACTATTGAACTAGAATTTCAAATTGCAAAAATGATCATAACAACTTATAATGAAATATTGGAAAGCAATCTTCCGAAATTTTGTGCTATTTTTGGATTTATTAATTATACTTTCCAGCAGGAGAATGCACCCATTCATACGGCGCGGATAGTTAAAAATTGGACAAGGGAGCAAAATGTGGTATTGGTTCACTGGCAACCATACTCACCGGACCTAAATCTTATGGAAAACGCATGGAGATGTTTAGCCCGAAAAGTGTACGAATCTGGATATCAGTTTGAAGACAGAGGATCACAGAATCACTCATTGCAGCTATTAAATTAGACTGAAGAGGTATTTCGTTAAATTTCTTAAAGGCACTTTACGATTCCATGCCGGACCGAATTTGTGAAGTGATTATGAACAAAGGTGGCAGCACTCCAATATTTGTGCGCTGGGTTGTGGGACTGACGTACAATATATACGTGAATTGGCCCGGAAGTGTACACGATTCTTTTTGAAAGTTTTCTTTTTCTTAATTTGAAAGTAGCGCCCGACCTTATTCTCATGCTGTTTCATGATACATGCTGTTTTGATACGGTATATCCGTGGATGGATTATTTAATTACACTGACTTTTAGAAACTAAACTTTGAAACTGATCCTTCTAATAGAACACATAAATAACTTCAAAGAATAATAGAAACGCTATTGGAATCAATGACACAAAAGATTGACTTTTATTTCAGGACAAGCAACAGGTAACTATTTTGAGATGTCTACCACTAAATAGGAAGAAAACGGCCAATTTGAATGGCCAATATTTTACTATTATCATTTTTTTTTATTCAATTTGTTGTCTTTTAGTAAAAAATTTAATTATACTAAGTACATTTCCTAATTAATGCAATATTCACTTATATAATCTAAAATTAAGAATACCTATATACTAACTATTGGAAAAATCTATTACTGTTTACTTCTTTTCTATTTCTCTTGCCAATCCTTGAAATATTATTACCCTTTTGAATAGTTAAAGTAACTCGACTTGTTTTTTTTTTTTAGTTAGGAGTAAATTCCTAACAACAGGGTATTGGCCCAGATCCATTACAGTAAATTAAAAGAATTCAAATGAGACTATACAATATTTTTTATACAAAATCACGCAATTCTCTGGAAAAATTCCATTGTTTAATGGGGAGAACTGTTGTACATGGAAGCTACAAATGGAGGCCATTTTATACAAAAGAGCTGAGAAGAAGCCAGAAGATGAATCGAAATTGAAAGACTGGAAGAACAAAGATTTAGGAAACAGCCCAGGTAGAGCTTGTTAAAGGGATTGATATGTCGAAAGGAATTTGGGACTTTGGGACGACAGAAAATAGAGTTTCGTAATTTCGTTAATTTTAAAATGCATGCAAGTAATGCAAATATGGAACAACACTTAATAAATTTAAATTTGATTATCACTCGGTTTCGAGAAATTAATGCGTAATAAGATAATGACTTGTTGCTATTGGATAGTTTGCCCGTCACATATAAAGAACTTCGAGCGGCTTTCGATGCTTCGAGTGAATTCTACACCGTGGATATGTTGCGTGGTCGATAAGAGATCATTGTTTTTGTTTAATAATTAGCTCGCGCTCAAGGGATTTGTGTATCCTTAAAATGTTTGCACACACTGCGGGCGAAGGAAATTTAGGGAAAAATAAAATAGAACTACCGATGTACATTGTTCTTAAATGTTTGCAAGTTATAACGACCAGGAATTAGACAGCTCGGCAGGGCATTTCATAAGCGTGTTGTATGACTTACGAACGAGTCACAATATTTTAGAGTACTTCCGAAAATGGGCTTGAGTGTATACTGATGAGAATTCATAGCTAGACGGGTGTTACGGTTGAAGGTTTGAAGGGATGGTTTGCTACTGGCGATTTCTATGGAGCACTGATTGTGGAAATAATGATAAATCAAAGTGAGACACGAGACATTTCGTCGGTGTGCGAGGGTGAATTGACTGACTGATGTTACCTGATGTTACCTGTGAGTTTTATAGCACGGTTATGAATCCTATCTAGCAGGTGCAGAGATGTTCTAGGAGCACCTGACCAGATGTAAGCATTGTACTCCAAATTTGGGCGGGTGAATGCCTTATATATTGAGGCCAGATCAGAGGGGGTAAAATATTTCTTACATCGCTTGAGGAAACCTAGACATTTCGCAGCATTTTTGATGTATGTCCATTTCAACGTAAGTTGTAAATTTCAGTAAATTTCACTCTATTGATAATTCCGCAATTGGTTATGCTGTTAATATCGGAATTTAATGTCCTTAGCATACGCTGCCATTTTCGTTCTACAGCCGATGAGCAGAGCCATTACTTCGGGAGCAAATATAAAAAGCAGAGAGTGCTGTCATAAGCAAAGGAATATATTGTATTAGAAGTAGCAAACAAGAGATCATTGATAAAAATTAAAAAGAGTGTCGAAGACAGAACGGAGCCCTGGAGGACACCAGCATTTGTTTTGTGAATATCAAACTTGAAACCATCCAAGACAACTTAAATTGAACATTCCGAAAGGTAGTTTTATTGAAGAAGAGATTCATCGATTCCAAATGCACAAATTTTCGACAAAAGCGCCTGATGCCAAACTCTGTCAAATGCCTTAGAAATATCAAGTGCAACTATCTTTCTTTCGCCAGATTGATGTACGCTTTGGTTCCACTTTTCGGTGAGACATACCATCAAATCACCAGTGAACCTATTGCTACGAAAACCATACCTCCAGTCATTGGGAAGTATTCGCGTTTTGAGATATTTAATGAGCAAACGGTTTATCAGCCTTTCCATGACCTTGGAAAGAATGGACGTAAGTAAACTGGGTCTGTAGGAAGAGAGAGAAGGAGATTTGTCTTTTTTAGGGACGGGCTAGACAAATTCTGCTTTCCATCTGCTCGGAAGGAGTGCTAAAGAGTAGGATTGATGAAAAAGCTAGTTTTGCCAGCGAGGAAGAACATCTCTTCAGAAGAAGGGGAAATATACCATCTGGATCAGCGGATTTGTGGATCTTTAAATACTCTTGAGTCTTGCTGCTACACGAGTGCAAATGTGAATTCGTCCCATTAAAGATTCGAGCAACGAAGTGTAGGCTGTGACAAAACACAATCTGGAAGTGTAGGTAGAGCTAGCCGGATGTCGTCATTTCTGGATCATTTGAATATTTTTCGGTTTTCCTCTGTCGGGTTGGTCTTGTAGGATCAAGGTTAACTTCAATTCAAGGAAATCTGAACAACGGCGTCCAGGCATGTCAAATTTGAATTTCAAATATAACTGTCATCGCTGTGGCCGAAAGGAACACCTGACGAGGGATTGTCGCATTATTCTAAATAGAAATAAGTAACAAAGATCAAAATAATGATTTTGCTCTAAACGAGTACTATTTATGATGAATTTTTTTTATTACTTAATTTGGTTTTTGCTTTATACATCAATCGTGCATCGGTTGTTTCTTAAAAAAAGTTATTGATATAATAACGTTCAATCAAGTGTAACACTATATTTCCGTATTTGAATAACAGAAAACTCAACCCTCAGAGAATGGAGAATGTAAACAGTATTTAACAAAATGGAAAGTTATATGGAACGCTGGTTGATACCGATTGTTCGCGGAAGATGTCAGAGGACTAATTTGAAATCTAAATTATGAATAGTGATCAAGTGGTTTAAGTAAAAGATAAAGTAAAATAAACGTGGTTCAGAAAAGCGATTGAATTCTAAATTGTAATTGTTTTGAATAAAGCGATTGTGTTGAAAGAAATACAATAAGTTCTATCATTTCTATCCATACAAACATTTTACAGTATTAATAATAAAATCAATCATAGGACAAAGTTTGATTTGAAATAAGACCTATGAACCAAAAGCTTTGCAATTTTGTTTCGTTTAATAAAGCCAAAAATGAACAAGTTGTTTACCCGATGGTAAAGACAGATACGCTAATCACAAAATAACGGATCTTTTAGCAATGAAAAACAATTGCAAGAATTGATTATGATCAGTATGTAGAAGTGTATATCTTCAAAGCAACCATTGGCAAGTCCTACAGTGTACATAATTCAATGTTTTTGGTGTACAATCAATTGTTTCAAAATAAAAATAAAATAAAAAATTATTTAATCTAAATTCAATAAAGTTATTCATTCTTTAACAGTGTGAGGAACTATTGTCGATCACAAAACTTCTATTGAATACAACAAAAATTACCACCCGTAATGCATGCACTGTTTAAAAACTCTGGGGACATTTTCGTTATTTCCCCCAAGGTATGCAACAGAAATGATGCACCATTTTAGTTGAGAAAATATTGCATACCTTCGTTCAGTTAAGAAAATAATTCAAACAGGGTGATTTGATTCGACGAATTTTATTAGCGCAATATTCCGGGGTGTATCCGGCTCATAAAACGAGCTTTTCAAGACAGCTTAATTCAAAAATATGGGTAAATATTTACGTAAATAGATGCTCACTGTCTTGTCGAAATTTTCCATGACAGCTTTGCATAAATGTGGCGGAATTTCGTTGATACAACGCTCAGTTTCCTCCTTTTGTGGCCATTGACCTAAACTTAGACTTCAAAAAGCCGAAAAGAAAGAAGTCCAACAGCGTTAAATCGTATGATCTGGGCGGAGAATTCCGATCACCAAAGCGAAAATGACTAATGCAGTAATTGTATTGGCATGTAGCATCGTCTTGTTGAGGCCACATGTCGTCCACATCCATATCTTGCAATTTAGACACAAGAAACTGGATTATCGTGCCCCGAAAGGGCGCAGTATTGGACGGATTTTCAAAGAAGAATGGTAATATCTTGCCTACAGCCCAAAATCTACACCAAACAGTGACACGTTGTGGATGCATTTGTTTGTCAACAATCACTTTTGGATTTTCTGAACTCCGAATTCGGCTAATTTCACCAGATTAAGTATTTTTTGAAAGTATTTCTATTATTTAATATTTCTAAAACGTTGTATTGAAATTCTGTTTCTCACATGAGAGATATTTTTACGCCATTTGCGGTAGTAAATTCGTTCGCCCTTTCTATTTTCCATTTTCCATTTTCCATAGTAGTTTGGTCACTTCGTTTGGACTGAGCTGGATGTACACGGATTTTGCACATTGTTGGCCGTTGGACAGAAATGATAGCGCTTTTTCTATGTTCAGCAGTTGTCACGGATTTCGGTGTTTTAAGCAGAAGTTCGTAAGGAATGTAAGTCAAAGGAATCGATTAATCTTTACTATCTTACTTAAAACTCTGCTCAGGAAATCTCCGTGCCAACAATCGCTACCTACATTTCGTGAGTCAATTGCATGCATGCATATCATGCATTAAGATGCAGATCTTTCGAGAAAATACGCTGTATAGAGCTTCTCGAAATGTCCAATTTTGACCATGGTGCCTAATTGGTGTTCCTAGACTCTCAGCAGTGCTCTCGCGAACCGCGAACTTTTGTGTTGGACGACCTGTTGAAGGACCGCCAGAGTGTCTAAGGTCACGAATTGGTCCAGTCTTAATTGATGAAGTTAATATACTAATCCGATCATATTTTGTCATATTCTGCCAAACCTTCATTGTTTTTAAAAAATTGCACAACAGTCAAAACGCATTGTTCTTTCTTGTAGCGCTCCATTTTTAATAACTCTGAACTGTCAGCCATCACGCTGCCTTTTTTTGCATTGCAACAGATCACCGTACAAATGGCACAAAATACTGGGACAACCTTTATATATTGATTCTCGCTGTTGTAAATGTTCTGAAATTTAACATGATATAGAAAAATGAACATTTCCGACAAATTTTGCTTTTTCATTTCCATAAAGGTAAGAAAGCGGCTAAGCTTCACAATGAGATACGAGTATGTGAAGGTTGGGGTATTGACTGCTTAACAGAACGCACGTTTCAGACTTAGTTTAAGAAACTCCTTTCTGGAGATGTTTTACTAGACCAACGTTGTAGTACGCTAACTTAATGAATTATTTTTATTACATCTCGGAAATTATTTTACAATAGATTTGTTGTCCGCTAAGCCATAGCGTACATTTAGGTATACAATTTTCGAAACTCAAACATAATCATTCATTTTTTATATTAATGTATCACTAAATGGCACGTTAAATATTAAGAAAGAAAATATTGTATTAAAAGCCTTTTTCATTTAAATTTAGGATATATGGAAGTGGTCGTGGAATCGCATTAAGTATCGTCGAGACACTATGCCAGAGATATTTGAATGACACGCTGCGCTGGGCGCGTCATTTTGTGTTGAATTGATGTTGTATTGGCATCTTAAAACGGTTATCGTAATACTACTCCAGCGCTATTGACTTCTTTAAAACCACTCTCCTATTTACCTTCTTCAATATTGTATCCTGGAGTTTCTGCAACTTGTCAGTATGTCTTACCCCATGCTACTGTTCTATACCTCAACTTGGATTCAACTGAGGCATAGTACACCTGCGTCTGAGCTTGTAGTGTTGAATAGTAAATCATATAGGCAGTACCAAAAAGTGCCTTCTTGAGGTCGGAGCGAAACTTATTTATGTGTAAGTTCCATATGAGGTGGCTATCAATTATCACGCCTAATTATCTATAGCTTTCGACAAACTTAATAGCTTGACTTCTTCTCTGACAGATGTTGTTGAATTTTATGGTCTTTTCAGTTTTTTTATGACGTGAGCTTTGAATGTGCATGAGCTTTTGTTCTGGACGAGTATAATATGAATCTATTATCGTGGGACCATCCAACTGCCTTGTGGAACTGTTCTTGTAATACCATTTGCATTTCACTTTCTAGACACTTGTTGGTGTTTATAAACATATACGACACGCCTGTGTCGAATAACTATTGGAGTATCATCTGCGAGCACAAATGGAGTGTTTTCATTAGTATATAAAATAAATGTGAGTGGTCCAAGTTTCGACCATTGTGGTATTCCAAAGGAGTCGGTAGGTCGTCGCTTTAATTTTTGCCCGCAAGATTCTTACGGCCAGGTAGTTTTGCATCCAATCCTCCAATTTGCCACAGATTCCAATTCTATTTTGAATGATTAAATCTGTCGAACATCTAGCTAAAGTCGATGAAAATTAATAATTCACGGTTTTCTATTAAGAATTGTATTTACAATATCTGAAAATTCGCCCAGAAATTTTCTTGTGATCTCAACGGGTCCAACTACAGAAGAACATATTTGTTTTGATAACAACAAAGATATGGTACTCGTATCTTGTTAACATGTTATGTGAACGCCTGAAAGTCTATATCAAAGATCTGATAAGTCTTTGTAATTCTGATCCTAGTCCTGATAAGTCACCATTGATCAAATGTTGGACAATGGTTTGATAATTTTTCGCCGATTTTAAAGCTTCGTTTATGAAGTTGAGCTAAAATTGTTCTCTGGTATAGAATCAAAATGGGCAACATTGAAGATGAGAAGAAATCACTGAATTACCAGTAATGCATTAGCGGCTATTTCAATAGTAGCTGCAAAGTAAACTAAGTAAATGCTGCCAACTAAGAAGAACCCCCAACCCTAATGCTGTAGATAACATAAATATGACTTAAAGGACTTTGTTTACTTGTGTTCTGCTGTATACTCGAAGAGCGGCACTACCGTAAGAATAAACTAAAATCTGGAAATCACTCATGCTACTTTTATCGTGCTATTTTCATTGTATGTTGCAGAATCACTTTAGAGTATGCAAAGTTACTAGGCGTGTTTATTTTGTCGTCCGGTTAAATCCTAACTCTAAAAGTTAAATCGCAGTTTAAGTGCCCAAAACCAAGCACATCTCTCAGCTCTCATTTTCAATCAGCCAAAGTACGTCACTGTTTTGTGTGTAAATTCCTTTCTTCGGTATAATTTTGTGTTTTAATCATAATACTCGTGCATACATATATTATGCCTCCAAATTCTTTTTTTTTTCTTACACTGGATGCTAAATTGTCTGCCCTGGAGGATCGTCTGTATACACAGGCTAGAGAAAACAAATTGCTTTTTGACTAACAACCGCAAAAATCAAATGATGAAATAAAAGGGCTTAAGTTCGTTGTCGATAAATTCGAACAAGAAAAAATCAGATGTGGTGCTGTTGTTTTTGGTGTACCTGAGTCTCCTGGGAAAATTTAGAGATATTTTACAACAAAATATGCGCTACAGTAAATATTCAGCCCTCTCGCATAAGCAACATCTTTCGGGTCAAAACTGACTCTCGCAACAATCGTTCCTCTACTGATGATGCTTTCATCATACTAAAGTTTGCTGAAAATCGTGGAAAACGAGACTTAATGCGAACAATTGCGATCTTTCGCAAAACTAAAAAAACTCAATTAAAGCTGTGTGACGTAGGTTTTGACTCACAGAAAAGCTTTTTTATCAACGACAGCTTATATTAGCAACTACCAACTGCAGCGGCATGCATTAAGGCTCACACGAAAATCTCTTCTGTATTCTGTACACACATATAATGGACAGATCTACATCCGCACTACAGTCAGTCAAGCTCCATTCATTATCCATAATATTGGAGACATGAGGAATGCCATTGGATGCGACATCAACTATGAACCGCAACTCAGAAAATCAAGGTTAATTTTACTTGTAGTTACTTTTCAAACATTTTTAATTTTCCCGTCTCGCACCAAAATTTGTCTTTTTGTTTATTTCTATGTTACTTTATATGTACAAGGTATGTCAGTGCAAATTAGTTCTCCATATTCATTGCCGTTTTTTTTCTTTGCATGTACAGCAAAAAGTGTTGTCAATCTGTGTTCGATTTTAACCTGGCTGTCGGTTTTCTTTCTTAACATGGGCAGCAGGTATGATGCTGTATTTGACAGCATAAATAAAAAAACACTTATTCTTACTAAATACTCTTTGTAAAAGTAATAATGGTTTACACATTTGCCACATTAATGCACAGAGTCTTGTGAATAAGTTCAATGAGTTCAAAATGATATTTGAGATCAGTTTAATTGAAATTATATGCGTGTCCGAAACCTGGCTTCATCCTAATTTGAATAGTAATTTGTTTTCTCTAAAAGGTTTTAAAGAAAACCTTACCGGGCTGATCGAACTCACACAATTGGAGGTGGCGTTGCTATTTACGTTAGAAAATATATCAGGTCTAGTCACGTTAAGTGTTCGGATGGCGCTGAATCTTCAGACTACTATTTTATTGAAATACTTGATGGCGAAAATAAATGTATTCTCGGAACTTTTTATATGCCTCCTCATATCACAAATTCTCGTGTTATTTCCCCAATTGTGGAAGAAATATCACACCTTGCACCAAAGTTCATTCTTTGTGGAGATTTAAACATAAATCTTCTTACTTCATCTTCTAAATCTTTTAAAACATCAATGGACTCTCTTTTCTAAACGTCACTAATCCTACCCACTTTAAGCCTAACTGTGTTCCGTCTTTATTAGATGTGTTTCTTGCAAGTGATGAAAATTTTGTTAAGTGTTTTAGTCAATTATCTGTCCCCGTCTTCTTGTATCATGATCTTATGTTTGCTGCTTTCGATTTCCATATTCATAAAAACTCGTACCTGTCTATCCAATATCGTGACTCAGTTTTCAGTTTTAAATGCATTTTATTTTCTTAATCACTAACTCTTACATACTAACAAAAAATGCTTAAATGCTAGCTTAAAATTACTTAACAATCTTATACTAACCTATTGGCCCCACACAGGCGCTCTAAGCTACTCTAAATTCTTATGACTATGTCTTTCGACTTTATTTACATTTTACTTAGAACTATTTATTTTGAATACTTAAGGCTAAGAAAAAATATTTGTTAAGAAAAACTTAGCATATGGACATGATTTTATTTTTTTTATAAAAACTTAATATCTAACTTAAAATAAACCTTGCCTACCTAACCTATATACACAATACACACATACACACACATAGACATTATACACAATTATATACATAAATTAGTATATACCAATATATGTACATATTTCTTAAATGCTAACCTAAACCTATGTAAGCTGGCCACCGCTATTCACAGAGCAAATAAATTGGTCAGCTCTGCCTCTTTAGTGAGGCTGGTCCGTAATTGACGGAAACGACGACGAAACATCTTCCCCATCATTCAACCACCAGAAATGCTGGTGCTGCCGAACGACATCCCTCCTATCGCGTTCCCCACCGCCCTACTGAACCTGAGGCGATCCACATTGCCGTGTGCGACGTATCTGTTGTAGTTGAGTCGCCTGTCCCCAGCTGTGCGAGCGACATGGAAGATTAACGGCACCGCTGATCTATGCTGATCTAAGTAGAGGAATGCTTCCGGTGGAACGAAGCATTGAACCACACGGGACAACCAAATACCAGCATGGGCCTGATAAGGGCCATGTAGCAGATTACCTTTACCCTCGCATCGAGTTGGCTGCTATAAAACAGTCTCTTTGTAAGGGCAAAAGCACCTTTAGCTCTGGCCAGAGCAGCATCTACATTTTTGCCAAAATACAGAAACTGATCTAGCCAGATTCCAAGGTATCTGACTACATTTCGACAGGCAAGAGGTTGTCCGTGTTGTCCAACGATAGAGAACTTTCGCCAATTTTTCCTGGTATCCCTAGAGGCTCCAGACAACGACGTCCTAAAGAGAATGGTTTCCGACTTCTGAAAGTTGATTTTCAACTTCCAGTCATCGCAAAATCGTCTTATCTTATCGAAGTCACGCTGCAAGAGAGTATTAATGACCTCGATTTTTGGACCTGTTCTGTACGCTACCAAATCGTCTGCGTACGCAATAGTATGGGAAAGTGAACCTATCAAGTCGCTTGTAAAAATGTTGAAAAGGATCGGCGAATTGACCGCGCCTTGCTGAAGACCATTTTTAATTTGAAATATTCCAATAGAAGTCACATCGCCATTTTTCACGATGAACTGTCTGTTGGTTAGCATATTATAAAGAATGTACAAGAGTGGTTTACTGATCCCCAACCGAGTCAGCTTATAGAAAAGACCCTCTAACCATACGGTGTCGAAAGCCTTCTCCAAGTCAACAAGGCAGGCACCAATGCATTGTTTTTTGCCTTTATTCCATTGGATATCGGACACCAGTTTAGACGCGGCATGTGAGATATCATGTCCCGCCTTAAAACCGAATTGATTATCCGGGATTATATGTTTGTCCTCAACCCACCTACACAGAGCTCTATTGATTACCTTTTCAAAAACCTTACTGATATTCGGAAGGAGACTTATCGATCGGAGATTCGCCGGATTGGATATACCCTTCCCCTTTTTGGGGATAGGTTGGACCACCGCCGTTTTCCAATGCGCTGGATAATGTGCATTATTCATTGCATTATTAAACAGGGTGGTGTAAATGTCCACCGCTTCTAGAGGAAGATGTCGAAGCACGATGTTCGGAATACCATCGGTCCCCACTGATTTCTTAGCCCTGATTGTGTCGAAGATCTCATGGAGTTCTTCCTTCGAAATGAATGGGAGTAGGTCACCCTCTCTGGCAATGACATTATTGGCCATATTTTCGTCGTTGAACTGGGTGAAACCAGAGCCTTCGGATCGCCAGTTCCCCATTTCATTTCGAATGTAGAAGTCGTGCACCAAGACGCGATTGTCCAGGTCATAATTAGGGCCAATGATATCAATGGCCTTGTATACTTCCTGGAAAGTCGCCCCTATGGTCTCAACTTTCTCCTGTGGATCCTCGATCACAAAGAAGTCGTCATCATCAGCGGCCTCATTTGGATCAATACCTGCTATTGTCAGTAATCGTTCGTTGTCTGTTGTCCGGGCTATTTTAAGACACTGAAGGTCGTTTTGATTTTTTCTCCGAAATAGTTTATTTATTTGCGGAAACATATTCGGGTTGCTGGTGTTTACAGCCCGAACCTTATTGTTCCAATACAAACTTACAGAAATTCTGTAATTCTCTTTTATTAGCGTTTTAATATTTTTAATCGACGACTTCAGTGTCCTAATCTCCGGGTCTTGTCGGTCAGTTAACTGTCTATACAAGTTTTTGAGTCTTGTCAGAAGTCTACTTTTCTGTCGGTGCAGTGCGTCAATAGTAGGATTGCGGAACAGGTCTTCGTTAGTCGTACGTCGATACCGCGGTATTGTAGTGTCCATAGATTGTTTAATTGTCTCGTCCATTTGTTTTAGGTAATTGTCGATCTCCTCGTTTGACAAATTCCTATTGGACGGTGGGTGGATCGTGTTCGAGGAGAGCGCTCTAGTCAAGGTTGCGGAGAAGCGTGTCCATCGGGTCTTACTGTAGTTGTAAGAATATCTTTGGACAAACTCCTCCAATTCCGCAATTTCGTTGGGAACTGTAATTTCGGTGCTAAAACCGCAATGGTCGCTGTCATACACGAATGTGCGCAGACAGTTTAATGTTTGTAAATTCGTACCTGTCAGTCGTATACGTTCGTCGTACAGCAGTAGATCCAAATAAGACCCGCCTCTGGGAAACGACGGGTTATCTGTCGCTTTAAGACCGAGTCTGTACATGACATCGTGCTGACCCCACTAATCGAGTAGTAGGTTCCCTCTAGTATTTGGCAAATTATTTCCCCAATCTCTGTGTCTAGCGTAGAAATCCCCGCCGATTATAAAATAATTCTCCCCCGATTCCAGCCTCAGAAGTCGAAAAAGCGTGTCGAGCTCTGTAATGAATAGGGTGGATTGTGAAGCCTCAGGTGCATAAACAGAGGCCAAGTACAGCCGCTTTCCACTGCGGAGCGGTATGTAAATGACGACTGCCTCCAACACCCGGAACCTGCGCAACACTCCCTTGTACACTCCGTGAAATGTTATACCTTCTGTAATGAAGATCGCGACACCGCCTCCACGTTTGGATCTGGGCCGATTTCTTCTTCTAACAATATAATTATTGTACTCCAGTTTGTGCTTATCGGTTAGCTTGGTTTCGCTGGCGAAAAGCACATCAGGACTTTGCCAATATCGTGACTTCCGCAATGTAAATGTTGAAAGACTTTTTAGTGATTGTTTGTCTATTGATTGGAATTCAATCTATTTGACATCAGATGTTAATAAACAAACTGACTTCTTGACTGCCACAATTGACTACTTATTTAATAAACATGTTCCTATTAAGACTCGAGTTTTAAAGTCACAGAGTTGTCTTTGGTTTTCTTATGACATTCTTAAACCCATGAAAAGGAGAGACGTCTCGTTCTGTCGTTGGAAACGTGTTGGGTGTGCAGAAATGTTTAGTGACTTTAAAATATCCCGTAACCTTGTTATTAAGCTTATTCGGTCCGCTAAACTTAGTTATTATAATTATAATATTATAATTGTGATCGTTCCTCAAAGTTTTAGTGGAAAGGAGTTCGCAATATCGGACTGAATAAGACAAGTATCTCAGTTTCGGACGACAATATAAATTTAGACGAGTTGAACCTTAAGTTCTCTACACAGATTTCACCTCATACCACTAGCCCTACAACAGCACAACAAGACCGAGAAAATGCTTTTTCCCTGGCCGCAGTTGACGTGTACTGCGTAGGAGACGCAGTCTTTTCAATTAAATGCAAGTCTGTTGGACTTGATAATATTCACCCGGACTTTATAAAAATGCTGCATCCTCTTTTACTTCCCTACATTACCGATATATTTAACACAATCATTATGACATCTAAAATCCAAAATCATACCAATTCCAAAAAGAGGTACAAATTCTGAATATAGACCAATAGCTATCCTTCCCTTTTTATCCAGCGTTTTTGAATGTATTATTAGCAACCAGATTAAACAATTTATAAAAGATAAACAGCTCCTTAATCCTCTAAAGTCAGATTTCCGGTCGGGACACAGTTGCACGTCACCTTTACTAAAAGTTTCCGACGACATAAGACAGGCAATTGATGTCAATTATACTACTGTGATAACACTACTTGACTTTTCCAAAGCATTTGATTGTGTTATCCCTGAAATACTCTATGATAAACTAGCGACTTATTTATTCATACTTGACGAATCGGCTGCAAGCCGTTTCATGTAATATTGTAGTAAACTGTCTTCGTTTCTTTCCGTTAAAAATGGTGTTCCTCAAGGATCTATTCTTGGTCCACTACTGTTTTCCTTGTTCATTAATGACCTACCTTTTCATTTATCTCATTGTCGATTCCATGTATATGAATGATGACGATGTTCAATTATACATTAGTTTTCCGATTCGCATGGTTGAGAACGCGATAGCAAAAATTAATGATGATCTACAATCTATCTTTGAATGGACTGCACGCAATGGCCTGACTCTGAATCCCTTCAAAAAAAAAAAAGCGATGCCAATCGCCAAACATCAACCGAGTTTCTCTGATTTTCCTCCTATCTTTTTAAACTCTTGCCAAGTTGAATATGTCACTCACGCTAAAAATCTTGGAATCATGTTTAACAACAAATTAACGTGGGATTCTCACATAAACACTGTAATAAATAAGGTATGTACATATATGCTTCGCTACGAGGACTATCTCAGTCGTTCATTGATCTCCGTAGAGTACAGACGTGGTTCGGCTTATGAGTGCACAGTGATTAGTTTAATAAATAACAAAGAGATATTTGAGGAAATTTCCATGCGCTCCAATTAGCAGAGTGTCAGTGTGTTCGGCCAGCATATCATAGGTCGTGGGTTCGAATCCCCGATTGCCATAGACATTTTTTTTTCTTTTTCATTTTTATTTAAAATAAATAAAAAAAAAAAAACAATTAAATTGAAGTGTTAGTAAGTGTTGTTTACTACATCACGTGATGAAGTGTGGGGTGCGGTCAGCTATGCCAATAGCGGGACCAGCCGAAAAGTCAGGCGAGGCTTCGAGCGGTTCAAGCCAATCAGCCATGTTAGCAGAACCGAAGATGAAGAGAAAGAGGAGGCTGAGGCCCACTCTTAACTTGACACAACGTCCCTCTCTTACAAAATCCATCGCAAAGCTGCCTGGTGGATTAAGGGAGGAGACGACATCAACTACAAGGGCAGCAATAAACAACAAGTGTCATGGGTCGGAATATGACGAAGAAACACATTTGTCAGATGGGGGCAAAGGTCGTTTCAAGGGAAGCGATAATAGCTTCGCAGCTCTGGCAGTCTCAGAGTCGGACGACGAAGAGGATGAAGTCCAAGCTATAATGAGCACCATCAGGCAGCTTGAAGAAAAAGCACTTGCCATTAAGGCAAAGTATACAGCCAGGCGTGAAAAGGAGCAACAAGTATGCTCCCAATCACAACAACAACAACAACAACAGCAAAAGGTTGCAAGCCAGCAACAGTTAAAATTACAAACGGACAAAATAAAACAAAAACATCAGCCAAAACAGAAGACACAAACACATCAACAAGAAAAGCATACGCAGCCGCCACAACAACAACAGAATCTGAAACAGAAGCAACAACAACAACAGAACCAACAACTACATCAGCAAAAGCAACAGCAGCAGAGACAACAACAGCAAGAGCAGAAAGCCACCAAGCAAAAAGTGCCACCAATCAACACTTTTAAACTGGAGTTAAAGGACACTATTGATCTGTGTAAGTCGGCCATAGGCAACAACTTTTTTATAAAACGATTGTCACTAGATAGGCATGCGATCCACTGTAACACAGTGGAGCGCTATTATACAATAAAAAAATTACTGAAGGATTCGACGACGGAGTTCTTCTCCTACACCCCGAAGGGGGACAAGCTGCAAACAATGCTGCTTAGGGGATTAGAACCGTCGACTGATCCGGGGGAGCTCCTTGCACTGCTGAAAGAGAAGAAGTGCGAAGGGCTCCAATTCGTGGGGGTCAAGCCTTTCACCACAGCCAGAGCCAAAAGGGAGAAGCGGCAACTTCCGATTTTTCTGGTCCAGCTAAGTCCCACCAGCAATCTGGATGGTCTAAGGAGTATTAAAGTCCTAGACTACCAGGTTGTCCACTGGGAGAAATTAAAGAGGAGCGAAAACATTTTACAATGTGTTCGCTGCCAAAGGTTCGGGCACGCCGCATCGAACTGCGAAATGCAGCCTCGATGCGTGAAGTGCGGAAAGAACCACAAGTCCGAGGAATGCGCTCTGGGTAAGGACGGAACGTCTGAAAAAAGCCAACTCTCTTGTGCTTTATGTAGGAACACGGGACACACCGCAAATTATCGGGGTTGTCCCAAATTCCAGTACATCAAAAGAATAAATCTGGCCCGGCAGCAGAAAGTGGAAGTGAAACGTCCACCCGTGCATTTGCAAACTCCAGCCGTTACTCCCCATGTTACCTACGCCCAAATGGCGGCAGGTAGGGGAAATACGGTACAGCAAGTGAAGGTTGCTTCTCAGGCCCCAGCGCCCAGAGCACCGGAACCAGTACCTGACATGCTAGCTATCTTGCTCTCTATCCAGGGGCAGATGGCTCAGCTACAACGTCATTTAACTGAACAGACCGCGCGGGTGGATCAAGTATACGCTCTGCTGCCTGGCCTAACGCACCTTTTGCCGTAATGGGTACCTACGTGGCGGAGCAAACCTTGAAGGTCCTTGCTGTGAATGTGAATTCACTGATAAGGTTCGAACGACGAGCCGCACTATTTAAGTTGCTTAAAGACCAAGCCCCTGATGTTCTTTTGGTTAGCGAAACTAAGCTTACTAAGAGACACAAAATGAGGCACAGAAGATACAAAATAGTACGGAGAAACCGACCCAACTCCATTCAGGGAGGTGGCGTTGCAATTCTCGTACGAAAAGGTATACATTTTAAAAGAGTATACAGTCGTGTAGTACGTAGGTTCCAGGTGCTGGAAGCATGCATCGTGTATATCCCACTCCGTAGTGGAAAGCGGTTGTACATGGTGTCTGTCTATGCACCTAAGGCTACTCAATCCACAATATTTATCTCAGAGCTCGAGACACTTTTTCGATTTCTGAGGCTGGAATTGGAAGACAACTATTTTATTATCGGCGGAGATTTCAACGCCAAACATAGTGATTGGGGAAATAATACACCAAATACTAGAGGGAACCTACTATTCAATTGGTGGGGTCAGCACAGTGTAATGTATCGACTCGGGCTTAAGGCGACGGATAGTCCGTCGTTTCCCAGACACGGGTCCTATTTGGATCTTCTACTGTTCGACTCACGAATACAACTGACATGCACTAACCAACAAACTACAAACTGTCTACGCACTTTCGTGTATGACAGTGACCATTGCGGTCTCAGCACCGAAATAAGTGTTCCCAATGAAATCGCGGAATTAGATGAGTTTGTCCAAAGGCATTCCTACAATTATAGTAGGGTGCGTTGGACACACTTCACCAGAACACTGACTAGAGCACTCTCCTCGAATTCGCTCTACCCACCGTCCAACAGAAATCTGTCAAACGAGGAGATTGACAGGTATCTAGGACGAATGGACGAGACAATCAAACAAACAATGGACAAAACGATACCTCGGTACCAACACACTGACGAAGAAGACTTATTCCGCAACGCAACTATTGACGCACTGCACCGACATAAAAGTGGACTGCTGTCAAGACTAAAAACCTTGTACAGACAGTTCACTGACAGACATAACCCGGAGATCATGACACTGAAGTCGTCGATTAAAAACCTCCAAACATTAATAAAAGAAAATTACAGAGCATCCGTAAATTTGTATTGGAACAGTAAAATTCGGGCTGTAAACACCAGCAACCCGAATATGTTCCCGCAAATAAATAAACTATTTCGGAGGAAAGATCACAACGACCTTCCTTGTCTTAAAATCGCCCGAACGACGAACAACGAACAAATACTGGTAGCAGCGGGCATAGATCCAAATGAGGCTGTTGATGATGACAACTTCTTTGTGATCGAGGATCCGCAAGAGCAGGTAGAGGCTATAGGAGCGACTTTCCAGGAAGTGTACAAGGCGAATGTTATCATTGGCCCGAACCACGATCTGGAGAATCGAGTCCTTGTGCACAATTTCTACCTTCGAAATGAAATTGTGAATTGGCGATTCGAGAGCTCGGGTTTCACCCAGTTCAGTGACGAGAATATGGCAAATAATGTCATCACCAACGATAGGGCACTACCCCCGTTCATTTCGAAGGAAGAGCTCCAAACGATCTTCGAATCACTTAGAAGTAAGAAATCAGTGGGAACCGATGAAATACCGAACATTGTGCTTCGACATCTCCCTCTAGAAGCGGTGAACATTTATACCACCCTGTTTAATAATGCAATGAATAATGCACATTATCCAGCGCATTGGAAAACTGCGGTGGTACATCCCATCCCCAAAAGGGATAAAGACACTTCCAATCCGGCGAATCTCCGCTCGATCAGTCTTCTTCCAAACATCAGTAAGGTGTTCGAAAAGGTTATCAATAGAGTCCTGACTAAGTGGGTCGAGGACAAACATATAGTTCCGGATAATCAATTCGGTTTCAAGTCGGGGCATGATATCATTCATGCTGCGTCGAAATTGGTTTCTGATATCCAATGGAACAAAAGCAAGAACCAGTGCACTGGTGCCTGCCTGATTGACGTGGAGAAAGCCTTCGATACCGTATGGTTAGAAGGACTCTTTTTCAAGCTGGACAGGTTGGGCATTAGTAAACCACTTCTGTATATTCTCTTCGATATGCTCTCCAGTAGACAGTTCATCGTGAAGAATGGCGATGCGACTTCTGCTGGAACATTTAACATTAAAAACGGTCTGCAACAAGGTGCGGTAAATTCGCCGATCCTGTTCAACATTTACACGAGTGATTTGATAGGTTCACTTCACCATGCCATAGCGTACGCAGACGACATAATCGCGTACAAATCAGGTGCAAAGATTGAGGTCATTAATATGCTTTTGCAGCGTGACTTCGACAAAATTAAGCGATATTGCGATGACTGGAAGTTGAAAATCAACTTTCAGAAGTCGGAAACTATTCTGTTTAGGACGCCTTTTTCTGGGGCCTCTAGGGATACCAGAAAGAATTGGCGAAAGTTTTCTATCGTCGGACAACACGGACAGCCACTTGCTTGTCGAAATGTAGTCAGATACCTTGGGATCTGGCTAGATCAATTTCTGTATTTTAACAAACATATAGATGTTGCTCTGGCCAGAGCCAAAGGTGCTTTTGCCCTTACAAAGAGACTGTTTTATAACAGCCAACTCGATGCGAGGGTGAAGGTGATCTGCTACATGGCCCTTATCCGGCCTATGCTTGTATTTGGATGTCCCGTGTGGTCTAACGTAAGAGCAAGTTTATTGGAAAAGATTCGGGTGTTTGAGAGGGCTTGTCTTAGGACTTGTCTTCGCTTATACAGAGCACCAGAGTCTGAGTACATAAAATTCTATCCTAATGAGGTCTTATACAATAAGGCGAACCTAATAAGAGTGGACAATTTCGTCATTAAGTTAACTCGAAGGCACATTGCAAGAGCAATGACCTCATCGAACAACCTGATCTCCGGGGCTTTCTACCCCAATTATATGTATCACGAGAGAGTTCGCTTTGACGGCTTTATTCCTCCAGAAGCGTTCCTCTACCTAGATAGCAAAGGTCTGATCCAGGACAGATTGGCGGTGCCGCTAATCTTCCACGTCGCTCGAACAGCTGCGGACAGGCGACTCAACTACGACAGAGACGTCGCACATGGCAGTGCAGAGCGTCTCCGGTTCAGTAGGGCGGTAGGGAGTCGCGACATGAGGGATGTTGCTCGGCAGCACCAAAAATTTTGGTGGCTTGTTGAAAGGGAGGATGCTTCGTCGTCGAACTCCTCCAATGATAATTAGCTTCACGTGAAGCAAGGTGGGCCAGCCAATTTTTTTTTTTTTTTTTAGCCATGGCCGGCTTACATAGTTCTAGGTAGGTTTAAGTTAGGTGTTAAGAAAAAAAATATACAAAAACACAAAAAAAAAAAGTATGTATACATATGCTTATATATTACGTATATAGGTATGATGTATATATATATATATATATATATGTATGTATGTATGTGTATGTATTAGACGTAAGTAGGTTAAGTAGTTTAAGATTTATTTTTAGGTAGTCTATAAGGTTTTAGTTTTAAGTTTTTATAGATCAAAAAAAAAGTCCAGACACTAAGTTTTTCTTTCATTTTCTTAGTTCTAATAAATGTTAAAATAAAAATAAAATTAGACTGTAAGTTACGTCGAAAGACATAGATTAAGTATTATGTTTAATTTAGAGTGCCCGCATGGGGCCAGTAAGTTACAATAAGATTATTTTTTAAGTTAATTAAGCTAATTTTTAAGCGTTTTTTGTTTAGCATATAAGCGTAATTTAAGTTATAGAAATAAAATGCATTAAAAAAAAAAAAAAAAAAAACGAGGACTATCTATTACTAAAAAAATTTTACCTTTGCAAGTTAAGCTAAAATTAGTTAATGTTCTAACAATCCCAATCATATCCTATGGATGTGAATTGTTTGGCAATCCTGACTCTCTTACACTTCAAGAACTAAAGGCTGCTTTTAACTCAATTGCCCGGTTTGTATTCAATCGTCGTAGGTTTGATCATATCTCATCGGATGCTATTCAAATTCTCGGATGTAAGTTGGAAGATCTAGTTTTCAAAATTATTCATAAGAAAAAACAAAACTATCTGTTTAATTAATTTTTGTTCTACTAATCGCTATATAGTTTTGCGGCCTGCCAGTAACACCTGTTTAACATCACGCAAGCAATTTTTTTTATGCTGTCAAGCTATGGAATAATTTACCCAATCATGTGAGGTCTACTATCGGACACAGAAAATTTCATACAGTCTGGTTTGAACACTTTTCTAATTTGAACTGATGTGTCTTTTTTAGTGATTACCATTAACCGGTGTTAGTTTGCCCCAGCGGGGGTAAGTTTGCGCCACTAACGAAAAGAGTTTGTTTATTTTTTCGCGCCCAGACATGTCTCATCCTGAATATCAAAACTACCGCAATGAACACATACAAACATACACATTCGGGTAATAACGCTCGATCGTATACCTTTAGTGGGTAAAAAGCAGTTGACGTGCAAACTTGTGTCCAATTTTGTGTGTGTTTTTTTTAGTGCATACACCGGTTCCATCGAAAACTGAGCAAGTAAGTATATATTTTCTAGCTAAAGTACTACTACTACTACTACTTTTAGCATAAAATTATTCTTCGTTATCTTTAAACAAAATTATAATATGTTCTCTTGTGTGGCCATAACGTTTTTTCTACTTTAGGGGTTACTTTGCTCGAGGGCAAAGTGGATAAAAGTGATTGGTTCCATATTTTCATGTTTATTCTTTTTGGACTTTTGCCGTTTACATAAAGAGCTAACGGTACTTTCTTTGATGCAGAAATGCCCCTAAAATATAAAAGGCAACTGGGCACGAGGCGGTATGCTGACTAGGCTGAAGAGACCCTGGAGGCTTGTCTGGATGAAATCAGACGAGGTGATATTTCCCACAGAAAAACTGAGCTGAAGTACAAAATTCCGAGAAGAACCATTTTGAACAAACTTAAGGAAAAGCATACCCGAAAGCATGGGAGACAGCCTGTTTTTAGTGCAGATGAAGAGGCGCGATTCGTAAACTGCTTACTATCTTTGGGAGAGTATGGGTTCCCTATAAACTCTGCAGAACTGCGACATATTATCAGAATCTATCTGAGCCGCTGTGGAAGGACAGTTAACATTTTCCGAACAATTTCCCAGGCCTGAACTGGACTTATACGAGTAGCTTGCCACCCAGAGATTTCAGTTCGGTTTGCAGAAAATGTGAAACGCACACGAGCGGCGGTGGATGAGCCAATACTCAGAAGTCTTTTCGAAAACTTGGGAAACGAATTAAAGGACGTTCCTCCCGAAAACATTTGGAATTTTGACGAAACCAATCTTACAGATGACCCAGGAAAAAAGAAAGTGATTGTCAAGAAAGGCTGTAAATATCCAGAAGTTATACGAAATGCGTCATAAACCTCGGTTTCTGTTATGTTCTGTGCAAACGCCGCTGGAGAACTGATTCGCTCCAGTTTGCCTAATTTAGGCCCGGGTTAATCTCGCACAGCTTTATTGTGGTTATTGGTGGAGGAGCATAGGAAGGGTAAAGGTGAAAGTCAAAGATAAATAGATTGTCCACGCGTAACATTCTGGACAAGGGTTCATGGTATCCATTGAGATGCAAAAGAGTAGGAGAATCAATGTTACCAGTTAAAAGCTAATGAACAAGTAGTACGAGTATGTCATTAACTTTACGATGTGTTATAAAGGGTTGTAAGTTTATCAGTTTAAGGCGATCGATATGGGTTGGAACGTTGAAATTGTCTGTCCGAGAGCAGAGTTTAGCTCGCTTATTGTCACAGATAAAACCTAAATTGCACATTTCTGCAACTATGGGAACAGATTCATTATTATTAAAGTAGACCGGGTGTAAAGTTGAGAAGCGTTTTTGAGTGCATGTTATAGAATAGTTTGGCATTTTTTGACATTCAGCTCAAGGAAATTTTTTTGGCACCAAGTGGAAAACCTGATAAAGTCTTCTTGCAGCGGAAAACACTCAGAGGGAGACGAAATATGCCGACAGATTTTGATCTCATCTCTCTCATATTGATGATGAATGATGAATAACAGAGAACCGAGATGGCTACCTTAGGGTACGTCGTAAGGCTTTTATGGGTTTAGATACTCTCGATCTAAAGTGGACACTGCAGTGTCTTTATTTTAAGTAGGAACTACAATAATTCACACAATGAAATCAGATTGAAAGCCAAGGGCATTTAAATCTTATCCAAAGCTTTACTGAAATCGGTAGTGATTACATCAATTCCTTCACCACATTCTTGAGCTGACGGAGTACTTGATAAGCATTCTGTTCGGTTTGTGGTTGTTGATCTACTCCTTAAGGATAGACTTGCAGTGTAAAAACATTGAGTCATATAACTATTCTGTTCTAGCATGGAATGGAGGACAGTTTCACGAACAGCCAATAATGTAAGATTTCATCTGTTCGGCCTTTTTTATGGAGAAGGACTGTGTATGCATTTTCGGGGAATTAAAAACAATATTCTGTGACCTGGAGAGCTGAAAAAGAGCTGTGAGAGGTTATGCCAAGTAATTCACACATCTTTCCAAAATGATGGCTGGCAGATGGTCTGGACGAGCAAAGTATTCGTTGCTAAGATTTTCAATCTCTTCTTTCATTAATTAGGACAACTACTCAAATAGGAGAAGGAAAGCGAATCGTAGTATTTAGTAAATGACTGGATGAAGAATTGAACAAATAGCTCCCCAATTATGTGAGTATCATCAGAGTACGTATATAATGGTAATATTGAGCGGTAGTTAACCGATTTTCTTTTGACATTAATAAAGTGAAAAAAACGTTCTGGGTCAGAAATTGAACTGTGATTCATACTGTTTAAATAATTTAAATATGGTGACTCACAAAGGTTAGAGAATTGGGTGGAAACGTGGTGGTAGTCTCAAATAACTGTTCCATAGTTTATTTCTTATGTTACAAATTGCGTGTAATTCTTTGTTATAAGAGGTTGGAGATGATGATTAGTTGTTTTGAGGCAAAAATGGAACAGATTGTGAAAAATAGTTGATAATTTTAGTATAAAATTAGGTAAGAGGATTATCTATAGAAAGGCAAGGGTTATCATAGAGAGGGTCTAAATTGGTCTGGTATATGAAAACCAAATGCATAGGCGTATTCACAGGAAAGAGTTTTGAGATCGTTGTCATATGAAAACGCCAAGGGTAGAGTCGAATGGTAATGATCCAGATTAGATAGAGGGTGACCAGATAAGGACGAGAGAGATATAAAATTGATTCCGGCTTTATTTTGGAGCAACGTTCATGGTATTATGTGTGGAATAACACATCATTCCAATGGCCGCCTCGGCTTTGCAGTGCTTCAAGTAATCGGTCCAATTTTTGATGAATGTTGGCCTCGAGCTCGTCCAAAGTAGTTGGCTTGTTAGCGTAGATCAAGAACTTGATGTAGCCCCAGAGAAAATAATCGAGTGGTGTCTAATCGCATGGTCACGGTGACCAGTTAATGAACGCTCACCGTGAGATGACCCAGTAGCCAAATCTCTCCTTCTCAACTTCAAGCGTTGCGTCGCTTAAATGGCATGTAGCGCCGTCTTGCTGGAACCACAACTCGGATACATCAATGTTGTCGAGCTCTGATCACAGAATGTTAGGTAACATCGCTACGTACCTGAGACCAGTAATGGTGAAAGAAATAAGGTCCGATGATGCCGAAATGCCATAAACCGCACCAAAAAGTTTGATTTGTTGGGCAAAATCTTGAACTCCGGCTAAAATTTATAGCGCCCAATTAGCGAGCTCACGGCATTGTCTACTCGTATGGTTGTCCGGCTTCAATTCTTGCGTCAGCACAATCCTATACAGACTTAGGCCCAAACCCAACCGCAAAATAAGGCGGGTTGACTCTCTGAAAATGTCCAATTCATCTGATCATCGTCGAATCGACATTTATGGGTCTCATTGGATACTGGCCGCTACGACGGCTATCTTTTCTTCATTTAGCACCAATCTCTATCTGGTTGTATACTAAAGAGTGTACTCACGTTCAAACTTTTCACGGTCTGACGAATTGTCTGCACACTGAGGCCATGATGACGACCGACCTCACGACGAAATTCACGTTGCGTATTTATTGTACAACTGAGTCGGAACTTTGATACCTAATATTTTTTAATAATTCCCGCACGTTCGGCAAGCGCAAAACGATGCATGACGAAATGGCTAACCTTATTGAATATTTTGCCAGCTTGATGTCATTGGTAACTTTGACAGCTGCGGAAACATAACAATTGGAAAAACTATCATTGCTATCTGGTCACAATATAGAAGGGGCATGCTCGCTGGAAAAATGCAACTATCCTCATCATTGGAGAAGATCAGGTTAAGCTGTCTTCCCACAGTCGGTGCAGATGGCTTTCTTTTCAGACATCCCGTCAGCAGCAACAAAATGTGTTTGATCGGAGTTTAAAAGTTAAGAAAAACTGCTGAAGTTTTGGTTCGTAGCCCTCTTGGCTATAAATATATATTGTAGTTAAACATTTTGAAAGCGTTGTTTGATGCGTCTGTGGGGCAAACGTAAAATTGTTATATGGACCATTATAGGAACGATAGCAGTTTTTAAAACCGGAAGGCATTCTTTGTATGTGTCAAATGCCCTCAAAATTTACGTGGGCGGCATATGAGGGAAAAATGAAAAATTTGTCGCAAACACCGTACACATTTTTGTTTCCCATTGTTTCGGGATATGCAAATTATTCCAGTCCATCACTTATATTGTTTTAAAGTGTTAAAAACGTTCTTTTCCAGAGCAGGAAATTTGAATAGCAGACTACCTTTTGATTATAATTTACTTGAAAACTATATGTTTTATCAGTACCCTTTGCTCGCACCACTGCTTTCCGGTGTATTGGTGTCATCCCGTCTTCTATTTAATAAACTCCCGCAATCGGTTTGAACAATTCGTAAAGCGTTTGAAAAATTTGTAAAGAATTGACTTTTGGGTATTGATTTTACTGCTATCGAATGCATATCCTCTGACATCCTGGTCTAGATGTTTTTCTTTTTTCTCTTGTTATTTTATTTTATATTTTATGTTATTGTCTCTTATTTTTTCAATTTGAACTTTATATTTTTCCAACAAAATGGGCTTAATCAACCCATTGAAGTGACATTTAACACTATTTTTACACTTGAAGTGCAGTAAATAAAAAATGTCACACAGATATGTATATTTCCTTTGTTACTTGTGTAGATGTAAAGCATTAAGAATTGTAATGAATTTATATGAAATATATTTGTATATAAAATGAACTTCAATTGGAGGAATATTTAAATTTTCTTGAAAGAGCATGAACATTTGGTGAAGACCTTTAGGAGATTGTGGGGAGTACTTCTTGTTGAATTTATGCCATAATTTTGTGTACGTTTTTGTTCTTGTACTGCTGCTTGCAGTTTCTGATAATCGAGGTACTGAATTCGTCAACATCACTGGTACTAGGTTCCAGGGTGCAGTATAAAATTTGGCAGTGATCCGAAATACCATTTTCGATGACTTCAGATAACACTGGATTATCAGGGATGCTTACTGACATGTGGTCAATCAACGTCGAGGTCTCCCGGTTTGGACCTATCCTCGTTTTCTCACTGAGAACATTTATCAACCCACCAGCTGCCAGCAGTTCTTAAATCCAGTTCGTCGAAAAACTCCTTGATGTTAAGGCCCAGTGGTCTACGAGTACATATACATATTTTATTTTTGAGTTTTCCTTCATACGATTTGCTACATTAAATAGTTGGTTCGTCATACTCTATTTAATCTTTTATATTTATTGTACTGCCGACACCTCTGCATTCGCTTCTTCTTAAAAATTCTCGAATAAATACATTTTTTATATAATGTTCATTTGCACCCTTCTTTATATTTATTTTTAATAAAACAATAAAATATGCTTTCGCATCGATCTACGAGTAGTATTAAAAGACAGACAAGAAAATTTTATTTTTTTAAATTTTTTAAATTGATGCTGCTAAAACCGTGCATTACCTTAAAATCGAAATCAACTAATAATCTATCATCTGCATTTCCATTCTCATAATCAATTTTTTTATTTTTCAATATTACATGCACACACACACACACTAAATCTAATGAAGCCAATAACAAAGTTATAATTGAATATTACTGCGAGAGATTGCACTAATTGTGTGTGATTTATTTATTTTATTTATGTGCTATGTCAGCTACTTGATTTGAAATTGAAAGACACGGCTAAGAAGAGCGACATCGAAGCTGTTGCAATCACCAACCAAAATATTATGGAACATAACCTCCAGCTGTCTAACAAAATAGCAACCTTGAAGAAAAAGTACGAGCTGCTGGAGAACCAAATGGATGAGATCGAAAGAAAAAACACTGAAAGCAAATTGATGTTACGAGTTACACCATAGGAAGGCGCCGATGAAAAAGATGTCATAAGAAACATTTTGTCAAGCGTTATCCAACCAATCCAAGCTACTGAAAACCTATAACGCGACTGTTAAAAACTTTATTGTAAAACTCGAATCAAGACAACAGGTGATCACAGCTCTCAAAGCTTCATCAACACTGAAAGGCACAGATGTAACCATTTCAAAAGACCTTCCCAAGGCAATACGAGTAAAACTTAATAAACTCTTGAAGATACGAAGTAATCTATTAGAAATAAACCCGCAAATTAAAGTATTGTTGAGGGATGACAGGATGTACGTGCAGAAAAATGTTTTTCGTTGGAGTTCATCTAGAGGACTATTACAAAACAACACAAATGCGATTCCACTTTTCAACAAGATCTACCAAATCGATTTAAGTAACCAAATGTGGGCCAACGAGAATGCACCGGTGATAAATGAGGACAATATTACGGGTGGAGAAGCGACATCTTCAGCTCAAGCCTGGAAACACCATAGCAAAGACAACAACCATATTGAATAGAAGAAAGTAGGATAGAGTTGCCGTCTCCCAAAACAAAAGAAATTATGTAGAATTAGAAAGAATAAAAATACTAAGCTATAACATCTCAGGTCTCAGTAATAAGTTAATTTACGAAAATTTTTACGAATTTATAAATAGTTTTGATATTGTGCTTCTGTACGAAACTCTTTTAGACAAAGAAAATGTTAGATATTTTAAAAAAATCTAATTTGTTTGTATACCCGCTCTGAAACAAAGTATGAGAGGAAGAGCTAGTGGCGGATGTTTCTTCGGGTACAATAAAAATATTAACAACATATCCTGTGATTTCGAAACAATAAATGAGGTCAAACTTTTAAAAATCAATCTGGGTTCAACTAAGCTAATTATACTGCCATTACACTCGTATATTAATTGTAATCATTGGGAAAGAGATTTTGGTGTTCTATGTGAGTTACTTGAAAACAGTACTTACGAAAATATAATGATTATCGGTGATTTGAATGCAAGAATAGGAGAAGAGGAGGGAAGAGAAAACAGATTCGCAGAAAAATTGAGGAAATTCAAAGATATCACTAAAAATGTAAGGGGGATGAAATTACTGGAACTGTGTGATTCAATGGGCTTCCGTATTATGAATGGAGTGAGTGGGTCAGATTCAAAAGGGGAATACACTTTTATAGGACAACAAGGCTGTTCGGTCGTGGACTACTGTTTAATACGAGGTGAATGGATATCTTTAATAAATGAGTTTAAAGTATTATGTGAGCCGTATTCAGACCATATGCCTATAGTCGCAGAGTTTGGTTCAGCCCCAGTAAGTAGAAAGTGATAAGGTACGAGATATAATTTTACCTCCTAAATTGTTATGGTGAGAGTCAAATGCAGTTAATTACAAACACAATCTTGATTTACACCTAAACACAGATATTCATTGCAGCATTGGAGGAATTGTAGATTTGATTAAAAGATCGTACCCACCCTGCTGCATGTATGTTCAAGGAAAGAGTTCGAAACCAAATGAGGGATGGTTTGACTGCGAATGCAAAGCGGCTAGACAAAAGTCGTTCGGATGGCTCAAGGCTTTCCGAAAACTTGGCAATTGATATTATAAAAGACTATATAATATATATACGAGCAAACAAAACCTTTAAACAAATCTGCAAGGAAAAAAAGAAAGTTTATTTCGAAAACGAAACTCTCAAACTAACTTGCGGTAAGAATATGAAAGAATTTGGCGGTAAAAAAGTTCAACATCAAAACGCCCCAAATTGGGGCGCAATTGAACGCGAGTACATTGATGAACCATTTCCGAACACTTTTAAACCCTGTAGAAAATAGTCCTCGCATTCATTACGCAGCACCTTTCATTGCCAATGAGATACTAGACGCGCCTATAACACAGGTGAACTTTGGAAGGTTTTAATAAAGCTCAAGAACGAAGAGGCACCAGGGATAGATAGCATCGCCATGGAATTCCTTAAATATACGTCTGCCAGCTTCATCGAAAAAATAACAACCATATTTAATCAAATATTAGAAACGGGTAATATACCGCAAGATTTTAAAGAAGCTATTACATTTCCTGGTCATAAAAAAGGCAATGTAACAGATCCAACAAATTACCGAGGAATACCCTTTTTCAATTCAACTTCTAAATAATCGCATGTCAAATTGAATTGATAACAATAAACAGATCAAAGAATACCAAGCATGATTTCGAAAATGCTATTCAACGGTAGACAACAATAAACAGATCAAAGAATACCAAGCATGATTTCGAAAATGCTATTCAACGGTAGACAATATCTTCGTACTGCAAAACATTGCCGGGTTTGCTTTTTTCGCTGCGTTTGATAATATTGATCGAAGAGCCCTAATTTTTAAGTTATACAATGCCGGAATAAGCCACAAGTTTGGGAAGGTTATCGAAAACATTTATGAAAAAAATCATTCAATAGTATGGAGCGGAATCGAGACTTCGGAGTGGTTCGAAACATCATCAGGAATAAGAAAAGGTTGTGCACTTAGCCCGAATCTCTTCGCCATATACATAGATGACCCTTTAGACTTCCTTCCAGGAGGAATTGAGATTGCTGGAGTGTTAATAAAAGCTCATTTGTTCGCAGATGATGTGGTAATTTTTGCATATTCACCAGAATCCCTTCAACTCATGATTAATTGTCTGGATTTGTACAGCCAATTATGATTTTTAAAAATGGATCTGGAGGCAGATTATGTGGGAACGAGAACTGGCATTTTAACGGTCAGCCCATCGAAACGGTGAAACAATACAGGTATCTTGGAGTGATTATTACTTTTAATCTAAATATGGAGACACACTTAAAAGACAGACTAATAAAAGCCAAAAGTGCCATAGGTGCAACCTGGAAAAGATGTTTTTCAAATAATCTAGTCGACCAATGTGTGAAATATAAAGTGTTCCAAGCTGTAGCTGAGTCAGTAATGATGTATGCAGCACATCTTGGTATCGACATTCAGTACGAAACTGTTAAGAAACTGCATGCGGATTATCTTATTAAAGTTCTAGAGATGCCTGACGACAGACTTCAAAAAATCATAGCAAGGAGGACAATTTAAAGAAGAACCCTATGGTATAGGGCTTTCCAATAAGGACTTGACAACTTTTTTTTTTAAATAAAAGGCAAAGCATTTGAGATATTTCAAAATCTTTATTATCGGCTTGAAGTACAATCAAAACATTTACGAATGGAACTCGACTTCGTTCATATGGCCACAGCGGGCACGTTTGCAGCGGTCGATTCGTTGGAACCAGTTTTCAACGACTCGGCCACACATTGCGTGTTGGCATAAACCAATGAACTAAAATAACCCCACAGAAAATAGTCAAGCGACGTTAAATTTCTTGAGATAACACGCTCACCATACTTACTCTTCAATAAATCGATTCTAGCGTGTGTTGTGTGGCTTGTGGCATCATCCTATTGAAACCACATGTCGTCCAAGTCCATATCTTCCAATTCGGGCCAAAAATAATGGGTGATCATGGCGCGATAACGCTGACCATTCACAGTAACGTGACCATCGTTATCGTTGACGAAAAAATATGGCCCAATAACGCCGTCGGCATGCAAACCGCACCAAACAGTTATTTTTTGTGGATGAAGTGGTGATTCATGAAGCACATGTGGATTTTCACCCTACCAATAACGCATATTTTGCTTATTGACGAACCCATTGAGCTTCGTCACTGAAGATGATTTTGCGATGAAATTCATCATTTTGGCGCATCTTCTCCAGAAACCAATCGAAGAGCGTACGTGGCTTCAAATGGTCCATCGGCTTCAGTTCTTGAGTCAGCTTAATCTTGTATGGGTGTAATCCAAGATCCTTACGCAAAATACGCCATAATGTGGTCTGAGCGATGCCCAATTCTTGAGAACGCCACGGAATTGACTGATTTGGATCGTTTGCTACGGACGCCTGAGCGGCAGCGATATTTTCGACACTTCGACCAACCCGTTGTCTCACTGACACTGCAACATCACACAACGAATATGTAGATTCAAATTTTTGCACTAAACTTATTATTGCCTGTCTACTAGGGCGAGAATTACGACCGAAAATTGGAGTTAACGCTCTTAAAGTTGCAGTCACCGACTCCGAATTTCGGTAGAAAATTTTTATAATTTGCAGACGTTGCTCGTTTGTGTACTTTACCATGATGAAAATGTTGGGTTTACTGAATAAATTGACAGTGACAGTTTGATGATTAGTGAAAGAGTGCGTTCACAAATTAAATTCAAAGTTGTCAAGTCCCTATTGGAAAACCCTTTGTAAACATTTAGAGGAGCTGGCATCTTATTGCGGAACAGAATTCAACTTCGTAGATGGAACTATAAGATGCTCCAGTGAGGTGCTATATAATATCATTGGAAAAGTTGACGAAAAATATAGAGAAGATTGTCTCAATAAGGTTACATCATCAGTACATAGATCTACATATAGTATCTTAAATCATAATTTGTATGATAAGAACTACTTCAACAATAACAACAGTAAAGAATTAATATCGTCCCTATTCAAAATGAGAAGAGAACTGATACGCCTTAACTATATCCCTCATCTAGCTGACCTACCAATCTTCTGCAGCCTTTGTAACCTATCAGAGAGGGAAGATGTTATCCATTTCATTGGCAGATGACCTATTCTCAAGGATATACGAAGATACTTTTTAGGTAGCGACACGAAATCCAAAAAAGGCACTATAGCACTCCTCAATAGTGAAAACAATGTTAAAAAAACTTGTTTCCAATTATGAATCAGCCATAACTTATCGAGACAAAATCATAAATGAGAGCTTTTAATGCTACAAGATCAAAAATTAATTAAATATGACAATATTCAGGATATCACAATATTTACACTTTAAAACACTTTTTTGTTATTAAATGTTTAATTTAATGTCAATCAGGCAGACGGCAATGCCATGCTAATCGATTTTTTGTAAATTAAATTTTGTAACATAATCAAGAATAATAAAAATAATAATCAATCAATCAATCACTAATTGAAAATCACGTAAAACATCTTGATCCCGTAAAAATGACCCATGAAATGAAAGAGATTCACTTAACACAGAGTCACTTCACGAAATATCGCTCGACGTTCTGAATGACCCACCTCCGATTTGGCTTCAAATTGGTAGAATTACTCATTGGAATGGTGCAAATCACAACGAAAAACGTTTTACAGAATTCGATACATTGTGAGATCCAAAAACTGGAAAAAAATCAAAATTCAAGGTTTTTTTTCTATATTTCAAAAAAATCATAACTTTGGCTTTGCTCATCAGAATTTAGTAAAGTACTCGTATAACTTGTTGAATTCAGAAAAACATTAACTTTCAAAATTTCAATATATTTTTTTTTCAAGAACGAGGGATATGACCTTTTATTTTATTTTTTTGAATATCTCAATCTTCACTTAAAATTTCAAATTGGTACTACGTATCAAGGGTTCGAGCAAAATAATTTTTTATAGGAACGTGAAATATTCTGAAATTGGCCTTAGAATTCCAAGGGCTTAAAAACTTAACAAAGATGCATTTTTCATTTTCTTTACGGAGCATATACGAGTACATACATATTCTTCTAATTAAAAGGACAAATACTCGTATTTTCCTTTTGTTACTACTAGAAATAGATGCAGTAACAGCTTTTTGACTGAGTCACAGCATGCATATATGAAAGGAAAACCTGTGGAAACCACCCTGCACGAGGTGGTGGAGAAAGAGTCTACACTCTACACTTTTGTGAGTTTGCTATGGCGGCATTCCTCGATATTTAAGGAGTCTTCAATAACGTGGAGTGCATCGCCATTAACATTGAACAGGGCATGACAAACTGAATTTGCAACATGCTTGCAAGCAGGAAAATTAACTGTTCCATTGGGCAAAGCACGGTTAGAATGTACGTAAATAGCGGAACCCCACAGGGGTGCCACTCCTGTGAGCGCTGGTTATCAATGCCATCTTCAAAAAGCTTAGCACAATGGGTATAAGTGCCCAGTATAAGTGACGTGGTCATAATAGTGCGGGGAAAATACTTAAATATTTTAAACGACATTATCGAGGTTGCTCTGAAGACGATCAGCACTTGGGCAAAAAGCTGTGGTCTCCATGACAACCCTTCCCAAACGGAATTAGTTCTTTTTACCACAGAGAGAAACTGTCCCTTTCGGACAGCGCGAAGTATCTGGGTGTAATTCTGGACAAAAAACTGAATTAGAATCTTAATGTAACCGAAAGAACCAAAAAGGCATACAATACTCTTTTTATCTGCAAACGAACAGAATGGAAATTTTGGGGCTCAAAAGCAGCTGTGGTGTACTGGCTGTATACGGTGGTGGTAAGACCCATACTACATACGGCGACTAGTATGGTGGAAAGCAACAAACAAAAAAACAATTTACGGGAAATTAGCGGCGGTTTAAAGAACGGCTTCCATAGCCATTACAGGTGTGCTCCGTATCACGCCTACGACAGCATTCGACACCTTTTTGCAAATAACACCGCTTGATTTACAGGTCAAAGAACTTTTTTGTTTTTTTATAATTTACGCGCGCCTAAGGGGTTGATACCCTTTTACTGTTGCCATGGAGCGGGCGGAAAGGTAGAAGGAGGAGAAAGGAAAATAGATTTTTTGTAGTGGGGTGGGAGTCCGAATAGGACTGAGAGTTTTTTCTTCACTCAGAATGATTCGTTCGAAGGTTATAATTCACACTATTTTTTTGTGCTTGAAACTCTACAACAGCCAAATCTACGTGTCAGTGTTATGCCTGCACACGCAGAATTTTTCTGTCTGAGTTCCAATTACACAAATGAGAAACTTGAAAAACTTGTCAATGGGTAGGATTCGAACCTTGACCCTCCGAGTAAGAAGCGATTGCTAGTACCACTACACCACGGCCACCCCATGCTGGCAACATTGCGATACGACTCTCTAATCTGTAGTAGGGTGTCCCCTAATTCGTCAATTATAATTCAGGAAATGATTTTGGATAAGTTCTAAGAAAAAAATCGTTTTAGAGTAAGGGTCTATCTCCAATGCTGACATCATTTATGGAGGAAATTAGAAAAGGCTTACTTTGATGTATCCTAACCCATGTTAATGAAAATTTCTCTGTTAATACTAATGGCAGAAACTTCAGAAGAAATACTGCCCTTTATAACTGCGTTTAAATAAAGTTGATATCTTATTTGAGTCTTCAGATATCCAATTTCTAAGCCTGTTCCATTCTTCATGCTCATGCTAATTTTTGAGTTTGAGGTCAATTTTCTCCAGAAAATGCGTAATACACATAACGTTTTAGTATTTTTTTCTTATAAACGTAACAATAGTAAAAAAAACCATCATTAAGTTTGCACAAAAACCTATAGATTTTATGATACTTTAAAAAACATGCAGCAGGTAAATAAAATTAATTTATGATTTTTTACCAACGTTTCTAACAACAGTTGACAGTAGGAGTGGTTTTCCAAGAATCAAAACCCTCATTTCCTTACTCTGTTCCTTAAAAGTTCTCAGAAAGTGGGAGGTTCACAAGTAAGAACAATCTCGGCTGATGAAAGAATACTGGAAGCTGTTACAACTGATACATCAATCAGCATCAGACCCTTAGCTTTGCAGATCAATGTTTCCAGACATAAAATTTCTAATGTACTGCATGGAGAAAATCTTTATCCATACCACTGAACACCTGTGCACGAACTGCTTTCCGATAATTTGGAAAAGAGACTTGAGTTTTCTAACTGGTTGCTTGGATGACAACGAGTTGATTAGCAGAATTCTTTGGACGGACGGACGGGCATACAAGGGGACATAAATCATTTCAACACAAATTCAGCGTCTTTCTGTCGGCAGGCGTTATTGGAAACAAGTTAATTGGCTCCTTCAAACTACCACCAAGACTGAATTCTACAATATATCTGGAGTTTTTGCGAAATGATTTACCAGAACTGTTGAAGGGCATTCCACTGATTCAACTAGAAAGAACTTGTTTGTTCTACCTAAATAGCAACTTTAAGAGAGTATTCTCGAAGCCTCGTTAAAATTGAGGCAGGAGTTAGCCTCAATAAACATTCGGAGTGAAATCCAAAAACGGGCTCTATCATGCCTATAAAATCAAGGAGGACACTGTTTTAGTACACACACAAAAATTATTTAAGACCAAAGTCATTTTTATTCATAGCTTTTGGAGCTTAAAGCGGAAAACCCCTTTATTAAATTGTGGGTGCTGCAGGTTTTCCCAAATATCATAAAATCTATGGGTTTTTCTGCAAGCTTGATGATGATTTTTTTGTTCGCTATTGTTACATTCATAAGATAAAATTGTAAAATGTTATGTTTATTACGCATTTTCTGGAGAAAAGTAACCTCAAACTCAAAAATTAGCATGGGCAAGAAAAATGGAACAGCAAACAAGATATCGACCTTATTTAAACGCATTTACAAAGGGTAGTATTTCTCCTAAAAACGAAGTTTCTACCATTAGTATTAACAGAGCAACTTCCGTTAACATGGGTACACCAAAGTAAAGCCTTTTCTTAAATCCTCGATAAATGATATTAACATTCAGGATAGACCCTTACTCCAGAACGATTTTTTCTTAGAACATACCAAAAACTCATTTCCCAAATTATCCTTGACGAAACAATGGACTCTCTGTAAAGGAGTTGTAATGTGTTCTCTATACTGTCTCTGTAGGCTAGTTATGGCATCCAGTCTTTTTACTGTGCCATCAAGTCCATCGCATGCACTCTTACCATGAGAGGTGGCAAAGAAGTTTCAAGCAGTATTCACTCCAAACTCCTGTTCCAGCAATGTTAAATTAAAAAAAAATGTCTCTGTTCATAATAGGAAAAATAAATAATTCTTTTTAAAGGTTATCATTTCTTACACAGGAACTCTAAGAGACGGCGCTGAAATAAGAGTACTGCGATAGTGTCATATTTTATGCAGTCGCTGATAATAATAAAACTTTCATTTCTAATTTCATCCAACCGGTTCCGGCAATTTCTTGCAAAAGTGTGAGTCGTCAGCTATTCATTTGTCCAGTGGTATCCCTGCACTGCATCTTGCAAAACAAAACCATAACTTTCAAAAAACTCCATTAGAACAAGTATGTCCGCTTCCCTTAAACGAATTTTGACTTCTCTTGTTTTTCGTTTAAAAAAACGTGACGAATTAAAACACTAAGCTGTTTGAAAAAGGTTTGAATGAACTCATCAGTGGTCTGTGTGGGTCGACTTATAGTAATTTACGTTTTTTATGAAGTGATTATTAAAAGCAGTACTAAAGATTCTTCTTAATATAGAATAGTTTAGGCAAATAATAGTTTATATGAGAGGATTACATATTACCAAAACTAAACAGGTTCTGTGGTCTTTGAAATGCGTGCCTATGTACTTTTTCTGTCAATCTTGATATAACATATTGCTACCATTAAATGTGGGTTTAATATTTTGATGGATGGTGCAAGCACACCCGAAATGAGTTCATGCCCCAGCCAAAATGCAGTTTTTTGGTCTTAACGACGCGAATTTTGAAAATCCAATCTCAATATTATTATGAACTACTTTGAACTTAGAATACATCTCTTTAAGGTTGGCCAGAACTAGGCATTTCTGAATATAAAAGAGCAAAAGTTCTTATTTTTGAACCTGAGAAAATAAATTGTTGCTACCTTTATCGAAACATAGTCTTTTTTTCCTGGCATTAAGCGCCTGATATCGTCTTCACAGTAAAAACTTTCTTCTAATTGCTTAACAACAGAATCTAGGCTTTTTCAATAAGTTAATGAAACGCCAATTTTGTGGATGTGCCATTTTCCGGAATGGTATCCATTGGCAAGGAGTATTCCTTCTCTCTGGAATTGTCTTTGATTTGATTGACTTTGATTATAAATATTTCAAGTCATTAAGTCTTCTTTTGTCGAATGCATCTACTCCCATATGATTCAGGCATTCATTAATCATAAAATCCTCTGCACGCAGAGCAAATCAACGACTTTGTGTCTAATTTTGGTTGGATCGTAATCATCCACGGTCGTACTGACTGTAAATCACGTGCACTCGGTTGGTGACGTGATAAATCCAGAGGATTGCAGAACGATTTCCGCACAAAAGCACTCATTTCAAATTTATAAAAAATAAATCACAATTTAATATTAAAATTAACTCTTCTTATACCTATATACAATATTATGATATAATCTGGAATAAGTCCCCAGCTCACTACAGATCAAGAGAGTACAAGCAAACCAAGTTTATAACTACTAAAATAATGAAAAACGGGCAAAGTGCAGTCATTGAAGAAATCAAACAAAAACAAGTGCAGTGATGTTTCTTCAAATAAATTCATGTACACATGAATTAGATGTGACGATGATAAGAACTGTAACCTAATAAACATTTCATTCCCCTAGAGATGCTAAGTTGAAGTTGTTTTCTGAATTCAACAAGGTATTCTGATGAGCAGAGCCAAAGTTATGATTCTTTGAAATATAGAAAAAACCTAGAATTTTGATATTTTTTCCAGGTAGTGGACTGGCTTCCAAATCAGAAGGTTCGGTGTTCGAATCCCAATCGCACCCGAAAGACATTAATTTTTACATTTTACAAAAATTAAGTGAGATGAGTAGTTGACTAGAAATTAACAACAAGCCATTTTCCACTAAGAATTTAGTCTCCCCATTAACTGCTGGATGCCACCCATGGAGCGAAATAACCACTGAGACCAAAGAAATTTCTTTCTCTCTATCCCAATAATAATTAATTTTTTTTATTAACAAAAACCATATGTTGCAGATGTGCAACATTACGACTTAGCTTCTAATTTTTTACATGATTATTTACAATGAAAGCCTTTGAAACAATTGTTTGTTTTGTTGTAACATAAGCCTATTCCACACTTTTCACATAACGTCTGTTTGAAACCAGTACAATTGGGAATTTTACAATGAATTCTCTTCTCTCCTATAATTACCAATGGCTGGTTTGATCCTGTCGAACTACTTTAGGTGGTGCGTGTTGAGTAGGGCCTTTGGTTTTTTTTCTGTCTGAAGACCTAGCTCAACATCTGATGTTCTTTTAGCCGACCTTTGTTTGATGCCTATCTTGCACAGAGCTTCAGCTACTTCCGCTCGAAAGGTTGCGGCGCTTAAATTGTCAGATGTCCCAGTTTGTTTGTTGACATGGTAAAACAAACACATATACCAAAATTTACTTCTTAATATTAAAATGTTGTACCTAGTAATAATTTGGTATTTGCCTCGCTAAACACACAACTACATTTGAGGCAGCACCCAATTGTGGCTGGCCTTCACATATAATATTTTCTTGACCACTATAAATCTCGAACCTTTAGCCAAAACCACTAATGCCGCACAAAATAAATAGTTTGAAGCCGCATTTGTGATATTTAGCTGGCATGTATTGTTTTAGAATAGGTATGTACTTCGAGACTTGTTTGAGCACATCTGCTCATCTAGTACTTTTCCAGCGCCACTTTTGAAAAGCGTTCATTGAGCCTTTCACTTAGTGGTCTTACCTTATAAAGCCTATTACTTCCGGACTGGGTGTAAGGCAAAGTTTTGGAATTGTCATTGAAATGCAAATTTTGTCGCAAACGCTCACATTTTTAGTGGCATAGTGTCTTTAATTATGGATATTCCCATTTTATCGGACCAGTAACTTCTAACTTTCAAAATCCGTATAATTGATGTATATAAAACTACTCCAACAAATTGACGAATATCGATACTTTCAGCATTTATCGGTTTGCTTGCGTCTTTTTGTACGCTAAACGAGTATATGTGAAAAAATAAGAAAAAAACTGGTATGGCGTTTCCAATTCCAGGAGTTGATATGGAAGATAATGGGAGATATGCAATTAAGCTGATCTGCATTGATCTCAAGTTTTTTTTTCTTCCATATAACATTGGAATTCTTCGAGAAGTAGACGGCTGAGGCCGGTGGTGTTGGATCGTCCGATTCGTTCGCTGATGAGTTTTTTTTCCTGGGGGACAAATGTAGGATTTTCATCACATTCAGACGAAAAATCAAGTTCGTCTTCACTTTCGTAACATGAACAGATGTGCAACAGTACGGCTTTTGCTCACTACAGCCTTTCTATGCTCAAAAACAAAGCAAAAACTCAAATTTCCCGCAGAATATAAATCTACATTGAAAACGAAACAACTTTTATTGAAAGAATCTGGATTTATAAGTAATAATTTCCCAAAAACAATGAAATGAGCTCAAACATAGTCGTAGATTTTATGGAAAATTTCAACTTTGACTGATGATAACGAAGAGCAAACGTCAAATAAAGAACTTGAGGTATGTTACGTTTCAGCAACATTGCTCTGATTTGGAAAAAATAGGAACATACAATTCTTATACCGTTAAATAGCGCATGTTGTAGGTCTACAACTCAGTGCAACGACGGGTTACGCTCCTTAAAAAAAAAACCCCTACAACGAATCAATATTTGCGATCTGCACTTCAAACGCAATGAAATCGATCATTTTTGAGACGAGTCATCACTGGTGATAAAAAATGGATCGTCTACAATACACCATCAATCGAACCAGTACAAACCACTTTGAAAGCTGGACTGCATCGAAAGAAGGTTATGTTGTAAGTAACCATCAATTCAGATGTTTACTGTCAACAACTAATGAAAATGAAGGAAGTAATCAAAAAAAAAAAACTGACGGAATTGGCAAACCTTAAGGAAATCGCGTTCCACCATGACAACGCTACACCACAAATATTTTGAAACTTGGTTGGGAAACCCCGGCCTAGCCCTATGCTAACATTGTCGCCAATGATAATGACTTGAAATCTGAAATGGCACTTGTTCCAATTGTGTGCTAATAAGTTCTCATAAGTCCTATGAGCACAAAATCATGAAGTTGGTAGAAGGTCATCGAACAAAATGGAAAATATATTATTGATTAAAGGACATTCCTGTATAAAATTCAAAAATTTGACTAGTTGTAATTGTAATTGTTATGTAGGATAATATTTAAAATTAATATTTACAGACACGCACACGTACAAGTAGGTCACTAAAAAGATGGTTTTACGGCAACCAACACACTGAACAGCAGATGCAAATACTGATAGTGATGAAGTGATATGTAATCTACAACACGCATATCGTTTTACAGAGTTTTTTTTACAGTATTCACTGCGTTATCAGAATTAAAATTTCAAGAAACTGCAAGGAGAGATCTCGGTTTCAAGCTTATGTTACTCGTCTAAAAAATTGTATTCGTGATTCGTCTACTTGGTATTGGTAATCAAGGCCTAATATTATTTTGTAGTCTCTTCGACATTGGTAGTTCTTTGGGTAACACAGCGTAAAATTTATTTGTTGAGAACACACGAGGGTGGATCGAAAGGTCCCTGAAAATTAGAACAGATGGCGTTGCCATCTCAAATCCTAAATTTTACTTGTCAATAAGCATTTTTATAAAGAACTCACAAAATTTTCAGACAAATCTGTCAAATAGTATTGTTATGACAGCATTTTGAAATAGACGTCTACGAGACTCTTCGTAAAAATCGAAAAAAGTGAACTTCGTGTGCTCATTAAACGCTAAACAAAAGCTTGAAAAGTTTTTTATGGGGGCTCTTCACCATCGATAGGATCCATTCACCACTGGTTTACTCAATTTCAGTGCGGTTTTACCACCACAAGTGACGCGGAATGTTCGGTTCGCCCAATTCTCCTTAGAAATTCTCCTTGATCCGCCATCCCAAAGGAGGTTCCTTATTTCAATTTTCAGGAATTTATTGACCCACCCTCGTATTATCTGCATCGAAAATAGTGTTCGAACAAAGCGCTAAAAAAGTCGCAGAAGAAAAAGAAAAAAGAAAATGAAAAACGAGCGAAGCCTATTTTGTATTTGAAAGTTTCTGGCCATTGGTGGTGGAAAAAGGCTGATCGAACATTATTCATTAAAAGTTATTGATTTCATTGTAAAAAGCAGTTGTAAACAGTTAAAAAAACATGTCGGCACAGAAGAGTACGGCACAAAAATCACGCAGAACATTGCGCTAAAAATCTCTAAGGAAGTGCAGGTGTTATGGAAGTGGAAGCCGTGAATTGATTGTTCCTAAGCTCTGAAGAAAAGTTTGGAGTCAAATATTCTGACTACATTGGAGACGGCGAATCCAAAATTTTAATGATATTCTTGATATTTAGCCTTATGGAAAATAATTTGTCGTAAGGGCAGTGGTCAGGTCCAAAATGGAAAGTGCGAAAGATTCGAGAGAGACTAAAAGAAAAAAAGTTTTATTCTGCACCAAAAAACCTGAAATTACTTTTTTTCCAACCCAATAGTTACACCGAATTTTTCACACAGAGTTGGATCAGGTTCCACGCTCGTAAGTTTTAGACAACCAATAATTTCCATAAAAACGCGTTCATCAAATGGAGCACTTAATTATAGCTTCATTTCTAAATACAGCTAAATAATTTTTTTTGTTCATGAAATCGGAATCGGATAAGCCAAACTGTCAATGGAAGCCCTAAAGTTTGGGTTCCAGGAAACTCTCCTTTGAGCCTAGTCTTGTTTGACCTTGGAGCTATCCGTGGACATCCGCCTATATTCCTTACTTGGCTAAGATTCTGCTCTAAGCCATTCCTGGGCACAGGGAAAGTCGATTTCATCGATGTCGTTGGTGTTGTGGCTTCTCCGACACAGAATGTTAAAGTGGCAAAACCTACTAACAATCATCAGTTTTTCTCTTCCAGCCACATTTACAGCTAAAAGCTATATTCCAGCTAAATGTCATCGGTAGCGTGAATATAAAGGAGATTCAAGAAAGTAAGAAGAAAAAGAAGTACCACGATTAGCCGCTCGCTCGCATCACCCACTTAAATTAAGACTTGAAGACTATTTCCTCATTACTATAATACTTGAAATTAAATTATCGTTTCATTTTAGCTAGAACCAAATTCCTCGTCAGTCCTACAGTGTCATTGCACCCATAAGATCAGAATCAAAAGACAGTTGGCGAGCTGGTTCATCAAAATTCCAGCGCACGTTGCGCCAAAAGTCACTCACTTCATTTTAAACGGATGGCGGTAAGAGTGCAACCAAGATGAATATGAAGAGGATGGAGATTCAAAGGCCCATGCAGAGCCGAGGCAGACCATTTTTTGGAGTCTGGTAAAAGAAGCAGGTATATATTCGGTATAAAAGCTATTTTGACAATTTGTCACGGTCCGGTATGTAGGCCATTGTCAATCATGTATGTAAATTCTCTTTAAAGGTTGAACCAGTAAGTCTTAATGCTATAGCTAACGGTCGAAAGCTATCAAAGGTCGCAACTGTATTTAAAATAACCTTTCCTATCTCTACGGTATCGCTGATTTTATTATTTATTTCGGTTACAATTTAAAAAATTGATTTGTCAAATTCTTCAAAATAGGATTCTGCCTCGCCGATTACCTCTTCGTTCGAGCTGAATTTCTTTCCCGGAAGGCAATATTAGGAAACAATAAAAGGTCACAGGAAGCAGGTAACTAATGTAATTTGTCTACGGTGATTCCACATCAGCGAACTGGTGCGTTTTCGCTGTGGAACATTTCTTTGTAAAATGTAGCTATTACTCGTATCTCTGTTAATTTCTTATTAAATTGGTCACTTTAGTGCAGTCTCGTGATCGTGCTTCTTTTCTTTAAAAAGTCCATGATGACTATTCCCTTCGAGTTCCAACAAATTCCAGCCATGAATCTTCCAGCTGATGGGACCGTGTTTGCATTCTTTGAAGCAGATTCGCCTGGAAAAAATCTTTTGTTTTGTCTCGGGCGTGTAGTAATGAATCCAGATGCACCCATCGAGCCAACAGCTTTCTAATGCTTAGCTATACATGTAAATGGTTAACAGCCGTTCTATATGATACACTTACGGCCTATGCTACTTCGACAACTTTCGTTCGGTGATCAGCAAGAACTATGTCATGCACCTTTTCAACGATTTCCTCAGTAATCACGTGTACCAGGCGGTCAAGGCGCTCCACATCAGAAGCAGATGTACATGTACGTTTAAATTCGTTGAACCAAGATCTTACGGTTGTCAGAGATGGTGAAAGGGCACTTTATTTTCCACTTGCTGCCGACCTATTGTTATGAATGAAGAGGAGACATCGGAGTTTAAAATCCTGGCAACTTCCCTATTAAAATTTAACATATAACTGGGATTTATATTGGCAGATATTATAGAAAGGGAAGAGCAACTTGTTTAAATGCCATCTGTGGTTCCTTCTTATTCTAAACTTAAAACTCTATTGAGAAGTTGATTATAGCTACTAAAGTACACTTTATTTTGGAACGGTGTAGGGAATTTTGCCGCCTGGGTTACTGCGTGGCCATGGAAAAAATGAACTGCGTTACGAAGCAACATTAAGGTTCGGATATGGATGGGTCTACTGTTGAAAACCCCTATTAATGAAACAAGGACAATGAACCTCGAATTTTCTCGTGGAATGTTAGGTCCCTTAATAGACCACATGCACCTGAATAACTAGCAGAGGCCCTGAACTGTTGATGTTACATGTTAGCAGATGTTACCGCCATCCAAGAAATGCGATGGGATGGGAAAGATAAAAAGAGGATGAAAAACTGCGATCGTTATCGACGCAAAAATAGCACCTATTTGCATGCGCATTCGTTGTTAGAGACAGACTTAGGAAAGAAGTCTTGAGTTCCCGGCATGTTGACGAGTGCCTTGCAACAATCCGTATTAAGGCTAAATTTGTCAATATTAGCCTTGTATGGGCACATACATACGCACACGTGACTACACCAAAGAGCTACGAGCTCTTGGACAAGAGTTACGAGCAGTGCCTAGCTATGACATTAAAATTATCCTCGACGAAGAGAGGTAGAACTGTCGGAAGGGCTACGAGCTCTTGGACAAGAGTTACGAGCAGTGCCCTAGCTATGACATTAAAATTATCCTCGACGAAGGGAGGTAGAACTGTCGGAAGGTATAGCCTGCACGACACCAACTCCGATAACGAATTCAAGCTAACCAACTTTGCAGCGGGGCAAAACATTATATACATAAGGCGACTTGGAGATCTCCTGATCAATCAACCTTTAACTAGGTGGAGCACATTGCGATCGACGCAAGGCAGTTGTTTTGGAATAAATCAATTCGTAAAATTTGTTATCCATAAAATGTTTTTAAATATGTTAATTAATTAAGTTTGTGATGGGTTCTTGCCAGAGTGTAGTTTACCCAGCAAAATCTACCATCGAAACCGAAGCAATTGAGTTTATTCACCACTCGTAATGAATTCGCGCACTCTACACTTGCAGCATTTCTCCTCTCTCTTTCTCGTCTTTGAATTTCTCTCGTTTAGGGTTTCGGTTTCGCTGGTGGATCTTGCTGTGTGAACTTCTCGCCCACTTGTTTGCAGACCACAGAAGAGGTAACATGTAATAAACATTATAATTCGTTTAATTTACCATTCGCTTCTCTGCTTAATTTTTTTTTCTTCGATTATTCTCAAACATTTTTGTGGTCCCAATTCGAGCCGGATTCTCGATTATTCGTGAAAAACAAAAACTTTTTTCGCTAAAAACATTCTCGTGGCATTGTGAGCATTTTTCCTATTTTACTGACTGCACGTGCTGTGTTTAATTACTCGTAGTAATACTCGTATATGTACACTCGGTGTTTATAAAGACTACATTCGGTACGCATTGTCTTTGACTTTTTTTGGTAAATTTAATATAAATTGAAAAACAATTCAATTATGAGCTTAGCAAACTCACTTGTTGCTCTTCGCCTTACACGCGGTCACATCAAAGGTTCAATTACTAAGCTGCGCACCTACGCTGACTCTATAACGGACATAACTTCTCTTGTTGATCTCGAGGTTAAGCTAGGTCGAGTTGAGGATTTATGGCGCGAATTCAATGCAACGCAAAAAATGTTTTATGAGTTCGCAGACAAGGAAGGTTATTCAGATCCTGGCCCTGACTTTGATGAGATTGAGTCAAAGTATCTTACATTAAAGTCAATATTTCTTTCTGCTATTAAGGATCGCCAACAAGAAGAAAGAAGTAAAGATGCCGTGAATCGAATAGTAGAACAGCAGCAGATTTTAGTTGACTCCTTAAATAAATCTTCTTCGAGTAGGAATTCGGACAGCTTTCTTCCCTCGATTCGCATCGAACCATTTAGTGGGAGCTACCAGGAGTGGCCCACCTTCCGCGATATGTTCAAAGGCGCGGTCCACCATAAGGATAATCTTACGCCAACCCAAAAATTTCATTTTCTTAAATCTTCTCTTCGTAATGAAGCGCTTAGCCTCATAAATCATCTTCCGATCTGTGATGCGACTTATGAGCAGGCATGGAAAAGATTAGAAAGGCGCTACGATAGGCCGCGATATGTGATCAAAAATTATATTCAAACGTTCATGGATCTTCCACCGGTTACTAAATCCAACGCGGTTCAACTTCGTAAAATATCCGACGGAGCAGATGAAGTTATACGCGGTTTAACTGCAATAAGTTGTACTAATAGAGATCCATGGCTAATTTATATACTTATAAGTAAGTTGGACTCTGGAACACGTCAGGCTTGGTCGGAAGAGAGTATAGATGAAGACTATCCTACCTTCGATCAATTCGTTACATTTTTAGAACGGAGATGTGAGGCACTTGAAAGCTGCATATTAACCACTCGCGACACAAAACCTAAATCCCACGTGATCAGAAGCATGCATGTCTCTTCAAGTTTAAATTGTTCAATGTGTAATTCGACACACAATCTTTCCCAATGCTCTGACTTTCTAGCTTTGCCTGTAAAATCTAGGCGAGATTTCGTTAAAACAAATAAAATATGATTCAACTGCTTACGTACTGGTCATTCATCGGCGCGTTGTCAGTCAAAGTTTCGGTGTAGGACCTGTAACACTCGTCACCACACTTTGGTCCACGATAATTCGGTAAACAGTAACCTTAACCCTTCGGCTAATACATTCGTTTGTGATCCTCTGCAGCATGATCAAATCGCTCCCAATACTCGCCCAAATCATTTTATTTCTACCCCGGCGTCAACATCGGACATCGTCATAAGCAACCATTCGGTAAACAACGCGCATCGTTTTTCTCAAACTCTATTACCCACAGCCGTCGCAAATGTTATGGATATCAACGGTGTATATCAGCAGGTGAGAATACTTGTTGATACAGGCTCACAGGTATCTTTTGTCTCTGAGTCCTGCGTCCAAAGACTAGGATTCAAGCGAAGAAACGCTCGTATACCGATAAGCGGTATTGGCTCTACCAACGTTGGTAAATCCAGAGGCCTCATTTCGTTGACAATATTGTCACGCTGTAACCTAACTAGTATCACAGTCGATACGTATATCTTATTACGCGTGACTGCCGATTTGCCAACAAATTCGTTTACCGTAGACGACTGGAAACATTTGAACCAACTGGATTTAGCGGATCCTTCCTTTAACGAATCCAATTCAGTCGATGTATTGCTCGGAGCAGACAAAGGGAAGTGTGGTTCGAAGTAAACAGGGGTACCCTATAGCCCAAAACACTATCTTCGGTTGGATCTTAGCCGGAAAGTTGCCTTTTCGGAGTGAGCCCAGCATTATCACCAACCACGCATGCCTGGACATCGATGCGATTTTACAATCCTTTTGGACTATCGAAGAAGTCTCGATCTCGACCGAAGACAGAAAGATCGAGGAACATTTTTTAAATACCCATCGCCGTGATGCAAATGGTAAATATATCGTTAATCTACCTTTCAAATATTTTCCAGAATTTTCAAACACGCTAACTGGAGCTCTCTCGCGCTTAAGAGGTATGGAGAGAAAATTCTCTCAAAATAAAGAACTGTTTGTGAACTATTCTCGATTCCTCGATGAGTATTTGTCTTTAGGACATATGACACCGATTCCAGCTGCAGAAATAGCCAGTTCCAATGTGTTTTATCTTCCCCACCATGCTGTGCATAAACCAGATAGTACCACTACCAAGCTTCGGGTCGTGTTTGACGGGTCCTTTAGGGATAAAAACGGGCAGTGCTTAAATGACACTTTGATGATAGGTCCTCCTATACAAAGAAACCTTTTCTCCGCGTGTATAAGATTTCGTAGGTTTCGGTACGTGTTTACAGCGGACATTGTTAAAATGTTTCGCCAAATTTGGGTATCGGAGAAGGATTCTGACTTTCAGAGGATCGTTTGGCGAAAATCCCCTAACGATCCACTTCAACATTTCCGCCTCCGCACAGTTACATACGGTACGTCCTGCGCGCCTTACTTGTCGGTTCGAACCTTAGAACAACTTGCGAAAGACTACCGAAATCAGTTTCCCATCGCATCCGAAATCGTGCTTAATGACTTTTACGTGGACGACGTAGCTTCCGGAGCAGAAACACTGGCTGAAGCTATTGCTAAGAAAAATTCGTTAATAGAACTGCTCTCCAAGTGTGGGATGGAACTTGGCAAGTGGCAAAGTAATAGCAACGCTTTGCTTGATAGACAAAACCCAATTTCTTTAGAAAATCTCTCGTTCGACACAAATGCGGATTCGTGGGTAAAAGTTCTCGGTCTCAGTTGGAACCCTAAAGATGATATATTCAGTTTTCGCTTAAATTGTCCACCAAGTGATGACGTTGCTAGAATTTTTGATCTCCTCGGGTTTCTTTCCCCCTCAAAATTCTTTTCCAAGAACTTTGGCACCAGAATCTGGACTGGGATGATCGAGTTCCCGATTCAATTGCAATTCAGTGGTCTAGATATCGTAACGAACTCGAAAACCTTACCAAAATTAAAATACCCCGAATTATCGGTCTTGGACGATCAACTTTTGAACTGCATGGCTTCTCCGATGCATCTCTAGCAGCATATGCCGCGGTTATTTACTCGCGTTATCAGCTTCCAAACGGAAAATTCGCAAACACTCTCGTCGCTGCAAAGTTTCGTGTCGCTCCACTAAAACAGCTAAGCTAAGCGTCGTTGGACTGTGTTTATCGGAAATCGTACCGCAGAAGTTCTTAACACCATTCCTCGCAACCGTTGGTTTCATGTCTCGTCGCATTGTAACCCGGCTGATTGTGCCTCTCGTGGTATACCACCCTCGCAATTGCTCACTCACAATCTATGGTGGAATGGGCCCCTTGGCTCCAGCAAGATTGTAATACTTGGCCAATCATTGAGCTGTCAACCGAAGATCATAGCTGCACTATAGAGGAGAAAAAACCATTACATAATCTACATTCTCACCATGCTTCAACCAACGACGCACATCCATATGAAATCTTATCTCTTCGAATCTCAAAATGGACTATTCTGCTTCGAACAGTTGCAAGAATTCATCGCTTCATCAACATAAGCCAAAAACGAACGAGACCCTCATCCTGGTATCTTACACCAAATGAACTAAACTTGGCTAAAGTCAGTGTCATCAGATGGTTGCAGAATCGGTATTTCGGTGAATATGTGAAATTTTATAAAAAACATAATCGTTTTCCCAAAAACTGTTCTATAACTAACCTTTCTCCTATTTTAGACAAAGACAATATCTTGCGCGTTCAGGGGCGAATCGAAAACGCTAATGTTCAGTTCAATTTTAAACATCCAATCATTTTACCCAAGGGACATGCGATAACCCTTCTTATCGTTCGTGACGCCCACATTCGCTTTTTTCACGCCGGTGTATCGACAGTGTTTGCCCTCATACGCCAAGAATACTGGGTGATTGGATGTAGAAACATTTTACGTAAGGTCACTCATGATTGCGTTCCTTGTTTCCGGCAACGAAAGGTTACTATTTCGCAGCTAACGGGTAATCTACCCCGCCAAAGACTTCAACCCGGTAGACCATTTGTTAATTGTGGGTGTGATTACGCCGGCCCTATTGACTTGAAAGTAAAATCGGGTCGTAAAACAAACTTTTGTAAAGGATATATCGCGTTATTTGTGTGTCTCGTAACAAAAGCCGTTCACCTAGAACTAGTGAGTGCGCTTACTACTGAAGCTTTTCTTGCCGGCTTTCGTCGTTTCGTTTCTCGCCGCGGAAAACCATCCAACATGTACTCAGATAACGCAACACAAGAATATAACTCGTTAGTAGCGGAATCGTTGGCTCGTGATGGCATAACATGGCATTTCATTCCCCCTTCGGCACCACACTTCGGCGGTTTGTGGGAGGCGGGTGTAAAATCGGTAAAGCAACATCTTCGCCGCGTAATTGGAACGAACACTCTTACCTTCGAAGAGTATTACACTCTTTTGACACAAATCGAAGCGCTACTCAATTCGCGGCCACTTTGACAGATATCAGATACAGACCTAGACCCTTTAACACCCGCTCACTTTATTCTAGGTGAATCATATGCCACTATACCGGAGCCCTTTATCGACATCCCAACTAACCGACTCACAACCTGGCAAAATCTGCAATCGAAAATACAGGGATTCTGGAGGCGCTGGCAAAACGAATATTTGACATCTTTGCAACAACGTCCAAAGTGGCTGCAGACTGAGAACAACATCAAGGTGAACGATCTCGTTGTAATTAAAGAAGCTAACTTACCACCGGGGAAATGGGCCACGGGACGAGTAGTCCAAGTTCACCCGGGTGCGGATGACCTTGTACGTGTCGCCACTCTTCGCACAACTAGCGGCAACCTTACTCGCCCTGTTCACAAGCTAGCCGTACTACCAGTATGCTGAAACGCTGTTTCATTTGAGGCGGGATGTTTTGGAATAAATCAATTCGTAAAATTTGTTATCCATAAAATGTTTTTAAATATGTTAATTAATTAAGTTTGTGATGGGTTCTTGCCAGAGTGTAGTTTACCCAGCAAAATCTACCATCGAAACCGAAGCAATTGAGTTTATTCACCACTCGTAGTGAATTCGCGCACTCTACACTTGCAGCATTTCTCCTCTCTCTTTCTCGTCTTTGAATTTCTCTCGTTTAGGGTTTCGGTTTCGCTGGTGGATCTTGCTGTGTGAACTTCTCGCCCACTTGTTTGCAGACCACAGAAGAGGTAACATGTAATAAACATTATAATTCGTTTAATTTACCATTCGCTTCTCTGCTTAATTTTTTTTTCTTCGATTATTCTCAAACAGCAGTATTATGTATTATTTATGTATTATGGATGTCCAAACATTCCGAGGGGCCAACATCAACTCGAACCATTACCTTGTTGTAGCCAAGGTACGGTTGCGGATATCCCGATCATAGCAAAAGCAAGGTAATACTTGAGGAGAAATCCTTTTCTGATCGAGTCTTCCTTAATCTCTCAAAAGGTCTTATGCCGCCATCATCATCATCAACATTCCCAAAAACCAATCAGAGCGCTGCTGATGCGCTGGTTTCACTCTGCCAACACACGGAAATTCCTAATTTGACGACTAGAGCTGCTCATGAAGAAGGATATCGAGAGACACGCAGTCGAGCAAATTGAGATATGCTACTCCAGGACTGAGATTCGGACACGATCGGACACATCCCCGAACCGAAGCCTATAGAGACGAACAAGGGAACATAAGAGTAAAGTCGCAGTCGCAAAAAGAGCATTTCTGTAGACTATACCTACTCGTATAACAGAAATGACAAACCAAATACCATTGCCAGGCAAAATAAACGTTTCAACATGGACGATGTTGATCAAAATATAGGTCCACCCGACCTGGAAGAAATAACGATAGCCATATCTAAGCTAGCCAAACAAAGCTGCACGAGCGAATGGCCTAACTGGAGCTTTTTGGTAAGGAGCATACACCAACTCACCTGCAAAATATAGTCGGAGGAAAGTATGCCCGACGAATGGAACCTCAACATTGTTTGTCCGATCCTCTAGAAAGCAAACCCTCTGAACTGCGCCAACTACAGAGACATTTGTCTTCTTAATATCGGCTACAAGATCCTATCTGCCGTATTATCTGAACACCCGGAGCCGTTAGTCCACAATCAGATTGGTCCATAATAGTGTGGATTCATGCCAGGGAAGCCCACCACCAACCAAATACGAGTATTCACACTACGGTAGATCTTGGAAAAAACCCATGAGTTCCAAATCGATACACCCCACCTACTCGCGTATGACAGCATCTATAAAGACGAGCTATACGGGGCAATATCTATTTTTGGCATCCCTACCAAGCTCGTCCACTTGTGCATGATAAAGATGGATAACGCACGTTACTCCGGTAAAGAACTCACCGAGACCTTTGATGTCAAAAAAGGATATAGGCAAGGCTATGGGCTGTCATGCGATTTCTTTAAAATCATTCTTGAAAGAATAGAGCAAAACACACGCACCAACACAGGAGGCACAATCTTTCAAAACTCCGTCCAATTACTCGCGTATGCCGATGATATTGACGTAATGGGTAGAAACCAGCGTGATGTCAGTGGTGCTTACGCGACGATTGAGATGAGAGCGGCGAAGATGGGTTTAACGGTCAATGAGGTCGAGACCAAGTACAATATATGCTTTAACAAGAAAAGACACCTAACACCGACGTCTCAGACAGAACGTCACCTTCGATGTAACATAACTTTGACTCACAGTCGTTTCCCATCGAGAACGGTCGGCACGTAAAAGTGAAAAACTCAAGTGGTAAAATAAGCAAGTAATTGCCAAATAGCAATGTGGCTCAGTGGAGTAGTAGTTGGCTAGGTGCGTTGAAGACCTGGGTTCGAGTCCAGTAGAAATCCATTGGTTACTTTTTTAATTTCTTAATATTAAAACCAAAATAAGAAGTGGTAGTATATACGAGTATTATAGTAGTGCCGATTAACAATGGATACCGGTCAGCCGGAGGTCCTGCAGGTGGAACCAGTATTGAAACGAATGATGACGAGAGCATGTGAAATGCAACAACAGCAAGCAACAACAAAAACCAAGGCAATGCAAAAGTCGGATGATAACAGATAAGTTGAAAAGAGGCGGAGGAAAATCAAGACGTCGTCGAAATTGTCCACAAAAGAGAAAATCAAGGAAGATGCCGACATTAAAGCGGATGGAAAAGAGTACTCTCTTATGAGTCTGAAGGGGGCGAGTGCCGCTATATTGGAGAGGGGAATTCCTTTAAAGAGTTGTCTGACACCGATACTTCAGCAGAAGAGGAAGAGGAAGAGGATGCTCAGCTTAACAAGCTTATAAAAGAGCTTCTGGAGAAGGGAGAGAAGTTGCAAAAGCAACAACAAAAACAGAAGGAGCAACAGGAGTAAACAGAAAGCAACAGCAACAGCAACAACAACAAGAACAACGAATGCAACAGAAGACGAACTCGCAAAAATGACAAAAAACAACAACAACAGCAGCAAATACCACAAAAAATGCAACAGCAACCATTTCAGCAGCAACAACAGCATAAGTAACAACAGCAGCAGCAACAACAGCAGCAGCAACAACAGCAGCAGCAGCAGCAACAACAACAACAACAACAACATCAAGAACAAAAACAGCAGCTTGAAAACAAGGGGAGGGAAAGAGTGCCACCAATTAATGTAAGCAATTTAGAAATTAATGATACGAGTAGTATTAGGTTATGTAACTAAGAATTTTTATTTTAATTTTTATTATTATATGAAGTGATATGAAGGATTACCGGAAAGTACGTATCGCACTAGGAAAAGCAGAAACTGAATACTATACATATACCCCTAAGTGTGAAAACATCCAGACGGTGCTGTTAAAAGGCATCGATCCAGCAATAAAGACGAAGGAGCTCGAAGAAGAGCTTAAAAGATTAGAGAGCGACGACCTTAAGTTAGTGGGGGTCAAGCCGTTTACCACGGCCGCGGCAAGGGATGGTAACCGTAAATTACCATTCTTCTTAGTACAGTTAACGCCCAACAGCAGAGTCGATAGTCTGCAAAAGATCAAATTCCTGTATTATCATGCTGTAAGTTGGGGAAATTAAAGGGGAAAAATGCGCTGTCAGAGGTTCGGGCACGCTGCAGCTATTTCAAAATATGAAATTTAGATGCGTTAAGTGCGATAAGGACCACAAATATGGAGAATGTTCTTTAGGAAACGATAGAGTAATGGATAGGGGTCAACTCTTTTGCGTGCTCTGCAGAAACTCGGGGCATCCTGACAATTTCAGGGGTTGTCCTAGGTTCCAGAAGCTGAAAAAGAAAGTTCAGGCTCGAAAACAGTTCATCGAAGAAGAGAAGCGTCAAAAGAGTCGTGCTTTCTCTAATTTTGTGGCACCCAGTGTATCCTTTGCCCAAATGGTATCTGGAATAAGCAAGGCCACAAGAACAGTAAAAAATACGCCAAAGGTAGCCAAAAAACGCCGGAAGCTTATCTGGATTTGAATGCGATTCTTCTGTCCCTACACGGAAAAATCTATCATTTTCAGAAACAATTACTCGTAAATGAACAAGCGGCTCGAATTGACGTCATCTATTCGACCCTGTTTGACAAGTCTGGCACGCCGATATAATGTCTGCTACGTTGAATGAGGTTAATCTGAAGATCCTTGCGTTTAACGTTAACTCACTAATTAGGATCGAGAGAAGGGCCAACCTACAAAATCTGTTGTTAAGTGAATGTACAGATGTGCTTTTGGTTAGCGAAACTAAGCTTAACCAGAATCACAAAATTGGCTACAGTGGCTATAATATATATAGAAGGGACCGTCCACACTCCTCACGAGGGGGTGGGGTTGGTATCTTATTACGCAAAGACATGCGAAATAGGGTCATATATAGCGGGGATTTAATGAGGTTCCGGGTGTTGGAAGCCTGCATTCATGGTCGAAGGCGAGTGCATGTGGTGTCGCTTTATGCAATAAAGCTCGAAATACTTTTTCGTTGCCTTCAGCTTCAATCGGAAGAAAATTAGACAGTAGCCTAGAGCAGACCAACAAGGATCGAAACACAAGCAACTGTTTGCGAGCGTTCGAGTTCGATAGCAATCACCACGGACTTGCCACCACAATACGGATCCCAAACGAGCTAAGGCAGTTGGAGCAGTATGATCAAGTGTACTCATACGACTACCGTAGAGAACGGTGGCCGTATTTCTCCAGAATCTTAAAGCGTAATTTACGTTTGAGTGGAATTGTTCCTCCGACTAACAGAAACTTGACAAACGAAGAAATCGAAATGAAAGTCAGGTCGAAAAGTACAGAACTCCAATAATAAACGCATTGACGCACATAAAAGTAGACTACTCTCGAGGCTTAAGCAGCTGTACAGATAGTTTACTGACAGAAACTACCCGGAAATATGAACACTAAAGTGACTGATCAAAAACCTAAAACAATTAATTAATGAAAATTACAGTAAGCCTGCAAGTCTGTTCTGGCGCAATAAGATTCGAGCTATAGAATCCAGTAGTCCGAATATGTTGCCGCAGATAAATAAATTATTCAGGCGGAAAGATCACAATGACATTCAGTTTGTCCGAATTCCACAAACAACAGAAAACAGACAGACACTACTGACCGTTGGCATAAGTCCAGAGAGTGCCGACGCAGGCGTCGATCTTTTCATGGTCGAAGACCCACTGGAGAAAGTAGATTTGCTGGGAGCCTTTTTCGAGCCCGTGTATACGGTGAAAAATCTGGTTCACCGTAATCACGACATTGACAATAAGGCCTACGTAAGTCACTATTATCTACGCAACGAACTTCAAAATAGGTTTGGCTTTAGGGCGAGACATGATACTATTCATGCTGCGTTAAAGCTGGTCTCCTACATGCAATAGAATAAATGCAAGAACCAAATGTACGGGTGCCTGCCTCGTTGACTTTGAGGAGGCCTTCGACACCGTATGGTTAGAGAGGCTTTTCTATAAGTTGACGAGAATGGGCATGCCGAAACCTCTGCTATATATGATTTACGACATGTTTATGGGAAAGAAGTTCGTTGTTAAATGTAGCAACGTTATTTCGAGCAAGATCTTTGACATTAAAAAGTGCTTACAACAGGGGGCTGTGACTTCTCCGATACTGTTTAATATTTACACAAGTGATCTAGTAGGTTTCCTCAATAATGCCATAGCATACGCAGATGATTTAGTGGCGTACAGATCAGGTCCAAAAATCGAAGTCATCAATACTCTGCTGCAGCGTGATTTCGATCATATTAAGGCGTATTGCGAAGATTGGAAATTGAAAATCAATTTTCAAAAGTCGGAAACAATCTTGTTTAGAACTCCATTGAAATAGGCTTCTAGGGATATAAGATATAACTGGCGAAATTTGGCCATCATTGGACAGCACGGACTGCCATTAGCGGTAAAAAGCGTAGTGAGATACCTTGGTATCTGGCTCGACAAGTATTTGTATTTTGACTAACATATAGATGCTTGTCTTGTTGGGGACAAGAAGACTATTTCACAGCAGTCAACTTGTCTCTAGGGTGAAAGTCATATGCCATGTGGCCCTAATCAGGCCAGTCATCGCGTATGGTTGCCCCATGTGGTTCAATGTAGCGCCGTATTAGATGGAAAGGATTCGAGTGTTTGAAAGGCAGTGTCTTAGGACCTGTCTCGGCTTGTACAGAACACCAGAATCAGAGTACAAAAAATATTATGCCAACAAAGTTCTTTACGGTGGGGAAAATCTGAATAGGATTGACAATTTCCAGATTAAGGTGATTCGAAGACACGTTGCGAGGGCAATGACCAACGATAATAGCCTGACCTTTGGGGCTTATTTCCCCAATGAAATGTACTACGAGAGCACACTTCTATTGGGCTTTATTCCGCCAGAGGCATTTCTCCATATTGATGCTAAAGGGTTAGTGCAAATCAGGGATGGTATCCTGGTAATATACCACCGCTACCGCGATGCGAGGGACAAGTGGCTCATCTATGACGGGTATGTCGCCAACGCTCATGAGCTCCTCCGTTTTAGTACCGCGATCGCGGACAGGGATCGGATCGATGCTGACAAACAATACACCGAATTCTGGTGGCTTCTAGAAGGGCTCGCTCTCCTAGATCGGTAACAGTTATTACCTTATTACTAAGGTAACATACTCCTCCTAGTTGTAAGTTAGATTAAGGATATTTAGGGGGGTCTCGTGGAAAGGCCGCGTTCGTTAACATAAGGCGGCGTCTCTGAGAAGTGACCGATGCTTTATGGCATTGGTTAAATCTCGGTGATGCTTGTGCACGATATTGACGAATGTCAGACACCCGAAATCGCAATCGGGATGGTGACTACCCGGTGCGAGAGGCTACCAGTGCTCACCACCCCGATTATAGTTAAGTTAGGTTAAGTAGCTTAGGTAGGTTAAGGTGAATAGTTTTAAGTTTTATATAAAATTATAAAAAGATATGGTATCTAAGTTTTTCCTAAAATTATTTTCTTAGAAATTTCATATATTGTATAATTGACAGATAAGGTTAATCGTAAGATAGTTTTAAGGTGGAAAAGCAAACTTGAAATGAAATTGTTAATTTTAGAGCGCTCGATAAAAGCCAATAAGCTAGAATAAGTAACTATCATTGTCAAATTAGATTTAAGCATTTTTGTTTAGAATTTAAGTAATAGCGAAAGAAACAATAAAAGTTAAAAAAATAACTTTGAGGCAGTTAAGAATTTCGTCTACCTAGGCTCCGCTATGAATTCAGAAAACGACACCAGCGCTGCGATTAAACGAAGAATAACTCTTTCCACACGCCGCCTCTTTAGGCTAAGAAGGTAATTGACTAGCAAAGCCCTCTCTCGAACAACAAAAATGACCCCATGTAAAATATTAATAACCCCAGTCCTACTCTATGGTGCAGAGGCATAGATTTTATCAAAAATAGATAAGGGTGCTCTTGGCTGCATTGAGGGGAAAATTCTTCAGGTGATTTCCGGTCCCGTCTTCATAGATGGTGAGTGGAGGAGGAGATACAACGACGAACTGTACGGGTTTTACAATGACATCGACCAAAAAGCCTTTGAATCCAGTAGAGTCCAGCAACTCAGGTGGCGCATGCAAGCGGAATGGGACCTCAGCCAACTTAACATGCGAAACTGGAGGCAGCTAGCTAAAGACCAAGGTGACCTTGTTGGTTGAGGCCCACGCGCACCCCGGACTGTAGCACCAATGTCAGCAGGTAAGTAAGTAGAGAATTTCATCAAATAATGTGTGATATTTTGAAAATCTGTTAACGATGCATACAATTTAGACAACATCTGTCGGTGTTTCTACCTATGAAAAACAAAAAAAAAATCACCTGTTCAGCTTGGAAATATAAAAAGGACACAACACCATCACTCAATTTATCTTGTCGCATGTTTCAAGTTTGATGTTGATATTAACTCTAATTAGATGCGAATACAACTATTCGTTTTTCTCTATGCCACCTTCAACTGCCTTCTTAACGTACAGGAGCACAAGCAGACATCACATCCTTTTCAGCTAAATAATTACTTTCATTATTTTGTCCTAATTACTAAAATACCCATAGAAATTTCCTGAGGTACGTAACATACTCGTATGTGGGCTGGAATTACAAGGGTGTATATTTAGGTCAATTTATTATCGGAGCCTATTATCAGTAATTGACATGTCGCCCTGTCGTTGCCCCACATAGTTTTATCTTAGACAACTCATAACATGATCTGTAACGCCACTGACCCATTTTATTTGAAAAAATCGTTTAAGGGTTACTAAGAACTGCAAAATAGAATTTAAAACAGACACGCAGACTGCAACATCTCCATCGTTGGAGAACAACTTCCAAATACTCGTAAAGAATGTGAAGAGTCTTGAGTAAGGTGATTCCCAAGAATTTCACATGCGAATCTATGCGTACCAAGAACGTGATTTCTTTGCATTTGTTCTTGATCAGAAGGGATTTGAAAATACGAAGACGGAAATATAAATAGAATACCGTTGGATGCTTAATTGTCCAGATGACGATGTACTGTCAATATTCTCAATCAACCTCAATTATTTGTAATCTATGTTCCAGAAAATTGGATGGATGAAAACAATGTACGAGTATAGTACGAGTAAAATTGCAAATAGAAAATGAGTACACATTTCTTTAATAATAGACTGCAAGAGATTCAGGCAGATTCCAAGAATAAGTTTCTGCTAACGACCACTAGGAAATACCATGAAGGGCAGCAGCTTACGGACTGTTGGATTTATATGAATTATGAGTAACAAAGTGGATTCGCTTTATACATATACTTGGTTATATGAATGGTATGAGTTAAGCCATACTCTGTCAAACCTTCTCTGTTCGTGGTGCTTAGTTTCACCAAGTTACCTCGATGTGGAAAATTACTGAGCCAGGCATAGCTTCAAATCGATTAGAAAACATCTCTACTCATAGTTCCTCTAACATCAAAACACACGTTCAACCCAAATAATACAAATACAAGTCGCTTAAATTACGTACAGCTCGCCGTCGAATCTTCTACTTCAAAACGCTGAACTGAATATTTTACGAAGATACCGATAATATCTTCATTCGCTTTCTATAGAGTCCATACTTCAGCGACATGAAGTAGTACCGTGATCATCCCGGGCCTTCTGAAGAGTCTCATTAGTTGTTCGGGATAGGTCTTTACTATTCAATTGCCTTGTTAGCCCTAAGAAACAGTGATTGGCAAGAGTGACTAATAGTTTTATTTCCACTGAGGTGTTATTGGTAGAATTGTTAGCAGAGCCAAGATAGACAAAGTCCCTTACTACTTCAAAATTATAGCTATCGACTGTGGACTTTCCTGGCCTGAACCACACTTATAGGGGCCAATCAGGTCGTTGACGAGGGGTTGTTGTTTTGTTGAAAAACGACATCGGCGGAGAAAATTAAATGGAGTAACTTAAATTAGGAAACAGACCAGCTCTAGGCTCCATGGTTTCCCAATGCAATAAGCCAAGACGAAGAACTAAGCGTGAATAAAAAGCAAAAATACTCAGTGTTTCGAAAGCGCATGGTAGCAATAGGTATATTCTATTGAAAATTAGAAGAGGCGTTTTCACAACATATTATGAGGCGACAAATTATTGGCGCCTCTTGTGAGGATCTGGAGTGGTTATTCTGGAGTTAAGCACTGAAGCAGTCAAAAACATTGGCAGGAACTAATAGTAGGAATCGCTAAACAATTACTTTATTTGCTACCGATTGTTTAGGGCGATATGCATCCTATGGTGACTATGATATTCCTTCCAACATCATCCCAGGGCGGATACCATACTTGCATGTTTGATCTCTTTACATCAACACTGGTACAAGTTTCACTTCCTCAATTTTGTATATTTATCTCTTTCTTTTTTTTGACAATTGGTCAGACATAAAAAGACCTGATTTGTTTTCTTTCCCTACATATATATCTCAACCAGAAAGGTTCGAATGAAATACATAAATCGAACTTGTAGCTTTATCAATATCCGAGCCGGATTCATCAACTTTGTTAAGAAGAACTCAATATTTGAGTTCCAAAAGCAGCCTTCCACTGATTGCCCCTGTCTGCGTGTGACCCTGTCTGTGAATACGTGTGTATTTGTTAACAATAGGTGTGTTTTTTTGGCATCCGTATCAACGCTTATTTCCGATCTACGTGTATACTCGTATTACGATAACAATATAACTTATATGCGCTAACTTAAGATAAGATATTTATCGGATGGCAAGAATGCTTCCAGATCTATTTTTCCATGATAGCGATAACTTGTATGGGAACGCCAAAACATGTGTGACTTACTGAACAAATAAAATGTCAGCCCTGCCAAACTACCCGAATGCGAATAGTTAACGGCGATACCCATTTTTTTGGGCTCTTAAAACTATTAAGTTTTGACACCGGTGCCAAAAAAAAGCACCTTACGTCACTTCGTCTCACATATCAAGGTCGATATCGTCTATATTACTTCCATAGCTATTGAACGTTGTGTTCAAATTGCTGTGATTGTGTCATTATGGAAAACTTAAACCCAATCAACCAATCACATAAACTATTTGTAGAGTATAGTGCGAAAGTATTAGTAGAGTTTACCATCTACTGCCCTATTTTTGCCTCATCACCAGCACACTAAGCAAAGTTGACATATCAGTAGCGAAGTTAAGAAATTTCATATTTTTCAGTTTTGCATGCACCACTAACCACAAAAACAATTTGTGTAAATTAAATGGTGATTCAGAATTATTGTATTTAGAACTTCTCCATTTACTCTTTACTAAAGAAAATTTCAATTTCCAACTGCGAGTAGCCTCTGATTTAATTCATATTGAAAATTGGAGACACCATCACACTAGACTTCAACAATTAAGTATTAAAATTCGTCGTAAGTTATGAGGAAGCATACAAGTTAACGCGAATAACATCCAAATGACACCAAATCTCCAAACTGCACATCCATCTCAACTGCACTTAACAACAACAACAACAAATCCCCAAACTGCAAGTGCATGCCCACGCCAAAGGAGCATCTAATTTCTATAACGAACAACACATTCCATTCCCACAGACATCAAGTGCTACAATTACACTTGTGTCGCTGGACGTACGTGAAGGAATCCGCTGATGCGACAATCTTATCATCGCACCATTAGTATTTAAGCTTATGAAAATTTTGTTAGTTGTGCAGTCTTAAGTTTGTATTCACATGTAAGGGTAACCTCTGCCCAAAAAAATAAGTAATAAAGTTTTTTTTTAATATTAAATAGTAAATGTAATTTTAATTTACACGGCAAAAAGCTCCAACAAGAAAAAAAAGCCGAGAACAAGAAAATGACTTTCAAAAAGCTGATTCAGGAAAAATGTCAAACGCTGCTGACTCTGATGCTTCGCGATAGGGATAACAAATACTGCGTGGATGGTGAGGCGAAAGGTCCCCGCTGGGAAATCTTGGTGTTTCCCTTGCATTCGCTGTGCTGGAATTCATCGCAACCTCGCTAGGCATATATTTAAGTTAAATCGGAACAAATGATCTCACTTTAACAAATGGGCAATTCCCGCACTCATTCTGTGTACGAAGCCCAATTGCCAGATGCAGTCAACAGCAGGCTTAACTACCTCCAATCAAATAAAAATCAAATACTACTCGTACCATCCGCCCATCATCATCTATACCTCTTACATTTCTTCCCTATCTGACAAAATGTTGCATGTAGTCCTAATTTTCAATTGCGCTACAGATTGAAGAAAAAGTGGATTTTTGATATAGTCAGAGAAAAGCATGCACGAGGCAAGGAGTCTCAGCTTTGTTTGTCCGATCCACAAGAAAGGAGACCCTTTCGATTGCGCCAACTATAGAGGAATAAGTTTCCTAAACATCATGGTTCATATCAGGCTAGTATCAAATATTCACACTACGGCAGATCTTGGATCTTCAGACCTAACATAGATATTTGTCGCCTTCAAAGCCGCACAAGAAAACGTGAACAGGGACGAGTTATACATCGCCAAACTAATAAGGTTATGCAGGGTGACTACGGAGAATTTTCACTGCTCCACTAAGATCGGTAAGGAATTAATAAATTAATTGAATTAATGTAATATCAAGCAAGGTTTTAGACAAGGCGATGAGTTGTTATATAACTTTTATAGCGACGCCCCAGAAAGATTTCTGTGACAGCAAAATCCTACGGCCAGCCTATATTGGCATATTTCATTCTAAAATTTAGTAGGTATTAGCTTTTGGCGAAGTGCCTACAATGATAAAATTCACCAACTGAAGTATTGACTGCCGGAATCACTCTAGGGCGCTCATTTGTACTATCCTAAAGTTCAAGATTCATGATGCAAGATTTATTTATTTCCATTCCATAATAACAATAAAATATATTCATGTATATAAAATGTGTTTAACAAAGAAAAAATTAAATATTACTTGAAGCAAATTTTATGTATAATAATCAGGGGATGTGGAAATAAAACTTAACATAATACTCGTTATGGTATTAGCAACCAATAACAAGTGTATAACCATTAATACAGGGTCATGCATTTTGTGGTTCCGAAAGTAAATTCAAATAAAACATTTATGATTTAGATTTCGATCAAATTTTTATTTCAATTTATTGTTTGGATCTTTCCATCATGAATGGAGTATAACTTCGTTCAAATGTTCATGCAGGACTAGATTCTGACTAGGTAATTTGTGTCGATGACTTTTCGACACATATCGGGTAATAAGTCGGCCATAACTTGACGAATTGCGGATTGTGTGCCCCACAAATGAAATTCAACTGCAACAAATCACACGATCTTGGTGGACAGTTTACCTCACCAAAATGCGAAATAACTCGTCCAGGAATTTTTTCTTGCAATAAAGCCAAAACGCGTCATGTTGTGTGAGATGTGGCACCGTCTTGTTGAAAGCACATATCTTCCACATACGTATCTTCGATTTCAAGCCAAAAATTGATTAACATTTGGCTATAGCAAAAAGAATTGACGGTAACGCTTACACCTTCCTCATTTTCAAAAGAAGTATGGACCAATTACACCACCAGACCAAATTGCACACCATACATTTCGACAGTTACATGTGGATTTTCACTTCCCCATATGCGACATTTTTGTTTCTTAACGTATCCACTGGGTGAAAAATGAGCCTCATCCCTGAAGAAAGTGTTATGTGAAAATTGGTCATCCAAATGCTGATGTTCAAGCATCCGATCGGCGTATGTTTTACGCATTCCGTATTGTATTAGATGCAAATCCAAATGCAAAATTCGCCATAATGTGCGTAAGACGAGCCCAAATGCTGTGCCCGCTGTGAAATCGATAGATCTGGATCTCCTTCAACACTTTCACTAACGGCAGCCATATTTTCTGCAGCGCGTGCATATCGATGATGGATAGGCCGTCAGACATCTGTAACAGAGCCAGTCTCTTCGACGATTATGTCGACCATAATCTGCTCGTAATGCGCCGAACGTACCTACGACAGAATCACTATTTTTGTACAATAGTAACTCTCCACAATTTTAACACGTTCAGCGATTGTTAAACATTGTAAAATGACAAACCTTAAACTAAACATATACAATCTCGTATGACATGAATTGTATGACCCTATTTAAGAGCCAACAACGGTTTCATTGCAGTCATTCACACATTCACTTGGATTGCAGAACTCATTTATAATTTTCTTAGATCTTCGAGACTCCTGATATATTTGAGCTCAGTTCCATTTGATGTTCTCATCTTAATATGTTTGCGTCTTACCCAGAGTAACTCATAACCAAATTTTTATTTTTTTTTTTTTTGCCATTTTAGCTTCCTTCAGAAGATATTTCATCTCACGAGATAGCGTTAATATATACATACATTCCCCTTTGTATACGGCATGATTGAATTAGCTTGTATTGGTTTCTTGTTGTCATGCATTGTATTGAGAATTTGCTCCATGTAAAAACATGTGCGCAGCATCTTCAGTACCAGCACTTCAGTAGCGGAAAGTTTTCCGATTACTGTCAGTTTTTTCCTATAGCAGAGCGCAGTGTCTTCTTTTAATAATTGCATACCTAGCCCAATGGTGATGGTTTTTACAGATATGCCAATGACGTTCCTCTAAATCGACTACTCTGCACTGCTGAGTTGTTCTTTGGACCACCCGCCGTACAATATGAATTTGTCAAACGAGGAGATCGACAAGTACCTAAAATGAATGGACGAGACAATTAAACAAACTATGGACGCTACAATACCGCGGTATCGACGTATGACTAACGAAGACCTGTTCCGCAATCCTACTATTAACGCACTGCACCGACAGAAAATTAGACTTCTGTCAAGACTCAAAAACTTGTACAGACAGTTAACTGCCAGACAAGACCCAGAGATTAGGACACTGAAGTCGTCAATTAAAAATCTTCAAACGTTAATAAAAGAGAATTACAGAATTTCTGTAAATTTTTATTGGAAGAACAAGGTTCGGGTTTTAAACACCAGCAAACACCAGTGTCTTAAAATAGCCCGGACAACAGACAACGAACGGTAACTGACAATAGCAGGTATTGATCCAAATGAAGCCGCTAACGATGACAACTTCTTTGTGATCGATGACCCACAGGAGAAGGTTGTGGCCATGCATAGGGGCGAATTTCCAGGAAGTATACAAGGCCACTGATACCATTGGCCCTAATTATGACCTGGACAATCGCGTCATGATGCACAACTTCTGCATTTGAAATGAAATAGGGAACTGGCGATCCGAGGGCTCTGGTTTCACCCGGTTTAGCGACGAAAATATGGCAAATAACGTCATTGCCAGAGAGGGTGGCCTACCCCCGTTCATTTCGAAGGAAGGACTCCATGAGATCTTCGACACAATCAGAGCTAAGAAATCGGTGGGGACCGATGGTATTCCGAACATCGTGCTTCGACATCTTCCTCTAGAAGCGGTGGACATTTACACCACCCTGTTTAATAATGCAATGAATAATGCACATTATCCAGCGCATTGGAAAACGGCGGTGGTTCATCCTATCCCCTAAAAGGGAAAGGATATATCTCCTTCCGAATATCAGTAAGGTGTTTGACAAAGTAATCAATAGAGCTCTGACTAGGTGGGTTGAGAACAAACATATAGTCCCGGATAATCAATTCGGTTTTAAGGCGGCACATGATATCTCACATGTTGCGCCTAAACTTGTGTCCGATATCCAATGGAATAAATACAAAAACCAATGCGCTGGTGCCTGCCTTGTTGACTTGGAGAAGGCCTTCGACACCGCAGTCAATTCGCCGATCCTATTCAACATTTTTACAAGCGACTTGATAGGTTCACTTCCCCATACTATTGGGTACGCAGACGATTTGATAGCGTACAGAACAGGTCCAAAAATCGAGGTCATTAATACTCTCTTGCAGCGGGACTTCGATAAGATAAGATTGTTTTGCGATGACTGGGAGTTGAAAATCAACTTTCAGAAGTTGGAAACTATTCTCGTTGGGACGCCGTTGTCTGAAGCCTCTAGGGATACCAGAAAGAATTGGCGTAAGTTCTCGTTCCACCGGAAGCATTCCTCTAACTAGATCAGATAGGGTTGATCCAGAATATACGAGTATCAGCGGTCCCGTTAATCTTTCGACTCAACTACAGCAGAGACGTCGCACACAGCAGTGTGGATCGTCTCAGGTTTAGTAGGGTGATGGGGAATCGCGATAAGAGGGATGTCGTTCGACAGCATCAGCATTTCTGGTGGTTGAATGATGTATGTAGGTTATGTAGACTACGGTTTATTTTGACTTAGATATTAAGTTTTTATATAAATAAAAAATGATGTCCATATGCTAAGTTTTTTGTTAATAAACTTTTTTTCTTAGCCTTAAGTATACAAAATAAATAATTGTAAATAAAATGTAAATAAAGTTGAAAGACATATGGTAGATATACGAATTTAAAATAGCTTAGGCCTGCGTGGGGCCAGTAAGTTAGTATAAGACTGTCAAGTAATTTTAAGCTAGCATTTAAGCATTTTTTTTTAGTACGGAAGAGTTAATGATTATGAAAATAAAATGCATTCAAAACTAAAACTAAAGTTGTTCTTTGGATTCTTTTAGCTGTAATCTGAGATTTTCATTTTCTTTTTTAATCTCATTTGTAATTTTCGCTGACTCCTCCAATGCAGTAAGACGGTTGTGTATTGCATTTAGCATTGTTTCGGTGACAAAAAAGAGCTTTTCGTAGCTCAACGACTTGGTCATAAAAGTCTTGGAGAGTAATGCCGGTGAACTTACCATCAATTAATTATCGGTGTCATGGATGCAGATGAAGTCCCCGTATCGATGCGCCGTTTTTGGAACAAATCTACAATTTTTTATTCTGTATGGGATTTGTTGGTTTCAATTTCGCGCACTCTGCATTCACTAAATTTACTTACGAGTATTGCACGCATTGCATTCTATTTTACTTGAGGCCCTAACAATTTTTCTCTTGCACACTGAACAACTAGACATTTTTTCGGCTTTTCTCTTTGGCGGCTAAACGATTTTCGCTCAGTCAGAAATAAGAGTGAACATCTATTCCAGAACGTTAAATTTTCTTTATTCATAAAATAAAGTGGTACGTGTGCTTGAAGTGTGAGAATTTTAGGAATTATTTACCATGCTGTCGGCAGTTCAAATTCGAACCCTCTTCCTTTACGAATTTAAAATGTTACATAATGCGTCATTGGCAATCAGAAACATTAAGCAAGCATTTGAGAATGTAGCTGTAAACGAACGCACTGTACGACGTTGGTTTGGAAAGTTCCGTTCGGGAAATTTCAACCTCGAAAATGAACCACGTGGGAAGCCGGAAACGCTAGTTAACGACGATGTTTTAAGGAGTATTTCCAATGGCAATAAGTCGACACCTTTCTCTCATAGGAAAGGTAAAGAAACTCGATAAGTGGGTACCTCATGTACTGAATAAATCCCAAAAACTACGGCGTCTGGAAATCTGCGCATCGCTTACATTAAGAAACCCAACTGAACCGTTTTTGCACTGGATAGTCGTCACCTGTGATGAAAAGTGGATACTATATGATAATCGTAAAAGATCTGGGCAGTGGTTGGATGCAGATGGATATCCAAAACACAACCCCAAGCCCGATCTTCACCCGAAAAGGTTATAGTAACAATTTGGTGGACATCGAAAGGACCAATCCACTTTTCATCTCTTCAACCAGGAGAAACGATAAACGCTATCAAATATTGTGAGGAAATCGACATATTGCATGCCAAATTGACTGAAAAGCAACCTGTGTTGTTCAATAGGCATGGTCCGATCCTTTTGCATGACAATGCTAGACCCCCTACCTCACAAGCCATCTTTTCCGCAATCTGGATTCACTTTACCGGCAGAAGGTCTTCTGGAACCAAGCAGAGGTCATAAAAGCCTTTGAAGATTTCATTGGCTCAAAGAGTCAGCACTTCTACGAAAAAGGAATATTTGACCTTGTATCACGTCGGAAGACAGTCGTTCGTAAATCTCCGGTGAGAATAGACGTCTTTATGTCTTTCGGCTTTCAGTGTATAAATACAAATAAATATATATAATTAGTTGCAATTTTGTCAATTGACTCGCTGGCCCAGCGGTTAGCGGCGCCAGTCAACAAATCTTTGGACACGGGTTCAAATCCCGAGTGAAATTTGGGACTTTTTTCTTGTTTTTTTTTTATTTTTTTTTCTAACTGTGTAATACTCGTACATATCAAAACCAACAAGCAATAAGAAAAAAAAAAAAAGCAAACAAAAATCACGTGATGGATGGTGGAGAGCGCCCCGCTCTTCCCATAACCGTGGCGAAAGCCATTAAAAGGAGGAAGACGTTGAAAACACCTCCTAATCTAACCAAAAAAAAATTAAGTGCTGTTTTAACAGCTGAAAATGACAAAGAGGAGGAGGGCACCAACAACTTTGCCTCTCTAGCTTCATCTGAGTCGGAAGACGAAGATGAAGAAATCAATATTATAAAAACCAGTATCCAAGAGCTGGAACAAAAAATGCTTGCTATTAAGCAACAGCAAACTGCACGCCGGCAGAGGGAGCAACAAGAAGCAGAGAGCTCCCAACAGCAAGAGCAGAACCAACAACTGCAGCAACAACATAAACAGCAGCAGCCGAAACAACAAATGCAGCAAAAGCAACAGCAGCAACTGCTGCAAGAACAACAACAGCTGAAACCACAGCAGCTGAAGAAACAGCAGCAGCAGCAGCAACAACACCAACAACTACAACAACAACAGCAACAACAAAAACAACAACAGCAGCAGCAGCAGCAGCAACAACAACAACAACATCAGCAGCAGCAGAAGAAGAAGAAGGAGAAGTTGCCTCCGATCAACACCTATAAACTATAGGTAAATGAAACCAAGGACCTGTGTAAGTTGGTCATTGGTAATAATTTTAACATAAAGAGATTGGGGAACGATCGCCATGCCATCCACTGTAACACAGTGGAGGGCTACGCGAAAGTGAAAGAGCTCCTAAAGGAAACGACGACGGAGCACTACTCATTCATACCAAAGTGTGAAAAGCGGCAATCGATGCTGCTGAAGGGGTTGGAACCGTCTACTGACCCTGAGGAGATCCTGGCACTGCTCAAAGAGAAGTAGTGCGAAGGACTCAAGTTTGTGGGGGTAAAGCCATTTACCACAGCTAGAGCCAGGCGGGAGAAACGGAGTCTGCCGTTCTTCCTGGTGCAGCTCAGTCCCGAAAGCCGTCTGGATAGTCTAAGGAGTATCAATGTCCTAGACTACCAAGTGGTTCACTGGGAAAAACTAAAAAGGAGCGAAAGCATTATACAATGCGTTCGCTGCCAGAGGTTCGGGCACGCCGCGTCGAACTGCAAAATGCAGCCTCGATGCGTGAAGTGCGCTAAGAACCACAGTTCCGAGGAGTGTGCTCTGGGTGTTGACGGAGCATCCGATAGGTCGCAGCTTTCGTGCGTGTTATGTGGAAACGTGGGACACACCGCAAACTATCGGGGTTGTCCTAACTTCGCTGACATAAAGAAAGCAAAACTGGCTCGGCAGCAGAAGGTGGAGGTCAAACGTTCACCTGTCAGATTTCAAACACCAGCCGTCACGTCCCAAATTTCCTACGCCCAAATGGCGTCAGGTAGGGGGCTGTTGCAAGCGACTGTTGCTTCTCCGGCGCCAACGCCGAGAACAACGGAAGCTGCACCTAACATGCTAGCCATCTTGCTCGCAATCCAAGGGCAGATGGCTCAGCTGCAAAAGCAGGTTCAAGAACAGGCCAAGCGGGTGGACCAGATATACTCGCTGCTGCCGGGCCTAACGCAATACATGCCGTAATGGGTACGCACATGGTGGAGCTAACTTTGAAGGTCCTTGCGGTGAATGTTAATTCAATGATTAGGATTGAACGAAGAGCCGCGATGTTTAAATTGCTACAAACTCCTGATGTGCTTTTCGCTAGCGAAACCAAGCTAACCGACAAGTACAAACTGGAGTACAATAATTATATTGTAAGAAGAAGAAACCGGCCCAGATCCAAACGTGGAGGCGGTGTCGCGATCTTCATTAAAGAAGGTATAAAATTTCACAGAGTGTACAAGGGCGTGTTGCACAGGTTCCGGGTGTTGGAGGCAGTCGTCATTTACATCCCGCTCCGCAGTGGAAAGCGGCTGTACTTGGCCTCTGTTTATGCACCTGATACTCGTACTTCACAATCCACCCTATTCATTACAGAGCTCGACACGCTTTTTCGACTTCTGAGGCTGGAATCGGGGGAGAATTATTTGATAATCGGCGGGGATTTCAACGCTAGACATAGAGGTTGGGAAAATAATTTGCCAAATACTAGAGGGAACCTACTACTCGATTGGTGGGGTCAGCACGATGTTATGTACAGACTCGGTCTTAAAGCGACTGATAACCCGTCGTTTCCCAGAGGCGGGTCTTATTTGGATCTACTGCTGTACGACGAACGCATACGACTGACAGGTATGAATTTACAAACGCTAAACTGTCTGCGCACATTCGTGTATGACAGTGACCATTGCGGTTTTAGCACCGAAATTACAGTTCCCAACGAAATTGCGGAATTGGAGGAGTTTGTCCAAAGATATTCTTACAACTACAGTAAAACTCGATGGACACGCTTCTCCGCAACCTTGAAAAGAGCGCTCTCCTCGAACACGCTCCACCCACCGTCCAATAGGAATTTGTCAAACGAGGAGATCGACAATTACCTAAAACAAATGGACGAGACAATTAAACAAACTATGGACACTACAATACCGCGGTATCGACGTACGACTAACGAAGACCTGTTCCGCAATCCTACTATTGACGCACTGCATCGACAGAAGAGTAGACTTCTGACAAGACTCAAAAACTTATATAGACAGTTAACTGACCGACAAGACCCGGAGATTAGGACACTGAAGTCGTCGATTAAAAATGTGCAAACGTTAATAAAAGAGAATTACAGAATTTCTGTAAGTTCATATTGGAACAACAAGGTTCGGGCTGTAAACACCAGCAACCCGTATATGTTTCCGGAAATCAATAAACTATTTCGGAGAAAAAATCAAAACGACTTTCAGTGTCTTAAAATATGGCAAATAACGTCATTGCCAGAGATGGTGGCCTACCCCCGTTCATTTCGAAGGAAGGACTCCATGAGATCTTCGACACAATCAGGGCTAAGAAATCGGTGGGGACCGATGGTATTCCGAACATCGTGCTTCGACATCTTCCTCTAGAAGCGGTGGACATTTACACCACCCTGTTTAACAATGCAATGAATAATGCACATTATCCAGCGCATTGGAAAACGGCGGTGGTTCAACCTATCCCCAAAAAGGGAAAGGATATATCCAATCCGGCGAATCTCCGTTCGATAAGTCTCCTTCCGAATATCAGTAAGGTTTTTGAAAAGGTAATCAATAGAGCTCTGTCTAGGTGGGTTGAGGACAAACATATAGTTCCGGATAATCAATTCGGTTTTAAGGCGGGACATGATATCTCACATGCCGCGTGTAAACTGGTGTCCGATATCCAATGGAATAAAGGCAAAAACCAATGCACTGGTGCCTGCCTTGTTGACTTGGAGAAGGCCTTCGACACCGTATGGTTAGAGGGTCTTTTCTATAAGCTGACTAGGCTGGGGATCAGTTAACCACTATTGTACATTCTTTATAATATGCTAACTAACAGACAGTTCATCGTGAAGAATGGTTATGTGACTTCTGTTGGAATATTTCAAATTAAAAATGGTCTTCAGCAAGGCGCGGTTAATTCGCCGATCCTATTTAACATTTATACAAGCGACTTGATATGCTCACTCCACCATACTATTACGAACGCAGACGATTTGATAGCGTACAGAACAGGTCCAAAAATCGAGGTCATTAATACTCTCTTGCAGCGTGACTTCGATAAAATAAGACGATTTTGCGATGACTGGAAGTTGAAAATCAACTTTCAGGAGTCGGAAACCATTCTCTTTAGGACGCCGTTGTCTGGAGCCTCTAGGGACACCAGAAAAAATTGGCGAAAGTTCTCGATCATTGGACAACGCGGACAGCCTCTTGCCTGTCGAAATGTAGTCAGATACCTTGGGATCTGGGTTGATCAGTTTCTGTATTTTGGCAAAAATGTAGATGCTGCTCTGGCCAGAGCTAAAGGCGCTTTTGCCCTTACAAAGAGACTGTTTTATAGCAGCCAACTTTGTGCGAGGTAATCTGCTACATGGCCCTTATCAGGCCCATGCTGGTATTTGGTTGTCCCGTGTGGTTCAATGTACGAGCAAGCTTAATGGAAAAGATTCGGGTGTTTGAGTGGGCTTGCCTTAGGGCTTGTCTTCGTTTGTATAGAACACCAGAGTCGGAGTACAAGAAATTTTATCCTAATGAGGTCCTTTACAACAGGGCGAACCTAATACGAGTGGACAACTTCGTAATTAAACTGACTCGAAGGCACATTGCAAGAGCAATGACCTCGACGAATAACCTGATATCTGGGGCTTACTACCCCAATTACCTTTACCACGAGAATGTGCGCTCTGACGGCTTCGTTCCACCGGAAGCATTCCTCTACCTAGATCAGATAGGGTTGATCCAGGATAGATCAGCGGTGCCGTTAATCTTCCACGTCGCTCGGACAGCTGGGGACAGGCGACTCAACTACAGCAGAGACGTCGCACACTGCAGTGTGGATCACCTCAGGTTCAGTAGGGCGGTGGGTAATCGCGATAAGAGGGATGTCGTTCGGCAGCACCAGCATTTCTGGTGGTTGAATGATGGGGAAGATGTTTCGTCGTCGTTTCCGTCAATTACGGACCAGCCTCACTAATGAGGCAGAGCTGACCAATCCGTTTTCTCTGTGAATAGCGATGGCCAGCTTGCATAGGTTTAGGTTAGCATTTAAGAAATATGTACATATATTGGTATATACAAAGGTATATACTAATTTATGTATATAATTGTGTATAATGTCTATGTGTGTATGTGTGTATTGTGTATATAGGTTAGGTAGGCAAGGTTTATTTTAAGTTAGATATTAAGTTTTTATAAAAAAAATAAAATCATGTCCATATGCTAAGTTTTTCTTAACAAATATTTTTTCTTAGCCTTAAGTATTCAAAATAAATAGTTCTAAGTAAAATGTAAATAAATTCGAAAGACATAGTCATAAGAATTTAGAGTAGCTTAGAGCGCCTGTGTGGGGCCAATAAGTTAGTATAAGATTGTTAAGTAATTTTAAGCTAGCATTTAAGCATTTTTTGTTAGTATGTAAGAGTTAGTGATTAAGAAAATAAAATGCATTGAAAACTGAAAAACTGAAAACTGATCACGTTGGAAGAATGTCATAGATGCCAACGGATCCTAGTTTAAGTGAATAAAAATTTACGGTAAAATAATATTGGTTTTTAAATTTTTATCGCTAAGCTATTTTTAAGACAGGTGCATACATATACCTCGACAACGTACATGTATGTAGATATATGCTGTTTGAGAAGCAAGCCAGCCGATTTAGTATGTATCCGTTCCCACTTTTTGAATCACTCACTTCAGAAACTCCTACTCCATTGTGCCATGCAAATTATTTAATAAGCGTCCTGATGATATCTACCGCATCAGGGCTTTATTTTTATTTTTAAAAGAATTTAAGACATGGCTTATTGTTCTAGAGCACAATCAAACTGAATTTTTTTTATGGCCCATATAGCTGAATTTCTTTTTTCTTTTGTAATAGGTAAACTTTATTGTACACCATAGCACTATTGAGGAAGTGATTAAGTGGCATTTGAATTTCTAAATACAGATGTTACTGACTATTCTTTATTACAATATTTAAATAAAAAAATATTATTTCAACGTGAATGCGATGGCATTTATTGTCCAAGTATCAAGAATAGAAGCCTTTCGAACTGTGCCAAATGCAACCGCGTCAACCTTCTCATTCCGTTCATATTCGGTGATTTCCGATCAGTTCAATTTTGGAGCTGCTAGATCTGCCATGACTAGAAAAATAAGTATGTTGACTCGTATGTAATCCGACGCTTCTTTGCGAAAAGCCAGCAAATCGAAATCAAGCTTAACTGGGTTTTTGATATCATGCAGTCACTTACTGTATATGCTTATTTTAAAAAGGCAATCTTTCTTAACCTGAAAGTAATTCTAAAAGCTGGTTTTCAGCAGACAGTATATACTCGTAGAACTCACTTAAAATGAAAAAAAAAACGTTAAAAACGTTATTTTTAGAACAATCAGTGTGTCAGGGAGTGTCTTATCACTGAGGGAAAAACACTGTCTCAACGATTATAAACCAACCAGCTGAATGCTTCCATTATTTTTATTTTCATGCCTTTAAGTGCAAAGGGTGACTAACATGAATCCAACACTATCCAACACTGTCACTTCTTCTTAACCTTTTTTTCACTCGTTGTGTACACTACACCTAGTTATATTTTAATCCATTTGAATCTATGTGGATCCAATAAAGAAATTGGAAACAAAACAAAAAGGCTTGTTTTTTTATTAATTACACAATGTATGCAACATTGTTACATTCTGACATTCTGTGGGTATTCAGGGAAAAGAATAGGAACGTCAAAATGTCCTATAGCAGTACCAAATTGCTTCGAATTTCATTTCGCTGAAATTTAGGCTTCCTTACGATGATTGAATCGATATACTGAAGCAGGTTTCATAGATGCGTACATTCACCCTACATATCTAAATATTCTGCTGAGATACAGATGTATAAACAACAAACAATTTTCTTACTGTAATTTAAGCAAGTGGAAGTGATATACGTCCTTTTGCAATGTCTGCATGACAACGATCTTATAGAAAATAGCTATGAACGTATGATGAATCTGACTATTATGTTATATTTGGAGTTGAATATTGCACATCCTTGCAAAAGTTCCTCAGAATCTGGTAATCATCACTGCAGATAAGAACTTCTGTTAGATTCGTTTGGCACTTCGAATGTTTTCTAAGGAAAACAGAAGAGGTGTGATTTATCCCTTAATGGGTCGTCAGGGTCGTCGTATTCAGCTTTTCTTATATTCGTACAACGCCTCACCCAACAGTTCTCCAGTTCTCTTCATTTAGCAAGCCTACATCTTGCACTAATCACCTCCAGCTAAGTACAGTAAGTTCACTGGGGTCTTTTTCAACTAGAGCACATCACCACCCTTCGGATTGAATAGTACATTCAGTCAAAGTGGCAATGAAGAGCCGCTTACCCAAGAGGAGAACATCAGCAGTAGATGTACGACTTACGGTGAGATCCATGAAGGAAAACCGAATCGTCGGGGCGATGCAGGGTCTCAGTAAGCTTAACTACGAGGGAATTGACAAGGTTTACTACAGGATTCAGACTTGAAGAAGAAGCGCCGAGCGATATTTCAGGTGCCAGGTATACGGTCACCTTGGGCAAGGGTGCCGATATTACAGGGACATGCTGGGCGCATGCTAATAAAGGCCATTTAGTTGCCTTTTCCGTGTGTAAGGAGAGCGATGGTGTCATCCTCGCCTCTCAACTGCTTGGGTTGAGACAGACACTGATTCTAGAGGGCAGGTGGCGTTAAAAATAAAAATGACTGCCAAGCTTGCCTTCATCATGTTTAATTCGACGTTCGGCCGCATTGGGATCAGATGGTCGGTTATCGACGTGACCCTCGCGTTGTCTCAATTGATGGCTTGGGTGTCAGTCTTGAGGGTCATTCAGGACTATACTGGAAGCCCTCCATACACGTTTCACTTTAGGTGCTGAGGAAGCACCCCATACTTCGTATGCTATGTATGCCAATGTATGTCAAGTCAAATTTGGGTACATGCTACTGGTAGACCGAAGAAATCACGGAACTATGGAAAAATGCGATGTCTTTGTCGCAAATCCTTGAGCTTCTAGCGCAGGGGAGATATACAATAGACAGCACATAATAACCAACGAGGAGGTTATGAAAAGACTAGTTAGAACAAAGCACTCTGCTTACACGAGCTAGTAGCTGATATGGACAGAGACATCTAGAGTCGCCGGTTCAGCTGTCTAGATTGAACTGTTCTTTTGGAGTGAAGTCGTTAGTGCCCAAATCACTCGTTGAAGGAGCCTTATGAGATATCTCTCCTTTCACATTGGATGAGTTTTTGATGGTAACATGTGGCCTGCCGAATAATAAATAAACGAACTCGAACAGGATAACCAAGAAGTGAAGTCCTCCCCGTATTAATTCCGGCCTATATGTATACTGGGTAAATCTGGTTGGAAACGTCATTGGCTTATAGCAATTACGGCTTCAAGGTTGGCCATTCAATATGTATGGCAATATCTGAGGTTCTGTAGAGCGTAAATTTAATTTTAATTTTGGTGGGGGCTGACGCCCCCATTTATTTAGCTTAATACAATCTTAAATACTAGGACTTAAAAACTATTAATAATTAAGGTTTTAAAGTTAGAGATGGTGAAGGAGATCGAATTTGAAGGAAAGAGTGCTGCGACTAAAATCGAAAACGGAAAGCTTGGAGTTTACCTTACGCACCCAACGGGAGATTTGTTCGTTAGAGCAATATGTGGTGCGGTGGATTGGCAGATAAAAGAGATGGGGGCAATGTAGATTGCGAGGGTTAGTGTAAAAGAAATGGAGTTGTAAAAAAAAAAAATGTTTGCTGCGTCCCTTCGTTCCTTAAGCGTATTCAGGTTAATGAGTTTGAGATAGATAGGAAGGTAAGATTAGAGGATCGTTTCAAGGTAGACCTCGAAGAGCAAACCGAAGAAAACGACGCTGAATGCTCTCAATACAGGATACAAGAACTCGTTAAAAGGGACAACACGCTTAGCTAGCGTACTCGAAGTGTTCAAGAAAGGGACCGATAGGACAGACCTGAAACGAACACAATAAAAACGATTATCCAGGTAAGAAGATATCCATTTTAGCAAAATGGGTTCAAAGCCCAGGACGGACAATTTGAACAGGATTAGTTTATGAGATATCTTGTCAAAAGCCTTAGTGAAATCACTTGTTATAACGTCAATTTCTTTACCACTTTCTAAGGCTTAGAGAACAGAGGTTAGTGGTACTCGCAGTTGATCTACCTTTCAAAAAGCCTTGTTGATTAGAGGAAATAAGAGACTTGCACTGGCAGTTTAAGGCTTCGTACATAATGCTTTTGGGGGGGTTTGGGTATATGTGAAAATTTAGCTATGGGGCGGTAATTAGTGTGTCCGCTCTTTAATCCCTTTTTGTGTATCGGTGTTATGAAAGAAGGCTTCCATATCTATGGAAATTCACCTTGAGAAAGCGATAACTGGAAGAGATGTGAAAGGGGATGGGAAAGTGTAGAGGAACACTTTTTAAGAAAATATGGATGGAAGGCCATCTGGGCCGGGTAAGTATTCATCTTTAAGTAGGTATTTGGAATAAGAGAGACCCGATTCGAAGGAATTATCGGCACAAGATTGCTTTAAAAAAGTAGCAAAAAAGTTGGCTTTGGTATGCGGATCGGTTTATGATATGTTTTCGTATGAGAGGGATGGAAGAAAATCGTAAATTGTTTTTTGTAGTTAACGAATTGGTAGAAAGTCTTAGGATTGTTTATAAGCCTTGATTGCGAAATATCGAGGTATCGCTGGTAGATAATGTTATAAAGCTGGGCGAATTAAAGGTATGACCCGAGATATTTGGAATAGTCAGTAAAAGAATTGGATCAAAGAGAAACTGCCCATAATTTGTTTCTTTTGTTACGTAAAGAGCGAAATTTACGATTATACCACGGGGGGCTGGTAGAAGGGGTATTATTGCGCGAAAATGGGACATAGAGAAAAATAGAATTGAATAATTCTCTGTAGAAGATAAAGAGAGCATCATTAAGGGACATTAAATATGGCAAGCTTCTCACAAAACGAGAAATACCTGCATTCTGCTTATCCTTGATCTCAAGAATACGTTTCATTTAACAACACTGATACGCTTGACATCGGGAGAGAAATAGCCTTCGATAATACGTCAGGATTTTTGGGAGTTCCTGTAAGCCTGAATGGCTTCACCGATGAAATTGTGTTGATCATGTAGGTGAGATACCAAGACCAAGGTTGCACGATAGAGTGACCGTTTGCGAAAGGGAGAGCGAAGTGACTCCGATAGCTAAAGACCAAGCAATGTTAAGTGACTGGGTTAATTGGAGGACAGGGAATGAATTCAGCCAGTAATACGGCAAAAGAAGCTGGTGGAGGACGCAGTTGATATTTCGGAGTCGTCAGCCCAGCAAAGCAGCGAAGGCGCAGTTAAAGAGAAAAACAATCCCCACAATAAAAAGTCTGTAAGAAGACCACTGGTATATATTTGATGAGATTCATAAGCTGCATGACTGACTATAAGGCTATTGGAGAGAATAGCTCGCTCATGTGGAGTTCTCATCCCGGACTTCATTGGGGGTCAGATTCACTCAAATGTAAAAGGTCAATTGTCAGGAAATACAAACATTAAATAAATCAAATTTAAAGAAATATTACAAACATATATGCATGTATGGAAACAACTGAAATATACAAACAACTTAGTAATCAAATTGATTGATAATTAATTTATACTAGAACATTAGAACCTCACAGCTTTCTTACGAGTTTTTCAACCTCATAAGGGCGGCTAAGCCTCGAAATTAAATTAGCACATATTTAAACGATTTAAATGTTTAATGGTTGATTTGCAAGCAGATATAAAATATTGTAATAATAAGAAAGAAATCCGCTTAATTAAATGCAAAACTATCAGAAGTGCAAACAAAAAGTCATAGCCACCCGAGTGTGATGTTAACTTAACCATCGGTCGATCCGCAATCGTATCCAGTACGCCGGCAAGTTAATTTACACAATTTTATAGCAAGTTTTGTCTTACTACGTAGGTGAGAGATAAGACGAAAATATTAAAAAAAAAAATTAATTTACACACGAACCTCAATCAAGTTTCTTCGAAACCTATTCAAATTTGGACGCCCATTAATAAAAAAAATAAATAAACAGAAAGAATTATTAAAACAAATGTAAAAGCCATTCAAACACTTTTTTGGTTTTCGTCTTTTTGACAGCAAGTAAATCGAAGACAAATTTATCTTCTCTTAACTTAGTCGCAGATACGTAGCATAGAAGCTTTGATATTCTCAAAGCACATGTGCGGATCGGGTCGTTGAAAACGTCACAAACGTAACAACTCGGAGGTTTTCTTTGCTCTTTTTCTAGCATATATCAGAAATCAGTCGATTTGAAGTTAAACAATAATTCGCTCACCAGTCTTGAATATGTATTTGATCTTCTCTGCTTGAAATAAGCTAGATGTGCTGAGGATACACCCCCACAATGTTGACTTAGAATTTTTCTGAGGGCACTTGAACTCTTCACAATAACAATTTTCACAATCACTATATTGAGCTACACCTGTCGATAAGATACTTGTATCCCGTACCACGTTTTCGAAGGTATTTATGAAATACGAGCAAAGCGAACAGTAGCGATCGTTTAATGTGCCGCACCGCACGAAAGTTCAAATCTATCTGATCTTCATTCTTCATATACTCCTACCTATACATAGATCGTCAGAGAGAGAAGAGATTTTCTTTCGAAAAGTAAACTTGTTTACTCTTTGTTGGGGTAAAAGCTCTTCGAATTGCAAACATTTTGTCAGAGTAGCTTTTACGTATTTTTATGCAGCCACAGTCAGAACGGAATGCCCTACAGCTGACTGGCTGTCCTATGTATGTTACATACTAATCCAGATACTTGCCACGTGCGAAAGACTCATAAATCATGCCGGTCAATAGCATTTCGTCCGGTAATGGATGTTTGTTCTTGGAAAGTGTAAACTAAGCATAAATGAACGAAAAATAGCCATTGGGCCCAAATTCTACAATAATTTGCACCTCTATAATGTGCCAAGAAAATAAACAAAACTAAAAAAACAGCACTATTTTTACGTCTACGGGAACAGGCTATTGCTAATTGGAAGTAGCGTTTTTTGTTCTCTCGGAAAAACTGATTTTGACAAAAAATAGAATTTAAAAAAAGCGAAAGCGAAATTTACAAACATACGAACTACATGGATTAAGAAGACACAAACAAATGGAATAGGTTTTATTATTGTTTCGTTTGGTTTGTGCTCATATCCATATATCATATGGTTAGCTAGTCGGGCAACCTAATCAACAATCGAACACAGTTCTGGGGGCTATCTTGGCGGTTGAGGTGTGCTATAAACAAATAAGTGTAAACAGTTCGAACAACTTTTTTTTATGGAAAATTTATTATAAACCGGAATTTATACAGCAACTACAGGTACACCTGGGATATTTTGGGATCAATTTTGGCAGAATCAGCTAAAGATTTACATGCACATTTCAATTGGGCGGTGTGAGGTGATCTATTAAGAAAGTGGTGGGAGACAACCCTCACTTGTAAAGCCAGGGTGTTGAGTCACCCATGCCGAAGGCTGTATAACCAATAAGTTAATAAATAGAATTGGTATCTAACGATCTCCTCCGATGCCCGGGAAGGGGAGGCTGTATCAGTGCCTTATCCCAGTATGTCGGCTCTGCTCGGACTGACCCACCCGGATCTACTCGTGAGACCAACATACAAGAAAATGAACGAAACAAAAACAAATAATGAAAAAATGCCGAATCCAGACACCTTATCCGAGGACGAACTACTAGTTTCGAGTTAAAAAACCATAGTCGATCTCTCGGAAGTCCAAGGTACCAGTACCAGCAGTATTCCAAATCAAAAAACGGACAAAAATTCTGCTACCAGTGACAAGGTGGACACCGTGAACCGCCAAAGTGACCACAAACCATCAAAAAAGGGTAAATCCTCTGGTACCAACTTGAAGAGCAGCTGCAGTAGAGCTGCTTTCATCCTCAGCAATATTGCTGAAGTGGTTGTAAGAGAACCAATTTTCAAGGTGAGACCACACGTATATCTAAAAGAAGTAAGGTTGCCACGACCTCTGCAACCAGTCACTCCCTCGCCCCAAAGCCCAAAAACTACATCAAACTTTCGTATTTCGTAGACGTAGCGAGAGACCAGCTTCAGGTCACATAGATGGACGAAATCTCATCTGACAGCAAAACAGTGCTGGTTAAGTAGGCCAGCATTGAAGATAGGCTCACCAAGCTAACAGTGGACAGACTTTATCTATGCCCGGCTATAACTCTGAGGATGTTCCCCAAAGTTACCCGGTAAGTGCGTGAATCAATTTTCCAAGGTTTTCCTGGAAATACATGATTAGTGGTGCCTTTGAGGACCTTCAGCTTAAGGTCTTTCCTGCTAAGGAAATCCATAGGAAACCTAGATCACTCATCTGGTTGCCTCGAACGAAGATAGACAACGGAGACTCTCCAATGTCTGAAGCTTCAGAACACTGGCATCCCTATGGACGATTGGGCGCTTATCAAAGTTGAGGAGTCCCAAAAAAACAGCCAAACTCTTTTGCTGTCAGTAAATGAGGAGGTACTCCTCAGCTGGGGAAAACCGATTTCGGCATACGGTTTATCAAGCTGAAGATCTTCAGATCAACGAGCCCTGAGGGCAACGATCTCGTCATGATCGTCGACGACGACCAGCTTCAAGGTATGCTCAACAATAGTATGCTCAGTGTCATACAATTCAATCCCCAGCACTCGAAGTGTGAATCAGAGGAAGACTGTGACATTGGTATCATCCAGGAGCTCGACCATTCTAGGACTCCACGACAACAAATACAATCCCTTCTACAAAAAGGTTACCGGTAAGCCTAGAATCTAGAACAATTGTATGAAAACCGCATCTCAGCACAAATGATTTAACAGTCATTCATGAGGTGGGTATAGGCAACCAACACTACATAGCCTCTGCGTACATGGCCCACGACAAACCATAGCCACCAGACGAAGCTCAGCACATGGTGTTGCACCTTCACGGCAAGAAGGAGTTCCTGCTTTTGGGATGCGATACCACAGTAAGACCCTCATTATGTGGGCGCACTGAAATCACTGACGTGTGTCTTTATCTATTTTACTTATGGCCTCTGTTCTTAATGTGTGTAATGTGGGCAACAGTCCAATTTTCGTGTTTCCAAGTTCGGCGATTTTTTGCGGATGGGAGTAAGTACTAGACATTACACTAACAACCAATAACTCCGAATATAGGGTAAATAACTGGAGAGTATCCAATTTTAAATCTCTTGCAGACCATAGATCTATAATTTTTAATGTGAGTCGTTCCGTAGAAAACCCAGACCCTTTTAGAAACCACAAGCAAACTGACTGAAGGAACTTCAGTCATTTCTTAAACCTCAAACTTAGAAGCATCCCCGTTTCTAGTATTGAATCATTGGAAGTACAGGAAACATAGATGAGGACACTCGAAATAACTTTCAAGACCTATTGTTCAGTCAATTTTAACAGGAAAACTCTTTCATCGCTGTGGAATGAACATCTCCCCGATCTAAGAAAGCTGACTAGGGACATCTTCAGTATTTGGTACACTGCAACTATGTAGACTAAGTTAAATCCTGTTCAAAGAACACTCTAGTCCTGATATTCATCAAATGACCTAATGGAACATGGACAGATTCCACTGAAGAATCACTGGAACTTCTAATGAACACCCATCTCACAGGATGCAAAGATAGGTCACACAACCCGCACCCTGGAATGAAATCAATTCATTAATAAGCGAGGGCTATCGCTTATATTATTCTCCCTCTTTGAACCCCTAAGCTTTTCAGGTATAATTAAATTGACACCGACAAATAGCAGGACTGCATTAATATTTATACCATCCTTTATTTCATTAAATTTCTTACATTCCGAACTCAACTTCTTGTAATCTAGCCCTTCGTTCTCAAAATACGTCAATATCTGACTTAAGCATTCATCAGGCCGTGTAGCTGACTGATGAGTTGTGTTTTTTTTTTTTTTGGACATACAAATTTAATTGACCTTGACAAACCAATCGGTCAATAGCAATTGCTTTCCCTGAAACAATAGTATAACCTTTCACATACTACAACAGTAGCAAGGAGTCATTTCTCAAAATGGAACCACTTTTACTTACTTGGCGGCAAGCTTCTTATAGCAAATGCTACTGGAAGCCCTCCCTGTAGCACGATACATCCTATACCACCCTTAGTCGTATCAGCCTGTATCGCAAAGTATTCTTTTAGATCAAACACACGCAATAATGGTACTTGGAAAGCCTTCAAAAATATTGTAAAATGTTTGTGTGGGTTCAAATGAAGGAACCTATTTCTTTTAACAGAATCGCTTTATTCAATATAATTATAATTTACAATTCAACCACTTTTATTAACCACTCTTAGTTTATTTTATCTTTTATTTGAACTACTTTATCACTACTCTTAATTCACATTTCAAATTCCGCTTTAGAACTAACTCGTAATTTTTCTGGGACGCTGATATTTTACTCCCCTGACATTTTTCGAGAACATTGTGTACTATTCAGCGTTCCATACAAATTTTCATTTTGTCAGAATATGCGCTAAATGTTTCCATGCTCAATTGACATAAACCTGGTGGCCAGTAGAACAAACGATTTATAGTCATCAGTTTTGATAGCCATACGCATTTGTGTGTGTTTTATTGTTGAAAAAACTATTTGTGGTTTCCATAAATTAAAAAGAAAGAAAATAAAAGCGAAGAAGTGTTCTATTGAAATGAAAAACAATCAAAACAAAGTAAAAAATAATCAGTACTTATTACTGCTAAGGTTAGTGTTTATTGCCTGATTGATTTGTTCCTTGGTGAATAGTGTTTTTGTCTTCAGATAATGGAACCCAAAATCAGAAAAAAAGGGATCTCCTGCACTGTGGAAATGAAATCACCATGCACTATATACCAAAGAAAGTTAGGACAGAACAAAATTTGTTGAAGACGTGCTCAATGGCACTTCGAATGGGAAAACCCTTTCCAAAATATTTCTTTATCTGCAGTCGTCATTTTAAAGAAAACGAAATACTGATACCAGCGCAACGAGAAGTTGTTAGATCTATGCAAAACAATGATAGCGAAAGTGGCATTTCCCACACAAATGAATGTGCGAACCTTATTATTAGAATAAGACATGCGGCTATATGCTTGCATTTCTTATCTTCCCCGGCTTTGCAGGTGCAAGTACATATCCAAGCCTATTGTTGTTTTGTAAGATTTTTAAACTTCACTTCATGGGGTCTTGAAGTCATAAGTGACACTGTGACTACAGGCCCAGTCATTTCATCTACTGATGAGGGTGGTGATCGCTTCACCCCATCAAAATATTGCACGACGTCGTACACTGATATTATTAATTCCTTTGGGGACTCATAAATTATATTCGTATCCATCATAAGGAACACAATTACTGCAATTTGTAATTAATAAAACAGTATCTATAAATAATAATTATAAAAACAAATTGCAATTACATCTCCCAAAATGCACGTATTTTTCGTGAATGACGGATGATAATGTCTATATTTCTAATGTTGATCCCCTTCCAGAGGGCGTTTTCTAACTTTACCATTCGACAATAGTTGAGTCAAATAAGGACATATTCTGCTATTCAAATATAGATGACGCTGTTCACATTTCAAGTGGTTATCACAATGTGCCAATATCGCCTATTTACAGAACGTTGCCATTTTGTTGACTGAAATGATCTCGCTGCATCTCTTTCTACGTCCCTTTCACCTGTTTCGTATTCGACTGCATGCAATTGGTTTTTACTGTTTCGTTGGTTACTCTTTGTTTTTACACACTACCGCAAAATGTGCAGCACAGCCTTGTTGCATGTTCTCTTCTACACTAAAAGTTTTTAAATCCTTTTGCTTCCCGTTATTGATAAACTTTCCTTTGGTTTCGCAACTTGGTTTCGTTATTCTTGTTCTAAAGACAAATTGGTTATTAATTTGTTTAGTAATAAATAGTTATATAAAATCAAGGAAATAACAAAAATATTTAAACATCCGTTCAGGATGTAGATATTTGTACCATACCACAACACAAAATTCGATATTAGAGCCATCTATAAACAAATTCCTGTTAGCAAAAATCTGGGTTTTGTCATAAGATTAGGGTTGAAGGATATGATAAGAAAGTAATTAAAATGGTTCTGCTATCCTATGCAGCAATCAAATCGAAACACAATCTCAGCACATTTAATAGAGTTATCCGATTTTGTTTGCTTCCCAGCAAATTTAATAACTTATACATACAGCTTCTTGGTAAAATTTTATTTTTATTTCTGACTCGCCAATTGCGAAGTAAGGCACTTTGACTTTTTGTATCGTTTTGTCAGAACTATAGTTAGGCTAGTAGATTTTCTACCTTCCGAATGAGATGTGTGTCAAATTGTTGCCTGAGCAAAATATTCCGCCCTTGAGGGCATCCAGCTGTTTTGTCTTCTTCAAGACAAAGTCGGCACTCAGGAGAGTTGACTAGTTTAATTTTGTTGAGGTGATGTCCTGTGAGGTAACCTACTAAATTTCTGATATTGTGATATCCGTTTGAATGTGAACAACGTCATATACAATACATCGCAAAAGATTTACACATTTGAATTCCAGAAGTCTCAACCATTGGCGAATGGAGAATGAAATTGTATTTTCTATGGAAAATTGTATCGAACGTTGGATGATACAGAATATTCTCGAAAGATGTCAGGGGAGTATAAATATCAGCATCCGCCAAGGTATGCAACCCAATTCTAAAGTTGAATCTGAAATGTGAGATGAAATGTTTAGGTAAGAGATGAAGAAAAGTAAAAGTGATTGAGAAAAACGTTTGAATTGTAAATTGTAATTGTATTAAATAAAGTGATTGAATTGAAAGGAATAAATTCTATTGTATGATTTATACCCACACAAACCTTTTACATTTGTGTCAGAAGTGGGAGAAGTCTTATAGTGTGTTAAAAAACAAATGTTTTGTGATTGTTTTAAAAAGCTGTAATGGGTCGAAAACTATTGCAGTTGACCCACGTCCAGCTCAAATCCGAGTTTAATAAGAGAAATCTCTGCGCCAGTGGAGGAAAACATGAGTTAGTACTTCGACTTCAGGACGCTTTGAACATACTCCTCTAACGTTGACGGGGAAGAATAAATGAGTACCGGCAACGACATGGTTGCGAAAATGCAAGTCCTCTTGTCGAAAATAAAATAATAGCCTCAAACAAAAAATGGATGAACAGAAGAAGAGTCTCGAACAAAATCTGGACGAACAAAAGAACAGCCTGCAGGATTTTCAACAGAAAATGGATGAACAAACGAATAATCTGAAAGAATAAAAGAACAGTAAAAGTTCGAAGAAATCGATGATAAATTTGATAGAATAGAGAAGAATTTTGATGAAAAATTCGAAGAAATGGACAGCAAAGTTGAGCAACTCGTAAAAGAGCTCGACGCAGTACGAAAACAGAAACAGCAAAAATGTTCCTTAAGCGGTCCAAAGAGAAAAGAGTTGGAGCCTCCCTCATTCGATGGCCAGACCTCATACTTATATAAGAAGCAGTTTGAAATGGCTGTCTGTGCGAACAACTGGAACAATGAGGAGAAGTGCGCTGTCTTAGCAATGACATTACACTGCCCTGCAGCGAATTATTGTAAACAATTGACGTGGAAAAGCATGAAGACTATATTGCCTTAGTACAGACTATTGCGAAGCTGTTTGAGGATAGCCACATGCAAGAGGTTTATGAGATCCATTTGCAAAACCGAATGCAGCAACTAAGGGAAATGCTGCAACAGCTCCAAGCAGGCGTCAGTAGACTGGTACATTTATCATACCCCACCGCAGGACAGGAAATAATCGAAGGAATGGCAAAGAACGCATTGATCAGGGGAATCACTGATTCAAAACTACAGTCAACAGTAAGGATGGCCGGGAAAAGAACCCACTTGCTTTCAAATCAGGCTTCCATAAGAACATATTTCGTCAGGGAAGTAGCATCTGTTGAATGCTCCTGCGTAAGATTAAGTGGAACTGCGATAAAATGGGGCATTGTCAAAAGCAGTATATGGAATGCGGTAACAAGCAAATAGAGGAAGAAACCGGCATAGACGGCTACCAAAAAGCTGGCCAATCTTCCCGAAAGATCTCGTGCAGAGTTGGAACTTGCGAAAGGGTTAAGGTATATGATGAAGTCCAGCTGGCCGGAATTACATTCTCTCACATGCACTGACATATGTACACTGGTACAGACTTCATGGGAGAACATGGACTAGTAGTAGACTTTGCGGCACAAACCCTGAAATATGTAAACATGGAGACACGAATGGTATACGGAAACACTTCCATCTTAAAACTTGTCATCTGCCGAGCTCAGATTCTAGAGCCTTCGTCGGAAGTAATTGTTTGGGCAGAAGTGGAAGGTGGCCCTGGTAGCCACCAATTCTATATGATGGAGCCAGAAAATAGGAAAGTCTCCATGGCGGGAAAGACTTTAGTACAACCAAAGAATAACATGGTTCCTGTAAGGCTTCTGAATCCAAAGACGTTCAGTGTAAAGGTAAAAAAAGGAGAGATGGTGGGAAAATGTGCACCATTTGAGGTTATATCAACCACAGCAGAAACGAGTCGTTCAACACAGGTCGCAAGAATCCAGAGTATGAAAATCAAAAATCAAAATTTTAGTTAATTGAAGGTCAGCCTGGTTACCACTATCTGAATGCATCTTAGCCTGATGAAAAAATCAAGTGCGGTCTGCATGCACCATGGCAGGTTTCAAGCCCAATTTCTGGTAGGTTCCTGAAGGGCGGTCATGTCTACTTAAAAGCAATTAAATCCGTTTCCTCATGATTGTTCTCATTTCTCCCATTTTACATACTAGATGGCGCAAAAATCATCACCCTCTCAGAAGATATAATTTGCTATAATTTTCGCAAATGGCGGCAAATGTCAATTCTACTTTGACATTTGTGAAGTAAACAGATACAAAATACACGTCAACAAGACATGAGTCGCTATACCCCTAAAGAACACGGAATAATTACCACGATGTTTTTGACGAACAATTCGTCATTGATTTGGGCGGATTGACGGGGTCTTTTTCCGCCTATGTGGTTACGAGAACAAACAACATTTGCAGTTCTGGACACTGATAATCCGCCAGTAATGCACGAATAACCATTACAACCGCTCAATGTCAAAGCATGGTGTGCTGTTTACGCTGGAGGAGTTATTTTTGAGAACACCGCGGACCAAACGGTCACTGTGGATCGCGAGCGCTACAGAGCCACGATCAATGAATTTTTCGCTCCTCAATTGGATGAATTGGGAACAGAGAACATGTGGTTAAAACAGTATGGAGCAACGGCGCATACTGCCGAAATTCTTAGGGCTGCATTTCCGGGTCGCCTAATACCTCGTTTAGGCGATTTGCACCGGCTGGAAAGATCGGTTGATTTAACCGTTCCAGACTTCTTTTTGCGTGGTTTTTTGAAGTCACGAGTCTATGTCAACAAGCCTCAGACTCTTCAAGCCCTCAAAAAGAATATCCGTCAAGAGTGCGAGGACCTATCGCCAGAAGTTCTGGCAAGAGTGATGGAAAGTGCCACAAACCGGCCCAAATGGTCATCAATTCTGGCGGCGGCCGATATCATTTTCTCGATCTAATTGAAAACATTGTTAGAAAAATTACAGCCAAAGAATATGGGGTGACATATTCTTGTACAGTAGGCATAACAAAACAATTCTTAGAATGTACGTCTGTTTGTAAATTTAGAATAATCTGAAACTACTCCTAGCAGGATGTAAAAGCGAACGTGGCCTTTAGACCAAATTTAGTAAACTATATCTTACATGAGAATATACCCGTCATAATCTCTAAAAACAATCTTAAAACTCTTAAAAATCCGGAATTCGAAAATTATTAGGTGAAAAACTGTTGACAATTTTAACTATTTAAGTAGCAATAAATACCCATTAAAGTGTCTCTTGTTAGACACGCCCCGTGAATACAACATGCAACAGAAGGACAATATCATACACTTAAGAGTGCTCAGGAAGTGGGTGCTAAGTGATAATTGCATGCAACACACGTCCAACGAAACCACATAACTCAAGGAGATCCTTAATGTGAGGAGACATATTTGTGTTCGTTCGATTTTGACAAGTCCTTAAACCATATGGCGCCAATAAGAAACAAAAACAGAATCGGAACGCCCAGCATGTCTCACGCTCAATTAGTTGTGGCATCTGGGCAATAAATTGACAGATTTCGAGTTCTGCGCCAAGGAACTATGCATCTAAGGGATGATAATTTTTTTCATAGTATGAATATTTAATTCATCGTGAGCTGGTAGATGTATGAATTTATCTTAACACAAGTTTGTATCGTAGTTGTTGCAAGACATGAATGGCGTTTGACAATTTCTAAGTTAACACTTCCGGTTAAACCAATTTCGCTAGGGTGTTACATACATTTATCTGCAAGCGCAACGTCCCTCCTCCCTGAGGGACAGAATAGAAATCGAATACTAGTCTGCCTGTAGGGTTAAAATCTATTCGCAGCACAGTTTTTTTTTACCAATCTTGCTCAGAGAATTCACTATTTCATCTCCTCCTCTGAACCCCGTTGATACAAATGAGACCAAAAATTATTTAGGGAATCTTGTATTCAAAACAACCAAGAATATTCTCATCCGCATGCTTTTGCACAATAGAGCAGGTTTGTCATAACGAGGATCTTATTATAGAGACTCCCCAGTATTTCTTGCTAAGTCATTGTTAATCAACTAACTGCTTTCTGAAGAGGGGTCATTATCAGAATTAAAAGCAGAGCCGACGTAGACAAATCTCCTAACATTTTTAAAGCCATAGGGGCCTATTTTAACTGTCTGTATGATCTGTTGATATTGTGCGTCCCTAGTTGGTATTTTTTCTAAACCCATTTTTTAGAAAATTATTATCATTAATACTCATACAAGCAAGTAGTTGCACAGATTTTTAGAAACTTGCGTGTTTGGTGTTGGGTTTCAAATTCCGCATAATTTGCCTAAGTATTATGTTAAAAGCTGCAATCGCGTATCCCGAAATCTCTCAACTATGCCGCCTATGCTGCCAGCATCAGCTACACAAGACAAGAAGCAACCCTTCCAACATGCCATCATTGACGTGCTGACTTTCACCCGCCCGCCACCAAGAATTTCCTCGCTTGACGAAGAATGCCTACAAACACATGCAGCTAAACAAGAAGCGTATAAAGCGGCGCTGCAACGAAGGACCAGAAGCACTTGTGAGCTGTACGAGCAGAAGAGAAGAACATTGGCTTCTCCAGAAGAAGAAAATAGAGCGCGAGATGTTGTACTCCAGGAATAACGTACGGAAGTTTTATCAACATGTAAAACAGAATGTGTCAAGGCAAGAATACCCATACAGAAGCTTGTAGAAATGAAGAAGGAAACCTTATAGTAGAGTCACAGTCTATGCTGAGAATATGGAAAAACTTTTTCTGTAGGCTGTATAACGGCAAAGAAGCCCAACATTCCGCCGTCAGGCAGAATAGATCATCCAGCATAGATGGTAAACCAATAATTCCGTCATCTGACCAAAATGAAGTAAGGATAGCCATATCTACGTCTAAATCCAACAAAGCAGCTGGACCTGATGACTTACCGGGCGAGGTATTCAAATCTGCTGGAAGGGACTTCGTGGAGAGCACACACCAACTCACTTCTCCGATCTGGTCAGAAGAGTGTATGCCTGATAAATGAAGTCTCAGCATCGTTTGTCCGATCCACAAAAAAAGACAACCTGTCAACTGTGCCAACTTTAGAGATATAAGTCTCCTCAATATTGCATACAAGATCCTATCTGCCATATTATGTGAACCTCTGAAACGCCCACTATCTTTACATCGATTTTAAGGCTGGATATGACAACATTTATAGGGACGAGCTATATAGAGCAATGTCTAGTTTTGGCATCCCTACCAAACACGTCCATCTGTGCAAAATGGCAATGGAGAAGCTCTCCTGCGGCTCCATCAAGTTCGGTTAAGACTCAACCGAGACCTTTGATGTCAAAAAAGGATTTAGATAAAGCGATGAGCTGTGTGACTTGTTTAACATCATACTTGAAAGAATTGTGCGGAACTCACAAGCCAACACTAAAGGTACAATCTTTTAAAAGTCCGTACACCTACTAGCGTACGCCGATCATGTTGAAATAATTAGAAGAACTCTGCAGAAACGGAGGCTTCCGAAATGGATTCTGTCCAATACTTGGCAGAAATTGTATGATCGCTTTTCTTATTGACAGTCGGGCAAAGATGTAAGCACGAGAAATGGTTTCGTCTAACTATATCTTGCCTAGGAGTTTGTACATGCGCTCTGTTGGCTCATCACTTCCACAGTTGAACAGTCCTGCTATTCATCTTCTCCATCGATGGAAGTTTTACCATCATGACCATTCACACTCTCGAAAAGTTATCCGTTCATATCGTCAACCACTGAACATACATACCACATTGATCAAAAAGTTATTCAGAAAATTAAAAATATAAGTTTATTCATCTAAATCTATATTGTCCCCTTCAAAGTAATCTCCATTGACTGCAACACACTTATGCCAGCGCTTGATCCAATCCTCGAAACATTTTTTATATTCGGTTTTCGGTATGTCCGTCAGTGCTTCCTATGATTTTTCCATTACTTCCTCTCGGCTGCTGAAACGCGTTCCCCGTTGTGGTTTTTTAACTCGATTGAACAGAAAGATGTCACAGAGCCAAATCAGGTGAATTCGGTGGCTGTTGGATGTTATTTGTTGCATTTTTCGTCAAAAAATTACGAATAATGATGGCAATGTGCGACGGTGCGTTATCATGGTGCAAAATCCACGAGTTTTCTGTCCACAATTCTGTTCTCTTTCGGCGAATTGCTTCACGCAAATAATACGTCTCATAACGCCCAAATAATACTCCTTGTTTACTGTCCGACCTGCTGGCAAAAATTCATGATGCACTACACTGTTGTAATCCATGAAAACCGTGAGCATTGCCTTCTTTTTTGACTGAAAACGACATGGTTTTTGTGGTGTCGGCTCATTTGGTGAACGCCATTCACTTGCCTGATGTCTAGATTGAGTGTCGTACTCATAAACCTACGTCTCGTCTCCAGTAATGATCCTTTTGATGAATGTGGGATCGGATTCAGCCTCGCAAATCATCTCTTTTGCGACGTCAACACGGTCTCTTCTTTGCATGAAATTGAGATCTTTTGGCACCAACTTTGCTGCTACACGACGGAAACCCAAATCATTAACCAAAATGTCTTGGACGGATCCATAGCCAATGTTCAAGTCCTCCGCTATCTCTCTGATGGATGATTATTGACAAACATTTCTTTTACTCCATCAATGTTTTCGTCGGTTTTCGATGTCGATGGTCTGCCACTGCGTTCATCATCTTCGATTGACTCACGACCACTTTTGAACCGCTTGTGCCACTGGTAAACGACCGTTTTTTTTAGGGTACCGTTGCCGAAACACTTTTCCAACATTTCCAATGTTCACGCACCATTAAATCCGTTTTTTACGCAAAATTTAATACAAGTTCGTTGTTGCAAATTTAAATCCATTTCTAAAATTGTAAAAAACCGCCAACACACACAGAGATAGATGTACTCTTGGCTACTTTGGCAAATATCAAGCTATGACGCTAAGATTTAGAGGGAGTGTCAACAACAGATTTACCAACTTAACAAAAAAAAAACAGAACTCAAATCGGAACAATGGGAACTTTTTTATCAAGGTGGTATGTCACTAGACTATTATTGTCATTTCTACAGGACGAGTCATCTGTTTTAAAATCATCACTGCGATGTCTCGCACGTCCAAGTTTACGTATATCATTACTGCCAACAAAGACCTATATCCCTTGTATCTGGAATGCAGTTTCTTCTCATTTTTCGCTTTACATCTGTATACTGAGTAAGCTGCATCATCTGTTTGGTAGTGTCTCGAAATTTTTTGTCGTACGAGTGTGTGTCTAGTGCTCGCATACATATCTCTTCAAATGTTAACGTCGTCCTCATCCTCATCAGAGCGTCGACACAAATAAAGCTTCTATACAAGTACTTCGCATTTATGTGGATTGTACCAAGTAATTCTTTCGGTGGACATAGCGGCGCAATCACTTGCCGATAGCGACTTCAACAACAAGTTTGTGTTTATCCACAAGACAGCTGAAGCATATGCTATAGGAGTCCAATTCAGCTCTGTCCAGTTAGATAGATGCAACTTCCCTATTCAGAACGCGGGCATTTCAGGTGCACATATAGTACTCGTTCATACTAAAATCATTGAGATTATACGTTTGCGTGAGTTGTCATTAGAAACCTGTAGATTTCCGTTACAAAGACCATGCGCAACCTCAATTACGAGTAGTTCACATCCCAAAGGATTATTTAAATCGAATGAGAATCATGCTGTCCGCAAAAGACTTTTGCCATATACTTGCACCATAGTCCATCAACTTCAAGCAGAAAGGCAGGTCACTCCACTCACTCCAAGTTTGGCATTAATTTGGCATTGAAGCGGTTTTCTTTGTTCCAGTCGCTACGAAGGATATTTTCCCTGCAACAGGCCATCGGATTGCTCTGATGTGTGGCTTGTGCCAACCTGGATATTGTTTATTTGCTGGGGATATGCGCGAGTTACTGTTACTATAAATATTCGGAAAAAAGCAGTACGCCCCGCTCAGAAATGTAAAAATTGAAACCTGAGCGACACAAATGAGTGCGAGAAGATAGGTCCTGGCCGACACCGGACTGTAGCGCTATGTACTTATTTATTTATATTTTTTTTATTTTATTTTATTTCCCAAAAGCTCCTAAAATTAATTTACTTGAAGTACATTTAAAAGAGCAGTTTACGGCATTTTCTAACTTCTTAACACTTATCCCTGACATACGACGCATATTGATAATAATTATACAGCATATGTATGTATGTATATGCAAATCTGTTTTGAGTTGGGTAAGGGGGCCACAAATAAAGTTTTTCACCTGGGCTCCGCAAGGTGAAGCTACGCCACTGTATCCAACCCAGGAAGGTTTAAATTTATTTTGTCTATGATAATGTTGGACGTATTACTGTGTATCAGGTATTTGCAAACAGCGCACAGTGGGCTATTCACCCCGAATCATGGCATTAACTTTCACGTAATACATGCAATAATGATGTCTTATATTTGCAGCCATTCTGAAGTTTCATTGCTTAAAGTTGCTACCGTCCGGGGTGGGCCCGGGCCACAACCAACAAGCGTCTCTAGCGATCTTTAGCTAGCTGCCTCCAGTTGGCTGATGTCCCCGAGGGCGGGATCGAAGACTTTTCGGACCGGAGCATTGGTGCCCATCTGCTCTCCATGACCCAGCCACCTCAGTCGTTGGACTCTCACTCTTCTGGCTATGTCGATGTCGCCATCCATTTTTGATGGAATCCATGCGAGACTGGGATTATTAAGGTCTTAGATGGGGTCACTTTTGCTATTCGAGAGAGGGCTTTGCTAGTCAATTACCGTGTTCCAGAATTCAGACCTTGTTCGATTTGAACGATATATTGATACTTTATTCAAGTAAAACTACTAATGCAATTATGTATTGAAACTTATACAGCACATGATACTGCATCAGAATCGATTGTGTTGTATTTTTCTTTCAATTTGGTAACATTGTCCACCGCGTTTCAATTAAATTGCACATTGAATCGCCTATGTGACATTGCCGTATCCTCGGATGTTAGGGTTTTTCCCTTTCCCATAAATCGTAGGCTTTTAAAAATTAGACCATATTCGATTCCTTCAGCTAGAAAAAGTATGCTAAGCGAAACCCAACAACTTAAAAGACAAAAAAGAAGCATTACTTTACCAAACCGATTTATTTAGAATAAGCGAAACTGCCTTTAATTGAATTTCGCTGAGTGTAGATTGTCTTTTCGACTACACGCAATTTTTCCATTATGTTATTTTTAATGGTTGCACTGCTCCAAGTGGTGCTTTGAATATATTTTCTTCGTGATGTCGTGATCTTCCACTTATAATAATCATATCAAAATGTTCTATAAAATTTAAACACTTTCTTCTTAAAAATCCTACTATAGTACTTGGGCGCATAGGTAACATAAACATGCTTTGATTGGTAAATCAACTGATGCAATAATAGTTCAATAAGAACTAATGTAATGCGGTTTGTAAAAAGTAACGGAGTTCTAGATATTAATGATAGTTTTTCCAATTGTTATGTTTCAGCAGCTATCAAAGTTACCAATGGCATTCAGCTGTCAAAATATTCAGTGAGGTTTTCCATTTCATAATGCATCTTTTTACGCTTGCCGAACGTGCGGAAATTATTAAAAAATAAAAAATAAACTCGAAATCCCGGCTCAGTTGTAAATTTACAATACGCAACGTGAATGTCGTCGTGAGGTCGGCCGTCATCATGGCTTCAGTGTGCAGGAATTTCGTTGCACCGTGGAAAAGTTTGAGCGTGAGTACACTTTTTTGGATCGTAAACCACCAACCAGACAACCAAATGAATTAGGCATCGCCAGAGAGTCAACCCGCCTTATTTTGCGGTAGCATTTTGGGCTCATATCCATATAAGATTGTGCTGACGCAAGAAATGAAGCCGGAAGACCATAGACAAAGCCGTTATTGCCGTTATTAGAGCTAACACAATCCACAAGTGTTGGGCCAAGCATCAATGCATCCACAAAGATTGACTGTTTGGTGCGGTTTATGGCGGCATCACCGGAACTTATTTCTTTCGAAATGAGGAAGGAGATACTGTTACTATCAATGGTCTCAGGAATACAGCTTGATCCCAACATTTGACAACCTATTGCCGGAATAACGCCGTACATATTGGACCGAGTCATCAAAAATTGAACCGACCGCATGAAGCACTGCCAGGGAAGCCGAGGTGGCTATTTGAATTATGTGCCATATCACACTTAATGGCATGAACGTAGCTTTAAAATACAGTCAGAATCAATTTTATATCTTAGACCGTTGTTGTTGTTTTATTTAATTTTTTTTTCTATCGTTGTTATCTGGTCACCCTTTATTATGTAAATCTATTCTAATTAACAAAAAAATAATATGTGTGTTCAAGTCAAAGACAATGAACGTATCTTAAATTTACTGTAGATATATTACTGTGAATTGTTAGATGTCGCTGTATAAATCTATTTCAGATCGGAAGCCGCTTAGCCACCTTTTTGTAATTGCCAATATTCCTCCTTCTTGATTTTGACCTCAACGAGGTAAGACCTGTTCATATAAAGTGAATTAAAGAGTTACCCAAATGCCAACGCGGCCATCGAGCAAACCTGCAGGGTATACTACTCACCGCAACATTTGATCCTTCGAGCCGGATAATATTCATAAGAATTAAAATACTCATCAAACTTTTCATTCGCAAAGTATTAAATTTGGAAAAAAATTAGAATACACATTGGACGCATCGTACCAAAGAATCCAATTTCTATATAAAAACAAGATCGTCGAATGTGTACATCATACTCTCTTCGAACAATTGTGTCTCAAGCCTTTGTCGCAGTCGTCGAAGATCCACCGTCTGTAAGTTGAATACATCATCTTTGCAGGTATTCAACGCCATTGCAGCATCAAATCACTCACCGGGCCATCATCAACATAGAAGATCTTCATCAAATTACTCCGACTGATTGTCCAAAGACTAACAAAAGCATCAGCATTCAAGGGACGGTCAAGCGTTATCCATCGATCGACAGCTTAAATCACACATCCAGCAATCCATACAAAAGGAGTTCTCTTTCGTGCTCCGAAATAAAAAATAATTTTGAGTGATGGAAATCTTTATTTCAACCTTTACAATTATTTCTGTTAAGTGGAAAAGATGATATCAACCATGTGGCGGCGCCAGTGTTTAACATTTATGCCCGTTTTATTGTATTTTTCATGACTTTGCGCAAGATTTCCGGTGATAACTGATTGCATTCATGTCGAATATTCTCCTTAAGAGCTGCGATTGTCTGAGGCTTGTTGGCATAAAGCCGCGACCCCAAAGAAAGAAGTCTGGTATGGTTAAATTGGGCGATCTTGCTGGCTATGCCAAATCGCCAAAATCGCCGCACCACACAGTGGCTTCAAGTAGATGTAGTGGCTTTTCGTGCATCACACGCGGATTTTCAGTGCCCCAAAAACGAAGATTTTGCTTATTGACGTAACAGCTTAAGTGGAAATACGCCCCCCCGCTCATGATGATTTTCGACACAAAATCGTTCTCTTCGCTGTTGAGATTGAGGACGGCTTTAAACTGATGCACTGTTTGCACTTTGTACGGGAACATGTGTAAGTCTCTAATGTCCGTCTGGTGATGCCCAATTGTGTGGCCCGTCGTTTGGTTGATGTTTCTACGCTCTCAGCGACTTTGGCAGCTACAGCCGCGATATTCTTGACCGAACGATCAGTCCGACGGAGTCCACGCCCTGCATGGTCTCCTGTGGTTCCACTCTATTCGAGTCGAATAGCGCCGGAATGTTTACCCAGTTGGCACTACACCATTAGTAAATCGACGTCGAAATTCACGCTGCGCTAACACCATCGACCCAATTGTCTGTTTGTATACTGCAGCTGTCTAGTTAACAAATGTCAAATATGATTGACGTACGACGCCATTTGCCAAAATTGTAGTTACAAATTTCATTTGAGTTTCGTACATGAATGTGAACAAATATAATCGTTTACGACACTTTAAATGAAGAGTGATTCATTATTTTTTACCATTTCACCATTCATTTTCGGGGCAAGATTTTCTCCAAAATTTTAAGACTATGTCTCAGCTAGAGAATTTTATCGCTGCAACCGATCCGATTGTAGAATTTCAGTCTGCTTTACTGACGAAAAAATATGGCCCAATAACGCCGCCGGCATGCGAACTGCACCAAACAGTTATTTTTTGTATATGAAGTGGTGATTCATGAAGCACATTTGGATTTTCATCCGACCAATAACGCATATTTTGCTTATTGACGTACCCATTGAGCTTCGTCACTGAAGATGATTTTACGATGAAATTCGTCATCTTGGCGCATCTTCTCCAGAACCCAATTGGAGAACGTACGTCGCTTCAAATGGTCCATCGGCTTCAATTCTTGAGTCAGCTTGATCTTGTATGGGTGTAAAGCAAGATGATTACGCAAAATACGCCATAATGTGGTCTGAGCGATGCCCAATTCTTGAGAACGCCGTGGAATTGACTGATTTGGATCGTTTGCTACGGACGCCTGAACGGCAGCGATATTTTCCACACTTCGATCAAACCGTTGTCTCACTGACACTGCAACATCACACAACGAATATGTAGACTCAAACTTGTGCACTAAACTTTTTATTGCCTGTCTACTAGGGCGAGAATTACGACCGAAAATTGGAGTTAACGCTCTTAAAGTTGCAGTCACCGACTCCGAATTTCGGTAGAAAATTTTTATAATTTGCAGACGTTGCTCGTTCGTGTACTTTAACATGATGACAATGTTGGGTTTACTGAATAAATTGACAGTGACAATTTGATGATTAGTGAAAGAGGGCGTTCGCAAATTAAATTCAAAGTTGTCAAGTCCCTATTGGAAAACGCTTTACATATGTATGTAAATACCCCACAGGGCAGAGCCTCAAATCTGTAAGCTATCTTGGTCGTTCAACTGAATCACTAAGTTTTGCTTACCCATATTTTGAAGCTGCTTAGTTTACTTGTATTTTAGCTCCTCTTCTGCTGTGCATATTCATCTACGCTCTGCTACCAGATGCCAAATCATTTTGGCATCGCCGGCTTGTGACGACAACTTGGAGTGACTGGTGTAGAATTTGCTGGCGTAGAGGAAATGGAGTGTTCGGTGTGCATTAAAGGCAAACAAACTCGAGCCTCATTCAATGCAACTAAGAATCGTGCAAAGAAAGTGCTTGAAAATATAATATTCACAGTGACGTGGCATTCTGGCCTGTGCATTCATTTGGCGGAGCTAAATCGTTTGCCATTTTCATTGCCGTTTTCATTCGCAAAGTATTTGTGTACCCTATGAAACACAAAAACGATGTGCCTGAGATTTTTAAATCATTCAAAAGTTTCGTAGGGAACCAGCAGAGTTGCACAATAAAAACATTACGCACTGATAGTGACAACGAATACTGCAACAAACAGTTTGATGCATTTACCGCGGCCCATATAATATTACACCAACGACAATGCCACATACACCGGAGCAAAATGCTGAGCGGATGAATCGCTCCATAACTGAAAAGGTCGGGTGTATGCTTCCTGACAGCGATTTAAGGGGCAGTTTTTGGGCAGAAGCAGCAGTGACAGCAGCTTATTTAATGAACAGAATTCCTTGCGTGGCATGGAAGATGAAATCTTTCTCTCTCTGTCCCATTTTCATAAAAACTTAACACGTGCTCAGGCATTTTAAGTGTATTAATAATACCCACTTGAGTGTTAAGTTCTTTAACAAAAAAAAAAAAAAAAAAAAAAAAAAAAAAAAAAAAAACAAAGCAGAAACGAAGAGTGATTGGATAAAAAGCTTTTGCTTATATTCCTAAAACCCAGCGCAATAAATTATCACCTAAGGCAATCGAGTGTACTATGGTAGGATACAGCGAAGCTTAATGGAAAACAGGTTACTTTGAAACATATCAATTCTAATCGTTCCCCTTTTTACACGTAGGGTTTCAAGCGTAGATGAAAGTCTTGTAAATGATCGTTCGGGAAATGTCTTGGGCGGCGATAGCGACTCAGATGACGACTTCAGTGAGGGTACAATGAGACCGGCATGAGTCATTGTTGCGAGTTCTTCGGGCAATTCGAGCTCAAGGTTGAATAATTATGACGTTATTTTAATTGATAAAGATGTGACCCAGATCGAACTCAACGACACTACCGACAACAATTACGTTGTGGAAGACGAATTCAGTGAGGCGATGGACAGATCGAATTCGTCTCACAATTCCGTCGCTGAGACTGTCTTAGTCTTTATGCGATGCTGGCGGCAGCTACGAACGACATATGTGAGCCAAAGTCGTTATATCAAGGCAGGTCCTGCAACGAGAGAAAGGAGTGGGAAGCAGCAATGAACGCCGAGTTAAAATCCATAAGAGCCAGAAATAATTGGGAATTGTGCAACCTACCTGACAAAAGAAAAGCGATTGACTCCAGGTAGGTATACAAAGTTAAGCGGAACGGGTCTGGCACAATCGAGCGGTACAATGCTTGACTCATTATCAAAGGGTACACTCAGGTCAGAGGCATTGACTATGATGAAACTTACTCACCTGTGGCACGCAACGCATCCATTCGTTTCCTTTTGTCGATGGCAGTCAAATTCAAGATGCTTATACACCAGATGGATGCTGTAACCGCTTTCCTTCAAGGTGAGTTAACTGATGAAATATACATGCACCAGCAGGAAGGCTTTGATGACAGCTCGGGGAGAGTATGTTGTTTGAAGCGAGTACTATACGGTTTAAAGTAGTCAAGTCGTGGTGGAACGACAAGCTGAATGATGTACCGGTGCGACGAATGAAATTCAAGAGGTCATCGGTTGATCAATGCATTTACTACAAGCACTCTCTTCAGAACGTTATCATCGTTGCCGTGTGGGTCGATGACGTTACGATATTTGCTACCAATGCTGAAATGTGTACTAAATTGAAAGGCAAGTTATTAACGCACTTTAAAATGAAGCATTTGGGTGCAGCTACATCGATACTGGGGATGAACATTACCCGCAGTTCATCTGGCTCACTTTCAATTGATTAGAACCATTACATATTAAATGTTCTAAAGCGATTCAGTATGGAGAACTGCAATCCAGTCAATTCACCAATGGATCCCAATCAAAAGCTATCCGAGGAGATGAGATGTTCCGGATGTAAGGAGGAGCAATATCATAGGCAACTCGCCGTCAGGCGACGATCGCTTTGTCTTCCACAGAGTCAGAGTTCATGTCGCAGTACAAGAAGCCCTTTGGCTTAAACGATTTGAATGCGAAATATTTCCGGAGGCTACAAGGTCTATTATTATGTTCTGTGACAATCGAGAGGCGTTACATTTAGCGAAAAAAAAACTTAAAGGAATGTCGTCTAACCTTGAACGAAATCGGCACATAGTTATCGATTCACTCTATACTGCCACCTATATTAGTGATAGTATTCTTCACATCTCGACTATGGCTGTTCATAAGCAATCTATACTTAATCTCCTCTCCGATATCGATTAAAATTACGAGTATTATTATTATAGTCAGTCTATTCAAAACAATATCCATGCAAATCACTTCAAAATGATGCATTAGCCTGCAACAGTTAAGGAAACAAATCGTATCCACAAAATAAGAAAAAATACAATCTCAATTTTTAATTGCATCTAATTCAATCAAATCAGGAAAATTAACCAATCATAGCAGCAAAAGAGCCATCCACTAATCCCTCCTAGAAGATAGCATCCGCGTGTGGCATCTCTCAAGTGCAAGTAGGTGCGGTTTTTCCCAACAAACTCCCACTAAAATAGTCGCACAGTAATTTTCCTCACTTATGAAAATTTAATTTTAACCAATAACGACGTTCAATCTAAATATAACTCATCCGATCTGTACTCCACGAAAAGTATCTCAAACTCTGATTTGATGCAATCCACGTAAAATACACTCAAAGACGACCATATACACAAGTTTCTACGTACACACGCTAGCGAAACCGAACTACACAACCGATAGAACCGACTAAACGACCGACCGAGACGTTAAGTCCGCTCGGGGATGCTATTTTTAAAAGATACAAAAACGAGATGAATCCAATTCCGAAGCAAAACATCAAAATCTCGCCGAGTAATTTCAGTAGTCAGTTGACTATAGGGTGGTTAGTGTTAAACAGCAATTATCCTAATTAAACCGTTTGTACCGAGTTAATTAAATTACGCGACCGCTAAACAAGACAAAACAAAACAAAAACAAAAAAAAAGTTTCGTTTTTTTTAAAGAAAATTTCAAAAATTTCAGAGCAAATTCGCGTGGCAGTCTATTGGGTTACCACCGATACGATTGCTCTTGCCTAGTAATTGTATCTAGTAATTGTAAATAAAATGAAAACATATCTGGGCACATTGAATTCACTTTGTACTTTATATGTAGTAGGCTTCGTAGTATTCGTAGTTGTAGTAGTAATTGTTGTTGTTGTGTTTTAGTTGATAAATGATTCACACGACTAATTTGCTAATTACATTAACTATTGACTAATTAAGTGGAAAATCGAAAGCGAATTAATTGTCGGAGTAGAGAAAGATACATATGTACGTTTCGTCCTCTTGCTGAGGAATATTCCTACTTCAATTCATAAAGGTAAATACGAGTAACATCCAGAAAAACATGTTGAATTATCAACATTTGGATGCGTCCATAGAGGCAACGGGCAACTTCTTCTATGGCAATGGTAATGGTAATGGTAATGGTCATCAGGCATCGCATGAGCACATTAACTCTGGCCTGATGGCAGCCACCCCCAATGAGCATCCTTCGATTTCTGTGATTGCTACTGCTACTGCTACTGGTACACCTACAACTGCTATTGCCAGCTACAGCAACATACAAAGTCAAGGATCATTGTTTCATAGTGTTTACCACGGCAACACCGATGGGAGCGGCAAAAGTGATTTGTTAAACGCGAATAATCAATTTAGTAGCATGCACGTAACGACGGCGAAAGGATCTGAGAATGTGAAACGATTTTCGGTGAATAATCTACTACAGTTAGCAAGTGACTGTGATATTACTAAGATGCAGCATCAGCAACCACATCATTCCTCCAGTAACAATGGTGGCGGCAGCAGCGCTGGCGGTGGTATTGGCGGCACAACCCCCTCTGATATGGAAGCACTGGGTGAGTGACTGTTAATAATTTATTAGACAAACTTGTAAATATTTAATGCGATGTAAGTAGACAACCTTTGTTTTGTATATTAAGAAAGCAATACATTTTTCGTTGTTGTTGTTTTGCTTTTTTTTTGTTTTGAAGTGCTTGGTGGTTATACTTTCCTAGAGCTGTCACGTGTGGCACTTGGATTTCTATAGTTATAGCTTAGGCTAATCAATTAGCTTAATATGAATCCCTTATGGCGTGTGTTGTAAGGATTATGGTCTCTTATGGCTGCTAAAAGTTTTTGTTGCAATATTGTTTTTTTTTTAATTATTCGTGGACAGTAATTGATTATGAAATTTTGTAAAATACCTATCCATTTAAATTTAACGTGAAAGTAATATATTCTAATAGCGTATGGCATTATGTAAGATTACGTTCCCTCTGTAGGAGATTTTGCAGTTTGACATTTGCTCAACATGATGTAGATGAATGCAAGCAATAGGATAGCTGCATTTAGTAATTTCCTCCGTTCTTCCCTTTCGTTAAAAAAAATAAGTTTGAATTACCATACCAAGTCGTAGAATATATTGGACCAAATCAACAGCGAGCTCAGCAGTTTTACAAGTATTTTGGAATTTGAGCAATCCAAGTTATTTTTCCCTCCGTTATCCGTAGACAGTCGTATGTTACTATGACGATTTGGGGCTAACTTGTGCGCGCCACCAAAGGTGAGGTCTCCCTTTACTACGTTGTTCCTCCTGGTTTGGATCGAAGACCCTGCAGACCGGAGCATTGGCGTTCAATCGTTGTATATGTTCTAGCTATCTCTGGCAACTGATGCACAGTTTTCTGACTAGGTCGATGTCGCTGTATAGCTCGTATAGTTCGTCGTTAAATTTCCTCCTCCAAAGCCCGCCAAAGCAAACGGGACTGAATATCTTTCGAAGGATGTTTCTCTCGAAACGACTTAGGATATTCTTTATTTGTTTTATTTCTGCTGATGTGTTGTTAACAGGATTTATAGCCAAAGAATTGTAGAGCCAAACTATTGTAGACAAAGTCCCTTACTACCTCGAAATTATAGCTGTCGACTGTGAAGTTCTGTCCAATTCGTCAATGTTGTGTGTCCTTTGTTGTTGGTAGCATGTACTTGGTTTTGCCATCATTCATCGCTAAACCCATTTTGGCAGTTTTCGTTTCAATACTAACGAATGCACCGTTGATAGCCCACTGTGTTCTCACAAATATGTCGATATCATCGACTTACGCCAATAGTTTCACAGACTTTTAAAAGATTGTGGCACCAGTGTTCGCTTGTCAGTTCCGCTCAATTCTTTCAAGTATGATGTTAAAGAAGTCACATGATAGCGCATTAGGTCTAAAACTTTTTTGACACCAAAGCTCAAGATTAATTCGCTATTCTGAATAAATGAACGAGTTTGGCAGCGGCACCAAGAGTGGAAATGACTCTGTATAGCTCGTCTCTATAGGTGCTGTCATCTGCGGCCTTAAAATCGGTTCTAAAGAAGGTGGGTATCGATTTGGACTTCTTGAGTTTTTTTCAGGATCTGCCAAGATGTGAAAATTTGGTTGATTGTGGACTTTTCTGGTCTGAAATGACACTGATAATAGCCAATCAGGTTCTTGATTAAGGGTTTCAGACGTTCATACAATATGACAAATAAGATTTTGTACGCGATGTTGGGGAGACATCGTTAGTGGATCTAACAAATTAGGCTGAGATTCCATTTATCAGGCATACACTTTTCTGACCAGATCTGAGAAATGAGTTCGTGTTTGGTTTTAAAAAAAGTTATTTCCAGCAGCTGTGAATACCGCGCCGGTAAGCCGTCAGGTCCAGCTGCTTTGTTGGGTTTCAGCTTTGGTATTGCTATCCTCATTTCGTTTGGGTCAGGTGAACGGAAGTTTTGGCTGTCACTATCTTAGCTGCATGGTCTATTTTGCCTGACGCTGGCATATTGGGCTTCGTCGCCGTTATACAGTCTGCAGATTTTCCATATTCGGGCTTTGCCCTGCTACAAGGTTTTCTTTTTCAACTCTACAAACTTTTGTACTGGTCTTCTTGCCCTAACACGTTCTTTTTGCCTATTGGTACAAACTATCAATATCTTCGATCACGCGCTTCTCGTGCTCTTTGTTCTTCTTCTGTAGAAGCCGATATACTTCAAAAATCTTCAATCCTCAAAAACCTCAAAAGCAGTAACGGATTATATTCAGCCACCGTCGGATAATGAATTGTAAGTGTGAATTTGGTTCATTTACTGGTTGATATAATTGATATACACCGTCTAAGAAGAAAGTAACTTCGATGCGTAGATACGTCTATGTCTACTAATATAAACCAGCTGCTTTAGCACTCCTATCGGATTACTTAGATCGGAAGTTTTATAAGCATTATTCTACGCACATCGCGGCCTCATTATTTACGTAGATAGTGCTGCCTCTTACTTACTCCACTAATGCTACAGAAGCTCCAACTTGGACAGCTATTCGACGTTTTACGGATTTGATACGCTGACTAACACTATTCAAAGAATTGTGGCCCTGGATTCTCATACATATACATAAATGTATCCAATCCTGGTGAAATTGCATATTCGCATGAGCCCTTATGAATACCTGACGTTAATAGTCATTTTACCAACACACTAGACCTGTTTTTAGCTTCTCACCCAAATGAACACACCGTTGATATGCTCTCTTCCTAGCTTCGTCGCACTGACACAGTGGTCAGCTACTTTCTGGTACACAGACCATCAAGTTAGGTAAAAGTTTCCTAAAATAACCGAAATAACCGTATGTCATTAGAAGAAAGTCAATTAATTATAGCATCATTAACACCTTCTTTAGGAATTTTAACCGATCATTGTACTTTCTCGATAACAACTTGAATCTCTCTACTGATATGATCGCAAGTCCCATTCTGTTTAGAATCGGAAACATCCCTAATCGGATCAGTAGTATTAAACCAAAACAAAAGATATGTTAAGAATCTAACTGAATACAGGCTTTCAGGTTTAGAACTATTATTCGATCTTACTCGTGCAAGACCAACCAAGGTGAGGAAAACCGAAATAGGTCCAAACGAAATACTAGTAACTACAACACTTTTCAAAAACGCGTGAGATTTCAATACGATCGATCAAAAACTGGTACAAAAAGGATATTGCAGTATCCCAAATAAAATAAACATTTATAGTCATTCGTTAGAAACTCTGCCTCATTATCCATTCCAACACTTATGATACTGTAACGTTTCAGATGCTACCTTTTTGAGCTAATTTGCTAGCTAAATACTTTGGATATGTGCCATGTCTGCTCAAACCATTTCACGTTGGAAAGTTTACCAGAAAGAGTAATTAAATATTTTAACAAGAAGCGTTGTTGTTCCACTACATAATCTTGGCTATCATCCATACCTCCAAGTAGATGGAAAACAGCATTTATATAGTCTGTCCCTAAAACAGATGAATTTTATTCTCACTCCCTCTACATACCTCAGTTCATTAAATAAATCGAAACAAGAAAATGACCGGCAATACGTTTGTAGTAGCAACAAGTCTATTGGTGACTTGATGAAATATTTCACGGAAAAGTTAAACAACATAAATCTGCCGAAACCAAGACAGCTGTACTTGATGTTTCAAAGGCATTTGACGGAGTTTGGCATCAGGCCTTTTGTAGAAAATGGGGATCGATGAATCTCTTCTTCAATGGATTAGAAATTACCTCTCGAACCGTTCAATTCAAATTGTCTTGGATAGTTTCAAGTCTGATAATCACAAAATAAACGCTGGTGTGCCCCAACTCTTCGTTCTGTCTCCGAAACTCTTTTTAATCTTCATCAATAATTTCTTGTCTGTTACTTCTAATCCAATATATTGCTTTGCTGAACGATAGTACTCTCTGTTTTTCATATTCGTTCCCGAACTCACGACTCACTGCTCTTTGGCTTTAGAACGGCAATAGTAAAATCTGCTAAGGCCGTTGTCTTCCGATGTCAAACAGATTGTCCACCAATTAATCATGGAAGAGTATATGCTTCAATATCGTTTACAAATCATCCAAACTTCTTCACAATTTGCACAATTTGATCAGTTACGACTACGTTACGTAGTTCAGTGAAAAATTTGATTCGACTTACTGACCCCATAATGTTGCCGTGCCACTGACACATCGAAACTCCTTAAGTGAAGATAATTTTGTGAGCTATAGCCAAATGACCATGGAGTACGTCGAACTTTCACTGATTGGGCTCTCAGCCTCAGCGACGAGGTACAGTTTAAGTTGCCGAATTTGGTCAACGGAACAGTCGGACCAGCTATATTGGGCATCGCTAGAAAGTAAACCCGGTTCATTTTGCGGTTGGATTTGGGCCTACATCCGTATAAGATTGTGCTGGCATAAGAATTGAAGCCAAGCGACTATAGACAATGCCGTAAGTTCGCGGAGATCCGAATTTTCAAAAAATCATCTTCATGGGCAAGGCCCATGTTTGGCTCAGCTGCTATATCAACAAGCGAAATTGCCGTTATTGGAGCAAGCACAATACACAAGTGTTCGGTCAAATATCAATAGATCCGTAAAAATTGACGGTTTATGGCATGGCGGCATCATCGGACCTTATTTCTTTCGAAATGAGGATGGAGACACCGTTACCGTAAATGGCTCAGGCATAGAGCAATGTTAACCGAATTTTTGTGGTCAGAGCTGTGGTTACAACAAGACTGCGAGACATGCCATATAATAACGCTCGAATTTGTGAAGGATATATTCGGCGACTGGATCATCTTACGGCGCGTGTTCATCAATTGGCGGCCGCGATAATACGATTTGACATCACTCGATTACTTCTCTCGGGTTACGTCAAGTCCTTAGTCTATACTAACAAGCCAACAACTTTGGACGAACTCGACGCCAGCGGAATAATGCCGGACATATTGGACCGAGGCATCAAAAATTCGTTCGATCCTTTATACAACTAGTGTTTAATAATTTTAATGACATCTGCGATCGAAATTGTGTGAATGATTATAATGCTGATTTGAAAATTGTACATCAGAATATAAGAAGTATGAGAATGAATTTGGAACACTTGTGTGCTCACATAGAAAATTGTTTTGCTACTTTCCCTCAAGTTATTATTCTAACACAAATCTGGATTTATAGTCGACGTAAAACATTTCTCTATTCCGGGATGTCTTGTGCTCAAGTACCTATCCAAATTGTAACGAATCCTATCCATCGGGGGCACGGTTGTGTTTGTTAGCAAGGAACTTGAAGTGAAAAGTGCATATTGTGTCATCCTTAAATTAAAACAGGGTAAGAATTCTTCTGTGATTCTATCTCTATATTTCAAATTTAAGTATTACTGACCATCACTCAATTGGTAGTGTTTTTTAAGAACGCTAAGAAAAACTTGCGTCTACATAGTTCAAACAAACCCTTTCGCAAAAAAGAAACCATTCAAATTAATTTCTCTAAACTAAATCAGTGTCCGTCCTTTGAAAGGTAGACTTCGACCGGACCATTTCTTGAGATTACATCTCCTTTCATGTGGCACCATCCCGTTGGAACCGCATATCACTGATGTCAAGTCCATTCAATTCTGGCCAAAAATAGTCTTCGTACATGGCATGATAGCGAACTCCATTGACCGTAACATGGCGATCATTTTCATCGAAAAAAAAAACTCCACTACACACGGTCACTTTTTGTGGATGCAATGGGCTCTCCAGAAACACATGTGGGTTTGTTGCTGTCCAATAATGCATATTTTGCTTATTAAGCCGAAAATGAGCTTCGATGAAATTCATTATTTTCTTCAAACTTTTACAGAGCCCAATCGGAGAGAGGTTTCGACGCTTCAAATGATCAAGAGGCTTCAGTTCTTGAGGTAATTTGATATTTTAAAGGTGTAGGCTAAGATCTTTATGCAAATTTCGCCATCGTGTGGACTGAAAGATTCCCAATTCCTGTGAACGGCGTAGAACCAACTGATTTAGCTCATTTTAAAGTCAAGCACTTACGACTGTGATATTTTCAGTACTTCGACAGCTCAGCTTGTCTCACTGCCACAGGAACATTCAATAGTGAATATGTTGACTCGAATTTATGCACTATAGCACGCACAGCCTTTCTGGTAGGACGACTATATATTACGACCGAAAATTATAGTAGGCGCTCGTTCGATTCCAAACATTGCTCGTTCGTGAACTTTACCATGATAAAAATGTAAACCTTGACTGACGTTTTGACATTGACAGATCATAAAATAATTTTAAGGGTACCTAAGTTTCACATTTATATAAAGAGCTGCAAATAAATGCGCGCAGTTTAATAGATAGATGAAAAACAAACAATTTGATGAACATAGGTATAATTCCAAAGAACAATGGCGTCTTGTTAAGGATATTAGTTATTAGGAAAAGACAAAACTGAGCCGGTACTAAAGCTTCTTAAGTTAGACAATGTTATCGCCACCAGCAATGAAGGTTTATGAAACAGGATGACATCTTTTTTACAAATGTTGCCAAAAACTTAAAACCGGATTTGTGTATCCAATTAAATGAAAGCAGCAGGAGACTTTTATTTAATGAAATGACTCCACACTCTTTCTTTGTTGTTCCAGTCAATAATTCGGATCTTATCGCCATTCTTAACAGCTTAAAAAGCAAATACTCATGTGGAATAGATGGTATCAGCAACATAGTAATTAAGAATATAGTAGGATCAGTTGTTAATCCCTTAAGGCATATAGTAAATTAAAGCTTCCAGTGCGGAGTATTTCTGGAATGCCTTAAATCCTCTCTTATTATTCCAAATTTTAAAAAGGGAGATTCTAGTGACCAATACTCTTATCTCTGCTATCGGTATTCTCAAAGATATTTGAAAAGGTGTGTCGAATGTCGGCATCCATGGTCTTTGGTTTATCGGCATAGACTAGTAAATATAAACCAAAGGTGTTAAATCACATGAGCTTGGGGGCCAATTCAAAAATCTACTCGTTGCGCTGTTTTGTTAAAATCACATCTCTTCCACATTAATGCCATTCAAATCCACTAACCGTGGATCTATAATGGCAGATAGCATAAAAATCTATTAGGGCTTGTGAATTTTCTTCAACCAAAATGAGCAGCAGCTGAATCAAGTTTTGTGGCCCCTTACATTGAGTTATCCCTCCGAGTATGATTCGAAGACTCTGCGGCCCGTAGCATTCACTGTGCCATCTCAGGCGACTGATGTGCAATTTTCTGGCGAGGTCGATGTCGCTGTACAGCTCGTTCGTCGTTGAATATACTCATCAAAAGCCCGCCAACTCAAACGCCACCGAATATTTTTCGAAGGATTTTTCTCTCGAAACGGCTGAGAGTATATTCATCCACTTTCGATAGAGTCCATGTTCCAGCGCCATAAAGTTTGGTCTTACATAGAGTCTCCTTAGCATTTCGGAATAAGGCCTTACAACTCAATTGCCTTCTTAGCTCCAAGAAGCAGCGATTAACAAGAATAATTCTCCGTTATATTTCTACTAAGTTGTAGTAGGCAGAATTCATTGCAGAGCAAAGGTAGATACAGCCGCTTACTACCTCAAAATTATAGCTGTCGACTATGAGGTTCTGTCCAATTCGTCAATGCTGTGCGTCCTTTGTTGTTGATAGTATATATGTACTTGGTTTTGCCCTCATTTACCGATAAAACCATTTTGACAGCTTCCGTTTCAGTACTAGCGAACGCACCGCTGACAGCCCGCTGTGTTCTCGCAAATATGTCGATAACATCGGCTTACGCTAGTAGATGCACAGACTTCTAAAAGATTGTGCCTCATAATTCCCTCAAGCCTGATGTTAGAGAAGTCACATGATAGCGTGACATCTTGTCTAAAACCTTTTGGATTTCAGCTCTGTTGGATTTCAGCATAGGTATTGCTATTCTTGTTTCATTTTGGCCAGGTGGACGGAAGTATTGTATCATCGTATCACCGTCTAAGGTGAAAGGTCTACTCTGACTGAGGGCTGTTTTCTTCGCCGTTACATAGTCTGCAGAAAAAGTTGTTCTATATTCTCACCACCGACGGTGCCCCTACTACAAGGTTGCCGTCTTCATCTCTACAGGTTTCTATACGGGTTTTTTCCTTACGTCATCCCTGGAGTGCAACCTCTCAGTATCTTCTATTTCCGGCTTTTCGTGCTCATTTTTCGTCTTCTGGAGAAGACCATGTTCTTCCGGTGACTCTGCTCGTACAACTCACTACCCGCTGTCATCGTTTGTCGCAATGCCGGTTTGTATGCTTCTTGCTTAGGTGCATGTGCTTGATGGCATTCTTCGTCGTTTTCTTAGTGGTGGTCGGGTGAAACCCAACACATCACTTGCGGACTTACTGATGGCAGGTTAGCAGCGTTGTCGCTGGTCTTCAGTACTTGATGTTGGCGGTATAGGAATTGTTGAGAGATTTCAAAATGCGCGTAGTAGTGCTTTACGTCTATCGCAATGTGATCATGTGATCAATTTGATTTAGGGCTTCAGGATCCGGAGACCGCCATGTCCCCTTGTGTATATTGAGATGGGGAAACCATGTGCTTGCTATAGTAATACTTCGTCCCACCGCAAAGCCAATAAGCCAAAGTCCATTGTCATACGTGGTATAGTGTTGGTTATGCTAACCAACCGCCCTACCAAAAATGTCCTCCCCCATTCTATCCTAGCGCGCGCTAAAATCGTCTAGTGCGATTTTAACGTCATACATCAGACATTGCTCATCCATATGCCCTGTCGAATAGCTCGAAACATTTGATCGTCATTGTCCTTAAAGTGTCCATAAAGGCATGGGCACATATTAGCCTTGATGGTGATTGTCATAAAACGCTCGATTACTTGTCGGAATCTCAAGACTTCTTGCGTTAGTCTGCCGCATATGGCAAATCCGCATCCAAATAAATCCTGTTTGCTCGTATATTTGTAATCGCTCCGTATAGGGTTGTGAGGCCTATGAGGGCGTAGGCCAGTATTATGCTGCTGGCCGAGCATACTCTTGTCATTCTAGCCATTTAACTCGAGTTAAGGTTTACTCTTGCAATTACCAGGGATCACCCCTGCGAATAAGAGCAAGCACTTTGCTACAAACTTTATTGTTGCGGTGTAGGCTCAACCTAAGTTGCAGGACAGTCAGCAGCTTTCCGATCAATCGCCACGCAGGTCCTCTGCATCGCTGTCACAGATCGAAAAATGCCGAGTGGCTAATATGATCCTATGCACTTTTCTCGAATATTGATGTTGCTTCCACATTCGTTCGACCAATTATTGGCATTAGTGTATGCCTAATCTTTTACATTTTGCAGGTACCCGATTACCCGAATACGTTTCTGATAGTAGATATGTGTGTAGCTCCATAATTATGTTGTCTAGGATTACAAAAATTGATTAACAAATTTATATCTATTTGTTGTACGATTCGTCGGAGTGTAAATATTTACAAATAAGGTCTGGCTTAAAATCACACTATCAAAAAACACTGATTGACAAAATTTGCACATAACATTGTAGATATAATAGAATATTGCATGAAATATTGCAAAGGTGAAGTTGAGACGATCTTTTCTTTGTGGATCGGACCCTCAATATCAGAAATTCATTCATCAGCCATAAATTCATCAGATTACATTTATTCTAGGATGCGTCACATCCCTCTCCAGATATCTCAGATGACGTCAGAATCGTCAGGGTTTTGTCGGGCCTGAGCGTGCTTTCGTATTCAGTAAGTCGACAAATAATGAATAATTTTGATTTTTATCAAATTAGATTCTTCACTCTACCTAACAACGAAATGTCAGTTTTAATCGCCAGTGGTTTGTCCTTCGACAAATCTTCCATACACTGTTTTTCAGGAAACATTTTACAATATTTTCGATCACACATTTGTCTATTTCCTGTTTTTTTTTTCAGAGAAGCCAATGCCCTTCACATCACTTTGGTTCATTGATCTGCAGGACACGCTGACAAGTTTTATAAAGAAAAGTGTGTCAAATAGCAATGTTAATGCGAAATTTTTGATAACCTCCTGGCATTGCAGTCACTGGCTGTGATCGTGGATGGAATTTTTGACAAAGAGTTTGTGAAAGATTTTTGTATTTAAGATACCGGAAAAGGGCTTCGGGCTATTGCCGGCATATTGATTCGCGCAATAATTATTATACGCGAAAGATGGTAAATGTGAAAGGTAATAGCAAAGAAGAATGGACTTCTATCGATTTTTTGGATGTCAATGAATGTACTTTATTTGAGGCTAGTAGTATGGCTAACACATTTAATGAGTACTTCATTGAAATCTCAGAAAGCCAAAAACGTTTGACAAGTTACAATTATACCTGTAACTGTGGTTCATATTCTGTGCTTGAGGATAAATTACAATCTAACAGATTCCTTTTTATTCCTATTACTTCTCAGGAAGTCTTCAAACTTGTAAGGTCTTAAAAAGATAAAAGTTCATGTACAAGTGATGGTATTACCAACGTACTATTAAAGAAAATAGTATATTATATAGCTGACATTCTATGCTACTTATTTAATGAAAGCGTTTATAAAGGCTGTTTTCCACAATCATTAAAGTGTGCAGAAGTCATACCTCTATTCAAAAAAGGAAATCACAGAGATATTAATAATTATCGTCCCATTTCCCTACTGCCAACCTTTTCCAAACTGTTTGAGAAACTTCTGAAATCACGCATGGTGTCTTACTTAGAGCATATAAAATTGTTCTCAAACAATCAGTTTGGTTTTAGATCAAAAAAATCTACAGAAGATGCAATTTTTATGTTGTGTTCTAAACTGTATGAGGGTTTCAATTATTCTATACCTTCTATGTCGCTATTTATCGACATGTCTAAAGCCTTCGATTTAGTTGATCACAGCTTGCTTCTAGATAAACTGTATGCATCAGGTTTTAGAGGTATTATTCTAGAATGGCTTCAATCTTATCTTACAAATAGGAAGCAAAGAGTAAAAATAAATGGGACTTATAGCAATCCTCTTACTATTAAGAAGGGTGTCCCTCAGGGTTCTGTACTTGGCCCTCTGTTATTTTTAGTTTACATAAATTCTCTATTTCAACAATCTTTTAAAGGACAACCAACAGCTTTTGCAGATGATATAGCTTTTATATATCAAGAACTAAATTCGTTTGATTGCGTTGCCAGTTTGAATGAAGATATACATAAGTTAAGACAATGGTTTGCCTCGCACAAATTAGTAGTCAGTGATAAAACTAGACTAATGAATTTTAAAATGATAGGCAATGATCATTTTGATCTAAACATGGTATTCCACTCACATGACTGCAAAAGGTTTAGTCTGTCAACTCATGCTTGTGGTCAGGCAAACTATAATGATGCACTTTCTTGTTCTGATAAGTGTTTCAAAATCGAATCTGTTAACGAATATAAGTATTTGGGTGTTGTAATCGATTCAAACTTGAATTGGAAAGCACATATACAAGCTGTAAAATCAAATATGATGCACGTTATACGAAAATTGTATCTCTTAAAACCACACTGTTCAAAACAGATACTATCTATGATATATTATGCACTTGCAAACTCTAAACTGCAATATGGTATTATAAGTTGGGGAGGGGCTTATAATAACACTTTTGTTCCCTTATTTAAAACACAAAAATGTCTTATTAGAATAATTTGCGGTAAAAATTGCTTGACTCATTGTTGGCCGTTATTTAAAAATTTACATATTCTTCCTCTACGACATCTTTACATTTTTAAAGTTCTGAGAGAATTTTTCAAGCGCAGTGGTAACATCTTAAATAGGATGTCTAATTATTATGGCTTACGGATCAACAATCAGGCTCTTGTGAATATTCCTGTCGCACATAAAACCATATTTGCTCACTTTTTTTACTGTTACTGCTCCTAGATGTTTTAATAAACTACCTATTGTGATAAGACAAACTAATAATCTTTATGTATTTCTAAAAAAAGTAAAGGATTGGCTATTCAATATTGATTATGTGAAAATTGAATCTATCTTTCGATGTGTGCATTAAAAATATAACTTCGCTTTTTTGTTAACATTATGAAGTCTGAAATGTTCTTTGTATTTCGCTATGTATTATGTATATCCTCTCCACGCTCCTATTTTTGTAATATTTACCCCACATTATAGTACATTTATTTGAATTGTAAGTTTGTTAAATCATTCGACACTAACTTCCAAAGTTATAGAATGATTATCTCTTCTTTCTTAAATTAATTTGAATTTTGTAATGAAATGGTTGTAAAAATTAAGTTAGAATGAATAAAATGAATGAATGAATGAATGAATTCAACCTGGTTGGTAGTGATTGTGAGATTTTCAAATTACTTTTGTTTTAGGTTGTACCACATGAAATGTCCGGTTGTTTTGTAAAAAATTAAAAGTTAATATTACTTTTTTATAGAATTTTATTTAGTCAAAATATGAACCATTGACATCTATAACCTTTGTCCACCGTGATTCAAGGTTCATTATTCCTTTTTTATATGTAAAAGGCTTGATTTTTTGACGCTAAAAAGTTTTCAAAGTCGGTTTCACCTTTTGCCGACAAAATGACTCCATTTTGGAGAAATATCAGGAGAGTACGGTGGATGCGGAAGAATTTCAAATCCCGACTGTAGCAGCTTTTGCACCGTTACGTGTGAGGTATGGTGTATAGCATTGTCATGCAACAGGATCGGACCATGCCTATTTGCCAACGCAGGCTGCTTTTCAGCCAATTTCATATGCATTGTGTCGGTTTCCTCACAATATTTGACTTCATTTATCGTTTCCACTGGTTGAAGAAATGAAAAGTGGATTAGTCCTTTCGATGTCCACCAGATTGTCACCATAACCTTTTCTGGGTGAAGACTAAGTTTAGGGGTATGCTTTAGATTTTCGTCTGTATCCAACCACTGCCCAGATCTTTTACGGTTGTTATACAAAATCCACTTATCATCATATGTGATTATACGGTGCAAAAACGGTGCATTTCGTTGTCTAAGACTCAGTGAAGCACAGGTTTCTAAACGGCGTGGTTTTTGGGTCTCGTCCTATTCATGGGGTACCAATTTTCGATACTCCCATATTGTGTGCAATGCCCCGCACCGTTTCTGTTGAGTCTGCATCCACAGTTTCTCGTAAAATGGTATAGTCAATTACCGTTTCCGGTTTCCCACGCGGTTCGTTTTCGAGGTTCAGATCTTCCAAACGGAACTTACCAAACCAACGCCGAATGGTGCGTTCGTTTACCGCTATATTCTCAAATGCGTCACTTATGTTTTTGGTTGTCAGTTGCCCCAGTTTGAACTAGTAAAGGAAAAGAGTACGAATTTGAACCGTCGACAGCATGACATAAAAATTCCTAGAAAAAAAAAAATTACTTGCAACGGACGTTAAAAGTCGCACACATCAAACAAATAAAAAAAAATCACTGTGTTCACTCGACAACTTCTAATTGAGGACTATGTGAAAAATCGGGCATTTCATGTGGTACAACCTAATATATTAAGGAGAATGAACTGCAAGCTAGTAATGGCACCACTTCTTCCTGTAGCGAAATTGATTAGCCTGAACCTGATCCCTTGAATGTCTACTTTATAACCATCCAGGGCCTTCTATTATGGTTCCTTATATCGGGAAAGTTCAGTTGCTAACAGTGAATCTATATCTTTTCGAAACTTGTCATTGCTTCTGGATTGTGTTATTCTTTTATCGTAGTCCGCACAATTGTTAAGCCTCCATATAGTCGGATATAAATAATGACTTATATAAAAGTTCGTATGTAGTCTGATATGCCGTTTTATATCAAGCTGTAGACACTGCTGGTTTTTCCATACAGTGAATACTTCCGCTGCAAGCTAAATACCAGAATGAGGCCTTAGTGAAGTAGATTATTATTTGCAGTTTTCTTCTTTTTCGACAAGCATCATATAACATATGTATCATAGTCACGGCCGTTTTTCAGAAACTACTTTTAGCTTCGCAATAATATAACTGTTTAAAATAGCATTGTGGTTTCAAAGCCACCTAGTTGACGCCTTGTCACAAATATGTATTTTAAAGAAATAGTGGTTTCCGCTTCCATTTCTAAGAAAAACTGCCAGCAATGTTGATTTGGTGCAGATCATTATTTCCTGTTTCCTCCAATATATATGGGTACAATAGTAATCTGTCGGAGTTTTCATTTTTTTTTTTTCATTTATATATTTATTCACTTTACAATTGAAAAAATTATATACAAATATAGAATGCAAGATCTTATTCAAAAAAAATTCAGAAGTAATAAAGAAACAAGCAGTTACTTAATAGAATAACAATAAAGAGAGATTAAAAAGTAAATAATTTATCAATTGAAAAAATGAAAAGATACATTCTGTAGTTAACTAAAACTAGTGTCGAATGCATCAATTGTAAGACTAGAATTAAAAAATACAAAACATAATAAATTGGTGTGAAGAGAGGAACAAAACAAATGTTAAGATTCATCGATTATTAAAAAATTTCATTTAATCATTCAACAAAATTAGACCATGCGACCAATTAAATGGTTTATTTCATGTAGGTCGAAGTGAAATAGCCATTCCTTAACTTTCCTATTTCGAACGACAAGATTTCTGCTTTGCCTAATTTCAAGCGGCAATATATTATATAATCTGGGAGCAACAGAGGAGTAAAAGTTCAAAAAGTGATGTGTGTTGAAAGATGGAATGAAAGCAAGATGGTTATTGCTACTACGCAGTGACTGATGGGTTGGATTTCTGTCAATGGAGTAACCACTCCTAACGAAAAAAATCCTTAACACTTTGTAAAAGTAAAGATGCTTGAGTGGTAGCATTTTAGAGTTTACAAAAAGCAAATAACTACTTTCTCGGCGATTCTTTCTCCCGATTATTCTAACTACTCGTATATGTTTTTGTACAATGAGTAACGTATGGACTTTATTTTTATGAGTTCCTCCCCAACAGATTAAGCCGTACTGCAACTTTGATTGTACTAGTCCATAGTATATTGTTTCCATCAGTTTTTTAGAACAAAATTGCCTCAAATGGTACATTAACTTCGTAGTTTTTAACAAGTAAGATCTTAGACTGGCAGTATGATTACTCCAATTCAGTTTGCTATCAATTTCCAGACCCAGATATTTAAAAACTGTAGTTCTTTCTATATAAAAACACTGAGGTGAACAATTTAAATCCCGATTAAATAAGGTAGAAGATGATGTCGCTTTGCATGTAACAGGGCTAAATAATAAATGCTTACAACTTGCACTATAAAAAATCAAAGGTGGGTAATCGATAATGTTAGAAGACAACTTGAAGAACATTATTTTAGTTTTATCACTGATTACCAATTTATGTAAACAAAACCAATGTCTCAGCTGCTCTAAGTCATAGCTAATGTTAGCAATTAAGTCTAATGCAGAGCTATAAGAATAAGAACAAGCTATATCATCAGCATATCCTATTTGTTTACCTTTGATATCGAGGTTAAAAATTGAATTGATATAGATCAAGAAAAGGATTGGACCAAGTACTGAGCCTTGTGGAATACCAATTTTAATATCTAACGATGGGCTAAAACTATCAATAATCTTTATAACTTGTTTGCGGTTGTTTAAATAGGAAAGAAACCATTTAAGCATAAAACCTCTTATGCCCGCTTTTTCTAACTTTTGTGTTAATATCATATGGTCGACAGTATCAAACGCCTTAGTAATGTCAATAAAAATAGCAGCCGTATATTTTTTATTGTTCAGGCTTTCGTAGTTAAAGCAGCAGAACTCTAAGAGGGCATCCTCTGTTGACTTCCCAGCTCTAAACCCAAACTGATTATTACTAAAAAAAAAAGAAGATGAATCCAGGAAAGTCATTATTCTATTTTTCACTGCTTTCTCAAGGATTTTAGAAAACACTGGAAGAAGAGAGATTGGCCTATAGTTATTTAGAGTTTTACTATCACCTTTCTTTAAAACAGGTATTACTTCTACTTACAGGAAAAATACCACTGATAGATACTTTTATTAAAAATATCCGTTAAGACATCAACAATATTTAGTGAGACCTTCTTAATAAAATTGTTAGACCAAATATCTCTCGTGGACGAATTAGAATTATTTAGAGAGTCGATAATCCTAAATAATTCTAAAAAAGAAATCGGGTCATAAAAAAACTCCATTCATTGCTAAAGTAATCTTCTACACAATGATTCGACGATTCAGAGAAACCAGCACTAGAAAGAGTCTTGTAAGCCACACTTGTAAAATATTTGTTAAAAACATTAGATATTTCACTAGGATTAACTATATATTATGTCCCTGATAAGATACACAATTGAGCGGGTAGTTTTTTTATTATAAGTTCGTTAATAATTGTCCATTCTTTCCTTAAATTTCCTCTAATTAGATGCAGTTTATTGGTGTAATAATTGTCTTTGTTCACAATAACTTCCTCTGCAACTTCCTTGCACACTCTATTATAGAGAAGTCTAAGACTGATATTATTCGGTTTCTTTTTGCATTTAATATATAATTTATTCTTCTTTGAAATCTTCTTTAATAAAGTTGTAGATATCCATGGCTTAATTTTTTTAACTTTACATTGCCTTTGGGTTTCAGTAAGACATTCACTAACATGAGTTTTTAAGATATTAGCAAAGATGTTAAAAGCATTAAAGGGATTACTTTCAAGATACACATCGGTCCAACTTTCGTGTAGTAGAAGATGGTTAAGACGCTCGTAGTTCAAGTCTTTAACTTTCTCAAACCGTACAGACACATCAATTTGTTTCATATTGGCGCATAGAAAAACGAAACCAACCATACAATGATCGGTGATCTTAAAATTTGAAATGAAGCTGGTGATAGTGAGTTTAGAGCTTAGATCAAGTCTACCAGGTTTGTGTTGAAGGAGTTAATCTAGTAGGTTCTCTAAAACATGATTCCAAACCATTTGCCGCTAAGACAGATAAATAATTTAAAACAATAGCAGAATCAGATAAAATATCTAAGTTTGTATCACCAAGAATAAATAGATTCTTTGACTTTTCGTCAGACAACAGAGTAGTCAATTCTTCAACAAAAACATTTTTACTTTTTTCATGTAGCCTGTAGAAGCACATAAAAATAAACTTTCTAGACTCAATTTGGCAAGAAACTTTAACCATAACAGCACTTTTCAAGATATTGCAGCAACACTCATACTCAAACTTATCAATTATAGAGACAGGCACACCACCAGTAGCATAACAATTATTACATGTAGGATGAAATTTATAACCAGGTATACTAAAAAGATTAGCTTCAGTACCAAAAATCCATATTTCCGATAGGAAAATTAAATCAGGCTTATTCACAAACGATTCTAAATGAGTCAGAAACAGATCAAAATTTGTACGCATACTTCTAATATTTTGATGAATGATAAAAAATGTTTTCTTTGGAATTATTGAATGATAAAAACTTCTGAAAATCTCTTTATCAAAACTACAAAATTCATTACATTCTTTGAAATAACTATCCAGATTTTGAATACAATTTGAATTACATTAGATAAAAAAGAAACTAAATTAAATTGACTAAGTTTTCAATATCTTCAAAAGTACTTAATTTAAAAGATTTATCACCTTCTTGTTTTTTTTCAAAAAAATCACTCCCCTATTTACCCACAAGAACGAAAAATTATTTTCATTTTTAAATGTTTTAGCTCTATTATATATATATATATATATTGGACTATTATCAGATTTAAACCCTAAAATACTTGTACTTAACTTATTTTTCTTTTTCTTTTGTAAAACCATTTGCTTAACTTCATAGTTTTTAAATTTGACGCGTAAAATCCTCACAGTTTTTGCCCGTGTAGATGAAGGGTTAGAGTTGAGCTTATGTGCGATGTTCTTGACATAACAATGTTTTATGTCATCGGCCTTCAAATTTTCATCGATTCCCTTTTTAAATAAATTGACAGCTACGTCCAAAGCATTACTGTTGTCAACATTAGGAACACCAATAATATCAACATATTTTTGCAATGTTTTTTGTTGGAGGAAGTTCACAGTACTTTGAAGTTTATTTATACATATGTTTACACAATGTTTTATTTTCGTCTTGCAGGCAGTCAATTCTTCTTAAAGCATTAGAGTTAACTTCTTTTAGTGCAGCAATTTCATTATATAGAATGTCAAGTGTGATAGGAGTTGGTGACGTAATATTATTATCAACAGACGGAGGGGACACTAAGTTAGAGTGAGACAGATGCACTTCCTCGACAGGTGACTGGACATTTACTTTATTATGCACTTGTTTTACTTTTTGTGGAGCGGGTGGTGGTGAGCGTAAAGAATGACGCCTTTGTTTGTCACACGACACACAACGATAAGGAATGTTGTTCTTTTTCATGTATTCACCATCACTTTGCTGAAGATTTACACATTTCACCAATTCGGTCAACTCTTTGACCACACTTGCAAGGCATTTTATAAGAAAAAGTAAGAAAAGAAAGTATTTATTTTATTTTATATTAATGCAAAATGCAATTAATGCAATTCTGTCTCTGAAACTACAGGTTGTAGTCAAGTGTTGTTTCTGTGATGTTTAAATAATAAGTCTAGTTTTATTGTGAAACATTTTGCATCATGTGACAATCCCGACTGACGAAAGGCGTTTCAAAGCATTTCTTCTCCACTTCCTTCAAGACCACCTTCAATCTTTTATTTTCTGCACTGATTTCGAAAGAAATTCTTTTTATTTTCTTATTTGATTTGACACTGACAGATAGATGATTTTTAAATTTAAAAAATTACCATTCATCCAATTCTACAAAAACATACTCATATGTCACAAGGAATTAATAATTTGTTTAACTATTCCTAATTTATTTTTCCATCTTTATAAGAAAAGAAACAAATTCCCAAATTTATGTACTGTGTCCGTAGATAAGCATTTGTTTTGATCACGATTTGATTTTTCATAATATTGAAATCAATTCATAATGAAAATAATTCATAATTTTTAGAACTTTCAGATTAAGTATAATACTTCATCACTATTTTATTTTATTATAAGTCTGTTGTTAAGTCTGACTTAATAATAGACTTTGAATAATTCCAAGAGATAAATTCACTCGAACTATGTTAAAATGAGAGTCTGTAGAAATTAAAAAAAAAAGCGCCTAAGTGACATCAATTTACATAGGCAATTTCATTTTCATCTTAAATTAATGAAATATAGAAAAAGGCCTTATTAAAAGAACAAATGGTCTCCCACGCGAGGTATAAATCTTCTTCAAACAAACGTTCCCTGCCTCGGCTGGAATCGTCACGCGAGTGTCTTAATGTCAGAAAAAAAGAAAAAAAAAAACAGCAACATCGTTCTAAAGAAGACCGCGCCTCTCCAGTCCTATGTATTCGCCAAATCCTTTGACGGCTTATACTAAGACGTAACGCGTCAACGACAACAAAATTTATGACAGATTTGTAGACACTTTATCAAGCGCCTCGACTCCCAACCATTTCTCATGCAAATTTTCTGGCTCGAAATCGCTTTTTCACTCTTTTCATAAGTGAGTGATAATTTGAAAGTATTTAAGTTTTAATTGCTCATTTCGGCCGCGAATGTGAGACTGCTAGAACGAATGCATATTGAATTGTCGGCTTCCATCAACTGTCAGTTGATTAAGATGAAATGCTGTCGCATGCAGGATTCAGGTGTCACAAGAACTTTGATTTTTTATTTTTTTACTTTGTCTCAAACCCTTAGCAAGTAAATAAAGGCTGAATCAGGCTCTCCTTGGGGAGACCCAGTTGCAATAAATAAGTCAAACGCATGCGGTATAATTTGTCAAACCATTCGAAAATAAGGAACAAGAACACACCACCATGAAGCCCCTGTGATGTGATAATAAAACACTATGAAGCCGACCAGTCACTCCCTGTATTTGACTACTGCACATGTTTCACTCGGTCCGTTTTTTAAGATACACTTTCTCATTCAGAAAGAACCCCTTTTCCAGTGATACTCGTATTTAGTCAGAAAAATAAGAACATAACATCCAAGGAAGATCGGTGGCATCGTTTTCCAACCACGCGTATTACTTTTCCTGTGCGGCCAACCTGTCAACACGAATTAACGTCCCGTCATGTCGGAATTGCCTTCTGCGGTAGAAATAAAGACAGCCACTTACTCCTTTGAGAATTGGCCGCAGACTGTTTTTTCTCTATCCAACAACAACAAAAAAAAATTAATAAAAAAAATAACCAAACTTAGTGGAGCATCACCAGTATATACGAATACTTGTTCCATCCCTGACGATCATTGCTCTTCGAATCCGAGATCTCAAGAATAGACCGATTCTATTCGTCTGCTTTGACGTCTTCCTGTTACATTCGAATGCATACATACTCGTATGCATGTGTACTCGAACCGAACATGGATGAATTTTTCAAATTCGGTGAATGGATGCGCATTGAAAATATGTACGTGCGCAGCTACCAATCTTAATTAGATAATTAAGATGAATCGATGGCAAGTAGAAGGCACTCAACACGATCTGATTTGAAATTCCGGCCTAGTACGAGCACTCGTACTCGTAAGTCATTCGCTTGGATTTACACAAAGTTGAGAATGTATCTGGTAATTGGATTTTAATTTGTCGATCTTGATGTACTTTTATGTAAGCTTCTTGAGAAATATTTCACAGAGAATAAAATTTGTCATTGAACATCAGTATGCTCAATCTATTTTCGGCATTTTCAGACATTTTTTTTTTGTTTCCATTTTTTATAAGTAGAACACAGGTGAGCCACAAATAGATTGCTGAGGGTTGTAGTCTGGTATTTATTTCAATCTATGTACTTATGAAGTACATTGAAAATACGGTTGTATAATAGATACTTCAATCCCTAATAACCTGTATTGATTTAGGTGTCCATTTCCTTTGAACATATGCAAAGAGCAGGTCATTTTGTCAATGTTTTTTTTTTTTTTAAATTGTCTTTACTTACAGGACCTTACCTAACATGACTCTCTAGCTTGTGCGGTCTTTTGTCAGTTGCCTCCAGTTGTGCACACAAATTTGGCTGAGGTCCTCTTCTACTTGTGTGCGCCACCTAAGATGAGGTCGTCGTCTACCGAGTTGTCCTCTAGGTTGGAGTCGAAAGCTTTCCGCGTCGGTATCCATGCGTTCAAAATGACGTAGTCATCCAAGACAGGTTATCCGAGCTTTTCGGACGAGGTCGGCATTGATGTACTACTCGTACAGTTCGCTTTTGAAACCTTTCCTACACGGGACCGAAAATTACCCGAAAAAAATTTATTTTAAAGGGTGCGAAATCCTTATTAATCGCTTTCGTCAGTGTCGAAGCTTCTGCGCCATAAAACGGCACTGTTAAAAATCTTCTTGTTTGCTCGAGCGGAGGCTTTAATATTAAATTGCCTTCTAAGCCCAATGAAGCATAGATTAACGAGAGGGATTCCTCGCATAATTTCTGGCTGTTGTCATTATCGAGATGGATGGCGGAGTCGAGGTAGATGAAGTACGTTATAATGCAGCTTCAGTATATATTTTACCAAAGGCCACTTCTTTTTTAAACGTTTTTAAAGATGGCTTTGAGAGTGCAGCCCATGGTATGAATAGCAAGGAAAGGGAGATTCATGAATGCGTCTAAAGCGAAACCAGGCGTGCCAGGGAAAGCTCCTTTCAGCCGAAACTTACCGTTCAATAACGTATTTCTACCATACAACAGACGTTGGCCTTACCATAGCCATCTATATCCAAAGGACCCTTCTCGGTGGCAGGCCCCGAGCTGATAGCTCCTTTGCACTGCCAAAAGGCCTACAACGCCTTAGAGGCTTTTGGCATAACATATTTCGTTCATAGAAGTTTTTTTTATCCAGAATGACACCCACATGCTTAGCTTCTTTGAAGAATTGGATGATGATACCTTTAAGCACTACATTAGTCAGAATAGTCAGCTTCCTCCTTCTCGTAAATATAACATTGCTCTATGTAGTTCGTCTGTATACAAATAGTATCGATTTTTGTTCACTTACTTACGTTCGCTCATTCACGACTTACTCGAATTCCTTTGTAATTGGCGCAGTTCAGGGGATTCCCTTTCTTGAGGACCAGACAAACAATGCTCCGATTTGATGGATGCGTTGATTTATGGTCTGTATCCAATCAGCATCTGCTGCTGTCATTATCCAGGTTGAATGATTTATTCTGTGTGAAGGCACGATTTTGTCCGTCATCATGTTTAACAATCCTTACAGATTTCTGTTCAATCTTTACAGCTTTGGCATGTTCTAAGGCGTCGATCGAGCGTTTTTCATTCTTTTTCTTTTTTTCTTTTGAAGAGCTTATGTTCTTATCTTCTTTTATATCAGTAGGGCCGTGGAGTTATTTTCTACATAGGGTCACTCTATACATTTACTGTTTTTCTAAATTCGCCTATCTGCATCAGAAGCAGCCTATCTTAATGTTCTTTGGTAGTGCTGCCAGAATATTTGATGCTGGTAGTATCGAACATAGCCGCAGATTTTTATTTTTTACTTTTTTAATATAAAAGATGACAATCTCGAAAGACTCTGAGGGGTTAAAAACCCACAGTGGTGTGAAACCCTAAACGCACTAAAAACACCTCCTTAATCATAACCAATCATAGAAGGATCGACAAATGATTTTAGTCTCAATGTTCTGTTCGGTTTGATAAGGTGTTATAATTTAAATAGGTTAACGTGAGGTTTAGTTCTTCTTAACCTACGAAAAAATTATATAATTCATACATTTAAGACGTCTTCTATTTTAGTATAAATATGCATCTGCAGATGCTCATTATGAGGAATTGAGTACTTTTTAATTACTTCCGTTACAAGCCATTATTTCTAATATACCATGGAGGTTTACTAGGTTTACCCCAAAGGACTTTATTTCGAAATGTTTGTACGTACATTCGTTTTCTTTCTTTGTACATTCGTTTTCTTTGTGCAACCTCATAACCCCATATCCAAACAAGTTTTAGTGTCTGATTATATGTATAATACGATTTTAATCTTAGTGGGCACTTCTGAACTACATTCTACCAACCGCTGTATTAAAATAGGCAACTACTTGATAATTTTTAACTACAGGAATTTTCGTTATTTTTTTATTTGTAAAACTGATATGGGTGGACTTTGACTCATTAAATTTAGTTCGCTATCGTAGTTGCCAACCACATATCTCGGTAACTGAATTTTTTAGCTTTTCTGTTGCTGTAAACAGTTGATAGACGAGCAGTGTCGTGTGCAAATGTGGCTATCATCATATTATTCGCATGTTGTATATCACCAGTATATAATAAAAATAGGGTGGGTCCTAAGACATTCCCCTGTGGAAGCCCTGCTACTATAGCGAATTCTAAAGAATCTACTTGCTATGGTATATACGACTTAAGTATCTCATAGTACTGTCTAGGTACATCCTTATGAAGATTATACTCTAAACCATTATGCCAAGCTGCATCTTAAGTCTCGTCCAACGTTTAAGAACAATGTGGAACAAACTTTTCCTTCTTCTTGTGGTTTTTCTATAACAATATTTATATATGTGTATACATATATATACAATACATTTTAGAATTTAAATCGTTTACGAGTTTCTTCTTCTTTGTACCTTAATCTTCAAAATATTAGCTCGTTTGCACGTTCCTCGACATTGCACTTCTTCTGTCGCCTTCTTATAGGATGTGGGCTTACTTCTTTTAGTTCCGGATATAATGCCTCTACTCATATCGTACGTGCTCTACCACTTTCTTCGACATTCATAGTTTAACAAAGCCGATATGCTATCCCCTCTAGGTTCGTCGGAGCACTGTGTCATATCAGCTAATTTCTCGTATACTCACCACACAGTTAGAGAAAAGGTTCCTAAAAGAACCGAATGGCAATACGAGAAAAGCAATTGGAGCGGACTTAACAGCTTCTTTAGGAGTGTCAATTGGTCGTTATGTTTCCTTGATAACGACGGGAATTCCGTTGATATGATCACGGGCACTATTCTCTCTGAAATGACATCCTTTATCTCTAATCGGATGAAGAGTATCAAACCAAAAGGAAAAAGGTGTGGTACGACTCAAGCTGTAAAGAGGCTGTCAAGGTTAAGGAATAGTTTTTCCGGTCCTACAGGACCGAATCGACAGAGGAAAACCGAAAAAGGTCTAACGGGCCAGAAATTAGTGCAGCGCCTTTCTTAAGCATGTAACCAAAAATTGAAGCAAAAAATCCAATGTCTCAAGAGTAATTAAAGCTTTTTGTCGTTCGTCAAAACCATTTTCCTTTATCTTCCATCTCAATGCTAATTTATAATGACATTCCAGATGTTAGCTCTTTATTAAAGCCCTGCGCCCTTCGCAATCAGTTCAACACTTACATATTGAGCTTTGCCTCACTTGAGTGCATTCACTTTCACAAATCCACTGGTCCAGATGGTATATCTCACATTCTCAGCATTTTCGTCAATTCTACTCTTTAGGACGCGTGCCCCTGAAAAGACGAAATTTTTTCTCTCTACTACAACAGGCCCACTGCACTTACGTCAAATCTTTCCAAGGTCATGGAAACTTTGGCAAAGTATCAGCTCAAAAAATATCTCGGAACACGAAAACTTCTCAGTGAACGGCAGTGCGGTTTTAGAAACAACAAGTCCACTAATGATTCAAAAATCTACATTAAGCAAGATAGGTGTGCTTGATGTTGCAAAGGCATTGGAGAGAGTTTGGCATCAGGCTTTTTTGTCGAAAACCACCGGCTACTTGATCCACCACTACTTTCATCACCAGTGCTCCATTGAAATTGTCAGTAGCACTCCGCCTTGTACGTACTCTGAAATATTGTAATTCTTTCCTGAGCCATGTAATTATAGTGACTAGGAAATAAAGAACTCGTCAGGGCATTCCATAAGCAAGTTGTACGGCTTAGGAAAGCATCATATCACCATCAGATATTTCAGAGTACGTCCGAAAGTGGCTTGAGTGTATACTGATGAACATTCATAGTATTACGGTTAAAAGTTAGAAGGGGTGGAATGCTACTGGTAATTTCGGTGGAGCACTGGTGATGAAACAGGAGACATTATGTCTGTGTTCGAAGAATGACTGCGTAATATTGGCAACACCTATCAGAGGGGGTGAAATATTTCTTACATCGCTTGACGAAAGTTATACATTTCGTAGCATTTTTGGCGACATCGAATATGTGGTCATTCCAACGTAAGTTGTCCTTGGCACACATACCGAGAATGGAAAGTTTTTTTTTTTTTTATTATTTTTGTGACATCCAGAGCTGGCATTGCAATCCATATATGAATAATACTTGTGGGCATCCCGTTTCAGAGTCCTATTGAAAAGTATGCGTAGATTTTTTGCAGTTTTGACGTATTCAACTTTAGACCCACAGAGCATAATATCAGGAAAATAACAAAGATAACATAATGATAACAATGCATTTGGTCTTCAAATTGTTCAGGAAGAGGTCATATTTCTCACACCAATCGGAGATTTTCGTTAATTCGAGGTTGATGGAATTTGCGCAATCATAAATTAATCTAAGTGGACAGCTACGATATACTCGTAATTGTACGTCATCAGCATGCATGTGCACGGAGGAGGACAATGATATTAGGAAAGGAATTGCCATAAGAGAAAAAAAAAGCGGGCCCAGGATCGAACCTTGAGGAACCCCTCTAGAAATATAAAGAAAATCTGATAAACTATCACCAATCTATTCAGCTTATTTAGAAAATTTGAGGTATGATAGGATAAGAGTAGAAGCAGCATTTGAGAAACCAAACAAAGTACGGAGCTTATAGGACAAATTGGTGTGACCAACTATTCGAATACTTTAGAGAGGTCTAGAAGCAACAGGAAGGTGACTTTGTCATTATCTAGAGATTTCCCAACCTTCGTTATCCCTGTTATGAAACTGTGATTTTTCCTGAAACCTCATTGAAAGGTAGAAAGAAAGTTATCAGAGATTGTGTACTATGTATTGATTTGTCTCTGGAGTACTTTCTCAAATACCTTGTCTAAATAGGATAAGATAGAGATGCGATGGTAACTTTTACTATTCGGAGATATTCGCACGGGCGTAATTATTTCGCATTTCCATAGTCCTGGAGAGATACCAGCAGTTAGTATATGGTTAAATATGAAAAAAAACTGAGTGGGTAAAACGATGCAGAGTCCCATCATCATTTACCACAGTGAAATTTTGGGCAGCTGAATTTAAACGTGGCCGTAAGAGCTTGAGAGATGATGAACGTTCGGGACGTCCAAAAACTGCAACCACTGACGATAATAGAGAGAGATAATAGAGGTTATGAAAATGTCCAAAGAACGTACGTGTTACATATTAAATCAAGTTTTAGGCATGAGAAAGCTGTCCGCGCGTTGGGTGCCGCGTTTGCTCACATTAGACCAAAAACGTGTTCGAATGAACATTTCCAACGCTCTGTTGGCGCATTTTAGGCGCAATAAATCCGAGTTGTGGTGCCGATTAATTACTGTAGATAAAACTTGGATACACCATTATACGCCCGAAACAAAAATTCAGTTAAAACAGTGGACTGCAAAGGGCGAGCCGGCTCCAAAAAAAGCAAAAAAAGTTTTTTTGTCTGGGAACGTGATGGTGACTGGTTTTTGGGATAGTAAAGGAGTTATCTTAATCGATTATCTTCAAAAAGGAAAAACCATCACAGGAGCATACCACGCATCATTACTTGCCAAGCTGAAGGCAGAAATTGCGGAAAAACGGCCACATTAGCAGAGAAAGAAAATCCTGTTTCACCAAGACAACGCGCCGTCTCACACCTCAGCGGTTGCCATGGCGAAAATCCATGAATTACGGTTTGGGAAAAAATGTCTTGTGTTCGGTCGAAAACTTTTCAGACAACCCTCGTACATATATCGTCACAACCAGTGGCGTTTGATATAATGAACAAAAGACAATCAAGAATTTCGATATTAACAACGCAGGCGAACTCAACAACATTGTTATTCTTATAGCCAGGGAAACCTACGGGTACAGTATCAAGGGGTGGGAAAGCAAACTATACAAAGTTCGAATTCAATTTATTTAGACACGTTGGATCATTTACTTTAGATGAGGTCTTTCCAACTCCAAAATGTTTGAAATTTTTCCATAGATGTTTGCCCTTTAAAAGTGGGTTTATCGTATTCCTATAAAAATTTCGTTTTGCCACTTTTCTTTTATTGACTACTCGGTTTCGCAGAGACCGATATATGTAATTGCGTATGGGGATCTAGTTTGTAACACTTCCAATCATTAAAGGCAATTATTTCTTTGTTCAATGAGTAGCCGCATTTCAGAGCTAAACCACGAGCGCTGACCATGATTTAAATGCTTAACCATGGTGGGGACGTGATTATTATATAGGGCCTGTATGTTTTGGTTCAAGAACGAGAAGGAGAAAACATAAAAAACACTCTTTCCCAGTTCACATGTAGAGTATCGATCTCCAACTGACGGTAGAATTATAGAAGTCGTAGATTGGTATAGATATATATATTTATATTTTTTAAAAAAAAAAAAAAGCCTTACCTGCGGGGAATTATTTATACATTTGTTATTGTCTATTTCAAAAATGAGCGTTCTATCTATATAGAACGGTAAAGTTTAATTAGATTTCAATTAAATTAATGCTTGGAAATTTTGACTCAATAGCTTCTAAGAAATGTACTTTTAAACTTTTTTTCCTGATGTTTGATTAATCAGGATACTAAGAATGGCGTACATCAGTTGCCTCTTTCCGTAGATGTTGATGAGGCTTGAAAGTTGGTAAACTCCGTCTGCCCGCTTTCTCATATTAAGTTGATGGTTAATTGGTACTCGGAAAGCGTGGTTGTGATAATACTCTAGAGCAGCGCTCATTTTAAAGATTTGATTCACTTTAAGAATGTTTTTATCGTTGGTTTCGTTGTTCCTTCGTGACATTAGTCTAATGGCTCGATCTTGTAAGGCTTGCAGCTTATCGATGTGTATTTGTGACGCACCTCCCCACTCTAGGACTCCATACCACAACCTAGATTCCACAAGAACGTGATACACTTGGTTTTGCACGTGAGTGGTATCTTTATGTTGTGAGCAAGCTAATGCGAACAGAGAACTCCGCAGCTTGTTACGTAAATCGTTAATATGTGGTTTCCAGATGAAATGGCTGTCTATAGTGATTTGTAACTCTATAACTTCAGCTGTTAAGGGAGTGGACTTGAAGTTTTTGAGTTCTATTTGCGTCGCTGCTAGGTACTGTGTGGGCTGCGAATGTGTATGATGTGTGCTAAATTTTCGACCCATTGATAGCAAGGCCATTATCATGACACTATCTTCCCTCTGCTGCAAATTCACTTTGCATCCTTGTTGCTCACTCTATCTTCTTGTGGCAAAATGGTTGACTCATTTTGAAACAATTTAACATTGAATTAGTAAACAGAATAAATAGCGGAGGGCCAAGTTTAGACCCCTTTGCAACACCGTACTACACTTTGTTTTCATTACTGTAACAGTTTTTTTTTGTACACGAAAGTTCCTATCCATTCCGACAGCTTCCTTCTGATTCCGACGTCTTGCAACGCATCGATTAGCTTATTGTGGTCAAGAGTATCGAAAGTTTTACCAAAATCTAAAAATAGAACTATACTACGTGATAGCGTTTGTTTAGACTTGAGTTGACTAAATCTGCAAAGTCACCAAGAAATCGGCTTGTACTTTTCCCTTTTTGAAATCCTACTGTCGTATGCGGAATATTTTATGGTTTTCGATAAATTTCTATATACGGTCATCTATGATCTAATAATCTTCTCTATTGCCGGCAGTATTGAAATTGGTCGATAGTTTGACGTTGCAGTTTTCGAACTTCCCTTGTAGATTATAATCGCTCCTTTTAACTTCTTTCGTACCGTTGACGTATCGAATCTTAGGTTCACTAGTTTCGTGATTATCGGAGCAAAGATATTTGCATTTCTTTTCAAATCTCTTTGGCTCGGATTCCATCTGCTCCAGGTTCAATAAATTCATAATCTCAGCACATTCTATTTTGCTCAAATATATTGAGTTGCGTAGTGTTGGATTTTGCTGGGTGGATGTTACCATACTGCATGAGTGGATAAGAGATAATGCTTGCAGCGAGAAGAGATGTCCAAAATCGTTTGCTAGAAGTGTAGAGCTACTCGAACTCGGTGAAACATTTTTCGTAATAATTTCATCAATAGACAGCTTACTTCTACCCAATATTTCTTTAATCAAGTCCATGTTTTTTTTTTAGGGTCACATTATATTTGTTCGAACTTTAGTTGACCTGATTGCGTAATGTTTTGTAGGTACTCTGCTTCATATATTATGTTGTTCCGGTTGTTCTTCCACAAGCGGTAAAGTCTATCTCTTTCCTAAAAGCACTCTATGATATTTCTGGTAATCCATGCAGTATTCTTTCGGCGAGTTCTTTTTTACTTAATAAATGTTGAATGTTTCATATATGTCGAGACACCAATAACATCAGCCTTCAAACAGATCACGAAATTCGTCAATTTTTGGGAACAAACTTTCAGCTTTTATGTGCCATACTAAATCAACCTGTTGTTCGCTAAGGACATTCAACATTTAACGTAAATTCGCGTTGTTACTCCGTCTCGTGAAACTCACACGACTACAATTTGATTGCATAGCGATCATAAATTAGTAGAAATAATGGAAACAACCGAGAGAGAATTTCCTCGAAGAAAAACAACGATAAATGAAGATGATCGAAATTTACAAATTTTAATAAATTATGAATTAAGGAGTATTAAGAAAAAGAATAATAATAATAAATAATAAGTTGCACTCTTCATCTTTGACGGCTGGCAATGTCGTTGAGGGTGACAATGTTTTCTTTGTTGACAGCTTCTCCATCTGATTGTCTTCTAAGTGCCTGTTTACATTGGCGACGGGATGAAAGTCCTCACCATGAACGTCGTGTTCACATTTTCATGGGGTTGAAAGACTTTTTAACAAGTGGAACACCTGAATCGGAGCATTTTTATTTTTTTAAATTTGAACAGTTCGCCTGAACTTCTTCTTTCCTATTCTACATACTTCTATCCTCATCAACGATCAAAACTAAAATGAAAAAATATGTCAAAAATGGAACGATATGGAAAAAAACGACGTGCTTCACATATCCTCTTCCCACTTCAATAAAAAGCGTTCCCTCACTTTCGGACAAGCTTCCTGCCGCGCCAATGTGAACAGGCACAATGGATTTCCGGTGGAAGTAACCCTTCTTCTTCCCACTTCAATAAAAAGCGTTCCCTCTCTTTCGGACAATCTTCCTGCCCGCACCAATATGAACAGGCACTAACAAGCACTCGACCGCGATGGTGGTGGAAGTGTACTGGCTTCCCAATCGGACGGTTTAGCGGGGTTCAATACCAGCAGTGCGCCCGAAAGACATTTTTTTGAGGCAACTAAAATCTCGTGAGATGATGGTTGCCTAAAATACAGCAACAAGTTAATTTACACTAATAATTTAGTCTCCTCATTAAATGTTGGATGACACCCACGAGCCCAAACATTTTTCCCTCAGTCTCTATCTAATTTTCCAAAAAACTTAACACCTGCTCCGGCATTTTAAGAGTAGTAGTACCTCTTGAGGGTTAAGTTCTCTTTAAAAAAAAAACAGATTTGAGAAAATAGTGTAAATTATCTTTGGTTTTTGTAAATGTAGTGCCGCGTGGTGTACGAGTATACTGCTTTTCGCTTTAGTAACACTCTCGCGCAGGTACACCGGCGAATTAGTATTTAACCCGGCGGCGTCTCGCCTAAGTCTAATTGTTTACAATACCTTCCGATGTTTAGCAATAGAGGTAAGAACACCGTTTCTCTCGTGTGCAGATTGAAATTGAATTGTAATGGCAATGGTGATACTTAAAATATCTTTAATTTGCTGCGGTTTGATATTAATGACAGGACAGACGTGATTAAAATAAGATTTAACGCACCGCGAGATACATTTTTATTCTCAAATTATTCGGCCGCACGTACTGTTTCAGCTATTTGCGACCGGAAATCACTGAACTCGTTGGCATTATTTTGGATATTAATTTGAGTTTTGTTAACCTCTGCTAGCGATGATTTTATTACACTCAGATCTTGTTGCATTGTATTGAGTTCACTTTGACATCCCAGATCACTGCGTCCACAGATTGGCCTATTATGATATCCTCTATTTAGAACTCATCTATAATGCCGCAATTTGTGCGGAATGCGGCTACGTCTTTAGGTGAGCTAGCAGCTATGTCCGCCTTTCCTGGCTAGTTCGCCTGTTTTTTTTATTGCCTTCATATCCGCTGTGTACTGGCACCCAAATCAGATGACCTTTATTTGTGGTGGCCGCTAGTTGTAGGAGTTGAAATCAATATCTGACCAGTTTTGTTTTTCTTTCAAAGGCATTAATTGCAAGTAGGGTTGCTCTGCTGTCGGAGAGAATATAAATACTTTTGTTTATTATATGTATGTCTGTTTAGATTCTCTCGAAAGCAAAGCTCTATTGCATGGTGAGAGATATATAAATTCAATATAAAATAAGACACTTGAAGCTAATACTAATGTCTATGATATTAGCCTTAGTTAATAGATAATTTTATGCAATTAGTGCTTAAATATGATATCGGGCATATGCTTGCCACGGGTAGCTCGAATGAAGCGCAGTCGGGAACTCCAATTTTCGACAACTTTATCGAGCAAATGGAGCCGTATATCAGCAATAACACGGCGAATGTTGACTTCATATCGGCATAGACTAGTGACTTCACATACCCCCAAAGAAAGTAATCTAAATGTGTGAGATCACAGGATCGCGAAGGTCAGTTAACAGGTCTATTACGCGAAATTATGCACTCAGCAAATGTTTCCCGCAATAAATTTATGGTGTCGCGCGCCGTGTAGCATTTTGCGCCACCTTGTTGAAACCAAAGCTCTGTCACGTTAATGTCATTCAACTGAGGAACAAAGAAGTCAGAAATTATGTTTCTATAGCGCTTTACATTGACAGTAACATTCTGGCCGGCATCGTCCTTAAAGAAATATGGACCGATGATTCCATCAGCCCATAAAGTGCAACAAACATTGAGTTTTGATGGTTGTAATGACGTCTCGATAAAGGCTTCTGGGTTTTCTCCACTCCAAATTCGGCAATTTTGCTTTTTTACATATCCATTTAACCAAAAATGGGCCTCATCGGAGAACAAAATTTTGCGTTAAAAATGAGGATCAAGCTGAGTCATGTTTTTGGCCCATTCACCGAACCTACGACGCGTATAGTGGTCACGCGGTTTCAAATCTTGCACAAGCTGCATCTTATAAGCTTTTAAGCCCAGATCTTTCCGTAAAATCTTCGACAAAGTGGATGGGCATAGCTCCAATTGCTATGCACGATGGCGAATCGACTCCTTCGGATTCTCCTCAACACTGCGCTCGATAACGGCAATAACTTCTTCTGTTCGTACTGTTTGTCGTCTCTGGAGATGCGTACGTGGTGCGAAAACGATTAATCGTGTTCCGAATAACTTGCCCAGATGGACGATTATGTCGACCGTAAAATGGACCGTAAGTTTGGCAAACCGAAGCATGGTTTCCAAAATAAGTTTGCATAATTTGCACGCGCTTTTCTGGCGTTAATCGATTCATCATAAAATGGCAAAACGTACTAACGACAAGTCAACTTTCAACTGTCAAATTGACAATCTTCAGAAACAGTGTTGCCAGTTTAGAAACCAAACCTCTAAAAAAATACTCTTTCATTTGTTTTGGATTCATCTGTATACCATACATGTGAGTCCTTGCAAAATGTTGGTTTTTCTTGTTCCCAGTTAAGACGGTCTGGAAATGTAACCTTAAAGTTGTGCCGAAAGTTATATCGTGGTAGACATCTGTCTATTAAGTGTATTCCAAGTAGTTCGTTTTTTTTTTTCAAATTCACGAAGAATTGCAGCATGAACTAGCTTGGAATTGGATTCATATTCTATGATGAGCATGAGCTCATCTTTTTCGTATTCACCCGAATAGATATTCGATTCGATTTACTTCCGTTAATCAAACCACAACAAACCACAAATATTTTGCCTGTTCTCAATTTTTCTTAAAATGACGGCAACTAGCCTCTGATGTTATTCCATAAATATTCATTTATCTTAAGACCGTCAAAATATTCTACATCCAATGCACTCTAATTACCAGGACAAAGAGAAAATACGCCACTAAATCATAAGGCGTGTTTTTATAGCTTTTTAATTCAATTGAATGCGAGCCGTAATGTGTGCCATAGCCAAAAATAACTTTCATTCTGGCTGCACTAGGAAGTTCGAAGAAATCCCATAAAACAAACCAAAAGAGAAAATACAAAATATCTCCTGTAAAGGAAAGACGAATACTTCAAATTCCTTAGCCTACGAATCAATTGAGTATGGAGACCGTTAATGTTGACATAAAAATTTAATTGCTGCACTAAATGCAACTGTCACTCGATTTCCTCTCGGTTTGCATGTTGCCGAAAATTCCCAGAAACCTTTCATACAACTCCTTCTACAATACAAAGACTGAGCACTAATTTCCACTTTCACCCTCTTTTAATTTTTCCATGCAGGTGATAGTTTTCGTTCGGATTATGGTTCATCCCTTAGTGATCGTCAAAATGGATCGCGGAAACCACGACGGAATAGGACGACTTTCACCAGCGGCCAGCTGACAGCTCTTGAGAAGGTATTCGAAAGAACCCATTATCCAGATGCCTTTGTACGGGAGGAACTAGCCAACAAAGTAGGCCTTAGCGAAGCTAGAGTTCAAGTGAGTTCCTTAATATTTGTACGCATATCTCCTCAGCTTTTCTAACTAGATTATATTTCTTTCCATCCGAGTAGGTATGGTTTCAAAATCGTCGAGCAAAATTCCGACGTAATGAAAGACGGTCTGTGGGAGCAACAACACCACAGCCAGTGCCTCCCATAACGACGGCGCATAAAATGGATAAAACGCCAGCGTTGTTTCACCAACAAATGGAACTACCGCATCATCCGTACCACTTGGGATTCGCAGGAATGGGAATGTACACATCAAAGAGCTACAACAATACGTATAGTAGTTTCGGGTCAGCAGACTCTGGAAATGCAGGATGTTCCTTCCTTACACCATCCAATTACTGTGGTCCTTCTTCTTATCAACACGGGTATGCGTCCTTTCGATACAAAAGCCAAGGATTTCCCTCCATATGACGTGATTAGGAATACGAGTAGGTTTTAGGTAAACAAGCGTCAGTATCATCGGTAGATTTTAGATAAATTAATTTATTTTGTAATAAAAAAAAGTATTGTAACTTAATAAAATACGAATAAGTAATTTAAGAAGACGTGATGGATATTTTTGTACGAGTAGTATTCTTCTAAATTTGCATAAAATAACAATATGGAGGAGAAATGTTGAGGCACCTTTTCCAATTTGGTTTTAAATGTTTGGCAAATATAATGCTTAAAATATGCAGGAGTTATGAAGGTGCTGAGTAATAACGACTTGGACAGCCCTATTGATAAGCTACAAGTGGTGCTCAATTTACGAGAATTTAATTATATAACAATGTTATGACATTCTGTTATGATCAACAGTTTTTCGGTAATCATAAAAACGCAGGAGAAACAAAATAACGCCCGAGTTCACACGGCGCGTTTCCAAAGACCAGAGAGTGTGAGATCTTCTTACTATGTGAATGTGCCAAACTAAACTCAGAGTAGGCGAATTGATCAGTGCCTCTATTAACCGTATTTAATGGAAAGAGAGGAAGCCTGTGCATTCGTCAGTTTCGACCCATTAGCTCTCTTGTTGCTTGCAAAATCGATGTACCCTGATTCCCAGCATAGGAGCATTTCATATCTCGTTTAGAGGTTTCTTGAATTTTCATCCAAAGAGAGTTAAAACCATTGCCTGACTGTCTAGCAAATAATTTCCTGGCGATAATGCCAGTTACTTCGACTTGGAAAAAGTGTGTCCATCCTTAATTCAGAAAGGGCGATGAACTCCTAGATTTTGACTGAAAATCTAGTGCCAGTGAGCACTTTGGGACCACCGGTGTAGAAGGTAAATTCCAAAATATTGATAATTTATCTATTAACCGGCTCACATATGCCAGGAATTTCCAAAGAAATCTCTTATCAGAGAGCAAGATTATGTTGCGGAATCGGAACTCAAACAAAGGAAAGGAAACTGTTGCGTAACTGGAAAACGGAAAACTGTTAATTAAAACGTACAAAAGAAAGAGGTAGTCGTCTTCATTATAAACCAATTAGCAGCAATGCCTGTATATATCCATATACATATATGTACTTATGTCTCGATGTTTACAACTATCCCCCTTTTTTGGAAATTATTTCTCACCTAGTGGGTGGCCTCAGCTGAAGAGGTTATCATAGTCGCTGCCCTGATGTCATCTAGCATATTCTTGTTCTCCTTACTGTTTAATCTATGTATCTACATATTGTATGCATGCCTTGTTTCATCATTGGTTGGTAGAGGGCAAAGCTTCGTAATTGGTCGCTTGATTTATTACTGCTGGGTTTTTAGTTTTGCGACTCTTGTAACGTTGTCCGTTCTAGGGTATGTCTTCACAATACGGCCTAAACCTAGATGGTCTTCCAGCGATCAAAATATCCCTGTGTGTCTGTGGTCAGATCTTTTCTGAAACAGTGCAAAGTTCTTCGCCGATTAGAAAGTGTACTGAAGTAAGTGTGTGAAAGTCGTCTGGGTTTTCTGAGAGGGGACAGAGGGATCTCCATTTGAGACACGCTTCGATCTCAGTCAAAAAGTGACGAGCTCGTCAAAGGTAAGTGTCCCTTCACCGACGATCCTTTTGAAGTGGCGCTTGACACTCTTCATTCATCCCTTCCACAATCCCCCAAATGGGGTAAAGCTTGTGGAATAAAATTCCACTTGGTTAGTGCATCGCTATGGTCTCAGCAACCTCCTTCCAATTGTATTCGGCTTTGTCCTTCAGGCAATACAATTCTCTTTCGGCTCCCACGAAATTGATTTCGCAGTCACTGTAGATCTGACCACAGTCGCCTCGCCGAGCTACTAATCGCCGGAAGGCATTCAGGGAGGTTTGCGTTGTTGTTACGAGTAAGTCCGTCGCGGCTTCCAGATGAATTGCCTTTGTAGAAGGGCACACGAAGACAACAATATAGCCCTTAAGCATCTTGGCTCCTCGACCTTCCAAGACCGGATATTGAGTGCACCCGCGTTGTCTACTCCTATATGGTAGGATGGACTTTATGTGGTTTTCCATTACCTGCTGGGCGGCTTTACTTCGGTAACGACGATATATGCCGCAGCTGTTGATGAATTTTTTGACGGCTATTTTCGTCCTCAGTATCTCAAGCAATGTTTTTTTATGTGTATCGCGTAATACTAGGGTGGTGAAATGGTGTCTCATTTCCACGGTATTGAGTAACCACCCACCCTGCCCCCTCCCCACACACTTTAAGGCTATAAATGAACGGACTTAGCGATGCCATTCCTCTAAGCTTTGCTTATCCCCTCTATGTCCACGTACGAAATATTTTACGGGCGCTCCTAATTCTTATGGGTCAATGGTCTCATTTTGTTTTAAAGAACTTAACACTCAAGTGAGTATGAATAGACTTAAAGTGTCCGAGGTTATTCCGTGTGCTATGCATAAAGCACACTATAATCCTGGTCACTCTAAATAACTGATCGCAAAAATTGCGGACCATTCCACCACAAACTCGTTCCTATCTGGTTGCTAATGGAGTTTGCCTCATGACAAAAAATCCAGTTATGGTAGAACCTGTCCAGATATATAATTTTCCGTCATCCCTTTTCACGACTCGAGTCACGTAATGGTGAATTTTTGCTGCACCACTCCGCACAGTTATCAAAGGTAATTAGTCAATGGGGTCTCGACTCAGGGGGTTAACGGCAAAGATATAATTCCCGATAAGCAATTCGGTTTTAAGGCGAGGTAAACTGGTGCCTGATATCCAATGGAATAAAAGCAAAAAGCAGTGTACTGGGACTTGTCTGGTTGACTTGGAAAAGGCCTTGGACACTGTATGGCTAGAGCGACTTTTCTACAGGTTGACCAGACTGGGCATCAGTAAACCACTTTTGAATATTCTTCATAATATGCTCACCAACAGACAGTTCTATTGGAACATTTCACATTAAAAACGGTCTGCAATAAGGTCCGATTAATTCGCCGATTTTATTCAACATTTACACAAGCGATTTGATAGGTTCACTTCGTACCTATCAGCGTACGCAGACGACTTGATAGCGTACAGAACAGGTCCAAAAGTCGAGGTCATTAACGTGCTTTTGCAAAGCGCCTACGAACAAATTAGGCGATTTTGGCAAATCAAAACCACTGAAACCAATTTATTTAGAACGCTGTTGTCTGGTGCAGAAAGAATTGGCGAAAATGCTCGATCATTGGACAAAACGCCCAGTCACTTGCTGGTCGAAATGTAGTCAGATACCTTGCGATCTGGGTAGACCAATATCTATATTTCAACAAGAATGTAAGTGCTGCTCTGGCCAGAGCCAAAGGTGCTTTTGCCCTTACAAAGGGACTGTTTTATAGCAGCCAACTCGATGCGAGGGTGAAAGTTATCTGCTACATGGCCCTCATCCGGCCCATGCTGGTATATGGGTGTCCCGTGTGGTTCAACGTGAGAGCAAGCTTAATGGAAAAGATTTGGGTGTTTGAAAAGGCGTGCCTCAGGATTTGTCTTCATAACTTTGTCTATATAACCAAGATTGGTTTGCGGTGCCGCTAATCTTCCACATAGCTCATGCAGAGACATTGCACACGGCAGTATTAAACGTCTCAGGCTTAGTAGCGCGTCAGAATATTTGGATTCCTTCATCGTTTCCTTCAAGTCCGGGTTGGTCTAGTCAGAAGGCAAAGTGGGCCCTTCAAGATAATTTGTAGTGCGTTGAGTTTCAACACCATTCGTTGCATCGTAATATCCTAACTAATATATAGAACACTGATCACACACATAGTAAAAAAGTTCTACTTATTTGAAAACTTGCTGATGAAATCTCACGCTGCTAATATCGATTTGTTCTTACAGATGAACAAGGACTTAGTGACTAGATCTGGTAACGATAGCTGGCCGAATCCCTCTTTTATCACTTGCGCGTATCCAAGCGCTTGACCTCATGACCGGCGGATGATGGAATCCCTCGCTGGATGTGTCTTTGTATTTCTTGTGTCGCAGAATTACTTCCTCCAATTTGTGTCACCATTGTTGTAAGTACTTTACGAGTATGTACTTGCGCACACTATGTATTCATAGATTCACTATGTTCGCGACTCTTTCGAACAGGAGATCGTACCGAATATAAGACAACTGTTGCAGACCAGGAGTTCAAACAAAGGAAAGCAAACTGATGCGAATCCGGAAAACTGTAACTTAAAACGAATTGAAGAAAGAGCTAGCCCTTCTCATTATAAACCAATTAGCAATAATGCCTGTTTACTTCGTATATACGAGGGGCGTTCAACATATTCTCGGTATCGGGGTGAAGCTGTGGTTGTATATATAAATTGACTTGTTTATCAAGTAATACTATTATTTTAGTGCATTCATGTAAAAATGTGATTATTAATTCGCGTTTTATCTCTAGTTCAACAGAATCATAATGGCAACTGAGACGATGATGGTGAAAATTGAGCATCGCGCTGTAATTAAATTTCTCACTAAGCAAGGAAAAAGTCAAAAAACTATTCATGAAGAGATGGTGGCTGTTTACCAGGGTTCCGCACCTTCATTATCATCTGTGCAAAAGTGGTCAAGTGAGTTCAAGAGAGGCAGAGAGAGCATTGAAGACGACCCCCGCTCCGGCGCCCCGGCTACTTTTTGTACGGGAGAAAGCATCAAAGAAGTCGAAAAATTTGTTCTTGAGGATGCCCGAATAAAGGTGAAAATGATGGCAGAGATCACCAAGCTTTCAATTGGTACCATTCACACCATTCTTCATGACCATCTTAACCTTTCAAAGGTCAGTGCAAGGTGGGTGCCACGAATGCTCACAGCGCCTCAGAAAAAAGTGAGAATCGCATGCTGTAGAGAACTTTTGGAGATGTGTAGTGAGAACGCGGACGGTGTTATGGATCTATTTGTTACTGGGGACGAAACATGGGTCCACCACTATGACCCTGAAAGCAAACAAGAGTCCATGCAGTGGCATAAAAAAGGAACAGACCCCACGAACAGAAGTTCAAAGTTACTCCGTCTGCCGGGAAGCTCATGGCCACAGTTTTTTGGGACTCAAAGGGAATCTTGCTCATTGAGTACAAAAAAAAGGTGAAACCATCAACGGCACATCCTACGCTTCCACTTTGCATAATATGCGGGAGGAAATTAAAAAGAAAAGACGGGGTAAACTCGCAGCGGGTGTGTTGCTTCTTCATGACAACGCTCCTGATCACACGGCGCGAGTTTCCAAGGCTGCTGCGCGAGATTGTGGTTTCGAAGAAATCCAACACCCACCCTATAGTCCAGACCTTGCCCCTAGTGATTAATTCCTGTTTCCGGATTTGAAAAAATGTCTTCGTGGAAAAAGATTTTCGGATGATGAAGAACTCAAGTCGGCAATAAATGGGTATTTTACAGAGAAAGAGGAAATTTATTTTTTTGAGGGTTTAAAAAAGCTTATCTCAAGATGTAACAAATGCATTGATGTTAGGGGAGATTATATTGAAAAATAAAAACAATTTAAATTGAATTCGCATTTTCCTTCATATCGATACCGAGAATATATTGAACGCCCCTCGTATGTACAATGTACATATATATGTTTTCCACTTTTTTAGGAATTTTTTCTCCCCTGGTGGGTAGCTGCAACTCGTTCTCATATGGTGCCTTCCATAGGAACACCAAAATCAAATGCCACCTTAGGCGAGAAGACTATGGATGCATATCAATAAATTATTGCTCTAATAGGTACCACCCCGCAATCTTCTCAAATTCAAATGATGAAAATGTATTAATTAATTTTTAATTAAATAATGCTGATGCATATCGGAAACGGAAAAGCGAGGAAGAAGTATTTTTATCTTCCTCCTTGACATAACCAAAGGCGCTGTCTGTCAGTTCAAATTGTGGTGCAGCATGTGTGCTGCAGCTCTGCAGCGTTGCTGTTTGTGTTGCAGTATCTGGCTGTCCGACTTAATTAACTAAAAGCGATATAAGTTTATATTTCGGGGTGAATGTATTTTCAGAATAAAATTCAAAGTATTAATTGAAATGCTTACGATTGTAGATTTGTTTCTAACTCGGTGGAATTAAGCAGTGTCGATAGGTTTTTTTTTCTGTCATTGTTACTGATGTTTTTTTTGTCGCCCACTCTCTCTTAAACGAACTAAAATTAAGACACTTAGATTACCTTAGATTCGAGTAGTGTCTTCATTGAGGTGCACTTTGATCTGTTGTAAGTCAGTTGTAATACCACAGAGAAAGCGTGGGAGGGCATCGCCTTCTAGAACAAAAAAGATTTCTTAATGAATTTGTCAAGGTCGGTGATCTTTTTAGATTTTAACGTCGTAATTGCCCAAAGAAATTGCCCAACCAGGTCAAGACAGAGCAGTTGCTAGGTAATACTCAACAACTGCGTGACTTTGGAGATGGCTCTTCTCTTGAGGTGGATCAGTTCTCATTTTTGTTTTTTTGGCGCAGAATAAGACCCCAACAGGCCCCTCGTGTAGAACTACAGCCATTATAGTGTGAAAATTTGAACTGGCTGCTGTTCAATTTTTTGTTTTGACTCAGAATATGACCCCGACAGACTCCTCGTTTAGAAACTACTTCCATTGTAGTGTGGAGGTTTGAACTGGCTGCTGTCCAAGTTTTTTTTTTGGCGCAGAATATGACCAGCACAGGCTCCTCGTTTAGAAACTACAGCCATTGTAGAGTGGAAGTTTGAACCGTATGATTTGAAATTTTTTTTTGTGTTTTTTTTTGTTGTTTTAGATTTAGATTTTTATTGATAGATTTAAAAAGTACTTAACAGTTTTTATAATTTCTGCGAAGCCATAGAAGTAAGCTTAAAGTGACAGATTTGAGTATTCAAAAAATTTAAGGTGATTTCATAAACAGAAAAAAATTAACTACATTAGATTAATAAGAAGTTTTTTATGGTTTTTTTTCTAATTTTAAAATTTTCTAGGTTTACTATTTCTCGAAGTAATTCGTTGATTGTTGAAGGACCGTTGTCATCTACCATACGAATTGCAATTTCCGGGCAATTGAATTATACTTTGGGTACGTCTCCTGGTGTTGATTGCGTGATCAATTATTCAAATGAAACCTTTATCGTTGAAGTGGTCCTGTATTAGTGTCATCTTGAAGATATTCTCGACCTGAATGTTCTTTCATCGTTCCGTGAGTAACTCAGGTTTATTTGTCTAACTGCTGAATTTTGAAGCCTTTGTAACTTATTTATGCGGGTTGTTGCTGTGTTGGCCCAAGCAAGTATGCCATATCGTAACTTCGACTCGAATAATGAATAGTATACTTGATTTGAAATGGGCTAGTACGTATAAAACATTCTCCAGATCATTACGCAGCTTGTGAATGTGCTTGTTCCATAGAAAATTACAGTCAATGATATGTTCAATATATTTGTAGCTTTCTACTAACTCAACAGTGTTGTTTGCAGTGTTCGGTCAGGCATCGTTTCTAAAACATAATTTACTCTGCGCTGGTTTGAATTATGGACTCCGGATGTGCATTATCTTGGTTCTTGAAGCATTGATAATAAAGCCGTTGTCGTGGCACCATTTTACTGCAGCATCGAATTTCTCCTGCATCGCCGTATCCAATGACCTGTGACTGACCACAATCGCCAAATCGTCAGCAAAGGCCATTGAGATGCTCTGCTTGAAGATACGAAGTAGCTCATTCTTGTATAGGATGAAGACAATCGGTCCTAGTTTTGATCCCTGAGGGATTCCAAACTGCAGCTTCTTTTTAATATTCATCTCGTCTTTAATCTTGACGCAAAAACAATCCTTAAAGCAGTTAGCCATTACTCCACGTATACCAATCTATTCTAGCGCTTCTAATAGCTTCCCATGTTTAAGAGTGTTTTACTGGAGTCGATGAACATGACCAGGATATGGTGGCTTTTATTTAAACTAAGGTTGGTGGTTCTTGAAGAGCGAGAGAAATTAAGCCTGCTATACAAATAAAGAATATACAGTTTCTAGCCTTGATATACTGTTGCAAATTACAACCTAGTAAATCGATAGAGTATTCGGAGATATGCTCATATCTACGAATGCCATAAATGTAACGCACCACATCATTAAAAGCCATTTGTAATTTACGCTGAGATAATGAGTCAAGCACATGTTATGAGAGGTAATATTAATGTTATTACCAGCTTTCGTAGTGTTTTAATCGGAGTGAAATATGCGCTAAACAACAACTTGCGAAGGCATCCGTAGATACAACCAATGACCACGTTGGTGTGATTGTGACCAGATTGATTTCGCGTTTTTGTATAGCCAAGACTAGCTAGTGGTTGATTCTACGACTTTGACTTTATTATTATTAAGATCTAAGTCTGGTAGAAGATTTGAATTCAATTTTTTCTTGGATATTGGAATTAGTTAAGATTTTTCCGGATTTAGTAATAACCCATTTGATACTGGTCAAGAATATATGCGTTTTAATTCATCGTTAATAAGAAAAGCGAGTTCATTAAGGTTAGAGTACGGTTTCGTTAGGTGTAGTTGAACATCATCTGCATATAGGTGTACTGAAGAGTGTCCGCACACTGATGCACAGGTCATTTATGAACATGCAGAAGAGAATCGGTCCCAATATTGAGCCCCGTGGAACACCTTGTTTGATTTCCACTAATGAAGAACTACGTTCACCCGAAACAACCCTTTGCGACCTACAGGAAAGAAAACTACTCAGTAATTTCACTGCCTTCTGGAAGGCCTTCAAGAAATCCAGCAAACAAAGAAATGAAACATGACCCCTGTCGAAATCTTATCTTATTTCTTCAAGTAAATTGACCATGGCTGTGGAACAGCTGTGATGTGTTAGCTCTAAAACCTGATTGCTGAGCACTCAGTAACTTATTGAATGACAAGTGCTTCGTAATTTTTTTTGCTATTATTTTCTCGAAAGCCTTAGACAAGCTAATCCGTCTAAAATCGGCAGGAGATGCTGGATAGGTTTTCTTTGCGATAGGCAAAACTCTCGCAATTTTCCAGAACTGAGGAAACATTGATTTTACTATGCACCAGTTGATTACATGTGTGAGATGAGGTACAATTTGTGGTAAGATAAGTTTAATAAAGCATACTGTTACGCCATCTTCACCTATGGAGTCAGATTAGATAGCTGTTAAGGTTTGGATAATTTCGTCTTCTGTGACTATTACAAAATCTTCCAGTCTTGGCATTACTTCCTCCTTCATTTATACTGGAATCATCTCCCAGAAACGCAAGATTTAGTTCATCGGGATCGAGAACACATTTAGAGTTGTCGTTACTACTAGATACTCGTATACCAATTTTACGCAAGTTACTCCAAAGTTTCTTTGTAGCGAGGGATATATTTCGTTTAGAGGCGAAAAAGTCTTTCTTTGAAGTACGTACAGCTAAGGTGGCGTAGTTACGTGCCGCTTTATACGAAGACCATTTATCATTAGATGGTCTATGATCTATGGGTTAAGTACTTACTATAGGGTCATCGGATGTTGTTAAAAAATCTTTGTAGTATAGAGTTGGATAATGAAGTGATCGATGATACCACTCTCGGTGACAGCAGACTTAATTTGTCTGTCTACTCTGCTTATAAGAATGTGGTCAATTGTTGATTTCGTACCATTTTTAGGATCTGTTCAGTAATGATATTTATAAGTCTTAATGATGCTAACATTTCTAGATAATCTTTTACATAGTTTGAGTTTGGATCACGAATATTAATATTCATATCCCCATCACTGTAATTGCTTCATTTCTTACTATTGGTACTAAATTAATCCCAATTTCATCGATAAATGCTTTTTGAATAAAACCTGGTGGTCTGTATCCAACTCCAACAACGTACTGTGTAGTATATCTCTCATTAAAGCTCATTTTTATATTTTCATATGATTTAGTCTAGATTGTTCCGGACATCTCTGATTGCTTCTGTTTGAAACTTCCTTCTCCATGCCATCTACAATATTTGATAAAAATCCTTTTCCTCATCTTTTATATTTGTTTATACCATAACAATGATTTTTAAAGCACTTAAAAGTGACTAATAAAGGGTTTTCCAATAATGACTTGACAACTTTTTTTTAAAATAAAACGCAAACCATTTGAGATATTTCAAAAACTTTATTATCGACTTGAAGTACAATGAAAACATTTATGAATGGAACTGGACTTCGTTCATATGGCCACCGCGGGCACGTTTGCAGCGGTCGATTCGTTGGACCCAGTTTTCAACGACTCGGCCACACATTTCGGCCAAAACGGCCGCTATTTCGCGTTCAAAGTTGGCTCTGAGCTCTTCCAACGTCGTCGGCGTGTTGGCATATACCAATGAATTAACGTAGCCCTCACCATACTTACTCTTCAATAAATGGATTCTAGCGTGTGTTGTGTGGCTTGTGGCATCATCTTGTTGAAACCATATATCGTCCAAGTCCATATCCTCCAATTCAGGCCAAAAATAATCGGTGATCATGGCGCGATAACGCTGACCATTCACAGTAACGTAACGATCGTTATCGTCGACGAAAAAATATGGCCCAATAACGCCGCCGGCATGCAAACCGCACCAAACAGTTATTTTTTGTGGATGAAGTGGTGATTCATGAAGCATATGTGGATTTTCACCCGACCAATAATGCATATTTTGCTTACTGACGAACCCATTGAGCCAAAAATGAACTTCCTCACTGAAAATGATTTTGCGATGAAATTCATCATCTTGGCGCATCTTTTCCAGAACCCAATCGGAGAACGTACGTCGCTTCAAATGGTCCATCGGCTTCAATTCTTGAGTCAGCTTGATCTTGCATGGGTGTAAAGCAAGATGCTTACGCAAAATACGCCATAATGTGGTCTGAGCGATGCCCAATTCTTGAGAACGCCGTGGAATTGACTGATTTGGATCGTTTGCTACGGACGCCTGAACGGCAACGATATTTTCTACACTTCGACCAACTCGTTGTCTCACTGACACGGCAATATCACACAGCGAACATGTTTGATGATTAGTGAAAGAGTGCGTTCACAAATTAAATTCAAAGTTGCCAAGTGCCTATTAGAAAACCCTTTATTAGTTTTTAATTCATTAACGTTAAGACCTTGTATTACCCTACAATCTAAGTTGACCAATAATTCATCATTGTTAACATATGGGTTATTCATTTTTGATAGAACAGTTTTGCGTTTCTCCTTTTTCAGTGCCTGTTTACATTGGCGACGGGATGAAAGTCCTCACCATGAACGTCGTGTTCACATTGTGATTCAAGTACATATTCATAAATAAAGGGTTACAAATTCTATTTCGTTCTAATATAAAGCGGCTGTAAGTATGGCCTGCTTGCTCTATTACGTTATACTACTAAATGCCACACGGCTGGATAACATGGATGAACTGCTCTTGATCACGGAGCACTATATTGCTGTTACATTGACAGTTGTCACTTAATCTAAATAAATATCTTAAGACTACTACTTAAATCTAAGAGGGACACAAGAGTAAGAGAGAACAAATGCATACCAGTATGCTATTGCTCATCCTCAACAAAGTGTCACGAAACCTATGAACTTAACATCAGTCTTGTTATACGAGTATGTATGTATATATCACAGAGGTTATTTATTTATTTTTTGTAAGCATAAACAAAGCAAAACATTCGAGAAAACGGAACGAAGTAGTTAATAAATAAAATTTATATTGATTACATATTAATGATAAAGCAAAGAAACCGAGGACGAATTGTGCTGTATTTAAGAATGAAATTAATTAGTAAAACGAAGGAAAGTTTTGTACTCTCTATCATGTCAATTATTTTATAACTATTTCGCATTTTATGATGATGTGAGAAGTGGTAACGAGAATAGCAGCAATAAGTTACATTAGTCAGATAGCCTCGATTTTGGCCAGGTATGGCCTTTAAATAAAAGGATGGAGGTATAACACCGGATGTCGTTTCGAATTCCAAGGATGTGACGCTTACTGGTGAAGGATAGATTTCGTTTGACCAGCTAGTGTGGCCTCGGGAGAGGGGAATTTCCCGTATGAGGTCGTTGTCAACGTTATTAACATTGGTGGAGAATTTTATCATGAGTGGAACAACGTAATTAATAAACGGCGTGACATTAGTTTCATTATAAATGAATAAGTTGGACTGCCTTTTATTTCTTGATGTGAAGTTTTTACCAGAACAAAGTCGAAGAATCTTTCTTTCAAGAACCTCAAAGTCCCTAGCTATGGAAGGCGAGATATTGAACCATATCGGGAATGCGTAGGTCATTACGGGTCGGACGAGTGTTTTGTATAGAAGGAGTTTAGTTCTTTTGTGTAAGAAGCTATTATTTAGTAAGGGCATGAGTAAGTTGGATACTTTTCGTGTCTTTCCAAGAGTGGCTTTGGCATGTTTATTAAATTTAAAAAGGTGATTGAAGTGCACACCCAGATATTTAATCTTAGTTTTATTCTGTATTATGCAGCAGTCTAATCGCAATGCTAGGTCTCTGCTTTCTCTAACCATGCCCTCAGGTCCTTTACCGCTGGCATTCTTGAAACAAATCAGCTCGTATTTAGATTTATTAATTCTAATGCCCCAAGTTTTATAGTAATCATTGATGATCCGAAGATGGTTTTCTAGGGAACGGCAAGCGTGGATGGGGAAGGAGTCGCTGGCGTAGACGATGGTGTCGTCGGCATAAAGTAGCCCTGTTGTAGACAGGCTGTTATTATTGAGAGAATGTGGGAAGTCGAAAAGGAATATATTATAGAGAGAGAGGCCAAGGATAGAGGCCTGTGGGACACCACTGTCACAGACGCTGATATGGGATTTAGTGCCTTGGATTTTAACGAAGAAGGATCTATTGGTAAGAAAGCTATCCAGAAGATAGATAATATCTTGAGGAAAGTTTAGCTGCGATATTTTAAAAAGGAGACCGTCTCTCCAGATGCTATCGAATGCTTTTTCGACATCTAGCGCACAGGCAACGGTGCGTTTTTTTTGTCTGAGGTTGAGTGTGATGTCATTGTGGAATTTCAGGAGAGCATGCACAGTAGAGTGTTCTTTACGAAAGCCAAATTGGTGGTCTGGGATAAAATCGATGGGGTTATCCTCAGGGATAACGGGAGGTTTTCATATTTTTTACGGGAGGGTATGTCCCTGGAGGTGTGCATCGCTACAGTTCGGTTAAGGGAATCGGAAAAAATATCAATGTATCTGTCAATTTCTGAGTTAGATAAGTTGCAGTACTCGGGGGGAGAGCTTTGTCTGAGAATGGAATCAAGATCTTCGTTGAAGTTGTCCCAGTTGGTATCTTTAAATGACTGGTAGGTATTTAAATCACATAAGACAATTTCTGAACTTTCGATACTGATTTGAAGACAAAGAGGGAAGTGTTCCGTGAAGGTCGGGAGAGATGTTACGGAATAATTTTGATTGAAATGATTTAGAAGGTTATTGGATACCAGGAAGTGATCAAGAAAAGAGGAACTTCTTGGGAAGGTGGGGGAGAATGTAGTTAGATTAGTCAAAGATGGATTATGGTTTTCAAACCAGTTTTCGAGACTGGAGCCATTAATGTTATACCTAGTGTCTCCCCAATTGGGGCTTCTGGCATTTAGGTCTCCCCCTAGGATAGCACCATCAAAAGTTCCTCTATTAAGGGGATAGTTGCGACGATTAGTAGGTATGTACTCGTAAATAGAACCAATGAGGAGGTTTTTTTGGACATTTTTATTTTGGATTTTGATGCTGAGAAGGATGGAAGGAAAGAGGTTGGAGCTCCAATGAACGGGGTTCGTAGTCAATGTTTTTTTTTTATGGCTATAGCGACACCTTGCTGGGTGTTGTTAGGGATAAATTTATATGTGTCCAGATTAACACACATTCTGGAACTCAGGTGTGTCTCCTGGATGAATGCAATCTCAATATTGTTGGCTAACAGAATTTTCTGTAATTCAATTCTTCTGCTGTGCTCTATCAATGACGAGATATTGAAGGACAGGAATTTTATGGTCATGATTAATTCTGACTTAACATGATTTGATTGACAAGGTCGAGGTAGGCTAATCTCTTTTGGAAGACGGAGTCAAAATTGTCTAGATTTTGTATGAACTTATCAATTTTCCCCAGGAGGGCATTTATTTCCATCCCGAAAAGGTCTTTGGATAATTCAAAAAACTTGTTCATGGAGTTACTGCTCGTTTTGTGAAGGGAGTTAACATCACAAGGGGGATCCGTGGATTGGTGGAAGAGACTAGCATAGGAGATTTTTGGTGAGGTGAAAGAAGAAGCATGGATAAGATTTTTCAAGTCTTTAGTCTTTTCCCTATTATCTCGTGCTCTTTGGAAGGCTTTCCTCCTCTGGAATTCATACTCTATGAAGGCTGTACAGCCCCTATAGTTAGCAGCGTGATCTCCCCCGCAGTTGACACAGATTGGCTTTGAACCTTCTCCCTTGCTGTTGGAGCAGCATCCGGGCTCATGTGAGTTATTACATTTAACACACTTGTAATTATTGGCACAGTTTTTGGCCAGGTGTCCAAATTTTTGGCAGCGTCTACATTGTAGGGCTCCATTGTTACTTTTGGGTTTCTCCTAAATTATTTGTGTATTAAATAAATATTTGATCTTTAGAAGATCATCAGGGGAGGTGCCCGGGAGGAGCTTGACGAGGAAGAGGTTATAGGAGATATTTTCTCGTCTAGAGCGTTCGGTGGAGAATCTCAGAACTTTGTCAACATTAGGGTTGAGAGCCCTGAGTTCCTCAAGAATTTCTTCTTTCTGGTAGTCAAGGGATAAGCCTCTTAGAATTAGGTTAATAGCCTTGTCCTCCTTCAGAGTGAAGGAGTAAGCACTCACCTCTTTATTCTTTCTGAGCACCTCCATCAGCCCCAGATGTACGTCCCGGTCCCTGACGTGAATTATACTACTACTGCCTCGGTTTACTACTTTAAATTCAATATTTTTAGCTCGAAGGTCACGCGTAAGTTTACGGATATCAATATTTGACATGATAATTGGAGGACAAAACTTACCCTTAGCCAGTTTTTGGACTTGGTTTAGATTTGATTCCTTTGGAGGTATGATGGTTGATGGCTTGTTGGTAGTATCTGCTTTATGCTGTAGAGATCCTTGTTGAGTAGGGATTGGATTGGGGTGATTACTCTTTGATGATGGGTGTCCAGAATCAGGTTCACGAGTTAATATCCCTACACTCCGAATGCTGATATCCTGTAGTAGGGCAAATTGGTTACCATGGAGTGGTGTAATATGCTCCTTTGTGGTGATAGTCAATACGTTTCCAGCTCTATGCCTTTTGCTTGGTGTGCGCCATTCATTAGGTGGTGATATATCCATATTGTCAATTTGAGTGTTAGGTGTTGCGGTTTTCACTGAAAATGTTTCTGTGTTGTGAGCATTAACATCGTCGTTAAGGTGATGCAGCTTCAAAAGTTGTTGTGCTGCTTCCAGTTTTTTCTGGTTACTGCGTGGTGAGGATGAGGAAGGTTTATTTTTTGGTTTCAAATAATCATTGGCCTTCATTTAGAGGCATGCTGAGAATGCGTCCCCTACGATGGTATGCACAGCACACTTTTAACAAAAAAAAAATTACGGATAAATTGTCGCTTTATTTTAAATTTAAAGTAATGGAATTAAATTCAATAAAAAAAAAAATAGAAAAACAAAAATAAGAAAGAAAAAAATCTTAAAGCAAAATTGCAATTAAAAAGTCGTTAAAAGATCGTTAGATCGTTGTCTGACAAACACGTCTGTACACTATGAAATACACAAACGAACCTCACATTGTGATGGGGTTGAAAGACTTTTTGACAAGTGGAACACTTGAATCGGAGCATTTTTAATTTTTAAATTTGCGCAACTGGCCTGAAACATATTTACCTTTTTTCCTATTCTTCACACTTCCTTTCTCATCAACGATCAAAACTAAAATGAACAAATATGTCAGAAGTGGAACGATATGGAAAAAAAACGATGTGTTGCACCCGAGAATCCACTTTAGAAATGGATTCTCGGTGGAAGTAACACTTTTTCTTCCCACTTCAATAAAAAGCGTTCTCTCTCTTTCGGACAATCTTCCTGTCCGCGGCAATGTGAACAGGCACATACACATTGTTGTGTACTCTCCTGTACTCTTCAACAAAATCAACAGTTTTCTTGGTTTGCCTACTCTTTTGTCATCCATAGTAGGTGCTTATTTTGCCTTGTCAGCTGATTATTTATGTATTCGTATCCATTGGCATTAAAAAAGGGGTGGTGCGCCTAAACTTATGTTATCTTTGTTGGTGTTTTGCACTATGCGAACAGCGTCATCTATATTTGATTAGCAGAAGATCTGGATATTTGAATAGCAGAAGCCTCAACCATTGGTGAATGGAATCGAATTTTCTGGCAAAATGGAATATTGTATGGAACGCTGGACGGCACAAGTTAGGGGAAAATAAATGTCAGCATCCTCAAAATATGCAACTCAGTTCTGAAGTGGAATTTGAAGTATGATTAACAACATCTAGCGACCAGAACTGAAACATCCTCGGATGCCACACTGAATAACACACTAGAATGGGAAGGGACACTTTCGTTATTTGAACTGAGAAGCTCATCTGAGTCGTGAACACCCTGTAGTGTCCATCCAAACGCTGTTTCAACCGCTCGTTATCTATCTGTGAGACCAATCCTTTTGCCAATGACAATGCTCCAGTAAAAAAACCCGCTCCAATAAGTACGATCAATTTAATCATCGTCTTGGAGTTGAATTGACTTCGCAATGACAATTTGATTTTCTGGAACTTGTCAAACGGTTTTGCTTACTTTGATCCGAAAGAAATGATGGCCAAATCAATCATGCCTGCTATCCTAAGTTCTAGCTTCCTCGCCAAGTCCTCTCGTATATATGTAAATTGGTTTCCTCCGTTGATTATACATAGCTCGTATAGCAACCTTTGTTTTGGGTGCGCACAATATACACGGCGCGTTTTTCAAAAAAAAAAAACCCTTTGTTTTGCTTATTGCTTTTGCTCCTCGGTCGTGCTGTCGCTGTTGACATATTTTCTTCTGAACGAGAACGCTAGATTGCACATTGATGACATGTGATTGCCCTTGCACTTTTCACATATAAATGAATTGCTACTTCTGTAGTCCTTCGCTGCATGACCAAGTTTCGCACAACCCAAACATCTTCCTCCTTTTCTGAGTATGTTTTTTTTCTCCTCTAAGGTCATCTTTCTATCGCAGTCTTTCGCAGTGTGTAATGGTGATTGACAAAAAAAACATGTGCGTGTCTCACTCATTGTGACAAGGTTCGATGCTGTTGTTGGATGGTGGGTATGCGATTTGGATTTGGGATCTGTTATACCAATTTCACTTCTGTCCTGGGCATGCGATTTGGATTTGGGATGTGTTATACCAATTTCACTTCTGTCCAAGAATTCGATTTCCCGTTTCAGAGACCGAAGAAAGCCTTTCTCCTCGTCGCCGCAAACAGCTGAAGAAAAAGATGACTATGCAGACTCTCTGCATGTTCCTCCTGTCGATGATAATCTACGGGCAGAGATTTTGGTTGACAACGGAGAAGCACTGATGTTAACATAACTGAGTAATGTGACGACGGTACCTGCAGAGCGATGACCGAACGGGGCCAGCAATCACAGATCCATATATGCTGCGCAATCCGTTTATGTCAGGGCTGTCTAGCACTCGCATTCATAGACATGTTACCTGTTCTGTCTGGAACTGGATCGGAATTCACTTTTTGACGCAGCCTCGCTAATCGTGTGTTCAGGCGTGCAAGTACATCCACGGCCTGATTCTGATAATCTCCTACTTTATTCTGGGAATCATCAGCTTTAATAAGCGCTTTGTTTTGGATGTCCTCGTTCACCGGGTCAAGATTGTCGTGCGCCGCTTTCAATCGTTGTATATGAAATTTATTTATTGATCGATTTCGATGCATACTCGCCGATTGCTGGTATAAGAAGAGAATTAAATGTTTCCTTGAAATCTAATGGCTGAGTTCGAAAATCAATATAGTCGCTGTACATCCGTCTCTCGCCATCTACATTTGAGGATTTAATTCAACAACGTCCAATCACTTAAGCTTCCTTTCCAAAAATATTTCAATATTAGAGCAAGGATATAACAAAGCTGCTGGCGCAGACGGACTCCATGCTGGGTTATTTAAAGCAGCTTTAAATGAAGTAGTTGAGGGAATGCACCAGATCATTTGTAAGACATGACAATGTAATCTTAGCATCATTTGTCCGATCCACAAGAAAGGAGATCTTTTTGATTATGCCAACTTTAGTGGAATAAGCCTCCTAAACATCACCTCCAAGAAAGGTTTTAGAAGAGGCAATGCGTTGTCATGTCATAGCCAACAAAAGATGCACGATCTTTTATAACTCCGCTAGTATATTAATTGCATATGCTGATGACAGGGATGTGATTGGAAGAATACAGCGAGCTGCCAATTAAGCTTTCGTGAGTGACAAAAAAAGTACATACTGTCATCAGAAAATGACTCACACCGCTGACATTATGACCAGAACGTCACCATTGGCAGTTATAACTTCCGATTTAGTTAAGGACTTCGTCTAACTTAGGTCTGAAGCTACAAGCAGCAAAGAAATCAGCGCAGAAATCAGATGCAGAATTACTCTTACTAATGGATCCCAAGTTTAGTTTTCTTCTTTGGGAGAGAGCTGGATAAGTACAGAGTTCATGCAGCTTGTGCAGAAGTCGTTTGTGAAAACGTCAAGCCTTGCCTATAAGGCAGTGTCCAGTGATGACACCTACTATAGCGGAGAAATACTTAATATTTAGGAAGATCAAACTCTTAGAGCAATTCATCAATTCAATCCAGTTGGATATGTTGACCCAACAGTCAACACCTAAGGTTTGTTCTTCAACAGCATCCAGCTCTAATTCTAGTTTGCATGTAGCGATTGGTATGCCGATGATACCTTTTTCAGTTAGGATAGGTAGAGTGGTTCCAATTTTGACGAGTTCGTCGGATATAATAATTCCCTAGAATATCTCTGTGACCCGTGACCAAACATAGGTGGATGCTGAACTGCTCTAACATCTTCCTGAGAGATGTTCGGCAGTCAAGGGAGGTTTTATAAGATAGTGAGACCGAATTCAGGGATTTTATAGCGGCCTAACTATACGAAAAGATGCGGGAATCTTTTGCAGATATCACATTTTCCTTCAGCCACGACAGGACATCTTTAATAGCCAAACATTTCCACCTGGAACACGCTACAGTGGTATGGTAGGCTTAAGTTAAGCTTATCTGCCATCAACCCTTGGATGTCTTGTCATGGATCCATCTTGGCAAAACTGGATTGACTTGTCGTCCATGGAAGCATCTTCCTCCCAGAAAGATCTAGACGAGACGCTTACATAAAAGTCCTTCTCAAACCAATGTTGCGCCATAGTATAATCGATGTTCTCTGAAAGGAGTCCTAGTGTGTTAAGAACATTAGCGTGGCCAAATAATTTATTTGTCCACTGTGTAGTCATTACTTGAGATAGGGTCCATATTTGAAATTTTATATTTCCTGGAAAAGAGTACTAGCTCAGTTTTTTGGGGGTTTACTCCCAATCGACAACGATCCGCCCAACAGGTTAATTTGTTAACATTTTGCTGCCCCAGTTCTTTAATGGTGTTGAGATGTTGTCCTAAGATAGCTATAGCAAGTCATCCCTATCACCCATCCACCCTGCTTCCACCCGCTTCCAGGTACGAGTATATCAACAGTTCATTGACCACTAAGTTCCAGAGAAGGGATAAAAGATCACTGCCTTGCGGCGTACCTCTGCGGTCACATCTTTTATCAGAAGCCTCACTCAGTTTGGTGTTGATAATGCTACTATTTAGGATAAGACTGATCAACTCCCCAAGTTAGTCATCTACCTTCAGAGTTGACTGTACAGTTGGATTGCGGATGTGTTGCCGTTGTTAAAGGCACCTTCTGTCCAGAAACGTGACCATTGTGTACTCTCTATAACGTAGGGGTCGTTATATGTGGCTAGCCAATGCGGGCAGAGCCGTTGAGTAGTAGACAGAAATAATCAGTCAGTGATTCTAGAGTGTTCAGAAGGAAGGATGATAGGCTTATAGGTCTGAGGTCCTTTGGGACGTTATGAGAACATATTCCGGTTTTAGTAACGAAAACTACATGAACTTCTCTAAATGACAAGGGATTGTGGACCATTTCTACTCAGCTCTTCATGATATTCTCTAGCAGTGGTAGGATGATATCTGAGGACATTTGTAGCTCGGCAGATATTATACCGTCCGGACCAGCAGACTTGTATGGTTCGAACCTATGCATCGCCCAGAGGAGCTTGTTTCTTGTGATCAGACCGTGCATTTTAGTCGCGGTACCGGTAGTCCTAAGTTTATTACTGGCCGTGAATAGGGAGCTACCTGGAAAGTGGATGTCCAGTAGCAGGATTAGTGATTTAGCATTTGAGGTCATCTAAGAGCCATGGGTTTTTTCAAACAGCTAGGCGTCGTACGATTGATGGGGAGGATATTTTCTAGCCTCGGAGGTTTCTGCCTTCTCTCGTAAGATTGAATTGGCTTTATACAAGACCCTTTTCACCCTGGTCCTGTTCTATGGCACAGAGGATTGGACCTTACGAAAAGCGGATAAAAAGCACTTGGCCATTTTGAGAGACGTAGGGAGAGGGGGTCAACCACGAATTGGAGAGGGTGCGAGAGTATAGTCACATGAATCTAGTCAAACGTCCACGGACCCAATGCCTGAGGTGGTTGGGCCATGTTGACAAAGCGGACTGCACAGCTCCGGCCCAAAGAGTCTTTGAGTCTAATCGAAAGGGACGGCGCAGCAAAGTACAACCGTATCTTAGGTTGCCCACACAAGTACAACCGTCCGGCACTGGACACAGACGGCGGGTGATCGTACTAGCTGGAGAGACTTGTTGGTCGTGGACCAGGTTCAGTCAGGACAATAGCACCACCTAAGTAAGTAAGTAAATGATGGTTTGGCTCATATCTTATTGAGAGTACTTTGGTTACGATCTCCAGCTTGTTCGGGTGGGCGAAGTCATCCCTGACAGTCATAGAAAACGGCCCACAGTTTGGGTGAATCAAATTATCGGCGTCGTTGAAGTATCCTGTTGCTTTTCTTGGTGTTGTATATCAAGCCATTTCTACCTCATCCTCGTGGCTTACAATATGCTGCTGTTGAACTGTCGCTATTAATTGCGGTCGCTCGCTACTTAGATTCTATTCACAAGCAGCATAGTTCCATGGACACTTGGTTATAGATGCATTCACCTCTGTATATATTTAGTGGAATTAGAGATCACACCTATCGCGTTGCACCATTTTATTACTGTTTGGAAAAGCGGAAAAGAGATGTTCAGATAATGGATGGCAGCGAAGTGAAGACAGCGAAGGGAAGACAGCTAAGGGAAGACAGCGAAGGGAAGACATTGCTAAAGTTGTTGTAGCAATGTCATTAGCTGAGGTAATCACTTTAGATTTGAGAGCATAAGAATCAACTGAGAAGTGTCGACACTCAAATTCATTGACTTTTCTAAAATTCGTTAAACTGTGGTGATTTGTATGCTTAAAATCGTAAGAATGTGACAGAAACGTTGGAAATTGATGATAGTTAAGGAGTTTTTGTTTTTTCAGAAACCTTGTTTTCATGAAAATTCTAAAATTGACTTGTTCTAACCAGTATACGAATGCAGTTACCAGGGTCAGTACCTCGCTAATAAAGCATTGTTATACGACTTAACGTCAGGCGACCTCAATTTACTTTAATCTCTCCCAAAGGCGATGCTACCAGGAAGCCGTCCGTAAATGTGCTAGGATTCACAAGGCGATCATAAATAAAAGACTTATGGATCGACGATGGCTGAAACATGAGAGGATTAGAGTTCAATACAGCCCTGATGATATGTACCATCAACGAGAAAAAATCCGAACGCAAACGAGCTACCTAAACGCGCATAAAGTTGATACAATCGAATGTAAAAAAGATGTATTATGCAGAAAATGAAAACATGAACATAATGCCATGGAACCAAAAATAACAACGTTCTCAACTATGTACATAGCCAGTACTGATAAATTGCAAAAAAAAAAAACCAACGACGCACAATTTAATTTTGCAAATTCAGAACTCTGTGCAAGTTGGGTCATTGGACACCGGCAGACGCTTTTTTTATATGAAGTTGCAGCGGAAATTGAATTAAAATTTTCGTGTATAAATTGATCAAGCGGCAGCCGAGGAAATCAGTTCACTTTCTCAACGTGTTCGAAGTACAATTCCTCAGCTTAACAACGATGAATCCTGTTCGTATTGCTTTAACAGTTTTGGCAATTGCCACAGTGGCTTATACCGCCCATTCACCTACTGGATATGCTACTGGTACTGGTACTGGCTATGGTACTGGAACTGGATACTCTAATGGAGCAGCTGACGGAATGCATGGTATGATTGGTAGTGTGGCCAGTAAAGTAGCTGCTCTAAATCCAGCCAATTGGTTGCCAAAGATCTCCGGGCAAGTTCCAAATTTGGAAAGCATCTCTTTACGTAGCTTGTCTACTATGCCAGTGCATGCTGCTACAGCCTTGTTTGACGCCATTTGTAAGGAATTATAATTAATTTCCAATGGTAAGAAGACAGCCTTATTAAAATGTTTCTTTTTTACAGACCAGCACAGCAATCTTAGCCCATTCAACAGGGGTTCCCACTATGTTCCCAATGTTGAACAGATGAAAATGTGTTTGATCACCAAAAATGGCAATATCTCAGTCCCAATTAAAGAAGCCTCCAGCTTGAAGAACTCTCCTCAAATGGAAACCGATGAATTGACAATCTTCATCACTGGATTGCCTTCGAACTCTGATAATGAAAATGATGCCGTTTCCGAATTAGTTGAAGCATACCGTGAACGTTATCAGATTGAAGAAAACAATAAGGTTTCCGCTGACCCTTGGGATCAACAGGCATCTGGAAGCCTCATCGTAAGTCATTTGAATCATCTTCTTATCTTAATTGGATTCTATGGGTTTGTTTTCAAATAGGTCATTGAATTGGGTAATAAATTTGATTCCTTCAAGAAATGGGCTACCCTTGATATTGAAGCCACTGGCTGTGCCATTGGTAATGCTATCGTCGAAATTGAAAACTCTGTCAATAACGCCAAGAATTTACGCATTCACTTGATTGGTCACGGTGTTAGTGCTCATGTTGCTGGAGTTGCTGCTGAACAATATTCCAAAGTAACTGGAAAACAATTGGACCGAGTAACTGGATTGGATCCCTCAAGGATCTTCCCAAAAATCCAAAATGTCCAATCTGAATTAAACCGTGGTGTAGCCGACCAAGTTGATGTCATTCATACTACCTCTTCCGGAGATGGATCTACTCGTAAATCGAATGGTGATGCTGATTTCTACCCAGAAGGACCAGCTTCAAATGCACCTGGATCTCTGAATGTTTTTGATGCTTCATTGAGATCTGTCCAATATTGGGCTGAAACTGTTAGGCCGGGTGGTGAGAGGAACTTCATGGCAGTTGAATGCAGATCATGGAAGGATTACGAACAAAAACATTGCCAAGGTCGTCGCGTAAAAATGGGTTTCCAAGCACCAAACAATGCTAAGGGAAATTTCATCTTAAAAGTGAACCCAAGGGCTCCTTATGGCAGGAATGCTAGGAATACCATCAACAACAGAAACCGCAGACCATCTTACTAAAGATGAGGTTGTCGACCAGTGAATTTTTCATGTTGTCTAGTTTAAAAGTTGTAGCTTTCATCAGAAAGAATAAAAAGAAATTAATTTTTTGAAGCAAATATTTTTGAGTTTGAATATTGGTTTGGTGTCGGTTCTTAGGTTAATGACTGGAGCCCGTAGTTTTCTATTATTCCGCTCTTTTGTTTAGATATAATCTGCTCAAGCAATTGGTTTCAGAAGCAAATTATTAGGACAAGGCATTGTTTGCAGCGATATCTTCTCATAGCTTATCAGGAAAATGTATGTTTACTTCCCTTAAGGAAACTGCATCGACAAATGACTGCCAGTACTCACAAGGGTTATCCCCTTTCTGGAAACTTGGTCAGCTGTGCTGTTGCGCGATGATTGTTTTTGACAAATGGAACTTCTTTGCCATTTGGCTTTCAGTGAAGATCCTTCTCCGTATTAAAATTCATTTTAAGCAGAAAATGAGTTCTTAACCGCTATACCGATGGGTACTAACGGGCATTTGTAAAACCAGGATACATATCGTGCAACACTGAATGATAGGATGACAGCTGAAATGATGCCTGCTGTTTACACGTACCAGCAATTCTTATATATTTTTTAAAATGCATTTAAATGCCGGTCTGCAACCGTTTGGCCTGTCAAGCGCATACTCTAAAGTTGGGGTATTAAGCCCCGGAGATTCGGTTCATCAAAGTCCTTACTCTTGTGTCTTCGAGTGAGCTTAATGACAAAACGGTGAGCTATTATAAGGTTCACCAAGGCATCTGACTACATTTCGACAGACAATATAAGAAGTATGGTTCACGGCTTCTGAAAGTTGGTTTTCAATAAATAATCATCCCAATATCGCTTTATGTATGTCAATGACCTCAATCTTTGGGCCTGATCTGCATGCGAACAGATCGTCTCCATACCGTACGTAATGAGAGGTGATCCCAGAATATCGCTTATGTATGTAAATATTGAGGATGATTGGCTATCTGGCTGCCACTTTTTGTGATGAGCTGTCTGCCTGTTAAAAAGGGGGGTCTCCGCAGAATTACACAGGCTACGTCTTTCAATGTCGTAGTCTGATAATAACCGGCGCTAGAATAAAGCTGGTCTTATGTAAAAGAACATCAGATTGGAATAACTGATGTATGTATATAGAATTTGATTAGGACAATATTTGAAAGATAAGTGGCTAATTGATACAAGGGCTCTTATTCGTAGGCCGGCAAGGGCTTAATTCTGTATCATTCGACTCAGGAGCCCCTGGAATTTCGGTTCCAGCCTGATTTGTAGATTTGTAGATGTATGCCCCCTTGTGGAAGCGTTGTGGTGGCTTTAGTTTAAACGTAAACAGGGTGCCATGGCCCTGATATTGGCGGTGGTTTTAGGTAAGCCTCACCTAGTAGTATTAGTAGTTGCAAACTTTATTGATCAAAATATAATTTTACATAATTGGATAACTAAGTTTAATATGGTTTGGCCAAAGGCCGTCTACCAGATAGACAATTTATAAATTTAACTACTTAATATGCTAGTTGGTATTTAATTAAAAGTCCATCTATTATCGTATCTCATTTAGGATGGGACATCTGGCAATGAAGTGGTATATGTATATTTTCTCTTTCCTGTCGGCTACAAAGGTCACATAGAATTGGTAGATCCGGTCGATGGGGAATGTAATTTGGGTTGATAATTTCGCCCCTTAATTTAAATATTACGTTTATCATTTTTAGTGGAAAACGGCTTTGGAAGTACGTATTTTCCTTAAGGTCAAAGTTCAGTTGGCTGTATATCATTCGATGTTGTGAGGACTGTGTTTTAAATTTTTTATAAGAAGCTTACCCTTTCGAGAATATTACTAAACATATTCTTCAAGTTCATGGTATTTGTATCGGATGGGATACGGAATTTTTACCATGTTTCCTCTGGTCGCAAGTGTGTGCTTCAGTACTTGTTTAGGCAACCTTGCTTCATCCATTTCCATTACTTTTACAACATATTCAAAGTGCATCTTGATGGTGTCTAGGAACAATGGTGGTACTGTTTCTGAATGTAGTATATAGTTGGGCGTGCAGGCTGTCAACCGAAAAGCTCGTTTTAAGAAATACCTCAGAAATGTTTCCACTACTTCAAATGTGCAATATCCCCAGACTTGAGCACCGTAGAGCAATATTGATGCAGCAGTTGTACGAAAAATTTTCATTTTTGAACTATATTCGATAAAAACGTTATTTATGCAGCGGCTCCAAACGGAAGAAATGGCACTTTTTGCTTCAGCCAGTTTGCATTGAAACTGTCTTCTCATATTAAGGTTCGCCGTGAGTAAAACCACTCAGTACCTGTACTCTCGAACTATTGCAACATTTTCTCCTTGGTACTTCCATTTTTCGTTGCGTGAATATTTTCCACCCCCATCCCTGAAGATCATCATTTTAGATTTTTCTACATTAACGGAGAAATTCCAGAGTCTACAGTATCTTTCAAGACGGTTTATCATAAACTGCATTCCTTCAACAGATTCAGATAGAAAAACTATATCATCCGCAAAAATTAGACAAATCTGTTTCCAAACAGAATTCCTCCTCAGATTTCTTCCACGATATCATTTATAAACAAAATGAAAAGAACTGAGCTTAAAACGCATCCTTGTTTCACTCCCATTTGCGTTGTGAATTCTTCTGATACAAACTCACCATCCCACACATAAGCTATATTGTTTTCATACATAGCCTTTAATATACATATAATTTTGCGTGAAATTCCTAACTTGTACAGCTTGTAAAAAAGAGCTTCACGTGCGATCAAGCCAAAAGCAGCACGAAAATCGACGAAAAATGCAAACAGTTTTTTTTTCCTTTTTTTTTTAATTATTGGCAATATTTATCAGTGTGAATAATTGATCCAAAGTAGAATAACTTCTCCTGAACCCTGATGTGTTCAAGAAGGAGATTCCTCTGTAATTTTTAGGACTATCATATGATTATTTTTTTTAGGGGATAGATGATCGCTCTCTTGAAGCATGCAGGAACATTTGCCGTCTTAAATATTCTATTATATTCTCTTGTTAGTGCTTCAAGAAATTCCATAGAACAATTTTTGTAGAATTCAGCTGGAACGCGGTCGTCTACTGGAGCTTTTCCCACTTTTGCTTTCTGTATTACATTCTGAACTTCATAAATTGTAAATGGTGCATCTAAAAGTCGTCAGTAAAAAGTGGTGCTGCGTAGTGTGGAAGCGGGGAGAATTGTGGGGCATTAAGTAGGTTATAAAAGTAGTTTCGAAGTCCAAATGCTTGATATGCTGACGAAATTTGATTGATGCTTCTGTTTATAACTTTAGCTGCTTTCCAGAAATCTGCTGATGATCTTGATGAGTTCAAAACGGCTATATTTTGTTGCTCAAGCTGTTTTTAAAGAATGTTGTGTTGTGTTGCCTTAGAAAGTTTAGAAGCCCAAAAGATTTGTTCCTGGCGCTGCGGCACTCAGTATCAAACCACGCTTGCTTGTATTTAGTCCTACGTTTTACTTCGTTACTTACTGGAACAGCTTCAGTTATAATTTGAGTAAGATCCTCAATATGTAAAAGATTATTCTTTGATTTTCGTCTTGTAAGTCCCTCATTCAAATTATTCTGGAAAACTGGTTTCATTTTATCATTCCAAGCCAGTTTTGGCAACAGACCAAGTTGTTTGGCGTTGATCATACCCTCTCTACCCGAAATTATACAAAAGATTTCCAAAGGCATGTGATCAGAAAAAAGTCTTGTAGCTATGCTGAAGTCTTTCAGAATTGTGTTCCACTTTCCAGACACAAAACAATAGTCTACGGCTGAGTACGCCGTACCACGTACATACGTATACTCGCCACTTAGGTCCCCTTGACAAATTCCATTCAGAACTCTTTCGTCCAACGAATCGGCCACATCCAATATCTTTGCGCCTTTCGCATCACATACTCCGTCCTTTGATCTGCGAGCTGGATTTATAACAGCTAATGCGTCTCCACTTACAAAATTATTCTGCGACAATCCGATCCGTGAGTTAAAATCGCCGACAAGCATTACATCCACTGATTCTAAATCCTGCAGTGTATCACATAGCCGGTTATAATCTCTCATTCAGTTTAAACAATTAAGGTATATAGGTACAATATAAAAAGACGATTCTTTGATTTGTATTTCTAGAATATCCATTTCATTAATCCGCTTAAAATTTGAGGCACCTGCTTTAAAATCCTTACGATAACCGAACAATTCACCTCCGCTTCCTCTTCCATACACATTTGATTTAACTGCTGAATTCCATTTTAAGCCTCACCTTCGACCAAAGTGAAAGTCTAGCTTTTTTTTTTTTTTTTTTTATAATGAGCGCGCGCTCAAGGGGTTTGAGTACCCTTAAGGTGATTGTACACAGCGCGGGCAAGGGAAATTTAGGGAGGAAGAAAAGAGAGGTACCGATGTACATTGTTTTTAAATGTTTGCAAGTTATAACGACTAGGAAATACAGAGATCGGCAGGGCATTCCATAAGCGAGATGTACGGCTTAGGAACGAATCACGATATTTTAGAGTACGTCCGAAAATGGGCTTGAGGGTATACTGATGAGCATTCATAGCGAGACGGGTGTTACGGTTGAAAGTTTGAATGGGCGGAATGCTACTGGCGATTTCAGTGGAGCACTGGTGGTGGAAGTAGCGATAAAACAAAGTGAGACACGAGACATTTCGTCAGTGTTCGAGGGTGTCCATTGATTGACTGATATTAGTATCGTCAATAAGTTTTATCGCACGGTTTTGAATCCTATCTAGCAGGTGCAGAGATGTTTTAGGAGCACCTGACCAGATGTCCGATGACTTCGAATTGGTACTGGTCTAAATGGGTTTTCCCCATGATGATCGAAAGATCGAGAACGGTGATTATTCCCCATTGTAGATCAGTTTGGGGATTGACGCACTTAAATGTCGATATGAACGTAGGGGCTCCGTGAAATAAGGCCATGCGGCAGGTGCCCACATAAAACCCTAGAGACGTTCTTTTTGTTGTAGAGAATGCATTGTACATCAGTAATTTTCTTATGCCTAGCCTGTTCATTGCATTGTTTCTTGCTTTTATTGCATTGAATAACATATGCCAGCTTAGACGTCACATGTTAGATATTAAGCTCTGTCTTGAAGCCGAATTTGTGGTCTGGAATCATATTTTTGGCCTCAATCCACTTGGTCAGGAGGTTATTGATCATCTTTTCAACTGCCTAACTCATATTCCGAAGAAGACTTATTGACCTAAGGTGCACCTGATTGGACGGAATTGGATGTACACCGCTGTTATTCAATGTGATGGAAATAGGTCAAAGGACGCTTCTACTGGGAGATGTCGAAGCATAATATTCGGTATGCCATCAGTTCTCACTGATTTCATATTTCTTATTGTTTCGTCCTTCCCGACTTTCCAGATCAAGTTTGGACTAATGACTTTGAAAAAGTGGATTCACAAGCTTTTTTATGATCCTTAATGATGCCGAGAATTAATGTAGATTTACGGACTTCTGATATGAATTATTTGTCAAAAACGTTGGAAAACAAAAGAACATGTTTTCAGCAGTTAAATCCATTTATTATACCAAAAAAAAAAGAATCTCCAGATTATCAATCTGACAACTGCCAGAACAAAAAAAAAGGAATTGATTTCCTTACAGGCGATGTAAAAAAGTTAATGAATACATTGTATATGTTTTGTTACATAAGATGTAAAGGAGATGACAATTGAATCTTAGCAGCTTAAACAAACAGACATCATTCGTCTGGTTCACTTCCTGGAAGGTCGCTCCTATGGCTCTACCTTCTCCGGCGGACCTGTGATCATAAAAGATTTGTCATCATCGTCAGTTTCTGCTGAATCTATGTATTTCTGTTGTTAGCTGTATTTGTTCAATGTCTTCGTTCGGGTAATCTGTTCTTCGAAATATTTAACCTATTTGTTAGTATTCATGACAGGCACTCTTCGAAATCTGAACATTCCATCAAGCAACTCGCGATCTACACAATTGCTTCCTTGCTGGACATTTCAGTTCAAAGCACTTGGTAAGGGTACCGTTCAGGTTCTGAATAATTTCCTCTAGCATCTGTGTTGTCGTTCAAGATGGTCGAGACCTCCCATCTGATTCTGAATTCGATGTACTTATAGTCGGACATGGACAGGACACTTTTGGGCTTAGAAGGCAATTGAGTAGTAAAGACTGCTCTCCAGCAACCAATCTCCCGTTTGCGTCAATGGAGATTGGAGGGGACATTTCGACAGCTAGCTAGCGAGGCTGACCCCTACAAAAAGGCTTAGAACTTAACACTCAAGTGTATATGACTACACTTAAAGTGCCTGAGCACGTGTTAAGTTTTTCGTAAAACGGGACAGAAAGAGAAAGAAAGATGTTTGGGGTCAGTGGCTATTTCGCTCCATGGGTGGCATCCAACATTTAATGGGGAGATTAAATTATTAGTGTAAATTGACTTGATGTTGCCTGAAAAAAAGTCTTTCGGTCACTGCTGATATTGAACCCCGAATCGTCCGATTGGGAAGCCAATACACTACTACGTCATTTTGAATGCAAAGACGATAGCGCCCTGACCTGGAAAATTTTCGACTCCAACCCATAGGGACAATGCAGTAGAGGATGAACTCATCTCAAGTGGCGCACTGAAATAGGAGGGAACTTTAGCCAATTTCGTGTGCGCAATTGAAGGTAGCTTGCAAAATACCGCGCTAGCAGTTAGCGGGGCATGTTAGCTGAGGCCCTTATCCACCCCGGGACTGTAGCGCCATCTAAGTCAGCAAGTAAGGAGCGTTGGAAAAGGACGAACGATTTGGATTAAGTTCTTGTTTAATTTATCACAAAATTAAAAATTGATGAATGATCTATGCTTTATGAAGATCAATAAATCTCTTTGGTTTCAGGATAATCTAGGGCTACACCATCTCACGCTCTTCTAGTGGTATCACAATGGATCAAAATCCGGTCTAAGTGCAACTGAGTGGGATTTAATCGGTTCTTCCACTCTTCTATCTATCTACGAGTACAATACTTTCTAGAAGTGTGTCCATTATCCAACGATGCGTTTGATCTGTCTATTCGGCCAGCTATGATTTGTGCATATAAAATTAAACAACTAAATTACATTTAATTTAACGTTTTCTTTATTTTATTATAAAAAAAAAACTCCCCACGCATGAACATCGTTTTCAAATCAAACGAGTCCACCGCACTTCGTTGCTTACATTTAAACAAATTATAATACAATTACCTTAACTACGAACATAATTACAAAATAGAAACGGCAACTTTATCCTTCTTATGTTTTTCAATTAGTTTTGTTTTTTTAAATTACAAGAGAATTTTTACAAATGCTTTCACATACCTTCCTTTCAGTAGAAGTACGATTACGAGTATATCAGTCCACTAATTATAATAAATTTCGGGTGTTACGGCTTTCTAGTTGTCACAACCCAATTCCAATTCAAACTCTAAATTCGGTAAATTTTGATGAAAATTTGTCTACTCCTTGCAGCCAAGGCCTGCGGCCCAATTACATATCCCGCCAACGGGATCATAACTCAATCCTTTGGGGCAAGTGTACTCCCAGCCGACAACGCCTCCGGTCTCGAATTTTGCACAGGAAATGAATTTTCGACACGATAATGGATGAGGGAAGTTTCCTTGGTCCAGACATTCGATGATTCCTTTACCATGAAGGACAACTTTCACCTGGAAGGAGAGGATGATTTAATTTAAGGTTTAGGTACGACGAGTACTCGTATGTCAAAATCAAGGGCTAACCTGTGATGCTGTAGGTTTGTCGATAACTCTCTCGTCATCGTCGTCATAGTAATCGTAGTCGATGATGGGTTTGTAGGTCCTTGATGGAGGAGGACGAGATTCGATGATTTTATTAAATGTTGGTGGGGGCTTATGTGGTCGTCTACGACTGACGAAGAATTCCACTCTTTCCGGGAAGGGCGTTGTTTTTTGTGGCCTACGGAGTGATGGTCTTCCTGTGATAAAAAATGGAAGATCTACAATTAAGCTTGGGTTTAGGTCCGATGGTCAAAGACTTACGTGTTGTTGCAGCAAAACCTAATCTTCTGGTGATTGGTTCATCATAGGTTGAAGAATAAAGGGGTGTGGTACTACTGAAATAATCTGTTGAAAATGCCACCTCCGAAGAGTGACGATGGTCATTTAGATTGTCTCCGATTTGATTGTGGAAAAATTTTGTCTCCTGTATGCTGGACTTGGCAATTTGGTCGATGTCTTCACTTTCGGGAATTAGCGTTTCCAAATAGAGTGGAGACGTATTGAGGTCGTCTGCGAAAAGTGCAGTCACTGGAGATGCAGTGGTTGTAACTGTGAATCGTCTTTTAAAGAGCGGGTTTTGAGTTCTTGAGGAAATTGTTTCGGCTGAAATGAAGGAAGAAGTAAGATGAGAAAGCGAACTAAATGTCCTTATTGAATAGAAAATGTTTAGAGAACAGGGTATTGTGAATAGGGATGAAGATAAGAAATATTTATTAATAGATCACAGCTGAAGATCTTGAAGCTTCGTTGGACAGTTGCGGTGCTACAATCTAAGTTTTTTTTTTGTCTGAAAAAAGGAGAATGCGCCCCATTAAATAAAATCGGTATTTGCTGGTACATATATTGTATATGTATGTAGATGTATGGCTAATTGAACTGAAGCCGACAATGGGTATGAATTAAGAATTTGCTAATGACTTCGATTGAATTCTGGAATATAAAAATACAGGTGCATAGCGTTCCTAAGGCTCCAGGAAACTGTGCTTTAACTTCAGAGTGCAAGAAGGCCTCATCTGTGTATGTTAAAAATCACTAAGCGACCAGATTTTTACCGCCAGTTTATAAGGTGGTAGATAGTCCTACGCTTCTACTGGACTTGACACTCTTCACTTGTCTAATCAAAAGAGATACCTTAAGCACGCAATAAAGTACCCTACAGGTGGTCGAATGACGATCAGTTTAGAGAAATGAGGGTGCACTTTTTTTTTCTTGAAACAGAGTACGAGTCCGTCCTACTCCTCTAAATTATATTTCTCAGTCTTATGACAAAAATAGTGAGTGACATTTTTATCAATAAAGCACCTAAAGAACCAGCCTCCACCAAGTCAACGCCGCGTCGAGTACCTGCAGCCTGATGCGAATGTACGCCAGATACACACAGAAAAGTCGCTACCGACACTCTGGAGAGTAATGCCATCTGGAGCTATGCTAATCTGAGATGCCATTTTCAATAAAGGTCTTTATCGAGGACGAAGCCAGTCCTAGCGCAGGTTCGGGTTCTGAAAAATTCTCCCTTGCGCCTTGCTTAGCAAGTTCATTTAGGATTGCATGACCTAAACAAAACTCAGCGAATTTCGTTTTCCGACCGCATTCAGTGAAGTTTTGCCTTCTGGAAATAGCTTGGAAGTCGAAAGGGGGTTCACCAAAGCTATAAGCCCAGCTTGGGCGATTCTTATGGTAGTTTATTGCCCTCAGAATTGCGTATATCACCGATTGAAAGACTGACGCGAGTTTTCTTAATGAGGAGTGAAATCTAACCTTTTCGTGATCTAGAAAGACACCAGCGCCGCACCTTGAATCGGTTTTGAAACCATGCTTAAATCCCTGACTATATTCCTTTCCTGGCTCAGTCCATTTTGGTCACAAGTCCATTTTTGGACACAAGGAAAATCGATTTCGTTTTTTAGTTTTGTTGCATCAGACGGCATGTCCATAAGACCAGAGTCAAATGACAGTCGGTGCGCAGGGTCATCAAAGCCCAAGTGCGTATTGTACCAAAAACTTCTTAAACGAAAAATGGCTTTGAGAGTGAAGCACATGATATGAATATCAAGGGGAGGGAGATTCGTCAGTGTGTCTAAAGCAGAGTCATGCAAGGTTGGTAATGCCCCAGTGCAGCTGAGATAGACAGTTCTTTGGAAGTAGCTTCGTACAGTGAAAGTTTGTTCTACCGGACAACTAACCCATTGGATATAATAAGTCTTATCATAGTCATGCAAATCCAGAAGATCCAGATCCTCGCAGGTAAGTCCCATATCTTGCCGACAGCTCCTTTAAACTGCCAGAAGCCTGATAGCACCTTGAAGGCTTTCATCGTAACGTATTTAGTACAAAGAAATTTAATATCCAGAATGACACCCAAGCATTATACTTAGCTTCGTTGAACAAACGGATGGTTATGCCTTTAGCCACCAGATGTGTCAGTCTTGCCAATATAATTTTTCTCGTAAATAGAACATCTTCGGTTTTGAGAGGATTAGCTGAAAGACTATTTCTAGTGAAATCGCAAGGCATGATCTAACAGGATAGATGCCAGAACTACTGAGAATGTTAACCAGTGAGTCGACCAACATGCACCACACCACTGGAGACAGGACGCGGCCTTGCGGAAAACCCTTTTTTTTCCTTTCTTTTCTTAAATTAGTGCGCGCTCAAAGCTTACTAGTACCCTTAACATGTTTGCACACAGCGCGGACTAAGAAAAATTAGGGGAAAAATAAAGAGGGGTACCGATGTACGTTGGTTTTAAATGTCTAAACGTTATAATGACTAGAGAGCTCGTCAGGGCATTCCATAAGCGAGTTTTACGGCTTAGGATGCAATTATCTGAGTGATATTAGCATCACCTATGAGTTTTGAATTCTATCTGGCAGGTGTAGGCATTTTTTTGGCTCACCGTGTTGTGTAGGTGCTCCAATTTCGGGCGGATAAATTCCTTATATATTGGGGCCAGTTCAGTATTTCTTAAATTGCTTGAGGAAACCTAGACATTTCGCAACAATTTTGGCGACATCGGATATGTGGGCAAATACCAAGAATGGATAGTTTTTCAGTTTCGAAGATGAAAGTGCCATTCATGGATAATTAATTACTGGGTATTTAGATTTCGCTTTAACGACAGCAGACAGTATTGTGTTTTGGAAGCATTAAATTTCACTCTGTTGATAATCCCTCAATTGGATATGCTGTTAGTATTGGAATTTAATGAGCTTAGCATACGCTGCCGTTCCCGTTGTACGGTTGAAGGGCAGGGACGTGAGTCCCGAAACAAATATGAAAAGCAGAGATTGCTGCCGTCAGCAAAAAAATATATTCGATTAGATGTAGCAGACAAGAGATCATTATGAAGATTAGAAAAAGTACCGGAGACAGAATGGAGCCCTGTGGTACACCAGCCTAAATTTTGTGGATATCGGACTTGAAACCGTCCAATACAACTTGACTTGAATGTTCCGAAAGGTAATTTGTAGATCACAAGGGCACGCAATTTCGACAAAAGAGTCTGCTGCCAAACTCTGTCAAATGCCGTAAAAATATCAAGTGCAACTATGTTGCTTTCGCCAGATTGTTGATGCGTTCCTTCGCATCACCAGTAATCAAAACACTATTGTTTCTTTAACAGTTTATTAATTGCAATATATTACTTTATTTGATTATTTATTCAACACGTATACAATGTATTTCAGGAAACGATATTTAATGTCGAGCGGACCACCATCAACTAACTTGTTCAATGATAACGTTGGTTGATCTATTCATACGAGTATTTACGATATTTAAGATGTTACAATGTACGACTTATGAGCGTCGCAGAACGGACGAGAGAGTTGAAATGAGTAAATTTACGATCTACCATTTCGCTGCATACGCTTGATTCGCTACATATACTCCCCCTTCAGCGAAGGCGTGGACTTGAAATGTTATCTAGTGATATCTACTAAAATCTACCTAAAAAAAATTATGTATTCTAGTGTTCATTCATTTTCGATTTAATTTCAATTTCTGAATTTAACTTTTTTGTTATTCGGCTCAACATTCAATTCTGAATCGATAACGTGGGCCGGTTTCAAACGGTCAATAGCGACGGATAGGTGTTTGTTTTTTACGTTTAATATAAATTGCTTTCGCAGTTTTCTCACGACTTTGTAGGGTCCTTCATATGGAGGTGTGAGACCTGGACGTGCTCTATCTACTCTAATAAAAACAAAATCAGATTTTTTCCAGTGACTCTGGAACGTATACGGTAGGTTGAACAATTTTTCTTGTGTCTGTTGGAGTTACTGATTGCATTGCATTTCTTAGATGGTCAATGAAAGGTGATGTACTGTCACGTTCCACGAGTGGGCCCTTCGTCACAAAGAATTCTCCCAGTATTTTAAGTGCTTGTCCGTAAACTAACTCGGCAGGTGAACATCCTAAATCCTCCTTTATCGCAGTTCTAATGCCCAGCAAAACTAGCGGGAGTTCATCACTCCAATTTGTACTGTTTCCTCTAGCAATAATAGCTGCTTTTATCTGGCGATGTACTCGCTCGACCATGCCGTTGGATTGAGGGTGATATGCTGAAGTTCTTATTCGGTGAGTGCCTAAGATGTTCGTTACTTCTTTAAATAATTTTGACTCAAATTGAGTCCCTTGGTCAGTGGTGACTCGATCTGGTGTTCCAAACCGACACACATACTGATGCACAAACACCTTCGCAATTGTAATTGCTGAGATATCACTTATTGGATACGCTTCTACCCATCGCATGAATCGATCGACGACCGTAAGAATATATGAAAACTTATTTGACATAGGAAGAGGCCCTACTATATCCATGTGGATGTGTTCAAAGCGACCCTGCGGTAACGAAAATGAATTCGGTTTGGATTTAGTGTGTCTATGCACTTTCGAAATTTGACAAGATATACAAGTTCTTGCCCATTGATTGCAGTCCTTGTTCATTGACGGCCAAAAATACCTACTAACTACTCTCTTTCGAGTAGCTCTAATACCCTCGTGAAGTAGATTATGTAGTGAATCAAACACAGTTCTACGTAGTTCTTCCGGCACAAACGGCCTGTGTGCACCTGTGCTTGTTTCACACCATATTTTAATTTCTGTTAGTGGTATTTTTATTTCTTCTAATTTAAATCCGGATTTTTTGTCCATTGAATCTTTGATAAGTGACTTAAGTTCTCCATTTATTGCCTGCAATTTGCTTAAGGTTTTAGCATCAAATGCTACAGACGTTATCTCAGGATTTTAAGTTTGAGTAAAGGAACGAGAAAGAAAATCCGCGACTGTGTTTTGTTTACCTTCTATATGACGGATGTCGTTCGTGAACTGGGATATGTAGTCTAGGTGCCGCGCCTGGCGAGGACTGCGTTCCGTTTTGGATGTTAGGGCGGTTGTTAATGGCTTGTGGTCAGTATAGACCACGAAGTCTCTGCCTTCTGCGAAGAACCGAAAATGCTTTATTGCAAGAAAAATAGCCAAAAGTTCGCGGTCAAACGTAGAGTACTTTTGTTCCCTTTCTGACAATTTCTTTGAAAAGAAGGAAAGGGGCTCCCAGTGTCCTTTATTTAGTTGTTGTAGTACAGCACCAACTGCTGTATTCGATGCGTCCGTCGTAATATTGAAGAGCGAATTCTCAATGGGGTGTGCTAGCATTGCTACTTTACATAAACTTTCTTTTGCTTTAATGAAGGCATTCTGGCATTCATCAGGCCAACTAAAATGTTTTTTTTTTATTCTTAATTTTTAAGAGGGAAGCTAGATGAGTATGAATGGGTGACAACAGTTCAGCTAGTCTAGGGATAAAGCGATTGTAGTAGTTAATCATTCCTACGAATTGTTGAATCTGGCGAATTGATGTAGGTGGCTGTAAATCTATAATAGATTCAACACGTTTTTTTGATGGAGTTATACCGTTTTCAGTAATTGAATGACTCAAAAATTCCAACGATTGGACACCAAAGACACATTTTGAAGGTTTTAGGCATAGACCGTAGTCGACAAGCCTTTGAAAAAGTTACCTTAGGTGGTTGGCGTGCTCTTCTTTATTTCTACTGGCAATGAGGAGGTCATCTATGTAGGCAAAAACGAAATCGAAGTCTTGCACCACTGCATTGATGAACCTTTGAAATGTTTGGCTGGCGTTTCGCAAGCCAAATGGCATTCTTACAAACTCGAAGAGTCCGAAGGGTGTGGTAATTGCAGTTTTGTAGACGTCTTCGGGAGCTACAGGTATTTGGTGGTATGCCCTGACAAGGTCAATTCTCGAAAAAATCTTGCAATTACGAAGTTGCATCGAAAAATCGTAAATGTGAGGAATTGGATACCTGTCTGGTATCGTCACAGCATTAAGCCGTCTGAAGTCTCCACATGGTCTCCAGTCGTCACTGCCTTTTTTTTCTTCCATATGAAGTGGTGATGATACAGGAGAGGAGGATGGTCTACAAATACCCAACTCAACCATATGTTGGAACTCCACACGTGCTGCCTTATGTTTCTGCAAATTTAATCTGCGTGGCTTAGAAAATGGTAATTGCCCTTTTGTAAGAATATGGTGCTGAATTGTATGTTTGATAGGATTGTTGAAATTTGGTGGGGCTGAGAGAACGGGAAAGTCGTTTAAGATTTTCTGAAAACTATTACCATTGTACGCTTGCTGTTTGGGAGATGGGGTATCAACCAAAGCGTGAACGGCATTTATGAAGAATTTTGTTGTTGCATCTATGAGGCGTCGATTTTTTATGTCGACCATTAAAGAAAATTTATTTAGGAAGTCGGCTCCTAGAATCGCATGATTTACCGCTGCGACCGTGAACGAATGAATGAACTGCCTTCGAAGTCCTAGGTTTACTTTTAAGACCTTTGTGCCGTACGTGCTTATGGACGTTCCATTTGCTGCACAAAGAGAAATGTCGGAGCGAGATTGAATTGTAGGAAAGTTTTTAACTGGTACTACTGAGATGTCTGCTCCAGTATCAATTAGGAAGGTTAAGTTGTTGTCTGAATCACGAAGAAAAAGGCGGATTTGCATGGGTTCGTCCCAACTGTTTACCGTCACAACAGCTGGTTGCCTTAGTTTTTTTTACTCGTAGTCTGATTTTCTCTATTTGATGAAAATTGTTTATTAAAACTACAGGTTTCGGTGCATTTTCGGGCGTCTGCCCCAAACTTTTTATGAAACCAACACCATCCTATCTTCTTGCCTGATTTACTTCGCGTGCGCGACCTGTCTGACCCATAATCCTGACGAGAACGACGACCCTGTTGTCCTAACTCATTCACAAGTTGTTTAACTATTGTTTTTACTTCATTAATTTCATTTCGTAGTTGCGAGGTGTCATCTATCTTTGCACTACTTTGTTGTTCCCTAACTCTAAGCTCATTTATATTTGATACCGACCCAGAAGCTTCCCAAATCTTATCGGCCAGTGTTGTGATATCGCTTTCACTTTTGCCTTCGTTAGAAATAAGTGCAATGTTGATAACTTGGGGCAGACGACGTACCCATAACTTTCGCACAAGATCTTCGCTAAATATTCCTGATGCCCCCGCTAGCTGTTTAAGCCCTCTTAAAAATTCAGAAGGTTTCCTGTCTCCTAATTGTTCGCTGGATAAGAGCCTTTCAATCCTACGTTCCTCGCTAAGCGAGTGACGATCAATGAGTGTTTTTTTGAAGGATGTGTATATCTCCCGCTCTGGGGGTGACTGAATAAAGTCAAGAACTGTTTCGAGTACATCTTGTGGTAAAGCGGCTAATACGTAGCGATACTTTGTTATATCTGTATTAATTTTTGCAATTGAAAATTGAGCTTCCGTTTGTATAAACCAAACTGCTGGCGATTTCGGCCAAAACGGTTGAAGCTTTATGTGGAATGCACTTATATTTGATTCACTTTCCGAGGTAACACTATTTGGGGAGGAATTATCGCGTTTAATGCCCGAATTCGTTTGCTGACTGTTACTTAGTCTCTCTTCCGTTTGTTCTGAAACGCTCATTTTGTAATTTAACTGTAGCTATATATAGGTTTTAGGTATTTTAATTAAGTATAACTATTTGTGAGTTGATGATGGTGTGTACACTATGTGTCTACAAATGTTGTTAAAATGTTAGTTAAGAGATTAATTTTTCTTAAATTTAGGGTTAGTTGAAATTAATGAACAAAGTTTGTAAAAATATTTTGATATTATTTTTTTACAAGCATAAAATTAAAAAGAAAAAAAAAAGTTCACAAAGATATTTTAAGAAATCATACAGATATTCAAATGTAATGATAATAATTCCAATATATGAAAAAAAAAATATATTTAGATGAGGATGTAACAATCTGCTGCAGAAAGAAATGAAATCTGGTTGTGGATATATGTATGTGTGTAATTAAAGAGCTGGATATCCTCTTGATTCGGTTCAAACTTTTGTGGTGTTATGGTCTGGTGATGGTACCGTTGCTTGCAGAAAATACGTATGTGCGTGGTGTATGTATGCTTATTACTTACGACTCCGTTACTTTGCGTTTTAAGTTTTGATTGTACCCACATGTACATTTATGTGTAGATGCACGTATGTATGCGTATGATGAATACTTGGTCCGTTAGAGTGGGTCCAATTTTGCACTTTATAGTTGTTTTCACGGAGAAAAATTTACTCATTTATATATATATATAAATTTTTTTTTTTTGTTTAACTATAATGAACTTTCACTTGGATGCACTTTGTCCAAATGAATTAGAGTATTTTCACCATTAATTTGAAGAATTAAATGTTTCCTTTAATGCGGCATTCTTATGCCGGGGTCACCATTTGATGCGTTCCTTCGCATCACCAGTAATAAAAACACTATTGTTTCTTTAACAGTTTATTAATTGCAATATATTACTTTATTTGATTATTTATTCAACACGTATACAATGTATTTCAGGAAACGATATTTAATGTCGAGCGGACCACCATCAACTAACTTGTTCAATGATAACGTTGGTTGATCTATTCATACGAGTATTTACGATATTTAAGATGTTACAATGTACGACTTATGAGCGTCGCAGAACGGACGAGAGAGTTGAAATGAGTAAATTTACGATCTACCATTTCGCTGCATACGCTTGATTCGCTACATTGTAAATAAGCATTTGAAGATAGAATTTCTGATGTTTATGACGAACGACCAACAATTTTTATTTTATGTATTTTTTGTATTTTAGTATTTAGTATTTTTTGCCTCAGTTTTTGGTCGTATTCAAATTTTTCACGTTTAAAAAACGCGTTTGAACGTTTTTTCGGTTTTCTTCTGTCGGGAAGGCTATAAGGCCCGAGCCGAAGCATGCACAGGGGATCAAGAAAATCACATAGTAGAATCGTATTCGATGTTGGGGATATGGAAAGTTCACTATCGTAGACAGTTGAACGCCGATGATGGCTCAGGTACAGCTGTCAAGTAAAATGCTCTATTCAATGCACTTTCAAATATTGGTAAAATTTCCGTCCACCCAATTAAATTAGGCTGGTCAAATTTAAGCTTAGGCAAAATAAACCAGCCATCACTTCGAGTAAATCAGTAAAATAATTCAAGGCAGTTGGCTTGACTGTCCAGGATGACAATAAAGGATCCACGCTGCTTTAACAAGGTCGGTAAGTTTTCGGCGTGACTTTCAAAACTAAAAAATGTTTTGGTCAAGGCAACGCGCTTACATGTCATTTTTTATTCAAGGAATTGTGCAGATTATACACCAAAGGTATAATCCGTTTCAAATCACCGTGCAATTTCTTGCGCATGTGTCCTCTTTTCCAGTCTATTTCAGTAATCAGTAATAAGACGAAAATCGAGTGTAACCATACTTTGATGTTGATTGGACCGAGTCCATAGATAAACTAACCTACGTAGGTGTCAAACTTTCCAGATATTGGAAAATCAAAACCGGCTTTCAACTGATCGCCGCTTATCGTGTGACCCTGTCTGTGAATACGTGGGAATTGCGTCCATGGCAATTTCCCTCCCATTTTATATAAACCACGCCAATTTTAACAAAAAAAACGTTATCCACATTATACACACTCGTGCAAATCGCTCTCATTCTAGCAATTTTACTTGCAAATCGCTCCCATTCTACCAAATTTGACAAAGTTATAGGGATACAAAAGTGTTGGAATTCACTTACTGTGCGTCTGAGCGAAATTTAATGGTTTGCAAAAGTGTTAGTAGAGTTTGACATCTAGGTTAGTTTATCTATGACTGAGTCTCAGCGCGTACTGATTATCTGCTTGAATGGCATTGGATAATGTATTGTGGAAAATATATGAAGCCGGTATTGACAGATGCGAAACCAGAGTGTAGAGAGAATGAATGGACGTGGAATGCGTGTCTATTTTGTATTATTTCAGTGGAGTTGGCAATGAAGATTTTATGGAAATCACTCTCTTCACAATTATTGTGTTGAAAGGAAGAAATAATGTTTTGCTAATATGAATTTGACTTAAAATATGAACATAAAGGTTTAATAAAATGAAGTTAAGTGTTTATTTTTTTATGGTGTGTTGTGTGATCCAATTTTTATTTTTTCAAGATGACTGCACTTAATCGTCATCAGTGGTATCATTATAATCGCCGTCGCTTTCAATCTCAGTTGATGAATCTTCGCCGGGTCTAAAAACAATTCTCTCGGTGAAGGTATCCCAACTCAGTTCATAACTCAAATAACTTTTTTCTGTCCTAATGGCTTTATCAATTTTTTTTTCCGTTCCTCGACAGTAATTTGTATAAACTCTTCTTCTGCTATTTTCTTGATGTCATCCAGCTTAAATGTGGTGTTTCTAACCGACACTCTTGATTTTACAATAACCCATATATTCTCAATCGGGTTCAAGTCTGGATGGTATGGTGGTAGCCTGAATACCTCATGGCGTGCTGATCTAAACAAGTCGTCACTTTGATTCTGCGGGGACATCCTGTTTTTTCGAACTACATCATACAGTTCAATCTTCAGCATTGAAGAGCTATGGGCAACATTATTTTCTACTAGCCAATTAACTAACTCCAATTTCGTTGCTGATGAAGTTGGAGCTCGGTTTTTCAATTTATTGTGATAGGGGGCCTTGTCGATTGCAATAACCGACGGTTCCTCTAGCTGGTCCAGTACCTGATCTCTTAACCTTTTGATAAATTGTCAAAGTTCATCTCATCATGATAGTCACCCGACTTCGATCCAGATTTAAAGATTAGAAGACGGTTTTTGACAAATCCATTTGAACCACCAGCATGTGCAATTATAAGCAGAGACCCTTTTCGCATAGGCTTTTTTAGTCCTTCCGTACTTCCATCAGTCCAAGACATTCCTCTTGTGTCGGAGCTATATATATATATGATTCATCTGCAAAGATTATCTGATATCCGCTTTCGCGAAAGTTTCTTATTTGACGGATATATCTTAACCTATGAATTTTCACTTCCGTCCTTTCACAAAGGATTTTCCTATTGTCTTCCGTCTTACGAGAAAAGAGTCCTTTAACTTTCAGATACCTCCAAAAGACGGTGACCTGCATGGCGATTGATCGGGAAACTACTGACTGCCCAAAACATCAAGTTCGTAATGTAGTGCTTGCTTTACCTCCTCGTGGTGGTCCCCGGGCAATGTATAAAACCTTATACATGTAGGCTAAAATTGCAAGTGCGAGATCGTCTAGAGGCTTATGTCTAAACTAGGTAACCTGGGCCAACAATCCGCGTTACCGAAATTCGCCCGCTACGGAAACCGAAACAATGCCTCGGATACGGACTGATAACTCGTTGACGACTTTTGACTATCGTACCTGGACAAAGATTGGTTTCTGGAATCTGAAGACGCTCCTTGACTCATAGTCGTTCATAGACCTCCTTGAGGAATAAACGTGTTTCGGCTTTTAAAGTGGAAAAATAAATATATATATAAAAGTGAATTAGAATCATTTTGCGAAGGTGCATCGGTGACCTAGTGGTAGTGGTGTCCGCCCGTTAAAACAGGGGTCGTGGGTTCGATTCCAGAAGGAATTACGTTGACTTTTTTTTTTTTTTTTTTTTTAAGTTTAAAATATAGTGGAAAAAAAAATATACGGAATATATATACGACCATACGATGAGTGATAGCAAGCGGTCCGCTACTCCAATAGCGGAACCAGCAGATGACATAATGTCATCGGAAAATATTGCGAAGAAAAGGAAGAGGAGGCTCAATCTAACTCCAATTCTTGTAAAGCGCCCCTCCCTAACAACTTCTACTGAAAAGCTGACAGGTAGAGCAAGGGAAGGGGCGCCAACAACGTCAACAAAGGCCGCAGCTGACCAAAACGAAGACCCATACGTGTCTGATGGTGAGAATACCTTCCAATCTCTAATGGCTACTGAGTCAGAGGATGAAGAGGAAGAGGTGCATGCACTTAGGAGCTGCATTAAAGAGCTGGAACAAAAAGTACTGGCTATTAAAAAGAAACAAGTGGCGAGAAGGCAAAAGGAGCAACAACTCCAGAGCTCTAAGCAAAAGCTCATAAATAGCGAGGCTAAACAGCCGCTACCACAACAAAAAACCACACATATGCAAACGAGAAAACAAGTACAGAAACAAAAACAAAAATCACAACCGCAGCAACAACAACAACACAAGCCCCAGAAACAACAGCAGCTGCAGCAAACACAGCAACACCAACAGCAAAAGCAACACCAGCAACAACAACATATTCAAACGCATCAACAACAGCAGCAGAAACAAGACAAGATTGCAAAGCAAAGAGTTCCACCCATAAATCCATACAAGATGGAACTCAAGGAAACTATCGAATTATGTAAGTCGGCCATAGGCAACAATTTTTTTGTAAAAAGGTTATCTTTAGATAGACACGCGATCCACTGCAATTCAGTGGAGCGCTATTATAAAATCAAAAATTTACTGAAGGATTCGACGACGGAGTTCTTCTCCTACACCCCGAAGGGGGACAAGCTGCAAACAATGCTGCTGAGGGGATTGGAACCGTCGACTGATCCGGAGGAGCTCCTTGCACTGCTGAAAGAGAAGAAGTGCGAAGGGCTCCAATTCGTGGGGGTCAAGCCTTTCACAGCCAGAGCCAAAAGGGAGAAGCGGCAACTGCCGATTTTCCTGGTCCAACTAAGTCCCACCAGCAATCTGGATGGTCTAAGGAGTATTAAAGTCCTAGACTACCAGGTAGTCCATTGGGAAAAATTAAAGAGGAGCGAAAACATTTTACAATGTGTTCGCTGCCAAAGGTTCGGGCACGCCGCGTCGAACTGCGAAATGCAGCCTCGATGCGTGAAGTGCGGAAAGAACCACAAGTCCGAGGAATGCGCTCTGGGTAAGGACGGAGCGTCTGAAAAAAGCCAACTCTCTTGTGCTTTATGTAGGAACACGGGACACACCGCAAATTATCGGGGTTGTCCCAAATTCCAGTACATCAAAAGAATAAACCTGGCCCGGCAGCAGAAAGTGGAAGTGAAACGTCCACCCGTGCATTTGCAAACACCAGCCGTTACTCCCCATGTTACCTACGCCCAAATGGCGGCAGGTGGGGGAAATACGGTACAGCAAGCGAAGGTTGCTTCTCAGGCCCCAGCGCCCAGAGCACCTGAACCAGTACCTGACATGCTAGCTATCTTGCTCTCTATCCAGGGGCAGATCGCTCAGCTACAACGTCATTTAACTGAACAGACCGCGCGGGTGGATCAAGTATACTCACTGCTGCCTGGCCTAACGCACCTTTTGCCGTAATGGGTACGTACGTGGCGGAGCAAACCCTGAAGGTCCTTGCTGTGAATGTGAATTCACTGATTAGGCTCGAACGACGAGCCGCACTATTTAAGTTGCTTGAAGACCAAGCCCCTGATGTACTCTTGGTTAGCGAAACTAAGCTTACCAAGAGACACAAAATGAGGCACAGAAGATACAAAATAGTACGGAGAAACCGACCCAACTCCATTCAAGGAGGCGGCGTTGCAATTTTCGTACGAAAAGGTATACGTTTTAAAAGAGTATACAGTCGTGTAGTACGTAGGTTCCAGGTGCTGGAAGTATGCATCGTGTATATCCCTCTCCGTAGTGGAAAGCGGTTGTACATGGTGTCTGTCTATGCACCTAAGGCTACTCAATCCACCTTATTTATCTCAGAGCTCGAGACACTTTTTCGATTTCTGAGGCTGGAATTGGAAGACAACTATTTTATTATCAGCGGAGATTTCAACGCCAAACATAGTGATTGGGGAAATAATACACCAAATACTAGAGGGAACCTACTATTCAATTGGTGGGGTCAGCACAGTGTAATGTATCGACTCGGGCTTAAGGCGACGGATAGTCCGTCGTTTCCCAGACACGGGTCCTATTTGGATCTTCTACTGTTCGACTCACGAATACAACTGACATGCACTAACCAACAAACTACAAACTGTCTACGCACTTTCGTGTATGACAGTGACCATTGCGGTCTCAGCACCGAAATAACTGTTCCCAATGAAATCGCGGAATTGGATGAGTTTGTCCAAAGGCATTCCTACAATTATAGTAGGGTGCGTTGGACACACTTCACCAGAACACTGACTAGAGCACTCTCCTCGAATTCGCTCTACCCACCGTCCAACAGAAATCTGTCAAACGAGGAGATTGACAGGTATCTAGGACGAATGGACGAGACAATCAAACAAACAATGGACAAAACGATACCTCGGTACCAACACACTGACGAAGAAGACTTATTCCGCAACGCAACTATTGACGCACTGCACCGACATAAAAGTGGACTGCTGTCAAGACTAAAAACCTTGTACAGACAGTTCACTGACAGACATAACCCGGAGATCATGACACTGAAGTCGTCGATTAAAAACCTCCAAACATTAATAAAGGAAAATTACAGAACATCTGTAAGTTTGTATTGGAACAATAAAATTCGGGCTGTAAACACCAGCAACCCGAATATGTTCCCGCAAATAAATAAAATATTTCGGAGAAATAATCAGAACGACATGTCTTAAAATCGACCGAACGACGAACAACGAACAAATACTGGCAGCAGCGGGCATAGATCCAAATGAGGCTGTTGATGATGACAGCTTCTTTGTGATCGAGGATCCGCAGGAGCAGGTAGAGGCTATAGGAGCGACTTTCCAGGAAGTGTACAAGGCGAATGTTATCATTGGCCCAAACCACGATCTGGAGAATCGAGTCCTTGTACACAATTTCTGCCTTCGAAATGAAATTATGAATTGGCGATTCGAGAGCTCGGGTTTCACCCAGTTCAGTGACGAGAATATGGCAAATAATGTCATCACCAACGATAGGGTACTACCCCCGTTCATTTCGAAGGAAGAGCTCCAAACGATCTTCGAATCACTTAGAAGTAAGAAATCAGTGGGAACCGATGAAATACCGAACATTGTGCTTCGACATCTCCCTCTAGAAGCGGTGAACATTTATACCACCCTGTTTAATAATGCAATGAATAATGCACATTATCCAGCGCATTGGAAAACTGCGGTGGTACATCCCATCCCCAAAAGGGATAAAGACACTTCCAATCCGGCGAATCTCCGCTCGATTAGTCTTCTTCCTAACATCAGTAAGGTTTTCGAAAGGGTGATCAATAGAGTCCTGACTAAGTGGGTTGAGGACAAACATATAGTTCCGGATAATCAGTTCGGTTTCAAGGCGGGGCATGATATCATTCATGCTGCGTCGAAACTAGTTTCTGATATCCAATGGAACAAAGGCAAGAAACAGTGCACTGGTGCCTGCCTGATTGACTTGGAGAAGGCCTTCGATACCGTATGGTTAGAGGGACTCTTTTTCAAGCTGGACAGGTTGGGAATTAGTAAACCACTGCTGTATATTCTTTTTGATATGCTCTCCAGTAGACAGTTCATCGTGAAGAATGGCGATGTGACTTCTGCTGGAACATTTGACATTAAAAACGGTCTGCAACAAGGTGCGGTAAATTCGCCGATCCTATTCAACATTTACACGAGTGATCTCATAGGTTCACTTCACCATGCCATAGCGTACGCAGACGACATAATCGCGTACAGATCGGGTCCAAATATTGAGGTCATTAATACACTTTTGCAGCGTGACTTCGACAAAATTAAGCGATATTGCGATGACTGGAAGTTGAAAATCAACTTTCAGAAGTCGGAAACCATTCTGTTTAGGACGCCTTTGTCTGGGGCCTCTAGGGATACCAGAAAGAATTGGCGAAAGTTTTCTATCCTCGGACAACATGGACAGCCACTCGCTTGTCGAAATGTGGTCAGATACCTTGGGATCTGGCTAGATCAATATCTGTATTTTAACAAACATATAGATGTTGCTCTGGCCAGAGCCAGAGGTGCTTTTGCCCTTACAAAGAGACTGTTTTATAACAGCCAACTCGATGCGGGGGTGAAGGTGATCTGCTACATGGCCCTTATCAGGCCCATGCTTGTATTTGGATGTCCCGTGTGGTTCAACGTGAGAGCAAGTTTATTGGAAAAGATTCGGGTGTTTGAGAGGGCTTGTCTTAGGACTTGTCTTCGCCTATACAGAACACCAGAGTCTCAGTACATAAAATTCTATCCTAATGAGGTCTTATACAATAGGGCGAACCTAATAAGAGTGGACAATTTCGTCATTAAGTTGACTCGAAGGCACGTTGCAAGAGCAATGACCTCATCGAACAACCTGATCTCCGGGGCTTACTACCCCAATTATATGTATCACGAGAGAGTTCGCTTTGACGGCTTTATTCCTCCAGAGGCGTTCCTCTATCTAGATAGCAAAGGTTTGATCCAGGACAGATTGGCGGTGCCGCTAATCTTCCACGTTGCTCGAACAGCTGCGGACAGGCGACTCAACTACGACAGAGACGTCGCACATGGCAGTGCGGAGCGTCTCCGGTTCAGTAGGTCGGTAGGGAGTCGCGACATGAGGGATGTTGCTCAGCAGCACCAGCAATTTTGGTGGCTAGTTGAAGGGGAGGATGCTTCGTCGTCGAATGCCTCCAGTGATAGATAGCTTCATCTGAGGCAAAGTGGGTCAGCCTAATTTTTTTTAGCCATGGCCGGCTTACATAGTTTTAGGTAGGATTAAGTTAGTTTTAGGAAAAAAAAATATATAAAAGCAAAAAAAAAATTAATAAAAATAAAAAATGAAAAAAAAACACAATATATATATGTACATCTATTTATATATCAAGTATATATGTATTATGTATATATATATATATATATGTATGTGTGTGTGTACGTATTAGATGTAAGTAGGTTTAAGTAGATTAAGATTTAGTTTTAGGTAGTCTGTAGGCTTTTAGTTTTAAGTTTTTTATAAAAAATTAAAAAATGTCCATTCACTAAGTTTTTTACTCATAATTTATTTTCTTAGTACTAGTATTAAGTAATGTTAAAATAAAAATATAATGTAAGATTCGTCGAAAGACATAGTTTAAGTGTTAGGTTTAACTTAGAGTGCCCGCATGGGGCCATTAAGTTAGAATAAGATTATTGTAAGTAATTTAAGCTAATTTTTAAGCGTTTTTTGTTTAGCATATAAGAGTAACTTAAGTTAAAAAATAAAAATGCATAAAAACTGAACTGAAACGCTCCTTGACTCACAGAGTGAAGGACCTCAGAACGCCAGACTCCTTCAACTTGAATATGAGTTCACGCGATATAGGCTGGACATATTGGAAGTAAGCGAGATAAGATGGTTAGATGCGGGTGAGTACCAATGCCAAACGCGTAACACTGTACTGTGGATATGGAGTTGGACTGCTGTTAAAACACACAGCACGCAGAGACCTAATCTTCTGGCAACCTCACGGTTTAGGATTTTAACGACCAGATTCCGATCTAGAGTACGTCGCGTCAATAGGGATGGTTCGTCTGAGGAAGAAAAGGAGACCCTCTACAACCAGTTGGGAGCCGTATTTAATGCGACACACATAGTCATGGGGGACCTGAATGCCAAGGTAGGCAGCGACAACGAAGGTCTCAAAAATATGATGGGACGTCACGGACTAGGCAACCGCAATGATAATGGCGATAGATTCGTGGCACCATATTTGAGCACAAAGCCTGCTATTAAATCAGTTGGGTGTCAACTGACAGGCAAGCAACCTCCAACCAAATTGACCATCTTGCCATCAGTAGCCGTTTTAGAAGTTGTCTTCTAGACGTCCGAAACAGAAGAGGATCGGACATGGGGTTGGTACGAGATCACCATCTTATGATAGCGCACTGCTGCCGTTCGAAGATCTAAACGACATGAGAATGTCCAGGTTCAACATCGACCGACTAAGAGATCCCACAGTGCGCCAAGAACTATAGTAAGGGACCATATCTCACGTGGAGTGGAAACAATCAGCAGCTCACTGCTCACCACCATACAAGATCATTGGTATGCTGTGAAAACTGTTTTCACTCAGGTGCAGAAAGAATTGTCGGTCCATCGCAGGGAACACATAGGGCGTGGCTTTCCTAGGATACCTGGAGAAGGATCGAAAAGGAACGTAAACAGCTTAGAACTCGAATTGCAACAACTCCAGCAGCAGGGAGGATCGAGCTAGAGTCCCTATATGGCATGAAGATGAGAAAAGTACAGCGTAGCGTGCGGCGTGACAAGCGCAATTACATCAATGCGCTGGCTACAGAAGCAGAAAAAGCAGCAGCTAGGTGCGACAGCAGAACCGTTTACAGAATCAACAAAGAGCTAATAGGTGGCCGAAACTCTACTCAACACCCAGTAAAAGGCCTAGACGGTTCGTTGCTCATATCGGATGAGGATCAGCTCAAGAGATGGAAGGAGCATTTTGCTTCGGTTTTGAACCGAGTATTCGCGAGCAATATGCACCCAAGTCAGACTGAGGAGTCCGTGGAAAGAAATGCCCGAATTCGCATCACTACTCCCAGTAAGGAAGAGATTATTACCGCGATCAAAGCACTGAAAACCAATAAGGCGGTAGGACTTTTTCCTACGCAGAGCTTTTTCGAGCTGCGCCAACTGCATCGGCTGAGCTACTGCTCCCACTTGTTGTGAGAACCTGGGAGGCCGAGAGTTTTCCGGATGAGTGGAAAAAGGGAATGATCGTCAAGCTCCCTAAAAAAGGCAATCTAACGCAATGCGAAAGCTAGAGAGGCATCTGAGTGCTTCCTGCTGTGGCTAAGATAATAGCTAGAATTACTCTGGAGCGGATTAAAGAACACCTTGAAGACACACTCGACGCCGAGCAAGTAGGTTTCCGCTCTGGGTTCTCCTGTGTAGACCACATCAACACCTTGCGGATCATCTTCGAGCAGTGCGTTGAATATCGATAGCCACTCCACCTGCTGTTCATCGATTTTGAAAAGGCGTTTGATAGTGTCAATCGGGAATTTATTTAGCGTTCTTAGCGCAGGAGAGGTATCCCAGATAAATTAATAGCAATTATTAAGGCTAAGTACGATGGGTCCACATGGCACGTTTTACACAGAGGAAAGCTATCTGAGGAATTCGAAGTCCAAAGTGGAGTTCGGCAAGGCTGCATTCTTTCACAAATATTGTTTTTATTAGTGATCAACAATGTGCTAAATGCGGCTTTATCGATGGGAAATGGAGGAATTCAATGGACTCTTACATCTGAACTCAAACACCTTGACTACGATGACGATGTATGCCTACTATCTCACAGAATAACGGACCTTCACCAAATGACAGCAAATGTGAAGAGGGAAGCAGGCGCCGAACTCATCAACTCATACTCGTATATGCATTGCTAGACAAACGGTTGAGAGAGTAGAGAGTCCCAATACCTTGGGAGTATTTGCTTAACCGATGGCGGAACCGAACTGGATATAGCCAGCCGAATAGGTAAAACGACGTCTGCATTTGGGATGCTTAAACACCAAGCTACGACTGTTTCATTCCAACGTTAAGTCCGTGCTGCTGTATAGATGTTATTAGGTGCCTGCGTAATATCTTAAGGATTTTCTGTCCAAACCGTATCTCGAACGAACAGCTTTATGAGAGAACCGGCCATGAACCTATTGGCACAACCATACAAAGACGAAAGTGGCAATGGATTGGTCACACTTTCCGAAAAAGTGACAGGTCCATAGCTAACTACGCTATGCAATGGAGTCCGTTTACTCAGGATGGCAGGATATGCGGCGGTCCTAGAAGTACATTGCGTAGAACAGTCGAGAAGGAAGCACGGCAACTGGGAAAGAGTTGGGGAGAGCTGATACACATTGCCAGAAACCGCAGATGATGGCGCGTAGGCATTGTTGAGGCCCTAGGACCCACAAGGGGATATAGGACATAAGTAAAGTAAGTAAGTAAGGGATGTCTTGCTTATCCCAATTTCCAGTTCTTGGCGGATTTGTTCCCTATGTTATGACTTTCTTGTCAAATTGGTGGAAGGAGTAGATCATCCTTTTGATGGATTCAAAGTCGAAATCATCAATCCAGTGATCCAGTGGGTGATTGTATTGTTATAGTTTTTTTTAAAACTAGATTAACAATTCCATTTTTGCGTATATATATTCGCAGAAAATAGTCAGAATATATAGTTTTTACCTAACTCTTTTCATAAAAAATTAGTGTTCGAATTGAATCCTTTTTTATTACATACACATTTATTGCAGGAAGTATTGAATTTTGTCACAAAAATTAGTGGCCAGGTAAAATACGCGCACAAATGTGCTTTTGATGCAAATATAAAAGGAAGTGGAGAAAGTTCAGCCGTTTAGTAAATACCATTTTCCAGCGAGCAGATGAGTAGCATAAGCTTCGCATGCGCTTTGCCCAGTTTTCCAATTGCACGGTGATTTGAAACGGACTATATAATGTTTCAAAAATTGTACGACAGCTAGCTTACGCGGATGATATGGGCAGCAGAACCGATGAAAGCCATAAGTAGGGATAAGAGGAAATACACGCTGTCAACGAAAAAGGATACACAGCACATACGAATTGGATGAATCATTACAAAAGGCAGATGTAACTCTGAGGTAGTCTGGGACTTCGTCTGCCTAGGGTTCGGAGAATAATAACATTTTGTCAAGAGCGGTCAGTTGTGTCGGGCTAGAGACATTTTGGGATATCTTTCGTCCCTTCTGCATTAATAGAACATATGAGATAAAGCGCAGATTCCATGAAAAACTGTGCAGTGACATGGATATGGTTTTGACATGTAGGGTGGATGGTCATCAATGGTCCGGCCCGGCGAATCTTCGATTCAACACAAGGGAGACAGCACAGCAGAAGAAGGCTGCATCTTAGGTGAGTAAGTGTAAAGGTTTATTGGTTGAAACCCAAGCCCAGGGTGGACTGCATCATAAAGTAGTAAAATCCATCTCATGGTATTAGATAAGACCCACCTGCTCCTTTAAAAATCTGCAGATCTGATTAGTACAGGTACAGGTCTGCACTACACTTGCTTTTCTTGGAATTTTGACAAATCTAATCATTTGATTAGATTTTGAAAGCTTGCACAATGGTAACTTAGGGGAAGTGCATAGTCTAGAAGACAGTTTGCCAGTGCTTTTCATGGTCTTCACCACTAAGGAACTTGTTGCAATTTTGACAAAAACAAAGTGATGACAACCGCTTACGACCTTAGTCTTATTCACTTAGAACTATGCACCTACACTAAGTTCGTAGGCCCCTACTCGTAGTTTTTGAACTGAACCGAATTCGTTTACATTCTTATGCAAATGGTGTTTTAAATCTCAAATATTATAATCATGGATGGCACTTAGATCGGTCCATTGATTTGAAAGCAGTCTTCTTGATTTCGAGAAACCAGAAACCCAAACCACTTTTAGAATGATTAACTTAATAAAACACGTACTCAAGTAGCTAATATCGGTTATCAGTAAAAGTGTTTTATCAAATGCCAAGTTATTGACAAGAAATACATGGAAGCTACTTGGCTCGTTAACTTGTTCGCCTCTGGCAACATACCAGTAGTACTCGTACACAACATAGTTTGCATAACTTTACATGACAGTGGGTATCCATAAAACCACTCGTAAACGTTCGACTTGTTTCATAAACAAGACGCATCCACCAGCAAGCAGTTTTCCCCCATAGGGGTTTCCTTTTATTATTTTGGCCTTTTTCATTTTGGAGTTAATTCCACTCAAGGTGAACGAGTCTACCATCTGCCGCCACAGTCAGCTTACGTGAGATCACTGGCTCAATTAAACGCTTTCATCTCGTTGAAGATTGGAATTTCTCACTCGCATACCAATTGTGCACTCCAGGCATTACGAAATCTTGAAAAATAAAAAAAAAACTTGAATCCGTTTATCGTGAATTAAATGACTAATGATGGTAAGTGATCATTACGAAGATTCACAAATAACTGCGCAGCTTAAAAGATGCAAAATTAAATTGCAAAACATTGGTGAATTTGAATTGCGCTTACGTGGGTACTGGCAATGTGGTGATCTATTGCAAGATGTGCAAATGAGCAAGACTGGGCGTTAAGTGTTGATGAAGAGTCGGAGTGGGTTTAAGAGCAGATAGCAGATCTGTAGTGCTTGGTAGATGATTTCAGTCATCTATCAAGGTATAAAGGTGTAGTAAGGTGCACTAATGATGTGCATACGTTTTCACAGAAGTAGAGACGATACAAAAACTTGACTAACTGCATATTGAGTGGTAAGAGCATATTAACGTGAAAGGAATTGCTTTATGTGGGGAAGTGCAAGACCTTGAAGGAAATTCGGTGACTGAACGGACTTCTTCGGAAAAATTGGCAAGCGCCAGAAGCCGAGTATGTCAGAGGTACGATGGCACTTTTAATAAAATCGTACAAGCCCAATCCAGTTTGAACCAAAAAAAGCAAAAGAATCAATCTCTTCACGCCGTGCAGCAACTGCTCATATAATATTGTCGTAGTCTGTTCTCCTACTTCATCTATCGCAGATTTGATTGTCGGCACAATGACTGGCAAAAGGAAACCAGGAACCAGGAAAAGTATGTCGGACCATAAAATCGATATAATATGCGTTTATGCAACCAAGTGGCGAAATGACGGACAGGGCCTCCTACTTAAACTTAACAAGGTAAGCGTACAAATTGTATTATTACGGAATGGAATAACCAATACACAAGATCGTAAACGTATCAAAAATTAGCGACTAACTAATGGCTATAAAACTGGTAACTGCATGCGGACCTAATAATACTGTTAGCACCTAAGTAGTGAGCCGTCGGAAAAAGAAATATTTTGGCGCGACTTCAGTGAATTTTTAAATAGAATATCTATTCCAGTTATGACGGTAGATTGGAGTGGATATGTCGCAGAATCGAACTGCCAATACGAAGGTTGCTATGGAACGAGAAACTCAGCAGGGCAAGGTAAACCATGATACATAGACTCATGCCATACGGTCTAACTATACAAAATACACTACTAGTCCAACGAAAACTGGCATCCTCGTTTGATGCGTTAAATGTGTCACAATAATTTCGGTGGAAAGTGAGTATATTTCAAGAACTCTCGCGTTTCAACACTAAAAAGGAATTGTGGTGGTGGATAGATGGGCGAACATTTCGGTAAGATACAGAAGGCAAGACTTTCAAGCGTGCACTAAATACATCGGTAAAAGCGAAACCAATAAAGTGCGTCTTGAGTTAGACTACGAACGTTACGTAAGAAAGTTAACTATGAAAGCTGTGGCTAGAGCGATAGGAGTAGAGGCATTATACTTATATGTATATAGGGGTCAGAAGAGGTACCCTCTCAACCTATAAGCAGTCGACAAGCAATTGAACAAGTGCAATATCGAACCGCGTGCAAATGATTCGAAGAGCTAAGATTGAGATGGCCCAAAAGCCGCCGAAATACCAATTGTTACCGCTAGACATCAACTATTCTCTTAGAAATAAAAGACTGTTCACAAGCCTTTGTTTTTTACCACGGTAACCATAGACACTTGCAATCGAGGACTTACTAGAAACTTAAGGCTAAAAAGCGAACGGTAACCGCCCAAAGTAAATCTACAACAAAATTCAAAAAACCGGGAAATGATGTACTAATCCCCTTCAGTCGTAGCAGAAAGCTGGGTCTTAACCAGATCTTCCTGAACGGCACAATTATGTCATAATAGTTTTCCAGTGAAATAAAGTCTCTAGGAGTAATGTGGATTAGTAGCCACATGTTTGGTAAGACCGCCCACATGAAATTGACAGACCTCGGAAATTTGCCTGCGGATCAAGACATGGTTACGCTCCAGCTAAGTAGAACTAGAAGTCTTAGTGAGCATAGCACGAATCGTGGATGCCAGTTTTTCACTTCATACCCTTAAAATCTGTGCACATAACACGAGCGAAGGAGGGTGGAAAGAAAGAGAGGTGCCGATGTACTTTGCTTTTGAATGTTTGCAGATTTAGACGACTATGAAATAGAGAGCTACGCAGGGCATTCCATAAGCAAGTTATACGACTTTGGAAAGTATTATACCACGATAGTGGGCTTGAGGGTAAACCGATGAGAAAAAGTGGAATGGTACAGGAAATTTCAATAGATCAATGGTGGTGAAAAAAGCGATAGAACACGGTAAGGCGGAAGACATTTCTTCGGTGTTAAAGGGTGTCAATTGACAGTGTGATCTTAGCACCACCTTATTTAGCAAGTGCAGAAGTACATGTTATATAATTAGAAAGGATCCTCAGCATTTATTTTGTTAATGTCAGACTTGAAACCGTCCAACATGAATTTTATGTTCCGAAAGGTAATTTCTAATCATTCAAGAAGAGATTCATTGGTATCAAATGCACGCATTTTCGGCAAAAGAGCCCAATGGGAAACTCCATCAAATGCATTTGAAATACCAAGTGCAGCTGTCTTACTTTCTACAGATTGGTTGGTGTACGCCTTCAGTGAGACACCACCACCAGTGCTTTAAAACATTTAAAAAAAACATCCATCCAATCACCAGTGCTACGAAAACCGTACTGCCGGTGTTTGGTAAGTTTTCGTATTTCGAGATATTTCATGAGCTGACAGTTTATCAGTGTTTCCATGAACTTGGAAAGAAGAGACTTAAGTGCAATGTGTTCGGAGAAAACCTCTTCGGAAGAATGGGAGATATACCAGCTCTATCAGTGGATTTATGTATATTAAGATTTTTGAGTTCGCTTGCGTACTACACGAGTGCGAAAGGGGATTTTTTCCATTAAAGATTCGGCGTGGTTAAATGTAAACGTGTCAGTATGGTACCTAGTACTAGGAAATTTTTGGTACACGAAACGAACACATTCGTTCTCAAGAACTAATCCACTCCAACTAATGCAAAGTTTCCGAGTAAAAGGTATTTGTCGCCTGTTGTTTATAATCATGGAATTGGGCTCGCTCGAAAATCATGTTGCCGTAATTGGCCGAACAAATGCGTCTACGAAAAAGGCAAAATATTTCGGATGTTTTGTTCACTGAAAATCCCACGAAACTTTGTGTACTCGTATCATTTCGTGAAATTATTTGAGAATACCGGCCGTCTGCGCACTGTGTGAATACCACAAATCATCAAAGCCATGAAGAATTGAATGTCGCGCATCTTAAAATATGATTTGTAACTCAGAGCAGACAAGAGACACACCGGCCACTTACTCATAGAAACACTGACACGGAAACGTAAGTCAAAATCGGATGACTTGCTTCGCCAGTACACAAAGAATGGTCACAGACGAATTTTTTTTTAACAACCGAGAAAATTTTCACCGTTGAAGAATCATTCAACAAACAGAACAATAGATTGAATGCTCTGTCATCACGATATGCATCTGAACTCATTCCGGTAGTCCAACAAGGCCACCACCCAACTTCTATGGCGGTTGGGAGTAGCCTACGATTGGGTCACCAGGCTCCATTTCTGCGAGAAAAGTGCTTTCGTTTGCGTTCGTTTCCCATCATAACCATTATACTCTAGTCCAGGTAAATTGGCTTATGTCTATAGAGGCATCCACAATCTTGACGGCAATAACGAGTTATGAATAACGAGTGGAAGAAGCGAGGTGTCTGCATCTGTCGCGACGACCAAGTTGAGCTTAAGGCTTTAATGAATCCTATCGCGTCTCCAAAAATAGTTCGACAACACAAGGAATCTCTTAATAAATCGGAAGACTGTGTTCACTCAGTTTTGTCTAGAATCGAAGAAAATGGGAACTGATGAATTTTCAAGACAAAAATGAGGACTTTTCAGGATTTGAACCCGAACTACCAGCGTTTTCGATTTGTTCTTCAACAGATAGTTGAACTTATGTATGTAAGTGGCAAGAGACCACAAAAATGCTTGCTTGCATGCCTTAAGTCTTTGCAATAATCTTTCCTTTCCTCAGTAGGAAAGACTATAGACTCCGTACTGATGTCTTGTAGGAGTTGTATGCATTTGCTGATCACCTAAATGTGTTAAGCATAAATAATACCGAATCCTGCGTCATTTGCTGGACCACACCCTCTCATTAGCCTGCAGGTATTTGACTAATACTGTAGTCAGTAGTTCAATTAAAATGAATTGACAGAACTCTTAAAGGCACAAAGCCATTTACGGCTTTTTTAGATGCCAAAAGTAAAAGAGCCATTTCATGGTGACACAAAAACGGAAAATTTATAAAAATGACATTTAAGAAAAATTTATACAAATCGATTTGGAAATGCCCCAAGTCAAACAATTGTTTTCAGACGATTTCATCAGCTATAACCATATACTCGTAAATACGAACCTAAACGACATATAATGTTTGAAAACTTTCAAATTCAATTCACCACTAAACTCTTAGTTATTCATTTGACTAAACAAATCAACTGTCTCTTGGTAACTAAGTTTGATTAATTGATCATCGCACATGCAGATCTCTGAGACTGTGACTGAGACCGTCTGTTTAGACGCACCTATGTTAAGTATTCATATTTCCACACTCTCTGACGCTGTCAATGTAAACAGAAATTAACAAGAGAAAAAACATCCATTTGATTAGTTTACATTCCTCTGGAGTCTGGACATGGGATTACCACTCAGCCCGTATTCAGAAGTCACAGCCACATGCAATAATAATTCATCTTCAACCGCACCTCGTATTTCAAGATGCCAGTCCAAGCTGTCTCTGTCATCAACAATGACAAACATACTCGTATCAACAAGAGGTTGGGGGGTGGAGGAGACATTACAAATTCAAAATTACGTATGCAAGCAGAGTACAATGTGAATATCTACGAGTGTGGACGAGTGTCTATATCAAAATTTTTGGACGGAACCCGGAAGTACAATAGACTCTTGTACAAAGGTCCACTGTGCCGCACACATTGTTCAATTTATCTTTTCTATGACAAATCTCCAAAAATTCAAAATAAAAAAAAACATTCGCTAATGAAAAGGGAAAGTATTTACACATGCATCCGACTCCGACACTGTCAATTTCCGTTTGATTGCTCCATAGGCTCACAAGTACACAGATGTTCCAGTCTCAAAAATTTCAGATTCAGTTCCAGCTCCGGCTTCGGCTTGATTGAAGTAACTAACTCTGCTGACTCATAATGCAAATGTAAGACACCTTAAGGAACACGCCATTCACACGATTTACAGAGCACACACAAACGAAATACAGCTCATGAAGCCACCGATCAGATTCAATGTAAGTAACCAATGTTGGTCAAGACACCTTAACCACCACCAGATCCCCCTCTTTGCCTAATGGTGGTACTTACCAACTTCATCTAGTGGTTCTCCTACACTCCTACTACTAAATATTGGCTCTCTGGTTGATGTTGTTGTTGTTGTTGTTGTCGTTGTTGCTGGCTTAGAAGGCATTGTTGATGGCGTAGTCGTCGTTGGTGATGTTGAAGTCGTCGAAGTTGTTGTTGTTGTTGTTGATCTATTGGCATTCAACGGTCTGATGAATTTGCGTCGTATCACACTTGATGGAAACTTTTGACTTGACAGTTTACTCGTATTAGCGGTAACGTACGTGATATCATTCGAAGATGCTGCCGCCGATCCGATCGTGGTGGTGGTAGCTTTTGTGGTGATCTCACCCGGATTCGATGATGAATAATTCGAAGATGACGACGATGATAGCAACAGTTTTGGTGTTGGCCTAAGCTTGGACGAGATCGTCGTTAGATAACTTGGTCTAGTCCGACGATTGTACTTGAACAGACTAGTTGTCGGTTGTGTTGACGAAGCGACAGAAGCATCATCATCTGGACTGATAGTGGAGGTGCCCTCACCATTTAGTTCGTCATTAGAAGCGCTTGCAGAAGGTTGTGTCGTTGTGAACAGACGTCTTCGTACACCTGGACGACGGACAGGAGTTGTTGCTGTGCGCACCTGGAAGTGAATTAAACAAAAAAGAAGACAAGAAAGTGTGAAATTAAAATTTTAAGATTTTCTTTGGTTTTGTGGTTTTATTTAATTTTTCTTATTTTTTGGAAACTATTTTTGAGTCGAGTGGGATTATTTACTTACTACTCAGCACGCCTGAGGGCAACTACAAAATAATATTAATAAGCAAGTGCAAAAGCGTTTAGAACCTATAGAAGGTTGTGTCGAAAAGTTGTCTTAATTGTTGTTTTTTTCTCCATCACCTTTTAACCATTATAATTAAAGATACAAAATTATCGAGTTTGGATTTTTCGGTGACCCCGTGATCGGAAGTGGACAAACTAGTTCTGTTTTCAATTATTATTATTTTTTTTTTTTTTTTGTGAATTTTTTTATTTTTTCATTCACAATTTTCTGTTGATTTTCCCTTTCAAATCGAGTGCAATTCGAGGTACGGAAAGTATCTCAGTGTGGGATTAGGACTTACTCGGATCTGTGGCCCACTCGAGCGGTTTGTTTTTGATTTGATTTCTTTCAACCCAAAGGTGTTTTCAAGTTGCAATTTGTTGTCCTATTCAACAATTTTTTTCTCGGAATAATTGACATTCAATGTCAATAGTGATGTGGTTGGTATTTTATTTTTTTCTTTTTCGAAAAGAAACTGACTCATTGTGTAATTGAAATTGAGATAGAAAACAGAAAAAAATATTTACTACTCGCAAGTCATTTAGCGAATCTTACGTTCGTGTTGCGAAATAAATTTAAAAATAAGAAAATTAGTCTGCGCATGAAAATTGCTCTAATTAGCCAGTGAATCGTGAAGGGGGTTTAGTTTAGTGATTTCTCTTGGGTATTCGAAATTTATCATTTAAATTTCGGACCTGCATTCGAAATGTGGCATCAAATAGTTATTGACTTTCGATTTTGAAAAACAAAAAAATGTGAAAGGCTCTAGGGGTTGGCTGTAGTAATTTCGATCTTAAATTGAGGGAACACGATTTCACGAATTGAGTTTATTTCTAGGAACAATATCGGCTACAGATATGCCTCTGGTTATCACGTGCTTCGTTAAGGTTGTCAAGTGGATTTTGTTGTTGTTTTTTTTTTGTAATTCGTTGGTGGTTATAGAACACTTTTGATACTGCTAATTATATAGAATAAATTTGCATCAAATTCGGGTTTTTTTAAGGAACTAATTTTTGGGAATCACACTTGTTGTCTTCTGAATCGGTGATATATTTGTTTTGAATTTTACTATTTGCCGGTGATGAATAGTTGGATAGAATTTCTACTAAATATTACATACGTTGAGTATACTGCTAGCACTATGGATGCGAATAAAATATTGATAGACAAACAAAAAGCTTCTGAAATGAAAATCTTAGAGAAGATACACTTCGTTGAATATGTTAATGGCAATCAGCTTTGGTTCGAGCTGGAACGTATGAATTTCAAGAAGAATATTAGCTGTAATCTTGCTTTTTCTATTCCTCAAAGGTTGGAAACTACCCACTCTTTACTGTTTATTGGCAATGAATTTTCAGACGAACTATCGCTAATGATAGTATCAAGATCCAAGAGGTAATAACAATCTTAACTTCTTTGGACGCATTTATAACAGTCAAAGCTCACTCAGGGTTTGGCTATCCAATCACTTTACTGCTTTCGAAAGAAAGAAATTTTCTGAATTCATCAGTAGTGCTTTAATTAATGTATACCACAACTATAGGACGATTAACACAACTCCTTATTCTACATATTGTATTTCCGTGTAGGTTAAGTTAATGTTATCAGAAAATGAGCTATCTATGTGCTGAGTCATTTTATCATTTTATCATTTTACTGAAAAAAATTAAGCCACCTATAGTAATTACGCAACAGAGTCTGGACTCAACAACTCGACCAACACCAAGAAGTAGAAAAAATCATCTTCTTTTCTGGTGTCGTCGGCACTCTTTAGGGGTCCAATAGCAAACCTCCGACGTTGAAATCTTCTGCCTACGAAATGGTATGCCAATCTTTCGCAGTTCATCTACTAACTATGAATAAAATGACAAGGCGAACCATGTGAGTGGCAAAGACTAGGCCTTGATTTAGCCTAGGTTTTGACTACAACAATTTATTTATTTATTTAAACTCAGAGTGCTGTCACCGGTGTGTTCGAAGCCATTTTAAAAGTGAAGCTTACAGCCACTGCAGCAAATCAATACTTAAGATTACAATCCAATCAACTTGATGCTTAAAAAAAAAATTTGCTCGCTTCGGATAAAAGGAATTAAACGTATAGATTCCGTGAATAGTTTTGAATGAAATTCCATAGTTTTCCCTAGAAACATGAGAAACCATAATAAAATGCCAATAATTGCATTTAACTTGCCGGTTACTGCGAATGTAAGCTGGATAGTCGCAAAGCCCATTTGACAAAAGGTCTTGCAAGAGGTGGTGTAGCCTATAACCGGCAACCAAAGGCATTCATTACGGTCTTTTTTCAGTGAGAGACCATAAGACACTGCTGAATTTTTAGAGATAGCAGTGGTCTTCATACTGCACAGTACAATCATGCTTATAAGAGATTAAAGTTTTGGCCTGAACAAAGGTAGCCCTAACGCAGTTTAAAACCGTGAGCTATACTTTGGAAACTAAATTTTTCGACTCGTAGTTCGGAAGTGATTAAAAGCTAGAACTAGCCCGTAAGCATAAATTATCAATTTCTACTGACGTATACACTTAAGCACAGCTGTATTCCTACGTTCTTCTAAGGAATTCAAATTGATAAGTTTGAGGAGGTAAGGCATAGGGAAGTAAGACTAAAGCGTCATAAAGCGGTGTGCAAATCGGAGTAAAACGACGATTCGGGAAACATGAACTCGGTGAAAGAGGGACCACACTTGTCTGACATACTCAAGCAAGGGGCGAACAAAGGTAATATAGAGAGATCTGGTTATGTGCGAGTTGGAAAATTCTTGCACCACAGTTTAATAAAGCCAAACGATGAGTTGGCTCAAAGATACTCGCATTTTTATCATAAAGCTGACAGCTCTACAATCTTGATTAGTTTTCGAGTCATTTGACCGATTCGCTACATTCTGTTTTCAGATGACGAAAAAATCGACTGATCGCAGCAAACTGCATCTTAGTGTCAATGTCTCATAAGGCAAAGAATGTTATAAAAACTGAGCAATCAAAGGAAAGGATTCATCAGTTTTTCTAGAGTAAAGTCAAGTGGTTAATTGAGAATGTAATCACTGCCAACAGTCTAGTAGAAGTATTAGTATCGTTTTGCACAAAAGTGAAGAACCGAAGAGTAAAAAAAACTCTAGGAATGAATGGGTTCAAACAAAGCGATATACGATTGATCTATGAGACGCTTGAAGGTAACATCATAACTTTCGTATGCCGAAACTTTTTTCGACAGAAAATCGATAGCATGATTTATTACCACACCAGTTTATCAGATCCTTCAGTCAGATTTGATGATAAAGAGTTGGACTAAACAGTCAGTACGTATGATCCGACAGAGAGTACTCTTATATTGTATTTTGGCGTACGTTAAAGTAGAAAGAAAGACGCAGTTTATGAACTGAAGCATGGCTCTAATACGCATGTCTACATTTTTTGTACTATCTGAAAGTCATCTACTTATTAGCAGAGTTTAGTGTTTCTAGAGCTCTAAGTGTCGCCGAAAATCAAAGCTGGTCAATTTCACACCGATCACTCCACTGAATTTTGCGCAACAACTCGAGTCAGAAAATCTATAAGGTTCAATTAACGCAAGAACTTAATCCTGTTGACCACCAGCAGCGTCGTTACTTTTTCCAACAACACAGCGTTACATGCCACACAAGTGGAGCGAAGTCATTCCGCGAAATGATCAAAGTTGGCCTTTGAGATCATGCGATTAAAATCCATTACATTTTTCCGGGTTAAATCAAAATGAAACCTGTAATTGGAGAGGCCTTTATTAACGACTTATGCAGAAGCTAACGTTATTGCATTCTTTAGACCACCAGAAGCTTCTATCTTGTTTTGACACAAAACCCTTAAATTTCTTGAAAGAAGTAGCAAAACCATTTCTGATAGATATAAATAAATAGATTTAACATGCTGATTGCATTAGTTTTGTAAGGTGCGAATACTGCTATGTACTGCTAGAACATCTAAAAACGATTCGCTGTTGATATAGAAAATAAAATAAAGGTCACCAGATACGAGTAGCAATGATAGTTTTTCCAATTGTTACGGTTCAGCAGCTGTTAAAGTTACCAATGACATTCAGCTGTCAAAATATTCAGTAAGGTTTGCCATTTCATCATGCATCGTTTTACGCTTGCCGAACGTGCAGAAATTATTAAAAAATATTATCAAAATTCAGGCTCAGTTGTACAATAAATACGCATGTGATTGGATTTGGGCTTACATCCGTATAAGATTGTGTTGATGCAAGAATTGAAGCCGAACGACCATAAACAACGCCGTGAGTTCGCTAATTTGACGCTGGAATTGTTGGCCAAAGATCCGGATTTTAGCCCAAAAATCATCTTTTCGGGCGAAGCCCATTTTTGGTTCAGTGGCTATGTCAACAAGCAAATTTGCCATTATTGGGGCGAATACAATCCGCAAGTGTTTAGCCAAGCACCAATGTATCCACAAAGATTGACTGTTTGGTGCGGTTTATGGCATGGCGGCATCATCGGACCTTATTTCTATCGAAATGAAGAAGGCGACAGACACCGTTACCGTCAATGGTCTCAGGTATATAGCGATGTTAATTGACTTCCTGTGGTCAGAGTTCGATATATCCGAGCTGTGGTTCCAACAAGCATTGTGTCGCTCGAAGTTGTGAAGGAGAAATTTGGCGACAAGGTTGTTTCACGGCGAGCGTTCATCAAATGGCCGCCACGATCCTGTGATTTGACACCACTCAATTATTTTCTCTGGGGCTACGTCAAGCCCTTAGTCTACGTTAATAAGCCAACTACATTGGATTAACTCGAAACTAACATTCAACACGCTATTGCCGGAATAACGCCGCACATATTGGACCGAATTCTCAAGAATTGAACGGACCGCTTGAAGCACTGAATGATATGCTATTCCATACATAATGGCATGAACGTAGCTTCAAAATAAACCCAGAATCAATTTTATATTTCACACAGTTGTTGTTTTATGCAAACATTTTTTTCTATCGTTCTTAGTTGGTCACTATTTATATAAAACCCTACAGCTAACACACATTACCTAAGTCTATAGAGGTAGTTGTTAAATAACATAGTTACAATAAATTTCCATGTCTCTACTTAGATAAATATTGAAAAGATAAATATTGAAATAAAACATTTTAAAATTTTAACAACAAATAAAATAAAACCAAATTTTATTAATTCGAATTCTTGTAAGCTAAAAGAAATATCTGCAAAATAAACGTTGTTTGGTTTAATTGATTACTAGACAAATATATATGTACATTGCATATGTTGTCAAGAAATTCTCCAATCGGTTGTAGGTGCTCCAAAATGGGTAATCTTTTTAAATTATCCAGGCAAAAATCAAAGTCGATGTGTTTGTATTATACTCGTATACTCGTATCCTTAAACAAGTGCTGTTTCAAAAAACGAACGCTTCAAAAAGTTTCAAATTTTAATTGTTTTAGTTTTGTTTACAAGACGATAAGACTTAAAAGTTCTTTCACAGAAACAGATTTAAAAAAAAAATCTGCAATGATTCTAATGTTATGAATGTCCTTAAAATGAGTTTAAAATTCAACTACACATTTTTACGTGTGTAGGCAATTCAAATTGCCTCCATAGTAACCGGATGGCAATTCTTACTAATTTTGAAACAAGCAGCTATCAGCTCTATTATTTGTTTGGATTATTTAGGCTTGAGATCATATAGTTTGTTAAAAAATGTAAACCCAGGCCAGAAATGTTGAGTCCTATGGAAGATTTTAAAATAGTTGTAGTCAATTTTAACGCACAATAAAGAGAGAAGTACACAAGCGTTTGTACTTCGGTTTGGTGCAAAATACATGCAGTTCCACATCTCGACATTTATAGACGGACCTGGCAGTCTCCTGATAGGTTTACCACCAACCAGATTGATCACTTTGCTTTCATTACTAGGCGCGCCTTCAGTATTCTGAATGTGCAAACGTTGTGAGGAGCCACCATTCATTCAGACCACTACCTTGTTGTAGCTAGGATGCAAATGCGGATAGCCCTAATACCGCTAACTAGACTAAATACTGTAAGAAGCTTGTCGTCGAAAGATTACGACGTGAGCTCTATGAGCTAAAAATGAAAGACGAGTACCTACTTACTCGTATTAGAGGAAAGGAAAGATAGCACAAGTAGCGTGAGATTGAGGAATTTGAGAGATTTTATAGCATTAAAGACGTTCGAAATGAACAAGCGAACCTTATTCACAATCAGTGTTAATAATATGGAAGAACATTTCGGGGAAACTGTTAAACGGTGATGAAGCTAAGCCGTCCGCTGTCAGTCAGAAAGAATCATTCAACCTGGATGCTGATGGAGAAAAATTTCGTCTACTTCACTTTGACGAAGTAAGTAACTTAAGTTCAACAAGTCTGACGATAACAATGGTCTAGCTGCCGAGCTAATTAGTGGGATGGGAGATGATTTTGTGAAGAGCATGGTCCATGTCAACGTGCTTAGCTTAATGTAAAATCAGTAGAGACGGTACTGCACTATGTACTATGCATTACAAAGTATACGGGTGGCCGTGGTGTAGTGGTAGTAGCAAACGCTTTTCACTCGGAGGGTCCAGGTTCGAATCCTGTCCATGGCAAATCAGTTTTTCATTGTGTAATTGGAACTCAGACAAAAAAATCCTGCGTGTGAAGGCATAACACTGACACGTAGATTTGGCTGTTATAAGAGTTTCAAGCAATGAAAAAAATACTGGGAATTATATCTCGAATCACTCTGAGTGAATTATATCTCGAATCACTCTGAGTGAAGAAAAAACTCTCCGTCCTATTCGGACTCCCACCCCTGGAGAGCAAACATAGAAACCAAACACACCTGAGTTTCAAACCACTACAAAAACAATTTTCCTTTCTCCTCCTTCTATCTTTCCGCCCGCGCCCTGGCAACAGTAAAAGGGTATCTAACCCCTTAGGCGCGCATAAATTATAAAAAAAAAAAACCACGATGGCCGCCTCCCCAGATATCGAAGGAGCATTTAATAATGAGAACAATGGCAAAGAGCAGAATTATCAATTCCGAATTTGGGGGAACGACAGTCAGGAAAACGTTTGCAAGAGGAACTAAATAAGGAAGTGTCATGTCTCCTCTTTACTGGTTTATTGCTGTTAACGACATAATTGCAAGTTTAACACAGAAGAGTGCTAAGGCAGTAGCCTCCACCAACGATATAGACATTCTGGTCAGGGAAAAACATCTTCCAACGATCAGCAAACTAATGGAGTCGGCCTTAAACATACTCGCCAAATGGACAACGTAAAACCGTTTAGGTATTAATCCATCAAATCCGAACTAGTGTGTTGTTCACAAGAAAAAGGAAGCTAGAAAAGTTTAATATTCCCAGAATCTAGGATACAACTTTCACACGAACCTAAATATCTAGGAATCATCCTAGACAGTTGGATTGGAAGCAACATCGATGTAAGGACCACAAACGCATTAAGAACATTCTACACATGCCAAAGAGCTTTTGCTAAACGTTGGGGACTAAGACCATATATAATACACTGGATTTACATTGTTAGACCCATTCTTACGTATGGTGCGCTAGTTTAGTGTAAAGCCGCGAAAAAGACTAGTTATCTCAAGATACTCACACAAGTTCAAAGACTAGCGTGTGTCGCAGTAACAGGAGCCATAGGGTCTACTCCTCAAGCTGCACTGATAATGTTCAACCTCCTTCATTTAGACGAATTCCTTAAATGTACGTCTTCCAAAAGCTTGGTCAGACTAAAAGAGTCACAATTTAGGACACGCGCCTATAATACAGGAGTACGAAATATCAAAACTGACGAAGTGCCGTGACTATATCATGCAAAGAGTGAACTTTCATAGAAGTTTCTCCACACTATTTCGCAGCAGACTTAACAGACATGACTGGTTATCTAACACTGTTACCAACGATGCAAAACTCCACCACTATAAGTCCAGGAATACTATAAATCCAGGAATCATTAAAGATTCCTGGACGAATGTACTATAGTATTTTTTAGGCAGAAATATTTGCCACCCATCAACCTGCATAAGCTGTACTGATCATGGAACTTGATACATATTTGTTATCAGTCAAGCAGCCATAAAAGCTTTGGCATGTGAAACCACCAAAGCAATGAAGGTAAAAAAAATGTCGTTAAACTATAAGTAGAGTCTGCGAATCTCACCTGCTGGGTACCTGGACATAAGTGAAAGGGAATGATAAAGCGGATGAGATAGCAAGGGTGCCTATGTGGACAGGAGTAACACACACAACGACATAAATATATCAATTGGAACCCTGAAAGGCAAAATGGAACTTATGGTCCAACAAACGAACCAACAAAACAAGGATATCCAAGAGGGGCCCTGTTCATATCGCGCTTTCTTTGCCCAAACCTAGTGAGAACACGTACGATCCTCAGACTCAACAAAGAAGACATCTGTATCGCTACAGGTATCCTAACTGGTAACTGCCTCACAGGCAAAATGGCTAGCAGAATAGGAGCCTCATTTATTGCAGAAGCTGCAGGAACAAAGAGAAAATAGAGACTACCACACAGTTGCTGTGCGACTGCCATAACCTCCAAATAAGCCACGCCAAACAGCTGGGGTAAACATTTTTTGGAGAACTTGAGAACGTCAGACAAGCAAAACTAATTAATTTCATTAGAATTGTTAAGAGCTGTGACTGGTTTTTAGGGACTAGGACATCCCTTACTACCTAACCTATGTCCATGTCATCTCTAAAATATGGTCGAACGAAAGCCTCCCAGATGAATTTCAGCCGAAAATTGTATGAGGAAAAGAGACTCCCTAGTCTACGTCAAATCTATACCCACCACTTATTTGTCGATTTTAAGACGTGTCCGGTCTTGGCATCTCAAAATGAGAAAGCTTGTTCGAGTTCTTTGTTTCCTAGTTCGATCTTCCAAAGAAGCAGTTAACTGTGTGGTTAACTTATTCTTAATAAGAAAATCTGTAAAAGCAAAAAGGGTGTTGGCTAATCAAAATTTTTAAAATTTCAAATAAGTCTAAAGCATATCTTTCTCTGTACTTGACACTGATATCAGCTCCTAATAAGGTCAAGTGTGTGTCAAATACTTTAAGACATTAGATATGTTATTATTAGCAAATTATGATGCAAACTTCTTTTGGAATGAATGTGCCTTGGCTTCTTGTTGTGGAACTGAGTCACAACATTTATAGGTCGACCACAGTTGTCTTGATCTCCACTCCCAATAAATAAACCCATTTCCCACATAAGATTGATCTTAACCACCAACCGAATCTGTGAAATATGACTCAAGCTCAAAACGTAAGCGAATACTTATTTTATGTGCGAATACATTTACGGATGTACACTAAGTACTTTGTAGCAAACTGAAATATGAACCCAGGAAGGAGAAACTATCTCCCATTACTTGTGAATAGATACGAGTACTTGCATCGGTGTGGGTGTATTTCACTCATTTTCTAATCCAAAGATATTAAATGAAAACTCATCTAATCAACGCAGATACATTTGACTGACCATGGAGAGAACATAACTTCAAATTATCGTAATTACGTCGAATATCCATGACCACCTCTATTGCATTACAATCAATTCTTCAGCTTATAATAAGCTCTCAAGTTGCTTTTCAATTCCATGGTCATACAAGTAAAAAAAATAATTAAAAAAAAAAAAACAAAAAATCCTCAGCACTTAACTTTTCGAATTGAAAAATTGCGAAGATTGCGCAACATCAGACACAATTCATGAAGAGCAGAAAAAAATCATAAAATCCCTGACAAAAAGATTCAGCTTACGATGACGGGCTTGCTGGCGGTTTAATATCTACGTTTTCTGCGTCTCCAGATAATTACATTTGATTATTTTCAACTATATGCTAATGAGATACTTTTTTTTTCGTATTAATATTTTTCTTCTTTTTAAAGTTTACATTTTTGTGATGGGCGTGCGCAGCTCATTCTATTTGAATATGAAAAAATATTCAGCGAATGAATTCCCAATCGAATGGTGGTCGCATGCGGATACGAGTATCTTTTAGTATTGGCTCTTAAAAATTCAAACCCTAATCGAAGGCTGTGAAAGTCAAAGAAAGTTCGGAAGTGAAAGATTTATTTAAAGTCAAAGTTTTACTAAGAAATACTAACGATAATTGGTGTTAGATAATCACAAACATCGCACTAATAATTTAATAACTTATATAATCGAAAACGAATGAAACTCTTCTCAAAGGGTATTCGCATTTCAGGGAAAGTGAAAGTGGTGGATTTGTTCGCATGTGAAAAAGAAAATTCAATCGAGTGCAAAGATACTGCCGATCACTTATCCGGTATGTGATCCATGTGTCTGAATTACAATCAGAAAATACGATTAAGTTCGATGACGAGTGATCTACCTACAAGTATCTGATCGTATCGTATATAGTAACTGAATTGTGAGACTCAAGTACGAATATTGTGAGCGATCAAATTGCAACTCAATTTTTGCGCTTCAAGTGATTTTTGAAAATTTACGTGAGAAGAATTTCGTTACAAATTAAATTGATAATATAGCATTAAATTTAAACGGGTTTCTTGAGTACTCGTATTCGTATCCGTACTCACATTTGAGCTGAAAAATACGTAACAGGATGCAGTGATAAAATTGATATGCTAAGCGGTTTTATTGGAAGTTGCTTTATGGCTTATTTTTGGTTCGTTTAACGTGAATTGCATTTCCTTTTTATTTAAAATAATCGCTGATAAGTGCTTTAACGTTACTGCTATTTTTCAAGGATCGAAGGTGGTGAAAATATGTCAATTTGGCATAATAATTGGCACCAGAAACAGTTGGCACTTGGAACACAGTGATCGGCGATCGTATCAATTATAGTATTTCAGGTGCAGATATTTTTTTTTTTTTTTAAATGCGAATAAATATACAGAATGTGGAATGAATAATTTATCAAAGGTGAAGTGTTTAAATGCGCGCTTAATAAAGGGTGACGAAGAGCCACCAGGTGGCATAGATAATTCGATGGATTATTGTGGTTGTAAGATCGTTTCATTTGAATAAATATGCACTCACCGGCTGAAGTTCGATGTGATGATTCAATGGATAAGATTGGCAATTTTCGAAATAGCAATCGATTTGATTGAATTAGTTGGAGGAAGCTATGATATATGTATGCTGCGTGGTTGCCACACTGTTCTTAGTCATAACAAAATCATAATTCGTAATGATAATGTACAGAAGGTCAATCAATGATATCCGTACGCAAAAAAAAAAACTTTTTTCCATAATTAACCGATTTCTGCTCGCTGCATTCAGTTTTCTTCAAGCATTTAACGGCCAAGCCTCTCAAAAGACATTACAAAGATCGACCTTTAAGACTGTCTTTCGATAAACCACGCTAAGCTAGCAGCTACTAGAGTTTGGATTTAACCAGAAATACATTCTAATAGCTCTTGTTTTCAGCAAACATATAAACGACGGAATACAGCACTCGAACAAAGAACAAGTCCATTGTACTCCGTTTTTGTTCATTTTAATGAGACTTATTAGACTTTTGAAGAAAGATGTGTAATCGATTCAGAGATAAAGTGTCTACTGCGTCAGCATCCATCACATCAAGTATATAGCCTAATGCAAGTCTAAGTCGGGTGTTTATAGAGCAAAAGATTTGCAATCTCATTATCACTCTTACAACATGTTTCGCAGTTGGTGGTGCCACTTATGCCAAGCATACTAAGCTGCTTAATATATGCTTAGTACTCTGTTAAGATAGGAGTAAGCTGACTACAGTCTTGTCTAATAATTGATATTAGGACTGCCATTGACTTTTTAAAAAGCACTTATAAGGATTTGTTTAAGTGTCGATGTAAACCCCTACAGGTTTGAGTTTTGAGAAGTCCTTCTCTGAACATTGCTCATCAAGCTCAGCTTGCGATCCCCTTTCAGCTTGGGACTCTTACAATTCTTAGTAAGTTCAGCTTTCCGACTGCGTTGACAGAAGCCTTGTGTTCGCGTAGAAGTGGTGAAATGGTTTTAGCTAGACCTCATAGACACAGCCACATCCTCTACCTGTTCTTCACAATATAATTAATTGCCATCAGGATTGGATATACCTGTACATCCACTTAGAGGACAGACGCCAGTTTAGCTGACTAGAAGTTAAGTCTTGTTCTCTTTTTGAAGAAGCAAACGCCACAAACTTTGATCGGTTTTAGAGTTATTCGTAAAGATCATAGTACAGGAAAAGTACATCCTGTTATGTATTTTTAAAGCAAATCTAGTTTTCGGTGCAATATTCAATATCTGGACAGAGGTAGTCGTAGTTTTCATACCCAGAGCAGGCAAAACCTTCCATATACGCCCGAAGGATCTCATCACTCTGTAATTCTTCCTGCTAAAGACTCTGAATAGATTGCCAAATCTTAAAGCGTGTCTTGTTCATAGAAAATTTTTGAGTTCCCAAGATATCTACCAAAAAGAACAATTGGTTGAGACCCCACTACACTCTCTTCTATGAACCACTGACCGATAACAATCATTTTCGTTCATATCATTTTCAACGCAAGTGTTTTGAAAAGGCAACCTTTGGTCGCTGCACTGCAATAGCGGAACACCTAATTAGTATACTCTCTCTTTTACGAAGGAACCTCGTCCTCAATGGGTTGCTTGCCAATTTAGAGGACGAATGTGTTGTGATCGCGGGCAAATATCCACAGAAATTCTCTAACATTCTCCTAATAGTAAATCTGGCCAAAATGGAGCTGGTCTTCTTCACAAGAAAAGTCTTGATACCCTACATCATTCCATCAGAGTTAAATGGCATTCATCTGAGTTGCTTGGAGCAGCCAGAATCTTATACCTGCGTAATATATTGCAATTCCCATAGACAGTCGAGCAGTGATCAGATCTTTAACTTCGATCACGATAAACTCGAGAGTGGTTAGAGACTGCTACGGATCTATTGTTGAGATGGCTAAGCTATACAAAATCACAATCTGTTGGGTTCTGGGAGACTCGGACGTTGCAGAGAATTGCGTCGCTGATGAATTGGCCATACGCGGATCGCATAAAGTCCTACGCTAGACAAATAGCAAAGACTCTAAGGCCTATTATATGTGTACTCATCGGAACAACATCAAGCCAAAAATTGCTCCGAAGCGATCAAGAGACATAGACATAGAGACACATATAATCACGGAACACTGTTCCATTGGAATAAGCCACTCACAGTGACTGAGTATTCTTCGTAACTATGTCCGCAGGAGCTGCGGAGGCGAAGACAAACAAGAACCTGGAGCGCACTTGCTTTGCAACTGAGGTAAATAATTATTACTTCCGAAATATTCCGTGATGGTCTCGGTTACAGAAGTAACTAGTATGCTCACGTTTTTTTTTTTAAAAAAAAGACCTTAACACTCAAGAGGGTATGACTACTCTTAAAATGCCTGAGCACGTGTTAAGTTTTTCGGAAAATTGGATAGAGAGAGATGTATTACAACTTGTCTAAGTGCCGCTCAACTGGGATCACAATTAACCTTACCTAATCTAAGAGCCCATTCTTACTGCACAAACCATCGATAATGGCGCCCTCTGCTGCATGAAACACATAGACTCTTGGTATAAGTTGACAGGAAACATGGTAAAAATCTTCCACACTAGTCCTCCAGAACATTGAAAGTTGTGACAAGGCTATCATGTATGAGTACCATACGTATGCAGATAACAAAACTCCATAAGCAGCTTGCGTTAAGCTACACCGTGACAGATAAAGATTAAAACCGGGTTTTTATGACTCTGTCAAGGAGTCTTCTTTATCGATACATTCGTATTTACTTCCAACGACCTCTCAGAAGCAGCAGATAGCTTCATGGCTAAGGGTCAAAACGACAACCAACGCGATAGGGAAAGCGAATACCAGAACTATAATAGGAACAGCAATGTAGCCATGTAGCATACTCTTACGCAGTTACATTGCAAAACACATAATTACGTTAGCTTAGAGACAGATAGTAATTGGATGCGTTAATGCAATCCTAGGATATTCGTGTGTCAGACCACCGATCGCAATTTTATATATTCAAATATTCTGAATAGATGTGACGCCCTAGGGATTCGTTAAAGATGCCCTCTGCCTTCATCCTTAACGGATCCAACGACTTTGTTAGATAAATTGAGTCCTCTTCCAGTATCATAGAAGCAAATATCCCCAGACCAGTCACAGTTATTTATACCTCCGAATTCCGATTATCAATTCAACTTCTCTAGCACTCTTCGTCTTAAGTGCTATGTGATCATCTTAATGACTTTTTTGCTGCTGCCTATTATTCAGTCTAGAAGGTGGAGGAAGATTCTTGTTTAACACTCGATTGCGTTTTGAATTTCAATTAACAAGCTGAGATTGTTTAACGGCGGCATGTACTACAAAAAATACAAAACGTAGTGCCATACAAGAGGTAACCAGGTAACCAGATCCACCATATTTGACGTGATTTAAATATATTAAAAAAAAAACAACAGCAAACAGAAGAGAAACAATCTCAAGACACGTGTAGTTAATTGTTAATTTCAGTGCATGGACTTTGAGATTCATATAGTATTACGTGACACTTACGGTTGCGTTTTTTTGTATTTTTATTTTGTTTTTATTTGTGTTTTTGCATTTTAATGTTTTTTTTTCCAGAGGCTCCAGAGACTATATTTTATGAAGGCATTAACCTTCTGGACAAGTGGATAGAGAAAGGTCAGCTATTTCAATAGAGATGACAGTGACTCTGAAATGTTTTACATATAGGTGATGACTGAAGCTCCACATGACTTTCGAGTTTAATTAATATTCACTTGATACTTTGCTGAGAGGTACGAAGATGAAAATAATTGTATAATTTGTTCTTGTGCATCCAGGAGCATGTGGGAGACAAGTTGTACACAAATGTATTCAACTACAAGTACGAGCACAAGTGAAAAATATTTGCATAAGAAGACTTGCTAATTGGATTGGTAATTCATTTAAGGTGAGCTACTCTTGGGAATGTGGTTACAATTATCAATTGACAGTCAAAGATGCTAGGTAAGTTGAACATTTTATAAATTATCCAAGATTTTAGCTGAATAATTTAAATACGATGGATGTGAGAGATTTTTCTAAATTTACAGTCATTTGAGACAACTTTTCGGGATCTAATTTTTGGTTGAAGAAATTAAGCGGCTGCGGCAATTTATTAAACAACTTAGTGGTTCCCAAGGCAGGAAAATTAGAGGCAACTCAAGAAGTTACTCCATACTCGGGGCTTACGAATATCTCGCCTTCAATAAAGGCCCTTTCACTCTGGAATTCTTGGAGAGAATCATTGCTGAACATAGAGGTAGCTATAAAGTGTTTATTCTATCCGGAGAGCATGGATATCAAAAAGAAGCGTGACGCACTCCGTGATTTAATGAGCGAGAGTCCGTCTTTAATACCAAAAACCGACAAGAAGAAGTCATTGACATCAACCTTGTCTTCCGCTGTTTAAGGCATATGATTATTCTTCTCTGATCTCAGATACCTTCTCCTTAGTATAAACTAACATCCTCTTAGCTAAGGTGACCGTCAGGAACAAATTAAAGGATACCCTTGACAATCATATATCGTTACTTTGGAAGAAGACTGACACAAGTCGAAAAACATTACATAATTTGGAAAAAATATTGTTGAATTATATTTCCATACAGCTGGCTGATATCTATAAAAATGCTACATCTGCCATCCGACGCCGAATGATCAAACTAGCACTAGTGACGCTTTTCAGAAAAAAAAGTTAGAGCCGTTTCCAATACCTTCCTGAGTAAAACCTGATAGTTCTAACTTTTGAGTAGTGCCAGTCTTCTTCCAAAGTGGCGATATATCATGTAAATAAATATATATTTACGAAGGACTGTGGCTCTCTTCGCTGACTTCAGCAGCGCTTTTTAATGGGGCTGAGGGCACCTAAGAAACCTCTGACTTAATCGGTGATGAACCAAGGTTCGTCTTGTCATTTTTATGCGCAATAAAAGAGGAAATATGAACAAAGCCAAAAAGACAATGACATCGTAAAAGTAGATTATTTTGCCTGCTTTTTGAAGTATTACGAGTTGTGAACCCAGTCCTTCTATATATGTAAATTTAGAGAGACATTGTAAATTTCTTGCATCTAATCCAATTACCCCAAAATATTTAGTATCAAGTTAAAAGGTACATCCGTACTCATTGACGGATTCTAGTAAAGAAACGAATGACATTCTACTCGAATTCTACCACAAATTACGTGGAATTACCAGTAGATGCCCAGTTTCAATCAGAAAGAAGATCAATTGGACCTTAAACAATTTCGACTCGTTTAAGTCCGCGGGAATAAATGGCATCTATCCTGCCGAAATCTAAAAAAAACCCTTCAATATAGATTTACCATAGCTAGAACCTATTTTAAATATAATAGTTGCCTAGACTTGGTGTACACCCCCGGGTTATGGATGGAAGTCAATCTGGTTTCCATACTTAAAGCAGAAAAAGCTTCGTCATGTGTCTCCAAAAAATGTTAGAACGGTAGACTGACATCCATCTTTGTCAGAGTATGAACGAAGCTCAACATGCATATTGCAAGGGAAAACTGAAGATTAAGCATTCAATATACGAGTATTCGTATGCCATGGTAACTGTCTTCGAAATTGATACCCACACTGCCAGATCTGAGAGTATATGTAGCATTTCTAAGGATACTGCTTAATCAACTTCTTACAAGAAGAATCATTAGCACCGCAAGGGTGGTTTATCCGCCTTCTGTGATATGTAGTTCATAAGCTACTTTTGGAAAGCGAAGCTGGTCCTGAAGCGAACACCTGATGTCATTGTAGTGGATATAAGTGCCAAACACCTGGTTACTCCAGGAGACATCAACTAGTATCAAATGTATATTTGAACCCAAGTAAAAAGAATTGGTCATCTTCTTCGAGAAACATAGAACCCATTATCTATCTATCTCACTCTATCTAAAATGTAACTCCAACTTTTTTCAAACTGGAAACATTTTTGACAACGAAGCTGGAAAGTAAATATCCAGAAATGCGTTAACAAAACTTAGACGGCTCTATTCCCATGACGGACTATACTGCCAATTGCTTGTAAGTCATATCACAGTGGACCAGTTCCTACACAGGCCACTTTTCGACTCTTCTTCAATGTTCAAAAAGAATTTCAGTCTTACAGTCCCGACCAGGGAAGACTAGATAATGCCGAAGACAAAATCAATCCACATATGTATCCGTGCGCTTATGGCTCAAGAATAAATCAATGCGGCGGTGTATTCTCTGGGCAACAAGTACTGAGTATCTCTTTTCATTTTTCAAACGGCTATAGTTTATTTCTGGTAAAATTTCTAACAATTGAGCCTTTCATGTCGAAAGTGGATGTGATCTGCATCTGCACTGATAGGCAAGCAGCTATTAAATTTTTGAACTCAGTTATGATAATACCAAAGGTATGATAGTGAAAAACTGTCGCTGACACCAAAATATTCGGGGTAACTGTGCGTAACGAATAGACTTCTTTTGATTCTTCCAGGAAAAAGTATTGTCATTCATTAAATGTGAATGGATGTTCAAACTATTGCAGGAGCGATAAATAGAAAACAATCGCAGATGGTCAAAAGGTACAAGCTGCAATTTGACCAGACAAATTTGGTCTAAGTAGGATCAGAAATTTACAAAGAGACTTTTATCTGTAAAATGACCACATATCGGCACTCTAGCGGCCATCAGCACAGACCACAGTGTAATTCATTTCTTTCAACATTTAAGCAAATTTTCGTATCTTCTTCTTCGATAATACATATCTGGTCATTCCAAAATTAGTTTTCACCTATACACACTTCACGAATGGAAAACAGATTCATGGATACGAAAACCAATCACAGATGATTGATGAAAATCTATAGAAAAGGTATCGGGGCCGGAGTGGAACCCTAAGGAACATCAGAAATTATCAAAGACAAGATTAAATGATCTTGAAACATATATTTTCGCCAAAAGATCTCGATGCCAAAATTAGTCAAATGCCTTCGAGATATCGAAAGTAAATATCTTGCCAGACTAACGAATAATTTGATCCCACACTTTGATGGTATAGGCTACTCGGTAATTTTGACATTTTTGTATTTTAAAATAATGTGTTCTTCATTTCAGGCGTTGGGCGTTCATAGCGCTGTTATTCTGATATCCGTCAATGTTTCAGCAAATGTAAGTCTGTGACGAATGGTTTCTTCAATCTCACTAACTAACAATGACAGACCAACAATACAGCAAATAATTCGCAAAGTAATGACATTTGAAAAGGCTAGAAGTGTTGCGGATAGTCTAAGACCTAAACGGGTGATCTATATCGTATCCGCTTCCAGCTAATCTGAAAATTTTGACCAAAGATTATTGACTTCAATCGATCCACATGGCTTAAAGTGAAAGTACGTCTGTATTGAATTTTGTAGGAAGAGTGGTTTAAAAGAAGAATACTTCAGTTAGAGCCTACTTCTTGGATTTGGTGCCTAGACAATTCTCTGAGGCCGAAACCAAATTGCGTGTAAGTCTAGACACATAGCTCTCTAACTCTGAGGTAGTTGGGAACTTTACCTACCTTGTAATTCTGACAGTAAAATCTCTTCGGATATCAAACAAAGAGTTGTCCAAGGGGACTCTACTCATACCCTCATCATCCTAATCCTACTCCTTGGGACGGAAACCTGAATTTTACTGAAGTCGGACATATACTTTGTCGGTTTGAACGCATATTTCTCTGAGCAAAGAGTTAGGTTTGTGTAAGTGGGGCTTGAAGAAACGATATCGAGGTGCTTCCGATCAGTCGCCGAAGATGGCTAACAAATGTAGAACGAGTGAACACACGAATGATTTAAAGAGTCCTCGATTTCTTAGGTAACACGCTTAAGCCAAAAACTAATGCAACTTAAAAATATGGCAGATACGTTAGTTCACACCATGCCTGACAAAAAGAAGGTATGACGAACTTGCTAATTTTCTTGCCTTTGGATAGGACATCATTCTTCCATCATTATTTGATCTCTATGGGTCCCTCATAACCCATTGATCAACAAAAACTGACTCACAGAAACAAGAAAAAATCGCTTTTCTATGTTAAGGTTATCAGCAAACAAAATATTAAAGAAAATCAGTCAGAAACACATCATTGAAATACAAATTCGAATACACGTTGCAGGGCAAGCAACGAAAAGAAGCGGCTGAAGGTGCAGACAGATTAAACACAAATCATCTGTGTGTTGTTGTTATGGGGTATCTTTTATTCGAATACGATTTATTGTAGTATTGTCTCTACGTATCACTACTCGATTTCCAAAGCAAACAGTGCCATTTGACAAAGGCCACTAACTTTCTAAAGGATCCATGCTCGATGTATTGTAAAATTTGGCCAAAATTACAAAATTGCGTTAGAAATTCAATGAAACTATAATATATCAAGCTTTGACGCAATGGTTTAGCTCGACAGATATAACACCGGCGGTTTGGGTTCAATCCCAAGCACCACACAGAAAAACTCAGAAATGTAATTTATAACCTCACCATCGTTTTGGCAAACCTTCGAAGACAGTAACTTGTGGTTATAAAAGAGCTTATAGCTGAGGAATTGGAAAAAAAAAAACAATAGGGCGTTCTATCTGCGCGCTAAATGTCAAACAGTAAATGGAGATTAAAGGATATTATTTCTTTTTTATCCATAGGTCATTAAAAAATCGACATGAAGGAGCTTTGAATTTCTGCTAAGACTCTTAAATTTTGCAGGTATATCCCTGTGGGCAATGATTAATCCGTTCTGCCGTGAGTATCGTCGTAAACTCATGTTCAGTGTTATAGAGGTTGGTTTTAAATGTCTGGCATCGGGATATTACAAAATCTTACAGCAAGCGGTTGAATAATAAATACAATTGAATAATTTATTTTCTTTTAGGAAATAGATAGCTGAAGATATTGGTCTTGGAAAAAGTTCGTGGTGTTTTTGGCTATACTTCAAGAACACTATAACAAGCACTTGGTTTCCTCATCTTAATATGTACACACAGGGGAACATGTGAAACGCTAACCCAAATTCATATGGAAAAGTTTTTCATTTGACTATCAACGACGAACCCCAACATCCCGTCGTCGGGCAGAATAAACCATACAGCTTAGACGATGATAGCCAAAACTTCCCTCCACGTGACCAAAATTTCGTAAGAATAGCAATATCTAAGCTTCGATTCAACAAAGCCGCTGGACTTGATGGCTTACCAGCAGGGGTATTCAAAGGTGCTGAAAATGTCTTTGTGGAGAGCATACAGCGACTCATTTTTCACACCTTTTCAAAAGAGTATACGCCTGTTGAATGAAATGTCAGAATCGTTTGCCCGATCCAAAAAAAAGATACCACCTCAACTGCTCCAACTATAGACGTATAAGTCACCTCAACATTGCGTACAAGATCTTATCTGCCATATTGTCTGAACGTCTGAAACCCCTTGACCTCCATCAGTGTGATTTCAGGCTAGGAAATCCCACAATCAAACAAATTTTTACACTCCGGCAGATCCTAGAAATAACATATCTGTTGAAGTCTAGATCGATAGCCACCATCTTTTCATCTATTCTAAGGCCGCATGTGACAACATCTGGCAAACTCGTTCGTCAGTGCTGAATGACGATTGAGAACGGTCGCTGCTCCGTTAAGGTAGGTAATGGCTTAGCCGAGACCTTTGATGTTAGAGAAGGTTTTAGACAAGGTGACTCTCAACAATATGACTTATTTAACAAAAGTCTGTGCATATGTGATACTAGCGTACACCGAATTCAGCGGTCATCGCTGTCCGCTAGTATTTAAACTGAAACTGCTAAAATGGGTTTGGTGATAAATGAGTGCAATACCAAGCAAGAGGGTACAAACAACATCGAAAAAGTGGATAGAACGTCATAATCGATAGCTTTAACTTCTGCTATAAATTCAGCCAAAAACACCTTAGTAGAAATAAAACGAAGACTACCTCTTGCAAATCGCTGTTGATTTGGACTAAGAAGGCAATTGTGTATAATAGTAATAGAGGCATACAAACAACTAACGAGACTCTATATATGACTTTGATCATCCCAGTCCAACTTTATTTCGCTGAAGCCTAGGCTCTATCGAAAGTGGCTGAAGATATCTTCGGTCGATTTGAGAAAATTTTCTTGCGTTACCAGACTTTGGAGTACAAGATTCAACGACAAACTATATGAGCTGTAAGGCGGCGATAGTAATCGTAATCTAGTCAGAAAACTGCCCATCATTCGCCTGAGAACAAATGGTCCGAGCCGCGGTCTTCGAATCTAACCCGGAGGGACAGCACAAGAGAGGGAGACCTTACCTTATGTGGTGCTCATAAGTAGAAGGGGACTTAAACCGACTAGAAGTTCACAACTGGTGGGAGTTAGCTGAGGATCGGGCTAACTGGAGAGGTTTGTTAGTTGAGGCTGGATACAAAAAGAAGCTGGATGTATGGGTTCCTCATAAATTTAGCACAATGACCCTGATGGACAGATGAATTAATGCAATGAACTTGAGCCACATATGAGACGAGTCATAACCCATGATGAAATATGTTTGACAATCAGTAGAGTCAAATATGGTGGACAAGGAATGGTAAGCAGTCACAATGTTAAAATTTTTTGCAAAACCAGCATTGACATTGGAATACCATGGGGTACTTCTATAGAGTTAAAAGTTTAACTTTCAACTTTACTGCTAGCAACTCTATAGATTACGACAGGTAATTGAAAGAAAACGAAACGGATTGATTAATATGTAAGGTATTGTTTCAATATAAGACCACACACTTCTTTGAAAATAATTCAGAAATTATCCAGACAGCACTCTCTGACTATCACTTACTCCGGTCTCTCAATGGAATTAAGCTGGTTTCAGTTTTCCATTCAAAATCCACAAAATTTATTCATCGATGGCATCATGACTTTATCCGAAAAACGGCGAAACTTTGTCAATAATATAATGGAGCTTATTTGATTTAAATAAATTAATTTGTACACTCTTAGAAAATCAATTGAATTTTACTCAGGAAACGAGACAAAGCCAATTTAAGTAATATTAAATAATAAATGACGAAGTGCCTTGCCTTCAATTTGCTCCCTTCCAAGAAGGATCGAGTAACCCTATTCACGAATTTTTTCGAACATCTAACCAATTCCTACTGATCTACAAATCAGCAGAGTTATAAATCTAAAGAGAACTTCTTCCCACGGATACGAAACTTGTACGGTAAAAATGTCGCTAACAGAATAAATGAAATTATTTTTTGTATCTATTAGCATATCATTAATTTAGCATCTTAATCCAAATTGAGAACTCAATCCATTGATATTTTTCCCAATACCTGAACCCGAAACCATAGTCTTTTCCGGGAATTCAACGAGGATATATTTAAATATATTTTTCTTAAATTAAAAAGGAAGCTCCCTAAACCAACACCAAATTCAAAATAAAATAAATTATTATATAATATATAAAAATCTACAAGTGCTTTGTAGTGTTGTGTTGCTGTGTAAGGAAACAATATGAAAGGATATCAAAATAAAAAAAAAATAATAATTCAAAAGGAACAGGAAAAGCAATATCTGGGAAAAACAGGGGCTGTCAAGGTAATTTTTTTTTTTTTTTGTTAAATTTAATGAAGATAATTAAAATCTAAAAAGAAAAATAAGTAATAGAAAAAATGTGTGTAGAAAAAACGTGTGTACATTATATTATACAAAATTATATTTAATTGATAAATATTTTCATTTTCGAACTTTAAAAATATTCTTACAATCTACTTAACATTTAAAGAAAATTATATTTTTTATTTTCTTTTTTTCTTTCACTTAAATAAGAAATATTAACAAAATATATTTTCGTTCGTTTTGCATTATTAATATATTTTAAAATTTTGTTAACAAAATAAAAAAAAAATTAATATCTATAATAGATTTTGTTTTTCGTTGTCATAAATATTTAAAGAGAAAACTTCAAATCTAAACTGAACCAATATAATAAATATTAAAATAATGATTTATATAATCAAATGAATTAATTTTTTGTTTTGTTTGTTTTCTAGTATCTTAAGCTATGGCAGCAGATAGATTGATAGATTTTTCTTTTTTCAAAAAAAAATAAAATAAAATTATTAATTCAAGTTAGAAGATTGGACTTAGTAAAGAAATTTATTAAATAAGCCTGCGATGTGCGACGGACGATGAATAACATATTTTTAATTAGAAAAATATTTTTTTTCTTTTTTAAAACTATAAAAAAAAATTACCCGAATGAATGAATGATTTGAAACGATGAGGTTTGACGATGAGATGCTTTTTCAATTACATTGGATGTTAAATTTTATTGCCAGACAAGGAGGGTGAAATAAGTGAAGTTCTTAGTTTGTTTGTTTTTTTTTTTCGAAACAATCCAATGCAATTTTTAGAAATTATTTATACATATACAAAAATTGTATATATTATTTTATTTAGCACATTAAAAGCACTTATATTAAGCATTTTGGTCGCACATAGGTATAAGAAAAAAAAAGCAAATTTTGCAAGCTGTTGAATGTGAAACAGGATAAATTACAAACTTCGCTGTAAAGAAATTTTTTTTTAAATATTTTACATAATATATTTTACCTTTTCTTATTTTTTTTAAAGAAAACTGCTGATTTGGAATATACGACTAGAATATAAATATAAATAATTAACTGACTATGATGCGATATGCTCCTCTGGAATTTCCTAAGAAACTGCTTTTTTTCTTTTCAGTTGAATGCTGTCCTGGAGATATTAGACTTCAAAGAACTGTGTATTGAGGGTGGAGATAATTTTTGAGCAATTCAGTGCAAGAGATTACGAAATGTTAAGGTAAGAGCCATCTATGATTCGTCAGATAATATAGTTTCGCGAAAATAAACGTATTTTTGAAGGATTTTGTTTTATTTGAGATAAACAGACTCTGGGGCCTAAAAATGCCCTTCAATTACACTTGTTTAGTTTAGAAATTTATAGAAGGGTGTGGTTACTACCGTTCTGAAGAATTTTCACTTCTATTCAAGCTTGAAGTCAAAGCTGATGAAGCATCTGCCTATAAATCCTATCGCAAGAGCAAGGTCTACGTATTCTAATGGAAAGAAGGTCGTGATTACTGTCCTTCTCATGAATTCTTAGTTCAAGCTTTAGTACGAAGCCGATGAAGCCGGTTATTTATAAATCCTATCGTAAGAGCAAGATTTACTTCTTTTGAAGAAAGGAATGTTACAGAAATTCCTGAACAATTTGGATGAGAAAGAAACATGCCAGAATTTAGTTTTGAAAAACAGGGCGAGGAAGCCCTATGCTATGCTATCTGCTATGCTAAAAATGCATAGGAAAGCTATGAATTAAATCTTCTTTGCATGTCATAACTAAAAGTGCCAAAAGAAAGCAAAAACTTGTCATTATGAGGTCAGAGGTAAGCTATAATACAGCGCCTGCAAAGAAAAGGGATAATCAGATGAACTTTAAGGAATACAAAGAAGAGTTCGTTAAATATTCGAATATGTCAATGATTGAGTACTGAGTGTCATTGTCATATGACATAAAAGTCCATTTGACTTTTTTGACCTTAATAAGTTATTGGCACAGTGTCACAGGTGTCACCTTTTATGTTAGTCCAGTATTATGTCGCTGCAAGACCTTTTGTGAGAAAAATGGTATTTGGAAGTGTTTAGAGGATTGCTGGGCTCATTAATTGTGGTAAGCCAAAAAGAATAGTGACATCTAGTCATCAGGACCAAAGCTCGAAAATTTGGACCGTTTTTGACATATGAGTCAATCATTTCAAAGCCAAATGACGGTGAACTTGCAGTAACACTTTGAGTTTCATAAGTATGATTTGTGTCGTGCTTCCGAAGTGTCCGATCAAGTAAGATACAATTTTGAGTTGCGTTTTGAGAAACAAATATCCATCAGTTGGGATATGAAAGTATTTCTCTTTGAGGTATGACGCTGACTGGCATGATTCTCAGAAAATGCACTCAATTCCGACACATCAGACATCAGATTGCAAGAACACATTAGGGTTGAAGAAACCTGATCGATCAAACCAGTGCCCTCAGACTCATATTTATGTTACTCGTATATCATAGAAAGAATAAGAACTGAAACCCGTCCATTTTGAGAAGACATGTATCAGTAATTGTTAAAAAAAAGGCTTAATCTTGAATGTAATTTTGAAAACAGAAAATTGTTAAATTGTGGTATATATATCAGAACTAAGGATTGAATTACTCGCTTTCCACAAATGATTGCCGGAGAATGTATTCAGTTTATTTCTTACTGTGTCATTTCTGACAGCTTTCAAAAACGCTTTTAGGTTATTGAAGTCTGAATGCACTTTTGTGTATAGATGCGAAGGGCCAACAGCTCTATGTCAGCCAGCAGAGGTACGAGTAAATCCATCAAATCGAATTTAATCATGTTGACAATGAGTTAACGTCCGAAATTACGTTTTTCTGTTATTCGGGCTATTCCCTAGATTTGAACTCAGACCATTTGCGTTAGAGCTGACCAGTCTCGGTACTTATTAGTAATGAATAGTCTGACAAATTTGGAAAGACTTTGTAGCACTAGAAGTTGACAGGAAGCAAGCTTCGAAACGAAAGTCTCTAGTTCTTTTATGCCGTCTCATATAAATCGACTGTAGTAACAACAGAAATGAATCAGCAAATTTAAATCAAGTGGTGTTGTAAGAACCAGTAACGGGAAAAGTTCCTAAAAGTCAATGGTGAACAGTAATTCAGAGCAATTGTGTGTAAATTATTGATCCGAAGCAGTCCAATGACGGCAAATAAATGTCCCTTTCCCTTTTAAACCACAAGAAAAGAAACAAGGAGAACTTTAAGCGTGATTGAAACATTGCAAACGAGTAATTAGAGATGTTACATCAAATCGTGACGCATGTGATGATATCTATATATTTTCGAGAAGAATATCATTCTGTGGCTTTAAGATCGTGGGCAATTCGGATTCAATAGTCGTATCTATTATCGCTTTTATTGGTTCCTGTAGAGTAGTCCCCTCTAAACCACATCTTAGTGTGAAAACAGATCGAACCTGAGAACACAAATTTCTTGGTGACAATTTAGGTATTTTAAATCCGCTTTCTAGCTGAATGTGGTATTTGGATCACGGAATGGGCAACGCTATTCAGTGTGGGACACGCAATAGTCATCTTTGGATTTGAATCTCACTAAAAATATTCAATAGAAGTGTGAATATTCCCCCTCGCCTATGGAATAGGATAAACGATGAACCTCCGAAAATAAGATGCTTGTATATTGATTTCAAAGACAAAAGATATAGGACCTACATGTGAGGCTTGTGGAACACCGCCTGGTTCCATGTTAATTCGGTTATGGCATGAGTACACTAAAAAAGCGGCACAATGATTTAAAAGAATTCAGTTTGAAATGGCAGACATTTTGAAAGGTTTACGTGCTAAAAATAAGCATAAACCAGAAGAATGAATGAGGTATCAATATCTACATGGCCAAATATGCCTTAAAAGATGCCTTAAGAGCTAAAATAAGAGAGGACACAAAAAGTAAGAAACATCTGTTAAATACTCAGAAAATCAGAGCCCCACCTCAAGACCAAAGAAATCACAGCATCTTCCCGGGAGAATTATACAAAATCCGTCAGAGTCAACGTCAGTCTCAATTCTGACATGCGGATACGACAAATGTATGTCAAATTTCTGACACTTTACCAATCCATCTGTCAAAAGTAACGCTCTTGCTTTAAACATTTATTTCTCTCTCGTTTATCTCGAACAAAAAAGGACAAGAACATATCTCAACAATTTCATAATTTGAGTAACTTATTTCTATTCTAAAAATAAAAAATTTAATAACATAACCTAGAATAAGAACTATTCAAACAAAATTAAGAAGAAGAAAATTTATTCAAAATCTAAGGCCTAAAATGTGAAAAGTACATTTTCTAACCTAAGGAGCTATTGTAGTCGCATCTTCTAAACTACTATCTATTGTTGTTGTTTGCAATCTATTCTTTCTTGACTTGTGCTTTCGTCTGGAAGATTTTTTACGTTTCACAACATGCGTTTCTGAGCTAAAACTCGTTTCAGTTTGGACTTTTGTTTCTACCTGTGTAGAGGAACTAGAACTAACACTGTTACGACTGCTACTAATACCACCGCTCTCGCTAGTCTGTAGAACCTCGCTGGTTGAGGTACTTTTTACAGGCGCTTCAACTACAGATTCTTGCCTAACAGATGGCGCTGAATTTGAATCGGATTTAAGGACTTTACTCAAAATAACTTTATCTAGATTTGCAATGGATATTACCAGAGGTGATTCGTTGGATTCCGGACGAAGAAGTGGTACTATTGGACGAGTGTAGGTCCGATTGTTGCTTGTTGATGCTATTGTCGGTTGGACAGTTGTTGATTCAATAGTTGTCTCCGAGGAGATTACGGTGTTTTCGGGAACCGATGTGGTTGTCGTGGTGGTAGTCGGAGGTGCTGTGCTTGTAGTAGTTGTCGAGGTTGTTGTCGGCATTGGTGTGGTTGTAGTTAAGACCATGGTAGTTAAAGGTGTTGTGTGTGGAGTTGTGGTGTAAGCAGATGGCTTTTCATTTTTGGGAGTTGTGGGAATCTCACCGAGGGAGTATGCATAGAAGATACCATTTACCTCGTTAGCAGCTTCGTTAATCTTCTTTGCCTTACGTGAGCCATCGAAAAGCCCTTCTAGGGGTATTGTGGATGTCTCAACAATATCGGCGATAACTTCTGGCACTGTAATGGCTTTGGATTTCCGATCAACTGATGGATCTGTTGCACTATCTACACCAACACTGGAATAGTCTACATCGGGAACCGAATTCCTTACTGGTGCTGATGTTGAGCCAGCTATGTATTCGATTCCTGTATTTTCCAGGCTATCTGGTGCGACTTCGGGAACGGTATTTCGTACAAATGAATTCGGTTCAGTGGCGGTATATTCTGTTACAGCACTACGACCATCGACAAGAATATCTTTACCATCGACGAGATGGACAAATTTCACGCGACTGATCTCTCCAATTGGTTCCAATTTCGGGAGACCTTCTGATCGGAGCTCCGTCGATTGGACCGACTTTAGGTGTTCGTCTTTAGATGATTTGCGCAGTTTTTCTTCCTTCGAATTGATCTCAACAACACGACTGATTGAGACAAGCTTCCTCTTTGGACTGTATGAGATTAGTTGACCCTCAATGGATGGTGCTTGTTGCTCGGTGATGCCCTCAGTGCTGATTGTAGTTAACTGTGAATCATTATCCTGTGGATTGATTAAATTATTATCGTCATCATTAATAACTGTGGTAGTGTCAAAATAATTTGAAGGTGTATCTGTGGTATTTGAGACGGTGATAGTCTCTGTAGTATTTGAGGTATTTGAGGTAATAGAAGTATCTGTATTATTTGAAGTTAGCTGTGATTCGTTTTGGATTATTTTTGGTTTAATTGTTGTGTGTTTCTTGCTGTTAACTTCAAAGATTTTCTTGTTTCTGGCGTTCAGAGCATCGATGTTAAGATCCTCGAGAAGAGGATTACTCTGATCTATTGAGGCGGCTTCAGTAGAAGACGTCGAATACTTACGCTCGTAGCTACGGGTATTTGTGGAAATAAAGACAGAGGGTGGTGTTATAATATCTGGTGTTGTAGGTTTACCAGAATCTAATAGGTTTGGTGGAAGGGTTATTTGTGCTGGACGGTTAACAACGCGAGGTTTATTCGAGGGACGTTTGTCAGCGGTGTAGCGATACCCAGATTCTGGCCCAGATGAACGATTCGGGCCAGATGGAGTATTTGCCGGACGATTGAATGGACGGTTTGGTGTGTTGCGGGGTTTATTGGTCGTAGGAAGGTTAAATGGACGGTTTAGAGGACGATTTGTGGGTCGATTTGTAGGACGGTTCACAACGGTTAGTGAAGGTGGTTTGATTTCATCATCTTCTTCCCCATCTTCAGTTTGTTCTTCTTCTTCTTCTTCTTCTTCTTGTTCGTTTTCTTCTTCGACTTGTTCTGAATTGTCTTCCTCATAATGGATTTCGTTATCATCGTTTTGAGATTTATCTAGTTGATGATCAAGTACCTCTTCTTCTTCTTCTTCTTCTTCCTCCTCCTCCTCTTCAGCTCCTTCATCATAGTCTTCTTCGTCTTCATTCTCATCTTGGTTTCGTAGTGCTGTTCTAAGAGTAGAAGTTCGTGTGGGGAAATTAAAGCGATTCCTACCAATTTGTGGACGTTCTGTAACCCTCTGGATGAAGCCAACACCATTAGCTGCATCAGTTGGAGGTCGAATAGCTTTGAAGTTCCTATTGTACTTTCGAACAAACGTCTTAGGTGTAGAGTCAGACGATGGTTTAGATGTCGTTGTGATAGCACTAATCGAAGGCTTCGTTGGTCGATATGGCCTACGATTGACAAGAAGACGTCTGGGTGTCGTTGGGGCAACGGTGGTTGAAGTTGTTGCTTCTGGCGTCATCGTTTCATCTAACTCTGAGATGGTTGTATCAAATTCAGTAGGTATATTCGTTGTATCTTCAGTTGTTGAATTATCTGTCAAAGTGACATTTTCCCCATCATCTGACATCATCTGGTCAGTTGTCGCTGAAGCTGTAGTCGTTGTCAAATTGATTTTATTAAACAATTGAGCTATGTTCAATGGTCGCCAAGTGCCGATAAAAACATTTGACGTTTCATTCTCACTGGCCGTTCTATTGGCAACTGGTCGGAGTTTCTTTATTACCTTCCTAAACCGTCTGGATGGTGTTGCCGGTTCGCTTGTTGTAGTTGTAATATTAGTTGCGGTATCTAACTCATCACCTAAGCTAAGGTTATCAACAGAATCTGTGCTACTAGTGGTGGTATTAGTAGAGTTATTTACCTCAACACTAAGACTATTATTATCAATAACTGGTCGTCTAAATTTCAATACTCTAAAACGACGTCTTTGTTTGCGGTCAGCAGCTTCAGTAGATGCTACCACTGCAGCTGTTTCGGTATCCTCTGTTGTTCCAGATTTGACAGATGTCAATCCCAAGTTTGATGTTGAATTGACAACATCTTCATCTAAGGATTCATTTACCTGTGTTGTTGATGTCATTTTATTTGTGGTAGTTATTGTAGATGTTCTTGTGGTATTAAACGGTCTTCTACGTCCACTGGTTCGGTTGTATTGTATCCTCTGAAAACGTCGATTAAGATTAGGTGTGTTTAAATTGGAATCTTGGTCCAGACCTAACTCTGAATGAACATCATCAACAACATTTGCTTGGGTTAGTGACAGGTTGTTAGAACGAGTGATATCTATGTTTTCTAAAGTGAAATTAGTAGTTTGGTTAGCTACGTTTGTTAGTTTAGTGGTTAGGTTAAATGGTTTACGATTTGCAAGGACAGATTGAAAACGGGTGCTTATGCCACCGGCAAGGGATTGGTTGGAGTTTTCTTCGTCGTCTAAGACTTGATCAGCAGAGACTGGGGTTTCATTTTGAGTAAGACTTTTGGCAGATGACTGGTTAGGTCGGAATCGATTACGATTGAGAAGACTGACAATATTCGGAGGCCTAGATTCGAGGTCTTCTTCAATTTCATCGGTATCTTCACCAATTGTTTCTTCTTCTGTTTGAGTTTTGGTGAGTTGAATTTTGAAGCGATTTCGGTTCAGTAGGGATAGGCGATTAAGTGATGTTGTGGAAGTGGTTTGGGCGTTTTTGTTTTCGATTTCATTATGTTGGTCTGTGGTTATTGGACGACGACTTAACACGGATCTGGCGGATGAGTCTTCAATTTCATTTTCATCATCTTGTTCTTCTTCATTTCCGTCGATGGAAAGAGTCGCTGTTGATGTTCTTAACCGGTTAATGGGCACGTAGGATTTTCGAGTGGTAGTTTCAATATTAACAGAATTTTGACTTGTCACATCGGAATTGTCAACTTCTTCGCCTTCTTCATCTTCTTCGTTTTCTTCGTCTTCTTCGTCTTCTTCGTCTTCAATTTTTGCAGAGAGTTCGTCGTCTTCATCTGTGTCAGAAACAGTTGAGATTTTAAGACGATTTAAGCTCGAGAAGGTTCCACGAGTGGTTGAAAGTGATGAGCCTTCGATATCATCTTCTGTAGGAACAGGATTTTCGGTTGTTGTTCCGAAACGATTAAAACCTGGCAAGGTACGGCGAGTGGTTGAGGATGTTGAGCTTTCAATATCGTCTTCTTCGTCAGTGGAGCCTTTGGTTGGGGTTCTAAGACGGTTAAATCCTGGTAAAGTACGGCGTGTGGTTGAGTATATTGAGCCCTCGATAGCTTCTTCCTCGTTAATGGAGTTTTCAGTAGACGTTCTGAGACGGTTAAATCCTGGTAAGGTACGACGTGTGGTTGAGCTCTCGATATCATCTCCTTCGTCATTATAGCCTTTAGTGGTGATTCTGAGACGATTCAAACCAAAGACGGTTCTGCGTGTACTTGAACTTGTGGAACTATCAATATCACCTTCTTCATTTTCTTCGTCAATGGAGCCTTTAGATGTTGTTCTGAGGCTGTTGAACCCTGGTAAGATACGGCGTGTTGTTGAGGATGTTGAGCCCTCGGTATTTTCTTCCTCGTCAATGGAACTCTTAGTAGATGTTTTGAAAAGGTTATATCCTGGTAAGGTACGACGTGTGGTTGAGCTCTCATTATCATCTTCTTCATTAGCAGAGCCTTCAGTGGTGATTCTGAGACGATTCAAACCAAAGAATGTTCTGCGTGTAGTTGAACGTGCTGAGCTTTCATTATCACCTTCTTCAATAGCAGAACTTTCAGTTGTAGTTCTAAGATGGTTAAGGCCACCGAATGTTCGACGTGTTGTTGCATCTTTAATTGCTTCTTCGTCAATAACAGCGGAACCTTCAATGGATTCAGTAAGCTCCGTTCTCTTAATGGTAGGACGGGTGAGACGAATAAGAGTACGTCTTGTTGTCGTATCTAAATCGGAGTCTTGTTTTTCCGCATCTGTGGTAGTTTCGATTTCAGAAATTCCCGAATCTTCAAACGTCGAAGTAGGTAGACTATCGGTGCTTGATTCAATAACTGTGCTTGTGTCAATATCCTGATTCTGTGCGACTGTTTCTCCTTCTGAAACTTTTGATGTTTCATTTGAATCGGTTGATTGAGCTGCAACCGAATTACTCGTGGTTGTTTCTATTTCAGGCGTTTCGGATGATTCAAGATCAGGAGCTTCAGAAGCTTCAAAATCTGGAAGTCCGGATGCTTCAAGATCAGTAACTTCGGATTCTTCAAGCTCAGTGACTCCGGATTCTTCAAGATCTTGAGATGACGTTGCAGTTTTTAGACGATTGATGGTTAAATAATTACGTTTTGTGGTAGCAGGTGTGTCGATAGAACTTGTTTCTTCTATATCTTGAGAAACTTCAATCACATCCGACAGTTCAGTCGTTTCGGATGTTCCAGATGCCTCGGTTGTGGTTTGAATGCGTTTTAAGACCACATAAGGTCGTCTGTTTGCACCAGGTAAAGCGGTTGTACTTGCATTAAAATCTTCAGCTTCCTCAGTAGCTCCGTCTTGAGAGACTTTAGATGTATCAGGAGATTCAGTTGTTGTAGTTTTTAGGCGATTTATGGCTGAATAAGTGCGTTGTGTCGTTACAGATGTTTCTGTCGATGATTCCTCTTGGGCAGGTTCAATTGTTTCAGATGTATCCGTCAGGGGGCTTGATGTAGCTCGGAGCCTATTTAAAGCAACATAAGAACGCCGTGTTGTAGAAGGTGTATTGGTATTGGTTGAACTGTCTTCTAACTCTTGTTCGGTTGTTACACTTCCATCCGCAATTCGGAGCGCACTTTTGGCCCTTAGCCGGTTAAGGCCATATAACTTTGGTTGAAGGGGTAACGATTTACTATTTTCATCTTTCGAATCTTCTGCACCTTCTTCGGTGTCTTCCAGGTCTTCTGGGGATTCAGTGGTTGTAGTTCTCTGACGATTAAAACCGCCAAAAGTTCTTCGAGTTGTTCCTTCAGCGGTATCGCTTCCTTCAGTCACTGCTGAAGGTTGAATTGTAGATATTCTCAAAAGACTCGGTCTTAGGAGACTTGAACCAGCAAATGATCGACGTGTTGTTGACGTGCTTTCGTTTTCTTCTTCAACCTTATCCTCTGTCTCAGTGACCTCTTCCTCTTCTTTCCCTTTTAGTAAACCAGAAGTTATTGAACCAAACACTCTGGAGCGATTTCTCGAATTAAAAGTTAGACCTGTTTTCAGTCCGAAAGATCGGCTGGTTGTACCTGAAGTCTCTTCTTCTGCTACGTCATATTGCTTGTCAGCTGATTCGAGAAGATCTTCCTCAAGTTGATCTTGATTAGAGGATCGCTCTGTTGTGCCGGTAGTTCGGAAGCGATTGAAAGTAGTGAAACTACGACGGGTTGATCGTTCATCTTCAACTTCATTGCCCTCTTCTTGATCGATAGAAGGGATCCTCAATCTTGTACGTGATGCGAAAGATCGGCGTGTAGCAGTATCCTCAGTAAGAGAATTCGCCTGAATACTTATAAGACTCAACGAAGGAGGTTGTCTACGTGTTGAAGTCTCTTTAATTTCAGTTTTGACGTCAGGTGCTCCTGATACTTCAAGATCCTCGGATGGGGCTCTGGTTGTTGTTCGAAGGCGGTTCAAAGCTGAGAAAGATCGTCGAGTGGTGTTATCTTGAAAGTCTATGGTTCTTGTGGTGGATGAAGTCTCATATTTTGTGGCAAGTTCTTCACCCTCTGACGCAATTGTAGTTGTTCTAAGGCGATTGAAACCTACGAAGGTTCTTCTTGTGGGATTGGGAGTACTTTCTGTGGTTGAGGGAATATCCTGACCTTCCGTGACTGATTCAGTAGTAGTGCTTGTCGGTCTTTGGCGATTTAGTATACCGAATGCCCTCCTTGTGGGCGCTGGAGTGGTGCTTGATTCTTCTAAAATTCCCGTTGTAGTCACAGAAGGTGAAGTTGTTGTTCGGAGATGATTGAATCCTTGTGATGCTTTTGTTGTAGGAGTCTCTGTGGTGCCTTGTTTTCTGCGACGTTCATTTAGAGTTTTCAGATCTGAAAATGAGCCGCTTTCTGAGGGTTTGACGAGTTCTTGACCTGTGGCAGATGATTCTTCGTGCTCGTCTATAGTTGCTTCCAAATCTACGTCAATTGAGTAGTCCTTAAAAGTCTTGGGATTCCGGTGTGTCGGAGTGGACAGTTCACTTGGTAGGTCGGTGGAAGAAGCTATTGTAGTCGAGGGGCCATTTGTTGATTCTGCATCTGGCAATGAATCGATTACCAGAGAAGCAGCTAAGTCATTACTTGGTAAGCTGGAGTCAATTTCTGCTTCAAGTTCAATTTCTATAGGAATCAGCTTCGTTGGTGCCACTTCTGGTAAATCGATTTCATTTTCCGGCAAAATTGTTGTAAGAGATTCGATGTCAGTGGGGTACACTGTGACTTCGTCGATTTCAATTCCTTCTTGAGCTATCTCTGCTCCAATTTGATTTGCTTCTGGACTCAATGGTAGTTCCGTTGAAGCAGGAAGTTCACTCTCTTCCGATGTTTCGCCGGAACCCTCTAGAGTTGCATCTATACCACCAATACCCATCGAGTTAACTTCTTCTGCCAGCTTCAAAACCTGATCGTTGTGCTCACCTTCAGTAGATGAGACTTCGAAAGCCCCCAGATTCTTAGATGACCTGGGGGCGGACACTAAAAAATGGTCCAATTCTCTGTTGATTTCTTGAGCAATAGCGAGTCCATCTGCTGTCGTCGTCTTCGGTGGATTATCTTGCGGACTTACTGTCGTAGTTTGGCTTTCCTCATTGGCTTTTTCAAGATCTCTAGCAGCAGCTGCTGCTCGTGAGTGATTGTAGATATCAAAGACTTCTAGAATCGCTTTGTTGATACCGTGCTTGTCAAGTGGAGTTGTTGAGCTTGTGGTTTCAGGTGTTTCTGTTGTTTTCTTGGAGCCAGCCTCACCGAGGTAATATATCGGAGAGTCCTTGAGATATTTGTAGTACTTGCGGCGAGTATAGAGTGGCACTGTTGGGTTCTCTAGAATTTCTTCTTTTTCAAAATTGGTTAATAGTTGTGCGTCGCCATCTATGAGCTCATTTTGGGTGGTGCTTTGTCTAAATGAAGATGTGAAGCTGGACTTTCCTGAATTTGAAGAGATGCCTGATTGCGATTTCGATAGCAGAGGAATACCTGTTTCTTGAGTGGTTATGATCTCATCGGTGAAGGAGGATAGTTGCTGCCCAAGTTGAGTTTTATTGAAGTTACGAGCTCGTCCATTGGTGATAAAATGATTGGTTTCTAGTTCTGTGACTATAACATCAGGAGAGATTGTCGTTCCACTAGCAGACAGATCAGTGGGTACAACGCCCGTTGTACCACCAGATGCTTTAATCTTTTTTCGCACGATAACTCTTTTCCTTACAGTGAGGCCCTGAGTTGTTTCCGGGGGAGAGGTTGTTACCGCTGCTGAATCTTCTTCAACTAAATCTCCGTCAACGGTCTTTTGGGTTGTCAGGCGAACCGTAGATCGGTTCTTTGCCTGAGCTGATTCGCTGACTTTTATTTTCGAATTGAAATCATGAGACAAGAGGGATGACAGGTCTCCAAGTCGAGATTTAGTTTTATTTCGAAGTAACGTAGCCCTTTCGGTTGCTGGTATTTCTGGAGAAATTTCCTGAGTGTCGTTAGTTGTCGTAGTTGTCGTTGTGCTCGTTCGAGTTCGGAAGGAAGAAGTGGAGAAACGATTTTGGAATGTCTGCTTTCGAAAGCCGTCATTAGACTGGGTCGTATAGCTAGTATTCACCTCATCAGTAGAGATTCTAGTGGTATTAGGTCTTTGCTTGAATTTTGACTGGAAAGGAGCTTTGAAAGTGTTAGTTCCGGAAGAGCTACTCGTTTCTGTTAGATTTGCAGAATCAAGTCCGAAGTCTACCTTCACTTCACTTTCAGAAAGCATTGCCCCCTCTGTTCCATTTGTCGTTGAATTGGAGTTCAAAAGATCTAAAATGGCATCCTTGAGAGCAAGTTCATCTTTCCTCAGGGCATTGCCTTCTGAGATATTTTCTTCTGCTGTTCTAGAGTTTCCTTGAATTCGTTTTCGAATAACTGTTCTTCTTAATTGCTTGGTTCGTTGGCCTTGGGTTATTGACGTTGTGTTCAAAGTAGAGCTCGAACTGTCGTTTCTTTGTGTGTTCAACGGTCTTCTTGAGAATCCACCTTGGACACGCTTGAAAGAAGTCACCCTTGTGATATTCAGGGGCTCTTCTGTTGTTGTCGTTGGCCTAGGTGGACGTGTGGGTCGTGGAGATCTCTCAACTTCTTCGACCTCGAGTGTTGCTTCAGTAGTTGGACGATTGATTGGACGGCGGCGCCTGACAACGATTCGGGGGAGAACAGTTGTGGTCTGAGCTCGCTGATGCTTTTTTGCGAAATCAATGGCTAGGAGTGAGGATAAGTCATTGATCTTGGCGCGGTAATTTCCACGATCAATAATTCTTGGACGTCGGGTCGTTGTAGAAGAGATATTTTCATGGTACACTTCGTACTTGTATTCTTCATTTTCTTCATCTTTCTGGACACTGCCGGAAGATTGTTTAGAAAGAATTGGTTTAGTTTGAGTTTCAGTATCAATTTTGGTTTCAGATTGAGTTCTGAGCGGTTTCCTGATAGTAAAGACTCTAGTCCTTGATTTATTGGTTACTTGGGTAGCCGAGCTTTGATAGGTTCTTCTGGCTGAACCGGCTAATCGTGCACGAGATGCGAACGAAGATTGTGCTCGTGACGTAGTCGTTGTGGGAGCATCTTCATCCTCAATATCGGCTTCGATATTTGAGTCAATTGTGACAGTTTCTGAGTCTGATTTTTCGTTAGTATCGTCGTTCTGAGTTGCTTGGTTAGAATTAACTCGAATTCGTTTTAGAACCCTATTGCGAGCTCCATTACGGAATTGCTGGGAAATATCAACAGCCTGAGGTTGATTTGAGCTTGTCCTGTTTCGTGATACTATCCGGATTCTTGTACGACCATGATTAGCTTGCTGGTCTGCGACATCTATGGTTTCAGTTTTTTGAGCTACTTGTCCAAGTCGAGTTCTGCTTCGAGTCCTAGACACTTTTTGTGTTGTCACTTGATTTTTAGCGGTAGCCTCGATTGGGGTGATCCTTTTAAATCCACGGTGCGACTTAAGACTTCCAGTGTTGACTGCTCCGGACTTGATTTCGGAATCTGATTTCCGCTCGATTGTGGTACCTGTAGATCCGGATTCAACCCTTCCGGAGGTATTTTGTGATTTGGAAGATTGTTCTGTTGAGGTTATGTTAGAGGACTTTCCTTCAGATTCTTTCACTTGGTTTTTAGCGGTATTCTCGATTGGGGTGATCCTTTTAAATCCACGGTACGACTTAAGATCTCCAGTGTTGACTGCTCCGGACTTGATTTCGGAATCTGATTCCCGCTCGATTGTGGTATCTGTAGATCCGGATTCAACCCTTCTGGAGGCATTTTGTGATTTGGACGATTGTTCTGTTGATGTGATGTTAGAGGACCTTCCTTCAGAATCCTTGACCTCGCCGGAAGTGCTGGATTTCTCGCTCTCACTCTTTTCAGACCTAGGCTCGGTCTCGGAAGATTGTTCTTTCAATGCTGAGTCTGCAGTTTCCGTCAAATTTACAGCAGATGTGCTAACTGAACCTTGGGTTCTAAGATTTTCGCCTTTATTTCCTATGGAAAGCTCATCGTTATTTCGTACAGCATCTAAGACGGTACCTGCGCTTGTGACGGATTTTGAGTCTTGTTTTTCTTGAGTTGTCTTAATTTTGGAATCTCTTTGTTCAATAGATACTTGGGGCTCCTCCAATGTCACAGTTGCATCTTCTACCTGAATGATAGTGTGCTTAACATCTCCACTTTCAGACGTAGAATGGCCATAACCTTGATCTTTGGAGGATACCACGATCGTCTTATGTCTGACATCGCCACGATCAGAGGTAACTTCGGCATCATCTGAGCTTACAACTGACTCACTTGACTTTTCGTCGATTGTTCGATGTTTGACATCTCCTCGATCAGAGGTGATTTCAGTTCCATATGTTTCAACAACTGAATCCGTAGAGACACCTTTTGTTCCAAATTTGGAGAATCCTCTGCTAAGTTGGTAGTCTTTATTGGCTTTATCGGCTTCTCTAGATTGAGTTCCGGATGTTGAAGTTGACAAACGATGTAAGTTTGTTTGTTCGTGAGTTATACCAAACGATCCAAGTCTAGTTGGGTTACTGGATTGAATCGAATACTGTTTATCAACTTCTGTCTCAGTCTGTTGAGGGCGTGTTCTACTGACTGAGATGTTTTCCTGAGACTCATATTCTTCGGCTAACCTATTGCGATTCCTTGTTCGAACTGAATCTTCAGAATGTCCATCTGAAGCAATTTTGTTTTGCTGGATGTGTGCTCCTTGCCTGACGTTTGACAGGTCTCCATTAATCTGATTCTTAAATCCTAATCTGGTTCGGTCCCTAACTTGAACTGAGTCTTCAGAATCACCTTCAGAGAGAGTTTCATTAAGTTGGGGCCGTGAACGATGTTTGGTCTCGATTGACAGTTCCTCGTGAGCTTGGTTTCCTAGTCTGGTTCGGTTTCTGAGTCGAGCTGAGTCTTCGGGATCACCTTCAGATACCGTTTCGTTAAGCTGAGGTCGTATACGGAGTTTGGTCTCCTTTGATAGTTCCTCGTAAGTTTCATATCCTAATCTGGTTCGGTTGCTGACTCGTGCTGGGTTTTCGGAATCACCTTCAGCGATAGTTTCATTAAGCTGAGGTCGTGTATGTTGTTTGACATCGTTTGAAAGTTCCTCGCGAACTTCATATCCTAATCTGGTTTGGTTCCTGACTCGACTTGAGTCTTCCGAATCACCTTCAGACATTGTTTCACCAAGTTGAGGCCGGGAACGCTGTTTGGTCTCGATTGACTGTTCCTCGTGAATTTGGCTTCCTAACCCGGTTCCGTTCCTGAGTCGTCCTAACTCTTCGGAATCACCTTCAGATACAGTTTCATTAAGCTGAGGTCGTGTACGTTGTTTGGAATCCTTTGAAAGCTGCTCATGAGATTCATATCCTAAACTGGTTCGGTTGCTGACTCTTGCTGGATTTTCGGAATCACCTTCACCGATAGTTTCATTAAGCTGAGGTCGTGTATGTTGTTTGGCATCGTTTGAAAGTTCCTCGTGAGCTTCATATCCTAATCTGGTTCGGTTCCTGACTCGACCTGACTCTTCCGAATCACCTTCAGACACTATTTCACCATAATGAGGCCGTGAACGCTGTTTGGTCTCGATTGACAGTTCCTCGTGAACTTGGCTTCCTAATCTGGTTTGGTTCCTGAGTCGAGCTGACTCTTCGGAATCACTTTCAGATACAGTTTCATTTGGCTGAGGTCGTGTACGTTGTTTGGTATCCTTTGAAAGCTGCTCATAAGCTTCATATTCTAATCTGGTTCGGTTGCTCACTCGTGCTGGGTTTTCGGAATCACCTTCAGCGATAGTTTCATTAAGCTGATATCGTGTATGGTGTTTGGCATCGTTTGAAAGTTCCTCGTGAGCTTCATATCCTAATCTGGTTCGGTTCCTGACTCGACCTGATTCTTCCGAATCACCTTCAGACACTGTTTCACCATGCTGAGGCCGTGATCGCTGTTTGGTCTCGATTGAAAGTTCCTCGTGAACATGGCTTCCTAATCTGGTTCGGTTCTTGAGTCGAGCTGACTCTTCGGAATCACTTTCAGATACAGTTTCATTTGGCTGAGGTCGTGTACGTTGTTTGGTATCCTTTGAAAGCTGCTCATGAGCTTCATATTCTAATCTGGTTCGGTTGCTGACTCGTGCTGGGTTTTCGGAATCACCTTCAGCGATAGTTTCATTAAGCTGATGTCGTGTATGGTGTTTGGCATCGTTTGAAAGTTCCTCGTGAGCTTCATATCCTAATCTGGTTCGGTTCCTGACTCGACCTGATTCTTCCAAATCACCTTCAGACACTGTTTCACCATGCTGAGGCCGTGATCGCTGTTTGGTCTCGATTGAAAGTTCCTCGTGAACATGGCTTCCTAATCTGGTTCGGTTCCTGAGTCGAGCTGACTCTTCGGAATCACCTTCAGATACAGTTTCATTAAGCTGAGGTCGTGTACGTTGTTTGGTATCCTTTGAAAGCTGCTCATGAGATTCATATCCTGATCTCGTTCGGTTGCTGACTCGTGCTGGGTTTTCGGAATCACCTTCACCGATAGTTTCATTAAGCTGAGGTCGTGTATGTTGTTTGGCATCGTTTGAAAGTTCCTCGTGAGCTTCATATCCTAATCTGGTTCGATTCCTGACTCGACCTGATTCTTCGGAATCACCTTCAGACACTGTTTCACCATGCTGAGGCCGTGAACGCTGTTTGGTCTCGATTGACAGTTCCTCGTCAATTTGGCTTCCCAATCGGGTTCGGTTCCTGAGTCGAGCTGACTCTTCAGAATCACCTTCAGATACAGTTTCATTAAGCTGAGGTCGTGTATGTTGTTTGGTATCGTTTGAAAGTTCCTCGTGAGCTTCATATCCTAATCTGGTTCGGTTCTTGACTCGACCTGACCCTTCCGAATCACTTTCAGACTCTGTTTCACCATAATGAGGCCGTGAACGCTGTTTGGTCTCGATTGACAGTTCCTCGTGAATTTGGCTTCCTAATCGGGTTCGGTTCCTGAGTCGAGCTGACTCTTCAGAATCACCTTCAGATACAGTTTCATTAAGCTGAGGTCGTGTACGTTGTTTGGTATCCTTTGAAAGCTGCTCATGAGATTCATATCCTGATCTGGTTCGGTTGCTGACTCGTGCTGGGTTTTCGGAATCACCTTCACCGATAGTTTCATTAAGCTGAGGTCGTGTATGTTGTTTGGCATCGTTTGAAAGTTCCTCGCGAGCTTCATATCCTAATCTGGTTCGATTCCTGACTCGACCTGATTCTTCGGAATCACCATCAGACACTGTTTCACCATGCTGAGGCCGTGAACGCTGTTTGGTCTCGATTGACAGTTCCTCGTCAATTTGGCTTCCCAATCGGGTTCGGTTCCTGAGTCGAGCTGACTCTTCGGAATCACCTTCAGATACAGTTTCATTAAGCTGAGGTCGTGTACGTTTTTTGGTATCCTTTGAAAGCTGCTCATGAGCTTCATATACTAATCTCGTTCGGTTGGTGACTCGTTCTGGGTTTTCGGAATCACCTTCAGCGATAGTTTCATTAAGCTGAGGTCGTGTACGTTGTTTGGCATCGTTTGAAAGTTCCTCGCGAGCTTCATATCCTAATCTGGTTTGGTTCCTGACTCGACTTGAGTCTTCCGAATCACTTTCAGACATTGTTTCACCAAGTTGAGGCCGGGAACGCTGTTTGGTCTCGATTGACTGTTCTTCGTGAATTTGGCTTCCTAACCTGGTTCCGTTCCTGAGTCGTCCTGACTCTTCGGAATCACCTTCAGATATAGTTTCATTAAGCTGAGGTCGTGTACGTTGCTTGGTATCCTTTGAAAGCTGCTCATGAGATTCATATCCTAAACTGGTTCGGTTGCTGACTCGTGCTGGGTTTTCGGAATCACCTTCACCGATAGTTTCAATAAGCTGAGGTCGTGTATGTTGTTTGGCATCGTTTGAAAGTTCCTCGTGAGCTTCATATCGTAATCTGGTTCGGTTCCTGACTCGACCTGATTCTTCCGAATCACCTGCAGACATTGTTTCACCATAATGAGGCCGTGAACGCTGTTTGGTCTCGATTGACAGTTCCTCGTGAACTTGGCTTCCTAATCTGCTTCGGTTTCTGAGTCGAGCTGACTCTTCGGATTCACCTTCAGATACAGTTTCATTAAGCTGAGGTCGTGTACGTTGTTTGGTATCCTTTGAAAGTTGCTCATGAGATTCATATCCTGATCTGGTTCGGTTGCTGACTCGATCTGTGTCTGCAGAATCACTTTCAGAGACTGTTTCGTTAAGTTGAGGCTGTGTGCGTTGTTTGGCATCCTTTGAAAGTTCCTCGTGAGCTACATATCCCAATCTAGTTCGGTTGCTGACTTTAACTGAGTGTTTGGAATCACCCTCAGTAGAGACAGTTTCCTTAAGCTGAGGCCGTAAAAGGTCTTTGGTCTCGATTGACTGTTCTTCGTGAACTTGGTTTCCTAATCTGATTCGGTTTCTGGCTCGGGCTGAGCTTTCGGAATCACTTTCAGAGACAGTCTGATTAAGTTGAGGCCGTGAACGATGTTTGATTTCCATTGCCAGTTCTTCATGAGCTTGGTTTCCTATTCTGGTTCGGTTCCTGGTTCGGGATGAGCCTTCGGAATTACCTTCAGAGACAGTTTCATTTAGCTGAGGTCGTGTATGGTGTTTGGTCTCAATTGACAGTCCTTCGTGAGCTTGCGTTCCTGATCTGGTTCGGTTGTTGACTCGAGCTGAGTCTTCGGAACCACCTTCAGACGCAGTTTCACTAAGTTGAGGCTGTGAACGGTGTTTGGTCTCGATTGACAGGTTTTCGTGAGCTTGGTTTCCTAATATGGTTCGGTTCCTGGCTCGAGCTGATCCTTCGGAATCACCATCAGAGACAGTTTCATTCAGCTGAAGCCTTTTTTGTTGTCCGGTCTGATTTGCCAGTTCTTCGTGGGTCTCATCTTGGGAACCCAATGTATTTCGATTTCTAAAAGCTGTTGAATCTTGGTAATGTCCTCCGAGGTTAGTCAGTTCATGTTGAAGACGGGTTTGTTCTCCCAATCTATTTCGGTTCCTTATTGTAGTAGAGTCTAGGTAATGTTTGTCTGAAATAGTTTTGCTTAAATCTGGGGTAGCCTCGTTGAATTGGGTTTCAAACTTGTACTGATTCTTTCCTCTAGCAGATTCTTTCGAATCGTTGCCGTGGATTGTCTTTTCCAAGCTTGTTTCTGTTGATTTTGTAAGTGCAAAGTTAGTAGCTCCATCTTGTGATGACGTGTCATCTACTTTGGTCGCTGTGTTCGAATCATTTTCCAGAACCTCTTTTAGAGTTACAGCTGCATCAAGTGAGGATGGCTCAGTTGATTTGAGTGTAGTCTCTGAGTCTGTTATAAGAGAACTTAAACCTGTAGTGGGTGCAGTCTCCCCTCGTGCAGATGGCTTTGTTATCTGAGGTTCTGCCGTAGTACCTGCTTTCAGGGTATTTAAATCTGGAACAATGCCAGTTGAATTTGTATTTAAAGGTGTCTCTTGAGTTACCATCTGTGAATCCGTTTCCACAGAACTTGACATTTCAATGCCTGGAATTTTATCTGAAGTTGCCGTCGTTTTGGTTAAAGTCGGATCTGCTTCGGCCACTTTAATTTCTGTCAGTGAGTCGGCTTTCACAGATCTTGAGTCCGAAATGTCTCCATTCACGTCTTTTGGCGAAATTTCGGTCACTGTACTCGGAGTTTGTAAGTCCCCTTTCGGAGAAACTGCATCTTCTATACTAGTAATTGCATCATTTGAGGATGTTTCGTTCCTTTGAATTACCGTCTGTGAGTCGATTTCTTGAGGAGTCGAACCTATAGCGGAAATATCTTGGGAAGATATCTCAGCACCTTTATTTAATATTAAATCTTGCTTCGCTGAAGTTGCAACTTGTGAAGATAGTTCGTTTACTGGAGTTGTTGTCTCAACATTAACAGATTGTTCAGTGGTTGGCGATTCTGTAGCTTTTTGTGATCTGTTGATGGTCGTGTATAAGGAGTTTCGTTGTCCAGTTCGAATTGAACTCCGCTCTTGGTTGTTTTCAACTTGAGCAGAACTCTCGCTAATTTTACCTTCTTGAGTTCGAGGTTTGTGCCTTGTATTTATTCTTTCTTCTGATTGAAGTTGGCCTGCTGAACCACCTTGAGCTCGGAGACTGTGACTAGCTTCATTTTCATCAGTATGTGATTCACTGACTTCACCTGGCTGTGTTCGAAGCCTTTGTCTTATCCTTAGTGCGTCGTCTGTTTGAGGTTGTCCTTCTGAGCCACTTTCCGTACGAGATCTTTGATTTGCGCTGATATTACTATCTTCATCATCGTGTTCATTTCGAAGTCTATGTCTTGACTTTTCACTTTCGTCTGTTTCAAACTGTCCTGCAAAGCCACTTTGAATTCGAAGTCTGTCGGCATCTTCTCTTGCCAGAGATTGACCAGCGGAGCCACCTTGACTTCGAAGCATGTCGCCATCTTCTTTGGCCTGAGATTGATGTGCGTAGGTACTTTGAGTTCCAAGCCTGTCGGCATCTTCTCTTTCAAAAGATTGACCAACGGAGCCACCTTGAGTTCGAGGTCTAAGTCTACCTTCATTTTCGTCCAATGACTCTCCGCCTAAATTTTCCTGTTGGGAACGAAGTATATATCTCAAATTATCACCCTCACTTGAACCTTCAATTTGGCCTCTTATTTTCTGCCTCACTGCGTCAATTTCACCTTGACCAATTACCTGAGCACTGTGTCCATTCCATCCTTTGTAAACGATATCTTGAGAATTCCAAGCCGCACCTTGTTGGTATTTGCCATCTCCTCGATATAGGTTACCATCGTATTGCCCATCAGAAGATTGTTGTGAGTTTTTATACTCTCCTCCTATCCCTGATCCTCGATTTTGGTACTGATCTCCGGTTGATGAGTCAAAATTTAAACTCTTGGCCCTCCACTTACCGCCGTCATCCCTATAATTGTTACCGTCATCCATGTACTTACCGCCGTCATCCTTATAATTCATATTGTCACCTCGATACTTGTTGCTCTCATCTCTATACTGGCCGCCGCCCTCTTTATACTGGCCGCTACCCTCTATATAGTGCCCGCTGCCATCTCTATACTGGACGCTGCCATCTCTATACTGGACGCCGCCATCTCTATACTGGACGCCACTATCTCTATACTGCCCGTCACCCTCTCTATACTGGCCGCTACCATCTCTATACTGATCACCGCCACTGTCTCTATACTGGCCGCTACCATCTCTATACTGACCGCCGCCATCTCTATACAGACTGCTGCCCTCTATATACTGCCCGCTGCCATCTCTATACTGGCCTCCACCACCTCTATACTGGCCGCCGCCATCCCTAAACTGGCCGCTGCTATCTCTATACTGGCCTCCACCACCTCTATACTGGCCGCCGCCATCTCTATACTGAACATTGCCGTCCTTGTATTTGTTGCTGTCATACCTATACGAGTACTTCTCATTGTCGCCTTTATACCTAATGATGTCGTCTGACCATTTGATGGTATCATCCTTCCACTTGATAGTATCATCTGACCACTTTCCACTATTATCCCAGTTGACATTCTTGTACCTCCACTTAGCGGAATCATCGGGACGATAAGCTCCACTATCATATTTACCTGTAAATCTATTAGCACCATTCACCCCAATACCAGTTCCATCACCATATCGGTAGCTCAAACCCGAATTATAAGTTTGACTACCCCTGATCCATTGCCCATTCGCAGGTCCCTTGTAGCGTTCATCGTCACGACGCCCACCATAGGCTGTTTGCCAATCAGAATTCTTATTATCTTCTTCATTTTGCCTATTTTTGTTATGACGGTAAGACCCCCTAGACGAATAGGTTTGTGTCTGAGTTAAGCCCTCATTAGGGACTTGACTCACCCTTTTACCCTCCACCAAACTATTAACTACATTAGCTACATGATCTACAACAAGACTACTGCCTTCGTTTACATTTCGGGCCCGTTCTACATTTTGAGACAAACTGCTCAACTCTTGGTTGGAACTCACCTTTTTAACAAGCGGCTTTGCGGCATCCGTAGATGTCAGCACAGTCGATGATGATAACTCACCATCATCAAGACCATTAGTGACTGTGGTCGTAGTAGTTGGACGGGTACGACGACGTGGGAAACCAAAGGGTCTTGGACTAGATACTGAACCCAGGAATTCGTTAGTATTTTTATCTTGTTGTTGTTGGTTTGTGTCTTGGATTGTAGTTGTTGGTGTTGGTGTTGACGTTGTTGTTGTTCTTTGTTTTTGTTGTTGTCTTCGCCCACCACCACCAGTGAATCTTATGCTATTGCTATTATTATAACTACTACTATTACTATTGAGACTAGATTGTGACTTATCGCTAGTGGTCGAGGTCGTCTTGGAGGATAGGTTTGTTACCTCATTCCAATTGGTATCGTCAACGGTTGTTGTCTCGGTTAAAATTTGATTTCGAGTCGAGTCAAGTTCCTGTGTATCTAGACCAGTTTCAGTCGCAAGGGAATTAAGGATTTTAGGGGCAATAGTGGAGGTCTCTTCGTCATCGGACGAAGCTGTAGGGTTAAGGGTAGAAGCTGATAAAGCTTGGATGGGAATGGTTGTAGATGATTGTGTGGAAGTTTCAATGGATGTGGGATTAGTAGTTGTGGTTGTGGTTGTGGTTGTGGTGCTGGTGGTAGTGGTAATGATAATTGGTTCAGGTGTTGTGGTATCAATTACAAAACTTTCTGGTGTTGTTGTTATTGAATCTTGATCTGTTGTTGTTGTTGTAGGTGGAGTTGTTGTTCGACGGCCTATACTAGCGTATGAACGCGCAGTTGTTTGCGCTTGTTGTTGTGTTGGTGATTGTGTTGAAATTTCATTTGGTTCCGAATATTGTACCGTTACACTTTGTTGATCATCATCGCCATCAACAGTGGCGTCTTCTTTTAGGGTTGTACGCCTTGTTGGCCGGGGACGTTCCAGGAACTTATATCTGTTAAAGAAAGGATAAGAAAATTTTAGTTTTGGATGAATTTTACTCGATGAATTTTTTATTATACTCTATGGGCCAGTAAATTGGTGTATTTTAAGATCTTTGAGTACTCTTTCTAATATATGAGTATGGAAGAATGTCTTCCGCGCTCTGGTGGCATGACACAATCTGGTAGCGTTATGCTGGCTGCGAAGTGCGCACCAAGAAGTTTGACCTTGTCCAAAGAGCTGACTACGTTGGGATGGACGCAGAGAGACGCAGTTTCTAAGTTGTTAAACTAGGACCAAAAACTCTTACTACCTTTAAGACACTGTTGTATATTTTGCTTCTGTTTTTGGCCGTATTGCAATTTCGGGCAATCATTTCTGGCTAAGCATATTTCGGTTTTCCTCTGTTGGATTGGTCTTGTGCGACCGGAAAAACAGTTCTCTGAACATGACAGGCTACTTACAGCGCGAATCGCAGCACGTCTTTTGGTTTGATTGTCCTGATCTGATGAGAGATAAATGATCTTATTCCAAAGAAAAGAGTGTTTGTGATCATATCAGCAGCGGCTACAATACCGCTCCAAAACACAGTAGACAGATACCCAGTTTGGACTGCAAAACTGAACATGTTGGACGAATTGTGACCCAGATACACTCCGGACTGTAACGCCTTCTATGTAAGTTCAAAGAAGTAAGTAAGATGAATATGAATGGGAAACAGATATTGGAAAACGATCTATGTGGTGATGTTCATGAAATCACGTTAAGAGTGACACTGCGAGTGCTGGCGAGAACATTTAAGTTGAAACTGGACAATATTTACTTCCGAACAAGTTGCTGGTGTAATCGAAAGGGGTAAAGGGCATAGATGTAATTTTAATCAGAGTTAAGAAAGAAGTCCGGGCTTAAGTCACATTATTTAAAGAAAAACACTTGAGCTCAGTAGGCTATGGTACATCCTAGATAAAGGATTTTCCAAGCGAAATCGAATAGATTCAGTAAAATTACTAGAAGGTTTGAGATATAGGACTTAGCGGAGAGTACAACTATTAAGAGTCAACCAAGATTCTTACCTGCTGCCTGCAACAGTTGTGCTTTCGATCTCCACTGCTTCGGTTGAGCTTCTAACTCGATTACGACTTACAGGAGAGTATGTTTTCTTCTCTGCAACAACCTCATCATTTCGATCATCAACGTCCTCAAGTCGGATTGCCTTTTCAGTAGTGGGTCTGGTTCGTCTTATGCTTGTATAAGCTGGAGTCGATGACGATGTTGGTCTCCTGCTACTGCTTCTTACAATTTTCTCCTCCTCCTCCTCCTCCTCCTCGTCTTCATTATCATCTTCAGCATCCTTTTGAACGTTCTTTACATGATCATCCTCTTCGTCGTCTTCATTGTCCGAAGCAGATGGTCTTTGTCTCTGTATGGTCACATACTTTTTCTTTTCCTTTAAGAATCCTTCAAACTCTGGTAATTTATCAATGCCAGCATTTTGTGGTCCTGGTCGACTATTCCGAACCACTGAAGAGTACCGCGATCCGGAGTTTTTGTCTTGTGTGGTTTCCTCTTCTTTCTCTTCAACAGTTGCCTTACCCTTGTTGCTGGTTCTGAATAGTGACGATGAGGTGAACTTGTTTCTGAAGGCATTCAAATTATTCGGTCTACTGAGAACTTTGTCATAGAGTGATTTGCTAATGGATGATGGAGTCGTAGTTACTCCGGCCGAGGCATATTCGTCCTTCTTCACCATAACAGTTCCGTCCGCTTGTTGTAGAAGGTGCTTTTCGAGTTCCTCGATACCGCCAACTTTCTTGATAAGATCTATGAGTTCCTTGATAACCTTAGGATCTTCCTCTGAATCAACTAAAGCATCATCAGCTTCATCGTCGTATTCCTCTTCTTCTGGAGCTTCAGTTGTTGTAGTGTAGCGAGTGAAAGTATTTCGAGAAGTGGCTGCAGTAATTCTGGACGATGCTGTTGTTGTACGGGCAGTGGTTGTTGTAGTTGTCTTGGGTCTAAAAGAAAATGAAACGTTAATATGGATCTTTGGTATACTTTGCAAAACTTTTACTTGGTAGTCGTTGTCTTGGATTCTTTCGATTCTGTGTCCTTTTTGCAAGGGACGTTTCGAGCAAAATCACATGAATCTGCCGCAGGATTGAAATATAGCCCTGAGGGGCATGTGAACTGATGGGCAACAATACCAAGGTTAGATGGACCACTGTCTAGACACCAGAAGTACTTTTTACAATCTCTAGGATGCTGGAAGAAGCCCTCATCTTCACACTTGAAGTCTAGAAATTACGAGAACCCAGTTAAAGAGACGTTAGTAAAGTTTATCTACTTTTTTTTTTACCAGAGCCGGGATCAGGAGTAGTTGGGGGCTCAGGTGTTGTTGTTCTTCCTCCGATATACAGAGATGAACCAGTCGTTGTAGTTGATGAAGGTCTTTCGGGTCTATCCGTTTGTGGACGTTTACGAGTTGCTGGTCTTTTACGCGATAGAGAGACAGATTTTTCGACAACTTCCTGGACTTTGTTTTGACTCGATGAACCAATGCGATTTCGATTACGTAAAGGCTTCTTCTTTGTTGCTGGCTTAGAGACTTCATTAGCTCCAACACTAAAATAAGAGAATTTCATTAGATCACGAACCTTGATGACTTTAATTTGGAAAAAGAACTCACCCCAAACGATCATAGTAAGCCTCCTTGGCAGCCTCAATCAGTGGATAGGGTTTGCCTGTGCACGACCCACGGAAATCATCGTTATCAATTGCCCAGAACATAATACCGCCAAGACCGTTCTCAACAACATACTCAGCCTTCTTACGGACAATATCTTCATCATCATATCCAACCCATTGGTTTCCTCTGAAGGCATATGGACCCATTGCCTTGGGATTTGGTTGGACCACATTCCAGTCAGGATCTTCTTTGATATTTTGACAAATCTACAAGAACGATAGGTTTAGGAAGACTTTTCAATTATGGAGGAGGTTGTACGAACTTCATAGTAAGCTAAGTAGCCTTTTTCTCTAGTAGCATCACCCTGTTCTCCTGGACCATCAGCTGGAGCACCAAGGTCAGTACTGTCTTCGTTGAAAAGTGTGTATGATCGGCCATAAGTCGGAATACCAAGAACCAACTTATCACGATCAGCACCAGCGTTCACATAGTATTTTACTGAATAGTCCTGGAATACAGAAGAAGTTAGACTTCTGAAACTGGAACTAATGACTCTGATTTCAAACTTACAATATTCAATTCACTGTCGAAGTTGTACTCATCCTCTTCTTCCATTGAATATAATGGAGCATGATGATTCGCAGATGGTTCATGAGAGCTATGGAAGTCATAAGACAAAAGATTAAACCAGTCGAGATGTTTGTTAAGCCTGGGAATGTCGTAACCCTTTTCGATGTATTGGATACCAGCAGGCACAGCCATAGTCAGAAGAAGTCTAAGAAAAAAGCCGATACAATCGTATACCTCTTCTATGGAAACTTAATAACCTTACCTTGGCCGTCCAGTCTTGGCAGATTCTTTATCGAATTCAGCTCTCAATTCCTCAACAAATTGTGCATAGTTGTCCTTGTCGCGTGCTTTGCCACCATCCCTATGAGCTGGGTATTCCCAATCCAAGTCAATACCATCAAAATGATTCTGTCGCAAGAATTTCAAAATATTCCTGATGAATTGATGCCTGCGTTCGGGATTTGCCACCAATGGAGAGAAACGTGATGAAGCCTCATTCCAGCCGCCAATAGCGATCATAGTTTTGAGCTGTTTGTTGTAGGTCTTGAGACCGGTAAACTTGGCATAGCCACCTAAGGAGATTTGGAGTTAAGTGTCGATTTTTAATTTGCAATTTTGATCTAGGGGTTACCTTGCTCAATGTCCTGATACTTGTCGAATGGCTTCATTGTATTGTCCTTGGTGAATCCTCCAAAAGCATAGACTAAATGCGTACACAGGTATGGATTGATGTTCTGTGGATTGAATTTGGCAGCTCCTGGACGGTAGACACTCCAGTTGGTGTAGTAGCAAACGACTCTTCCTTCTGAGCGGACTTCTATAAATTAACAAAAAAAAAAACAAAATATGTGAAATCACGATACCGGGAATTGGCAGAAAACTTTATAAAAAAGATTTCGACACTCAAAAATGTGATAACAATATGGCATGACAAAACAGAGGGCCTAGAGTTGTCATCCTGGTGCGAATTTTAAGCTAAAAGAAAAAGTGCGAACCCTTATTCCAAGCTAAGCTGATCCGGGGAAGCAAACTTTTTGTTATGTCAAGGGTAACTAGTGCTTCTAAAGATGTAGGGCCATAACATTTCACTAACATTTTCAAGCAGAAGCATGGCCCTATACACGTTTGGCCTGCATATCAGCATCCTCAAATTCACTTCAGTATAGGGAGTGTTAAAGATGAACAAGCTAAGAAATGCCAAGTCGGACAACTGAGGAGCTTATTTTTCAGGCTTTCGCCGAACACATTTGAATATTAAAGGGTTGAACTCTAGCGAGATCAACTCAACACCCTACAGTTACATACACAGAGTTCAGCTTGACAAAAGCCTTCATGGATTTTTGAAAGTGCATGAGCTGAAGTAACTTCCTGGAACACTGGGGATTCGTTGATCTGCATGTGACTATAATTAGGTCTCGTTCTAGAAACGCATACGAACATAGAGTACCTGAAGAGATATTCCGATTTAAATTCAACTCATTTTATTCCAAAAAGTTTGAAAAGAGAGCAAGCTGTAGAACGTTCCACGAAGCTTATGGCCCTTTATTTCTATATGAATCGGTGATACTGATTCTCAATCCATGTAGTGCTTTTCCATAATAAAGGGTTTCACTGACTTAATTTTAAGTAAGGAATTCCTATAGGACCACTCATAGCAAGACCATCATGTACAAGATGAAAATACCGAACTGGATGAATATCATTTCTTGTGAGAAATTCATCTCAAAGTCAAAGACCTAGAAGTCGTGTTACTTCGATTTCACCATCAGAGTGGAAATATTGTCGAAAATGCATGCTCGATCGAGGTCGGTAACAACCAATGTTTCGATTCGGAGAATCTTCCAAACTAACCTGCAGCGACAACGCAGTGGAGGAAGAGCACGGCTTAGGTGCGCAGCTGAAGGCAGTTAGCCAAGGATTGAGCTCTAAGACGTGTTCGGTGGGCAGAGTTTTAAGACCGTTGTCATACGAAACGAAAACGTCAAGGATAGTCATGGGTAAAATAGTGCAGTTAAAATAGTGTCTACCAAGATTGTTGGTGATACCACTTAAAAGGAAAAGACCGAACTCCGTTAGACAGTCGATGAAGAAGAACTTCTTTCTCAATAGACAGATCAAGCGAATACATCCTGATATTTCCCGGTTTTGCTCTCTAAGCAGAAAAGGTTGCAAGTTACTGATTGGCGCCTGTATGGGTGCGCAGAGTACCTTATGATAAACACAGTTGCTTTGCGAACTCTGTTTTTTGTTTCTCCCAGCAACTTTCACAAGAAAAGTAAAAATAACTGAACAGCTATACATACCATTAGCCAGAAGTACCACACACAGTAGGAAGAATATCTGCCATACCGCTCCTCTCGGAAGCTGCAAAGAAATTTAAAAAGATAGAAATGCGTTAGTTAACTCGATCTTGATATATGTATCATATATATATTATACTTAAATGTCTACATCAATCAATATTCAATCGATCCATCTATAGCGTATAAATTAATCAAAAAAAACTGATTACTGTCACATTACTCTGTCGATAGTCGCCTTTAGTCGCATTTTAGTCGCCTTGGATACTGGTTAAGTTGCTCAGGCTGACATTTCGTAGACAGTGTCATGTCTTTAGACAATACATTTTGATCGACCGGTTTATGAATCGTTTCAATTTCATAACCGTTGACAAGTTATGAACAGGAAATCACTTCAGGGCGGATATTTATTTTTAACGTTCGCACATCCGACTTTCACAAAACATAAATTCATTTATACATACTCGTATTTGTATCTAAACTTAGTCGGTACATTTTCCCAGAAGTACCACACTCGTCGTTGTTACGTAACGTTAAATCAGTAAGCAGCTTAACGTTTGTAAGTTACTGCTAAAAAAAAGGCGCAAGAAATTTTGAAATTGAATTCAAAAATACTAAAGGACTTACATAACCTCTCATTTTGGACGCAAATTTTCGTTTTCCTCCGATTCCAGAGGTTGGGTTTGGTTACTTCTGGTTTCACTTTCGTTGACCTGCAGAGGGTCGAATCGGAACATAAATTTCAAATAACCTTGTGGAGGCTAAACACCAGGAAGAGAAATATGCGGTGAAGATGAACAACAGGTTTTGCTTCTTTTTTTTTTTGGTTTCTGTATAGACGACGACAATAGGAGGAGGGTTAAATGAATTTTGAATCTCATGAATAATATGCCAAATTGTGGTCTTTGTCATCTGTCTGCGTCAGATATATTATATTCGTAGCTAATTCGAGTGCTCTTGAAATGGTGCTTAGGCGATGATGAATGCTAACGAGATTGAAATATTTCACATAGATTCTTCTGGGGAAAAATGTTTCTCAGAAGTTTTTAAGTTCTTCGTTTTGGCTTTTTAATTGGACTTAGCTTGATAAGAAAAGAAAACTGTTCACATACATACTGTTTTCTTTGTGTCACTTCAAAACTAGAAGTTGAGCGTAAGACGGATGTACGTCAGCCATGTCATCTGTCAAATCCGAGTGCTCTTTTTCATATTTGAGTGCAGAGAAATTAGAAAAATTATCGAGGTCACGGCTATATATTGTTTTGGTGTACCTTTACTATCCAGCTTAGATGAGGCTTCGGAATATTTCATCCCGCACAGATGATCTATGGATGTTTAATGACGAAGCATTCATTTTTTAAGTCAGAATTTAGGAATACGTAAAAACTGCCTCAAGGCTTCCGAGACACGGAACTCAGTGGATCTGTTCAGACATGTTGAAGCATCTAGCTAATGGATGTGTTTAGAGTATCCCTTAGTATAAAAGAGAATAAATGCTCGTCGATGGAATTGCAGTATATGCAGAAATTCGCTTAGCCATTGGACTGATGAACAGCGAGGCTGCAGAACTGACTTATCCTCGGAGTTTTTTAAGGCTGTTTTCATGCGAGGAGCATGTAGCTATTTGTCTATGATAGGAATTTAGCATATTTTGTTCAGTGTGCACCGTGGCCAGCAAACAGAAACAGCGCAACTTTCGATGCACCAACCATAAATGCAAATGTTGCGGTCGTCTGTCCAGTTCTGACCCATTGAAAGTGTGCTTGACTTTCGATCTAGGGGTTATTTACAAAGATGTACAAGACCTCAACTAACATATTTTTCCAGGTAGAATCTAGAATCTTCCAATTTTCGAAGCCAATTTGATTGAGGTCCCTTCACTTACTACAACGGCCCAGCCATCTAAACGGATCGATTCCAACTCTTTTAGTTATGTAAGCGACCTCGAAACGACCAAGTGTCTCCTTTTCTTTTTTTTGACAGAGTCTATTTCCCTACGTCTCAATGTTTTATAGAGTGCTGTTTTGATTCTCCGAAAGCGAGCTTCGCAACTCCATCGTCTTCTGACCCCAAAAAAACAACGGTTGACAGGAGTCACTCTTCGAATGATCTCTAAGGTGGTGTCGTTATTTATATTCACTATGGGGCCTAGATTGACATTTTCCTTGACTACCTCTAAGTTATACCGTCATATTGCAACATTTTATCTGACTCGTTGATGTTGTGTATACTTTCAGGTACTTCGTCGCTTCTGTTTCGTTACATGAAAATGCCTCACAAACAGCTCGAAGAGTTCTGTTGATAGTGTATACGTCAGTCTTGTCGAAAACCGTTTTTCGACGTCAAGGGTCTCGGCAAAATTACTACCGACCCTCTCGGAGTAGCAATGGACTGCCTTCCTCCAAAGTTATTCCATATTAAATTGAGAAACGAAAGGAAAACCGCTATATAAACCACATATATGTAAACCATAACCGTCTGCTTTTCGATACCCTAAGTCAGGCTAATCGTCTTTCCTTCTTTCAACCGAAATGCTAAATTAAGCCACTAGTGACTCCATTGTGACCATACTATAGGATTTCTCTCGAAGTTATACATTTAATTTGAAACAAGCAATATACATAGTGATATGAATGCAAAGAGTTTCCTTCTGTGAAGAAGTAACTACCTAGAGTTCTTATTTTTCGCTCCGAAAGGGTCCCTGCAGCTTTTACAGAAGACGTTTCTGTATACACCCAGGTGTTCAACACGGATGGTGATGGCGCAATTCCCTGCGATGATACCAGACACCCGTATCCTAGTATCTAAGTTTAATTGGGGAATGTGATTTTTTCTTTCTCTATCAGTACTCGTATCTCGTTAAAGAATTTCCCACATTTTTCAACGAATCCAGAGTCCAGAGACTTAACGATAACTCTTAAAGAGTAGTTGATTCGTAGCGTTGCGAACTTTATTATGGCGACGCCTTTGTTTTGTAGAACGTTGCTATAAATTCTAAAAGAGCTCGTTGACTTTGCAGCGGATCGCACCCCCATGCCGATGTTCAATCTATGAAGAGAACCAGTTCTGCCATATTAGTGATTTATCAATCTGTCAGAAATTCTATGATCAGCTTTTGACAGGTTTCCTACAATCTCTCAGCGAAAGAACTTGGAGGATTAGGTGTAATATAATTTTCATTTAACTATAGCTGTCTTTCTCGTAACTTAACAGGCGCTTTGACCACCAAACTGCAGTATAGATACTGCGGAATGGGACTGAGCATGGTCCCCCCTGTGAATGTTGCTCTGATTGATCAAAAAATGTTGGCGCAACACAGATCTTGGTGGGGCTTGAGGTCTAGTAGTATGTACAACTTAAAAAATCGAAGTTAGTGACCTCAATGCCAGATTAGAGAAGGAGTGCAAATTCCTAGGGGAAGCACAACCTGAACTGCATAACATTTAGGATCGGACACAGACTGATTGATTTCGCAAATGTACAGAGCCTCGTTTCTCGCATCTAAGGCATACATTGCGATAAATGAAAGACAATCACTCAGTGTTATTATGGTGCCAATTTTGACTCGGACCACGACAACATTGTATGCGCGGACAAGTGCTAAGATGAGATCTGCTGTTGATATTGGTATAACAGAGGAGAAGAGGTAGGTGAACAAAAGATTTTTCAAACTATGAAGTAAGGTTAAAGGGAAGCGATCAAAAGATGATACAGTAGGAATGAGATTCGAAATTTTACAAAAAAGTTAAAAAGCCCGAAATAAAGCCTGCAAAGACGACCACTGCAGACGACTATGATATAGCTATCGAACTTATCAAAGCTGGAGGAAATGAGCTGCTGAGGGACATGTAACAGTTCATTTGTAAAATTATCAGCATATTCCGTTCAGTCCTGAAGAAAGAAGCTCCCCAGATCCCTAGGTTCTAGGAAAATGCTTACATAATACCTAGATTCTGCGGCGAACTCTATCAATGATATCAAGGCCAAGGTTAGGCGAAAAATTGTAAATCGCTGTTCTAACGGGCTAAGAAGCCAACTAAATAGCAAAGCATGGACACCCTCCAAAACGGATGCAGGCCTCCTTGACAGCTTTGAGCGCAAGATTTCCCATGCGAACTTGAGTTTTATCTGCGTTGATGGACTGTGGAGAGGGCAGTACTAGGAAGAACATATATCTGGTTAAAAAGTCGAAAAAAAAAAAATGACTAAGTCAGTGCTAGCACGAAGGATCTTTGAATCCACCCCACAAATTAAGAAATGCACCCAAAGTGGATGATACAGTTGAAAGCAGAGCTCAATCAACTGGATAGTAACACAAGTTCGCTAGGTATCGAGTTGGATGGAGACATATATTGTTTGAGAAACTGGTGCGCCTAGGACTGTGAATTGTCATCTAAAGTAAATAATTTAAGCTCGACACGTTTGGCTGTCGATTTCATTCAATGAATGGAGAACTTGATTCCACTCTATAAAGGCAAAGGCAATACAGTTCCCGATTGATATAGAGAGCTATTACATGAAAAGCGGATTTAGAAAACTCTAGGTTGGTATTGTCATATTCAAAAAGGTTGTCATATCCCGTCCCGCAGGCAATCTAACCCGATGATTACATCACTTTTAGTCAAAACATCATCACGAATCTTGTGATCTCAATAGAGCAGCAGAGTAGAATGCTACTGAAATTCGCTAACTTAGGCAATCTCATAAGCGGTGCTAATCCAACGTTGCTTCAGCAGTTAAAAAAAGCAAATTAAGGTTTGCTGGATGGTTGAAGGTCCCCCTCTCGGAACTAATCCTTGAGCGAACTATAGTGATGTTGAAGCTTATTTAACTATTAAGTACATTGCCAAACGGTGACCCATTTTCTTCAGTTTTTTTCAATCTATCATTTGGCTACAACTTTCAAAACAATTGGATGATAGCATTTTTAAGACCCTCACCCGTTGAAAAGAAGCCACGATTGCCTTGCCAAATCCCACGTACGTTGCTCTACTAGAGCCCCTATATGCCAAGAGTGTATATTGTAAAAGTAGCACCAACCTTGACCTTCATTTCCATTCTATTGGCAAGATATACAATCCAACATTGACAGGCAAAACTCTTGGCAATTGTGGTTATCCCGCTGGTCTTGGCTTGAGTGATGGATTTTCGAAACACGTTTCGATATTCAAGCCTAAACTCAATCGACAATCAGTTGCTCAATACACAATTGATATTTCCTTTCTTAACAAAAAAAAATTACAGCCTCCACAGTACCATACATAATGATCCGAATTGACTAATTGTGGCCAACAATAGCCAGTAATAGCACCCAGTCTGACAACACAACCGAGTCCAAATCAAAGCAAAACTCCAACTTCAAATTATCTACTTGAAAATGTATCTGAGCAGCTAAACACCCTGTAAACAACGGGTACAATCATCCCATTTTGTATTCTTGAGGCTACGCCTAATGTTGGTCTAAGCGTGGTTTATTTAACGCCTCGATGATGGTCACGAAATTATTGCTCCGATAGCTTATTGCTGATGATAGAGTTGAAGATGCGAGCCACTTTTGTGGGTAATTGTGTTTGTTGATTTGAGGTTACGATCACATAATTACACTCATTGCAACGGTATTATCTCCAGGTAATCGCACAAGTTTTCTTTTCTATTTTTATTTCACAGCAAGAGATGACCCTCAAGTGTTTTGCTCGTATAATGGTGTTCTTCAGCGGGCAAAAGATCGGTCTTCGCGTGCTCGTTGTCGTGATGTGTTGTCTGACTGGGTTTATGTAAGTCGAATTGAAATTTGTTTTCATTTTTATTTTATTCGTAACCCAAAATCTATTCACGCTTTCTACGGATGTTGGCATTTGAATATCCGTAGTTATGATTGCTTGATAAGATTGTTCGACAAAGCGCATACGGGAAAATGTTTTTGAGATAAAAGCGTAGGCTTTTGAGAGAGTCTTATTAACAACGTTAATAGGCTTTGCTTTTAACTAAAATTACTTGTTTTGTCAATGGACCAGGCCAGGTATATCTTTTAGAAACGTAAGCGATTCCTAAATCAATAATAGTTAATGGCCCGACTTGAAACCACATACATAAGGCAGTGTACTACCTCCTCTACTATAGGATCCGATCTTCATTTGGCTACTTGCGAAATATGAAGATACGGAATGTATTGTAGTATGGCTAGCTTGCACAATTGTTGGGAAAATACAAGCATACACTCTCTAACATTCTCCAGTACGACTTTGGTATACTATCATCCTCGACACGCTGCAATGGCCTTAACGCTAATCCGGCAGAGACAAAGCTGATTCTCTTCACAAAAGATATCAAGACGCATCATCCATCCTAAGTCAGACACTACTCTGAAAGCTTTGATTTACTCAGGCTGAGAGATACATAGTAGTGGAAAGAGCTAAATGTAGGTCAAAGCCAGTCAACTCGCTCTGGAAGGTCAGTCATAAGCGGACCCATTTTAGATTGCCAGCAACTGAAACAGCAGGACGTCTATCGAAAAACCAGTACAGTTTTCGTAAGTCACGGTCAATAGTCGACGCAATTGAAGTGGTAATAATTAGGTGTCGAAACGCTGTTCAGGACAAGTGCTGGAAAGGAGGCACAAAGAGATACTGCGTCATCATAACGAACTGTCTTTATCGGATTGAAATACAGCACTATCTCCGTGGAATGATAACGAGATATTTCTCGAATAGAATCCTCCTCTTTGACCTTGGCAATCAAGTTACAGCGAAATTACTGGTGGTGGTGTGCCATGAGGCTCGGTATTAGGCTCCCTACTATTAAACGTAATGTATGATGAAATATTTGTAGAAAGCGTCCTGCAAGGAGTTGAACTCACTGGTTAAATAGCACCGGTTTGCAACCCGCCGATCGTAAAATCGAAGCGGATAGAGTTGAAGGGCATGCAATTGTCTCTCAAGCGTTTCGCATCTCGGAGCTGCTATTGACAGTCGTCTGAGTTTTAAATATCACCTGCAGCAGATATGCAAGAAATCATCGAAATCTGTTAGTGCACTCATCAGTATAATATCGGAGGTCCAAACAGAATAAAAAATTCCTTCTTGTTGGAGCAGCGAATTCTAAACTCATGTTAGCAGCGGAAATATGGTCAAAAGTCTTACATGAGAGAAATTAAATCTTCCTACAGCTTTAGCACACTAAGAGTCTCCACTTCGATTCGAACTATTTCGCATGTCGTATCTTTAATGCTGGTTTTAGGCGGTTAGACTTCAGAACCTCATTTTCACCTTCTACTTCAAAACAAAAGCCCATGCTCGATTTTAAGAGATCAATGCCATTAAAAGACATGCGCAGCGATTCAGTATTCCTTGCAATGGTCTCTGCAAGAATTGCAGAGTGTGGCCAGTTTATCAGAAATGCAGTTTTCTTGTACGTCTTTGAGTCTTGTCTCATGAGAATACTGAAGAATTTCTTAGAGAATACCTATGAGCCAACGCAGAGCCATCTGTGAAGATCTTTCTTTGTATCCATTCGTTTTTTTCCGGAATCAGGTTATTGAGGTCAACATTGAAGTCACCTTCGGTTAACTTAAGTACTTATGTATGTATTTGTCAGCCTAAAGGCATGGATTATTACAATCCACACGCTTTCTTTTCTATGCTTGAATTGAAGGCAAAATTGTTCACAGGACCGTGGTGTAAACGGAGTACAATACAGCCTTTTTGAGCGAATAAAGGGCAACCAAATCTTTTTTGTTTCTCTCTGCAACATGTACTGTACACCTCTGTGAATTTCGTCATCGTGTAAAAAGTGAGTGAACAATTAAGCATTTGGCTGAGCGTCTCGTAAAAACTAGGTCCAGTAGAGATGTCGCAAGAAGTGGCTGGTTCGTCCGAGAGAGTCGACAAACATTGATGATTGCAACGATGCACACAGCTTTTCATCAGCAGACTTTCGTTGCATCGAGTTTTTGTGATAGACCTGAAGATGTTCCCTTATAAAGTGCATATCGTTCACCAATAGCTGCCTGCTGACCGTGAAGTGAGATTAGCTTACTCCCATGCTCTGTTAAACCTGGTGCAAGGAGAGGATGATTTCGTATCCAAAATCATAATAAGCAACGAAGCCCATTTTCACTTAAGGGGTTATGTGGATAAACAACATTTCTGGGGCACGGAAAATCCACATGAAATGTACGTATAGTCATTGGATCCTATCAAAGTGTTGACGATGATTAAAAAAGATGTTAAACAAGTTTTTTTTGCCGCAAGTTGCTGAATTAAGTCTCGAGCATTGTTGGTTCCAGAAGGACGGAGCAACCGCTCACACAGCTCGGGCAACAATGGAGATTTTGAATCAGCAATTTCCAAGCTGTGTGATCTCAGATCGCTTACAGATTTTACAGCGCCAGATTTTTTTCTTTAACGCTTTTTGAAATCTCCCGACTACCACAACAAACCACAAACCTTGCACGTCTTGAAATCCAACATTGAAGAAAAAATCACCAATTTGAAGCCAGATGTTTTGCCATCAACAATTCAAAATGCAGTAAAATTTTCACAAATGTGCATCAACTCAGGAGATGGTGATTTGATTGATTTTTCCAACTTACTCGTAATGTCATCCATTTTATACCTTCAAATAAACTTCTCGTGAAAACAGAGCCCAATTTTTGTTAATTTCCAACAAAATGGCAGCTAATTTACGTTATGGCATTACTTTTGGCAAACCTTGCATAATAAGGGAAGAAAGTGTAAAAGGCTCTGAATAGTTTTGATAATTACCCTACGATAGGCCGTGAACTAGGCCAGTTATTCGTCTTGTCAGAAAATCACTGTCCCTCTTTCATTTTTGGTGAAAATTTTACCAATATGAGTAAAAAAAATCTGAGATTACCGATTCTTTCTCAAATTTACTGGTCCTCAACTTACTAAACTTCTGCTGAAGAATATGGTGTGTCAAAAGCGCTCATACGATAGATTCGGAAAGTAGTTTGCTATAACTTGAACTAAGTGCGCCACGTTTGTTCTATGAGTTGAGTTCTGCCACTGTCGGTCGAATACTAGAAGAAAGTCTTGGTGGACAGTTCTCCACTTGCATCATTGTTCATTATTACTCGCCATCTATGGGAGATTTTGAGGAAAAAATTCCGATTCCTGTTAGACGTTTTCGTATTTCTCAACGCTTTTCTAGATCGATCGGAAATAATTATGTATGTATAGCACGGGTTTCAATGGCAGTTAAGGACTTCGTCTACCTCTTCTCTTCCCAAATGATGTTTCTTTGGGGTCAGGAGGCAATTGCGTAATAGAGCCCTGTCTAGAAAGATCAAACTGGCTTTGAAGAAGACCCTCATCATCACAGTGTTGCTCAGCTCAGGGCCTTTGACCGTGTCGAAAGCGAATAAAGAAACATTTAACCGTTTCGAGAGAAAGATTCTACATGTAAAAATCACATACTGTTTATATTAACGAGAAATGAAGGATGAGATTTAACCAGAAACTGGACGGGCTGTACAGCGACATCGGTCTAGTCATGTCTATGGATCCAACGTCTGGAATAACTGGACGTTGAGCTAAGGGACACAAAGCCCCAGCTAAAGAGATTTCGATTTTAATCACGAGGGATGGCGCAGCAGATAACTACCGCATCTTAGGTGACGACCAAAAGTGGAAGATTACTTCAACTGATTTGGAGTAGTTTGTTGGTTTAGGTCCAGGTTTACTCCACACTGTAATGGCACTTTAGTAAGTAAGTAAGGAGCTATCTCTTGAAATATGGGACTAATTCATTGATTCTTAATCTATTCATGAGAAAGTTTCTCGGCAATGAAAAGGTGAAAGTCCGACGTACGCCAAGGCCTAGTTGTCTTACTCACTATGTTGTAAGACTTATCATTTTGTACGCTAAGAAGGGATATATGTTTTTTGGCTGACACTAAACGATGAAAGAATGACATTATATTTTGTAGTCAGAAATTTTGGCTTTCTCAGGTTTGCCATTGTCGGCTGGTGTTTTGCCTATAAATGGAACCCATGTCTTCTGGCGTAGTAGTATATGAACAACAGATAGATGGAATTAAGGCTTGAAAATTGTTACGACTTTATCGGCGTCCCTGTTACTTTTAGCTGAGTAACGATTTAATCTTGTGATTTTTTTCAGATTTCATATTTCCGACTATCCATGAATTAAAACTTTTTCTGACGTCCAAAACCAGTGTTTAGAAAACGACAGAATGAGCATAATTGAAGGACAATTTCCTGGTGGTTAAGAGGGGGAGTGTTTTCTCTTAGTTGATAGTACGAGTATAGATCGTTTTTACAATTCCTTAACTCATATTTACTCATTTATGAATGTTTCGTGATGTGCAAACTATAGGTAGTCGTGTTACTTTAATGGTAATAACTATCTCTGGCCATAACGCGAAGACACCAGCACGTCAACTGTTAAATCTAAATCGGGCTTCTGGCCAAGACTTCGGACAAACAGTGTTTTAGGAGATCTAACTTAAATGAGCAAGTCCTTTAGACGTAGCATCTTCATAAGAATAAAATAGTTCTCCGCCAATGACCTATGGCGAACTTAATTTCTATTATAATCATCTCAAGGAGTAGCATCGAATGCAGGGTGTGTAGGAATATGTAAATTTTCAAATATGTACATGAAGTTGCCACGAAACCGTTACTAGAATGGAACACAAGCACATGGTCTTAAACAGACATTCTTATTCACATGTTTAATTCACATGACTCATCGATAAATGAATCAGAACAGACGTTCAGGGTACTTAACCTTTCATCAAAACTTAACAATGAACCAATAAACTCCAAATTCAACTGTTTATCCTCGAAACGGATTTATTTATTCACGATCTACACGTTGACAATCATTACAAACTTCAAGTCGATTAACTCGACTTGAGCCGCGACTATTTTTATTGACATTCCATCTAAGATAACACTTTAAAATGCAATTCAATCTCAGTGAAATAATGATGAAACATCGTCATTCCGCATCCATTATACCCAACACCAATTAGTTATTCGTAAATGGTTTTATATCAAATTTCATTATTAAGATAATTTTTTGTTTTTTCTTTGCTAATCGTCTTGGCAAATTTAGCAATTTAGATACTCTCGATGTCCACATCTATTTTATTGCTGATTTAAGATACACGAACGAATACGTCGTAAAATCACGACACATGTATTGTGTATAAATTCAAATTTTAACTCAAAATTTATCTTTTGCCTGAGATCACTAAGTTAGAAATCTTCTTGCATTAAGTAGATAATTCATTTTTTTTTGTTTTATTTCCGTCGTCTTGGGTTTCACGGTTTGGAGTAGAAGATTTAAATTTTCAACTTCTACGCATTGGTTAAAAATAGGTTATAATTGCTTAAGCCATAAAGATATAATCTATGACTGAACATGGTAGGAACAATAGGTAATAACGCCTCGAGACGAGGTGGTTCCGAAAACAAGGTCTTTTGGAGCATCTCAATAGGACAAGGGCGTTATAAATTGTTACTGTCATCAGTGTTTTTTTTTTCGGTTCAATAAGAATTTCCACGTATACCCAGGTACAATACCGACAGGTCCTGGAATCACCAATTGCCCCAACAACTGAGGGACCTCTTTCAAACAAATGCATAAACAATTACAATGGAAACCTCGCTTCAAACAGCATGATGGCACACGATGGCCCATAAAACGCTATGAAAAATATTGATACCATATGACTTCGGCAAACACCATTGCGTTATAACATGAAAAGCTTATGGCTGACAGCAGATACTTAGATATGAACCGATGAACGTATTGAAACAAAGCACGGAATACAGCGACATCAAGAGTAGGGCGCCATTAAAAGTCCAGCAACGCATGAAGGAAAAAAAGTGCAGCATAGTGTAAAATGAGACAAATGTAACTACATCAATGCACTAGCCAAGCCACCAAGGACGAAGAAGCAGTATATACCTGTTGCCCATGCAGCTGCTGCTTTACGGGAACGGAAATAGAATCGGAACATTTTGAACCGCAAACTCCGCCATCAACAAGGCTTGTCGGTTCATTGACAGATGAACAAAGAGCATTCGGCCTTTCTTAATCGAACGTTCTCATCGACTGGACGCAGGAAAAACAGGTGGCAAGTAGCAAAAATACCAATTTTGTAACCTTACGTCAGAATTATAAATAAATTGAATTAAATTTTAACGCGTTTAATTTCTGACGGTTTGACAAAATCTCCCCTAACAATTTTACAAAATTGTTCACACTGTTGCCAAAGGTCCAGTATCATCGATGGAACCAACAGATCGCGTGCAGGAATACAATTGCCAACTGTGCAACGATCCCGATTCGGAAGACAACATGGTGGCGTGCGATATATGTGAAAACTGGTTTCACTTTACGTGTGCTGGTATCGACAGCTTTATAAAAAGCCCAAACTTCGCCTGTGAAACCTGTACAGTTATACACCAGTTGCCAAAAGGACATTCAACACCAACGCTACTGAAAAATCCAAATGAGTCTTCAAGGCAAACAACAACTAGCGATGGTGGCGCTCCACTCTTCCCGGCGCGCCCGAGTGTAACTCGACCATCGACAACCAACACGTACGCAGAGCCATTACCAGAAGCATCAGTCCATCAGAGTGTCTCTCAACCGCTGACATCACACATGTATACGGCACCCGCAGACATATCTAAGCGCACGTCTGTCTTTATCGAAGTTCCACCGTACACCTCCACTTCGCAGTACCTAAGACAGTACGCATTGCCGGCAGTGGCAAATTCAGCTATTCAATGCAACGAAATACCATTACCTTCAAAGTACAGGATATCCTCATCTACACAGGATCCATCAACAGTGGTGCTGAAGGGACCTGTTTTGGTAAGTGCTCCGTTACAATCGTATCATCCAAGTGCGGCTTCTGCACTGACAAGAAATGAAGAGGACAAGTGTAACTTAGGCTATCCGGCTGTCCCTTTGCTAAACGAGAACAACCTGTCAAAGGAACATGCAGCGAACATAACCTCAAAACGTAGAGGTTCAAAGTCTTCGCAAAGTTCTTCATCTATAAGACGACTTAATATCGAACTGCTGAGACTGGAAGAAGAAAGGGCGTTGGAAAAAGGATATCTTAACCGTAAGTACCAAATTTTAACTGAAATTGCAGAAGATGACCATGATACCGAAGTTGATGACGAAGTCATTTCCACGGACACCAACAGCAAAGTCCAAGACTGGTTAAAAACCACGCATTCATCTCAAGTGTGCAAGGAAAGAAGACAGAAAGCAGTTGCCGGTCCGTCTAACCCTAAAGGCCTTGGCTCAACCGTGAGCTACACATGGCTGGGTGCAAATGTGCATCAACAAATGCCAAAACAACATCGGCCAATTCAAATGTCATCCAATCCTTGGTATCATTCAGTTTTAACGTACAAACAATCAGTTGTAAATTCATCAACATTTCCAGCGAAACATTCTTCTATTCCATACAATCAGTTCCCCCCAAAGTGTGAAGCAGCGATCAATATGCAGCAGCGCTCATCTTCACGTCATCATCCTCCAGACACAACCTTCAACATCCAGCAAGCGCCATCAAAGATCTATCGACAACAGCCAAGTTTGCCTGCTTATAGGTCTACGGAAATTCCAACGTATAGAGTGACTAGCAACCAAATTGCTGCCCGTCATTCAATTTTAAAGGATCTACGTTGTTTCAGTGGTAACCCAGAGGAATGGCCATCGTTCATAGCTAACTTCAACAGAACCACGTGGCTTTTCTGATGAGGAAAACCTGCTTCGCCTTCAGAAGATACTGAAAGATAATGCGCTCGAAGCAGTACAAAGTCTAATGAACAATCCAAACTGTGTGCCCCGTATACTTGCAATGCTAGAGATGCTGTTTGGGAAGCCTGAAAAGATCCTGAACTCGCTTACGCTGAAGATCCAATCAACACCATCACCCAAAGCTGATAAGCTGGATACCCTTGTCCAATTTGCTGTATCAGTCCAGAACCATTGCGCAGCCCTAGAAGCCTCTGGCCTTTCATCGCATCTTAATAACTCTTCTTTGTTACAGGAGTTAGTGGCGAAGCTACCAGTTTCCATCCAGCTCAACTGGGCAATTTATATGCAAACATTACCTGCGTGTTCTCTCTCAGAGTTTAGCGATTGGATATATCGGATTGCAGAGGCTGCTAACTGCATTATACCGGTGCCAACCAAAACTTCAGGGATGACTGGCGGGAATAAGACTGGCGCACTACCAAAGAAAGAGAAAGGTTTTCTGCATGCACATTCCGAGGTTACGGAAACGACAACTAATTCCGCCTCTCAGGAACTTAAGTGTCTGGTGTGTGGCAAAAAATGTCCATCCGTGGAAAGCTGTGTTAAGTTTAAGGACCTAAGCATCACGTCCAAATGGGAAGTTGTTCGAGAACATAAACTATGTCGGTGTTGCTTAAGAAGACATAGTGGCTACCGTTGTCGGTCAGCTGCGGTGTGCAGCAAAAGTAATTGCACCTTTAAGCACCATCAACTTCTTCATAACGACCACAACAACACAGTTAAAACAAACATCTCCGATAAATCTGTTTCCCCCTTAATACCACAGCCTAGTAACGCCCACATCCAACACAACACAGCGGTGATGTACCGCATAGTTCCTGTTACTCTCCATGGCAATAGAATACAAATAAAGACATATGCATTCTTGGACGACGGCTCATCGCTGACACTCATAGATGAAGATATAGCTGCCCAACTAAACATCCGATCCTCTCCCGATCCTCTTTGCATCAAAAGGACTGCCAACACACATAGGTACGAAGATAACTCAGTAGTAATGAATTTTAGGATTTCCGGCACAAGCGGCAAAGGTAAGAAGTATCCACTTAATAACGTCCATACAGTGAACAGTCTTCAGTTGCCTCGACAATCGCTGGACTCAGCAAAGCTTCAGGAACAGTATGGGCACCTAAAACACCTGCCTATAGCGTCCTATTTCAACGCAGCTCCTCGACTTCTTAACAATTGGAAGCTAGGACTCACCCTTAAGTGCAAGGAAGGAAATGCTCATGAACCTGTGGCTACAAAGACCCGCTTGGGGTGGACAGTCTACGGCTGCTGCCCCCAGCCAGAATCTTCAAGGACCCAAACCAGTTTAGATGAACACATCAACTTTCACATATGTGACTGCAGCCGCGAAAGCGAATTCGAGTTGGAGCAGCTTGTAAATGAGTTTCTCTGCAACGAGAAATTTGAATCTTCTGCCTCTAGGATTTTACAGTCAACCGACGACCAAAGAGCCTTAGAACAACTTCGAAACAATACCCACCGTAAGGATGGACGTTTCGAGACGGGATTGCTTTGGAAATATGAACAAGTTCGACTTCCCGATAGTTACCTGATGGCAAGGAAGCGTTTGTCATGCCTCCAACAAAGGATGAACCGCGATTTTCTACTAGCAGAAGAGCTTCATAGTAAAATCGAAAGCTACGTTACCAAAGGTTACGTTAGAAAACTTACGCCGGAAGAAGCTGCTGAAGATCGATCACATACATGGTACCTGCCAGTATTCCCAGTTAAAAACCCGAGCAAACCGGGTAAGGTAAGACTTGTCTGGGATGCAGCCGCTAAAGTTGGAGGAGTTTCCCTCAACTCGGTGCTTCTCAAAGGCCCCGATTTATTAACATCCTTAATGTCCGTCATCCTCAAATTTCGTGAAAGGCGCTTTGCTATATGCGCTGACATTCAAGAGATGTTTCATCAAATTTTGATAAGGAAAGAAGATCAAAATTACCAGCGATTTTTGTGGTTCAGCAGGGACACCAATGAAGTGGAGGAGTATGTTATGCTGGTCATGACGTTTGGGGCTACATGCTGTCCCTGTTCGGCGCAGTTCATCAAGAATAAAAATGCAGAAGATTTTAGGAGCGAATACTCAAGAGCCGTAAAATCAATTTGCTCAAATCATTATGTAGATGACCTCATGGACAGTGTGGACTCCGAAGAAGAGGCGGTGAGACTTGCTAGGGATATAGCCTTTGTTCATCAACAAGGGGGGTTCCACATCCGAAATTGGATCTCCAATTCTAAGGTAATCGCTAATATATTCCATTCCAGCTCTCCCGCTGAAATCAGCCTTAGCATGAAAACTGAACTTGCACCTGAGAAAGTTCTCGGCATGTGGTGGTGTACAACTGCAGATGTCCTTACGTTCAAAATCACCATTACTTCAACTAATAAAGATATCCTTCTCGACAAACGGATTCCAACCAAACGGGAAGTACTGCGAACCCTTATGAAAATCTTTGACCCGCTGGGATTGTTGGCAAATTTCGTAATATATGGAAAAATACTTTTTCAAGACATCTGGCGCAGTGGAATTGGCTGGGACGACGAAATCCAAGAAGCTGAGCATGACAAATGGCTGCATTGGATAAGCTTCTTCCCCCATGTCGAGGAGGTACGTATCCCTAGATGCTATGTTTCAACAAGATTTCCCTCTTTCCCAGATTACGAGCTCCATGTCTTTGTCGACGCCAGTGAGAATGGTTTCGCAGCGGTAGCATACGCCAGGATGATCTCGAACGACGTCATTGAGTGTTCATTGATTGCGGCGAAAACCAAAGTAGCTCCGCTAAAGAGTCTCTCGATCCCCAGACTCGAGTTACAAGCTGCCGTGCTTGGAGCACGCATCGCCAAGAAGCTATCGGGGTCACATTCAATTTCCTTCAACAAACAGTACTTTTGGTCGGACTCAAAGACAGTCCTTAGTTGGCTAAGGTCCGATCATCGTCGATACCGACAATTCGTCGCATTCCGAGTAAGCGAAATCCTCGAGATAACCAAAGTCGGCGAATGGAGGTGGGTACCCACCAAGCTAAATGTGGCTGACGAGGCAACCAAGTGGCATAATGGTCCTAACCTTAAAACGTCAAGTCCGTGGTTTAAAGGACCTGATTTTCTGATGTCATCTCCAGAATCCTGGCCAAATGAGGAATCCACTAAGTCAGACACCACAGAGGAATTGAAGGCGCAGTTCGTTGGAGTGCAATGTATTGAAGATCGACGTTTGTTTCATCCAGAGCTTTTTTCTCAGTGGTCTCGGCTTCTTCGGTCTGCCGGAAGAGTTATTCGATGTGCCTTCAATTGGAAGATGATTCGGAGACAAGAAGAGAAAAGATCTGTCCCACTGACAAGAGAGGAGCTACAGGTGGCAGAAAGGATTCTCTTCAAGCAAGCCCAGCGCGAAGTATTTTCTGAGGAGATAGCTTGTTTATCTAAAAAATATAAAATTAACAAATCAAGTTCAATTGGTTCTTTATCTCCTTATTTAGATGACTACGGAGTCCTTCGTGCCAACAGCAGAATCGGAAGATATGTTGAATCGTGCGTGGATGTGAGACACCCAACTATACTTCCTACTCCGCACCGCATAACAACTTTAATAGTGGAAGATTATCATCTCCGCTACCATCATGCAAACCACGAAACCATTGTGAATGAGCTCAGGCAAAAATTCCACATTGCAAAGTTGAGAGCTGTGCTGTGTAAGATTCGTAGAAACTGTCAGACATGTAAGAATGCTGCAGCACAACCGCAACCGCCAATGATGGCTCAGCTTCCAATTGCTAGGACATCGCCATTTTCTCGCCCATTTTCATTTACAGGAGTGGACTATTTTGGGCCTTTAACCGTCGTCAACTTGAGAAGGCATGAGAAGAGATACGGAGTTTTGCTCACATGCCTTACCTGTAGAGCTATTCACATCGAGATCGCCCATTCGCTGAATACGGATTCCTGCATAATTGCTCTTCGGAACTTCATAGCGCGCCGAGGGACTCCCATCGAGCTGTTTAGTGATAATGGTACGAATTTTAGAGGGGCTGACGCTGAACTGAAGCGGGCGTATCAAAGTATCGATAAGGACAAGCTTGTACGGGCCTTTACTTCGACAAACACCAAATGGAGTTTTATCCCACCTGGGTCACCTCACATGGGTGGAAGTTGGGAACGACTCGTGCGTTCCGTAAAAACTGTGTTGACCCAAATTTCTCCGAATCGTCATCCATCAGACGAACTGCTGAGAAGCATGCTTATTGAGGTGGAGAATATTGTCAACTCTAGGCCGCTGACATACATCCCTATTGACAACGAGAATGAGGAAGCGCTTACACCCAATCATTTTCTTTTGGGTTCGTCCAATGGATCGAAGCCATGGGCTGTATTTAATGACGACAAAGAAGTTCTTAGAAATAATTGGCTGGCTTCTCAGCACTATGCCCAACAATTTTGGCGACGTTGGGTCAACGAGTATCTTCCGACAATTACACGACGCACAAAATGGTTTGCTCCAGTTAAGCCTATAAAAAAAGATGACATCGTGTTAATTGTGGATCCTGGAAATCCCCGCAATTGCTGGCCGAAAGGACGGGTCATAGAAACAAAGGTCTCAAAAGATGGGCAAGTAAGAAGTGCTACAATTTTAACAAAGACAGGTATTTACGAAAGACCTGCTGTAAAGCTAGCTGTCTTGGACGTCCGCAAAGATACAGAGGTAAATCCACCAGTGGACATACCAGGAGGGGGTGTTGCCCATGCAGCTGCTGCTTTACGGGAACGGAAATAGAATCGGAACATTTTGAACCGCAAACTCCGCCATCAACAAGGCTTGTCGGTTCATTGACAGATGAACAAAGAGCATTCGGCCTTTCTTAATCGAACGTTCTCATCGACTGGACGCAAGGAAAACAGGTGGCAAGTAGCAAAAATACCAATTTTGTAACCTTACGTCAGAATTATAAATAAATCAAATTAAATTGAATTAAATTTTAACGCGTTTAATTTCTGACGGTTTGACAAAATCTCCCCTAACAATACCTAAAGACTATACATGACATGACCCGACAATCACCCTAAGGAAATCGCTGGTGATCAAAGCTCCAAACTGCTAATGGGACTAAACGTTTTACTTCGAAAACCTCTAAGGCACTATTATATTGCTATTGTGTCCCATGTATTATTTTTCTGATGGAAGAAACTTTCACAAAAATACGTCACGTCAATACCAGACCAAAGAACGATCTGTCTTGGTTGCATACGGGCTCTCCCTAGCACGCCTAGCTTTTCTCTAGACGCACTAAATGACAGTTATCTTTGACACAGCACGCACTAGAGCTCTGACAACCTCGCACTCTGACTGTCGTTTGACTCTGGTCCTATGGACATTGCGTCTGATGCGAGTTTCCCTGTGCCCAGGAATGGTTTCCTGAGTCAGGAAAGGACTGCAGTCGGGTGTTCATGGATGGCTCCAAAATCGATTTATTGTAGTATATGGCGCTGGTGTCTTTTTGGAGGACGACAACGGCAAATTTCACTACTCGTTAAGAAAACTCGAGTCGGTCATTTAAGCGGAGATATACCTAGTCCTGATGGGCATTGTAACGAACGAACGAGTATATTGCGAGGCAGCGTTTCCTGGAGGGTGGGAACCAATTGCATCCGTAGTGACAGTAGAGATGCGCTTAAAGGAATGCAAGACAGTCGGTAGGCTGAATTCACTGAATCTTGTCTGGGGTCCAGGTGACAATAGGATCATGGGAAATCGCAGATGAACTTTCTAGGCAAGGCTCAGAGGAGAGTTTCTTAAAACCCGAACCTACGTTAGGGCTACCTACGTCTTTGATTATTACTTTCATTGATAGTTGGTTCTCATATGAGCATAATAGCAACAAATATACATATTCGAAACTCTCCCCCCAGCAACGCTGAAATAGAGCCGTCCTGATCCTGATCCTGAAGAAAAATAAAACAATTTATAAGAACGGCATTCCGGCAGAACTCTTACAAGACGTGCCCAACACTTCGGTGGGAATTCTACAGCCAATAATTAGAAAACATGCGAACCGGAACCATCCTTAAAGATTGGAAGAGGCATTTGCCTCTTTAACTGCACAGGGAACCCCGACGGAATGTAGCAACTGGAAAAGTATATGCATTCGTCTGGCTGTAGCTAAACTAATGCTAAAATAATTCTGGATCGAGTGAAAAAATGTCTTAATACTACGGTTGACATGGAACAGACAGGCTTTTCAACAGGATCCTTCCGCATCGACCACATGAAGACTTTGCGAATCATCATTTAACAATCCGTCGAAGATAAATCTCCGCTACATTTGCAGTTTATAGATTTCGAGAATCCTTTCGACAGTTTGAATCGAGATGCTTTTATATAAAGCGAGCCTTTATCTTGTTGCTACTATAAAGGCTACCTACGATGGCGGTGAATATCATGATGTACACAATGGTAAGGTATCAGACGAATTTGGGTTTTGCAGCGGAGTAAGACAAGGTTCCATTCTTTCGTCACTGCTTTTCCTTGTAATTATCACTGATGTGATCCGGTCGGCACTGTCTGGAGGAATCATCGGGCTGAGATGGACTATGAAATTATGTCTTAAACATCCTGCCTACGTTGATGACTTTCGCTTGCTCTCAGACAGCATATTGGATCTGCATCAGATAGCCGACAACCTGAAGTCAGAGACGAGAAGATGAATATGGTTAAAACAAACGCTCTAAGCACTGCGATGATGTTGTATAACAAGATGTGAACAGGAGAATTCTTGAAATTTAAACGCAATTTTCTCAGCACAAAAACCATGCTAAGGCTGTTTCAATCAAACGTGGAAAAAGTGCTCCTTTACGGGTGTAGTATAATACTTGGAAAGTGATCAATACACTGACAAGCTAAAACCATCACAAATGGATATATTTGCAACATCGTAGAGAATTTTCTATCCAAAACGTAGATCGAACCAGCAACTTGACTCGATAGCTGAACAAGAACTGATAAACAAAATACGATGCAGAAAATAACAGTGGGTTGGTTACAACTTTCTTCGCGAAAATAGACATGGAAAAGGACAATCAAGGATTGATTCAGATCTTTGCGGATAACTTGGAGGGAACGGAAGCGCGTTGTAGAATTCCGAACAGCGCAGGCGCTGCAAGGGATCTTACTGGCAGTTAGACAGCTTTACTCTCCAAGATGTAGACAAACCAAGTAAAATAATGCCCCCTAAACTAGATCTTGAAGCGTTTAATACTGTTACCACTACGTTTCCTGGATAGCTAAGACTTACGACTAGCCATTAAATAAGAACCACTCCAGTGACGGAACTTTAATAGGATTAGCAACCAACTATTCGCTCTCCCCAATAAATTGTTCATTTCCCTTATAGGTAATAATTTGGTCACCGCCAGTAATCCCAGCAATCACACACCGTTTGACGATTGCAACAAAATATCTATTGACTCTTAAATATCCACAAACGGGTGTTGCGTCAAATCCAGCACATGAAACACATATAACATCGACTACAGCGTACCCTGTAGTACAGAGTTAGCACCGATAGATTGTTGGAATGTCACCAAACCAGTAGCAGACAATAACCGCATGCGTACATTGACAAACGTTAACCACCCGAATGGAACCAAAGCCATTTGCGCCGGTACTCGTACTCGTGTACTTGTACTCGTACTCGTGTACTTGTACTCATACTCGCACGTATGCGTACGTCACCGAGTTTTTCACTCTAATTGATTCCAAGTCAGTAACGCGTGCCCGTTTCATAGGAAATCTCGTATTTTTCAGAGTAAATAGGCCGGCGCGTCGTAACTTAGGTATCTGTTACACTTAAACAATTCCACAGATGCCGAAGAAGGAGAAAAACAAGGGAGACAAAGTGCAGGGGGACCCCCGGTCATTGAACGTTTCCAATCCAACGTAACCCAGAGCACTTGGAGCATCTTACGGTCTTATGCAATTGGACACGCTGCATGCGGATGGCAACTGTGCATGCGGATAAGATGCATTGACTAACTTGCAATTCAAACATTAGATACGAGAGCTTGTGCTATGGCGTAATCCTCTGAACAAGTGCACAAGCAATGGATAGCGGGAAAAATATTCAAACAATCAACGAGATGCACAGATGCTTATCAGGACTACTAATAAATTTTTCGTAACTACGAACCGAGTGAAGACTCATTGGATATATTTGGATAGGTACTGCCGAGTGTTGACATGGTAAGGCATTCCACATGAAATGATTTACTAATAGCAGATCTGACCAAATAGTCAAATACGCACTTTTGCACAAACCGGGCGAATAGTTTGCCAATTCATGTGGACACAGTCGGTGCAGTCATTTCAGTCCATGGGTCTAACCTACTGACGATGATGGTGCCAGCGATTTACTTCGGCATTCATAGCAATTGCATCTGCTAATTCATGTGATGCAATGTTATGCAACCAATCTCACGATTACCTTGAGGAGTAATGAATTTTATTTTAGTCAGTAGGTAGTCGGTAGGTATTGACTAACTTCAAGCCAAACATTAATACAAATTCCTATCCATCAATACGAAAGCCTAGGGCCAGCTTCTTATTCGAAATCTACTCAAGAATGTGAGCCCAAATCATGATGCCCTGAATTGTATCATTCGGAAAAGGAGCTACTTAGCATGCGAGTAGTTTTCTCCACAGCCTTGAGACTTTGTAATAGTACTCGTACTCGTATAAAAATAAATTAATCAAGTAGAACCCAAGACTCGAATTACCTAAGAACCAGCCAGATTGTGCAACGACAGCTGGTTGCGGTCCGCTTTCACTGAGCATATCACTTTCAAACATTCTGAAGCCTTGCTATCTTTTCTTAAGCTAGCACAAGTTTTCAACTTCTAGTTCTATGGTCGATCGTATGGAGGACTTGAAACATCAAGGTCGACGCCAATTTTTACACATCATTTGCGACAACATTTAAACGGTTACTGTACTTATTGAAGCTACTTCGAGCTTTGACCATCAGAACGACTATCGCACGATTTTGTCTAAATATAGAGCTTTCGTTTGACTACATAAAAGCAAAAGCGTCACGCGAAACTGTAACAATTACAAATCGGGGAAGGAAATGTCGGTGGCTGCGTGTAGTACGATAATAGTAGGCATTGAGCCGCGTCACTCTGCTGATGGGATATAACTGAACTTCTTGTTGTATTGGATGTCTCAGACAACACAAGAATGAAGAAACTGTGATGAGTTGAATAGCTCCAATTGCAACGAACCAACAACTAGAAACCTTGCCTTTTATGTATTCCTCAACCAAGTGCTGAAGGCCAGTGTCATCGATACATACAAGACGTCAAAAATTTCGCCACTTAATATATATTCTGGGTTTCATCAGACCAGCATAATGACGTCAAAGAATTTAGGCCAGCACATTTGGCAAAAAAAACTCACCTACATAGCGGCGCTGCATAGAAGGATCAGATCGGCTCGTTCGCCCTACGAGCAAAACAGGAAGAAAGAGAACGCATAGGAGAAGCACGTGCTGCCTCAGAAATATCGTTTGGAAAGGTTAGCAAAAGGCAACAGAAACCCCTGGTAAAGTAGGAAACCTAGTCGTAGAGTCACAATTAGGGAGCTAAGGATATTAAAAAAGGAAGTCTACTTGCTAAGCTAATTAATATGGCGATAACTTCACAAAGAGCGGAAATCATCTCATATCGAAGATTTGATGAAAAGAAAGTATGCATAATGAATGGAACCTCAGCATTGCTTACCCGATCCAAAACAAAGTAGACCCTGAACACCGTTTGCCGACTTTTTTAAGGCCAATATTCAAAATTCACCAAATGTTCACACTATGACTGATCCAGGAGAAAAACACAAGTAGTCCAGATCGATACTCATTACTTCTTTCTTGATTTCAATCCAATCGACAACATCTCTAGGGACACGGTACATGGGTCTCCTACGTTTTACGTGAACACCTGTCGGGAAAACTTAAGTTCACGGCATGCACATACATCCACGTAATACCAAGTCTCAACCTGGGTACAAGTTGCACTCTTGTCTTGAGTCGAGGCCCACCTAAAATCTCCTGCTGATCTTAGGGTCACTGCACTCAGCACTAATTTGCTACTCGACAACGGGTCAACCACAAGCGAAGGACAATTCCTGCAACTTTAGGTATAAACCACAGCCACTTCAATTCAGGCCCGGACCGAAGGCCGGGGGGCTCTAACTCTCATGGTACCGTGCTTTAGGTTATAGTAGCAACTACCAGTAGTCCTACCATCCAAGAGGGCCTTATGACCGGCCGCTTGTAGCTGGTCAAACCGTCAGGTGCGTTAAGGTTTGAAAACCGTTACGATAAGACCAGTATTTGCTCTACCCAGACTGAGGTTTAAACTCATGGTCAACACATTCTGAAGGGAGTTATTGTATAATTTACCTTGCCCTTATCGTTGATGTCCCATCTAGATGGCCATCTAGACTGGACACATTCGGAAGGCAAGAGCTTACACTCTCTACCAGACTAATCTTCCACCTCCGTCAAGGAGATCTAATCAACATTTGCCACGAGAATCTCTTCATAATCTCGTGGGATATACCTCGACGTATCACCTCTAAGTCAATGAAAGGCACGCCCAACAGCACCTGTAATGCATCCGTGGATACAGTCCTTTCCACCATAACCTTTTCCAGTACTTTTCCAAGCACAGAAAGTAGGCAGATGCCCCGGTAAGATCTAGGATCAGACCCAGGCTTATGGATAGACTTCAGTAGCATCCAGCAGATTGGCAACGAATCATGGGTTTAACGTGAACCCCTGTCGGGAAGACTTAATTTCACGGGATGCCTATACATCCATGGGACCCGGGATATAGGCGCCTACTCGGTATTATGACACTCAGCACTAATTTACTACTCGACAACGGGTCAACCGTGCAAGCAGTGCAAGCCCATATCGAGCATACCGATCAGTTCCGTAGCCATCAACATACGCTGAACCATAGGATGTCCAAGCTCCGGTCGGTCTACCCTCCTCGCAATTTTACGTGTAATCTACAGCCACCAAGATACTCCTACAAGGGGGCCAACTCCTAGGTCGGGCTAGATCAAAGGTCCAAAGGCCACCATGGGTGTTAATCAAAAAACTTACATTTTCGAAGCTACGAATTCTTTCGAGTATCACTCTGCATCATTACAGGTGATGTCTTGCTTGCAAATTCCTATAAATAGAGTAGATACGCACAGAACATGCATCCAGTCTTCTTATGCAAAAACGCGTTTAAGGAGACATGCCCAGTTAGCGGAAAGCCCAGAGTGAGGTTGAAACTCATCTGTGCTACCCTGCTCATGGTCTAACAATGCCCTATGATACCAAGCCGATGCCTCAAATATTTCACAGACAATAAATAGGCCACCGTACACACTACGTAGAATGCGCCTTACCTGGCCCACAACACTCAACAGACGTTCTCCGAGCTTGATGAGATGAGGCAGGAAAGTCATCCGCTCACTTATCGTTATGCCAAGCCGCATACCTAAGATTAACACCAGTCAGGTGTATTGTGGGAGCCCAACGGACTGCGTTCAATGTGGCATGATGCAACATTGTCACAGTCTTCTCCCGAGATACGCTGACACCAAAGCTTTCGCCCCATCCTGCGACAATTGGCGGCATCCTTCTTCCAATTCTTTCAAGTTAAGCATGAGACTGACCTTCCAGAAGGAGAAGCAGACCATCCACTTAAGAGCAACATCTGCAGTGGTCTGATAACTACCTCAGAAGTGGATCCAACATGAGGTTCCATATAAATAGACCACAAATGGACCTTTGAGGTCATCTAAACTGACCCTATTATAAGGAGATTCTACAGGAACGCACCTTCAAGAAAAAAGCTCCCCCATAAGCCAAGTTCCCGGCAGACCAGTTTGCGCAACCCGGTCATAATAATCTGTCAATTCAAATTGTCAAAAGTGCCCCTAAAATCAATAAAGACCCTTAAAATAAGATTGGCACTACTATTTTTGGCGTAGTTTTAAACAAAAGACCATGCGTCCTCGCCTTTACCTTCTTGAAGACAAATTGGAAAGCCAAGAGAGCTCTCCGTGTCAAAATAGCATGCAATTACAACCCGCAGATGTCCCTTTTCATAATTCTGAATTTGGACTATTTCAAAGGAAGATTCAGATTCAAAGATTCAATCTTAGCAGATTGGAACACAAGCAATGCGTATATAAAAAAGCTAATTCGGAAAGTACCATTGCAAAGGGACCGAAATAGTCGCTGAAATCAAAAGACCCGCCAAAGTCTTCAAAAGGGGCACATGGACCAGAGTGAAAAACAACTCAGAAGATCTGATGCCACCAACACTGAGTATTGAAGTTGAAAGCAATGAATGTCGGTGTCATGCTTTAGGGTCATTTCCCAAGTAACCTTATCAGAACTGGCTCACAACCAACTCCTATCACTGAAGCTGAAAGTGAGCTAAGTGACTTTACTCGCTGCATCAGATCTCTCATTAGTTGTGTCAGCAGATGAGGCGTCCTTTTTCGCCTGCAAACGATGGCATGTATCCAGTTATTCCATAAATAGGTATAGACTGTCTGGCAATGCTGAAGAAAATCTCACTGCTAATCTAGCACTGGAAACATAGTGAACCCCTGACAAAACATTAATGGGAGTATGATATTTATACCAAAATCCAGCAAAAGTGATCAGACACTCGTCAAGAGCTTCAGGCCTATCAGTCTGACTTCCTCCTTTAATAGTGTGGAAAAGGTAGTTGAGCGTAATATGGACAAAACTGCTTTGTATCCTCTGTCCAAAATATCAGAAAACATGCCTAATGAAGCAGGAGATCCTACAAAATCTGATAGAGAGAATTGATGAACCGCGATGGGAATTTTCATCGGTTCTGCAACGTAACTTTCTACGGAAAGAACCCTGATTTCGGTTGTTAAGTGGGGCCAATATTTGCATTATTGTGAGTAAATGAGGGTTGCTCGCAGGGCGGCATCCTGTCGCCAATTCTGCGGTGCATGTGGGTTAACTCAGAGCTTCACACTACCAATGGTTCTAAAGTCTATGTTATGACCAGCTATATGCAGACGATGTACTGTGTCTTAGCGACTGTATGCTCTAAAGCGCAGGCTTACTATCTATAATTGATCGACGATTTGTGCACTAGGAATCGATTTTTAGACGATCCTCCCGAGATTGAGATAGTTCTCTTTACGAGAAGGAGGAAGCTGACTGGTCTGACTCATCTAAGGTTTAAAGTCATTACCATTTCAGTAGGAAACTTACTGGCTTCGTGACGGGGTACTACGATTTTGATAAACGTGTAATAGCTCACTCACTGTGAAAGTGATGATGATACCGCCCACCGCTTTCTCTGTTTGTCCGGCTTACGCCCGCATCAGACGCTTTACTCATCTTTCTGCGAAAGGCTGATAAATTTCAGTGAAGGGCACTTAAAAGGAGTACAATGGAGTTGTTCTTTTTCTGGGTTCCCCGCTTTGTCAGAAAAAATAAGGTCTAAACCTGACCTATATAGCTCTGAAAATCCTTACAATGTTACGATGGAAATAGTTATAATAAAGTATGAGCTGTTCAGGGTGAAGAAGTAACTTTCTTCCAATCAAAATATCAGTGATTTCAAACGGAAGATTCTTCATCAGCTCTTCCGTTCGGATTGACCCACATTTCACATTCAAATCAAAGTTGGCTTTGACACCTAACCAAGTGCAGCTGTAAAAAGTTATAGAACACAGTGTTGTATCTAAACCAAGTCTAACCACCGATAGAACCACCAACTAAAGTGACACTCACTTCCTTCTCATCGCTATTGCATAACCTAATTTCCCCCCAGCCAATACGACCAATTAACGGCCTCCTCAATATTCCAAAAAGCTTAAGCGGATCTTGTCCAGCAACAACACATAATTTTTTATTAGATAATGCCTGCACCTCCATTTACAGCACCTAATCACCAATTGAAGACGTGACTGCAGAACCGGCTTCTGATGGCTTCATACCTTCTTACACCACCTTACAACCTCTGGGTTGTTGACAAATCCCACAACAATAAGTTCCCGCCAGTCTAGATCTCACAACAATTGGCGAAGACTCATTAATTATTCCGTTCCCGAACCTCGGAGGCGGTTGCAAGAATTCATAGTCAACAAATTGTCCAAAATTGCCAATAGTCTAGTTTTTCCATTTTTGGCAGAACCCTGTTTTCAGTTTTGGAAAGTCGGCCGTGTTGATGATAGATAGGAGTGGCCCGGGGGGTATATGGTGTCTCATTAAGTAAAACCTCCATATCGGAGGCACAATTCCAAGTTGACCTTGTACAGGCTGCTTGCAAAGTTGGTAGATTTTTTTTTATTTTTGCGATTTACTCGTATTTATTGTGGCTGGTCACCTCGTGGATTTATGTAACTCTTGGATTGGGACTCAAGCCTAAAGTCGGTCAAAAGAGACTTGAGGGGGAACATCCATTACAAATCAGTTTTCGAATCGAGAAAATCCCCGCCGACTAAATGGAAATCGACTTGAATGTGGCATAACACTTAAGGGGCTTGCAGCAAAGTAAAAAGTTTTAAATTCCAATCCACCCGGCTGGTCAATCAGGTTGCATAATATTTTTGTTAATTTTCGTTTTTCTTTTTTATATTTCAAATTGTTTAATTTTTTTTTTATTTTTTTTATTTTTACGATCTTTACGGCTGTCTACGTTGCAATAGCCGTACTAGTACTCGTTCCGTTTTGTATAGTGGCGACTGGTAAGGTCAGTTGAATTTCCTGTTTGAATTCTGGCTGTGGGTTGGAAACGAGTTTGGACGATGGCAATCTAAATGGCAGACTTGGAATTGAGAAAATTGGAAAATTTGGCAAACAATTTGTGGTATTCTGGCTATGGAATGCAGACTGTGTTGTTGAAGTTTTTGGTGTCTGTCGTGGAAATTATTTGCTTTTGTATGGACCTCTAGGCAGCAACATCGTAAAGGAATCACAGTATTCAATGGCTTCTCCTTTCTTAACTGCATTTGGAACATAAGCAGATGCAAGCGTCCTTGAAAACGATTTCCATCTTTCGATCCCCTCGGGAGTAAATCATTCTAATAGTATCTGGGCACAATAGTACTCTACAGTGGGTATAGAAGTACCAGGTTGCAAATTTGTGTACCTAATAACAATAACAAATTTTCATGCAGCTTGGGACACCTGACCACATCGAAGGTCATTTTCAATAATATAAGAAGGTTGAATCAGGACATTGTGTTGAATCAACGATGGCGGTAAACCTCTTAGTGAAACAAACATTAGCACGAACGCCGAGTCCACAGTTTGGGGTTTACATAGATTACGTAAAGAATAAATAAGGTATTCTGTTAGACCATCTAAAGAATGATACACCTGATGTTCCAAGCTTTTTTCTGAGTGGCGTTATCCCAAATAGGGCACTGAGCATAACACTTAATGTTTTGTTTCGACTGAAAAAAGTCTGCAATCAAATCTTTAAATCTTGGAACCCGCGAAAAATCCTCAAATCTTTACGTAAAGATACGACTACAGTGAACTTTACGTTATTTTTGGAGAATGAAATGGTACATCTGGCGGCCTGCAAACCAGGATGTATGTCCTTTTAAAGGGAACAAAAAGTATTGTTCTTACAGATTCATAGATTCATACGAGCATCTCTTCTACTCGTAAGACTCCTCGGAAATCGGTAAGGTTTTTAGAAACGTGTTTCAGAGCTGTAGTCGATTTGTGATCTGTGATCTGTCAACAGCTTAATTCCTGAAGTCTACTGCTAGAGTATAGGATTGACTTTTCTTTTCCGAGTATCATTTGATTTTCCTGCTACTCCTACATCCAATAAATGAAACAGGCTTGCTCAAGTGAATGATGAGTGCTAAATTCTCTGGCTTTAACCTTTTTCATTTAGCTTAGTAGACAATGAAGACACCAATTATCTTTGATTTGATGTTAGGCCCGGGTGAAACGTATACAGATCTATTAAAGCTTATTACAATCATATTCTAGACTTAAAACTAACCAGTTCACTTAAAACTAATAGGTAGGAGCGGTTAAAGAAAATTAGGACCTGAGGTATAGGTGAAAAGGAGAATGTTCTTGAGGGACAGTTTGCTGCGGTAGTAGTTGAAGAGAAGTAAAATATCGTTAACTTCACTAAGCATTCTAGACATTGGCTCAAGGTAATCCGTAATTCGTTCTATGAAGATTGAGCAGGAAAAATGGCACAGACCTAAGATTACATGGGTTGGTATAAGTTGAGATAAGTTGAAGTTAAGAAGGACAATCAATATTGCTAACTAAAATTTATAAGTTGCAGACGATCAGTGTAAAGCGAATCGTAAAAACCTGGGCTGAAGGGCTTCCACCCGGAGGATGCAAGTTCTGTGGTAGGGTGACCAAACTTGGCTTGCATATTCAAGAAGAGGTCAGATTTGCCCGCGCTGTGTACAATCACTTTAAGGGTACTCAAACCCCTTGAGCGCGCGCTCATTAAAAAAAAAAAAAAAAAGATAGTCAGAGTAAATAAAAGACATAGACGAACACTATCAGACAATCTGCTTTCTGTTAATCGAGAGAGAACATACCTACGTAGATGATGTCTAAAAATGAACGCATAACTTAGAAACTATTCACTACACAGACTTGTGTTGGCTCATTGCCTTCCGTTAATAATAATTTACAAAGTTCCGCGAGAAAAGCAAGCTCGAAACTGGGTATAAGCTGGTCGTCCATGCTCTGAAGTATGAAAATTTATATAAAGTACGTAGGATAAGAAGGTAAGAATATTTATCCTTAAAAGAAAACCCCCAAACCTATGGTTTTGCTTTGTCTCTAACATAGATTGAATGCACACTGAATACGTTGTTATTCCTATTGCTGTTGCAGAGCTTAGTATTGAGGAGACTCGCCATCAAATGCAGCAATTAGACCTGTTTCCATACACTTTATGGAAAAGGTTCTTGCAACGTACGTTCAGTGAATAGGTAGAAAAGAAAATTGCTCTTGAACCCCTTTTATACCACAAAATTTTGTTCTGCAAAAAAGATCATTTTGGATTGAATGGCTAAATTCACAAGTCATTATTGAGACGCCGCTATTAGATTAAAGTGGAAGCCGTCAGTGTACAACATGAACTCAATTTTGGACAACTACTTCTCAAAATAGAAAAATAAATGTTGCTATGATTTAGTGGCATGGTCCGATCCAACTTCCAAGTCATAATTGATGTGGCGTATGTTAAGCGTGAATTAGGCATTCGTTGGGCATTGTTGAATTAGCTCCGTCAGATCTTTGGGAACCGTAAGCGTGTTCGTTCTCTTCATTTGAAGTTAGTGGCACAAAATTGCGAAGAATAGAGATCTCATTTACCCAGTGAATGGATAAGTGAACATTTATTAGGATCATAATGCCGATGGTAGTACTGACATCCATTACATACACTACATGATTAAAAGGTCCACATAGAAGAAAAATTGGTCGTTGGAATTTTTGCTAGGTTATTGACTACTTTCCAGCGAAACTATCATTAAGAAGGAAGCAAAATAATGGCTCATGGAACAGAGTCGCATCAAGACACAGAAATTTAACTGAGCAAAGACAAGCTGCACGTGAAACTGCTCTCTGAACCCGACTGAACAAAAACGATACTTTTAAACCATCAAAACTGATTTTATTTGGTCGATTATGTCTAATGTATCTAATGGACTTCATTCAGATGAAGTAGAGCTACTAGGCTAAAACACACACAAGTCATCGTACAGAATAGGAAAATCTATGGTTGTCCGTGAATATGCTAGCACCATTATCTAGATCGGTTTTGAACCCTTACATGCGGATTCTGGCTGACTCCAGTCCTGAGTACAGGCAAATTTAACTTCATATTCTTGCAGTAGTCAAAGTTCCGCAGCGAAGCCGTTATGTCACCAAAAGGGACCGTTCTTTTTAGTCTATTGAAGGCAGCAGTGACGTATGTACAGCAGTGACGTATATACAAATGTTTTGGTACACGATTTTTGGCTAATGAAATGAAAACGAGTGAATATTTTTTTCAAAACTGCTTCCTTCTATTTAATGGGTCACTCAGTGGCTATAAATTGTAGTACAACTTTTTCGAAATCTCCCCCATTTACCTTAGTAGTACGCACCTCTGGCATTGGACAATTTTCCACTGCTGTGACAAGGGCGCGCTTCGAAATTTCAACACTTAGATGTGAATTAGTGCAAGCCAGAATGGATCATAGTCTGGTAGTCTAGTCCACGGCGTTCACACAGCGCGCAAAGAGCCCGATTTTGCACGGTCGATTATTCCATTAATATCCTCAAATAACTTCACGGCACGATACTCAAAGTTTCGTACGGTTTTCAGTGGCCGCAACATTCAAAAGATTTCACCTTTTCACAACTGACGTGAAATACTTTTTGCGCGGGAATTTTGCCTAGAAGTCACTTGTCAAAAAAGTAGGAGCGGATGCGTTCATTGTTTCTTGAGAATGAATGTGTTCAATTCGTGTACCAAAACATTTGCTAGTACTAGATATTTAGGTGAAAGCTTATCCCACCAAACAACTGCCGCATAGGTTAGAATCGGTCATATCTTAACCCTGTAGATGAAAAGGGCCCTCTACGATGAAAAGCCAGTGTCTTACCGAAAGCAATTTGGAGATTTTTGACCAACGTGTTTATTCCAAATAACTAAGTAGTTAGAAAATACAGAGTGAATCAATATCAACGTTCCAGCCCAACGAGTCAGTAGAGAAAGAAGAGCGTAACTGGTGGCAGTTTGTCGAAGATCGCGCTTACTAGATAGGTTTATTGGTTGAAGCCTTGTTCTACCCAATCAAAATTGGGAGAGCCTTCAGTATTAATTTTCCCTCTATTTCCTTAAGTCTCATTCTCCTAAGGCACAAGAGCGTCACGAGCAATACAGACACCGAATTTCTTAAGCGCATTTCAGCTCACAGCTTTATTCTTATGTGAAATTATGGTTGACTATGTGAACGGGTCCCATAGACGTACTGAATACGGAACTACTACCTTTCGGTAAACAAAAACCACTTACTTGTATTGCATCCATTTTGTGTCCCATTATACATATAATGGAGGCCATTTAAAACACTTGCAACTGGTATTCAAAACTCAATTCATCAATTTGAACGTCAACCGTTTGAATGCAGTTGGTTGACATGAATATGATGGGCAACTCTATTATCTTTCATTAAAAAGGCATTTTGGCATTTAATTCACTCATTAGAGCAGTTTATGGCTGTCAGAGTGACGCAAAAGAAACAATTACTGAAAGTAGATATCATTACGCCATTAGTATTGCAGCTATTTTAACTACAGAGTATGACGAAGTGGGTCAGTTACTTAAGATGAAGAATTTCCATATGTGGACTAGCTGTCACTTTCATAAATCAAGCTATTGTATTAAGAAAATTAATCTTAAAACCTTGTTAAAAATTGATCAACGATTTAGTGGAGTTCACGATTCTGTGGAAGAAAAAGATTGGATGTTTTCATCGCAAAACTCCCTCTCCAATAAGTTATATGTACGAGTATCTCATGTCAAAAAAGTAAATGTTCATAACACAAAATCAGAACGACTTATACTTGAACGCGCCCCTACCTTATCACGTACTCACATCATATAAATCAAATGCGATTTTCCCACAATGTGGTGAGACACAGATTCATAAATGCTACTCAGAGAACAATCTTCACGATTAACCACACCTCGACCGAAACCTAAACCATATTACCACTCATAGATCACTTAAATCAAAATCAGAGTTCAGACTTTAGGCACTTTGAACATGCATTCGGCAATCACCAGTGGAGGTCTCTGTTCAATGTGAAATTATTGAAGGTGCCTCAGAGCAGCATTAACAAAACCACACACCCCGAGTGTAGTGCCAGTGTCTGACAGTCGGATGTTCTGGATAATTTACATTTCACCAAGTCACCATTTCCAACCGTTTCTACCACCACTTAGACTGTAAGTAGTTTTTCAACTTTTCAATTTCGCAAAAATTCGTTTAAAGGACAAAGGTAGTATGCTCGACGAGCACAATGGTGCTGATGCTGGTGCTCGTTTTAGTACAACTCCAATCACAATACAAACAATGGGACAGTTTTCCCGACCATTTGACAAACAAAATTTGAATTTCGCACACACAAAGACCCCCACACAAAGCAATGACGCCACTTAAAAGCTGTACATCGTTCGGTTGAAGTTCTAATTTCCAGAGTCACAGTCAGATTTAAATCCGAATACATGGATCACCGACCAAGCGACCTACCGACGAGTGTGGGAACAGCCACTGGCCACTAGAATTGCATCCACAATTTACCAGCTATCTGTCACCATTGTGTCTGTGTTTGGTTGGAGTTGGTTGGTGTCCAACTATAACCAGCCATCTGAGGGTAGTATGTTATAGATACGAATGCCCGAAGCTGTGACTACAGATTGTGTTTGCCAATTCACCTAAAGTACTCGTACTTGTATGTAAAGTTGTTTTACATTTTATTTTTTATTTTTTCAGAGGGAATTGAAAATTGAATTCTGCATTTCTGTCGTATTGACCCAGATTCCATATGACTTTTTGGGGAGCAAACTTGGTAAAAATAAGTACACGAACCTGATAAACAAATCGGGACGTCAGAAACGGAATTTTAATTACGCAAGCAGTGGAAATCATTACCATACCCATACGTAGAATCACCGTAATACCGACCCAGTGACAATCCCTGGGAATCCTATTCAAGAGTAGGGAGCTACGAGTACTCTACGGGGCTGATTGCAAAGTCGTTTCGGAGTTTTGCTCTCACATAAATTTGTGCGCTGCAAAATGAGAAAAAAATGTTACTGCTGTTGAAAATTGGGTTGATAGATAAAAAGTGCGATGCGAACAAGCGATAGATCCAAGGTAATGAATCTGTTCCTCCATTGATACAGACGGATGGAGTAGAACGGATGGTGTACTGGATGCACGGAGTATTTCCCATGATTGTGGCAGGAATACTTAAAGTTCAGATAATATTGACACTTTATGTATATGTACCTCAAATTCAGTAGAAGTTAAACTTTATTAAAAAATTTCCAGACAACTTGCAGGTGTTGTGGAATCTGTTCTATGAAGTAAAAAATATTTTCTAGTGAGTTGAGGGTACTGCTTGACGAAATGCACGTAAGTTTTGCAGATAAAAGTGGCGTAATTGTCTTCTACGAAGGGAATTTAATATTCAATCCTTAATACTAGAATGCCAAAGGTGGTGATATCTTTATTAAAAGGTGTCAACGACGTCAATATAGCGTTGTAGTACCAAAACGATCACACTCACAGCGCTAGGTAGCGCTCAATTTATCAACATATTGCCAAATGTCGATAAATTAAAATAATTCATCAGTCAGAAACTGTATTATCATCAGTTGCGTTCAATGACACCGCTGTACTATACTCGTACGTAGGATGATACTTAAGTTTTGAGAAAAGCAAGTAAAAACAAAATATTTGTAAATACATATAATGGCTTTATTGTTTTTCAGATACTCTCCATGTAGATCAATACACTCAAAACGAGGTAACTCCAAAATAAACGTTCTTTCAGGCGTCGAAAAACCTTGACATCGCAATTTATTTGCTATACTCGTATGTACGGAAATAAAAAGAAATCATAGGATGCCAAATTAGGGCTGTACGGCAGATGTTTTGAGTGCTCAAAAAGTCACTTATTTTAGCAGACTTGTGAGAGCTGATATTGGTGTGGTGGAGAATGATCCACGTTCGGCGGTTGCTTTTTCTTATTTCTCTAGAGACTTCTGGCAAACAAATGGTTGTGTACCAATCCGAATTTATCATTCTATGTTGCTATAGTGACACGGTGGCAACAAGTTTGTTTTTTCCGAAGAAACGAGCGTCTATTTCCTTCGAAGTGCTTCATGCGCGAACAATTTTTGTTGGATTAGGCTCGTCTTGAAAGACCCATACAGTCGACTGCTATTTTGTTTCTATCTTGTATGCATAGATCCATAATTCGTCGCCTGTCATGATCTTATAGACGTCTTTGAGGTACCGCGATTGAATTTGTTCCGAATTTTTTTGGCGTGGGAGTAATTCCCAAGCATGCTTCAATTTCATGATAAGTCACATAACAATTATTGCAATTGCAATATCAATTCCCGCACAACATCGATGTTTTCTGCCACAACAAGCGGTTTTCGAAGACCTTCACGAAATTCGTCCTACAGTGAAAAACAACCACGGCTGAATTCGGGAAACCAACGAAACACGGTGGCCCGGGACGATAAGCACCATCGAATGGATGAAGCCTTTACGAAAGGTCGGCATACTACTGCTAAGTCGATCCACGTTGAAAATCATAAAAAATTATCGCACGAAAATGTTTACGATTTAATTGCATTTTTTGGCTAAGATGAGTTTTTCCAGTCCCCATAAAAAAATCAAAGAGCACTCGTATGACAAAGTGTTCGAGGCACGTGTACCACTAAAAACGTCAAACTCTACAATGCTGATGGTAGATTGTGGTGGTGGTCTATCCAACATGTATCGAATCTACAAATGTGTGGAGATACATTGTCGGGATTTGTAGGCCGGGTAATAACCGCACCACGTAAAAACCGATTTGGTCAACGAAATCAAGCAGTGTGGGCGCGGTAAGTACCTAGATGGAGGACCACATGGGAACTCGGTACATCGCGTGCTGTTGACAAAACGCCACATGGGCATAGTACCCCAGCGTAAAATCCCGGACTTTACAAATTCATTTGTATCGATCACTTGAAAATAAATAAATAAAAAAAACTGATTTGTTACGATCAAAAGTACTTGGAATGCACGTACATATGCCTGGTATGCCTGATAAGAATAACAATCCAAAAAAAGGAGAACGGGGTCGTTTGATGGTAAAAATGACTGTCTAACGGAAAGTTAGGCTATCATAAAAGCTAAAATGGGACATTGGCTGTCCCAGCAAACCAGGGGTAGCTAGCACTTACAATAGCCACCGGAATGGAATTCTTCGATATACTATCCTGCTGTTCTTCGGGCATCACTAACTGACAGAAACCAAGAATTGAGGTGGACAATGGCATCTAACCCCAAACACTTGGACTACGCTGACGATGTTTGCCTCCTTCTATATAAAATAATGGATCGTCCCCAAAAGTCACAAGCAAGCTGCAAGCTGACGCAAACAAAATAGGACTTAATATAAGTGCGGGAAAAACAATGGCGCCGAGCATTTAAAACAATTCAAAATTGCGGGACAACAGGTAGGAAGCATCGTCTCGGCCGACGGTGGCACCGAACTCGATGTAGGCAGTAGAATCGGGAAAGCTATAGCTGCGTTTGGAATGCAATCAAGAATTTGGAAAAGCAATGTTATCGGTTAAAAACTAAGCTGAAACTGTTCAGATTCAATGTATAATCAGTGCTACTATACGGGGTGTAGTACTTGGAAGGTTACCAATATTGTCACTCGAAGATTGCATACCTTCGTAAATAGATGTAACATCTTAGGTATTTTTTGGCCGAATCGCATTTCCAACGAATGGCTTTATCTGAGAACGGGTCAGGAACCTTTAGACGTCACCGTACGTAGTAGGAAGTGGCAACGGCCCTTATGGAACTTACGGCGTAAAAACGGCCCTATTGCGAAATATGCCATGCAGTCTAAACCACTCACCCAGTCAAGCCGAAGAGCGTGGCGGCTTAAGCAAACGTGGGGAAAAAATGTCGAAGAGGAATCGAGACTGTACTGGCAAAGATCTGGAGTGAGTTGAAACGCAGTGCAGAAATCCGAACAAGATATTTATTTTTATTTAAATTTTGGCATTAAACCAGCCAATATTGCAAATGTTTGATAGAAAATTTCTGCTCCTCAGTTCTCCGGTGTTGGAATTTTATACCACATTTACATTTCCCTATTTTTGGAAAATACCTTTGTCTTTTACTTACCCATTTCGAAGTATTCAAAATGTCAAAACATACTTGTCAATTTAAGCTGTCCCACTCTGATTACAGACACTTAGAGCTCAGCGAGTCGAACAAGAATTTGACTCCCGATATCATCTTTACGATTTTCGGAAGACGAACTGCAGGAAATATAAGGAAATAAATCGAGCCAAACTGGCTGGATGGGACAGTCACATTCAGATATCCCAGCCAGAGGCTGACGAACTCGACAACGAGTTTATTTTCTCCCAAAATCAGTAAGGACTACAGAGGTTTATCGCTCGCAGTGATGTGTCACTGATCTCACTGCAAGAGTACGAAGGCTTTTAACTCTGCCAAAGGTATCTAAGTCTGAATGTGAACGGGAAACAAGGCAGTTAAAAACGAGACGTAAGCAAGACCCAACGTGGGCTCTGGCGTAGTTTCTACGAAAGGATCACCAACACAATTTAAATCATGAATTTCGAGTTTACTTACAAAAACAAATGATACCAAGGAAGACTCCGAGCAAACATTTTTGGATCTGCTTATATACTCATTTCCATGATTGCACTTCAGTAATTCACCTCAAATCTACCTAGAGATCAAACCGGACATACATATACAATAACTTATGTTCGAAAAAGCTTAAATGGACAGTTTACAACTTTTGACGTTAGAAGACACGAAGTCGTAGCTATTAATCAGGTATTTGTTTGGCTTAGTTTGAATCTAATACTCGCATCAGATATTGTAGTACGAGGTGTTCAACATATTCTCGGTTTCGGGGTGAAGCTGTGGTTGTATATATAAATTGACTTATTTATCAAGTAATACTATTATTTTAGTGCATTCATGTAAAATTTCATATAAATGTGATTATTAATTCGCGTTTTATCTCTAGTTAAACAGAATCATAATGGCAACTGAGACGATGATGGTGAAAATTGAGCATCGCGCTGTAATTAAATTTTTCACTAAGCAAGGAAAAAGTCAAAAAACTATTCATGAAGAAATGGTGGCTGTTTACCAGGGTTCCGCACCTTCATTGTCAACTGTGCAAAAGTGGTCAAGTGAGTTCAAGAGAGGCAGGGAGAGCATTGAAGACGACCCCCGCTCCGGCGCCCCGGCTACTGCTTGTACGGGAGAAAGCATCAAAGAAGTCGAAAAACTTGTTCTTGAGGATGCCCGAATAAAGGTGAAAATGATGGCAGAGGTCACCAAGCTTTCAATTGGTACCATTCACACCATTATTCATGACCATCTTAACCTTTCAAAGGTCAGTGCAAGGTGGGTGCCACAAATGCTCACAGCGCCTCAGAAAAAAGTGAGAATCGCATGCTGTAGAGAGCTTTTGGAGATGTGTAGTGAGAACGCGGACGGTGTTATGGATCGAATTACTTACTGGGGACGAAACATGGGTCCACCACTATGACCCTGAAAGCAAACAAGAGTCCATGCAGTGGCATAAAAAAGGAACAGACCCCCCGAAGAAGTTCAAAGTCACTCCGTCTGCCGGGAAGCTCATGGCCACAGTTATTTGGGACTCAAAGGGAATCTTGCTCATTGAGTACAAAAAAAAGGTGAAACCATCAACGCCACATCCTACGCTTCCACTTTGCATAATTTGCGGGAGGAAATTAAAAAGAAAAGACGGGGTAAACTCGCAGCGGGTGTGTTGCTTCTTCATGACAACGCTCCTGTTCACACGGCGCGAGTTTCCAAGGCTGCTGCTGCTGTGGTTTCGAAGAAATCCAACACCCACCCTATAGTCCAGACCTTGCCCCTAGTGATTATTTCCTGTTTCCGGATTTGAAAAAATGTCTTCGTGGAAAAAGATTTTCGGATGATGAAGAACTCAAGTCGGCAATAAATGGGTATTTTGCAGAGAAAGAGGAAATTAATTTTTTTGAGGGTTTAAAAAAGCTTATCTCAAGATGTAACAAATGCATTGATGTTAGGGGAGATTATATTGAAAAATAAAAACAATTTAAATTGAATTCGCATTTTCCTTCATATCGATACCGAGAATATATTGAACGCCCTTCGTATACATAAACAGTCAAAAGGCAATCAGATCTCTGATCTGAACACTATGAACTTGAGAGTGGTCGCTCCGCGCGTCACTCAACGAGATGGCTTAGCGGTAAAATATCTCTCTCTATTGTATTCCGGAATATTCGGACGTTCCAGAGAACTGTGTCTGCCGAACTCTATCTACTCTACGATGACCACCGGTGTTGATAGGCTTATAAAAAATTCTCTTTGGCTCCAGAAGTAGCAACGCTCACCCTCTCACGCTTTTCTAATAGTTTCATGATGGACTTTCGCCTGGTCGATCCCCAACGAGGGACCACTCGTATGAACTCATAAAGTATGAAATGGCAGAAAAGACAGTGAGTTATGTTTTCAATATCTTGTTTCGGAAGACCTGGGAAAAGCGAAAGTTTTCGAACTTGCCTCTTCATCCCCTCACCATGTGGATCAGCTAGAAGCTCTGACTGTGAAGACTTTTTAGCCTCAAATCACTCTATTTTTGTTTTTAGTCATATTGGGCAAGTCCCCTTATTTCATTCTGCATGGGATCACAAAGAAGGTGCTTGCATCAACATCAGATTTTCAAACCAGAGTTTCAACTTCAAGCACAGCATATGAATGCTTTTCAACAAGAAAGACAACTAGCTTCCTCAAACCTTTTAATGCAAGGCGCCAAAAGAGCTTCATACATATACCTGTCATTAAATAAATGTCATACGTTGTCATGTCTATCGTTGTGGTGAAACGTTAAAAATCCTCATATTGACTGGAAGTCAAACAACAATTTCATGCTCAGGAATATAGAAAGCCATTCCAAAAATAATCAAATTCAACAAGTATATTTCCGCTCTACTTAATTAATGAAATGTCAACCGCATTATCGGCAATTTAAGCTGGTCACACAAGTTTATCCCGAAAAAACCCCTTTCACATTCAAAATCTGTCCAAAAATCCATTCTATCTTGAGGTTGTTATATCCAAGTGTTTTCTATTTCGTATACACAGTCCCGCATTTTAACTACCGATTAATCAGTTCTAGTGCTACCTACGCGCATAAATGCTCGCAAACTTGCCATTCACCTTGACAAGTGAAGTGCATACCAAAATTCAAATCGTTTACCGTTCAGCGACCTTTTCACCGAAAGGAACAATAAAATATTTAAATTTTTTGACTCAATCTTGTCATTTCGTAAATGTCAAAATTAAAATTCTAGGTAAGCGCCAAACCAGTTGGTCCCAACTTCCTTCATTTTCGTTGCAAAAGAAAGTACAGTTAAGGCTTATTCACAAGATAATCAAGATATTGACATGTCAGTTGAATGCACTTACGTTGGATCTGTGGAGTTTTTTTTTATTACAATTTTGCGTTGTCCATTTGTTATTACCAATTTCCACTTAAGCATGCAACATAAGGTGGCAAATGGGTTTCAAAATTCACCTCAAGACTCTAGTATCTCTGACATTTATATGAAGACAATCTATGAGCAGCTTTGTGTGAATTGTGGACGTGTACAGCGGTAACGCAACTTGTTCCCCTAATTCGACTAACTTTCCTGTTTTCTTTTGCCACTTCATTCATTTGAGTTTTAATCAAGTTGGCAATATGCAATCTGCATGCGGCAACAATACCCCAATAGATGAATGGATAAATAGAAAATCTGCAAAGTCCGACATACGTCGGACTATGACTTAAATGGCGCTACACGGTGTGCTACTGCTAGGATGACCTATAATTTACCAACACATTCACATGGAGCGCCTGAACGGAAAGCAAAACTTTCGCTGGAAACGCTTAGACGGTGCGTGCCAAAGTGAGATTTATTTGACTGATAAAACATGGGCATGGTGGTTATTAGTTAACCAAGCACTTAAGATATGAATTGATGGGAGTGTATATGAGTAGCGGCAGGTGACAGTTCCCGGTGTACTATACGTCAGGCAGAAGTGTGATGATGTCTACAAATGTCATAAGACACCACAGCCCGGGGCATGTTCGACAGTTTTCAGTTTATAAATGCAACGCGATCATACAGTTAATTGTAGCGGCGAAAAAGATTTACACGATTGTTGATTGTACCGTTAGTAAATGGACATATGGAGAATTGCATGTTATGGCGAAAGATGAGCTTTCCTTCTGGTTGCTTGCGAAACTGGTTCACATATTCGTGGATGTGAAAATGTACAATGTTGTATCAATTTACGCCACCAAGTTTGTGATGCTACTAGATTGGCGATATTTTTACTTACAAATTGACGTTTGTTTCTGTTGTGATAGATGTTGTTTGCACTTACCTGGAAGAAAAGAGAAAATAATGTCATTAGTAATCATGATATCATACCTTTTTGGTTATATTAAACGAAATATAAAAATTTAAAGTTTATATACAGTACTATGGAGGCTATTTTCAATAATGTCCAAGCCTTCGATAGAGATATTATAATTAACGTTGAATCTGTCGAAGTAACACAGGGTTGTATGCTTCCACCAACACCTTACATTTTGAGGATGAAAGGCATCTTTATTTTGGTTTGAACCATTACACAAATGTGACAAACCTGTCATGACTAGGACAGTTCTTTTTGATGTGGCTTAATGCCAATAATCACGCCTGCAATAAACATCGACGGCAAAACTAAACATATTTCAATATTCTATGTTATGAAAGAATGCTGCAGCTAGCAGGAGCCCTTTCTGAACACCTTTAGGAAGGAAGTCATTGCTCTACCATAGATACAATGAATACCATAATAGGAATTTTTATACAATGCTATTGAAAGCATGAGGCAGACGGATGGATCCAAGAAGTATTGCTCTGTCGTCACTCTCGAGATAATGAATGACTTAAGCTCTATATCAACAATTCTCTTATCAGCAGTAAAGAAACTGGCCTATTAGAGACGTCGTTGAGAAGTATTTGTTTGGTCTGCCGATAACCTATCTGCAGTTATGCTTATATGAAACCCAACAGTCAATGGAAGACCTAACGAATGACGCAGGAAGTCCCAAAGCAGGTTCGAGTCTTGAAAAACTTTCCTCTGAGACTTGCCTTGCAAGTTCATAGGCGATTTCATTTTCCGTCATCCTCAAATTGTGACTTTGGACCCAAACGTGACTCTAATAATTCAGGCAGTCAGCACCGGCAATCAGGGTCCTATTCACCAGCATTCCCTTTATCCACAAAACTAGTGATTCATCTACACCATGTTGCCTGGTCGAATTCCGCACGTGGCATAGTCCACATCGATTGTCTTTCAAAACGAAAAAAAATCAACCGCGAGTAATACAATATCTTAATTGATTATTTGAATTACAATTTGAAGCAAAAACGAAAGTTTTTGGCTGAAAAGAAAGTGTTCTTCTCTCAAGACGTTGCACGGATGCACACGTGCGTAGTTGCTATGGCGAAATTCCACTAATTCGGTTACGAATAGATCACATTGACCATTTCCTATTTCTAAATGGTTCGGCGGCAAGATATTTTGCTGCAAATATGAAATCATTGTCCAAATAGCTCGACAGATCATTCTATTTAAGGAACAACTAATTGGAGAAACGTCGGACAAAGCGAACTGACCTCAGAGGAGACTACGATAATACACAAATCGTTTTTTTTTTTGTCGAAAAAACTATTTCTCATTGAAAAAGCCATGGACTTCTTGATGTATCATAGCAAGAATGGGACAGAACTCCTAAGTATTCTAGCAACCACAAGGTTGCTTACTTAGTCCATTTCTATACAAAATCATGTATTTCGAGGTGTTATAGCTACTGCTCCTAAACGAGGCGTAAATCACTGGCTTTTCTGTGAGAATAGTGGCACGATCATCCAACAGACACAAATGTGTCTGGGAGCAGCATGCCTGAAATTAGCGAAACATAAAATATTAAACAGAACCCAATAGACTGAGGGTGGTCTTAAGAAGAGTCGGGGCAATGTAATTACATCTTGGAGTTATGTACCCGCGGATCAACTTCAAGGAGCTATATAAGCGGGAACGTTGGGTCCAAATAGACCGGACACAGACTTTAAGCCACCATATCTAATTCAGTGATCCTAAGCGTCATGAGCAAGGGATAAGTGGTGGAAGCAACTAGAAAGAAGTTTACTTTTTTTTGGGCTTATTGAGTTACGTACCATTTCTAGAGACTCGGCTATCCATTCCTACAGTGAAATATGAAAGATCGGGGAAATATTACTAGGAAGGAAAGATCGTCACATCATCTTATTTTAAATCTAAGCCGAAAAAAATAACTATGATAGTATGCATTCGTAGTACGTGGTTTAATACACAAAGTAAAGAGAAGAGAAAAGCCTTTATCATAATTGATCTCACGGGGCTTCGCAGAAATTCTGATTTTCCGGCAGATTTCAAAGATTGTCATTCAACTTACGATTATTCGGAATTCGTACCAATTACATCTCCAATAAACGTTCATGCCAACCGACCATTCACCATCATCTGCCAGCATAAAACCCAATTAGCCCTAAGGCTACAATTTGAAATTTTCAAGTCCAACCCTGCTTGAGCTTCAAGGAAACACCATCATTATTCAACCTTCAATTTTTCTGCACTCTTTCGACCTTTAACTTCTACTCGTTTGCTTACTCCTGAACTCCTTACCAGTTGGAATTTCCTAGAAGATAAACAAAATTCGTGACCATTAAAAGAGGCATCTTTCGTGCTTCCCCTGAACTTCATCAATGACATGGTAAATTATGCTTGGATGGTTAATATCGGAATGTTCACTCCGACTACCGGAATCTTCTCTTGCACTCGAGAGAACCGCTCACTATTCGTAGTAGGAGAAGGTTACTCGTGTCGTGACTAATTTCGTCGGCTCATCTTCATGGCTCTCGGCCATAATTGAGGTCTGCACAATTGTTACCACGTAACCGTGGTATCAACTACTTACAACTTCGACTCCAACCACTCAAAGAGCTGCAGGTATTTGTATTGTGTGCTTCTCTATGGCTTAAGTGACTTTTGAAAATGGTGACTAATTACAATTGGATGCGGTTAAACTATTGTCTGGTGCGAGTAATATACCCAAACAAAGGCCTTCGATATGCGGCATCATGTTGCAAGCTGCATGGTTAATTTTAGTAACTCATTTTGCTGTCACTTTCAGCTTCCCGCTTTCAGTTATTCATACACATACATCGCACAGCTGTTTTAGAGAAAAGAAAAAATAATACTCGTATTCACTATCTCTCAGAGGCATCTGGAGGACGGGAACTGGAAAAGATTCAATCGCAATTGTTGAATTTAACATTCAAGGCACACAGATTACGAGTATTCGAAAGAGGCCTTTAAATGCTAACCCTCGGGAAGCCGGTTATTTAATTATTTATGACTCACAATTACAACATGTTACCGGCGCCATTAAGACTACGCGTTACGAAATGAATAAATCTTCTTTGCATTATTACTGGCTTTGTGAGTAGGTAGCTTTGAATGGTTAGAAGTTTTTTTTTTTTATTAATTTATGACATGGTTGCCATTTACTTGCATATATACAACAATTGATCTTCAGTTGACAGGTTCTATTTGCTAAATGTCAAATCAGTCTTAACCATTGTGCTTTACGAATTTATAAATGAAATGTGAATGGCATGGCGTTTTTGACAGCTGGATATGTGGTGAATTTTTCTTAAATTTCTGACAGAAGTCATAAAGCTTATTTAACTGTCACACAGCCTAGCTAGAAATAAGGAGTTTTCCAGTTGGGGCACATGACCTTTGATAGTTTATAGCGGCCATGTTAGAGAAGCTACAGCTGTCAAATTTAGTGGTTGGAGTAATTAATGTTGTGCGAGTCATCATTTTGAGCTCAAAGGAGGTGCTTAGAGAATTGTTGGCATTATATTTCACGCGTGCAAATTGTTAAACTGTACTATCAAAACGAGTGCTCAGTTTGACCTACGTCCTGGTTCAGAAAACAATCAAACAATGCCCGTACATCTTCCGAAAGTGAGGTCTACAGAAAACATTGCTGCAGTGGACGGGAGTGTGCATGATAAACGAGGCAGTCAATTCTTTGTCACACCCAGGAACTTCGTTTTCACAGATCTCAATTTGGCGAATTTTTGCGTCGCGACTTAGGACTGCATGCGTACGAAATTCAATTGAACCAGGAACTAAAGGTTCCAAGCACCGTCGAGCATTCGCTGATTGGGCTCTGGAGTAGTTGGAAGTGGATCGCGATTTCGGACGGAAAATATTCTTCAGCGACGAGACTCATTTTTGTATGAATTGCTATTGTATTTCGACAAGCAAAGTTGTCACTTTTGGGGTGAGAGCAATCTACGTGAGACCCATCAGTTGCAAGTGCATCCAAAAAAAGTCACTGTTTGGTATGGATATCGGTCCTGGGGGGTTATCGGCCCGTATCTCTTCCAAAACGAAGCTGTCACTGCCATTTTGTGTGGCCTAAATTAGAAGATATCGATCTCAATGATATGTGGTTCTAACAAGATGGCGCCACTTGCCGTGTGATTTAACACCGAGCTCGTGTGATTTAACGCCATTAGACTTTTTCTTGTTGGGCTACGTTAAATTACGGTTCTACTCGTATTCGATAAGCCGCAGACGATAGATGTTCTAAAAGCCAATATAACCCATACTATAAATGATATCGTGCCCAATTTATGGGGAATTGGACCTCTCGCCTACGATATCTCATACATAACTTGTTTTATTTCAATTTGGAGTCCGAGTGCGCTTAATGAAAGACCCTGAGTGAAAACATTGAATCGAGCTACTTTCTATAAAATGGTGCATTCACACGAAATGTTATATTTGCAATGTAAAAAATTGTAACGTAGATATTACACAACTTATTGGATTGCGCGCCATCTGTTTGTGAATGAGATAAATGTAAATAAAAGGAGAGCAACCAACTTCGGGCAGGATATCGTCGGCGATAAGAATAATGAATATCATGGTGGCTCCAACCGCCTGCTTGAATTGAAGTGGTGCTCGAAATAAATAAAATTGTGATCTTTAAAATTTAGCGAAATCAATTGTGGTTTTTATAGAGTTTTACATCTCAGGTGTGGAATGCAGCCTAAAGATTTAAAATTAACTAAAATTTTCTTGAAAATCGCGAACATAGCTTCCCTCTAACCCATAAACAAAAAAGGAGGACATGCCGAAAACGCGTGATACAACACGCAGGCTTTTAGTCGCCGAGGGCGAAATAATAGATGCCGTATACAACGATGCCATTGGAGTACATGGGGAATCGTCCGCAGACAGTCAGCCCGCCGTACAACCAATTTCGCAGTCAGTGTTATCCTCCGCTGTGAGTGCCGACAACCATGCCGCCAATTTGGAGGTAGAGCTGAAAATTTTGCGCATGCGACGAAAAATTTTGCAGCTACAGCAGGAGATCGATGACGACTCGCAAGCCACCATTGTCCACGGCCGCTGCAACGTAAACTTCGATCATCTCGACAACGCTCTTAACACTTTCAGCGGCAAAGATTACTACGATGTCCGAAAGTGGTTTAAGGAGTTCGAATCGTACGCCGAGGCACGTGGTTTCACCAAAGAGGAAAAATGCTTGGGCGTACGCAGGCTACTGAGGGAGACCGCTAAAGAGCTTTCAAACTCGATGGGAGTCGTCGGCTATGATGAATTAAAGGATGTGCTAATCCAGTCACCTCTCGAATCATGCTTGGAGATCGTCATCGCCATGAGAGGACTTGCTTCGAAGGTGTCCGTGCCAGAAGTGGAACTAGTCACTTTTATTATTGATGGGTTCGATGACGACAGCACAAACATCACGTTGGTGGACGACGCCAGAACCATCGCCGAGCTTATTGGCCGATTAGATAGGTACCAGGAGAAGCGTATGTTGAGCTCCGTACGGAAATCCGCTGTCAAGCCAGGAATGAGCACCGCCGCAACATCCAAACCGAAGTTCACCGCCATTCCAGTGAGCACCGGAGTAAAGGAGTTAGCCAATGTCCGATGTTACAATTGTTCGAAGTTTGGCCACTATAAAAGCAGCTGCACAAAACCGCTGAGACCCTCCGACGCTTGTTTTATATGCAATGAAGTAAGCCATTACCATCACAGCTGCCCAAAGGCCCAACGCAAACACCAAAGGATTGTTGCCGCAGTCACCAGGTCGCTAGCAGAGGAGAAATCAGATAGCGAGGACGGTAAGTGTTGCCTTTAGAAGTAGTCAAGCCAGACGCATCAGGTTCATAAATTGTTTTTCTCTTCTCGGTAGCGCGATTAACCTCATCAAGTTGTTGTCCCAACCGACATCCAAGCGTCAGAAGTCTTGAAACTAATGAAGTACTACAGAATTGGTCAGGGCAGGCTCCTTTCATTTGGTACGATCAGGTGTTACATTAGATTTTTAAAACTAATAAAGCTAATAACTATCTGGGTAATTAAAGCGATGTTAAGTAAAATTAGTGAGCCCATTAATCACGCGGACTGGGCCAGTAAATTAACACAGGTCGAATATGCGATTAATAATAGTGTACATAGCTCGACGAAAGAGTCTCCGAGTAGACTGCTATTCGGGGTAGATCAGCGAGGTGAAATTGTAGACGAACTTTCGGAGTATCTGGAGTCTAAATTAAATCGTTGTGAAAGTCGTAATCTTAGTGAAATTCGGTCGAACGCGTCAAATGATATTGTTAAGCCTCAGGAGAACAATGAACAGTATTTCTTAAGACATAGTACACCCGCTAAGGTATATGCTGTCGGCGACTTTGTAGTGATTAAACATATTGATACATCTGTCGGGACGAATAAAAAGTTTGTTCAAAAATACCGTGGCCCTTATGTAATACAGAAAGTACTTCCGAATGACCGATATGTAATCGCGGATTTCGAAAATTGCCAATTGACATAAATACCATATAAGAACATAGTGGAAGCCTTCCGACTAAGAAAATGGCTGTCCCCTACTAAAGATTTGGATACTGCAGTCGCTAACAGTAATAGGCAACACGAACCGAGTCAGGGAACACATTGTCAGATAGATACCATTGCTTGTAACATTTAGTTATGTAAGTTCGATTTAATTTTAGATGACTACACTACACAACATGATCGGGGTCGATCATGGTGTCAGGTTGACCGAGCTGTAATGTAATAAAAATTGTAACGCAGGTATTAGACAACTTATTGGATTGCGCGCCATCTGTTTGTGAATGAGATAAATGTAAATAAAAGGAGAGCAACCAACTTCGGGCAGGATATCGGCGGCGATAAGAATAATGAATATCATGCTGTCTCCAATCGCCTGCTTGAGTTGAAGTGGTGCTCGAAATAAATAAAATTGTGATCTTTAAAATTTAACGAAATCAATTGTGGTTTTTATAGAGTTTTACATATTATGTATTCATTCTGCATCTAATCTTAAAATACAAGTGTCACAAGTAAGTATGTAGGTTCATAATCAGAGTCCGAAGAAGCCTGAACCAAGGACTCAGTTTGTCCTAGGTTTGTCAAGATTCAGGTTCAAAAAAATCAAAAAAGTCTCATCAAGTTTCTACCTTAGAATGCATCTCGTCTTTTTAAATCTTATTTGCACATAAAGATAACAATCTTATTAAAAATGTGAAGGCTTAAAAAATTTCAAGAGTTATAAAATTGAGGGAAAAAATAAATGTTGGTTACATTAAAGATTTAATTTACTGAACTGACTGAGCAAAAAGAAAAGAAAAGTAAGTGTGAAATTAAATAGAATTGAATATAAAAGATTAAGCATCAACATTAAACACCATTGGCCAAATATTTTAAACGTTATTGTGTTACGGACTCTCTTAAGCGTCACAAGCAGTGTGTTCCATAGGAGTATGGACGAAAAATGTCTCTTGAGATGTTCGACAGCTAAATCTTGATTGAATTAACGCGGCAGGTCTTTGGGAAGTGGCAAAATTAAGTTTGCTGTATATGTATTCAGGTTCACGAGTGTTAGTTATTTGATGCAAGAGACTTAACGCCCTATAATTTTGGAGACTATCAAAGTTGATTTCCACGATTTGTTTGGAGTAAATTGATATATGATCATAATATCTGATATTGAAAACGTATCTAGCTAAATTATTATATATCACATTAAGCTTCGTCTCGGTCTTATAATCTATGTTGCAAAAACTTTCACATCCGTATAAAAGAATTGATAAAAGTAAGGTTTTTAAGAGCAACATCTTAGTTTTTATAGGTATCAAGTTTTGTGTTGACCTGACATAGTAACCTGAGCCCGCCATACATGATTGATCCAAGTAAGAGTCTTATTAAAAACTAATCCCAGATTTCTAGCCATATGGACGTATTTTATCGTCGACTGCCCCAATATTATGGCTGGAAAACATGAAGTGTCAAGCTTCCTCTTACTTATACACAATGTTTTTGATTTCCCCGGAATAAGAGATAATTTGCACTTTACCGCCCACTGCAAAATAACAGAATACAGTTTAAGTCCGCATTCATGTCATTTATGGTATTTTCAGTACGCGACAGTGATGTGCTCAAATAGATTTGAACATCATTTGCATACATATGGACCGTACAATACTTAACCAATCGGGCAAGTTCATTAACATACAACAAGAATAACAGGGGGCCAAGAATCGATCCTTGCGGCACTCCCTTGATAACACCTAGAAAAGACGACATTTTATTATCAACCGCTACACATTGTTGTCGTTCGGATAGATATGAGTGCAAAAGTTTTATCGCAAGGGAGGAAAATCCAAAATTTTGTATGAGCTTTTCGCAGAGTATCGAGTGGTCCATCGTATCGAAAGCCTTAGAGAAGTCCAAAAGAGTCAAAAAGGTAAGACTATTTGAATCAAGTGCTTTTCGTATGTTTTCTACGACTAGTAGGAAAGCTGTTTTATAACTTCTTTTTGCACGAAAACCAGACTGTGCTTGACTTAAAAGATTCTTACTAGTTAAGTACCCTTTTATCTGTTTCGATATAGACTTCTCAAAAGCCTTCGATAAAAACGGTAGTATAGCAATAGGTCTAAACTCAAAGGACTGCAATTTTGGAACTGGGATTATTGTAGCTCTTTTCCACAAAAGGGGATATTTACAGGTTGTTATAATGGTGTTGAAAATATATGTAATGAATGGAAGGACACACGGTAGTATAAATTTGAGGAACCTTGGATGTATTTCATCTAATCCAACTGAATTCGATTTAACTTATAATATAGATTCAACTACATCTAAATCGGTCAAACAGATAAAGTTAAAGTTATCATCATGACCATCATTAACATTGTGAAGCATTACCCCAGATTCAGGATTCGTATTTTGTAAGGTTGGCGAGGTTAAAAACTGTGAATTTAGTAAATTACAATTAACATCACCAGGAACACGATTACGTTGCCTCCCATTCCCCAGATGCCTTAAATTTTACCAAAGACATTTTCCAGATTGTTTTGCGGGATCCAAAGAACTTTCATAAAAAAAATTTTTCCGGTTCAATCACTGGTGACTACCAAATTACGAAGACAACTAAACATTTCATAGTGTACAGCAAGTTTTTATCGCTTCCAGCGAATATATGCAATGTTACCTTGTTTAATAAGCTGAAGGATAGATTGGTTAAACCAAACCGGGGAGATACTTTTTATGATTTTGCTGCTTAAGGGAACATGTTTTTCAAAAAGGTAACTAAAATTGTCTTGCAAGAAGGAAACCCGCTGGTTGGGAGATACCATGTAATATATTTGTTCCCAGTGAATATTTTCAACGTCAGTCTGTAAATCCCTATGGTTAATATTTTTAAAGTTCCTATATGTGATTACCTTTTCTTCAGCTTCAAATATCATATCAAAGGTAAGGAAGATCAAATTGTGTTTTAAAAAGCCAGGAGCTGATAGTTGACTATAAGTTAAGGCTTTACGAGCATCGTTTAGAAAACAAACATCCAACATAGTGGGAAGGTGATTTGAAAAGTCTGTTGGGGTAGTCAAGTTTACAGGCGTAAGATCTAAACTCTTAAAACTATCTACTTCGGATGCAAACCGAAATCGTAGGAGTTAGCTTTTCTATGATAGCTCTCATAAGATAATATGTCATAGTCAGTATTTTTTTCGCCAGTCCCAGGACATCTTTCAAAGCGTGGTGTAGTAAGTGAACAAAAGAAAAATCTGTCAAGTTTTTCTTCGCCAACTCCTTAGTCGTTTGCAATATCTACACCCCTTCATGAAATTGGAGGCACATCTTGATTCTGAACAAGAATTCATTTTGGTTGAGGCTTGCTTTTGGTTGAATTGTTTCCTAAGAATCTCGGACGGTAGCAAAAATAGAAAGCAAAAACAAAAATATCTTCGCGTCCCAAAATGTCGATGTGTAGTCTCCATTTTGTGTCAATGACATCGACCTTTATCTCTTCCAGGATCCAAGTGAAAAGTAACTACTCGTAGGTTTCATTTGGAAAAGGTTGGCAGTCTGACCGAGAGCACAAGAAATAGCTGTTTCGAATTTCCATTACATTTTTTTAAAATGTTGAAAACAACAAATCTAGTGAATGAGAAGCTAACTTGGAAGCATGCTTGCTAACTGGCCAATACTGTACTGATTTCAGCCATTCTGGCAGTTCCGATAAGCGATCTGTTGGTAATGCCGGACGTTAAAGTCGAAGAGATCTGCAATGGATTTTATGGGACTAATGCGTAAATGTCAACCGTCAACAGAACGACGTCGACGGATTGCATGGGTCAGAGGCTTTATTAAATGACTTCGCTTTTAGCAGCTGTGGACGATTGTGAACGCCGGTGATGGCCGATATTTTACAATGAAACAGCAGTATCATCCTACCGACGATGACGAGTTCATTCTACTTAAACTTTCTTAATATCCTTTGTATTGATTTTATGGAGCAACATATTTAATAATTGCCGTCCTCCCCTTTCACATTTGAACTCCTTGGACGCAATATTCAATCACGGTTTGTTATAAATGTGGCTGGAGTTGATCCAACGTCGTGTATATTCTTTCAAGATTTTAAGGTTATTCGGCTTTTGGACATACATTTTTGACTTAAAAAACTCCGGTGAGAAAATGTCAAAGGCATTAAGTCGATAGATAGATTTATCGCCAAATGGGAGATAACAGGACCAGGGAGGATCTCGCTTCTTATTATATTTGGCAAGTGGCACCGTTCTGTCGAAACCACATGTCTTCGAGATCCATACCATTTGTGGCACAAAACTATTCGCCATTGTCTGTTTGTGCATTTCCGGTAGTGTCTTCGAAGAAAACTGCCCCTGACACAAATCCACATAAAGCATGAAACATTGGCCTCATAGCTAAAGATGATTCTATAGGAAAACTCACCGATGGCTTGTTGTTGCTTAGCAAACCAATTGTCGTCTACAGTTTCGGAGCTGTAAGCACAAGTTGGATTTTGTAGGCATCAAGACGTACACCTTTTGTAAGAATACGATGGAGGTATGTACAGTGTTTATTCACATTTGCAATTGTTGACTACGATGCCGAATGGATATTCCCGGTTTCTTTGCCATATTCTGACAAAAAGGCGTTATTTTTTGTAGACTATGACCGTCGATAGCCTGATAATGACCTAGTCTCCTTGAACTTTTCGATTATTCTTTTCTCATTTGATGCACTTGCAGTATTTTGGTTACCAAAAAATCGTTATTGTGTCGAGTGGCTATCTTTCTTAAAAATGTTTACCATTGAAATGCTCCGCTCTTATTTTGACACCCTTTATGTGGAATTTATTTATCTTTCTTCAGCCACTGCCTTCTTCATATGAGATAAAAATATTATTGTCACCCATTGAACATGAAAACGTCAATATATTCCGTTCTAATGAAATTGTCCGGTCCAGAAAAATTGTGAAGAATTTTCCAATATTATTTCCGAATCCTTTGGGCGCATTCCTTTCTCGTGACTTTCATCATCTGTCTGATCACCAGAGATGTAATCTTCCATCACAATTGTCAAAAATTGCACACTATTCCACCATCGTTCATCGGTCCCTGCTCATTTAGCATTCAAAAACGGTTAACTGTCCGGATATTAACATTCTACAGAATTTCCTTTAACACACGAAATACTCATGCGAATACGAATACGAATGCTCGTACCTTCTTATTGAGGTAACATTCCAACCTCCTGACTCGACATTGGCATACGTAAATAGAAATTTCCGTGCGGCACAGCATCCCATCTCGTTTTCGGTGGAAAATTCTCGTTCCTAATGCCCTTGCCGAGGTTACAATTCATTACGGAGTCGTCTGTACTAGAATACAGGATTCGACCACGACCGGTTGAAACCCGGTGTTTGTTGAAATATTTTTTTTTTCTAAAATTTCTTCACGTCTTCATTTGGAATTGTCAGATACGAGTACCGTACCGTGTATCTTGCAACATACATTCGAACGTTCATCGATGTAGATATCCTCTGTTTCGGTATTTCTCCCGGACCCAAGGTGAATGGACTTCTAGTAGAGTGTCAGACGGTAACGTACTCGTACATACCTACAATCTGAGTATTGAGTGTTTCTTGACGTCTACCTTCTGTCAGCGTTTCAGTCAATATTGTTTTGCTGCTCACAAGTCACATCTGTTTTCGGGTATTTGCTTTTGGAATTCCAAAAGTGTGCACGAACTTGAGTTTTTCTTCTTTCTATTTTCATCTCGACTTTTGGCAAATTGAATGTCACACACGCGGGCATTGATGGATTGATGAACAAACCCGCACGTGATTAAATGACTTTCTTTGGTGTTGATTGGATGCGTTAAAGCGCGCGCAAATTAAGAAAGTTTGAGTAAATTTTCTTTTCCGATTTCTTTAATTGAGATCCACTAATCATTTAACCGTATTCGGCTGTTCGAGTGTTCACTTTCGTTACCCGGATTCGATTGGCTGAAGTTGAAGTTGAAGTTGAAATTGATGGCACGCGAGCAGCATTAAGCATAAAGTATCCGTACCGCTGGCATATTGCTCGTTGGCATACCTCATGGCTAATGATTGACGTGTTTTTGGTTTTTCAATTTACAGTTGGACTAATTACCGCATTCGATGGATAGGAAAGAAAACGAAATTAAGTGAAAGATAGACGAACATGAGCAGAGTACCACTAAAAAAAAAAGTAAAAATCTTAGTGGTGTTTAGATGTTTAAACGTTCCAATGTTCCAGTGTAGGTTGGGTTTTGATTGATATTTAATTTGTGACCAACGTTTAATGAGTGGTACTCGAAGCAGGTGAATCTTGTGGATGAAGAAGACACGTATCTTGAATCCAAATTGATGGCGAAATTTAATCTGGCAGTGATTTATACGAGTAGATGAATAAGGTTAAATCGAGGTAAAGAAATGAGCAGAAAGTTACACTGAAAGAATGGCTTCATTAATGGTGATCCTCTTACTAGAAAGCGTTTAATACTTTCGGAATGAAAGTGTCCATGAATAGGAGGTAAGATTTTCACCAGACAGATTAGATTAGACATGAACGTGGACAATGTGCATATAGAGCCATGCTTAGCTTCGAATGCCTAAATGTCGCTTGAGTTATGATTCATCAAATAAAACCAGAAAAATGCCTTCTCAACGCCGATTACCCTGACTCAACCTACTTCAAATCTTTATAGATACAGTAATAAATATTGAAGAAGCACTATATACCCTTGACAAAGTCCAGACAGTGGGTAGTTAATGTACTTTTCAGTGCCCTGTAGTGGAACTATTACTGCACATCAATTTTGCTTATTTTACTTCGTCATGATAGACACCAGGGCTTATTTCAGCAATTGCTGGGCTGAAGAAAATAGCCAAACTACTATACCCTGTGGGAAAAGACTAACCCTCAGTTGGGTTCGGTGGATGAATTCACGTTAATCACGATTCAACGGTAACGTCCAAAGATGACAAATTCCTCATGTGACCTCATATGGGTCAACTGGAGCTTCTAGATCTCCTAAGCGAATTAATCCAGGGTTTCCAGGTTCTCTTATCAGAGTAGTCCCAGAAAGGGCCTGGTCCTCGAGGTTATTGGACTTTATTTGGATTAACTTGTCAACTAGTCTGTACGCTTGGGTCTGTACATGAAATGTCACTCGTCTGTTAAGCACACTTAAGCCCCAACCGAGAAAATAAACATTCAAATCGTTTTAGAAAATTTTATTAGTAAAATAGCAAAGGGGGAGAACTTTTTTAGTATGACATTACAGTTTTACTCGTACATGACGGGACGGGACATCCGGAAATGTATAAAAGCTAATTGTCTTTGATGCGGGCGGAACATCACTATAAATATCACAAGGCTCACTATCAAATGGAAAGTGTTCGCGTGTTTGAAAAGCAGACAGACAGTATCTTAGGACCTGTCTCGGCTTGTACAGAACACCAGAATCAGAGTACAAAAAACATTATCCCAACAAATTCCTTTAGGATGGGGCTTATCTGAATAGGATTGACAATTTCCTGATTAAGGTGATTCGAAGACACGTTGCAATGGCAACAACCAACGGTAATAGTCTGAGCTTTGGGGCTTATTAGCCCAATGGAATGTAATATGAGAGCCAACTTCTATCGAGCTTTATAGCGCCAGAGGCTTTTCTCCATATTGATGCTAAAGGGTTATTGGAAAGCAGGGATGGTATCCCGGTAATACACCACAGCTACCGCGGTGCGAGAGACAATCGACTTATCTACGACGGGTATGTTTCCAATACTCAGGAGCTTCTCTGTTTTAGTCCCGCGATTGCGAACAGGGATCAGGTCGATACCGAGATATAGTACACCGAATTCTGGTGGCTTCGAGAAGAGGAGAAGGTTGGCTTGCTATCCTAGGTCGGTACGTTAGTAAGGTAACATACTCCTCTTAGTCTTAAGTTAGATTAAGGACAGTTAATGGGATTTCATGGAAAGGCCACGTTCGTTAACATGAGGCGCGCCTCTGAGAAGTGACCGGTGGTTTACGGTATTGGTTACATCTCGGTGGTGAGTGTGCACGTGGTTGACGAATGACAGACGCAAGAAATAACAACTGGAATGGTCACCAGCAAGCTAGAATCAGCAACAATCATTGTCGAATTAGATCTAATCATTTCTCTCAAGAATGTAAGTTAATAATGAAGTTTCTTTCAATAAAAATAAATTTAAAAGCAAGCACAGAGCTCACTTACCTCAATGCTGATGAATAAACCTGGCGGTCATCTGATCATGACAGGGCTCACGCGATAATTCATTTTTCGAGCGACGCACGAGATTCCTCCTGTACTAGACATGTTCGAACATTTCGAGCAGCCAATATAGGCTGAAGCCAATAGTTGCAGCCAACTAGAAGCCACAACAACTAAAAAAGTACTTTGAGGCCTTGAACGGCTGTAACCGCAACTGTCGCCGAAAGCCTTTATCGATAGTAGATCTATTAATCTCTCGACAAGTTCCACGGAACCTGCATCAAGTGTTCAAAACCAGCGGGGAACCCGTCAAAAAAGCCACAACTGACAAATTAGGTTTCACCCGACCAGTCCAGTGAAACCGCTGGTTTGATTAAAATTGCAAGCAAGCACAGAAAGCAAAACATTTGAGCTACGAAGATGCACCATATAGAAAGACGGGAGTGGCTTGTGCGCTTTGCAACCAAAAAATGACATTGGCGCCTCCGAAGTAATGAGAAAGAGCATATGAAGTTCTTAATTAGTGAAATGAAGGGGTACTACTCCAGGAACAACGTTCGGAAATTTGTATCAAAAGGGAAAAAAACATGTCAAGGCAACAGGACTTGTAAAGGGATTAGTAGGGATCACCAAGCAAACTTTGTGGTTGGCAACGTAACTTTTAAGGGCTTGTGTAACTCGTCCAGACTAAACGGCGTAGGCGAATTACTATTTTTATGGATAAGAGCATTGCATTGTGAATAGGAGCGTATTTGCGGATCCTGACTGCAGCCAATATGTGATGGCGTGGGTAAACAAACCTTAGCCCCAAGGCGGCGTTCTGTCTCCACTGCTATGGTGCATGTTGGATCATATCTGCTCTAAACCACAGACAGCCCTAGACGAGATCAAAAATAAAAACGAGAAAAAAATTGGATTTCCGTCAACCCTCCCAAAACTGAGGTTACTTTCTGTACGAGAAAGAAGAGAAAGCTGACTAACCTGACTCATCTAGTGCGTAAAGACATCTGGATGCTCTGAATGATCTGGACTGGATAACAAACTTCTTTACACTTAGTATGTCGTTTCGGAAGCCTCCGAGTACCTATCGGCTTTCTGACAGTGTTAAAAATGAGGGTCCCATGGATCTACACGGCTATGACCAATTACATCCTATGCGTCGGTTATAAGGCTTTTATCAGGCTGAAAAAAAACCGACTGTATCATGACTGCCTCTTCTTGATATTCATATAATGGGTTGCACTCTCAAAGCCGTCTTCTGTTCAGAAAGAATAATGACAATGATCTACATTGTAAAGATTCAATCGAGGAGTCCAAGTACGAGTATCCGGTTGCGCAGCGACTGCTTTGCTGAACCCTCTCATAACTTCCGAGCTAGTTCGAGTATTCAAGTCTTCTCTGAACGCAATTGAAAAGCTTAATTTACAAAGTCTTGTTTGGGTTTATTACAATGTGATTACGGGAAATAAAAACGCCGATGAACTTGCTATGCAAAGCTTAAAGGGAAGTTTCTTAGTACCGGAATGCACTACCTGAGTTCTTTCTTAGGGTTCCCATTGACAGTAAAGTTTCATATGAGCATTACTGCAGATGGCATGACTCTCTAGCATTCTGAAAGACTGAACGAATGCTTTCCGATGGCCCTAAAAAGTCAGCGATTTTCTTGCTGTCCTTCCGTAGGAGGGAGGTTGTCAGGGACTGTTTCTATCTCGGCTACCCTATAAATTCTAATGAAGAGCTACTCATGCCAATTGCTGTTTCGGTAGTTGAGTAACAGGGTCTTATCGAGAACCACAAGTAAACTCTAAACCAGAACCTTATTACACTAGCACTGCCCTGTAGTAAATAAATATGGACCTTAGCGATGGCAGATGAAGACGGTGGATACCGCTGCTGATATGATCACAGACACCATTCTCTTTGAAATGAGATCCTTTATCCCTCATTGGATGAAGAGTATCAAACCAAAAGAAAAGGTATGGTACGATTCGAGCTGTAAAGAGGCTGTCAGGGTTAGAGAAATGTTTTTTTGGTCCTTCAAGACCAACCCGACAGAGGAAAACCGAAAAAAGTTTAAACGAGCCAGCGTAAGCGCGTAAGATTCCAATACAACCAAAAGCTGAGGCAAAAAATACTACAATGTCCCAAAAGGTAGTACAAATTGTTGGTCATTCGTCAAAAATATCAGAAATTCTGCCTCATCCTCCATTCCAACGCTCATTTACAATGACACTCCAGCTGTCAACTCTATGGACAAGGCCAATCTGCTTGCTGCACACTTTTCTCACCACTCTCAGATTTTGCGTCGAGTCTTCAATAGGACGAATCCACTTTTGCAGTCGAGGAATAGCAAGAGTACTTAATGATCTCAATATACATAAATCCGCTGGTCCAGATGGTATGTTTCCCCTTGTTCTGAAAAGGTGTTCTTCCACGCTGGCAAAACCATTGCTTAAGGTCTTTCATCAATCGTACTCTTTAGGATTCTTTCCGAGCAGATGGAAAACAGCATTTGTCCAGCCCGTCCCTAAAAAAGGCGAATCTTCTTCTCTCTCCTCCTACAGACCCATTGCATTTATGACCCTTCCTTCCAAGGTCATGAAAACGCTGATAAATCGTCAGCTCATGAAATATCTCGAAACACGAAAACTTCTCCATGACCGGCAATACGGTTTTCGTAGCAACAGGTCTACTGGTGATTTGATGGCATGTCTCATCGAAAAGTGGAACCGAAGCATAGTCAATCTGGCAAAAACAATATAGTTGCACTTGATATTTCTAAGTCATATGAGAGAGTTTGGCATGCGGCTCCTTTGTCGAAAATGCGTGTTTTTGAGTCCGATGACTCTCTTCTTCAATGGATTAGAAATTACCTTTGGGAACGTTCAATTCAAGTTGTCTTGGATGGTTTCAAGTCTGATATTCACAAAATAAATGTTGGTGTACGCCAGAGTTCCGTTCTGTCCCCGGCACTCTTTTTAATTTTCATCAACGATCTCCTGTCTGCTACTTCTAATCCAATATATTCCTTTGCTGACGACAGTACTCTCTGCTTTTCATATTCGTTCCCTGACTCACATCCCTGCTCTTCGGCTGTAGAACGGGAATGCCAGCGTTCTCCCCAGCCGTTATCCATGAATGGCACTTGCATTGTCGAAACCGATAAACTTTCCATTCTCGGTATGTGTGTTAGTGACAACTTACGTTGGAATGACCACATATTCGATGTCGTCAAAAATGCTGCGAAATGTCTAGGTTTCCTCAAGCGATGTAAGAAATACTTCACCCCTTCTGATCAGCCATCAATATATAAGGCATTTATCCGCCCGAAATTGGAGTACAATGCCCACATCTGGTCGGGTACTCCCAAAACATCTCTGTACCTGTCAGATAGGGTTCAAACCCGTGCGATAAAACTTATAGGTGATACTAATATCACTCAAACAATGGACACCCTCGAACACCGACGTAATATCTTGTGTCTCACTCTGTTTTATAACTATTTTCATTAGAGCTCCATAGAAATCGCCAGTAGCATTAGCCTGGTCTCTATTTCCTAGTCACTATAACCTTAAAACATTTAAAACCAGCGTTCACCGGTACCTCTTGTTCCTTCCTACTTCATTTTCCTTCGGCCGCGCTGTGTGCAAATATTTTAAGGGTACTTAAATCCTTTGCGAGCGCGCAAATTATAAATAAAAAAAAACCAAATGACCGCCCCAAATGACGAGGTTTATTGCCATCTAAGTAAGTACGTTAAGTAAAGATATTGAAAAAGTTTGTGCAATTGTTTTGAGAATCGTTAAGTATTGGCATGCAAAGAAAGTTGTAGTTGTTTGCATCATTAGGAAATTCTCATATGTTTAGCAAGTCAAGCCGAGACGAAACCAGTATTCGGTGGCTACGACGTAGAGATCAATTAAGCGGAGTTGATGAGCAGTCATATTTACAGCACTGGAAATTGTCAGGTTAACACGGTTCGGAGCAAAAGCTAATCGTACAACTTTTAAACTCCTGCTCTTTAAATAACTGCCACGTGAACTCTACATACAAATGCAGTTAACAGGTGTTAGTCGTGTCCACTGGTCACATGTATTTTATTGCGGAAAGCTCATTAAAGTGTCAATGAGACTCGTAACCACAGAAAAATTCCCAGAATGCTGTTAATCGGTGTCTTCTAAACAAGATTGTCTGCTATCCATTACTCATCATGATACAAGTGACTTCAATGGATTATTTTTCTTACAAATAGCTCTTTGACATTAAAAACCTTCTTTTGACCAATTCAATACCAGTTACTCGTTAATACCGGTTAAATTATAAAACTCAAACTCCGCCATATGCTAATGTGAAATTGTTTTCACTAAATCGAGCTCTCAGAAACAGCTCCAACAGTTTTGAGACTTCAACATGAACGAATAATTGCCATATACGAGTAGGTGACTAAAGACTGCTGCTAATCCAATGTATTCCTGCAAGGTCAACTAGTCTGTTAAATCGTCTTTCAGAGTGCGCACAAGTTCTCCAACATAGCATACGAGTAGCATGTGTAGCATGTATTCTAGAATAGTGAATTTAAAATAAATTAATTCTATTTCATCAAGCGAATGGAATTTGTGAATTTGTGATTCACAGAAATGACACGAGCCTGTTAAATCCAATCGGAATGCTGTGGATTTACAAGAAAATCTACAACCTACACGAGTTGACATCTTAAACGGAAGATTTTTTTAGAATCTGTGGAAATTAGCCCTCAAAGTTGTTTTTTTGTTTTTGTGATTAAGACAAAATTAATTTTTTTATAAATATTTAGATGAATCCATTTTAACCGATAACTTTCGATTTCACTGAATTAAAATTCAAATACTGTTGCATGATAGTTGGCAGTTCAATGTTGAGATACTCTGTTCCGGGTTTCAAAGAAGACGTGTCTTATGAAGTCGTTTTTGACTTGTTTTTACGTGTATTCGAATGAATTTTAAATATTTTTAATTTTATTGCTCATAAATTGGACTAGAAATCGTAGGCTATAGCTTTCAACAATAGAGCACACTTTGGAATGGAAATATCTCTTAACCACACGACATATTGGCTGGGCGACTAACTTTATGAAGGTGCGCGCACTAAAATTCACTTTTACAAGGGCATGTATCTCAAGACTCCCCTAAGAACTTTAAAGCACTTAAAAGGAGATAGACTAACATAAGCCGATTTAATATACGACTAATGGTAACGAAAATCGGAGGAGTTGTACAGTCAAATGGGCTTGTAGTTCTATCTTCTGTCTGTACACTTCCAAAAATTATACAAGAAGACATTTATTGATCAGGAAGCACGTCATTGACCTACACTGAAAATATGCTAAAATTCTTGCCCAATAGCAATCAACTATGTTACTTGCAGACTTCATAACCTGAACTTCCGGTGATAGTATATTTTTGTGCCCGTTGACCAGGAAATAAGTTTTCAGATACTCTTTTCAGAGGACTCATTATTGATATCACGTTTTATGATAACTCTAAATCTTCTGAATATTTTCCAGCATCACTCTCATTTGACGTCAGGTTGCTGAGGATATTGACACTAAGCTCGTACCTTACATGAATTTTTGGCAGAACTACTTGTCATGCATCGCGCTTTTGTAAAATTTATGCCAAGCCAGTTGACCGATGACCGGAGAGACATCCTCGTTAACATAAGCCAAGTTTTGCTATGACTTTCAAATGAGGGACCATTCCGGACAATTATATTTCGGTTAGGCGTTAGTCATCGCGATAGGAATAAAACCACATATTTAATTTGGCGAAAAATTGGACTGAGCTGTAGTCTCTTCCTTTCCACAGTTGGAGAACGCTCGGAAAAGTCGTTACTTTTATGTACATTGCATACAGAGTCAGGATACCCAAGAAATGATATATATTGTAGGTTGTTAGGTTTAAGTTAATATATTTAGCTTGTTAAAAATTCATTCACATTGTTGTTTAGTTTTCAAAAACTACTTTACGGACTTTTTTTTGGAGCACATTGGGAGACAAATGTGAATGATCTATGCTGCAAATACCTTAGCATTTTCGTTCGTTATCTTATCTTTTAGGCAATATTCTTGATATGACTCATAGAGACCATAGCTGTATCTTCTCCCCCATTAGACCTTGGCGCGCAAGGATTCAAATATCTGACAATATTCTTCTGCTCAGGAACTCGATGGTTTCTTATTCCTACCTAAAACTTGAGGGTGGCTCAATTGACATGTCGTAAGTATGTATGCTACTCGTACAATCACAAATCACTCCTTGGCCCTAATACTTCGATTGTAAAGTTATAATATTGGCCACACTGTACCTTCTGCCGATTTCGTCAAGAACTTCTGTTTTACAATCCCAGTGAGAGATGGATGGAGATTGTTATGCTAAAGGCAAAATTAACCTGCTTCTTTAGAGTTGGTTCAAAAACTAACCAAGGGACACCTTTTCTGCTAAGCAGCTTTAAAATCTCCAACTCGTTGCCAACTGGCAACGTCAAGGGTAGTTGAATTCCGTCGGCTATCTCTTAAATTAATAGTTCAACATAAGATTTTCTGAACAACTTTTCAGACAAAAAATTGAGGAAATTATGAGACTGTTCAACTTGCTGGAAGTAGCAATAAGGGGCACCTTGGGTCTGCTAAACGGAACAAATTGATTTGACTTCATCATAACTTTTAAATCGGCAGTTGATAACATTTAAATTCTCTTTTATTTCAAAGGACCTAAGCGGTTCTGTTCCATACGGCTACCACTTCAACTAAATCTGACGTTGCAGTTTTTTACCAAAATCGCCCTGGCGAAACACCAAATTTTCTAGCAAAAGCCAAGAAGGCCTTTGAAGTTCGTGTCGTATATTTCCTCTAGGTTTTCGAAAAAGTATTTCCCTAAAAATTTTCTTCGACCCAGCGATATTGCCTCGCATTCAGACAGTATGAGTGTTATGTCCTCAACAGCTTGCAGACCACCACAGAATCTGCAGATATCCGTATCTAACAAGACAGTGTCCTGTCAGGATTCCTATTACTGTCCTAAGCTTATCCCTGTTTAGTTTTATTAACTTCCTAGATCTTTTGCCGTCAAAAAGCGGCCAAAGAACCTTGAAGACCTTGATATTGGCAGCCTCACTATTGTCGAGTAGCCCTCCTTTTCTTGCCAGCTCGTCAGCTTGTTCATTTCCTTTAATACCGCAGTGTCCTGGCACCCAGCACAGTCTTATCCGGTACCCTTATTTTACCCCTGACTGTATCAGAGTTGACGTTAGTTGATTCTATTGCCTTAAGGCAGCCTGGCTATCGATGTAGATAGCGATATCTCTTTCGGATACCGATGTCACCTGCATTAGCTCAGCCGCCCTGAGGACATCCAGGACTTCTGATTGGAAGACACTGCTTCTGTCACTTATAGGCACTCTTAGTTCTGCGTCTTCTGAGAAGATACCAGAGTCTGTTCCTTCCTATGTTTTTCGAGTCATCTGTGAAAATTGCAATTTCATTTGGCCTGATTATTGCATTCTATTCCCAGTTCTCCCTCTCCGGATAAATTATATCATACGGGATGTCGAAGTAGACCAGGGAAGGAATTTCATCCGTTAGAATTGGATTGCCTGGCAGTAGCTCCATTAGTACCATTAGTACCGTTAGTACCATATTCGAAACTACTGCTCTTGAAGTATAGCACTGTAGCCAGCCAGTTTTTTGATTTGTAAATCAAGCGGTGTTAGGTGCAAAAATGTGTCTAATTCTGCCATAGGCGTGGTACGGATCGCACCTGTATGGGAGCCGTTCTTTGAACCGCCGCTAATTTTTCGTAAATCGTTTTCTTGTTTGTTGCTTTCCACCATACTAGTGCGCCGCATATAAATATACCACCACCGTATACAGCCAATACACCACAGCAGATTTTAAGCCCCAAATTGTTCCTACTGTTCTGTTTCAGATAAAAAGAGCATTATATGCCGTTTTGATTCTTTCCGCTACGTTAAGATTCCAGTTCAGTTTTTTGTCCAGAATGACACCCAGATACTTCGCGCTATCCGAAAGGGACAGTTCCACTGAGTTGGTAAGGAGTATATAGGTACACAAACTTTTCTGTTAAAAGTTGCGATTCTTAAGAATGAAGACCCTCTGAGCTGAGTTAATTACAATGCAATGTAGTGGGTGGTCGTGGCTCAAGTGGTAGTGTGTTGGCTTCCAAATCGGAAGGTTCGGTGTTCGAAACCCAGCCTCGTCCGAAAGACATTCTTTTTTTCAGGCAACTTAATTCTCGTAAGACGAATGGTTGCCTCTAATACAATAACAAGTCCAATTGCACTAATAATTTAGTCTCCCCATTAAATGTTGGATGCCACCCAGGGAGCGAAATAACCACTGAGCCCAAAATCTTTCTTTCTCTCTCTGTCCCATTTTCCTAAAAACTTAACACGTGCTCAGGCATTTTAAGTGTATTAATACCCACTTGAGTGTTAAGTTCTTTAAAAAAAAAAAACAAAAAAAAAAAGTTAGGGCAAATTGTTTACTGTTGACGAGGAAGGACTTAACTCCAAGGGCTTGACAAGAATCCTTCAAATGGGAGAGATGAAGTGAAGATCACAGTAGAAATCAAGAACGAGAGATTCTTGCTGATTGTTATTTCTTTGGACTAAGAAGGCTAAAAGATCATTTACGAAATCATAGGGAACGATGAGTGCAACAAAGAGAGATTGGCATGGACAAAAAAGTTGCGTTCAGATTGTAGGCAATTGAACCTGGCCAAATCAGAACAGCTGCTCTTTCCGAGCTGGAGAAATTTAGTCTGTTTTACGACAATCGGAGTCGAGTCTCCATAAATCCATGCAGCAGAGTTAATGAACCAAATTTAATGAGGTTATCAAAGCTGAGACCCGTTATGAGTTTGGTGTAACTAGATATATGTTCGAAATTTTTCGCCCTCGCTGTGTGCAAACATATTGGTTATCAAGGACGTACCTTGCTAAATTGTTGCAAATTACATTTAATTTGCGTCTACTGTTGTAGTCAACTGACTAATAGCATCTTAGTTTTATTGGGCACAGAGCTTTGTGTAGCCCTGTCTGTAGTGTAGTTTCTGTCTATGGATACATATACTTTTTGACTTCTTTGGATTTAGAAACAAGTTGTGTTTTAACGCCCACTGCTGAATAATGTGTAAATCTTTGCTCAAGTCTTCAATACCACTATTAATCTTATCTAATGGACAGCACAAGTATAGTCGGACATCATCGGCAAATATAATATATACATTACAGTTTTGCACTATTCGAGCTCATTCACATAAAGGGAAAACAATAACGGCCCGAGGATGGAACCTTGAGGCACCCGTGCAGATACTCCAAGGAAGGTATACCTTTAATTTTCTACTGCCACGCATTGCTGACGGCCTATTAAATAGGAGTGCATTTGTTTGACTGTATGTGAAGAAAATCCAAAGTTATTTAGCAACTTTTCGCAGAGAAGAGTATGGTCCAACATGTCGAACGCTTTTGGTTATTATAGTGTTAAATATGTGCGTTATGTATTTTTAGATAAAAAGAAGAAAAAGTTTTATGGATTTGGGATTTATTTCATCCAAACTTGTTGATTAGATCTGGCAGACAGCAAGGTTTCTACCACATATACATCTGTTAGACGAGTAATATTGTTATGATACATTCCCTGACTTAGCTGCTGCTAAGCTCGTCGGATAGTAGAACATAAAATAAGTAGCTCTCTTGATTTTTAGAAACAACGGCAAAGTGATTGCAGTGCCACAGGGTTCTAAATTCATACCGATACTGTGTATGTACAATTCGCAATACTCAGAAAAAAAATTTGTTCACAAATATTTTCCTTAAGATATTACTATCAAACTTTCGTGTAGAGTTGACTAGAAAGCTAAAATTGTATTGTACAATACGAGTATGTTGCGAACTTATGTCCAGAGACAAGACCAAAGTCAGTGCTGAGACCAAATCTGCAAGGCATGATAGTGAAAGAATGGAATGCTGAAAATTTCTAATAACTGCGAAGATTGGTAATCCATAGAATAATATATTTCAAGATAACCTAATACTGCATTCATGACTCTAGTTCCACTTTTTACATACCTGATAATCACTTCTGATTACTGGATTTTGATTACGGAACAGGTATAATTTTTAATAAACAGCCTTCGAATCAATTAGCGGACAAGATGCCACTTATTATACAAATACGAGTACGTAATACGTATGCCCATCAGATGATGAACATTCAAATGAGTGAAAGTAATTGTGGGTTCGAACCTGTTAGCTCTTGTCATTAGAAAGTTATAACAATCTATTATATTACACTTCAAACAGGAAATATTATGTATTTACTCATGTTTAATCACTTCAAATAAAATTCAAAAAACCATGAATGACAATGAAAATTATTTCAAATTATACAAAACCTCATTTGTACGGTTTTATTACGCTGATCAATCAAGGAAATTGATCACGTCACTGATCGAGATTGTGTCCGTCAAAAGGATTTATTCACAAATAAAAAAAGAAATCTTTTTAAAATCCATCAAATTGAGATTGAAATGTTACTTGTCCTTCCATTCGCTGAGCAAATTTCGCATTCCAATAGAAGGCAACAATGAATTTAAAATCAAGATACCCGTACTGTTGAATGAGTCATGAGAGTTGTGTGATGAACTAATGGATTTATTGAGCGATTCTTGAAGACGGATGTGATTTGTATATTTTTGCAAGAGTTTTTGTATTCTTTAAGTTGAATTGAAAGTTTGTGAGAAATGAAAATTTAAAACTGCAGTTAGAATGCTTAATTTGGAGTCAAGATGAACAAAACGGATTGTCTTCCGCACAAAGGAAAATCTGAATTTTATTACTGCTTCTTCAACTGTATCTGAAATGGTTTAAATTTATTTTATGTATTTTATATTGGCAAGGCTATAACATCAATATAATTGTAAATAAAATAAGAGCTCTGTTCTATTGCTGTTGCTGAAAATATGAGGAAACCCACAGGAGTCGGTGTTAGGTCCTATTTTGATTAATATGAACCAAAAGTAGGAAGTGCATACAATAAGTAGCTTCAGACAAAAACTAACTTTTCTTTATTAGGTATTTTGCAGGAAACTCTTTTAAAGAAGATAAAGTTAAACATTCATCCAATCAAGACGCTTACTAGTGTACCTTAGTTAGGTACATCTAGGCGGATCTGAGCCGTTACCATCACTCCTCTCCAGTCAGCCCAGTTTTTTAGTAGCTGCATCCCATTTCGCACGTCAAGTTCGTCCTTCTACATCTCCACACGTCAACTGAAATTGAAAATTTTTTCAAATCAAATCCAAAGGCTTTCCAATGCAATTTCCGACTTCTAGCTGATTAATTTTGACACTTAGTACAATCCTTGGTTAAATTTCCTCCTACACTATCTGTTGCACAGACTTTTGATAGATTGTACCTCTGGTGTTGGCACAGTAATCTCCAACGCGATGTTAAAGAAATCGCGTGGCATGTAGCGCTTCTTTGGAATCTTTTTTAACTTCAAAGGTCACGATTAATCAATTCCGAGCCTCATAGGCCAATAAGCCAGCGATATTTTTCCATGGTCATCCTGCAGAGCCAGGGAAAGTTTAACAGGGATACTAAAACTGGACATGGCTTCGAATAATTTTTCCTGATATACGATGTCATAGGCAAATAGGTGTTGAGTGTCATTTTCGAAGGTATTTTCCAATATAAAAATCTATAAAAATCTAGTCGATGATGAACACATCACGCCCGAAACTACATTAATAAGCACCAATCAGTTGGTTGACAAAAAATTGTACATAATAAACCGGAGAAGATCTTATAGGCGATGTTAAGGAGACTGATTCCTCTGTACTTGATGCAAAATAGTAAAATAGTCGATATCCTTTCTTCACGATCGGATATACAGTGCTGAGATTCCCTCCATCTGGTAGGCTTTCGTCCGACCATATTTGTTGCATACTCTTTGCAAGGTCATCTCGCGCTGCATTGACAGTTTTCTTTGCATAACAGGTTTCGCTGTGGTGGTTGAGCAGAACCAAGTACATCAGAGACGGCATCTTTGCTACTTTGTTGGCAGCTCTGCCGTTAGTTTGACTGGTTGATGAGGTATCTGGAGCCGAGTAGATCTGTGTAGACACATTGTGAGGCAGGTCTACAACTAAGTTTTAAAGCAACATTCTGGCGGCGCAGATCGACACTTGATCAACAAAAGGTTTGACGGTATCCTTTCGGCGTCAAACTTCCTCATTACATTTTCCGTTCTTAGGTGTATTAGGGATATCTGCATTTATACCATGGCCTCAACAAAGTAGTGACTGCAATCAATGTTGGCCCCTCGAAAGGGTCACAAAAAGCGCGTATTGCGTCCATCGATGGCATATGACACCTATAATTTAAACCGAACCTTGTCTAACCCCGCTAGGAATAAACGACTCTTTCTGCAGCTGGACTTCGTTCTTAATATAATAGTCAATACAACCTCTAGTCGCGACTCTACAAAAACAAAAAAGGAACTACAGAGAAGAACACTCCAATGGGTATACTTTCTGCTCTCTTTAGAAACCCAATACTTAATAGTCCGCATACCATGTAAGAGGACAAGGAATTTGGTATGGTAATTTACGCAGATGACAAGTTAGAAAAATGGCAGCAAAATATCTGTAAAATCATCACTGACACATTTAGAATTTCTTTATCGGCGGATGGGGTCCAATCTTTGCTCGATTTGCTACTACAGACTTTTTTTCGTCACGTAAATTGCAATTATTTCTGCTCTTAGGATGAAAAACCCTCAGGAAATAGCTAAATGTAAGACCGGTTGGTCTAGTTAAGCTGCATCGTGGATTCCCGCAGTCAACCCATCTTCAACGCTGTAACGCTATTGTAAAGTATTTCTCAATAAGTCCATTTCCTTTCTCACGGACCACTCCGACGGTCATCAGAGGGCGTTGATGCAGGTGTTTTTTCAGAGGACCTCTGCATACACAAATTATTCACATCCCTTGAGATCCCTAACTCGAACTCCATTAATTTGACGGTGGTTAGAAAATGCCGCGTATCTCTCAACGGCGTGACTAAGCCGGACACTCGAACGTACTAGAGTGCTGCGTCGCTGATACACCGCCCAGACTCTGATCCCTACGATCAAATAGTAGAGAGCTGAGCAACTTCAAACCACTAGGCAATGGTATACTTTCAAACCTTCTCTAAGGCCAGTCTTACCTGGACTCGTTGTCATACCATAAGACATCTAATGATAATAACTATAATATATAATATTTCTTACAACAATTTCTGCAGGAAATGTGGCTCATTTCCCTTGGAACAGTACTCATAATAGTCCGATGGCTAGGCAGTTATCACTGCCGAAATTTAAACGATCTATGTCCCACGATAATCACTGATCTTGATGAATTTATCAAGAAATCTCTTGGTTCCAGAACTGGCTAGGTAGCTGTCTCGGTGCCCTCACAACGGACACCTAGACGAGGGCCAGGACAAAAAGAAGAGCAATCACCAATCTATTCAAAACGCATTCAAAATTTCTGAGACATATGGAAAGAACTCAGATCCATCGGCAATAAACCGAAAATTCATTGTAATCAGGGAAAACAAGCCAACTGAGAATGCTCAATTGAAAGCTAAGAACTGGGTTGGCTTATGGGAACGTAAAGGTACCTCAAATTAAAGTCGACATCACCAGAAGGGAAAATCATTTGGTTACGGAAGCAGACGAAATGTACATTCTAGAGTGTTAACAAAAACAATTCATCAAAGACCGTATAATGTTCATATCATAGACTCTGCCTTAAGGGGTTTAACAATTGTTAAAGCTTCGTACAGCATAACGAAAGCCCGTTCTTAATCTTCCTCATCCATTTTTAGTTCAATAAACTTGATCCCCAAGATAATTACGAAAATTCGCGGATATCTCCTTTCCGCTGATTTAAGTTTCCTCTTTTTTCTGTTAATCAAATTGTATGTATGCCGTAACGACTCTACCCTCTGGGCACACCGCTCATCCGTTCATCGGCAATGAAGCGGATAAATTTGACGAAAATAATGATGAAACCAGAGCGCCATCAATGTCCATGTCCATCAACCGCTGTCTGTGGATAGTGTTGCAGATGATGATGGCGATGTCCGTGATGACGTTGCAATCAAATTAACCGGCTAAATGAGTCAAACAATCGCGCCAAATTGATTTTTCTGTGGTCGGCGTAGACCGAACGAGAGTGAGAGATGATTTATTTATCAGAAAATAACTGAACCCTCTAAAGTGCTCCGGATATGCAAACGAAATTGTTTGCGCTATTAAACATATTCACCATACGCGTACATCCTATCGATCGGTTAGACAGTGCGAGATACTCGTACCCCCGAATGTATGGAGATTGCAAAATCATGGATAATATTTATTTAAAAATTAATTCAGACTAATTGGAGCATAATAATTCGAATGTGGGCAATCGAAATATTTGGTTCACGGTACATCGAACTTGGCATTCTACTATATAGGGTTGATAAACCATTTGAATTGAGAACAGCTACCACTGCTATTCAAACGAGTACCTCCTGCATTGCCCAATAAAATCGGAAACAGATTTCATCTAGTAGTATTTAAGTGCAGAAAATTCGTAGTTGTATCTCCCCATTCAAAACGACGGCATATGTGATTTCTACTCTTGAACTACTGCCGGAACGCAGATCTCGTACATCAACATCGTGAAGTTGCAATACAAGACGAAACTCGTCTAGTAACATTGACGGCACCAAGCACATTTTGTAGATACGAGTATGAGTACAAGACTATTCCTTTCGATTTCTGTGCTAGATCTCCAAAGAAATCGCAACATGCAGTTGCATGTCTGTTTCTGTATCTGTTGCATCCTTAAGAGATGGATGTGCTTGATCTCAATCTAAATCTCAATCTTGTCTAATAATTGATGTAGCAATGAAGATTGAGAGATAAACACGATTAATTAAAATGTTTTTTTCTTCTTTTTTTTCGTTTTCTTATGTCGCGTAATCATTTGTGGGCTTTCAGCAATGAAATGAAAGTTAATTATTATGTTGAGGTGGATATGGATACATAAAAGGATGCATGGAACATGGTTGCTACAACATATCCCCTACACGATAGAAATGTTTAATTATTCTTTTTTCCACGAACTGTCAAAGTATGATAGATTAATGAACTAAATAAGAAAGGTTGAAGGGAAATTCAGGTCAGAAGGAATTGTCTCTAGCGGATAGTATCAATCAATATGAGTACATGTATTATGAAAGAAAAATTACTTTGAGGCTGATACCTGACCCAAAGAATATGTGAATAGTGAGGAACCGCAAGGTTTAGAGTTTGGGCTTAACTGTTTTTCTTGAGCACGTTTTTCCACTTTATTCGACAAATTTTGCAATATACGTAGGCAAAGCAAAGTATCAAAAGTTGACATTGACTTGTCGTTCATTTGTCAGGAGACTCTCAAAGCTAATATTAGGTAGGTAGTAGTTCAAGACCACTCTTCTTAAAAAACTTAGGAACTCATACTGTGAACTAGATTGATTATGACAAATTTCATAACGTGTTCACGTTTATTTAATAGATTCCAAACCAAGTGATTCCTCAACTCACACGCTGACATAATTTTGAAAACCACAGGGTGTATCGCCTCTGCTTTGCTTGAAAGTAATTAATGCTTAGCCTAAATTGGAGTGCCAGTACAGTAATTCAACTTACAGATAAGGTTACGACAACACTTTTACAGAATTTCTAAATAAAGTCCTTTTAAATTTTTGGAGTGAATCATTGGTGTCGTACTGCATCCTTTAATAGCAACCGTGCTAAAGGCAACCACGCAAAAATCCGGAAGATTTCGGAACCTGTAGCGCGCAATACAGGGCACATCTTAAATTAGAGACAAGTAGATCTCAGCGCACTCAACCGTGGGCGACAGCTGGCAGGCTTTTTAGATCAAGAAAAATACCTCGTTGAAACTTAAAATTGCAATTAATCCAGCAGGAAAGAGATCTGAATTCAAGATGTAAACAGAAAGAATGCAATCGTGATTAATGTCCTGGACTGCTCACTTTCGTGGGTATTGGCAAAATTTACCCAAATTAAGCCAAATACGTCAGCAGGGTATACGAGAATGAACATTTGAATAATCTGAATCCTTCTGCACCAAATAGACCTGTAAAAGCTTTACGATCATTGTAGAGCAATGCTTTAAGTGAAGATGCCCATTTAACCCAGCGTGAATCGCTAGCGGGTTAGATTCAAAGATTCTGCGGGCTGAAGTGTTGGTGTCCGCAATCGCTCTGCATGTGACTGATGCGCAGTTTTCTGATTAGGTCGTTATCGCTGTACAGATGGTATAGTTCAGACTGAATATTTTTCGAAGGATTTTTCTCTCTAAACGACAGAAGATGCACGATCTGAAAACAAAAATTAAAGGACGACTGCTCTGACGATATACCATATGCTTGCTTTCGCTTAGGGTTATGGACCTTTTCCATATAATCCAGAACTTAGAATCTGAAGAAAACAAAGCAGTGATTAATATACAAAACCAAAGTCCATAGCCAATAAAATTCTCTCACCTCATCGCCCTTTTCACTCATCCGTTTTTGCTACATAATATTGTTGTTGAATCGAGTCCTCACTAAATCAATAGTTTCATGAGCGATGTGGCCCGTAGCGCCAGGTTTGCGAAGAAATATTCACTACTCATTGCAACATTGCATTTGTGAAAAAACTAGCACCAATAATGCCACCAGTGTGAAGACCAGATCAAAAAGTGCACCCTTGTTGGTGTAATTTAGTCTCATCCTCTGGATTTGCCTGTCTCAAAAAACGACAATTTTACTTGTTTACATTGAGCCAAAAGTGATCTTCTTAACTAAAAAACGATTTTTCGACAAAAATAAGGGACGAGTTCAAGCTGATTAAGACCTTATCCACGAACTGCTACCTTACTCACATAGTTGGCGATAAGTTTGGGACGAATCAATTATCCTCTCCAGTTAATACAACCTCTCGCCAGCTGCCTCTATTATCGCACTCCAAGTTGGTTGAGATCCGCTTCGACTTGTGCGAGCCACTTTTGCGCCGTTCTCAGAGGTTAGAATAGAACACTTTTTGGAGCGCAGCTGTGGTGTCTATCAGCATGGCCCAGCTAACTCACACGTTGGATGCATAGACGCCTGACTATACCAATAGAAAGCCCGTACAGTTCGTAGAATCTTCTCTTTCATTCCCCCTCAATAAAAACGAAACCGAAAATCACCATCAGCAAGAATTCTCCATAGTTATCCAGTACTACTTGTCGCGCTTGGCAAGGGCTCTAAAAACTGTCATATGCGACTTTGAAATCGACAAATAAATGATAAATGTCGATCTGAAATTCTCGGGTTTGTCAAAGATCTGTTGCACGCCATTATCCGGTGGCTTTAATTCCTCGAGATATTTTCCTAAGTCCGAAATGTTTGTGATCAACGCCGAACTGATAATTCCAGAACTTACGTCACACTTTCATTCACAGGGTGAGAAATTTAACCAGAACACGATGAATAGTGAGCTCAGTTAGTCGATTATGGGGACCAAATGAAAAGACGCAATATATCCCAACTTGTTGGGGGGAACGAATAGAGTTTTACGTGTTTCTGTGTTACTTACTAGTCCTCCTCTGCTATATTGGGCCGGTATGCATATGGCCTCGTCTTATTTTTGACTATACGTTAGCTGCTAACTTCTCCCAATGCCAAGTGTAATATGGTCGCCTAAAGGAGACTTCAATAAGATCAAATGACCTCCACAACCTCTACTCCACACCCTTGATTTTCTGATAACAGCAATGGTTTTGTCACATGTTTAGCACATAGAACCGTCTTTTAGGAAAGAAATATCTCTAACCCCCATATTTTCAAGTTCCGAGTATAAAAATTCATATATTCAACACAATCCATTGATGGTAACAGCCACACTCGCTTCAATTCGAACAAATAATGTCAAATTACGCCTCCTGTCAAAAAACCGCACCACTCAGTAACACGTTGTGGATAGAAAGCCTTTCAGGCAATTATCCTTTGACCAATTGTGGCAATTCTGTTTATAAACAAAGACTCGAAGATAAAAATGTACCTCATCGCCAAATTGCCAAATTTACGACGCTGCTTATAGTCTTGCATCAGTTTATCTTTATAGGCTTTGTGATCCAAGACTTTATGCAAAATTCGGTGTAGTGTAGCTTGTGATATGACAATTCTTGAGATCGACGCCGGCAACACTTTGAGCTACAGAAGCAATATTTTAAGTTGATCTTACCCAACTTATCACTTACTTGTCTTAGTATAACAGAGCAATGTTTAAAATGTGTCAACTTCGGAGCACATTTTTCGGATTAACCTACATTTATCTATCTTATCCTAAAATGACGAATTTTTGACAGAGAATAGGGCCAATGAAAGTATGTGTCTTCGTAGTTACCTTAAGTACCGCATATGTAATGTAGACCATTTTTGAGGAGGGATATATTGGTATCAAATGATAAAATCTTGTCTTAGACATTTTTCGACGATTTTCAGTCGATTTTCATCAATGGTTGAGCATATAACTCCCTTTTTGACACTCAACTCTGGAAGAACAGTTGACACTGTCAATATTTTTCAGATCTGAATTAACGAGACTAAGTTCTACAATGAATTCCGAAACACTAAATTCTTAAACCCTATTTTGAAATACTGAAAAGCTGATGTATTTAAACTGATTTAGGCATTACCATGCAGGATAGGAGTATCGTTACATCAGGTCATACGAGTACTGTGATATATTGTAGGATCACAGTGTAAATCTAAATGTATGTAATTATCTCTACAGTTTTTACTCGACAAAGTAGGTCAGATCTATTAAGTGAGATCCTTGAATATGTATGCTGCAGTAACCAGCATATATAAAATACCATTAATACCACAAGTCAACTAACAGCTTGTCTTCATCTTTTGCACATTATTTCGATTACATAACAGATAAATTGAAAAAAAAAAGGTTCCTAATAGCTTTCATTTGCATATATACATATACATAATATACGAGTACATCCACTCGAATGGCTACTGATCACCTAGTAATCTTCAATCACTCCACCTGAGAAGACCAGACACCAAACCAAAGCCACCAATTAGTGAGCTTAAGTATGTGATGTACGACCAGAGTATCTGAGCAAAGATTTATCCGATAGATACTTAAGAGTCAACAAAGTTGTAGTCAACGGAAAACGAAAGCCGGTACGACAAGGTAGAAATATATTTTTTTTAATGAAAGTGAAGACGAGTCGCGCAATCATGAATAACTGTGGAATGTAAATAGCGTCAACACAAATTGAATTTGAAGAAAAATAAATAAATAGAAAAGGAAAAAATACCAAAATGTAGGGAAATAGAAACAATTTTACCAAACTCCATAATTTATGGGTTCGACTTTGAAAAGAAATTTCATTTCACATTTCGATAGATACTTTTACTTGTATCGACTTATTCGTAACGTGCGATCTGCGATAAATGACGGCCTTTCTGATTTTCTCTGGGCGATCGCATGTGGTGTTTGCATCTTGTATCTGTCACGCGCAACAGGCCAATATGTGTTATTAGTGACACAGTGGTCAAGTTGGATTTTTTATTTATTTATTTTTTTCCAATATTGATACACGGCATTGATGATTTTAAAATTCACACAACTGACTTGGGATTTGCGAAATTTTACTTCGAACTACGAGTATCTAACACAAAATAAAATATAAGAAAAAAAAATACATTTAAATGGCACGCATACGCAACAGAGAGTGGTTGTTTTGAAAAGGGAGTCTAAGCTAGAGAGGATAGAGTTGGTGACATATGGCAACGAATTAATTTGTTGACAATCAGCAACTGATGGTTAGTAATTCTTCTGTCACACGTCAGCAGAGCAAAATAATAATTCGGAAGATCATTTGAAGACTGCCAATGAGGTTTCATGGCTTGACCCAATTCGGGGAATATTGTTGCTGGTTAACAGCACCATGCCCGGCATTGGGAGATCTTGAGAAGGGTGTGTAAAAAAAGGAATATACTAGAGCTGATATAAGGGATTTAATCAATTCACAGTAGTCGAAAACAATTTGATGGAAATAATTGTGACAGGCTCTGAAAAATAAAGGGCCTACAAACAGCCACAAGTATAAAAATAACGATTATTTACTGTTCTATCAAAAACAGCGCAAACTACACTGATTCTTTCTATTTCAACCGCAGTCCCAAGACAACAGGAGATTCTGTCCTTCTTGCGTTGTAACTTGAAAAGCAACGCTGTTCAATATCTGGCAATAGATTACGTTGTGTCATTTGGTTTGGAAGAGACAACCATTTAAAACCGACAACCGAGTGAATTTTGGCAAAAATGGAAAAAAGTTAATTTCGTGTGAGCACTTTTGAGGTAACATGGATTAACCCAACACACCGGAGACTATGAAGTAGTTGAAAAATTAGTTTTTCCGGTTAAATCGGCAACGAAAAAGAACATGGTGCATCAGTCGGCCATCAAAGTCCTGGGAACCTTTTTTTTTAGGATGTATGCGGTATAACATAATCCACATGGATTAATTTATTCGAAGAAAAAAAACGACAGCATTTGCCAAAGAAGTAGGTACACTCCGTGACAGACACTGTATAACTGCACATGGTCATAGTCGCCATGATGCCCCAGTGACTACAATATTTTCTGTTTCCAAAATTGAAGAAATGCCTCGGAGCGGCGGAATGAAACTTGGCTCCAATGATGAAATTCTCACTTAAACAAACGCCTATTTTGAGGACCTCGAGGAAGACAATTATTTGAAAGGAATCAACAAATTGCAGAAACGTTGAACGAAGTTAGGAGACTACTCGAATGTAGAGAAATAGATTTCTTTTCACCGAAAAAACTTGTAATTCGTTAAGTAGTGTGCCATACTGATGAGCAAATGAAATACACGACTGAGAAACGTGGATTACACAGACTTATTGAACAGTCAGCCATTTGTTACTTTATAAATTGAAGTAGTATACAAATGCGAGCTAACCCTAAAAAAGTTCGGCTGTAATTTCACAATTGACAGCTACAAGTTTAAGGAACAATAAAATTGCAATCAACAACATGAGGCCTATTTTGTTTATTTAATAAAAGCCAAAAAAAAATTAATAGATCTTTGAGATTATTCTAGAAGGTCGAAGAATAGAGCCTACCCTAAGAAAGGAAGCTCGAAGGAAAGGGGGTCTTAACCGGACTTTAGGATGTAGCAATGAAGGTATGATTACTGATCGGGTAACTTGGTTAGACTTGCCGTTTCCTTTGATTGAGGTCTGAAAATTCGATTTTCGAAAGACTTTAGTTTAACAATGAACATGAACATGAACATCTTAATAGCGGACAAGGGATTCATACATCATTTCAAGAATGAGATTCGTAGATCTTCTTTTGTAGGAAAAATGTTTGCTTCAAAAAGATGCCATAGAAAGATGGAGCAACATCTAGTATACTTAGCTCGAGCAGAATGAAGGGAGAGAGAGGAGAGAAATTAATTTCAGACTCTTCGTTAAGTGCTTCCTTAAATGTCTCCGAAAATTGAGATACAAAAAGTTGTTAGCCTTAGTTCAATTCCAGAAGACTTTTCTATAAAAACATATTGAATCCATGAGCATATCATGGGTTTTTGATATGGAAAGGTCAAGAAATCAATTTTCAATCCCAGTTGTTGCTTCGACCAATTGCAGTTCACTCTTGTTAAAATGAGGACTTTGATGCACATTCGTCAGAATAAAGTTAGCTGGAAAGAACTCAACTATTACGTATCAGCTGCACAGTGACCAGTAGCAAAAAGATCAATACTAGCATGAGACTATGTGACCTCTCATTCGACAGAATCTGGGAAGAACTACAAAGCCCTTGCACATTTCTACGAGCAGACCCTACACCTTTCAGGCCTTGTTTCTTTGGTTTGCCACAAAGCACTTTCTGCTTAGAGTTTAGGAATATGTACTCGTACATATCACTTTGTCTTGCAGGAATATTTCAGCTAAAATCCGATAGAAAAGAGAAAATGTATATTTAAAGACCATGAAGCATATAGACTCCCAAAATTGAGCACCTAAATTACTCTAAATTATATTGCTCACTGTATTATTTTTTTGGAATTTTGTGTACCTTCAAAATGTTTGCACACAGCGCTTGGGCCGAAATGTACCGTTCAATGAATTTGTTAACATATAACAAAGTATGATATTGCATCAACGAAAGTTAGGTAGGTCTAAAAGATAGACAGACTTAATGGCCATGTTTTGTGACCACATCTCTGTGCCAAATAAATTTATGAGGATCGTGACTTGGTCTTAATGTTATTCATAACTCTTGCTACTCATAGCCTTTCTGAGCATTTATCATATGTCTGAGAAATAAGAACGAATATTGATATTCGAATATTGTGACACACCATCAGAAGTGTAAATCGCACTCCTTAACTGACCAGAACAGTGGTACATACTCGTACATGCATTTCTAAAATAATTCACCTGTCTTTATTTATGAAGTTAACGTGCCGCATAGGTTAAGTTCGATAGCTACTACTCAAGAAATCTTGGGTCGGCTTGCATTATACAACGAGAAACAGAGAAAGTTACTTTTGACGGCACCGCCAAGCAATAGGAAACCTCTGAGAGTGGATATTCAACTCATTATCGCATTTTACTTGCATGGTGAACAATACGGTAGGTAGAGAAGCAGTGCACCATGAACTCACTTCGAGTTTATGATCCAATTACAAATTTCGTGCCCTATCTCGCCCAAAAAAGGCAAATGTTGTTTTTGAGCGGGTCAAAAATTTAAGGATAGTTGGCAATGACACGTCCGTTTACATAATCCCATAGAAAGAAGTCTAACGATGTCAAATCGCACCATTTTGCTTGAATTTAAGCATTCGTTGAAACGTTCGAAAAGGTAGGCGATGGTTTACAATACCGGCCCGAAATCCACCACCAGCTTTGGTGCAGGCAATGACACTTCGATTCACTTCCATCTTCTTAATTTACCGAATGTTTTTTTTAATTGACCTGTGCTCACATATGTGCAAATGGAAAAATTTAGGGAGGAAAGAAAAAGAGGTACCCATGAACGTTGGTTTTGAATGTATGAAAATTATAATGACTAGGAAAATAAGAGCTCGGCAGAATTACGATATTTCAGAAAACGTACGACGTTTAGCTGACGGTAAGCTAAAGAGCTCAATGCTACTGGTGGCGAAAAGAAAACGGAAAGAACAAGATAAGGCAAGAGACATTACGACAGTATGGGAGGGTGCCAGTGACTAGGCAATATTGGTATCAGTTATGATTTCATTGAGCGCTTTTGATTCCTGCCTAGGAAGTGCTGAGAGTTTTCAGCAGAATCTTGTCAGACATGGACATTGTGTTCAAAAATTTTGTGGTCAAATGCATAATATAGTGAAACTAAATCAGAAAGGATAACGTTTTCTTGCAATGTAAATATAAGGAAATGTAGACATTTCGCAGCTTACTATTGTACATACGAGTACATAAACGTAGGTTACCATTGAAGTGGTTACCAAATGGCATTCATGGATAATGACTGGGCGTTTAAATTTCTTTCGCTTTAATAACTACAGACAGTATTGTGTTTTGGAAGTTTTTGGAAGTAATTTAATGAACTTAAGGTGCTGCCGTTCCCGATTTACAGACCAAGAGGAGGGACTTGATGAATAAATATGAAGAGTCAAGAGTACTGTCTAAAAAGAAATTTACTTGATTGAAATTACCAGGCAACATACCATTAATGAAAATGTAAGGAAGTGTCGGAGACAGAACGGAGCCCTGGGGTACACTTGTGTTTATTTTGGGGATTTTAGACTGGAAATCGTCCAAGACAACTCGAATTTAACCCTCTTAAAGGTAATTTCTATTCCTTGTTAATGCATGCGTATCAAACAAAAGAGCCTAATGCCGAATCCCTTTGAAATACTAATCGCCAGATTGAGTGGACGTTAGTTGAACATTGGATCCATTTTTTGGTGAGACATACCTGTTCTAATTTCAAGTTCTTCATCAAGTATAGCGTTTATATGTATATATACATCAATAAATTACTACGAAAACTGTGCTGAGGGCACTTGAAAAATTGTTCGAGTCTAGATAAATTTCATAAGCCGACGATTTATCAGCACCTACATAAGTTCGAGAAGAAGGGACGTTATAGCTATGTTTTTGTAGGAGGAGAGCGTAGAAGACTCGCCCTCTTTTAGGGACGGGCGGGGCAAATTCTGTTTGCCCTCTACTCGGAAACAGTCCTAGAATCCTAAAAAATAGGATTGACGAAAAAGTTTACGCAGTGGTTGTGACGGAGTGAAAGAACTAATATAGTGAAGGTCTGCCATATACACCAAAAGATTTATGTATATTGAGAATTTTGTATATCTTTACTACTAAACTAGTGCGAGAGTGGTTTCGTCCAATAGAATATTTGACACGTCTTCAACTGGCTGCGAAGCTCACTGTAAGCAGATAGCTGAAATGACATTATGAACAAGGGTTAGAATTAAGTAAGGAGCACAGTTTTCTTAAATTTTTAATATTTTTTTTTAAATTTGTTGAATTTTCTCTACCGGGTCGTTCTTATAACACCGAAAAAACAGTGATCTAAACATGACTGCCTCCTTACAGCTCAAATCGTTCTTGGGTTTGATACCTTTCATCGGATGGGGGATGAAAAATCTCATTCTTAAGAGAATAGTGTTTATGGTCATATCAGTAGTAACATCCATGTCTTTATCGAGAAAACACAGCAACCAGTTGAAATTCATAAAGAAGGAGTTAAGTTCGTTCCAATTGGCTTTTTTTATACGAGTATTGCCATATAATTTTGTTTCGGAACCTTCTTCAATAGTGTGGTTAGAGTATGGAAAAATTGGATGGCATGACACATTGATCCGACAAGGCGAAAGGTTAGAGCTCATTAAGGGTCCATTTACCAAGGCGAGAAGCTAAAACTAAGTCAAAGGTATTGGCGGCATGACTATCCGCGATAGGCACTTGCGTGGTCTCATTTTCTATCTGGATTCAGTTATTTTCCGCAGCGAAAGTCTTATCACACCCCACTTCGAGTGTTGTCTCCCCAGGATGTCGAAGTCACCCACAATTGTATATATTGTAATCGCCCGCTATAACAATTTCAGTATGGGGATACAGGGACACAATTCTTTATATACAGTCAGACAGCGCATCAACCTTGTTAAAACTCGAATCGCAATCCATTCTGTAAATAAATTGTGTTTGTCATTGAGAGGAAAACGAAACGATGTAGGTTATATCTGCTCTTTCGAGCATTTGAGGCTCTACCCTACCAATTTTCGGTGCATCGGGATGCACCAATGCCTGTACAAGAAATAATCACATGTACTCAAATCGTTTGTGGGCAACTCACTGGTTTATTTCGCGATATAATGCTGTCGTTGAATTGAGTCATCAGTAGTGTTTAGCCTAGCACCTAGCGCTGTTCTGGTGGAACCACATGTGGTCCTTATTTTCGACGAAATAATCAGTCAACACTGTCCAGTAACGTTGGCCATTGACTATTACGCGAGCTTGGGACTAATTTTTGAAAAAATAGTACCGGTGATGCCTCTAGTGTGAAGAATACACTAACTAGTGGACTTTTGTGGATTGAATGGCAATTTTGATTATTCGAAAACCTTAGTGAACCGAAAGTGTGCTCTATCTCTGAAGATTATTGTCATTATCTGCGTACGAGCGATTCAACAATTACTAGTATAGAACAATTACAATTATCGTGAAGCTTCGAAGGATCTGCATATTGTCATCATCGACAGAGTTCGTATAGTCTTATTTGGGCAATTACAACAATACGCAATATGTACGATGATATTAAAACGAAAACTAAATGCTCAGCGGGAATAATAGTAGAACTCGAAGTTAAAATAAGAGTACACCAAGGCACTGTCTAAGGTCCGCTGACAACTACTGACATTTATTTAGAAGGAGTCATCGTGCCAGAATGCTAACAATTTAACTAGCTGGACTCTGTCGTAGACCATCAAGGAAATTGCGAAGACGATATCGCACCGATACCGCTTTTACAACTTATGGGTTTGTTAAATACGACTGTCACTCGTAGCTTTAACATATGCATCGCAGTGTTGAACGATGAACGAAGATTATAAAGCAAGGATGACAGCGGCGAAAATGAAAGTATTACCAATGTGTCGAACGGGTGTAAAAAAAACGTGAAAACACCAGTGAACTGTTGGTCTCCCTAACGAGGTGATCTAAACTAGAGTGGCCTATAGAATAGGCCTAAGGATAAGCTGTATGAATCAGAAAGTATAGTGGACAGTTTCGAACAAACTACATTAAGTCCGATTCCATTTTTGCTAATTTTATGAACAACATCGTCAACTGGTACGCAACCTTGAATTTTTATTTTTTTATTTAGCCAAACAATGACCTTATAATGTCTCAGTCTCTTAGAGCAAGATACTTAAATTTAAATTTACATAAATTTCAGATTCTCCACCCTTAATTGTGCTTTTAGAAGACTGTGAATTCTTCTGAAAATGCTCAGCATTCAAAGAAATACTCGTATTTAATTTTAGAATCAACCAAACCTGATAAAGAAACCACTTTCTAAGGGTTTCGATTAATCGATATACACAAGTTGCACACGATCGTGCAACTTTATAGAAAATAAAAAAAACATTAAAGGTCAAAATTTGTATATCCACTCTCTGTAGACAGTATCACTATAAAACAAGTTATACAATGACAACTGTTATGAAATAGATTTTTTTTTCTATAAGAAATGGCAGTTAAATGACGCACAGCACGCGACAAAATTTATCTCTAAATTAACCACAAAATGAGCACCTTACCTTACGGTAATTAATTCTCTGAAGTGTGTCCACTTGGTATGGCATACATTTTAGTTGTATTGCCTTAGGCGGACGTTACAATTAATTGCGAGAAATTGTGGATTTTCTTTATACGTATAAGAAATACTGTATCTACATTGTATGAAAAGAAAAATAATAAGCAATGTTTCTCGATCCAGTTTCCAGAGCATTTTTGTATCAAGAGATTGTACTCTCTGGATTTTTTGTCCAAGATACCTGAATCAATGAAAATGGAAAATAATTTTTCTTTAACTGGCTGTGCAGATTCCAGTTGAAAAAAGAAAACAAAAATTGAATAACGAAACGAAACGAAGCTATAGGTACTGTGCGACAAAAATATTTTAATTAAAACATCAAATACATCTGCAGAGAATTTATTTTCTTTTTTTTTGCATTTTTTACTTACGAACATAATATTCGAGGACAGCAAGACATGGCGGAGAAAAAGAGAAGGAGAATTAGCAAGTCGGAGAGCCGGTTTAAGTTGTATCTTTGTATCTGCTTAGTGATTATTTTCCAGACATCCTTGTACTTGATTGGTTATTATGATTTTTACAAAAAAAAAATTAATGAATTCATTTCGACTGAAGTCGTAATATTTTGTGCTGATCAGGAATGTGATTTTGAAGTCATAAAATTTATAGGTCACGATATTGGGTGAAACAGGATTTTAAGAAAAATGTTTCTTGGACAATATGTGGGAGGAAAGTATGATATACGAGTAATAGGAAAACTATGATATAAGATATACGCTCCTCCAAAACATGATTTTGTGTGTTTCTAAAAATTACCATAAAGTAGATATTGCCTCTAACAGGACTTGAAAATCAATAAATTTTGTCCACGTTCCATAGAAACAGTGGAAGAACGATTGGCGGTATTTTGCCGCGAGTATCCGCAATATCAGCAAGCCAGGCGAATAAGACTTCCTTGGTAATACGGTTGGAAAAGGAAAATGCAGCCTCCACTACATCGCCTCATGAAACGGACACAGGTTTACTAATTTTGTTGAAGGCGCAATGGAACTATCGCCATCACACAGTTTTAACACCTTAATATTCATAAAAGCACCTGGCAGACTCCTGATCAACAAACCATGATCCAAATTGCTATCCTCCAGTGTTTTGAATGTGCGAGCGTTCCGAGCAGCTAATATCGAAACGTCTGTCCATTAATGCAAACGGGTCCGAAATTTACTCGAATCACACGGGAGCATTTTCATTCGTTTTCGTCAGTTATACCTATACAAACATCTCGTCAGAAAAACTCGGATAACCCGACTTAAATGGGTAGGTCACCTTGAGCATATGGACATCAGCTTCCTAGCCCGGAAAACTTTCGACTTCAACCCAGAAGGACAGCGCAGTATTCGGCGAATCCATATTAGAGGGGGCCCGCAAATGGAAGTGGACATCAGACAACTTGGTGTGCACAACTTGAGGCAGCTGGCAAAAGATCGCACCAGCTAAGGAGGCATTTTAGCTGAGGCAATGGTCATGTCCGGACTATAGCGCTATCAACGAAGTATATTGTGTTCAGAAATAATGATGCTATATGAAGTTGAACATTAAAGTAATAAAAAGAAGAGTTGAATAGCTTAATATATATTTTAAGCCCTGATACACAGCGATTCTGTGTGAGGCTGTGCCTCCACCAAAAATACTTTTTATGACAGTTGACCAAGCTTCCAAACTACCTCTGTAACGCATTTAAATTGATTAAAATTTAGATGGTGCTAGTCAGCTAAGACCATGTCTTCCTTTAATTTACTAGCTTTTAATACGTCCGATTGAATATCTTTGAATATGTTGTTATCCCTTTGCCTACGCCGGAATTATACCTGCGTAGTCTCACCAAATTATACCGATGGTTTGTTGGCGGATGCAGTACAAAGGTTTATTTTTTTATTTTTATTTTTATTTTTCACAGGTACAATGCAAATTAATTTACATTGTCCAAAATACATGACAGTGCCGGGGAACCAAGCCCATATGGCATTTACATTGAATAGTTAGTTTTAAATTTGATTAAGTGCTATATTGTGTTTTTTAAGTAAAGGGAAAAGTGATGAGTGTTCTGGATTGAGCGTGGTATCCAATAGGGTTTGTAAAGTTGGTGTCTTGTTTTGGAAGTGTTGTTTTGTCACGGGACAATTGCACAATAGATGGTCCATGTCTAAAGTTTGATGACAGCTACATTGTGGTGCTTGTTCTTTTTTGTAAAGATATACTTTGTTAAACAGTGCATGCCCTAATCTAATACGGCAGAGTGCTATTGCTTGTGAACGGCTCAAAGCGATGTTGTATATAACTTGTCCTAAAGTTGTTTTGTGTTTCCTCAAGAAGGTGTTGGAGTTATACCAACGTTCCGCTTCACTTTCTTTTATTTTGTCTAATATATTATTATATATTGATGATGCAAAAGGGGGAGTTTTGTAAATTAATGGCATTTTAGTAGCTTCGCGGGCTGTCGAGTCGGCCTTTTCGTTGCCTGTTATCCCAACATGGCCTGGGCTCCATAATAAATGAATTCTCGGGAAGTTTGAGCGGATGATTGTTCTTATATACTTAATTATGGGAGTTTTAACTTTGTTGTTAGCTATACTTTGTATTGCACTCAAGGAGTCACTGCAAATAGCCGTTTTATAATTGTTGTTGTTGGCGATTACGAATGCATCCACTAATGCCATTACTTCACCAATAAATGGATTTTGATTGGGGATTGTGAGTTTTTGGGACACAATTTTGTCATGACTGCTGTCGTATCTATAAACACTGTATCCAGTTATTGAATTTGCTGTGGACGCATCGGTGTATAGAATACAGTCAAAGTTTCCTTTTTCTATAATTTCTGCAAATTGTTTCCTGAATACTAAGGGCGGAGTGTGTTCTTTTGGCATTCTGCTCATTGATGTGTTTATACAGCTTATTGGGAATGACCAAGGGGAGGTGTCTATTTCATATTTGCACGTTTTGGGTGTTAAGGTGTTTATGGTTGTGAGGTAACGTATGGAGTTATAAATTGAGCTTTTTATTTTTGATTTTGCATTAATTTTCCAACCTGTTTTGCAAATTTCATGTAATGGGTGTCTATAGTCTGAGAGGCTTTTTGCGATTAGCTTACTCTGGTGGATTCTCTTCATGTCTATAAAATGTGGAGTATTTGTTTCTGCCAACAATGCATCGATAGGTGTAGATGGTAATGCACCTATTGCTTTTCGTAGTATGGCGTTGGTTTTGGTTTGAATTAGTTGATCTTTGTTTTTAGTCCAATTGGTGTAGATAGTAAAACCGTGTAGTGTTGCTCCTCTTGTGAGTGTTTTGGCTATCTCGATCGAAGTGTTTATGTGAGGTCCTTTGTGTTTTTGGCAAATGATTTTCATTAAGTTTAGAGATTTGTTTAACCTCTCTTCCACTAACTTAGCATGTGCATTCCATTTCCACGTTTTTGTGCAGATAAGTCCAAGCAATTTCATTTTTTCTTTTATGGGTATTTGGATGGAGTTGATGTTTAAGGTGGTGGTTGAACAGTTTTTCTTCCTGCATACATGCAGGGCCTCCATTTTTTCACTCGGCAACTTCGCGCCTGTGTTGTTGCACCATATCAGAGCTTTACTTACGACTTGTTTAAAAGCATAGGAAACCTTATCTGGATTTCCAGACCCAAGAATGAAGATGTTGTCTGCGAATGTTAGAATGGCTTTTATTTGCCGATCGTTTGTTTGAAGTTGCTCAAGGAGCGAATTCACATAGGTGTTATATAGCGCTGTCGAAATTGGGGATCCCTGTGGGACTCCGTTTGCTAATCTATGGTCTGTTGAGTAATGTCCATTCACGCACACTTTTATTAGTCTGTTAGACATGAATGATTTTATTGCATTAAGCAAATTTGAGTTCACTCCCCATTTTTGAAGTTGTGTAATAACACCGAAAGTTGTTACTTTTTCAAAGGCCTTTTCCAGGTCCATGGAAAGAAGCACAGAGTGGTTTCTAGAGGCCATTTCTGTATGTATTGCTTGGTCAAGCACATGTAACAGAGTGTTTGTGCCTCTTTGAGGTCTGAAGCCATGTTGGCAATTGTCCAGGCATGTTTCGAGCGTTCCTTTTAGCCTGTTTACAATTATTTTTTCAAATAGTTTGGACAGAACTGAGAGGAGGGAAATTGGGCGGTAACTTTCGATGCATTGCGGATCCGCATTTGGTTTTGGAATAGGAATTAAGTTTGCTTTTTTCCATTCATGTGGGAATATTCCTGTTTTTAAGATGTTGTTGTATAATTTTAATAACCTCAACATGACTAAGCTGGGCGATTTTTTTAACATGTTAAAAGTTATTTTGTCCGAGCCTGGGGTCGATCCTTTAGTTGCGTAAAGGGCTTCCAACATTTCTGGTAGTGTAATTGGTGGTACATTTTCGACAGGTAAAAAATTGTTTACTTTCATTTTATTGTTGAGCTGCACAAGATGGGGTGGAAAGTTTTCATCTGAACTGTATCCTGCCCATTTAGTGGCAAAAAGTCGCGCGATTACATTTGGATCAGTAGTCACTGTAGAGTCTTTTCTGATTGCCGTGATGTTGCTTCGAGTCTGTTTATTATTTATAGCCTTGACCTTGTTCCAGAGTGTTGTCGAGTCCATCGTTGGGTTTATTGAAGATAAGAAATTCGTCCAGGCTGCTGTTTTTGCTTCATGTACCGTCCGTTTAACTTTGGCTGCTAGGCGCTTGTATGTTGTGATGTTACTATTGGTGGGGTGATCTTTTGCTATATGCCAGGCATGTCTCTTCTCGATGGTTAATTTTTTTATGGTGGGGTTAAACCAGACTGGTTGTTGTGGAGAGTTTTGCGGGTAAGAGGTGGGAATTGAGGTGGAAGCTGCTAGCCTTAATATTTTTCTTATATTGGCTGCCTCTTTATTAACATTTTGCGACTCCTGAATAGAATTCAGGAGTTGACCTGATTTTTCAGAGAATTTTGTCCAGTCAGCTTTTTTTTCGACGAATCGGGATTGGAATTTCCTTCTTATAGAATAAGGCGTTCCTGTATCTATAATTAGAGGGAAGTGGTCACTTCCTTCTAAATTGTTGTGTGTTTTCCAAGTGGCTATATTCGCTATTGCCGGCGAGGCAAATGTCAGGTCAATGGCCGTAAAAGTGTTTTTTGTGGAGAAATGTGTTGGAGATCCATCATTGAGGAGCACTAAATCTGAATTGTTTAGCCATCTAGCTACTATATTGCCAGCACTGTTGGTTTGTGGAGAACCCCACATTGTGTTGTTGGCGTTAAAGTCTCCTAGTATTATGCTATGCTCCAAGTGATTTGCTACCAGATTTTGATATTCTTGTTGGGAAGTATCTTGGTTTGATTGTCTATAAATATTCTGGATTGTTAGCGGATAAGAGGGTAAGTGCAGTTTCAAGGTTTGGGTGAGCATTCCATGTTGACAGCTCGTGTATGTATGTGGAATATTAGATTTAATTAGTACTGCAGTACCATCTTTGTTGCGTTCATGTTGTTTGTTGTTAAAGTAAGCGATGTACTTTTTGTATTTTGATGGTGCTTTTTCAACAAGGATTTTAGTTTCTTGCAATGCTATGATGTCGGGGTTATACTTTAGGACGAGAATGTCCAAGTATGGGAGGTTGTTGTAGTATCCTTGTATGTTCCATTGGAGTATTTTAATGTTATTTGTTATGTGTGTGTTTGCTGTTCGATTTTGATAAGTTATTGTTGGTCGTAGGCCTCTCTGGCTGAGGGGGGAGCGTGGAGGTTGACCACCCCCCGCTATCTCTCCATCCAGTGGAGTCCACGACCTTTGATAGGTTATTTGGGTATTGTTATTATTCATTTTCTTTTGAGTCTGATGCAGACCTGAAGTAATTTTTTTCTTGAATCAGCTTTTTAGTTATATGTGAGAATGGTGAGTTTAGTTTGTTATTATTTTCGGTGGTAAGGCTTGTTTTGTTTGGTAAGGTTTCTGGTGGGCTTGTAGGTTGGGTATTGTGAGATGGGAGTGGATACGAGCGGTTTTGTTTTTGTGTTTTTAGGTTGATTTGGGCATTTGGTTGTTGCAATGCTTTGAGTTGGGCTGCAGAAGATGTTGATGGTTCAGGTGTCGTTGATCTTGCTTTCACGTACGTGTCTTTGTTGTAAACGGGGGTGTTAGGAGGCTGTTTAACTTTTGTTGATGATGGTTTGTTAGTTGCTGCCTTAGGAGCAGTAGAGGCTTCTTTTGCTTTTGCTGCATATGTTTTTGTTTGAAAGACAGGTTTCGTCGGATTAACTTGCTTGTATGTGCGTTTTGCTTCAGCCAGACTACATTTGTCCCTAGTTTTTATTGTGAGGATTTCTTTGTGCTGTATGTATGCTGGGCATGTGTTAGAAGAGGATGGATGTGCTTCCTTGCAATTTGCACACAATGTTCTGGTACAAACTGCTGGGTCATGTGATGGAAGACTACAGTTTTCGCAAATTTGATTTTCTTCGCAGTTTTTGTCTGTGTGGCCCAAGATTTGACACCTCTTACACCTCATTGGATTTGGGATGTATTCATTTACTTTGGTCTTGTACCAAGCAATGTCGATATATGATGGAAGTTGGTAGCGATCAAAGGTGAAGAGCATGAGACCTGTAGGTCGCTCGCCTGTGTCTGTTTTTTTAATGAATTTGTGCACATCGATAACTCCTTGTGGTTTTAATTCTTCTATTATTTCTTCTTTTGCTGTGTTAATTAGACAGGGAGCGTATACCACGCCTTTCGATGAATTCAAATTGGCATGCAATTTGACTGAGACGGGTATTTCTGCCAAGTTAGAAATGTTTAGAAACTTGTCTGCGATGGTTTGCGATTTGGTGAGAATTAAAATATTCCCATCACGTAGAAGTGATATTTTTTCATATTCCTTACTTATTGCATCAATAGCCTTATTAAGTAGGAATACACTTTTGTTAGAAAAAGATTGATTTTCATTTTTCGGGGAGATTGTAATGAATTTGGGGTTTTTAGATTTTGTAATTTCAGGGAGTTGGGGGAAGTCAGTTAGTGAGGAGCTTTTGATTTTCTTTGCGCTAGGTTCCAGATTAATGGAATCTGCTAACAAGTCAAATCTGTTCCTGGTTTTTTTCCTTCCTGGCCCCGGGGCCATCGTGTTTGGTGAAAGGTTTGACCGTTCACCGATAATATTAAACACGCGGTCGCGATACAATTAATTAAGTTGGAGGAAAAGAGATGGTTGTATGTGTGTTTGACTTTTGGAATGAGTAATGTCAAATTAGAACTGATTGATACTAGTGGAACGACAAGTGCACGCTTTGAAGGTTAGTCGGTGACTGCAGTACAAAGGTGTATTGGAGCTATAGGATAGTAGTCCCTCTTCATACCGATGTCTGCTCCACCTTCTGTTTGGACGCCTTCAATACAATTTCTAAAGCGCCGACTGATCGCTATATGATCGATCTGATTCAGTGTTCGATACCTATCAGTAGAGAATCAATTGACTTTGCAGCTGCAGTTTTTCCTAAACAGTGTGCCTCCACCGTCTCCAATTAATATCTCCAGCCTTATCACTGCGTGGCTAAAAGGACATCAGGTCACCACGTGCATTTAGGGTCAGTACTATAGTATCATTTTCGCTTATAGTGTTTGCCATAGTAGAGGAGTAATTTATTTAAAGTTTCGGAGGAGTGTTCCAAGAATGCCCAGTTTGTATTTCACTCAAACTGGAGGCTTTTAGGGCTTTTCTTCCCCATTGTCGAGGAGGGTCTTAATGTCTCAGAGCCCAATTGCTGTTCTGGGTCGATATCTAATGGTCGTAAACAAAGTATCCGTTCGTGTCTGTTTCTGAGCTGATGGTGTTTTACACTCTGCGGCTGGCTAAGCCACAGACTACAGACCAACCAAAACTTGTCCTTATATACTGGTGCAGTATTCGATGTGTCCAATGAAACTCTCTGTGGTTGCCACAGGGATGCGCTTAAAGTCGGACTAGCTAATAATGCTGATGGCTTGCACGGGCATATCTCGTCATTTATCAAACCAGCATTCATTGACCATTGGTGCTTTTACGAGGCCTTTTGCTAATCATTCCGTTCCCCAGGCTTGGCTGCCTCAAGTGTATCTGCTTGAGTAAGGGCCGAGTAGGTCCTGCTAGCACCTTAGTGGTTTTTAGCTTAAATCATGATCCCCATAGTTTATTCTTATCAGGGAGACGAAAATGTAGATTACCAACTTTTAAGTTTTATGTTTCGTTAGGTTGTTCGTTGTTAGGTGCTTAAAATAACAGGCGGTTCGACTGACACTTAGATGTCCATACGATTTTTAGTTAGTGCCAATCTCCCACAATTAGTTATCGAGATATTGGAGTTTTAGTGATGCAACTTTTGATATTTTCAAAAGCATTTCACAAGCACTGTTATTTGATGCGAAAAAATACCTTTAAAACTCAAGAATAACTTGAAAAGTGTTATAAGGAATCTGCTCCGCCAAAGGCAACCGTTTGTCGCTGATTTTCTGAATTCAAACGCTGTCGTACAGACACAATGGATGTGGAATGCTCTGGTCGCCCAATTGAGGCTGTTGCGGAGCATAACCATAAAAAAAAATCAACAAAATTGTTTTGAACAACCGTAAAGTGGAAGTGCGATAGATAGCTGACATCTTAAAGATATCAATAGACCATTCGCAACTAAGTAATTGGCGATTTCACACATAGATGTCTTTGGCCATATTTTTTAATTGCTTCTGTCAATGACACATTTTTTTTTTTGACATTTGTTATCTGTCAGTCTTATTTTAGCGTCAGTTTTAATATGGAATGCAAATACGAAAATTTTCATCTTATTTTGCCTTTTTATTTCCGTAAAGGGAAGAACGCAGCGCAAGCTGCTAAAAATTTCCGTGATGTGTATGGTGGAGAAGTCTTAAAAGAATGACAGTACCGGAATTAGTTTGACAAATTTCGTTCCGGAGATTTTTCACTGAAAGATGAATAACGATCAGGTCGACCAGAAGAGCTTAATGATAATCAAATTAGGGACATAATCGAGTCGGATCGTCATGTAACGTCAATGAGAGTTAGCAAAAAAGTTAAATGTGTCACACACAACTATTGAGAAACATTTAAAACGTATGAAACTCGTTAAAAAGCTTGAGTTTTGAGTTCCACATGATTTAAAAGAAATTTATTTAACGAAGATCATCAACGCTTGCGATTTGCATTTTAGACACAATGAATCCGACCCTATTTTGAAACGAACCATCACTGGCGATGAAAAATGAATTGTATACAGTAATCGTCAATCGAAAACGATCATGGTCCAGGCTTGATTAACGATAAACGGCCAGAATTGGTCCATCGAAAAGGTGTCATTGTTCACCAGGACATTGGTAGGCCACATACATATATGGTCACTCCCCAAAAATTATTGGAGCTTGGTTGGGAATTGATTTTACATCCACCATATATTCCAGATCTTGCTCCATCGTATTACCATTTATTTCGATCTTTGCAAAACTCTTTGGATGTTAAAACTTTCAATGATTATGTCGCTGTGAAATCGCATTTGGTTCAGTTTTCTGCCAATAAAGATCAGAAGTTCTACGAACGTGGACTTATGAAGTTGCCAGAAAGATGGCAAAAGGTCGATCGAACAAAATGGAAAATATATGATTGATTAAAGTTTATTCGTTGTATTTGAAAAACACGAGTTTTATTTATATGAGAAAAATCGGCAATTACTTAGTTACATCATAGTCGAAAGCTCTTTTCGAAGTGGGTACCGCCTTTGCTCACAGTCGACCAAAAACAACAACGTGTTGATGATTCAGAGCGCGGTTTGGAGCTGTTTAAGCGAAATAACAAGAATGTTTCCAATTGTTGAAACATGGATGCTATTACCTATTGGAAAACCTCAAAAAAATGTTCACCGGAAAGAGATAGGACCCCAATAAAGTGAGCGTTGAAGGTTTGGACAAATTGTTCTACAAGAAAGACATTAGAGTGGAGTTGAAATGAATGTATCATACTAGAAGGAAACTACAATATATTAATCAATAAGGTCGAATTTTGTCAAAAAAGTATATTTTATATGTTAGTCTCGGGATAATATACTCGCATACAATACCGAAAAGTATTGTGTACGCTTGGAGGCTCTATAATATCGATCTTGAGACCTCCGACTTGTGAGTTTAGTTTAGATTATTAAATCTACTATCATATAATCTATAGATTATGAAATTTATATACAACAATTTTTAAATTCAGAAATATACATAAAATACATAACATTTCCAATTTTTATACTCATATTAAAATTGTAGATTATATCTAATAATTTGTTCTTAAAAATAGCTCTGGACAAAGAAATATTTAATTAAAAATATTCAGTGCAATACATATTAAATAAATTGCATCAATATGAAATAGGCTCATGTAAAATGTCTTTTTCAGCAAGAATAGGTCTTCGTCTAAGGGACCTTGAGGGGGTGTATATGGGAATACTAGAAAGTAAATTCCCACTGGAGCATCCAAGGCATCCCAAGCAAACATTACTCCATACATTTTTCTTCTCGATTCCACAACAGTTTGGAAACCCAGTAATTGACATTTAGTTTCATAAGGTGAACTCCATACAACACATGCATACTCCAATACAGGGCACACTAAACTACAAAAAATGTAGAAGGATCCCTGATATGCAAGGAATTTCTCCTTAACAATCCGAGAAGCCTAAGGAATGTGGATATCAAAGGTAAACTTAGGGTCGGAAGTAACTCGATCCTTGAAGTCATAGACATGCCTTATTGGCACATGATTACAAGAATATGTAGGGAAAATGTCCACAAGGGTTCGATTATATTGTAGAAGAACAAAGCACACTTACTGATATTTAACTGCAAGTTGCTTTGGATATCCGTATTCGAGCCTTGACTAGAATGAGTTGTTGATCCGAGGCAGTATTGGCCAGTCTAAAGCTACGAGTACTAGAGACGTTTCTATAATCGACAGCAATATGGTTAACTTAGTTGGTTGTATCATAGGTTGCTTCAGAAATTGCATTGATATGAATCATGAGGAACGTATATCATTTGATTAATAAACTGTGACACAACTAATTCATTTAAAAATGTCGAATAATTAATTCCACATGTTTACAAGAATGGTGTTAGCTGTGTTTCATACTTGTTATTGTCAGGCCATTTAATCCAGTTGATCAGTGATCTTTTAGCAAAACATTTTCAGCCTCCACACGTTTTATTTGAGTGAAAATATTTTTCATTACAAAAAAGTAAATCAAACTAGTTATGTACATATGTATCCACATATTTGTTCTAATCTTAGATTTGTCAACCAAATGAAGAAAAGAAGTATTTAATTAAAGGGTTTCAAATTCGAAGCGATATCACAGTCATGCTAAGCTAACTATGATATGTTAATCACGATCAGGTTTATTGGTCTTGAGTTACAAAAAACCGGATTCGGTTTCAGTGATTTTTTTTTAACATATCGTGTTCTTTCAAAATCACTCTTAAACCACAGGTATAACGTGCTTTTTTCTTACTCATTATTTCCGGATACATTTTTAGCTTAGAAAATGTACCAATAATGTATCATTTTGAAGTCATCTTTTGACTTTTGTTTTATGTTCTGACGAGGACAATGGAATGAGCAAGCTAAATTTGTATCTTAGGTCACTTTGAAGCCAGTGTATAAATTTGGTATCATTCGATTTCTTTCATTTGAGAAAAAGAATCTTCAATAGTTTAAATTGAAAGATGCTGAGTGCTTCAGATGTAATTGAACTTGAAGCACTTTTGATAATTGAATCTTCGGCTCAGTGGGTGCTTTTGAATTCAGTTCAATTTAGTAGTTTCCTACTAAATGACGATGTTCTCAGCTTTATGTGGTTCCATTGGACGCTACTTCTGCTGTTTTTCTCCTCATATGAGTTTTTCACAAGTTAAAAACATCTTTGTTGATACACTCAATTCAATGAGTTTATGGGAAAATGTAATCCTATCCATCGAATCAAAATCACTTTTAAATCCACAAGAAAAGCGTATACTCCCTTACACTCGCACAGGCCGTTCTCCCAACAGAGATCAGTGTTTAAAGGGTGCTTATTATTGAGCCCTAATCTGCTCTCACAAGTTCTTTGAATTCGAAGGATCACTTGTTATCTTTGTTGCGATTTAGAAATTTGTAAGAAGTTATTGATTTTTCCGGACACGTTACTAGGTCTTCGATTATAATAATACTGAGCATATAGACTTTACTCGCTTGCTTGAAATGTTAACCACATGCGTCATATTGAATACCTAGTCGGAAATGTACCACTGAGAGTTTTATCAGATCTACGAGTAAAAAAGAGACGCTTGTCCTTGATTTCCTCTATAGTGACTTCTTTGCACATGATTTTTTGCAAATTTGAATGCAAACAAGTCAAGACTTTTTCTGAGCTAGATCTTTGCTGCCTTTAAGACAGAGGTTTTGGGTAGATCTGGACCTGCTTTGTATTTATTGTATTGCTAAGATATCTGCAAAAGTAAAAACGAACGTTGAAACGTAGATCCGAGATCAGATAAATTGTTATGCGTCATTCGTTATCTTGTGAAATCTCTCACACAATTTCAAGAATCTTCAATTGGATAATCACCATACAAGTGGGGGTTAACTAATGAATAAGCTGAACTAGGATAAGTGAAATCACCAGGTTACGAGTACCTACATGTTCAAATAATTTCGGCTTAGAATCGAACTCAAGCATCTGCTTTAAGTACTCGTATTTGCCTTAGCATTTGCGCACAGGCACAGCAAGAATGTTATTAGAGATTTCAGGAAGAATTATTTTAGTCTTTATGCAATCTAACGTATTATAGGAAGTCCAATAACTTGTAGGGTATCAACTGAAACTAGGTTTGGATTACAGGAGAATCGAATAAACTGCAAAAAGTAAAAAATCAACCCCAATTCCGACACCGAAACCAACAAGTTTGTCAACATAGCAACAAGTGATTCCAACTCGACATGAATGCAATGTTATATAAACTAGACAACGTTCAATTCAACGCTTAGCTGAGAAAGTGAAATCTAAGTCTCCGACGAGTTTCCGAAAATGAATAGAACAACGTGGTATACGAGTTCAGTACAAAAACAGATAAAAAGTTCTTTATCGCCATGTTGACAGGCAGGATCATTGGTTTTGAATGTTTGGGCATTATAATGACTAGGAAAAGGTCGACAGATCATTTCACAAACGCCATATACGACTTAGATAACAATCAGGGTAGTTCCGAATACGTCCTGGTCTAAACCGGGGATAATTCGAAGCATAAAGTTGTTCTATGATGAGGTAAAAGGCACTAGATCAGAGCTAGAGAAAATCGAATGTCTTACCGACAAGTTTGTTTTTTGTTTATCTCTTGGATCGAATCCAGCAGTTGCAAGGAGATTTTTCAACAACCCGAACAGATATAAGCATTGTATTACATTGTGATTCAAGAAATGCATAGTGATATCTCAAAGCGCCTATAGAGCATCAGCAAAAACGTTTGCATTGTCCAGAAACAACATTTCTGCTTAAAGGACAAATTGCTCTTATTTCGGTTAACAGAGGAGAAACAGTGGTTGCTAGAGTGTATTGTCGATTGATCGATGTGTTTCAATTGCCGTAACTGCAGCTATTTTACAAGTTTCACAACAAGATGGTGCCACTTTGCGTGCCACTAAAGTCTTGATGAAGAAGTTGAAAGCAATTTTTCTGAGTAAATTCATTAGAAAGTGTGGAGACATTCCCTGGCCTCCTGGCTCGTCGGGTGGCTCAGGTTAAAGGTGTACAATGCCAATCCTCGAACGACTGAGACTCTACGGGAAATATCCAGCGTGAAGTTGCAACCATTCCACCTCTCCTTTGCTCTCGCATGATTGGTAGTGTAATGGTTCGACTTCAAGAACACATAGAAATGAACACTCGTCATTTAGACGACATTGACTTTAAAGTATGTAGGTACTCCGCATTGTTAAACTCGTTTTTGTAGAAATTAACATTTATGTCCAGATCATAAATATTTTTTAAATTTAATTTTGAACTTTATTGTTCTATAAATTCCAACGTATTCAGGTGAATCTATGAGAAGTTCAAGAGTGCATCTCACACTTTCTTTCACACCAATCTTGTTTCCTTTCAAATTCAAAGTACCCATAGCACGTTTAATCCGCTGCAAATCTCATAAATGTCAACCAAGCCTATTCCCTCTAAATCGTGACCTCAGCCAATTAATTAAACACTTTCCGCCGACTTAAGCACAGACAGAATTTTATCGTCAAAACTAGGCTAATACCCAAAAGTCCCTTATTTCAGCATTGTCTTCGACAGCATCATATAATCACTCTACCTTATCATCTTGAGCGACTATACTATAATTTCTGTTCAAGAAATTTCCTCTTTACTTCCAATTTTACGCATAAACTGGTTTCACGCCAGCTCTGAGATTTATAATTAACCCGACATGCCTCTGACTAGAAACCAAGTATAGAGAGAAAAAAAAAATCTAAAACCAAAATCAAAGCCCCCCCTCGACTGGATCATATGCGAAACAGAGGCGAATACAGACAAGAATGAGCTAAAAAAAAATTAACTAGCTCTCCGAACAATCGCATACCCGTCCGTAAGCGGAGGAAAATGAAAGTAGTTTCGCGCTCTTGACTAGCATCAGCGCATAAAAATTTCATACTTTGCAGCATCTCTCGAGATTGAGGTTCACACTAAAAGCAATGGTATACCGCTTCCAACGATTCGATGAAACAATCAAACAACAACAATCCTCAAGTGTCTTAATGGCATCCTATACCCATACCTCCGATTGTATTGTATAGCTCAGATACGAGTACTCAACTACATAGCTTTTGGGTTAGTAGCACTTTAAGATACGGTTTCGATTTCATTTTCAATTTCAATACTCAAGTGTGAAGTCAATCGAAATATTGGCAAAATCAGCCTGCAGATATAAAGGAAAAAGAAACAAAAAAACTTACCGGAAGCATTTTCGCAACAATCTCCTTAGTGTTTCTCCACCAAGCTGAATCGGATTTTTCAAAAAATCCTCTTCTTTTCAAAATTTCTAAAAAAAATCGGTTCTCGTTTTGCACAGATTTATTCCAATTGTTGGTTTCCTTCGTTCTAGACCAAAATATCGCAATTTAAACACATGAACGAAATTCTCTCTCTAAATACACACGCGGAACTAATTTAAAAAAAAAGAAGCAAAAAAATACTTTAACAAAACGACTTTCATTTATTTAAAAAAAATTCGCATCACTTTTCCTTTCGATTTGAGTAAAAAAAAATAATAATAATAATTCCAATCACCAAACTGTAACACGTTCGTACCAAATGAAATTCCGTTCGTGTATATGTATGAAGTAGGGGAGCACCCTCACTGTCGTGCTGGCAAAAAGTCGTTAGATACTCTTTTTTTTTATTCTTTTTCTAGAAAAAAATCTATTGCACGTACTCGTATTTTAATATACTCGTTACGGGACTTCTATATGAGAAATTCGAAGAGATAAACAAAAAAAAAAATCTTTGCCGTTTTTCTATTTCTTTTTTATTGTTGAACTTTTCTTTGGAACAGAAATTTCCTCTTGGTCACCCGGTCGAACCAACAATTTCATTCAAGAGACACCGATGCACTGAATTTTGTGCCACCTTTAACCATCTACCACAGGTGCTAGTTGGCTTAAACTGTGGATGGCTGTAGCCTGAAGTAGTTGCTAACGAAATTGAGTGTAAAGAAATACAACAAACCCAACTACATGGTGAATGGAGATACTGGAGTAACCAAACCACCTTCACCATGCAGTCTCACTCATGTTGAACCAGAAATACAAGAATTCCACTCAACATGAAAGAATTAACAGTGATTTAACATAGAGTTAACAGAATTGTTTTTGAATACTACATAAAAGTGAATGGTTGGTTGGGGTGGGGTGGGGGTGGTGCTGGTTTAGGAAATAGTGACACTAGTTAACTGTTGAATGCGTTGTATGCGTCAATGGAAATTTTGTTAAGGCATTTCTCGGTCGCTCGGTTAGTAAGGAGCAGGCAGACTATTCCCTCCCTTGTGAGCATTGAAGCGAATTACTTTAATGACGACGACGACGACGACACAACGATGGATTTGTATGCTGATAGTAGTGCTATGGTAGAAGAAATTGATTTGAATCGATTGCTGGAAGATGAAGACGTCTTTTGGAATAGGTCTTAAGATGGATAAAAGGAATTTCAGAGACTTTTAGAGTGCGCTTCTCATTATGGATACGTAAAGCGCTTCAGTTTGAGGAGAAGACTTTTGTGCATTTTTCAAAAATTGAGTACGATGGATGAATGGGACGACTTAAAGATATTAAAGCACAATTGATCCTTGTCCGTCTCAATCTATTATTTGAGGTGAAATATTTGCACTCAAAAGCTGCGCGAAATGTCCATTTAGATATTAGGACTTAGTGTTTCAGAAAGAAGTGTCTCCACATTATTTTCTGCCACTTATTGAATAAATTTGTTTACGCAACCCGGTTGGCCAGTCATCATTCAGTCATTTAACGAGTTTTTTAAGCAAAAGGTCAGATTCTTGAGGTCTTAGTCAGTAATGGATTACAAGTCCAGATATGCACATTAAACAGCTTCTCAAATAGAACTACAAGAAGTTAACACGTTTGCTATGGTGGATGCTTGATTAACATAATGTATTCCGAGATATAGAGTCGTTAGAGTTTCACGATGGTTTATCGTTAGATAATCAAAGAAATTCTGCTATTTTATTGATTTTCTCGCTGAAATAAAATAACTGTCTTTACTTTAGTGTTGATATTATAAAAGTCCACAATACCTCAATTGGCAAGATTCTCTTTCTTACTTACTTGACGGACTTTTGATTTACGTAGAGTCGCTTCTTTAAATAAAATTCTTACATTTCTCTAGACCAAGCGTTCTGGCATCTGTCACCACTTAGATTTTACAACGGAGGTTCCGTCTTGCTTGTCGTCTCAAACTTAAATGCTAGGCTTCGAAAATCTTTCTAGCTGGGATATTTTTATGAATTCACTGTATATAGCAGAGCCAGTTAGCAGAGAGATGGCAATTATACCTTCTTTTCTATCAAAATCTTCGCACTCCAGAAATGACTCTCATCGAAGCAAGTTAAATCGGGGTATTACTGCATTAATTTTTTAACTTATGGGAGCAAAAGGGTCTGAGATACAAAAAAAAAAAACATATTTTTGTGATTTTTTTTTTTCAGAGTACCTTATTTGCTAATATTTTTATAATTTTTGTACATTTTGCATTATTCTAAGAATATTCTGATAAATTTTCATAAAAAATATTGAAAATGAAGCCAGTGGTAGTAGATAGTGAGAACCTAGTCACCTCAAAAAAAAGATTCCATGCGATAGTCAACATACCTCATGATTTCAAATTAAAAAACAAAAAAGATTTCTTTAGTTTAGTACATAAGTTTATTTTAGATTTGAACGAAGGAATTAACAAAACATTAATTTTTTGAATTTCTTGTAAAGGTGCAATCAAAAACTCTGATTTTGCCAAAAATTGCTCAGAGTATTTAGTATGTAAAAAATGCGTGCAAAGTTTAGGTGAAATCGGTCCAAAGGTTTTCGAGAATTTTTGACTACCGGCTTAGAAAAAAGTTTTGAGAAAAACGCGATTAAAGTTTGATACATGAATAAAATAGAGAAATTTTTTTTTTTAACTTATATAGAATTGTCGATTCCAGATCCATAAAGCAACTTAGGTATATTTTTAAAAATATAACAACAAAGGAGTCTATAGCATGAATATAAAGTCAGCACACACTACAGTAATTACCCCGGGGTAAAACTGGTTTTATGGAAGAAGTGTAAAGTAAGAAATAGGGTAAATATTCAAGCAGTATTGAACCGGTTGAACATCGGGGGAAAACCAATACACACATCAGTTGTCAATTAATGTCATGCGCATTTAATTCGTAATTTGGCAGCCGAAAGGTGAAGAACGAACAAAGGAAAAATGTTACGATTTGTTTTAATTCACAAACAAACCAGAACAAAAAAAAATTGAGAACTGTCAAATTATCAGAAATACTACTACAATCAAAAGCGGTTCATGTATACACAATTTTGCCCCCCATTATTCACCCAGTGTGCGGTTGGAGTAAAAGATACCCCGGGGAAAATTGATCCAGTTTGCGCTGGACCATAGAAATTAAAAAGAGAGAAACAGAAAAGAGCAGCTGCTACAAACTAGTTGCCACGCCGACCGTAACGACGGTCAAAGGAGACTGAGCTCCCGGAGATTCAATTGTCTATAACTCGAAAAGTTTTGCTCCTAATGACTTAACTTTTTTGACAATATAAGTTGTAGTATCCGAAAAAAAAAATTGGTTTTCCGACACTAAGAGGGGAACTCTTATATGCATACATTTTGTTTGAATGTGTGAGACTCATACATATTAGGCTGGGCATTGCCAAAGCAATGATTTGGGCAGAACCGAAAGATCATGTAAGTGATTGGTATTTTTGTTTGACGAATATAAAAAGTTATCACAACTAAGTCTAAACACACTGTCAAGTACTCAGATCTGTCATCAGCCACCAGACCACATAGTGTCGAATTTCCTATGCCAAATCCACTAGGAAGTCAGGAATCTGTTGCTAGTCAAGACAATAATAACAGAGAGCGACCCAACTTATGAACCAATGACTTGAAAGTAACCACACTTATTGACATAAAGTGACATAAATGATTTAAATTTATCTCTCCTAGGACTATAAGATTGTAGGCGTTACATCATTTTAACTATGTATTTAGGATGATCCACTGAGCGTCAAATCAAAATACCAGAACCTCTTATGGTTTTTCTCCTTTTTTGTTACATGGATGTCTCGTAGGAGGTAAATGCAGTAGGTGATCAAATTATTACGGCCACCATAAAAAATTACTTATTTTTAGGTTTAAGCGTAAATACCATACGAAGATTGTTTCCGACCGAACAATGATACAAGACATTTTTTCTCATTTTTTTTTTATTTTTCTACATAGTCTCCTTGTAACTCTACACACTTCTCCCACAAAACTTTGCGTTTTTCTCTGCAAAATAATTGTTCACAAAGGTGGTTGCCTTCTTATTTGACGAAAATCTCTGTCCTCCGAGCGCAGTTTTTAGATGAGGGAACAAAAAGAAGTCACTTGGGGCTGGTTCTGGTGAATAAGGTGGATGGTCAAGTAGTTCAAACCGTAACTCATAGATTTTCGCCATGGCAACCGCTAAGCTGTGAGAACACGTTTTTGGTCTAACGTAAGCAAACGCGTCACCCAACGCGCGGACAACTTTCTCATGCCTAAATTTTGATTTAATATGTACCAAACACGTTTTTAGATATTCTCATAACTTCTACTATCTCTCTCACTTTAATTCGGCTGTCGTCTAACACCATTTGGTGAACTTTAGCAATGTTATCGTCAGTGGTTGCAGTGTTTGGACGTCCCGAACGTTCATTATCACCCAAGCTCTTACGGCCACGTTTAAATTCAGCTGCCCAAAATTTCACTGTGGTAAATGATGGTGCATACAAAGAGTCCAACTCATTTTTGATTTGCGTAGGCGTATTGCCTTTCAAAAACAAAAATTTAATAACAGCCCGATACTCAATTTTTTCCATTTTCACAAAAAAACACTCACATCGACTCACTCAAGCGACTGTCAACTAAAAACTGCGCGTCCAAAATGACTGAAACTTCGGCAAGTAACTGTCAAAAGATGCACAACTAGCATTCACTAGCTTTTATTGACGAGTGCCGCTATCTCTACGTTGCGGTCCGTAACTTTTCAGACAACCCTCGTATTAGCATTAAATAGCCGTATTGATTGGTTATTAATATTTTTTAATGAATTTATGATTAATAAGGTTGAAAATAATACAATTGAAAGTGGCAATACTGAACAAGTTGTATTTTTGAAGAATCCATCTTTTTAAATGGATACTTCATTTTTCACAGAATGCGTGTTTTCTCTCTTATGCTTTTTAACGGTTTATTCCGAGAAGTTTCCATTGTAACGGCTTGCCGATTTGTAGGTTCGATTAAAACGTCATCTGTAATATATTTGTTCTTATAATTAGTGAGCGTTTAGGCTAACGTTTCAAATATTTTATCGCGTTTTTTTAATTAAGACCCGAGTCAACAATGTGTAGAGTTAAAGATCTTTCGCCAGCACAAATTTCTGAAATTAAGACTCTTTTGTTGAACACTGGCTATTCTCAGAGAAAAATTGCAACTATTGTAGGAGTAGTGAAGTCAACTGTGGACAAAGTAAAAAAAAGCAAACGAAAATGAAACTTTAACACCTAAAAGAGCCGGAAGAACTATATGGAAGCAAATCACAACACCACGAGATGAACGGAGAATTATGGAAATTTGTGTCCAATATAGAAAAAAAAACACGCAGGATCATGACACACTTAATAAATCAGTCAGGCATCAAAATTTCAGATATGACAGTTCGACGTCGAATAAAAGATAAAAATTTGCTGTTGTCCAGCAAAGAAGCCACTTTTAACAGAGGTGATGAGGCATAAACGCCTTAAATGGGCTAAAGAACATTAAGATTGGACATCCGAAGACTGGCTTAAAGTAAGAATATGTTTAGTAGACTTTTCAACATAGTTGTTATGGCTCAAATCAATGTTTTCTTATCATTTCTCTTTCTATATCTTTTTTGGAGGTTTGTTTTTCCGACGAATCAACCGTACAGATTTTGTCGGATAAGGGTGAGTACATAAGGAGAAGACCCAATTAAAAGTATTTGAAAGAATGCATAGTGGAACGAGTAAAACACCCTTTGAGCATAATCGTCTGGTCAATATTTAGAGACAAGGAACTGGTCGTCTACACATTGTTGAAGAAATGATGCACCAAGACTAATATATCAAGATTCTATTAACGAAAATTTTGCCGCAAGTACAGGACTGGTTTCCCAAAAGCGATTACACGTGCAAGCACGATTCTGCACCTTGTCACAAGGCAAAAAATATGACTGCATTTTTACAGGAAAAGGGTGTGGGAATGTCCGGAAAACTCTCCAGATCTTAACCCGATAGAAAATTTTTTCGAGTTGATGAAGAGAGAAATTGGAAAGGAGAAAATAACCAATAAGAGAGAATTGATAGAGCGCCTTATAGAAGTATGGCATAGAATCGAGAATATCAAAAATAATTGCCTAAAATGCATTCAAAGTATGCCCAGTCAAGTTAAGGCAGTTATAGCTTCTAAACCGAAACCGTCTTGCCTTTACCAACTAAAATCCCACCCGTCGCCGCTACACGCAAACTGCTCAATCAATTTGGAACTTCATAGACCCCCTCCGAATGGAAAAACAGACTCGAAAAGCTGAAACAGGGAAACCATACGGCATTCTTCGTTGAAGGGGCCCCTCAACACGCTGATGTTCCTTGGGTGCGGAATTTCTTTCACCGAAGTTACGCTATCATTTGATGATTTCCCCCGCTGACTCCAACAGTTCCTGCAGCTTCAAAGTCAACATCCCAACCAAATATTCGTGGTTGTTCCCTACTCCTCCTGGTAAGACAAAGAAACCTGGGAAGATAAGAATTACAAAATGCTCTGAAGAACGAGAAAACGCACATCTCGAGAGTAATGAAAGTGTTAAAAATAATCGTAGTGTTAACAATAAACTTAAAAAAAGACCTCTCTCCAATTCCCTTCCAAATAAAAAATATGCTTCCAAAAAACGAAGCTCTAATCTCGACCCCAACTGGAGCTTCAAAACAAACTTATTCCCCAATTTTAGTCCTCCCTCCTCACTTATCCGACACAAAGCCCTTACACACCAATCTTCTAATCCCCCAATTCCCCCCGTTCCACCGAAGTCCCCGCGCCAACGCGTCTCTTTCAACTCAACCCCAACCACCCATATTATTCCTTCTCAACCTTCTACGCCACCAAACCCAGCTAGCAACCCAATTCCCAACTTCGACCTTAAAACTGGAGCTAAGTACCCTAACTTCATTAACTCCCATACCTTAAACCCCACATCTCATCCCTCGTCCAACTCCATATCCAATCATTTATCTCTATCTCCCTCCTCCAATGCTCCTATTCTTGATCCCCTTTTTCCCCCCCACTGTTAAACTAACACAGCAAACTAATGGCACTACAGAAAGTCGATATGCTCTCTCTAGGCTCAGAGAACGAAAGATAAATGAAAACATTCCTCTCCTTCTTGCCTATTTACATGACAAATCGGACTCGGTCTGCTACGAAGGGAAAACCAAAACCAGCGTCATGGTTTCCATCCAGCAGGAAGGCCTACCTACCGACCCTATCAGTCTCAGGAACCTTTATGTCAGGTACCACGAGCCGACCACGACAAATTTTTTCGTCCATAACGTGCCTCCCTTGCCAGCGCTTAAACCATCCTGCCTCACACCTCCACCCCACAACATCCCTCTTACATTTTACTACCAGAATGTAAGAGGTCTTCGCTCTAAAACCAATGCTGTCCTACGTCAATCGCATGCTCTTCCCTTTGATATTTACGCCTTGACCGAAACCAATTTGATTCCCGACATAAAGAACCAGGAATTGTTCCCTCCTACTTTTAATGTTTTCCGCGACGACGATCCTACCCGCACAAATAAAGATTCCCCCTGTCGAGGCGTCCTACTGGCGATGGACAACAGCCTTAACTCTACTCCCATCACAATTTCTTCATCCTCTAAGGCCGACTTTGTCGCAATAAAAATATCACTGCCTCTCAAGTCCCTTTACGTTATATGTTGCTACATCCTACCAGCTCAACCTATCGAATCTTACCAATTTGTTATTGATGCGATTGATCATTTAATTGACCTGTCAGACCCTATAGATGATATCCTTATTTTCGGCGACTTTCATCTTCCTCAGCTACAGTGGACTCCATCAGATGATCAATCGTTTTTCATCGCTTCAAATGCCATCTCATCTAAGGAATGTCTCTTCTTAGATCGCTTAACAGACTCAAGTCTATGCCAAGTCAGTGGTACTCGTATATCCAATTATATGGGCAGGCAATTAGACCTTATTTTCACAACAGATCCAATTAACTCCTCAGTCTCACTTTGTCCCCTATCTCTCTCAACAATCGATAACTACCATCCCCCCCTTCTACTTTCATTTTTTCATAACTCTTCATTCCAGTCCACTCCCACCACAACTCTCTCATCCCACGACTTTCATAAAGCAAACTTTCACAAAATCAGTGAATATCTCAGCAGATCCCTCTTTAACTTTCACAACTTAAGTATAAATGATGCCTTATCCATTTTTTATAAAGAAATATTTAATTCTTTTTCCCTTTACGTTCCGTTTTCCCGTCTTAAAACATCATCTACTAGTCCTCCCTGGTATAATCGCAAGCTTCGTTGCGTTATGGGCTGTTTTCCTGCGTACCAGATCCATTACCGACTATTCCAACTCTCTTGGTGCTCCTTCCCTCTCTTTCAACAACAGGTCATCAACCGATCCACTCACCATTGCCAACCTATTTGCCACATTTTTTAAACAATCCTTCACCAACGACTCCTTTGTACCAGATCCATCCTATTTTAGTTACCTACTGAACTTCTCCAATAGCCCACTTCTTTCTCATATTTTGGACCCGTCTTTTATCGAATATAAATTACACCAACTCAATGACGAATTCACACCCGGCCCAGATGGCCTCCCCGCCATATTTCTTAAAAAATGTTCTTCCTCTCTTTCCCTTGCCCTTTCTAATCTTTTCCGTCTATCCCTTTCACAAGGAGAATTTCCTCAGGTTTGGAAAACCTCCTTCATAACCCCGATCCACAAGAAAAGATCAAAGAATGAAATAACCAACTATCGTCCCATCGCTAAACTCTCCCATATACCCAAACTCTTCGAAAGTATTTTGTGTGAAGCTCTAAGCTTCCAATGCAAATCACTTATTTCCCCTAGACAACATGGCTTCTTAAAGGGTAGGTCAACCACCACAAATCTCGTTGAATTCGTATCCTTTGCCCTCTCTGCCCTAGAGAATGGCAATGAAGTCGATGTAGTTGCAACCGATTTTAGCAAAGCCTTCGATAAAATCTCTCATCGGTTAATTATCTTTAAATTGTCTGCCCTCGGCTTTGAACCCATATTGTTAAAATGGATATCCTCTTACCTCGAAAACCGTTTTTACAGTGTTCATTTTAGGTCAGCCCAGTCCGCTCCATTTTTGGCCACCTCTGGAGTTCCACAAGGCAGCCATCTCGGTCCCCTTCTTTTTATATTAACCATAAATGATCTCGATATGATCATCAAACACTCGTCTGTCTCCCTTTACGCCGACGATACCAAATTTTTCAAAACCATTTCCTCTCCCCATGACTCTTTCCTCCTTCAACAAGATCTTGATAGTTTCTCGATCTGGTGCCTCAAAAATTCTTTGGAACTTAACATCGCCAAATGCCAATCCATCACCTTCTCACATAAGCGGAACCAATCTCCTCCCCGACTCTATCTACTCCATAACCAACCTATCTCCTCCGTACAGTCTCTTCGCGACCTCGGCATTTTGTGTGACAGCGAGCTCAACTTCCGTTTACATATGGATGAGATAATCCTCAAAGCCAACTCTGCACTAGGTTTTGTAAAACGGTGGTCCAAAGAATTCACCAACCCATACGTGACCAGGTCCCTCTATATTACCTTTGTTCGCCCCCTCCTAGAGTACGCCAGTCAAGTATGGTCCCCATATCATCGTGTTCATATCTCGAGAATTGAAAGCATTCAGCGCCGTTTTCTTCGATTTGCTCTTCGAGGTATGCCCTGGGACGATCCTTTTAATCTGCCCCCCTATCAAAATCGTCTCAACCTTATCAACTTAAACACCCTCGAAGATCGCAGAGATGCAGCAGACTTTCTCTTCATTCATCAACTCCTTTCAGGTCACGTTGAATGCGCGTCCCTTCACAACTCCATTTTCCTCAACACTAACCCTCGTAATCTACGTACCCCTCGACTCTTCTATCTACCAACCCACCACACCTCCTATGGCGCGAACAAACCAATCTCCCGTATGCTACGTCAAATCAACTCAAACCCTACCGTCTTTGACTTTCACCGCACCACTTCCTACCTCAAATCTGTTCTCCTTCACCACTCCAACCAACCTTAGTTTTAAGTTTTAGTTTAAGTTTATTTTTTAAGTTATAGCTTGTATTAAGCCGAATAAATGGGGGCATTCGCCCCCACCAAAATCAAATCAATAAAGTGGGTGTAAAAAAATATTAATTTTAATTTTTTTCTGTACTTTGTTTTTACTGAAATTATGTTTTTTCTTTACTCAATATAATTAATGTACTATTTAAAAAAAAAAAAATAAAGAAGAAAAAATTGCAAACATAAAATTTATGAGCGTACATATATTTTAAAAAACCATATTTTTTCTAGTGGCCGTAATAATTTGGTCACCCACTGTAAGTAAAAAATAAATCGCATTTATTATTATAAGTACCTACTTATATTTATTTATTAATAAATGAATTTTATTTAAATAATAAAATAGTTATACTTTACTGGCTATTGTACTCAGCGAAACAATCCCTTTCATTAGTGTAGCAATTGCCAAAATTTACACACACAAAATTTATAAATTTGCTTACTGCACTTGTTTTTGATGTGGGAACGTCTCATTGCCTGGTGGTAAAACCATGGATCAAACTCTGAGCTACAACTTGTCCGAATTGTAAGCTGATCAACAGACTTCCTTCCATTTCTTTTTCGTGTAGACAGTATAAGCGTTACTGACGGATATATCAAACAAATCGAAGAACAGTCGAAGATAATATTTAATTTTCGATCTCCGATCTAGTCCGTAGCCCACCTTACGTTGATCCATAAAGTCAACTCTACCCATATTTCTTTGTATTGTAATACAATAAGGTCATTTCATGAAGGATCGACCGACGTTCTGAACGACATCCCTCCGATTTGGCTGAAAAGTGGTAGAAATACTCATTGGGGTAGTACGAATTATAAGGCTAAAAAAAAATTTGCAGAATTCGATATAGTTTGCGTGTAACGGAAATTCAAAAATTGGCAAAAAATCAAAAATTATGCTTCCTTTTATATATAAAAAAATCATAACTTTGGCTTTGCTCATCAGAATTTGATAAAATATACCTTGTTGAATTCGGGAAAAGGTGGACTTTCAAAGATTTGGAATAATTTTTATTTTCAAGGACGAAGGATATTCCAGAATATCCTTTTTACATATATCCTTGAATAACTCAAAAAATGTTTTTTTTTATATTATAGAGGGATTCGTCCTCTATTTCCATTTCAAATTTCAAGTTGGGATCTCTATGGGTTCGGCCAAAATAATGTTTTATATTTTAATTTAAAAAAAAAGTCACACTAGGGCCTTTGTATCCCAAGGTCTTAAAAACGAAAAAATATCATTACTTATTATCTTTTAAGAGTATATAAATATTCTTCCGATGAAAAGGAAAAATATTTTCCTTTAATTACTCCTTGTGAAACAGATGAAATATGATGAAGTTTTCTGGTTTCCGGCACAATTCTTAAATTAGAAAATCCCGATTAAAAAAATTCTTTTTGTTTTTGTAGCAGATCCATCGGAAAAATAAATAATTTTCTTAAATTGTTGGCATTTCTTGTGCAGGAACTCTAAGAGACGGCGCTGAAATAAGTGTACTGCGGTAGTGTCATGCTTTAAGCAATCACTGATTACAACAAAACTTTCATTTTTAATATCATCCATCTGGTTCCGGTAATATATTGTGAAAGGGTGAATCGTTGCCTGTTCGTTAGTCCAGTGGTATCCCTGCACTGAATCTTGCACGACAAAACCATAATTTTCAGAAAAGTCCAATAAAACCAGTATATCCGTTTTCGTTAAGAGAGTTTTGACTTCCTTTATGTACCTGTTTTCTTGATCAGTTATAAGAACATAACGAATGAAAACATCAAGCCGTTTCAAAATGAATGATGAATGAAATCCTCAGAGTTTTCAATTGTCACTTCCAATTTTGATCGGTCTGTGTGGATCCACTGATAGTATGTTACGTCGTCTATGAAGTGATTACTAAAAGCAGTGTCAAAGATTCTCCTTAATTTAGAATAGTTTTGGCAGTTAAGGCACTTGCCCAAGGAGGCTTACAAATTACCAAAGCTAAGCAGGCCCTGCTCTCATTGAGATGTTTAACTTGGTTTTCTATCAGCCTTGATATATTGCTACCCTCAAACATGAGTTTGATATTTTGATCGGTTGTGCAAACACACACGGAATGAGTTCCTGATACCTCAGCCAAAATGCAGTTCTTTGGTTTTAACGACACGAATTTGGAAAATCCAATCTTAACGTTATTATGAACTTCTTTAAACTTATAATATATCTCCCTAAGGTTAGCCAGAACCAGGCGTTTTTGAATATGTTTTTTTCTGATTTTCAATCTAACAAAAAAGCAAAACGTCTTATTTTTGAACCTGAGAAAATAAATTTTTGTTACCTTTATAAATAGTCTTTTTTTCCTGACATTAAACGGCTGATATCGTCTTCACAGTAAAAGCTTTCTAGCAATTACTTGATTGTATTGACTGTCCAAATGATCACCCTTCCAGGGAAGATCAACTATCAACCGATTGACGATTTATAGAATTTGTCAACTGAATTCGAATTTGGTATTGTGAAAATGAATTGATACGAGTATACAGTCAATTTGATAAGATCGTATACGGCAAAACTCGTTTATGAAAACCGGTTTGGAAGTGGCATTAGCATTAGCAGATAAAAAAATACTTCTGCTAAGATGCTTTGAATAAAAAAAGTTTAAAGAGTGTTCAATTTTTAAAATGAGTGTCGCGTTTGCATCACGTTATGAAGCAGTATTCTTGTGCACGCATCCAAAAGGATCGAAAATGTCATACGGAGCAGCTGCTAAATACATGAAAAAGTCAAAAGCATTTGTTAGCAAGTGGGTGCACCGTTATTCCCAATTTAAAAATGTGGATGAATTGCCGGATCGTGGGTCTACGCCAAAAACAACAAAAAAGCAGGACAAAATGATTCTACGCGTGTAGAATCGTGGAGGACAAGGGATTTTACGTAAAATTGGTCTAAATGTGTGTTGTGATGCGATACGAAGACGTTTAATAGCCAATAATGTAAAATTTCGAAGCAGAATAAAGAAACCACTACTGTCAAAAAAACACGTAGAAAAACGACTCAGTTGGGCCAAGCAGAATTTGGACAGAGATTGGAACAACGTTATTTTTTCGGATGAAGCTTCTTTTTGGGCATGGTCTTCTACCACTCATACCTCGATCCTACCACTCAATCCAATAAATTAATCCAGCGGACCGTCAAACACCCGGCAAAGGTGCACGTTTGGGGCTGCTTCTCAAAACAAGGATTTGGCAATTTGTTCATGTTTACAAATAACTTAAACGCACCCAACATGGTCAAAATTTATAAGAAGGCTTTATTACCATCTGCCCAAAGGTGGTTTAAAAGAAGGAATGAGAATTGGTTACTGCAAGAAGATAATGACCCGAAACATCGCAGTCGTTTGTGCAGTGCGTGGAAACACGTGGCCATCACAGTCGCCGTATGCAAATCCCATTGAAAATGTTTCGACATTCATGAAGCTAAAGCCCCAAGGAAAGAAGATCTCGACGGCCAAACAATTATCACGAAAAATACGAGTTTTATGGAGATCTTTGCCTTAAGATTATGCTATAAGATTAGTAGAAAGCATGCCTCGAAGACTCCAAGCAATTATTGGTAATGGAGGAGAGTGGACAACATATTAATTGAAAAGCATTCAAGTAAATAAACAAAATAAACCACTACAATTGATTTTTTTTTATTATTATAAGTTCTTCTTTAATTTTTGTCGTGTACGATGTTATCAAACAGACTGTAGTATTATACTATTGTGAATGGAGAACAAAATCATAATACAATTCAAAACAAAAAAAAAATGAGGAGTTAAATGATTCTGCTTTTGTTGAAACCAACTTTATCGCTTGTCCTAAAAGAAGTTTTTAATGTCATAGAAAACCATGTGTGCCCAAAATGGTTAAAGTTCCAAAACACAGAGAAGGAAGAACGGAGAGCAAAAATATATTTTTTTTGAGAAAAGTGGCATTCCAAATGTAGTAGGATGCTTGGATGGTACACACATTAAGATCATAGGCCCAGGAAAAAATATACGACACTTATATTACAACCGTAAAGGATTCCATAGCCTTTAATCGTAAATATTTTTGAAATACATATTTTAAGTGAAGGAAACTTTAATTGCATTTTCAAAGGTGTGTGATCATTTAATGTGTATTAAATACATTGATGTTAAAAATGCTGGAGTCTCAAATGACTCAAACATATGGAATATGGTATGTCCGCGCTAAAAGCTAAAATGGTAGCCGATTACAGAAATGGACGCAACGACTTTCGGCTTCTTGGTATATACTCAGCTTATTATATATCTATATTCTACATACATACGACTATATGGTTTCTTTTTAGGAGGCGGTGGTCATCCCTTAACGCCGTATCTTCTGACTCCATATAGAAATGCTGAAGAAGGTTCATTGCAAGCAAGATTCAATAAAAAGCATTCTCAGGGAAGAAATATAATAGTAAGAACTATCTTGGTCGTGAAGGTAGATTCAGATGCATATTACAGGCAATTACAATCCTGAAAAGCCAAAACAAATCACTAATGTTTGTGCAGCACTGCATAACATATGCATTAAATATCGTGTTGAAGCTCCAGAAGAAGAAAATACTGAATATGCACCGGATAGTTTTCCCAATAGTGATAAAGTATTGAATCTTTCAACGAAGGCAGCCGAATAATTCTCTTCTAGGTGGATTAACGAATGTGTTCAGTTCAAACAATTATATTACAGCTTCTTGCAAATCGCCAAATTGGTGAAGTTGATTTAGGCCACCACCAATGGCTGATATTTCGATTTTGTTTTCAGTTTTCTTCTTTTTGATTTTGCATTTTAGGTCGATCCATACTCTCTGCCACTTTTCTGAAATTCGTTCTGGAGGTCTGAAGCTATTTAATTCTATAGCAATGTTTGTCCACTTTGTGTTTACTCCTGCTTTGGAACAAAATCCCTTGGCGAGTTCGTCGTTTTCTTCCATCAACTGGACTAATCTACACAGCTATTTTTTGTTGCTTATTACTTTTTTAAACCTTTGGAAATAACGAAGTTTTATTTTCAACTATTAAAACTAAAAACTACTCATATTTGTATGTAGATAACACCTTCATCAACACCTGCGGTTGAAAGAAAAAATGGCAACAGAATTGATCACAATTGACGTTCATAACACCGTTTCAGGGATTTCAAATTCATAATTGTTGCACATTCACAATGGGTCTCGCAATACTGTTTTAACAAAATAATTGAAAAGTACCAACTATCAATTGATAGTTGATCTTCGCAATAAGGCTGGATAAAAGAGTAAGTAATTTTCGTATTGAGTAAATCAGTTGATAGGATTTCTGGCTATTGTGAATAGATTGACTGTTGTGCATGAGACAGGATATTTGACAGTTTGTCAACAGCAGAAAATTCTATTTGTTTACTTTCGTGTTTTGTGCAATAGAAAATTTCATTTGTTACTGTGTCTTGTGGACTTACGAGTATTTATTTAAATAAAATGTAAAAATCAGTTCAGCGGAATTGTTTATTTCTGTTTTATTTTCCATTTAATTTTTTTTATATTGCATTTGTTATTGGCCTACAGTGAGGAGCACAAAAGAGTACATGTTTGTGCTTAGTGTACTTATTACTGTATAAGAATAGAAATAATAAAGTAGATTGAAAAGTTTTTTTCGCCCTTTCTTTCATGTTCAATTCTAAACAAAACGGTATATAACACAAAGCGAAAAACAAAAAGTTCTAAGAAAAAAAACAAATACAAATAAAACAAAAACAACTCCAATGTACTCAATTTTGCACCTGTGCAATGTTCGAATGTTTTCAGCAAAAATATCAAAATTTACAGTAAGAATTGCATTTTTTTGGTTTGTTTATGACTTATTTTAAATATTTTAGTTTGAGATGTGTTTTATTGCGTGTGGTAAGAATATTTTCAAGAATATTTTAATTAATTAAATAAATATAATTTCATAGCCCTTTAAAATAATGAAGTAATAAACTATCAGGAGATATTGAAGATCGTATTGTAGCCTTGTCAATGAGTGGCTTCTCGACGCGACCGATAGCAAAGCAGCTTAAAATATGCCAATCAGTGTCATAAGGGTCCAGAAAAGGTGAGGAACTGTACCTAAACCAAAAGTCAGAAGCCGAAAAAAGATGTTAACGGAAGCGGACACACGTCTTATGATAACGGAGATGAAAAGGAACAAGTTTTCAACACCAAAAGATGCTTCTATAGCAATAAAAAAACCCGTTAGTCGATGGACTGCAAGCAGAGCCCTCTACGGCATTGGCTACATCTCAGCGGTAAAAAAGCAAAAACCTGCATTGTCGGCAAAAAATGTTAAAGCACGGTTGAAGTTCGCCAGAGAACACAGAAATTGGACAGCAGACGACTGGAAACGTGCAGTGTGGTCAGACGAATCAAAATTTAATCGATTTCAGTCTGATGGAAAACAATACTGCTGGCGCCGCCCTGGGGAGACCATTCAAAGGCACTATGTCAAAGAAACGGTTAAGCATGGTGGAGGGAGTGTCATGGTATGGGGTTGCTTCACATGGTGGCACATTGGACCACTGCACAAAATCGATGGAATAATGAAGAAAGAAGATTATTTGAACATTTTGCAGACTCATCTTTCCGATTTTGTCAATAGAAGCGCCTATCCTGAGAAGGAAGTCATATTTCAACACGATGGCGACCCAAAGCACACGTCCAAGATCGTGAAGGAATGGCTTACGGAACAAAATTTTCAATTGATGCAGTGGCCTGCACAAAGTCCCGACCTCAATCCAATTGAGAATTTGTGGTCAATCATGAAAAGACGGTTAGGACAATACCAATCAGCCCCAACGAACCTGGATGAGCTTTGGCAGCGAGTACAACGGGAATGGCAGAATATTCCAAATGAAATCATAGAGCATTTGGTAGAAAGCATGCCTAAACGTGTATAAAATGTTTTACGTAATAAAGGGCTATGGACGAAATACTAAAAATAAACTCCATCCTTAAAGTATTTGAAAGGTGCAAAATTGAGCACATTGGAGTTGGTTTTGTTTTATTTGTTTCTTTCCTCGAATTTGTTGTTTTCCGTTTTGATTTTTAAACCTTTTTGCTGAGAATTGAACATGAAATAAAGGCCAAGAATTTTTTTTTATTTATTTTGTTATTTCTATTCTTATGCAGTAATAAGTGCACGAAGTACAAACATGGACTCATTTGTGCTCCCCACTGTATATCTTAATTGAGATTAGTATCAAGAAAATATATATTCCTTATACAAGGTGCCGTAAAAGTTGTCACCCGATGTTCTTTCCTAAAATTTTTTTTATGAATAAAAAACATTGATTCTGCTTTTCGATTATATTTATCTGATGGCGGTGGCCGCCGCGCAGGCGGAATTGATGATCATTCAGGCCCGATTTGTGGCGTTTTCCATTACTCTTGCCAGAACTTCTGGCGACAGGTCCTCGCATTCTTGACAGATATTCTCTTTGAGGGCCACAAGAGTCTGGGACTTGTTGAAATGGACTCGTGACTTCAAAAAACCTCACTAAAAGAAGTCTGGAATGGTTAAATCAGGCGGTCTTGCTGGCCAGTGCAAATCAACAAAACGAGAGATTAGGCGACCCGGAAATGCAGCCCTCACAATTTCGGTTGTGACTCTTGTGGTATGCACTGTTGATTCATCCTGTTGGAACCACATGTTCTCTAGTCCCAATTCATCTATAATACTTGGGGAAGGAGAAAGTTGGTGAGAATGGCTCTGTAGCGCTCGCCGTCCACAGTAGTCGTTTGGCCAACGGCGTTTTCAAACAAATAAAGCCCGATGACGCCTCCAGCGTAAACAGCAGACTATACAGTAACTCTGAGCAGGTGTAATGGCTCTTCGTAGGCTATACGCAGATTTTCGGTGCCCAAGAAGCTTTAATTTTGCTTGTTCACATATCCACACAGATGGAAATGGGCCTCGCCGCTCGTGATGATTTTCGATGAAAAGTTATCCCCTCGTGGTCGAGATTCAGGATGCCTTGAGCATAGGTTATACGCGCTTGGCGGTTAACAGCTAATAGTTGATGCACTGTCTGCACTTCGTAAGGGACCATCTTACAGTCTTTCACCAAAATGACAAGTCATCTGGTCGGCAGCCACAGCTGCGAGAATCTCAGCAGAAGGGCTACTCCGGGACAGGCCAGATCTGGCAGCATCGCATGTTGTCCCATAATCTTCTAGGCGAGCGGCTAAACGTAGTGGTGTTTGACCAGTTGGTGTTGGACGTCATCACCACCGATGAATTATTCCACAAAAAATTCGTAACAATTTTTGCGCGTTCATGTCTTGCTGACGTGTATTTTGTATCTGTTTACTCCACAAATGTCAAAGTAAAATTGACATTTGCAAAAATTATAGCATCTTCCGATAGGATTATGACTTTTACGCCACCTAGTATTTCATACCCTTCACCATTTTTTCCATTCGCGTTGTGGAGGACCTAAGCGTTTCAGCTCTAATGAAAAAAATTCCAAAATGCTTTTCCAGCAAATTCCTTCTGCAATATTATGGTATTCTGTCATCAACTGAACCAACCAACTGTTTTTTATTTCTTAATATTTTTGCCCTAAACCATAAACGTTTTTTGTCATAAATACGTTAAAATATAACAAAAACTTACATTTTCCTTTGCAACATCTTACTTTGTCGTCCACAACAATGCAATTCACTAAACAATTGACATTTATCAAAAAGATTGATTTCAATTGACAATCGCAATACCACTTCGGCTCCATTCAAAATGGAAATTTGTTACAAATTAACGATAGACGATATTCAATCATTCATTGATAATTGACAATCGGAATACTCAAATTGTTTGATAACTATCGTTTATCGTTTATTTTATGACACTTGCAATAGGGGTGTATGTATGCAACACAATATCCGATAAAAGGCCGCTTCGTGACTGATAGCGCAAGTTGGTCTTTTTGACGAAATTTTGACAGCTCAGTTTCATCATTGTAGATTTTCACAATTTCTATGCGTTGTGCGTCCATGGCTTAACTAATTAAAGTTTAGGTTCACACATGACAACTGTCAAACAACAACGCTGTACGACCAACACGAAAAAAAATTTCGAAATTCACAATAGGCGGTCTTAATGGGGCACCGTATACATATATAGAACGCATCAACTTCGGTGGCTTCAAAACAAAAAAAAATTATTTTCTGGTGGCGACTTCTGTACTCTTTTGCTTAGCTGTTCAAGGGTTTACTACGTAAATCGCAGCCATCACCTTGGATGCGAAAGTTCTCTGCGTTGACTTGTTATCAAATTTGATTCTTAGTGGGTTTTAATTCTTGTCATTGTCAAGGTTTGGTTGTAACACACATTTCACTCAAGCATTGGAAGCAAGGGTTTGACGAGGTCAAGGGAAAATGCCAAAAACTTTCTTCTGAATAGCAAAAAGAATCACTGTGTCCAACAAAGTGGTTGACTCCTGGTGGAATTTACGTATGAATGCAGCATTTAACTTCTAAAAGGTCTTTGCTGCAGTTCATCACCAGCCTTATTCTTCTTTTTTATTTATCCTTAGGTGGTGATCCTTCAAAGTATGCGTCGCCAAAAGTTTTTTAATTGCCAAACCTCTTGAGTTGAAGTGTATATAACTGAGCCTCATTCATACTATTCCTTTTTTCCAGCTCAAGTTACCTAATGTGACTCAGACAGAGCTGCAGGAATCATCGCAATCGAAACTTCGACCGACTCTGAAGTCTGAATAATGAATGTCGACCTCCTGAATCATTGCTCTAACCGTAGTCAACTATGTAGGTGATTGATTGATTCCTTAGACATTAAGTCAAAACCGACTTAGTTTTTTAGCTTAGAAGAAATCATCAATGTGAATAACTGCGCCTTTAAGCATATTCAGGTCAGGGTACAAAAGGGGAAATTGGTAGCAGAGACGATCAGCGGAAATTTATCATATACTCATTCAAGATGACAGTCGTTCGGATTTCAATTCAAAATGGAGAATAAATCACAGAGGTCTATGCAAATGAACTCTCCGGTCAGGCTGACCATAATTCCAAACTTTCCTAAGACACTCTCTGTCACCGCCTTAATACATGACTTTGATTTATTCCTAACAGACTGTGAAAACATGAAGCTTTGCAATGCACTTCCTACACACTTCATCAAGACACAACTCATCCGTGACTTTTAACGTGAAAGTGAAATATGTCCAAGTCGTACATACGATGTCATAGTGAAGGTTAATTTATGGTCGATAATCGAATCGAAGGCCGATTAGACTGTGTAGCTTGCCAATGGGTCTAAAATGTAGATCACTTTCAACCCATCCATAACCACCGATTAAATTTCCCACAATATTGCGGAAGCTTGGAAACATCTTGCCCAACAACATTCATCAGATACGCTCTTCATTTATCTATACTCCTCCTTCCCATTAGCTGAATCAAAACAAGGAACAGATAGTTTTAATATTCAAGACATTCAACAGGCAGTCGATGAACAATGAACGATGGCGGATACATATGCGTACATTGAAATAATGCAGAGGTAATAATGTGGTTTGCGGAGCCCTTTTTGAGTCATACTCGTACGTCGTACACTGGAAAGAAGGCAAACAGCACCTGAATTCAGTTGCAACAAAGATGGAATGCTGCTGCCGGATTGGTTACTATCCGCATCGTGGCAACTGATAACCGCGCTTCAGGCCTCACCTTTGGAATTAATAATGAGCTAGAGCAATGCTCCAAAGACCTACCGATAGCATTTCTAAAGAAGCATTGTAAGTCAGTCCCAGTGCCACCTCTAGAGGGAAATGTACTCGTACTATGCCGTAACACCTTGCGGTTCTGAGGTATTAAAACGCGCGCGCTTGATAGTCACTGCTAGTTGCATTATCCACATAATTATGCGTTACTTTGCGTGTTCTTTGTGGGAATGTTCATTGAAGTTGGATACAGCGAAATGAGATATTTTTTTTGTTTTCCCATGTGACAAGGAAGAGTTTTAATTGTCATGGCTGAGTATAGTAGAGGAAAAGACGAGGGTAAATGTACTAATTTAGTTTTGAAGGCTAAGAAATCTTGAATGTTACCAATGAAACACGTTGGCACTGACTATTTGCACTGTGATTAAAACGCAGCAGAGAATCCTTCACCCGAAATTACCACTTCTTTGGCGGCATTCGACAACAAAGTTTTAATGGCTGTTCCCTCATATTAAGCAGTGCAACCGTGGCAATATCATATTTACTTTAACACGACTCAATGGCCTCTATCAAGGACGTCAACATCTCGATATCTTGGTATGTACTCGTAAGCCATGTATGGGCCTTTTTAAAGGTTGTGCACGAGAAGAGAAGACTAAAAATTCATGAAGGCTATGTAATTGCGAATGCTAGAACCAGTGAATACTACTCGTAGCATACTGAATGTGCCTTTAAAATGTGCGAGTACTTTTTAGAAGGACATTTTCGAAACGAGTTACGAGTAGTTGATGGAAAAATGATAAGAAATTCATGCAATCGAGAGAATACCTAGAATACCCCCCCAAGTGTTGACCAATTTTCCGATTTTGCTGAATTTCACTTGCAGTGCATAACAGTGCGTAAAGTTCTTTGTTTACCTTTTTGTTTACATTTGATAAATTTGCCATGTCTTGCGGAATTACTAACTGTCCAATCTTTGATGTCAATGCTGACTTTGTCACTTGTAAGGGCATCTGTGGAAAATCATTCCATGCAATTTGTGTCGGATTAAATAAAAGGAATAGTGTATACATCAAAGACTTCTCTGACAACCTCCTATTCTTTTGTGATGAGTGCAAGATAATCTCGCTTTCGCACGTGTTGCTTGCTATAAAGTGCCTCAGTGACTCTAATGACTCATTCCAAAAAAATCTCACAAAAATGATAACGACGAATCAGTCCAACTTAGAAAGTAGTGTCAGTTATGCTGATGAATTAGGCAACTCGATTCTGTCCTCAACCGATATAATTAAGTCCAAGCTCACCAACATCGACAAACAATCTGCAAGTCTGGTCGAGATGAAAACTGCGATCAATGATCTCAAAGCAGTTTGTTCCGCCCAAAACATCTCTAACCTTAAATTGTGCGAATCGATAAATAACCTGCGTGAAGATCTTGAGACTCAATTTCAATCTACCTCAAAGAACCATCCATCTCTAATGCAGCCTGATCCAATGCTCGAAGTAATCTTTGACAGAATCAACGGTGTTGGTGACGATCTAGCTGCCGCACAATCAACCATTTTCGATATTGAGAATCATATCGAAACAGTAAGCAGCAAAATTGATGATTTACCATTCCACACACAACACCATCAGAATGTCCACTACAATACATCAATTTTGGCTGAATTACTGGAAACCGAAGTCGACCCACTTTTACCACCACCTCCTCGTCCACCACGGTTAATTAAATCTACAACTTCTCCCGCCACTTCAATCCAGGAGACCGAAACTGTTTCACTGTCAACTCCTCCCATCGCCGCCCCACGCAAGCTAATCAAACATTTTGGTACTACATGGACACCTTCCGAATGGAGGCGTAGACTGGAAAAAATTGAAACCGATATGAGTACATTCTTCATCAAAGGCACCCCCGTAAACGCTGATATTTCTTGGATCACGAAATTCTTCGCAGACAAATACGGCATCACCATCAGCAAATGTGAAATGTTCCTGCCATCTCACCACAAAGGTAATCGAAGCTTTAAATTCGACCTCCCTGCTAGATACGAATGGTTATTTAACGTTGGAAAGATGCGCATCTGTAAATGGATCGAAACACCTACCAAGAAACAGGATAAAAAGAAGCTTAAATCTAAGTTACCTAATTCCGATTCCAACTCCCATCCCAAACCGGACTCTAATAAAATACCGAAATCCGTCCAAAACCGTAGCAAACCTGACTCTGTACCGAAAACCGTTTCCAACTCCCGTTCCAATTCTGACTCTAATTGGAGATTTAAAACTAATATATTCCCCAATTTCGCCCCTCCCACTCACATCCCGAACCGACTTCATCGGTCCTCTAATTATATTGCACCTGCAGCCTCCGTTCCACCCAAGCCACCGCGTCAACGCGTCTCTTTCTAATTAGCACCAACCGCTCACAATAACCCCTCGGAAATACCTAACCCCTCTTCACGTGCCCTCACTAGCACTTCTTTCCCTAATTTTGACCTTAAAACCGGAGCTAAATATCCCAATTTCGTTAGGTCCCATGTTATAAATCCCTCACATGAACATGTGTCTAATGCCCCTTCAATCACCCCTGCATCGCCTTCAAAATCTTCGTCCACCTGCCCCATTTTTGACCCCCTTCTGCCTCCCACAGTTAAAATAACCCAACAAACTTTTGGCTCAACAGAATGTCGTTATGCACTTTCTAGGCTTAGAGAAAAAAAGACGTACGAGAATATACATCTCCTTCTAGCATATCTGCATGACAAATCAGACTCAGTTTGTTATGAGGGGAAAACTAAAACAAGCGTCATGGTCTCAATACAGCAGGAAGGTCTCCCTACTGACTCTACAAGTCTGAGGAACTTATACATCAAGTTCCACGAGATTTTTAATATGTCTCCGCAAAAAGTCTCAGACGACCTTGCTGCTTTCGGTAACTATGTGCACTCAAAAAGGATCTCACACCTCCAACGAAGCAGAGCTGACAACGACAAATTTTTTCGTCCCTAACGTGCTACCATTGCCAGTGTTTCGACCATCCACTCCTACGCCCTCTCGTAATAACCTTCCTCTTACCTTTTACTATCAAAACGTAAGAGGACTGCGATCTAAGACCCGTGCCGTCTTGCGCCAATCTCACACTCTCCCATTTGAGGTCTACGCTCTGACCGAAACTAATCTAATTCCCGATATAAAGAATCAGGAATTATTCCCCCCTAGTTTCAATGTTTTCCGAGACGACGATCTTACCCGCCCAAATGATGATGCTCCGTGTCGAGGTGTCCTACTGGCCGTCCGCAATGACCTAAACTCTTCACCAATCGCTGTTTCTACTTCCTCTAAACTTGACTACGTTTCAATAAAGATAACACTCCCCTGCAGGTCCCTGTACATTATGTGTTTTTACATCCTACCGGCCCAACCAATCGAATGCTACCAACTCGCTATCGATGCAATTGATCAAATAATTAACTTATCTGATCCTCTCGATGATATCATCGTATTTGGCGATTTCAATCTACCTCAGGTACACTGGACTCAATCAGATGATAAATCTTTTTTTATAGCTTACCCTATCTCGAGTAAAGAATGTCTCTTCTTGGATGAGCTCACAGACTCTAGCTTATGCCAAGTTAGTGGAGTCTCCAACTATATGGGAAGGCAATTAGACCTCATTTTCACCACTGACCCCATAAACTCCTCTGTCTCGCTCTGTCCCCTTTCACTATCGACCATTGATAACTTTCACCCACCACTTCTTCTTTCTCTTTTCCACCACTCTACTTTCCGCCCCACCCCATCTGCAGCTACCACTTCTTACGACTTTCATAAAGCGAATTTCCGCAAAATTAACGCATATCTTAGTAAGTGTTCTTTTGATTTCGCCAATATGCCCCTAAAAAGTGCTCTCTCTATTTTCTACAGAGAATTACTTAATTCTATTTCTCTCTATGTCCCCTTTTCGCGTAATAGGACCTCGAGCCCCCCGTGGTATAATCGTAAACTTCGCTCTTTACGTAACAAAAGAAACAAATTATGGACAGTTTTCCTCCGGTCCAACTCTTTTATTGACTATTCAAACTATCTCGGGTCATACCTTCAATTCGCCCAGCTCTATAAGTTTCTCTATCAGCGATACCTTGATAGTGCGCAATCAAGCCTTATAAATGATCCTAAGTCTTTCTATCAATTCGTTAATTACAAAAAAAATCCGACGGTTTTCCTCCATCCCTCTCATACGAAAATATATCATCAACTGATCCGCATACCATAGCTAACTTTTTTGCTACTTTTTTTAAGCAATCTTTTGCCGATAATTCCTTCGTACCGGATCCCTCTTATTTCAAATACCTACTTAACTTCCCTATTGGCCCTACTATTTCTCATAGCTTTGATCATACAGTAATAGAAAACAAATTACAACAACTTAATGATGAATACTTACCCGGCCCAGATGGCCTTCCATCCATATTTCTTAAAAAGTGTTCCTCAACTCTTTCACGCCCCCTTGCTAATCTCTTCCGATTATCGCTCTCTCAAGGTGAATTTCCACAGATATGGAAGTCCTCTTTCATAACACCCATACACAAAAAGGGATTAAAGAGCGAAGTCACTAATTACCGCCCTATAGCTAAACTTTCCCATATACCCAAACTCCTCGAAAGTATTTTGCATGAAGCCTTAAGCTTTCAGTGTAAATCTTTTATTTCCCCCAATCAACACGGCTTTCTGAAGGGTAGATCAACTACCACTAACCTCGTAGAATTCGTGTCCTCTGTTCTCTCAGCCTTAGAAAATGGTAAAGAAGTTGACGTTATAACAACTGATTTCAGTAAAGCTTTTGACAAGATATCTCATAAACTAATCCTGTTCAAATTGTCCGTCCTGGGCTTTGAACCCATTTTGCTTAAATGGATATCTTCTTACCTGGATAATCGTTTTTATAATGTTCGTTTCAGATCTGTCCTATCGGCCCCTTTCTTGGCCACTTCAGGTGTTCCTCAAGGTAGTCACCTAGGTCCACTCCTCTTCATCCTAACTATTAACGACCTTCAAAGGCTCATTCAACACTCAACACTTTCTCTCTATGCTGACGATACCAAATTTTTTAAACCCATTTCCTCACAACAAGACTCCACCCTCCTTCAAATAGATCTAAATAGTTTTTCCACCTGGTGCATCAAGAACTGCTTAGAACTCAATGTCTCCAAATGTCAATCGATTACTTTCTCACGTAAGTGCAAGAAGTCTCCTCAACGAATTTACCATCTCGACGGCCAACCTATACCCCTTGTTGAATCTATCCGCGACCTTGGTATATTATGCGACAGGCAGCTTAATTTCCGCTCGCATATTGATGAGATAATTTCTAAAGCAAACTCATCACTCGGCTTTGTTAAAAGATGGTCCAAAGAATTCTGCAACCCGTACGTGACTAGATCACTATACATCACTTACGTTCGCCCCCTTCTCGAGTACGCTAGCCAAGCGTGGTGTCCCTTTCAACGAGTTCATGTATCTCGTATTGAGAGGATCCAGCGTCGTTTTCTTCGCTTTGCTCTTCGAGGTCTACCTTGGAACGATCCTCTAATCTTACCTCCCTATCGAGACCGTCTCAAACTCATTAACCTGAATACCCTTGAGGAACGAAGGGACGCAGCAGACATTTTGTTCATTCACCGACTCCTCTCAGGCTCCGTCGATTGCATGCCTCTTTGCAACTCCATTTTCTTTAACACTAACCCTCGTAATCTATGTTCCACCCGTCTCTTTTATCTACCTATCCACCGCACCACATATGGCTCTAACGAACCAATCTCCCGTATGCTGCGTAAGGTAAACTCCAACCTTTCCGTTTTCGATTTTAATCGTAGCACACCTTCCCTCAAATTCGATCTCCTTCACCATCCTTAGCTTTAAGCCCTAGTATTAGTTTAAGTCTTAGTTTTTAAGCTTGTATTAAGCATAATAAATGGGGGCGTTAGCCCCCACGAAAATTGAAAAAAAATAGAAGACATATTTGCAAATGTGTGTTGATTCACAGAATGGCCTTCTTTCCTTATTTTTTTCAAGTGGTAGCCTTCCGAGAGCGTCAGAAAATAGAATACTGGTCCAACGGACGAATTTATAAAACGCGAGTGTTAAGCAGGAAAAAATAGCAACAATGTCCTGTGAGAAGGAGAATATACGGCTGATAAATTCACCCGATCGAAAGGATGGCTTCAGCAATCAGCTTTGCAAATTTCTTATAAGAGTATCTTAAACATATTTGAAGCCAACGGGAGATTTCATATCTCCAAAGTGGACTACGAGTACTTACTCCGAAATTTAAAGAAAAGACCTAGTCCTCCAGGTTGGGGTTGTATGTGGAGCTAACTACGACCACGTGAAAATCACTCAGTTGCGAGGCAACCAAAAGTCTCCTATAAGGATGACTTTTCAGTTGACGACCTCTGGAAATGAATTTCAAGTAAGAATCTAGGTTTTGTCAACAGCCTCGCCAAGCTAAAACCATCGGTTCCCGTTAGATCACCGAAATTAAACAGCGTTGGGAGCGATAAGTACTCAGAAGGGGGTCCGCATGAAACCTGGTACCAATTCCGCATGCTGGTGGCATTCTGAACACATGAAGTACAATGGATCAGTTTCGAGTGGAATTTAAAAAGAAAGAAAAAGAATCTGCATGCGGAATATCAGGTTTCTTAATAAATCGAAGGCAGTTAAATTATCGAAGGCCCTAGGCTACTAAAAAGCAGATAAAACAGTCGTCTAAACAATTCGATGGTACGGCTAGATAAGAATGTAACGCTACTATGAACTTGCCATCAGAGGAAGACTTCGACAAGAAGTCTTAAGGTTAATTTTTTGGACGAACGTCTGATTAGAAGCCGCATCAAGCTTAATCTAACAACAAAATCTTGTAAAGCGCACCCACCTCTACAAAGGAAATAGACGGCTTTGCCAAGAATTGCTTCTACTCGACTAGGTGCGTAAACAACAGTCTTAGTAACACGTTAAGTTTATCATTCCTGATTTTAATATAATTGGAACCTGCGAAAGAGAATATTTTTGGGAATACAGTTGGAAATATACCCTATATAACAGTTCTGAAAACGGACTCAGGCTAATTGATTTTGCCGCCGGGTGAAGTGCCATCAAAGCTAACACACTTTTCCCCCACCTCAACATCCAGAACGAGACCTGACAGTCACCTGATCAAAGACCCATCAACCAACTACATTGCGATCGACAGAACTTCAGACCACTAGATACTGTATGTAGTCACGATGCGAATGTGAATTTTCCTGATGCCAGAATGCCGAAAAGATGCTAGGAAAAAAGGACGTATACATATCAGCTTCTCGGAAAGAAAAAGAATGAAACTCTCGATTGAGTCCAAAAGGAAAGGTGCTTAGGATAGAGATACATTTAATATGAGAAAGGACGTTAAAGGACTTAATAAGGACAGAGATTCAGAGAGAAGAATTAGAACGTAGTACCAGAGTTGCAGTGCAGTGAACGCTTGCATTTTCGAACTAGCTTGGAAGTCGTGAAAGGCTTTGGCAAAACTTTCAGCGCAACTTGACTGTCCCTACAGATTTAAATGATTCACAACCTCCACCGGTTCTTCACAATATTATTCTAAAAGGCAGACGCAAATTTTTCTAACGATAAGTGAAATCTAACGTTGTCGTCCTCTGGAAAAAAACCAGCTCATCCAAACTCAAGCACATATTCTACCAAAGACCATATCTCTTTAAATTGATCAGACCTTTGAGAGTGCAGCACATAATATGAATATCAAGGGAAGAATATTCATCAGTGCGTCTAGAGTAGAGTCAGGAAAGACAGACCGTTCTTTGTAGTCTGGTAGTCGACCAACATGCACAATAGCAGTAGAAACGGGATGTCCCCTTTCGGTTAATCTCTGTCTACTCCTAATACCGCGCATTGGCCGCAGTCAGCATCTGCAACTTAATACTTGTTCATAGCACGAAACAAGATTTTGTCTAAGTTGTGTTTTCTGGTCGAAATTCACAGCCCGTCAAAAGTAGCATTGTCGGAAGCACCCTCACCCCCGATGAAATTGTCCAACTTCAATTCTGTTCATCAGATCTTGCAGCGCAGTCTCACAGGATTTTTTGCGTTTGTAAGCATGGACAAAGAATGTGCTCGCTAAATAGTTTTGCGCACATAAAGATCAACCATCCAAGGCATAGTGTCGGTTGGAGTAGCTAAATATTTTCAATGATACAGGCTGCTATTCTAGAGCCGTTAGAGCACGTACACTATTTATAAGGGCGTATACAAGGTAGTTGCCCCCTAACACCAGTAGGGTAGATGGTAAAGCAAGCACTTCAGCAGGAACTTGATTGTTCCTCTACCCAACCAAGTGTTGGGCAGTGAGTCCCTCCCCTATTAATCGCTGTGCATACCGCCTTCAATTTCGTGAAGCGGCTTAAGAGCCTATATTTCCTTGACAAATTTAAAATCGAACTTTCAGACATCCTGGGTATCATATGTGTCTATGTGAGAGCCTCACTCCCATTATGCGGTCCGTGATATCTACAAACGTACAACAAAACAATGCAGTTTCTAAATTGTCCATTATCTCTTCTCTATTCCTAAAAGCCTACATACCTTTCTAAATCCAAATAAACGGTTCACGCCTATGAGAGCCGATTATAACTTATACAAAATTTAATGCTCGCATTCCGGAGAAGATTACACGTTATCTCATGTACCGTCTTGACCATATGTAATTCCATCTTCATCCGCATCTCTTCCGCCAAAGACTCAATTTCTCGCACCTGTTCCAAGAGATTCCCATTTGCATAGATGGTGGTGGAAGTTACCAGCTCCAATTGCCCACTGACACAATAGTCATAAGCATGTGGTCCTACTCTAGGTAACAATCGAGGCGAAGCGTCTTTGCGTTTTTGCACCTCGTGCTGCACCGCCAGATAAGACTAACTATACGGGAGTCTATTACTTAACACGCACGTCACGGTGGCCACTTTCACTCTCTTTCTCCGTTCAAAATCGCTGACGCGACCTGACTCTCTGTCACAGTGCTCATAAATCGGTTGTCAAATAGGAAAATAAAAAAAAAACAAGCGAACAGAAACCGTTTTGATGAAATTAAATATTGATACCACTCTCAATATGGATGGAGCTGGAAGCAGGTTGTTTTGAATGTTTCGATACCTGGTCTGACTTGTTGGAGTGTTAAGTAATATTTGCTGGGCCGCTGACATCACATAACTGATCTAACGCTAGCCCAAACTGGTTTCCCAGATAGATGATTCGAAATTTGATCTGACATTCAAATTTGTTGATTGTTTTTCCATTTTTATTTATTTTATGACTTAATGGAAGCTTTTGGTGGATGGAACTGGAACTCCCGCGGTGGACATAAACAACCTGCTAATTGATGTACGTGTCGGAAGAGGAGAAATTTTCGAATGAACTGTCCGCGAGCTATGTATCATCAGAGAGACAAGGTTTCACTTGCGTGGTCATAGGGACAGCTTTTATTATTATTATTATTATTATTATTATTTTATTTTTTTATTTTTTTTAAACCTGCCACAAATTGTTGCTGGGGATGGGTTTTTACTACATGGGGGAAGGTCATAATTAATTACTAGATTTTTTGCCATATTATCTCGTGAGACGTTGACTATACCCTCGACAAAAGTCGAGCTCACTTACGATTTGACAATGTTTATAAGAAAGTAAGTAATGACGGCACGTTCGAGGGAAAGTACTGAGCCATTCAAAGTTCCACAAACACACTCGAGGCCCAATGTTTATCATATTCATCCTCCGCTCAAGCGCAGGCATTTTAGGCGTTAGAACGGATATATTAGATGATAAAGATGACGACAAAGACGAATTCTATGACTTTCTGAATCGATCATATTGTTAATGTCAGGTTGGGTAAGGAAGCAGTCTTTGAGCGGGTCATCGCAAGGTCTAGCTTATATAACACCACGCCCAACAATGGACAATGGACAACAGCAGCAGTGATGTATTTGGTTTTTAGAATTTGTAACGAGGCGGAAAATTTTAGTAGACAGCTGGCTCATACATATCACATCTCAACATCCATAAAATAAAGAGGCTTTGCTATCCCCCTAAATCAATCAGATTGATCACATTGCGATCGACTACAGATACTCTTCTAAAATTTTTGATATCCGAACTTTCCGAAGTGCCAACTTTACTCTTTATTCTGCTCTTCTTCAACAAATACTATTGTATCAATGCCTATTATCAAAATGCTGATGGAATGAAAACCAAAATCAACGACGTATATGGTCATCCAATTCGTGGTCCAGATTTGTCATCCCTGTTTCAATCACATATGACAAACCGAACTGTCATCCGAGACTGTATATACGAGTTTTTAGTTTAAAGATTGTCATTTTTCGTTTAACTTCATTTAACTATCGTTAAACGTTTTAAAATTGTGAAAATTTACTACAAAAATATTGATTATGTAGTAGGTACGTTTCGCGCATTACGAGCAGATTATAGTCGACATAATCGTCTATCTGATCGTACTAAAAAAATTTCGAAGAGACTGGCTATGTTACAGATGTCTTAAGGACTGTCCATCATCGAAATGCACGCTCTACAGCAAATATGGCTGTCGTTAGTGAAAGTGTTGAAGAAGATCCTAATTTAACGATTTCACGGCAAGCACAGAATTTGGGCTTGGCATACTGCACATTATGGCGTATTTTGCATTTAAATTTAGATGTACACCCTTACAAAGTTCACCTCGCTCAGGAATTGAAGCTAGCTGACCACTTAATGCGTATAACATACGATGATTGGGTGCTTGAACATCAGCATTTGGATGGACAATTTTTAACCCGGTGGATATGTTAACAAACAAAATTGTCGCATATGGGGAAATGAAGCTCCACATGTACGTGTCGAAAGACCAATTCATCCACAAAAAGTCACTGTATGGTATGCAATTTGGTCTGGTGGAGTCATTGGTCTATACTTCTTTAAAAATGAGGAAGATGTAAGTGTTATCGTCAATTCTCATAGCTATAGTCAAATTTTAACCGAATTTTGTTGGCCTCAAATCGAAGATACATATGTATATGGAAGATATGTGATTTCAACAAGACGGTACACAACACGACCCGTTTTGGCTTTATTGCAAGAAAAGTTTCCTGGACGAGTTATTTCGCGTTTTGGTGATTTGAACTGGCCACCAAAATCGTGTGATTTGTCGCCGTTTGATTTCTCTTTGTGGGACTATGCAAAAGATCGTGCTTTTGCACACAATCTGCAAGCTCTTGACGTTTTGAAAACGAATATTCGTCAAGTTATGGCCGAATTAGTGCCCCATATGTGTCGAAAAGTCGTTGAAAATTGCCTTGTCAGCATCAAGTCCTACAAGAACTTGAGTGGAGGATATTTTATTGATGTTATATTTACTCGTATTCCATTCATAATGGCAAGATCCAAACAATATTTTGAAGTAAAAATTTGATCGAAATCTAAATCGTGAATGTGTTTTATTTAAATGTACTTTCGGAACCACAAATTGGATGATCCTGTATTTCTTCCCGTTTCTCTGCTTGAGTATGATATTATTTCTATCATAGAGCCATGGTTGAATGACAACTACTCAACCAAACAGAGATTAGTACGAAATGAAGAAAACGTAGCTGCCGTTGCGGTCAGTATCAAAGAATACACAGAAATGTCGATTCGGGATCGATCAGCTGATTTAAACAGCTTCAGAGATCAACCCGGCTTATTTTGCGGTTGGATTTGTGGCTGTGCTGACGCAACAACACTACCATACACGGCCGAACTGGACACGGTGGCAAGCAAGGGCAAAACAAAGTGCATGTTGTCATCGGAAAAGAACGCATACAATTGATGGCTTTGCCAGAACGTCACCATTTGCAGTTATAACTTCGAGGTAGTTAAGGGCTTCGCATGCCTTGGCTCCGCAGTTATAAGCAGTATTATGAGTAACAGTGCCTTCACTCGTAAGACCAAACTGGCTTTATACAAGATCCTTATGATCCCGGCAGAGGGTTGGACCTAGCAGGATGAAAAAGCACTTATCCGTTTTTAGAAATAAAAACTGCGTTTGGTTTTCGGTCCCGCTTGCATTGGGGGGGAATGGAGGAGGAGATACAACCATTAACTGTACATAACATCGATCTAGTTAGGACCAAATATCTGAGATGGCTGGGCGAATGAACCTTACAGCTCTGGCCCAAAGAATCTTCGAGACTAACCCCGAGGAACGGCTCAACAGATGACAACCGAATGTAAGTCTGCACTCGCAAATGGATCTCAACCCACTTGGAATGCGGCGCTGCTGGCAGCTGGCAAGAGATCGTGCCCAGGTTCATCACGGACTGTAACGCAGTCTACGTAAGTAAGCAATATACATTGCTTCTTCAAGTAGTATTACCTACACTTATGCTCTTGTATTATTGAACCGAATGGACCACCACTTAGAAAGTAGCTTTTGATGTTCGATTTCATTTAGAAGGAACCTACAGGAAAACAGTTGTTTTTTTTAGAACACAGTACACAGCACTTCTCTAAGCCTTGTCGAGCAATTTCATCACCGATCTCATTTACCGCGATCCTATCGTGGATGGAATTCAGAAAAGACTCGGGAAATTCAGCCCTCCGACAGGGTTTAGAAAAGCCTTGCACTCACGAAGTGCTTGCTTACTTCCTCATTTGTTCTTCAGAATGTAGTCCATTACCATACAGGATGGTTTTGAAAATGCAGCACATAATATTAATATCAAGGGCAGCTACTCGTATATTCATAGGTACATATTGATCAGAGTCAAACTTACTAGGAAAAGCTCACAAGCAGGGGAAACAAAAAAAATGTTTGAATTCGGCTGCAAGCAGCAGTGATGTATTTGGGTCGACGACTTTTCCACCCAAAAATTAACCCAGAAGATAGAATTGGTCTTATTATAGGCGTTATATTAGACCCGCGACAAAAAACCTCATGTCTTGCCTTAAGTATCCCAAATTGCCAGAAAGGCTTCAACGACTTTAAAGCTTTCGATGCTATTTCGACTGAGACGGCAAGGGTATGTTGAGCGAATTAACATCACTAATAAATAGAGCTGTTGGTTTAGGGAGAAATGTAGTGCCACCTGAAGTGATGCGACTTGTCAATTTCAGGCCAGATTTAAATGGAGTTGTTAAAAAATTTAATGATGAATGAGTTGTTAAAAAATATGAATCTACTCGTACCTCCTCTTAATATTCATATTATGGGCTGCACTCTCAAAAGAGAATTATTCAGGATCCGAATCTACGTTAGGACTGCCTGCGTCCTCGGTTAGTGCTTCCATTTACACTGGGGATTAGTATGAAAATAACTCCAGTTGACATGACCCTTAAGGCTGCCAGCAAACCAAACGAATAATTCTTTGGGTCTCTAAAAGTGCGTGTCCACTTGAGAACACTTTCGCTAGTAAGTAGCTTTCCATATGAGAGTAAAATTTGTGTGATTTATTATCGCGAGTTGATTGCGAGATTTCTGAGAGTAAATTTGCGGATAGTACTCTCGTAACAGTGTCCATTTCACTTTAGTTTTTAGTTGAGAGTAGTCATCATGATGTCACATAAGTTGCAGCTGCAGTTGTTTTTGATGTTGCTCTGAAAAAGCGAAATAAATTTAAAAAAACAAAAACGTGCTGGGTGGATCGTGGATCGTCGTGGATCGTCGACGTCAATTTGGAGCGTGATATAATCTAACAAGGGAGCTTCAAATCGAAGATCCTCAACAATATGAAAATATTTCACTGAGCTTCATTTATATTGCATTATTTTTTTATTTCTATCCCGAAATTCCGGAAGAAATGAATTCCACAGAATTTAATCGGTTTCATATCTCTCTATTAATTTAAAGGTAATTTCGTTGTTCAACATTGAAGCCATGCTCGCGACTAGCTACTCTCAGAATACGAACATTTTTTGAAAAGTGTGAGTTGATCTCTGAGAGTAAGATAACATCTGTCCACTTGCGAGCAAAACTTTAAAAGTTTGAAAGCTGAGAGTAGTAAACCAGCTCTCTGCGAATTGCTCTCAGGTCCGTTTAAAAAGAGATTTAAAAAGAGATGACAGAACAATATTTGACTCTCAGGGAAAAGTATGGATTACCGCACCGTAAGTATGGCGCGATAGCGTCAAAATCGTCGTAATAACAGTGGATTCTGCAAGGCGGTAATTATCAAAATAGACGCGTAAACAGTGTTTTGTTGAACCAGAGCGATTTTCTTTCAACGTCTTTATCGTCATTTTGGTAATTGTACTGGAACATCAGTGAATTTCTGTTTATCATCTTATATATAGGTAAAAGATGAAAAGGTGGAGTAGAGGTGAGAAGTTAGTGAACTTGGCGAGAGGTAACACTGATGAAAAGGGAGCATCTACCTCGAAAAGGGACACAAACTGTAGGTATCAACATACACTTGTTCCACATAGATTTCTAATGACATATATAGGGTTTTCCAATAAAGTCTTGACAACTTTTTCTTTAAATAAAATGCAAACCATTTGAGATATTTCAAAAACTTTATTATCGGCTTGAAGTACAATCAAAACATTTATAAATGGGAGTCGACTTCGTTTATATGGCCACCGCGGGCACGTTTGCAGCGGTCGATTCGTGGGATCCAATAGTCAACGACTCGGCCACACATTTCGGCCGAAACGGCCGCTATTTCGCGTTCAATGTTGGCTCTGAGCTCTTCCAACGTCGTCGGCGTGTTGGAATAAGCTAATGACTTAACGTAGCCCCACATAAAATAGTCAAGCGGCGTTAAATCGCACAAACGAGGCGGCCAATCGACTGGCACATTTCTTGAGATAACACGCTCACCATACTTACTCTTCAAAAAATCGATTGTAGCGTGTGCTGTGTGGCTTGTGGCATCATCCTGTTGAAACCACATGTCGTCCAAGTCCATATCTTCCAATTCGGGTCAAAAATAATCGGTGATTATGGCACGATAACGCTGACCATTCACAGTAACGTGATGATCGTTATCGTCGACGAAAAAATATGGCTCAATAACGCCGCCGGCATGCAAACCGCACCAAACAGTTATTTTTTGTGGATGAAGTGGTAATTCATGAAGCACATGTGGATTTTCACCCGACCAATAACGCATATCTTGCTAATTGACGAACCTACTGAGCCAAAAATGAGTTTCGTCACTGAAGATGATTTTGCGATGAAATTCATCATCTTGGCGCATCTTCTCCAGAACCCAATCGGAGAACGTACGTTGCTTCAAATGGTCCATCGGCTTCAATTCTTGAGTAAGCTTGATCTTGTATGGGTGTAAACCAAGATCCTTACGCAAAATACGCCATAATGTGGTCTGAGCGATGCCCAATTCTTGAGAACGCCGTGGAATTAACTGATTTGGATCATTTGCTACGGACGCCTGAACGGCAGCGATATTTTCGACACTTCGACAAACCCGTTGTCTCAGTGACACGGCAACATCACACAGCGATTATGTAGACTCAAATTTTTGCACTAAACTTGTTATCGCCTGTCTACTAGGGTGAGAATTACGACCGAAAATTGGAGTTAACGCTCTTAAAGTTGCAGTTACCGACTCCGAATTTCGGTAGAAAATTTTTATAATTTGCAGACGTTGCTCGTTCGTGTACTTTACCATGATGAAAATGTTCAGTTTACTGAATAAATTGACAGTGACGGTTTGATGATTAGTGAAAGAGCGCGTTCACAAATTAAATTCAAAGTTGTCAAGTCTCTATTGGAAAACCCTTTATTATTGTATTGTCTTCTTCAGTGCAATCGATGGAACATACAAAAATTAAAATAGAAAAAGATCAGATTATTGTTTTAGATGATAGCACTGGCCCTTTTGTTTTTCAAGATTCAAAATCGAAAACAAATGAAGTTAACTTTGTTTTGAATGCAACAACTGGCGAACTAAAACCGCTCCTCTCCTCTAAATGCTCGGATAGTGGTGATTCTCTGTGTGACTTCTCTGCTACGACTGACGACACAGACTATAAATGCAGCCAAGTTTCCAGCGACTCAACCGACTTACTCGTATACACGTCCTTACAGATTTTAGATGAAACAAGTAGCTTATGTACTAAAAAACAGCCAAGAAAGGCCAAGAGGATAAGGATAGATGGATGCGAAATCAATTGAAACGTAGAAGGCAGAAAGGTAAGCAGTATACTTCCATAAAAGGAAAGAAGAATGAAGGGATTACAGGAATGCAAGTTCGGAAGCAGAGAACAATCGAAGTGTAATTCATTGAAATGTACTAAAAGCAAAACAAAAAAGTGTCAACAAATTGCACTTAAGCCTGTTGAAAAACAAACCCCTGGAATTCCGAGTAAGAGATCAAATACGCTGCACTATCACCTAAAAGCACAGATAATAAATCCATTTTATTATCTGTGCTAAAAGTTAACGGTGGGATGAAAGCTGTCTGTAAAAAGATGTTCATAAATACTCTCTGTATGGCGAATGGTCAATTCTAAATTGGGTAAAGAGTTCTAAAAATGAAATATGCATGACAAGTAAAGCTCCCACAATAAATAGGCTCAAAGCCATTAATATTACCAAAATAGAGCACAAAACATTTTTGAATGCAGTTCCTAAAATGCCATCCCAGTATTGTCGAAAATGCACATGTAAAGAATACGTGGATGTAGATTATGCGACATGGATGGAACTATACAAAACTCTCCAGAGCTACATGAACGATAAAAACATCCCTGTCGAGGAAAAAGCTTCATATAAAGTGTTTTTTAACTATCATGCATGGAATGAATCTCGGCCTTTATAAACCAAAAAAGGACCAATGCGATTTATGCTATGCGTTAAAAAATGGTAATGTCGGAATAGAAGAACATCAGGTGCACATTCACACAAAAGAAAGAGCAAGACAGAAAAGGGATTACGACAAAGAAAGACGTTTAAAAGGTAAAGTGCAACTGCTTACTGCAGATTTGCAGGCTGTGCAAAATATTAAATTTATCTCTGCTGGTGCACAATATTTCAAACTAAAGCTGTACGTTCATCAATTCACAATATATAATGAAAAAGATGTGTAGAGTGTACTATGGCACGAGGGAGATGGTGGCGTCGATTCAAACGTTTTTGCAACATGTATTATTGATTTCTTTGAAGGATTGGCAGAAAAAACCAAACCAATAATAATCTTCAGTGACGGTTGTTGTTATCAAAATCGTAATGTGGCCTTATCAAATGCCTTGCAAAACTTTGCTATTAAACAAAATACTGAGATATATCAAAAATATTTAGCAGTAGGACATACCCAGATGTCATCCACTCTACAATTGAAATTAAAAAAACAAAGAGGTTTTGGTTCCTGCAGACTTCGTACGTATCATTAAACAAGCAAGAGTGGGAAAACCATATGAAGTACACTACCTAAGCCATGAGTTCTTTCGTAATTTCGGTGCGGCCATAAATTATTATAAGTCAGTACGACCAGGGAAGAAATGTGGCGATCCTTGTGTGGTTAACTTTAAGGCAATTAAATGCACACAACTCGGAATACATTATAAGATCTACTTCGACAATGATTGGGCATTGTTACTTCAACGCGTTGACAGAAACGCATCATGCAAAGTGGGAAGACCCTATAATTAACCCTTACCAATAACGAAAAGAAAAAGGAGCTGTTTCCAAAGGACTATCACTAATTTTATGACAGCCTGTCTCATGAGCAATGATGCTTTAAAGCTATATTTTTGTAACTTATTCTAATAAATAATAAGGCCTTATAAATAATAAACTTGTTTCTTTGCAATAGTATTTTTAACTCTCACATTTACGGTAAAACGATTGTACTAGAGTTCTTAATACAACCTCGTATCTGAAAATACTTCTCTTACCTGGAATGCGTTATTAAATGTACCGTTGAAACACCTGAAAACTATGCGTGTTGTAAGTTATAATGAAATTACTTTCACACAATTTGAATTAAAACATTATATCCAATTTAAGATACTTTTTTTTTCTACTGCAAAACAGAGTTACGAGTTTGAGAAAGAAAGACGACGATATACCATTCCATGAGTAAATGGTAGACAATCTGGAACCCAAATATGACATCTGGAAAAATTAATATGCGTGATTGCGAAGCAAATGTGGCGCATCTAATACGAAACCTCTAGTCCAATTATTCAACACATTCCCAATACTTTTAGAACACACTGTGCCATACAATTTAGAAGCCAGTGGTCGATAGTACAGAGCTTGAAGTTGACAGCATATACCGTTACTACGGCTGATTCATCAAATTCAAAATTCAATGGTCTTCTAAAGATCTATATATTGTACTTATTCGTGCGTTGAACTCATTCAGATCTCCAGAATCCGCAGTTTTCACGCAAGTACCCGCTTGCAGTTACATCCACCTTCGGCAACAACATCGTTTTACATTTACCTGCTCCCAAATTGCTTGCAAAACCACCGAAAAAAACAAATAAACAAACTTCCCGTCACAGAGTGCCATGCCGACAAGTCTTCCTAGAAACGAACAAGGGGTTCTTCAGTAGATTTGTTTTCTGTCTTTCTAGTCGCCTGCGAAGGCAAACATCACAACTGCCACGCAGGACAATAAAATTGTTTTTTTTTTTCTTCTAGTTCTCCCATTTTTACAATAAAACTGTCGTTTTTTTCGAACTTAAACAAAATGAGTGAAAAATCTACCACGGGAGTAACTCGCAAGCCACTGGGTGCTTCTAACAAAAAGCCTCTAGTCCTTAGTTCGGGCAAGTTCAAGAAAATCCTCTCCACAATTCATGGTGAGGAAACGAAGAAAAATGAAGCCGAAGAAGAGCAACGCTACAGAGATTATCTAAAGAAAGGCTCCGACGAGATTGTTTCGAAGTGGAAGGGCCACTTAAAACGCACTCAGGAGCACAAGCAGGAAGAGAGGAAACAAAAAATCGATGAGAAAGCCCAAAAAGGTAAGCAGACTCTAAATTTATGTGAGCTAAATAAATTTCTCTTTTTTTTTTCTTCATAGAGAAGCAGGAATTCTTGAAGATTCGAGAAAAGGATGAACGGATTCGTAAGGAAAAAATCGCCAAAGCGGAAGAACTCATCCAGAAACTGAAGCCAGGCCCGAAGGAACTACAGAGTGCTGTAATACAGAGTGAAACTCTAAAGGGACGTGCTATTCAGCGGGACATTGCTAAGGAGTTTGAGAAGGCTCAGAACAAACGCACTGCTGAGGAGCAGTTTCAATTGGAAAATCAAGCTATGCCGTGGATAGAAGAGGAGCAAAGCCGGATATCGAACAGCATGCGACGCACCAACGAATATAAGGCCGAGCTATTGAGTACCATCAATGAGAAATACCGCAAGAAGACTGAGCGCAGTAAGAGAGATCTGGCAGCAGAAAAATCAGCTCTAGACGTGTTTGATCACGAAATCAAAGCACAGATAGCAAAGGAGCAGGAGGCATTGAAACGCAAACGTGAGACCTTGCGTAAAAATGCCCTTGAAGCCATGATCATGGTTGAGCAAAGGAAAGCCCGTAAGATGCATATTATTCAATAATTTTTTCATATCCCTAAAACAAACTCGTTTCAGGGGACCATGTTCAGGACATAGTTGAAGAAAAGCTTATTTCAGTGTTCAACGATGGCAAGGCAAAAATTGAGAAAATTAAAAAGACCCGTGAGATGCAAGCTCGAGAAGATCTAAATCAACGTATAACAAGCAACGCACAACAATGGGCCGCAACTCAAGTCGACCCGAGGCCAGCAGACGAAGAAAAGTTGCGCAAAGACATCTGTAAAATTCAGTTGCAGTTTACTGCTGAGGAGCAAGAACGGAAGGAACGAAGTCGACAACAGAAACGACAACGCATTCTAGAGTTTTTCAGGGAACAAAATGCGCAAAAGGAAAAGAAGCAGCGTGAAATTGAAGAAACTCGGTTGGCCCTAGCTAATCGTTTGAAGAATGAAGAAGTCAATGCAGCGTTTAAACAACAACAGAAACTAGAAAAGCTGAAAGTGGCTAAGGAGATCACAAAAGTTCTGGCGGAACAGATAGAGGATCGCAAACAAACTGAAGCTCGAGAAAAGGAATACGACAGGAAATGTTGCACTGTAAGTTTCGCAAAAGAAGACAAGTTCTTCTTTGACTATGCTGATAACTTGGTTGCTGATGCCATTAAAAAGGATAGACCTTTGTATCCCTTTGTGAGAGCTGTGAATCAGTACAAAAAGGAGAATTGCATTGATTTGAAGCGGAAATTGCCACCACATTTAGAATCTCATTTACGTATTGGTGTGAAGACTCCTACACCAGACGAATGTATTGAAAAATCTCAGCGTTCAACAGCTGGCACTGTTATCAAGTATGGATTGGTTGAGTTGAAGAAAATGAATCCGTATTCGCCCCGAAGTCAGTAAATTATCACACATTGCTCTGTTATTGTTCCTTTAAGTTATTTGAAATAAATTTTCAATTTGGTCTTGAGAATCAATTGGTTTCAAATGGGTGACTTAATAGAAGTCGTTTTGGGTCTTGATTGTTGCATTTACCTTTTCTTGTTTTTCCCGAAATAGCGTGATAGGGTGCCCAAGGCGCTTCTGGGTTTTAAAGATTGCTTAACAGATCAGCACACGACTAGATGTCTGTGCACAACTGTTAACACTATTCAGCAAGCAATGACTCAGAATAGAAAACACACCAAAAGCACGGTAATTGCACGACGCTACAATTTTGCATTCACAATCTGCTAGAAGCATATTTAGTTGCTTTGTGTGTATGGCATGTCGCACTAACTCTAATAATATAACATCTATTCCAAATTGTACTACTCAGCTACCACGTTTGAGCTTAATGATTGATGATGAATTTTTCGACTCTGATGTCCCCTACTGCCCTTTTTACGATACGTCCAGTAGATTGAACGACTGCCGTCTGAGGAAAAGTTTATGAGTAAATTAGACGTGAGAGAAACGCACGGGGCAAAAAGATAGAAAATGCTTTCGAAGGTGTGAATGCTAAAATTCTCACTCTCGCATCGGCGACAGCTAAAAGAAACAGATATCTAAGCAGATGTGACACTCATTGAAACAGATCAAGCTCTCGGAACTAAAACTGCAACCGTTTCTTTCATTTCCGGCAGGACCGAAAGTATAAAAATCACAGGCACTCGTTCTGTAAATGACGATGCCCAAATGAAAAAAATCTAAACCACGCCGAGTGTAAGTACTGTTGATCAAATGCACTAATCAAAGCAGAGAATGTTTTCATTCAAGCAGAGGGCAGCGATATGGTAAACGAAACACTAAGGCTGAAGCAAATACTTGAATGGCCAGCGAATGCCAGTGCTCCATCCTCGGATTCTGGGAAAATGAAGGACGTGTTGATGCGCTTCACACCTATAACCCTGGACTTGCCACTAAAAAAATTAAAATCTATTCTCATCGTTAAGAATTCAGAATCGTATGCGAAGTTCCGGCCTAATTGAAGAGCAGGAATCCGGGAAAAACCAACAGAACATGATTTAAGAACTAGCTCGGCATATCAATGCTCCTTCACAACGAAACAGAAGATAGAGGAAGCTGTTCAGAACAGGAACAACGCCCTTAACAACGCCCTTAACCCGTCAACTACTAACTAAGTCATTTAACACTTAATTCAAGGTAGAACGGCATCTTTACCAGAGGTCGAGGCAAAAGGAAAACTCTCAAAAATGGGAAATTAGGGAAATGTCGGAGACAAAAGTGGCATCCTAACATATGCAGCTGTAGTAGGTTTCACCATTTTTCATTTGTTTATTTGTTTCTACCAAGCGTATAACTTGAATCGTGTTTATATCAACCATATACCTCTGCAGATCTGAAGAAGAAACATCTGGGTGTGCAACGGTCGTAATTTCTTATAAGAGTAGATCGTTTTTATCCGAGGTTGGTGTCTCTTATAATTGAGTCTTCGTTTCATGATAACGAAGGTACTCCGACAGCACAACCCCCAACCTTGAAGAACATTTGTCTTGTAGAAATGCCTAAGATGAAGGGTGGGTTAAAGGTGAAATCAGTAACCCACTTTTGTTTACCGAGTAAAGACTCATCAGTCACTATCTCATCTCCAAAGGTTCCAGCACGTGTCACGCTATTTTTGTAACTTGGTCAGCATCCGCGCTAATAAGTTTACCAGGTCGAGTACTGCCGAACAGCAACCAGCATCTGTGTAGTTTTACCATTGCACATTGATGGGTGGACACTACAGAGTACATACCCCATTCCCACACCACCTGCCCGCCATCGGGTTAAAGTACGTCGATTAAACGAACAAAAGAGCTCTTCTTCAACTTTTTTTTCGAGTGCCACGCTTCTTATTCAAGGCGAAAGGAAGCCTCGTCATCGGCAATCCGGTCAGTATAAAAGGTGATTATCAAGGTATCACTTGCGCAACCTGGAAAACTTCTCAAACTTACTCCCTAGCACACGAATTAAAGGAAAAAGAACAAAAAAACGTTTATTGTCTCAAAAATTTGACAGGAAGGCAAGTCCTAAATTTCAAATCTACTTTAAACCCTCAGGCACAGCTTGAAGCTTCCTCATGCAATTATTCTCGGAGAGCTGAAAGAAAGAAAAAAACAGTCACAACCACAAAAATGCATGTAACCCATTCACGCACCTCTTAATGCCCATCAGCTTTGCTTGAATGTACTTCCTGTCTCTGGCGATTATCTCCATGCGCTCCTTCACTGTTGACATAACGAACACCGAATGCAACGTCCAACAAGCTGAGGTTAACTGAAAATTACAAACCATTACGCACTGCGTTTCATTTTGATTCTGTCTAACCCACCTGTCTTAGTAAGCTTGCCTTCAACTTGATATTTCCCTCGGACGCATCGTGACTCGTTTCCAAATGAAGCGTTAGAACGAAAATCAAAGTATCCTTTATTGTCTGCACAATACGCTGAACATAGTCCGTTCGAAACAACCGTCGTGTCAAGAATCCTCTGACACCAGCATTGATCTTCGTCGCAGCCCAGTAGCGTCGCTTCAACTGCTCTAGCTACAGCAAGGATTCAAAATTTAGAGCAATCATAAAACTACCACAGATAGGAGTTAGTAAGTAAAGTCTTTTTATTTCGTTAGTAAACCGTTATATAAATTGGTTTTCATTTTGTATATATGATAAGTAGAGCGCGAGCAAGAAAAAGACAGAGACAAAAAGATTGAGATAAAGTGATAAAGGTCCCATTAAAGCTACCGATAGAACTAGGACTAGAAATACAAGGCACATGCTTTGGTTAGTTCAGTTTTAGAGGTTATACATCAGACTAAAGGATTCGTTTGTAAATTGCAGAATCACTCGAAACTCACGCGACGCGCTGAGGTGGTGGCGCTCTTGTCCTCAGTGTCCTTGTCAGCAAAGAGACGACGTCTTGGTGTGTTGGCTGGGAATGATGATTCCAGTTCCAATGAAGGCGACGGCGAACTCTGTGCAGATTCTACAGTCGAAGTTGATTGTGGCGACTGCATTTGCACTTTGGCCATCCTCGCTGACAGTTGTTCGAGGAGGAGTTTCTGTTGGGATTCGAACTGATCTTGGAGTCGTTTCTGTTCGGCTTGTTGCTGACGAACGAGTTCAAGGAATCGTGTTCGATGCTGTTCTTCGATGTCTTTCAGTAGATCTAGTTTGCAGGAGGACTTTGTAGTCGAATTCAGACTTGTGATGGACTCGCTGTTGCTTTGTGGTGACTTCTTCGGTGTCACAGGCTTGACACACTTGTATTTCCTTCCGAGCTTTGCTTTAGACGACGGTTTCAACTCATACGGACTCCGTTTGGCTTTGAAGTTTACCATGTTAGTAGGGAAGTGCGTCAAACTTGTTGAAAATGGTATCTTGACCTTTGCTTTGGTATCGACTTTCTGGACACGTTTGGCTTTCGATTCAACAGTGTCCTGAGTGGCAGTGGATTTCTTCAATTTCTGGTTTTTTATGTGCTCAAGCAGGGCATTGCTAGGCCCGTCGAGAGTGAAAGAATTCGATCGAATGAGATTGGATTCGGAGTCTGGTTTAAGACTTGGACTACTGCACAACCGTTTGGGGGGTGTATTCTCACAAATGGGATTGCTTGGGACACAGGGTGTAGGTGGATTCACACAGATGGAAGGAATCGGTATGAATGCAGCATACGGCTGTGGTTTTGATGGAGTGTGCGACTGTTCATCTTTGGGTGGGGATTTGGACACATCCAAGGAGATTTGGTTATCATTTTGGTCCAGATTTTGTGGTCTTTCGATTTCTACAGACTGAAATTCAATCTCTTCTTCGAAGCCTTCTAGTGTGAGAATAATCGAGTTGGCTCTGTTGTCGTACACAAGAGTATCCGTTTGACGCAGTTTGTTTAGACGATTACGTTTCGAGGCACTGCTCGGCGTAGATGAGGATGAAGTAGAGGTGCTTGCCTCGTTTGTTGATTTTCTCGGAGTTTGTGGCTGTGGTATGTGACTATGACCGTGACGAAGTAGATTGCATTGAGGTTCAATTGCGAGTTTTTCAGGCTTTTGTGGCTGTTTCTTGGCGAGGCGTTGCAGTTGGATGGCTAGTTCCTTGTATTTCTGCATTTGCCGGCGTTTTTCTGAAGTCATCTGGAATTGCAATTATGTAGGACTAGGAAGCTGACAAGGTTTCGGGATGAAATTGACTTACTAGTGGCGGTATGATGGGTACACCATCGATTTTAAATAACGACACATATCTGTGGCGGTGAGTGGCCATTTCTGTTACTGATGGAATATTGAAACTAATCTATCCTGACGGGGTATTCACTAATTAAATTAAAAATTCAAAGAATTCTTGTAACGATTTTGTTTGTTTTCACTTCTGACCATTGCTATGGTTACTTCAAAACAATCCCAGGTCAAGTGTCAAACAAATGGTGAGAGACTCGCAGAGGCTGTTCAATGTGCGAATGGTATCAGAAAGTTAATTTGGTTAAATGCCGATGTCTTCCATTCACACTTTCTGAGTGCTGATTTTGAATTTTAGATTATTGTTGAATTTTGTGATTGATTGAGGCCTAGGTCAACTCCGGACAGCTTTATTATGGAGAAAAAATATTAAATTCTAACCTTGAAAATGTAGGGTAGGGCATAGGTGGGCTGGAGGAGAGTTTGCTTAGAAGGGAGTTAACTTAGCATTCTGGACATGGGTACATGATATCCATAATATGTCCGGTGAAGATTAATATTGAAGATTGAACCAGATCTAAGAATCCATGAGTTAATGTTCAGCGAGAGCAGAAAAGTATCTGAATTGCCTGGGGATTGGGTAAGAACCACAGCAATCGAGTTTGTATCGTAATACTTCCCCTACCTCTTAATGGTAGTCCTCAGTAACAGCATGAGTAGATCCTTTCTCAAGAAACGGACGGTGATATAACTGTGGCCAGCACACGGTTTCCACACCTCTCCTTTAGTCTTTTGGATGCCCGAACGTTTCGAGTAGCTAACATCGACTGTGGACATCAAGATACGAGTGTGGATATACGTAAGAGACGGCGAAATATTGTGAGGAACGGTTACAATCGCAACAGACCACCAGGGCCTTTTACGATCGAATTCCCTTTAACCTTTCGAAAAACTCTATGTTGCCATCATGGAACGTAAACACCCAGTAGCATCATTGCCAAATCAGTAAAGAAAGTAAACCCCGGTTCGATGACGAATGCAAATAGGCAAAAGTGGACAATTAACGGATATACAGAGCGACCCTGCAGAAAAGAACGACAGGGGCTCACGAGCACTAAAAGCAGAAGTGAAGTTAGACTCATCAGAAGAAAATGGAAAAAGCATGAGAAGCTAAAGAAGGAAGATTGCCTGAACTGCATCAACCTCACCGTATACTGCCATATTACTAACCAGTCTGACTGGCCTCTATCAGTGTGCTTTTAGGCCGCATATAACAGTACCTATAGAGATGCAGAGCCATATGTAGTTTCGACATCGCTGCCAAACTCATTCGCCTATGCAGGCTGGCGATGGAGATTGCCAGCTGATTATTGATTTCGCAGTTTCAATTGTTCTTATTCCTAGCTTGAAGGGATCGCCATTTTGTTCCATCACTTCGCATATAAATATAACACATAACGAGATAATGGACCCTTTGTTTGCTTCCTGGGGCGTACCCAGCGCTGGCATGGACGCTGATTTCATAAATCTCCGTTTCTCCCAAAACTTTAACAAAGAGATTTACAGAAACTTCTGGGGATATCTGTTGTATGCAATCTCTCGTAGCCGATCATCCATATCAGTTGGACCAGTATGAAAGCTAAATCTACTATTGATCAAGTTGAAGCTCCATGGTTCGGGAGAGAATGTGATTCTTTGGTTTTGACATAATTGATAGAGAAGCAAACTACAGAGAATATGATTTATTCTCAAGAACCTTGGACAACCCGATTTAATGTTATGCACATTGTTTCCGAACTATTTAGTTCACACTAACTATCTCCTTATCTTAAGAAACACGCGATTTTTAGTTGACATTTTTTAAGAGAGATGAACTAAATGATTCAGGAAACATACCCTGCCAACTTTGCCTCCACTGATCACAGACATTCAACGATACTCGATTTCATTCACGGCTGTAGTAGATCGCTAAAAATGACAGACAGTTTTCAAATTTCCAATTGGCGGGAGATTACCGAAAAATTAAAGAAAATAAATGATTCCCGCCCTGCCCCAAATTCTTTCAAATCATGGATAAGTGCGGAAATAAGCGACTCCTATCTTCTCTCGAAAATTCACCGAACAAATCACAAAATTTCATCAAGAAGCAACGCATACAAGAAGTGACAACAGCCACATCAGCCAAGGAGTCTGAAAACTACGATTTCCTCCTCGAAGACGACGACTTCGAATTGCCAAATGATTGTAAACAATCGCTTCTGGACTTAAAGAAGTGGTGTCGCTGTATAGTAAAGGATGTGCAGCGCGATAGGAAGACCTACCAGTTGATTCTGAAAATTTCCGGTGAGGAGAATTCGTCAGAAGAAGCAGAATTGCGCCTTCAAGGTCCATGGTGTCAAACGAGAGTTGCCACCAATAACATAGTCTCGGTCTTGGCCGTTTGGGACGATTCGCTGCAGTGCTTTAAAGTCGATAAGGACCATGGATTTATAATAACTAGTCCGGACGTCCTCATCTCTGGAACCTCAGTCGTTGGATCCTTATTTTGCCAACGGAAAGGTGTACTTCAAGATCGCTTTCGTGGAGTAGATGGCACCAATAAAATTGTAAGTTTTCCTTTTTCTATCTTATAGAGTGTGCAGTTTCTGTAAAGGCAGTTTTTGCCTTTTAGATGGTAATTGGGTCTATGGTCCACGAAATCCTCCAAACAGTGTTGGCCAAATCACTGAGATCTCGCGTGGATATTGAGAAAGTCGTCAAGGAGCTTTTGGAATCTGAACAAACAGCCTTCACATTGTATGACTGTAAAATGTCGCGACACGAAGCATCACTGGAGGTGCAGAAGTTTACAGAAAACATCCTGAGCTTCGTCAGGCAGTATGTCGAAGGCAAACAACCAGAGATGGTGAGTATCTAGGAACTCATTAAGCCGAAACTTGCAACTTATTCTACTCGTCCCACAGCTTCCAAAAGGTATGTTTCAAGAGAAAATCGATGAAGTCCAAGATATCGAGGAAAATCTTTGGATTCCGCAACTGGGTTTAAAGGGGAAAGTAGACGTTTCGGTGAAGATTCACAGGAACACGTCAAGAAATTTGCTTCCTCTCGAATTGAAGACGGGGAGGGCCTCATTTTCTTTGGAACATAAAGGGCAATTAATTCTCTATCAAATGATGCTGACTGCTGCTGGTCGGGATACGGATTCTGGACTTCTACTTTATCTGAGAGAGGGGATCATGAAGGAGATTTATGGCACTCGGAATGAGCAAAGAGACTTAATAATGTTGCGAAATGAACTGACTTATTACCTCACGCGCTACTTGAACGTGTCCAAGGAGAAGATGGAGGAATATATGTCTATGTGCGATAAAATGTTTGAACCTTTCGAACTGCCAGAACCTATTTCACACCCAAGTGCGTGTGGAAATTGTGCATATGCCACGATATGCTGTGCATTTGGAAAAACCGACACCAGTTTCCAGCTCTCCGAAAAGCATCCGTTACGGAAAGTTTCTGAGGATTGCACCAACCACTTGACGGAGGATGATCTGAAGTACTTTACCAGGTGGTGTGGATTGCTTTCGTTGGAGGAACAGGAAGCGAAGAAGTCTAACTTTCTTCGGAGCATATGGAAGGATTCGCCGAAATTGAGACAGCAGAATGGGCGAGCGATTATTGATTTGCAGCTACAAAGTGTTGAAGGATTGCATGAGGGACGATATCTTCACTGTTTCCAAGTGGAGGGTGAGCACGATGTAGATATCGTTGCTTCTGGGGTAAGTTTGAACTTTGTTTTTCCTTCCTAATCTTATTAAGCTTATTTTTCTAGGTGTGTCTTGGAGAATATGTGATTTTAAGTTCTGCAAAACGCATTGCCATTGCTTCTGGTTTTGTCTACGACTTGACCAAGCGCACAATAACAATAAAACTCGAGCGGAATCTCGAGAAAAACTACAAAGGTCAAGTCTTCATTGTGGATAAGCACGAGTCTCAGTCCGAGCAGATCTTCAACTACACAAACCTCGGCGTTCTCCTGGACAACTCGGAAAGCAGCAACCGCCTTCGTTCCATAATCATCCAGAGAATTCAGCCGACGTTCACAAAACAAGTTTCCGGGAATGTGTTGTCTGAAACTGGATTATCTCTGTTGGGGTGCCTGAACAGCATTCAACGTAAGGCAGTTATGGCCGCTCTAACCACCGACAGCTTTGTGTTGATTAAGGGTCTCCCCGGGACTGGAAAGACCCAAACGTTGGTTAGCATCATTCGTCTTCTTCATCTGATTGGAAAATCAGTGATCATCACAAGTCACACTCACTCGGCGGTGGATAACCTCCTCCTTCGTTTGAAGGCATACGGTGATTTGAAGATCCTCCGACTAGGCTCGGAGACTCGGATACATCCACACCTCAAGGAGTACTCCGAACGAGTTCATACTGCCGAGTGTCGAAATGAAGATGATTTCGCAAAGGTTTACTCGTCATTCGACATAGTTGCGGTAACCTGCCTGGGCTCTGCTCACACCATGTTTACCCATCGAACGTTTGACTACTGCATCGTGGATGAGGCAACTCAGGTCCTCCAGCCCACAGTACTCCGTCCGCTGTTTTTTGCTTCAAAATTCATTTTAGTTGGAGATCCTGATCAGCTGCCACCGCTGATTCGGTCGAAAGAAGCTCGCGCTCTTGGGACAGATGAAAGCTTATTCGAGAGATTAGATTCTCCAGGTGCTACCTCAATTTTGACTATTCAATATCGAATGAACAAAACCATCACAAGACTGGCCAACGAACTGACTTACAAGGGCGAGTTGAAGTGCAACGATTCCAGTGTATTCTCTGGTGTCATGAAGCTCGAGAAACCGATATCGGGAGAAAAATGGCGACAGAGGGCCCTGCAAATACACATCGACCAAGCGGTGGTGTTCATTGACACTTTAAACTGTCTAGAGAGGAGTAACAGGTTTGCCAGTTCTCTAGGAAATTCGTTCGTCGAAAATCTTAGCGAGGAAGACCTTAAAAAAAACCTTCACACATTCAAGTACACAAATTACTGTGATGCAGCTGTGATTATTGACCTTGTGGGAGTACTTCTTAGGGCTGGTTACGATGCTTGTCGCATTGGAATCATTGCACCATATCGTGGGCAAGTGGAGCTCTTAAAGAAACTTACCACCGACTTGCATAAGACTGAAAATGGTTTGAGACTCAGCGACGTTGAGGTGAATACCGTAGATCAGTACCAAGGACGTGATAAGGATGTCATATTCTACTCGTGCACTCGCACAGGATCTATTTCCTGCAAACAATTGGAGAAGACGAGAGGTGTGGAGATTCTCGAAGATAAACGTCGTTTGACTGTGGCAATAACACGTTCAAAGCACAAACTCATTATTGTTGGAGATTCCGCATGTCTGAAACAGTATATGCCGTTCAACGAACTGCTTGGGAAGATTCCAAGTTCTTGTAAGTTGATATTGGAGGAAGGAAGAAATGGTTTTAGTTGGGAGACGGTTCTTGGCGGGATTGAAAAAGTACTCCAGTCGAGTTGATTTTGTTTACTGTTTTTAAATAAATGTCTTGTTCTTATCCTTTGTACACGAGAAACCATATCTTTGATAGATAATATTGGGGATGTGGACGGGATGTTACAACAAGTACAACTTTGAGGAAGCAAGAGCATTTTTGAGACACCTTCAAAAATGAAACGAGAGATAAATCTGGTTTCTTATGAATTGTTACTTCGAGTCCTGCTCTATGAAGACCCCATATAGTTTCTCCACCTTGACTCCCTTGATAGATATCGACGATTTAGGTGATGCAAACAATAAGGCGGGGCTCTGCATATCTGAAACAATGAGTGTCAAATGCACGGAGGAACCTATGGAATTTCAATTTCGTTGCAAGATTTCTCGTGCCACAACAAAAGCACAAAAAGCGAAAATAGGTCACTCTGCGGTTCATCATACTGACGGGAGCTTTGCGTTAGACTTGTCAGCATTTGCATCGGGCAATGTGTATTTCAGTCCTTTAAGGGTCACTGTCAACAGTCATCTATAATAGATCTGATGCTGTTTGTTTGCTTGAAAAGTTAACATGATCCTTGCTTGGCACTCTGTTGGTAGGTAGGCTGAGTGTCTTCATTTGATTTTAGTACACACATTGCAGTACAATTTCCTGCTTCCACTCGTGGTCTTCCTGACAAAGGTCTGGAGCACCTGATTTAGGCGCTGATTCAGGAATTGTTCGATTTTTAAATTCTGATAAATCCTGCGAACCTTCTAAGACATGTTCGGTAGATTATGCTGAAACCATGGAGAGAGTACTGGAGAGGTTCATCCTATTAAGGTCAAACTTCATCAGAATAAATAAGTGGTTGATCAGAGTGCTGCTTTTAATGAAGCGAAAAGTTAAAACATGCACTAGATTCTTCTAGTAGTCTAATCACCGCGCAAAGAGACGGCCATTGCAGTCAAAAGTTTCACTTCTCCAGAGGAGAAGTGATAAATTGGAGGAAGTGACGCGGACTGAAACTGATCAGGCTCTCGTAACTGAAACTGCCTGCTGCTACAACCAACAAAGGCTGCGATTCATTGCTCAGAAATCGGACGGAGCATCCAAGTCCAGTGAAAACAAAAGTAACGTTGATTTCACCTGCACACATTGTCCGGATAAAACCGACGCCACCATCAGCAAATGAAATAGTGGGCGGAAATGTCTGAGAACAAATCTGATAGTGGCTTTCCTCGCACATAAGCTCCGGCTGAAACCAGTGCTGCGCCGGCGAAGAGTACAGTTTGGGTGACCTCTTAGAAAAACACGGAAAAGCCAAACGAAATGAGTTCGACTTAATCAGAATCCTCTCCGGCGTCTCGAGAGAAAAGTTCTTTTGTTAATTTTCGGTCCCGTTTCCATCAATCGAGAATAGAAGAGAACAGAGAACCAATACCCGGCTTAGATGACTAGATCACACTGAGCGAAGGACACCAGCGCTCAGTCCCGAAAATTTTCATCACCACCTCAGAGGGACAACGCGGTAAAGGACGACATCATTTTAGTTGGCGCACACAAGGAAAGAGGCCTTAACCAACATTGTGTTCGGAACTGGAGGTAGCTTGTAAAAGACCGCGCTATCTGGAAATGCATTTCACCAAAGGTCTTGATCCACCCAGCAATGTAGCGCAATCTAAGTAAGTAAGTAAATAAGAAGTTGGTGTTAGAGGGAAAGCAATTTTTTCATTGTATTTTATAATTTCCAATATTCAAAAGTTTCCTTTGTATGACAACACTCTGCAGACTCTCCTGCATGCAAACCCATGCACACTGAAAACCCACCAATCACCGTCGTTGTTTACATGCTTGATTCGCCGACGTCAACCAACATCTGCTAATCGTTGACAAACAAATGACACTTCTTGTCATTCAAAACCGCAAAATCTGACAACGTCAAACCGTCAGCTGTTTCCAATAGTCCAACGCAATCTGCGCCGCGCAGTCACAAACTTTTCGAGGACAAGAAAATAGAAAAGAAAAATAAAAAAAATTCCAATGAGTAGACACCATAGCGCCGCGAATCCATCCACGACTGTGTGAAAATTCTTGAAAAAATTCTTATATAACCGCTTTGTGTTGAATTGGTGAAAGGTTTTGACACGTTTTGCGTCGCGACTAAGAACGATTGAGAAGAGTTTCCCAACAAGAAAATATGTTTATAAAAGACTAACCCACGCCCGTCCAACAAAACACTAGAAAAAGTGAAGAAAAAGTGTGAAAAGTGTGAAAAGTGTAAAAACAGAGGCTCCAGGAGCACCCGTATTACTTCGCATTTTTGTCATTTTTGTCCTTGTCCCCATCACTCAACTGCAAATCCTTGTTCTAATTGATATACAATTCAAAACAGAAAAACAAAAACGTTTCCAAATTCAACATTGAATGAACTGGAATAAATTGTGATCTTAACAACATGTCCTACACTGAACTAGAGAGTGGTTATCAGGATCTAAAACAAGCAAATCGTCCTGGGTTCTTTGTCGGACATGATGTAAATGTAAATGTAAAATTTACAATTCTATTTCTCTAACAATTTTCCTTTTTTTATTTTAATTTGTTTCTTTCAATTTTAAAAGAATATATTTGTACGTAGTAGAAAATGGTTTTCAGTCTAGGACAGTCCCGTGAATGTGAAACAGGTACGGACGGAGAAAAAATCGATTGCACTTTGGTTCGGGTTATGTCCTTAGTGGTTCGCTGGTTCGGTTTGATTCGTCGCTTCTCCTCTAGGATCCATGTTATCTTTATCTTTCCGTGTCTCTGTGTGTACATGCAATTATTGATTTTGTTGAGGAGGTGTCCGAGTTTCCATACCGTCGACCCTTACCCCCTTGACTATGTGAAGCTTTAGTTCTTCGAAATTCTGCTGGAACCTTGGAACCAGTCGGCATTAATTAATAGAACCCGCTCTCGATGTCGCTTGTCTTTTTATATTTTGAGACAGGCCAAGGTAAACTCTTTAATTAAAACGTCGATGAAGAAATTTATTTTTATTACCTAAATTGTGGTACACAAAACAATTTGCGTTTCCCTTCGAATTTGAAACCGAAAGCTCAGGGGAAAAGTTTTTCACTGAATTGCGTGTCGGAAAGTATTGGGCTGCGCTTCTGGAGATGATGTACCTATTTTTAAATAGGATTTTCGAAAACCCAAGTAAATTAACCACGTGCGATTGATCCAAAATTGGTTTGATACATAGGCTTTGTTTAGGGTTTTTTCGCTTCCATGTTTAACCGCTCCATAAATTACAATGTTAGCAGAAACCCCCTCTCAATGCGTATGAATGTGTATGCCAACCACTCCATAAGGTCATCGCGATGAGTTAATCGAAACTTTAAAATATTCCAGCAACCAAAGATTATCAGAATGATACTAGCTAACTCTGTTATTGACAATTTTTATAAGATTCGGGTACTCTAACTCATCATTTCAGTGACGTGAAGGAAAAGTAAATAAAAAAAGATATAACACGGAAGATTGCAGAGTATGTGTATCAGTGGAGTGGGTGCTTTCTTCGGATACCAAACTTGATAATGGGAAGTCACGGATAAAGGAGTAAAAAACAATACCATATGCTCCCAATAAATTCAGTTAACATTCCAAATGTAATAGTCCGTTGAACCGCGAAATAATGTAAATGGTGTTTTTTCCAGACAATAATGTCGAGAATTGAGTTTCAATCAAACATTTTTGTTTATTATGGAGAATGGTTCATGAACATGACTTCAGCCATACGGTTTACTTGGCTGTTTTTGACGAATCGTATTTGTTGGTCCAATTTTGGGCCACATCTTCGAGCATTTTGACCTTTATCCCACCAATAGCTTCTAAGATTTTAATATTTATTGGAATACATTAAAAATTTTGCATAAGCCCAGAAGAAGTAAATATTAGAGCGTCAGTATGGCACGTAACGTCATCCTGTTGGAATAACATATTGCTCTGATCAATACGAAGAAATAATTACTGAGCATTGTCCGGTAACGTTAGCCACAGACTGTGACACCAGTTTCGACCTCATTTTTGAAAAAATAAGAATCAAAGATTCCACAAACGTAAAGACCACACCCAACAGTGCACTTATGCGGATGTAATTGCGTTTTATGGGTTTCTTCTAGTTTTGCCTCACTTCAGGATTGGCAATTTTTCTTGTTCACAAACATCAAAGCCAAAAGCGGGCCTCGTCACTAAGCACAGTTCTTGCATAAAAATAAGGATCGACGTCTACAGTGAATTCCTGCCGCAAGCCATTGAATGTTGGGTTACGATACGGCATCTTATACGAGTGTAGGCTTATACGAGTTGAAAATTCCGGATCTTCCAACACAATTTCACTCACAGAAGCTGAAGTTTCTTCCGAACATACATAACGTTGACGCGTTGTTGGTTTTGCGTTATATAAAGTATGGTATATGTGGTACAAAATTTATCCGATGTTCGAGGAATGACTAGCTCAGTTTTTCGGACCAACAAAATAACTTAATCTTCCACACGTCATGATGATTTGCCAAACCGTACGGAACATACTGTAATCATACTAAAAGAAAAAACGTGGTGCGGCTCGAGGAGCTGTCAGAATCACTTACTTACTGGGTGGCCGTGGTGTAGTGGTAGTAGCAAACGCTTCTCACTCGGAGGGTCCAGGTTCGAATCCTGCCCATGCAAGTCAGTTTTTCATTGTGTAATTGGAACTCAGACAGAAAAATTCTGCGTGTGAAGGCATAACACTGACACGTAGATTTGGCTGTTGTAGAGTTTCAATCACAGAAAAGAAAAAATACTGTGATATACCTCGAATCACTCTGAGTGAAGAAAAACTCTCCGTCCTATTCGGACTCCCACCCCTGGAGAGCAAACATAGAAGCCAAACACACCTGAGTTTCAAACCATTACAAAAAAACAATTTTCCTTTCTCCTCCTTCTATCTTTCCGCCCGCGCCCTGGCAACAGTAAAAGGGTATCTAACCCCTTAGGCGCGCGTAAATTATATATAAAAAAAAAATCGTTTCCAAATGAGAAGGGTCGCTCTTCGAATTCCAGCCTCGCCCGAAAGACATTCTTTTTTTCAGGCAACTTAATTCACGTAAGACGAATGGTTGCCTATAATACAACAACAAGTCTAATTACACTAATAATTTAGTCTCCCCATTAAATGTTGGATGCTACCCATGGAGCGAAATAATCACTGAGCCCAAAAATCTGTCTTTCTCTCTCTGTCCCATTTTCCTAAAAGCTTAACACGTGCTCATGCATTTTAAGTGTAATAATACCTACTTGATTTGATTGTTGAGTTCTTTAAAAAAATAAACTTACTTAGGTGGAGCTACAGTTCGGGGTGAAACTGGGCCTCAGCTAACAAGCCTCGCGATCTTTAGCTAACTGCTTCCAGTGGCGCACTCCAAGTCGATTGGGGTCCCCTTCTACTTGTGCGCGCCACCTAAAGTGAAGTCTAACTCTACTGCTTTGTCGCTCCGGGTTAGATACGAAGACTCTACGGGCCGGATCATTTATGAGACTGAGGTGCAGCTTTCTGACTAGGTCGATGTCGCTGTACAGCCCGTATAGTTCGCCGTTGAATCTTCTGTTCCAAGGCCTGACGGGACCAAATATTTTCCGAAGGGTCCTATATAGAGTCTCCTTAGTTTTTCAGAATACGGCCTTACTACTCAATTGCCTTCATAGCCCAAAGAAACAGCGATTGCCAAGAGTGATACTTTGTATTATTTCTGCTGAGGTGTTGTTATAGCAGAGTCAAGGTAGACAAAGCCCGTTACTACCTCAAGGTTATAGCTGTCAACTGTGATGTTTTATCCAATTCGTCGAAGTTTTGCGTCCGGTCTTGTTGACAGCGCTTCATCTTGTCTAAAATCCTTCTTGAATACAAAGGTATCGCTTAAGTCGGTATCGACCTTGACGGAGCAGCGAGCGTTCACCATCGTCATTCTGCACAGACGGACGAGTTTGGCAGGGATGACAAAACAAGACATGGCTCTATAGAGCTCGTTTCTATAAATGCTGTCATATGCGGCCCTAAAATCGATGAAAATATGGTGGGTATCGATTTGGACTTCCTGAGTTTTTTTCAGAATCTGCCCAATTCTGAAACCGCACTTCACAGAATATGGCAGATAAGGGCTGTTTTCGAAAACGTCACTTAATCGCCATTGCAGCACTTAAAGGTTGCAAATGTTATGTGATATCGTTGATCTTTGTCATCTGCATGATTTTCTTCTTGCAATCGCATTTGACGTTTTCAAAGCAAAACAAAAGCTAGTGAAAACATTGTGTTGGAAAATGTTAGTGAGAGTACAAGTGATAACAATTGTAATTATTTACGTGGTCGAAACAGACTAATAACGAAAAGTAAATTGTTGATAAAACAGATAACAATAATATTTAGTTAAAAGAAATAAATATAATGGATATTTATGTGCTTACTGTTCACGAGATAGAAATTCGTCTGAGTAATCCGATTCAGCCATCATCTTTGAATGCATGTTATTGCGCAGCGCAAATTTCTGGCTGCTTTTTTGCAGCGCAAAGACGGTTATGAACATCTGCTTTGCAAACACTGCATTATCGAACATGCTGCAAACGCAATGTGATTTATAAAGTCGTTTTCGAGCAAATGACTTTCGCAGCTTGCGTTTAAGAACATTTTGCAAAAACAATTTGATGCAGATGACGTTTTCGAATACGGCAAAGATTTTGTACATGATGTTGTGAAGACTTATACCTCTATAGTTAGCGCAGTTGAGGGGGTCTCTTGTTTTGTGGATCGGGCTAATGATACTGAGATTCCGTTCGTTAGGCATACACTCTTCTGACAAGATCTAAGAAATGAGTTGGTGTATGGTTTCCACAAAGTCATTTCGAGCAGCTTTAAATACCTCGGCCCATAAGCCGTCAAGGCCAGTTGTTTTGTAGGATTTCGGTTTAGATATTGCTATCCTTACTTCATATTTGTCAGGTGGATGGATGTTTTGGCTATCATCGTCAATTTGCAGAAAAAAAATTTTCCTTTCTTTCTTCATTTCTACAGGTTACCGTATGGGTCTTCTTGCCTTGACACGTTCTTTTTATCTATATATCTTCGATCGCGCGTTTTTCGTGCTATTATTTCTTCTTCTGCAGAAGCCGATGTTATTACCGTATCTTCTGCTCGTAAAGCTCACCTCGTCCTTCGTTGCAGCGTCGCTTTGTGCGCTTCTGGTTAACTGCTTGTGGTTGTCGGCATTCTTCATCAAACCAGGGATTTATTGGTGATGGTCGGGTGAAACAGACTGGCGGTCTCTTGCGATATTTCACCTTATATCACAGTAGCACAAGATGAGTCAGACTAGACAGTCTCCACATTCTGGTCTTTTGTCAATTACTTTTAGGGCTGCCTTTGAGTAAACATGATCTGACAGACAGTATAGCTATATCATCTGCATATTCCTGATTATATAAAATAAATTATAGTGTAAATACTGCTGAGAGTGTAGCCGTATTGTCTAACCGTGTCACCAATAGTTGTGTTATCATAGGCACCATCAATATCGATGAGGATCCCAAACGCGTATTGCTTGTTGTCGACCGCAGAATCAATTCTGCTCATATTGTAAAATGAGTTCGCGTTACAGTCAATGTCCAATGATCAGAAAATATTTCTTCCAAAATATGGACGACATTGATTTCCACGCTATGTGGTTCTAGCAGGATGGCGCTACATACCGCAAACTATTCAAGCCTTGGAAGTCAATATTCGGCGCGTTATTAGAAAGATAGAGCCCCAAATGCTCGAAACAGTGGTCCAAAATTGAACCGATTGGGTGCGCTTCGTCAAAAATATTCGAGGAAGCCAGCCATATGCCTAAATATGTGATTGTTGCATAACACCTCTACGAGTATATAGGGCAGATAGTAAATAAAACTTCGTCATTCTTTTTGACACAGTTGAATACACTTTAATATCAAACACGTGCAAATTAACTTTGCATTTACTTGGTTAATTTCAGATATGTTCACTTCACTCTTTTTAAATAATTATTTTACCATGACGTGTTATTAATGATTAATGCTGATGGTACATTAGTTTCATAGAAATAAAAGTGTCAAAACAGCTATAAAACTGTTCATTTTTAATTTGTTTCCCTAATTCATTTGATTAAGGATTAGTCGGTTTAATTTTGAAGTTTGAAAGCCTCGATGAGACCACTTTTATACAAATCTCTGGCAATTAGTCATCGCACTATAGACAAGTTTATCCCTAACCTCATTACAAGAAACGATGCGTAATTTTATATTTTTATCTTCTAGTTCTCTAGCAGAAGAATGTTTTAATTGTTGGGAAAATTCAAAACAAGTATTTGTTGGGTCATATTTTAAAGTTTTTTACAAAATAAATTAGAGCTTTGGCTGGTTGTAAGTGCTCTACATGTCTCAGGAATCTAAACCGATGAATTCTGACTCTTAACTTAGTCCATATCGCTATACAGTCTTTGGTTAGATCTTTGTCGATGCAGATACTTTTATTTCGTAACGACAAAGCGCCTGCTTATCCTTTTTTGTTAAAGTCCTGTACGCCATAGAGGAAAACTGTTACGATCAGTGTTTTATAGAGCGCTATTTAGGATGTATAAGAGAGGACGCTGCTACTTAATTGCCTTGTGAGACCCAAAAACTGCGATTGGGAAGAGTTATTCTTCGAATAATCTTTGAGTTGGTTTCGTTGTTTATAAAGGGTTTTCCAATAGGGAATTGACAACTTTGAATTTAATTTGTGAACGCGCTCTTTCACTAATCATCAAACTGTCACTGTCAATTTATTCAGTAAACGCAATATTTTCATCATGGTAAAGTACACGAACGAGCAACGTCTGCAAATTATAAAAATTTTCTACCGAAATTCGGAGTCGGTGGCTGCAACTTTAAGAGCGTTAACTCCAATTTTCGGTTGTAATTCTCGCTCTAGCAGCCAGGCAACAAAAAGTTTAGTGCAAAAATTTGAGTCTACATATTCGTTGTGTGATGTTGCCGTGTCAGTGAGACAACGGGTTGGTCGAAGTGTCGAAAATATCGCTGCCGTTCAGGCGTCCGTAGCAAACCATCCAAATCGGTCAATTCCACGGCGTTCTCAAGAATTGGGCACCGTTTAGACCACATTATGGCGTATTTTGCGTAAGCTAACTCAAGAATTGAAGCCGATGGACAATTTGAAGCGACGTACGTTCTCCGATTGGGTTCTGGAGAAGATGCGCCAAGATGATGAATTTCATCGCAAAATCATCTTCAGTGACGAAACTCATTTTTGGCTCAATGGGTTTGTCAATAAGCAAATTATGCGTTATTGGTCGGGTGACAAGGTGACGCCTCGTTCGTGCGATTTAACGCCGCTTGACTATTTTCTGTGGGGCTACGTTAAGTCATTGGTTTATGCCAACACGCCGACGACGTTGGAAAAGCTCAGAGCCAACATTGAACGCGAAATAGCGGCCGTTTCGGCCGAAATGTGTGGCCGAGTCGTTGAAAATTAGATCCAACGAATCGACCGTTGCAAACGTGCTTGCTTTGGCCATATGAATGAAGTCGAGTTCCATTCATAAATGTTTTGATTGTACTTCAAGCCGATCAATATCTCAAATGGTTTGCGTTTTATTTAAAAAAAAAAGTTGTCAAGTCCTTATTGGAAAACCCTATAATAACTACTGAGCTTTGCACCTAGGCTATCTCGAAGTTGTCCCTGCTTTTTGTGACGCCTTGCCCGAGTCGTTGTAATTTCTTTCACGATGACAAGACGTATTTGGTTTTTCCCTGTTTTCCCCCAGACCAATTTTTCAAACGGCTCACAAACATCTCGATGTGTTCTGCCAATAATGTCTATGTCATTCGCACAGACTTTTGAAAGGCTCTGCCTCCGGTGTTAGTTTGCGAATTTTGCACAATGCTCTTCAAGTACGATGTTAAAGAAATCGTATGACGGTGGATCTGTGTATCGGGAAGTCAAACTTCATGGAACTGCGAGCTTTCCCCAGTTATGAAGGCCATCTTCCACTTGAATAGCTCGATGCAAGTCCTTGTCAGACTTAAGTTTGTATATGGCTTTCCTCACTTCATCGAGTTCGAGTGGAGGGCATCGTTACTCATCATCGTCTTTGTTGAATAGTTCGTTATGTCGACAGTAGAATATTTATCATCATCGCTGTTTAAGAGTCTGCAGAAATTTCATATCTTCAGCACTTAGCTTGAATCTACCACTAGGTTCCTTTCGTCTTTGAAGGCTACCTTTCGTACTTCGTTGACCTGCTCTTTCCTTTCGGTCATATTTCCAAACGACTTTCCTGGTATAACATCTTTCAATCGCCGATCTCGCGCTTCTCGTGCTCATTTCTCTTTCTTCATTCTAGTCCACTTCGCAGCGCCGCTTAATATTTTATTTTTGTTTCCCTACATGCACCAGTTGTCATTCACGATCAAACCACTGTTTTCGCAGTGGTGGTTGAGTGAAATCTAGCACATCTGAGTCGTCATCTCTTCTAATCGACGTTAGGAATGTGCGCATTTGCAGTAGTTTAAATATCCAGCAACGGTTAGTGATAAATGCTCGAACCGCGTTCGCGCGCAAACGCGGTCGATAAGCCTGAATGCGTTGTTGTAGTTCGTGTCGTGCATGCTACTTATATTTGCCTACTGTACTATCCTCGCCCAATTATCAGGCTTCCATTAATGAAATTGTTTAATAAAAAGCTAGGGTAGAGCAAATACTGGTCTTATCGTGACGGTTTTCAGAACTTAACGTCGCTGAAGGTTTCTACGATTTGACTAGTTGCAAGCTGCCGGTCATAAGTCCTGTTGAGTGGCAGGACCAACGGTAATACATACCAGGGCTTAAAACATGGTACCGTGGAAGTCAGTAACACACCAGACTCCGGTTCGGGCCTAAATTGTTGAGGTATGCCCCCTTGTGGCTGTGGTTTAAACAAAAGTGCGGAAAGTAAGTGCTGTGACCCTAAGATCAGTAAGAGGCTTTACGTCGGTTTCGAATCATATTAAGGGTGAAACTGTGCCCTCAACACAGTTCTGCCTTGGTATCTCTGGAAGGCAGTAGGGCGATGGCAAGGCGTATCCTTGCTCCCAAGGCTTTCTGTTATTCCGAAACTATATTTTCGTTTTTGCATTACCGGGTAGCCGGGCCATACCCTTTAGGGCACCTTTTGGACATAAGTAGTCGGCTACATCTTCCGCCACCACTTCTTTAGTAATGTACTTCGGAAATCCCTTTCTGACCTAATAGTCATGAAAGATGATCATAAGGTGAAAAGGATGGATGTGGACCTATTCAGCTTCCATGAAGATTGTCAATGTCTGAGGCTACCTTAAATAATAAATCTACAGCCAAGTGGATTCGGCTTTTTTTTCCAATGATGATTATCGTAATACGGCCGTGCCTGGTGTTCTCTTTTAAACTGGTCATTCCGTTGTATTTTCGGGACAAACTTTGCTGTATCTTACCTTGTTTGATTCAGTTTGATACGAGTAAAAGTGTTCCTCCTCTTTTAATTGTCTTAATCTTTGGATCAACCTACGGCATCCAGAATCGTTTTTTAACCCCAATTATCCAGCTTTAACATTTTTCCTGTAGGAAAGATTACAATTTTGTATTTTATAACACCGCAAGGACAGAACTAAATAAAAACCTAAACATATTCTCTACGAACAAGCAATTACTTCTCAACATTATCTATCCCAATCGTCGGAAGATGAACTTGGAGAAACACAATACGATCATTCATGCCAAACTTGCTGCAGAAGTCACTTTCCGATATGACAGCTTCAGCTTGACGAACGTAATAATAAACTTATTTCCTTTCTAAATCGTGCCTCCAAGATCTGCTTTGTAATAGAAAAAAACATTTTAAACGTGCAAACTATCTAGGTTATGAGATGACTGGGAAACTAGAACTAGAAACTAGATGTAAGGAAGGCCCAAGTACAGGAATTCTGTCCAAAACACCTTGAATCTCGATCGGGTGTTGCCTGGATTGACTCCAAGGAGAATACTTCGATCTGCTTATGAACATATGAACACTCCCTAGCCCTGTGAAGGGTTTCACTTTTTCGGTAGCCATGCTGGCAATTTGACAATCATTTAAGATTGAAACTGCATTTGATGTGAAGATCGATGATTCTCTCGAGAGTCTTAAGCAGGAAGGATTAACGACTAATCTGAGATCTGAGATTATTCAGTTTTGCCTGTTTTAGGTATAAAAACTACTGTCACATCAGCCCAGACGCTAGGTATTGTATCGAGATGATGTCCTTGAAATGCATTCTGTAGTTCTGCATGGAAGGTACCATCTGCTTCTGGTGCCTTGTTAGCTTCAAAGTTGGAAACTGCCCATTAACACAGTTCATGTCTTGGTTGATTTGTAGGCGGATAAATTTTCTCTAAGTAGGTTTGAGTGACTTTGTTAAAGTGCAACCCCTGCGCTGCACTCACATTTACGACGCATTAAAAAAATCGCTATCTCTCCAGAAGTATACAATAGTAACGCTACTTGATATAAAGTTAACATCTTCTCGATCGTCAGCTCTCTTCAAGAACTGGACACAAATGACTAATTTTTAGCAGTAGAGTCATAAATGCAAATTTTTGTCGCTACTTCATAATAAATAAACGATGTAGGAAAATACGTGACGAGGGTGTACTCTTTTCTCTACTATGGAACCTATTCCTTGATGGGGTGCTTGCTAAATTAGATATGTTCTCCTCTTAGACACGTATATAGCTGCACCAAAGTAAATGCCACCTTTTTGAGTTTCTCCACAAGTGCTTGGTATCTAAGCCTGATCCTGGACAGCAAAATGGGGTAGGCAGAAAATGCAGAGGGATGTAGATTTAAAGTGGGGTCTGCAACCCAAAGTCATGCAATGGGTCTACGCGAAGACTTCCTCAGTAAGTTAATTTCCATTTTCACAGACGCCCCTAACAGACTTCTCTGAGGATCTCTGCATACATAAATCTTTTTGTTTACTCATATACTGTACCACCTTTCAAATCGAAGTCTCTATGCATCAGGCCGCTGCTTGGCTCAGCCTGCATATAATACCTGCGTCGGATATTCTAGTATATGTGCATACACACCTACGCAGTAATGTTAGATCCCTGACATCAAACATCACAAATTAGAGAGTGGTTAGATATTGCCGCGCATGGTTAAGCAGTACAAGATCACACTGTGTTAGGTTTCGGGATATTCGGATGTTTCAGAGAATTATGTCGTTGATGAACTGACCAGACTCCGTTGCCTAGGAACAAATGTCCTACACCAAACAAATGATATATTTTCAGTCATAGGTGAACTCATCGATACATCATAGAGATATCTAGACTTATATGGCCAATACACGATTCTTAGCGATCAAGAGAGCGGATCAAACTCAGGAGAAGAAATATCTTCAAAAGTTATAAACATGATTAGGGGACATTCAGCCATTGGAAGACACGTGCAGCAATTGACTATTCCTCACAACGATTTCTGCATCATCTGCATCATGCAGGATCGGAGATGAAGAAGAATTTGTGACGCAATACCTTTGCAACTGCTTTGTCTTTGCAGGCATCAGAATGTAATCCCTCCCAGGCAGTTACCACTTTCGAGATCTAGCTTAGACATCGCTTTCTAATGTATCACAATGGACTTAAAACTGTTCTAAGTGCACTCAACCACTCTAACCTAACCTAAGCTACTTAGATCAACGATTGAGTAACCCTTATTGGGTATTACTTCGGAACCTGTAGAGAGACTGCTTGTCTTAGAGCCGCCCAGATAAGATATGTATGTATTTCGGAAGGTTATCTTAGTCAAAATTTCACAAGTTTCTAAAGCGAATAACACGCGAGAGGGGTCCAGAGGATCCGATGCATTCAGCGTGGAAAATACCTTGGCTTGAGTGATATGATATTAACAAAATTGTACACTTGACATTGCTTCTTACTTGTCACAATCGTGATACGCATAAAGTCATTGAAGACACCTTGTAGTCAACGATATTTATTTGTTTGTCTACTAAACGCACAATAGTCGCATATGCCCTAGGATTGTATCTATGAAAAGCCAAATAATTGATCCAATAATAACCACAAAATCACAACTCATTTTCATTTTATGTGTCCGTGTCCTCAACGCTGTCGACTTCCATGACTCACATCCGTTCGCAGTGAGAATTCTTAATACCAACAGTTTTACGAGAATCGTGCCGAAAGTGTTTTGAAAAAGTACAAACATCAGTTGTTTTTTGAGAAATAGATGGTAAGCAACAGTGATGGGCAACAGCATCGAACGATTCATGTCACCATCTGTAGCAACAACGAAATCTCCACAAAAAGATCGACTTGGCCTAAAGTCGATGCTGCACGTGAACTCAACGCCTAATCTTTCCGGTTGGTAAACAAAAAACAAACATACTGAAAAAAAACCAAAAAAAAAAAATTCAAAATTTTGCTTTTAACCGCCCTCTATTGACACGTTTTTGCATCATTTCAAAAAGAAGCTGCCAAGAGAAAAAATTGCTTACTAGACAATTGCGCGCATAGTGCTGCTGGCTGTGACTGCCGCTCTAGCTATCTATTTTCGCTTATTTAACTGTTTATCTGTTATCTTTGTCTTCTTTGACATAGTTTTTCTCTTCTCTTTTTCTTTTTTTCTAGAACTGAATCCGCCGCCATTTCTGGATGCCAGATCTTCGTCCTTCTCCTACGGGGTGAACTCAACTATTTGTTGTTTATGTTGTTTTTATTTTCTTTTCTCTTTGCTTTCGGTTTTATCAATTATGTTTTTTTTGTTGTTGTTTTGTTTTTTGTTGTTGTCGTTTTACGATTTCCTTTTAATTGTTGCTAACAAATTGCTTTGCGTTTCTTTGATAAGTTAACATTTTTGCTTGGCCAGCACTTGCTGGCATTGCGTTGTGCGGATGTGCTCCGGTGTGGAAATGTAAACATAACACCATTCCTGATAAGAGCTGACCTCGTGCGATTTGTTTAAGGAAATTAATTAAATTGATCTCCGGCGGGAGATACGTTGTATTCGTAATTATTAGTGTTTGCTGGATGCTAGCGCATTTGATATTAAGAAGCTGTTCACTCCTGCTCCGGATTTCTCAGTACGGCGTGCGGTTTAGTGAGTCCCAGACTGTGGAAGGTGGAGCATTACGGTATACGTTTTGTCGTCTTTTGGTGTTGTGTTGTCAAGTTGGTTGATCATAATGATGTCTTATTGGTCTCGTCCCGTGTCAGTGATTCTGGAGGAAGTAAGTTTGTGTTTTTGTGTTGTTCTGAAGTAACCATTTCGTGACGAATCAATTTGGAATGGAATACTACTCGATGGAGATTTTCATTAATTTTTTCGTTTGTTTTTAATTCGTTCCTTAGTGTGCACCACTTTAGGCGAGGTATTACTATACCAACATGTCCCTCTGTGTAGAAATCGATGACTCTTCGGGCCGTCAACGCCAACGGAATCAAAAATTGATAGAAGAAGCTTGCGTTCAAATGATATCTTTGTACGCTGTCGTTTCTTCTTCTGCGCTGTAGATCAGGACTGTCATAATAATCGGCTTATATGTATTGTATACTCGTAGTGTCTTTCTGGGTTTTCTTTCCAAATCCTAATTACTCAATTGGCTTTGTAGGCCAAAAAAAGGGCAAATGGCAAGTGCAACTCTTCCTTTTATTTCTAAGGGGGTGTTATTTTCGGAGTTAATAGCGGAGCTGGGGTTATAGTTGTCCATACTGACTTTTTGATGTTGTGCGTTCTTTCTTGTTAACAGCATATACTTGGTTTTGACTTCGCAGCTAAGACCATTTAGGCCGCTGCTGTCGCAATACTTGCATGGGAATCAGTGACGGCTCACAGCATGCTTGTGATGATATCAGTGTTATCAGCGTTTCCAAAAAGTTCCACAGATTTTTGGAGAATTGTACATGATGTCACAAGTCAGCGCATCACATTTTCTAGACCCCTTTAAGATCCCTTGAGCTTGCTTCTGACACATTATCATCTCATATTCTTGGGATTTTTCTGGGATCTGTCGTGGTGTGAATATTAGGTCAAGTGTGGACTTACAAGGACCAAAAGCGCATTAATATTGGCCAATCATACCGCTAGAATATGGTTTCAGGCGTTCACAAAATACGTGTTAGATATGGAGACCACCGAGGAAACAATGTTTAACACATACTCGTACTTCCGCCCGACCAGAGTTTACAATTTCTTTTTCCAATATTCCTTGTTTTAACAAAACTTCTTTACTAAATTTAATTTTAACAATATTTTACTTAAAAATATGTAGTGACATCTGTATAAAAAAAAGTTAATGATAGTGTTAGTGCCAATGCTTAGGAACATATTTCATGATGTGGGCTGAGCGGTATTCGTAATTATTTCATTCTTAAAATATAAAAGCAAGAGAACAGATTCTGGCGAAAAAACATTGTTATAACAAATACAATGACAACCAATAAGAATAAATCAAATTTTATCTCAATTCAAACAACATAGGGTAGCAAAATTTTAATTTCTTTATCATCAAAACTGAGAAGCCATATTTTAACTTTTTTTAGGAAGACTGGGATAGATCTAATGACACGAATATTCAAAGGAAGCGTAGGTAAGGTGACAATACTATTTGAATTGCTAAGCAGATTCCTCCTCTTATGAAAAATATTTTCAACACTTTTAAGTAACACAAATGTTTAAGTGGAAGAATTTTCCATATTCTGAACAAAAGCATAGAATGAGCTAAACGATAAACTCCACTTACATTTCAATAGCGCACTTTTGCAGAACTACCAGTGGCTGAAGCCTAGTTTTTGAATATAGCATCTTCAAAGTTCTTGTGTCACAAAATTTTCTGAGTCGGTAAAAGCTTCGAACTGCAGATCGTAATTATATTTAAACTTAAAATATGTTCAGATCAACTCAAGTGTTGGTCAAAAGTAATCCCTAAATATTTAATTTAATTTCAAAATAATGCAGGTCACAGGACGAGTGATTATTTAATATTGTCCAAACTCAATTAAAAATGTTGGAACTTGCGTAATTTTTTTTAAATGAAAGTAAATTTCAAGTTCAGGTAGACTATGCATCAACTTAGTTTTACTACTGACGACTAGCTCATGTTCCGCCAACTAAATTTTTAGAAGGTGAACATCGTTGACTTATGTTAGCGCTTTTCGAGCGATACCCAATGCCAAGGTCATCAGCAAAGGCGGTAATATTTCCTTAAAATGGCTGCCGAGTGAGTTTATGTAAAACAGAAACAGTATTGGACCAAGAACTGAACTCTGGGGCACACCTAGACTTTTTGGGCTACTTACCAAATCTTCTACCTGAACAAAGCCACATAAACCTGAATAATATAATTTTTTTTAGCTGAATATTATGTTTTACCGCGTTAAAAGCTTTGATTATATCCACGAAGAGTCAAGAGGTGATATGGAGCATACATTTATATCTAAACAATTTGACATGGTGTCCATTTCGCCGGAGCCCTTAATGGTTTTTAGTTTGAATATTGCAATCCAGACTGGTCAAGAAGATGGATTTTTTGTCGAATACGACTAATGTCCACGTTGGATGGTTTATTTTGCCTGACAACTGACCGTTGGCCATCTATGCCGTTTAACAGTCTGCAGAAGTAATCCTTTCAAATTGTTAGTATCGACTGTGGCCATAAAATTACGTACGCTTTCCGATCTCTGCAAGCTTCTGTTCGAGATTTGTGTCCTTGATATATAATTTTCACTTTCTATTTGTGAGGAAGCACCTCCTCATGGTTCCGATCGAATGCTTTTCCGGTTCATTTGTTTTCTTTCTCAGAGAGGTTTAAGTTCTTCTCGTCTCCTTTGTTCATAGCGTTCCCGAGGAGCTGTCGTCATTATTGGTGTGTACACCTCTTGTGTCAATGCAGCAACTGTGATGGTTGAGTGTATCCTATTACATAGATGCCACGTTTCTGATTTTTTGTTCACAATTCCGTAAGTAAATTATTCGACCTGTACAGCAAATCAACTTTTTTTTTTATAATTTACGCGCGCCTAAGGGATTAGATTGCCTTTTACTGTTGCCAAAGCGCGGGCGGAAAGGTAGAAGGAGGAGAAAGGAAAATTGTTTTGTAGTGGTTTGAAACTCAGGTGTATTTGGTTTCAATATTAGCTCTCCAGGGGTGACTGTCCGAATAGGACGGAGAGTTTTTTCTTCACTCTCATTACCCTCATACTGCAATCATTATTGCCGGCCAAGGATCTGGACTATGGAAGTCAAACTAATCCAGTTTGTAAATCAGCCCACACGAATACTTGACAGTCATGCCGCCAACACCCTAGAATTGTTTTTAACTTCTCACGCTATTAATTACTGAATCGATATGCTCTCTCCTCTGGGCTCGTCGAACCACTATGTCATATCAACTATACCCTGTGCAACGTGTGAGGTTTCAACGAAGGCCAAATATACTACAGTCACTCAAAGTGGTAGAAATTGTTGTTCGTTCTTCAAAAACATGAGGAGCTTTGCCTCAGCTTTCATCTCAAGGTTCAATAGACTTTCGCAATCTTAAGAATATTTAAAGATCTTAACGTGCACATGTCCGCTAGTGCTGATACGAGAAGAATATGTTCCCTTCTTCTGAAGAGGTGTTCTTATACGCTGCCAAAACGACTGCGTACGCTTTTTCGTCTATCCTTCTTATTAGGACTTTTTAAGGGAAGCCGAAAAAAGGCGTATTTTCTAGTCCCCCTCCTACAATCCATTGCACTTACGTTACTTCATGAAAACGCTAATATTTCGTCAGCTCATGAAATATCGAGACATGAAAACTTTTTAATGATCAGCAGTTTTCATAGCAACAGACACGCTGATGATGGCATGTCTCACGGAAAGTGAAACCATAGCCCACGGTAATCTGGTCAAAGTAAGATAATTGCTTTTCACACAAATCAAAGGAATTGACATCAAAAACACGTGCATTTAGGATCGATGAATCTCTTCTTCAATGGATTAGAAAATACCTTTCACAACGGTCGATTCAAGTTTTTTGGGACGGTTTTAAGTCTCACATCTGCAAAATAAATGATGGTATACCGCAGGGCTCGATTCTCTCTCCGGCACTCTTTTAAATTTCCATGAATGAACTCTTATGTTATCTGCCACTTTTAATCCTGTTTATTTCTTTGCTATTCTATAATTTCCTCTTGCAGTCTCCTTGAGATGTATTGTACATAGCTAGTCGACATAAAATTTCTTCACACTTATTTTTCGGTACTTTGGCGTATCTTATCAACAAAATGTTTTTTATATGCCTGATCGAGGAGCTCCTGGAACCAACCTTTGGCGGGCTCGCCTTTCTTCTCTATAAGGGTATAAGCGCATATCTGACCTGCATATATTGGCGAATTGAGCCTTGATTCGAATTATAATCAGGCGCCTGAAGTTCAAGACATCTTGCCTAAGTGGAATGCTTCTATTGAAAAATAAAAACTACGACTCATCCTGAGGAAGTAGTACAACCAAGGCTACCTCCGCGTGTCTGAAAAATTCAGAGTTTACAGAAAACGCCTAGAAATGCTAATGATCCGTCGAGACCTAATTGTCACATTTAGACAAATCCTGTGCATGCCGTATGTATGTAAACTAACAACAAATGGCCAAATTTGGAATTCTAGTAAAACTGATCCAACTTTGCTATGCAACTCTGTTACCTTAGTACTGCTCCAAACGTGCTGAGATTAAGACAAGAAAGAGAGCTAGCTACATTGTGACTTATTCAATGTGGTTTCTGAACATATTTGGCCCTCTTTTTTACTGAGTTCTATGGAGGCCAACTACGACAAGTACGAGTACTCTTAACAAATTCCAGTTATCCAGCTACCACCTTGATTTAGGCAAGTATTTCATTTCCTTAAGAGCAAAAATCAATTCCCCGAATGACGTCAATTCCTGTAAAGGCTAAACACTTGAAGAGGTTAAGTTGCAACTCCGTTCATTCCCGGCACTGAATGCTTGACATCACCAATAAGAGCAGGACTTACGAGAGAAATATACCTTGTCAAACGTTCTGTTTTGGAGAGAAAAATACAATCGTGAATAGTGGGTGATTCTGAAGTATAGATGTATTGTGAAAAGCTTAGAACGGAACACATCAAGCAAATGGACAATACACATATAAGAATAACGCAGCTTAAATAATCTCCGATCTCCAGCCCTGAGGTTCGAGACGAAGAGCCGGAAATAATTGACGGCAATATTTACGAGCACAAGGTTTCGTCGGCATAGAGCAGAGGCTCTTCACCTGTAGTTAGCCCGTTAAGTGAATAATTAATATTGACCATAAATAAAATTGTTGACCGAAATGAAAGAGCATAACGGAGCGCTATCTAGTTTCTATAGTTTAAGGGACGTTCCAGTTCCAGTCAGCGATGCATTGCATGAGATTCTTAATAGTAATCGCATCGTTACCGATAACGATAATAGAGTTCAGGATTCGCATGAGGTCATCTACTAGTACGAACCACAAACGAGAGTACAGTACTGCACCCTGAGGGCAGCCATTTACAGTAGCGATATTCAATTCTCAATGGCCTATATGTTGCCAATACACTTTGTAATTTTTGGATTTGGACTACTCCTAAGGAGGGCATGCTCCATCGATCTAAAATTCGGATGGTCAAAAGCACCCTCTATGTTATGTTCATGAATTTGCAGAGGGCTATGCTTTTAGAGCCTAATGCTCATTCTATGTCGTAGACCAGTGTGTGTAGTGCCGAGTTTGTGAATTTACTTTTTGGTCGGCAAATTGTATGATGTAAGGCGGAGTTCTAGATAAGGTCAATCAACTTTTCCATAGTATTCAACATTTAAAGGTAAACGCTAATGGGTCTGTATGATTTCGAAGATTATTCTGCAGGCTCTCTTAGGTATGAATATTATCTTACCTGCTCTAAAAGTTACGGGAATATGTTGTAGTGTGAGATTTGTTCTTGAAACTGCCTGTGAGGGACCATTCTAGAACTATCAGTGTGCTTATGGGGGTAATAATCCCTTTCGTTAGGGACTTTTGTATCCTGGCAGCGGCCGGAATGCTTCTTAAGTCATCACAGAATTTCCTCCAAGATTCCCTCTTGGACTTCAATAGGGACTTTTGTCTCCTGGCAGTGGGCGGAATGTCCGTTAAGGCATCACAGAATTTCCTCCAAGATTCCCTCTTGGATTTCCTTATTTCTTTGTTATACGTTGTCGGAGACTTTCTTGGATATACAGCACTTACACAAAGTGGGTAATAATGTATGACACTGCTCTAGAAAGTCAGCTCCATACTGCTGGAACCACATAGTCTCCAGTCCCAATTCATCCAGTTGAGGAATGAAAAATTCATTTATCATGGCTCTGCAAATTTTCAACATAGGTGGAAATGGGCTTCGTTATTCATGTTTATTTTTAACGTAAAAACGTCCACTTCGTTGTTGAGACTCAGCAGGACTGCCTGCATTTTTTAAGGAATTATCTTCAAGTCTTTCACCAAAATCCGCCGCAGAGACGTGCATGAAATGGGCAATTTCGTGGCGTCTAGTCGATCTTGACGGAGCCTCTACGACATCTTCAGTCACGACAACGACATTCTCGGGCGAACGATAGGCTTTCCAGGGCTTGCTCGGTCCCGTGTTGTTCGAGTCGCTAAGAGTCGTGTGGCTAAATGACTAATTGAACGACCAGTGGGAGCCGGGCGGCCAGGAAAACGGGCACGAAATGCACAAGCCAGTGTTGTGTTGCAGAGTTTCTCTTGGCGAATCAGAGCTGGTGTTGATATACCAGCCCCTCGTTTTGGGGTTCTCTTAGACCTTAGCCCTCTTTAATAAGCCATTTAATACAAAGGGAATATTTCTATGGTAAGACATAGGGTCCTCTTCAGATACCATCCAATTTTTAATAAAATCAGAGGAGATATTGTCCAAAAGAATTATGAAATTGTAAAAGTTGGTTTCTTTCCCTTATCCGCAATTAAAATATCATTGTTAGTAAGAATTCTAACAGTAACTCTCTGTGAGTGTAGGTATCGCAGCCAAAGATAAGAGCCATCCTGTGGGTATTGTAGTACTCCATTAGTTACTTGACAGTGTTAGTTCGTGCGCCTTCAAATTCGCCTGGAAAGTAAGATAAGGCAATAACGACCTCTCTTCTGCTGCCATCCAGATCTGCTTTCACCAAAATTGCAGCTGTGTGTGTACCCATCTAGGAATCCTGTAAATGGCAAGATTTCAATGTCAGTGTTTACAATTATCGCAACCCTGGGTCTTGGCTGCAGGTTCAGTTTTTTTTTTATTGAGGCCTTGTAAATGGCCCTTGTCGATACAGGGTCCTTGTTGTAATCATATGACCGACAAACCTCCTGTTGAACTCTGCCATTGTTTCTTTAGCATGTGGGAGATTCATCTGTAGGCGCATCCCTTTTTGGTGTCTGGTTTTCTTTGACCAGTTCCTCACCACTGGTGTACGCATCTTTCAGCCTCTGGATAATCTGGCCAAAGCTGTGGTTGACTCTGCCATTGGTCTTTTTCTGCAGAGCTGCAGATTTTTTATCCACGGATCATAACCGCATTGGAGCTCTTCTCCACACGTTTAAGGGCGCCTCAAGAGCCGACATTGAAGCCTTTATTCTAGCCCTGCACAAAGTCCAAGAAGTCTTTGTCGGCTATTATTTTGTCCAGCAGTACATTTTAGACAGAATCCATTCTAGCAGTACGTCTTTGAAAGGGGCAGTGGTCCGCCTCTTACCTATTTCTTTTGTGACGGCTTTGGAAGTAGTTGGCTGGAATTTGGTTCGTGGATTCCACTAGTTTAAGGGCTGCATTCACCAACTACATATTTTTTATTTATTTTTTCACCCAGTCGTACTGTTCCCACGGATAAAGGGGTATGTCGGTCCGCTACACCAGAGCACCAGGAGGACAGTAAACTATTTTTTTAGATGAGGGTGCGCCTACCCACCCCAGGTCCCCATATTTAGTGATTAAAAACCTTTTTAGCTACGCGTCCGTCGGCATATATATTCGACGGGCATGATCGAACCCAGGAACCTGTTACCAGTGACTACCACAAGGAGGTTATAGTCGCACTGGCGACAATGCAAGGAGTTACGGTAGAGAGTAGATGAGGCTTCTGTTTTGATCCCCTACTTGACTCTCAGTGGCCACGAAGGTGAAACCTTAATAATTCAAAGGCAGCACTCATATTTTCGAACCGGGATTATAACTCCGAAATATCCAGCACCTTTGATGACCCTTCAAAATGAAAAAAGGAAAACGACATTCAGATCCGCGGGCAGAATTCGTTCGGACCTTGACACAAATCCACATCCAAATATGGGCTATTTCTGCTTCCTATAGCAATCACTATAGCAGATGTCATATTTTTTCACCTTTTTTTTGGCCAGCCCATCATCTCGGAATGGATGGCAGTGACATCCGTTTTGTAGCGGTCGAGAGCCTCAGTCAATATTCAGTTCAAAGTCTTTGTCCGTTTTTCATTTGTTAAGGTCACCAACAAAACGTTCATCCATATCCGAGGCTTGTTGTCATGATACGGATGTACGACAATCAGTAAGCTGTTATTATATGAAGTTTTACTACTACGTACGTGTATTTTTAAACCCCACTGTTACATTCACTTCGGATATAATTTTACAGCCTAAAAATCTGCCGATAAAAATGTTCACCTTCGTTCGAACGCCGTTAGGTATGCCAAAGTTGTTCAATTGTTTTGGGATGGATTGTTTCCGAAGCCAGTTAATGGCAGTTGCCGTTAGTTTCTTATCACACGACTACACTACTTATGATATCAATTCAGAATCTCAAACGAGAACTTTAAAGCGATTGTGGCTTTGGGTTCCTTCGTTTCTGTCATCGTTCCACTGACATTATCTTTGCTCAGCAGGCCTTTGTCAATTAATACAAAACAAATTGATCTCATTTCGCATTATTGATGATGCGGTTTCCCCCATTGTTGTGTCCTATCCATTACCACGAAGCACAAATAGAATGATGTACTGGTATGTACGGATATAGAGACATTTCGGACTACCAGCCACCTTCAACCCGGAATAGTGCACTCATAACAAATAATGACATCCACCCCACAGACACCGACTTTATTTGACATTCAGATACAGAGAGATGGGTAATAGGAGAGAGAGAGAGAGATAGAGAGAGAGACAGTGAGAGAGTGATACTCAACGTGGAAGCCGGGTAGTTCTGTGACTACCACCACCAAGTGGCCGAGTCGTGCATATTCGTACATACTATAATGGCCCTGATATCTCGTTCAAGCTCATTACGAGCAACTTATACGTTCGGGTTCTACTTAGAGAGCCCACATAGTATTCCGTAGTTGTAGCTCATACGGTCGGACGCTCGTGTGCCACAACCATATCAGTGGTAATTCGGAGGCGGAAACGTCAGGTTCTTCGCACTGACAGTATTTGCTCCAAGAATACTCGGGCGTACGCCAGCTTTTGGGGCGGCAATCCGGTCGATCAGTGCTTTGGTTGGTTCTCTCCGAGTTTCTCTGTGTTGTCTTGTTGTTGCGTCGCGTGCTTTCTTGTTGAGTTGTGATTTTCATTTTCGTTCATTGTTGTGACGCTTTCATTAACGCGAACGCGGAAGTGTGTACAAAAGAAGAATAAACAAAGCCAAACAAACGCACGCCTTCACAGCTGACAGTTGGCAGTTGACATTTGTCAGTTCAATATCAATGGAGTGGTCCTGGCTGAAAGACTGGTGGCGTCTGAAAAATCTGAATCGCCGCCGCCGTCGACGGATGCGCGATGCTATCGAATCCACCGATGGTGATTTGGTTGAATCGTATCGCATCACCCTCGAGGAGGACGACGAGGAAGAGACCGATGACATCTGTTACTGTGATGATTGTTTAAATGTACGAAACGGGGTGACTATCGACTAATTAAATTTCAATCCGATAGATACTTTGAAGAATGTTATTTTCCATAGGCGGGAGGGTAGTGGGGTAGTTCATCCACCCGTCTATTCAGTGTTGAAAGGAGAATTTTTTGTTTTGGTTTTCATTTGTTCGTTCGAAAACGATTGAAACGCTCTGAATTTATAGATACTCGTACTTGTGCGCGAGTGTGTTATTCCCCCGTGCTCAGTTTGTTGTTTTTGGTTTTTGGTTGTGTGTCTAGGGGTACGATGATTTTTCAATGTCAAAATTACGCGACTACAAGTTTACGATAAGCGTAATAGGTGGCGTGGATACGCGCGCGAGTGCAGAAGGTTGAAGTCATATTGGCTTGATTGTTTCTGGAGAACTTTTCCGAGAGCGAGGTGTGACGGCATCATTTAGAGAAGAGATCAGTTGACTGAAATTAGTTTGTGTTTGTGAACGTTTGAATGGACCAGAATCTTTATTGTTTGTCCTTCAGTTTTGTTAGCTGATTTAGAGGTGAATGTGCTTGCACATAACCTTTTTAATTGGCACAAAGTCGAACGACTATTGAGAGAACAACAAATCATCACCGTAAGTTTTGAACACTTATTAACGGCGTGATGGGTTTGAAAGACGAATGACTTAATTATTGTATCTACCCACGTTAGATACTTTTGCTGACTGATTTGTTTCGAAAACAAGTTATCGGAAATAGTTTTCACAAACAAGTGCAAGATTCTTAGCTGCGGGGGTAAAAACTCGCTTACATACCCAAGTGACCTTTAAATGAGCCGGTCTGGAGCCAAGTGCTATGTTTTTTCATAATCTATTAAGAAAAACGTAAATAAATAATCATATCGTAGAGATAAAGCGTTATCTAGCGAGTTTGAGATTAGATTTGATTAATTAAAGAGACGTCAGGGTACCACAAGATCTATAGCTGCTTTATGAAGCCAATTGTTCTTCTTTTTGTTATAGACTTGAAGTGAGTTTCGTATTCAGAACATAAGAAATCTTCTATTATAGATGAAGGTATTAGTGATCTGTAAAATTCATCGGATGATTCAATTGAAGAGCTTAGTGTTTCAAGAGATCGTTTCAATACATCCATGTTGAAAGGAAAAAGAACGTTATCTGCAATTTTTAGACGGAGATAAACTCAGGTTGATTTTGTCAACACCTTATCCAAGTTTATTGGGAGTCATGGGATATCATAAGGTCTGATTTAAATTTTGTTTGTTTTTTCCTTATTAACTTTAGATTGATGTATAATCAGTTAAAGATCGGTGTTAAGTACCTACTTCCCTCTTAGGGCTGTTGCTCTATATACAGTTTTTCTTTATCTTTGAGTACAATGATAGTCATTGCCATATCAGATCAACAGAAATACGAGTAAATTTAACAAAGGTTTTTTGTTGCTTAGTGTGTACGCCTTTGAACGATGTAAACACGTATTAGGATAAAGCGTCAGCAATTGCTTCTCTCTCATATAGTCAGGTTGATATTCGTCGAAACTTTTTATGCTTACCATTTGTGACCATCCAGCATATAATAAACATTCTCACTTGTTGATGCCGACAAATGTAACTTTGAGATCGATGAACAGGTAGTGTGTCTCGACTTATTATTTGTGGTTTTCTCCAGGATTGTGTGTTTTGGCTTAACCACGATCTTTGTATCAATTGATTAAAGTTTTAAAACGTTCGTGGCTTAATAGCTCGATAGTATTTGTTTTAGTTGATGGCGCAGCTAACTTTAGGCGTCGCGCTTAGTTTTGTCTATTCATAATTGGTTGATGATCTTGCGCATGCATTCCACCCAAAAGGTACTACGTTGTCAGTCCATTAAAGCAATCAACTTTCTTCCTATTTTCCCAATTTTACAAGGCCTAGAAAATCTATTTTGTACTGGGAAAAAAGACAACATCTTCATTGAGTGGACATGGGTTATTTTATTACCCTGTTGCTCTATCGACTTTTACAGTCTCTGAGCAGAATGCCGTCAGCTTGAAGTGTCGAAGACCATTGGCTTTTTGTTTTCTGTCAGAAACTAGCGCTTAGAACTTAGTAGTAAATATAGTTACACGATCTGCATGTGCTAATCATAGACGTCAGTACTGCTGAGAGAGTAAATCACCACGGCAGTGAAGACTGGATGGCGTATGGCGTAAAAGCTAAACGATTCTGTGATTCTCATCCACTAAAAACCACCTTAACCTCTTTCATCTTACAGCATCCATTCCGGAATAGCCTTCGTCCCCTTTGGGGACCGTCTTTTTCATATTTATCTTCTTGGGCGGGCTTATTCTATCTTGCCGGTGAGGCTTTCATCAGACTGTTAAATGGGTACTTGCATCTTGCTCCCTTTTTTTCGTCCTGCGTGCTCTATGAAAAAACACATTTGCCTCCAGCTGTGATCGCTCGTTAGTGGACCCCGTACTGGGAGGCTGGAGTGTTAGTTTTACCGATCTGGTGAAGAAAGGCGTTTATATATTCATGTTCAGTGAGAAACTGGGTGACGTAGTAATTTACCTCGCCATGTTTCCGTTCATTTCCTTCTGCTTCGCAGTTCATCGTCTTCTGCCTTCCGAGTTCCAACGCATTTGGCACTGCCGTTTCGTGAGCTGCTTTGCCTCCCCGATTGCCGCATTTATGGAAAACAGCATTTATCCAGCCCGTCCCTAAAAAAGGTGAATATTCTCCCTCTTCCTGCAGATCCATTGCACTTACGTCCCTTCTTTCCAAGGTCATGCAAACGCTGATAAACCGTCACGAAAACTTCTCAATGACCGGCCGTACGGTTTTCATAGCAACAGGACCACTGGTGATCTGATGGAATGTCTCGCCGAAAAGTGGAACCAAAGCGTACATCAATCTGGCGAAAACAATATAGCTGCACTTGATATTTTTAAGGCATTTGACAGAGTTTGGCATCAGGCTGTTTTTTCGAAAATGCGTGCTTTTTGATCGATGACTGTCATGAATTATGACATATTGAATGACTTCAATGAATTAGAAATTATTTTTCGGAACGTTCAATTCAAGTTGTCTTGGATGGTTTCAAGTTTGATATTCACAAAGTAAATACTGGTGTGCCTCAGGGCTCTGTTCTGCTCCGACACTCTTTTTAATTTTTATCACCGATCTCTTGTCTGCTACTTCAATTCAATATATTCAATATATTTTCATATTCGTTCCCGGACTCACGTCCCTGCTCTTCGCCTGTAGAACGGGAACGGCAGCGTATATTAAACTCATTAAATTCTGATATTAATAGCATAACTAAATGGAGAACCACTGACAGGGTAGGATTTAATGCTTCCAAAATACAATGCTGTCTGCTGTCGTTAAAGCAAAATCTAAACACCCAGCCATTGTTCATGAATGGCACTTGCATCGTCGAAACCGAAACACTTTCCATTCTCCATATGTCTGTCAATGTAAACTAACGTTGGAATGACCACATATTCGATGTCACCGAAAATGTTGTGAAATGTCTAGGTTTCCTCAATATATGTAAGAAATACTTCACATTTCTTTGCTCTATCGCTAGATCCAGTAGCATTCCACCCCTTCAAAATCTTAACCGCAACACCCGTTTCGCTATGAATGCTCATCAGTATACCCTCAAGCCTTTTTTCGAATGTACTCTAAAATATCATGATTCGTTCCTAAGCCGTACAACGCGCTTATGGAATGCCCTGCCGACCTCTTTATTTCCTAGTCATTATAACTTGCAAATATTTAAAAGCAATGTTAATCGGTACCTCTCTTTCTCCCTAATTTTCCTTCGCACGCGCTGCAAGCATTTTAAGGGTACTCAAATCAAAATTATAAAAAAAACAACTCAGATTTCACCATGTTTTCTTTGAAAGCTATGATATAGGGTGACCAGATAGCAATGATAGTTTTTCCAATTGTTATGTTTCAGGAGCTGTCAAAGTTACCAATCACATCCAGCTGTCAAAATATTTAGTAAGGTTTGCCATTTCATCATGCATCGTTTTACGCTTGCAAAACGTGCCGTAATTAATAAAAAATATCGAAATTTCAGCTCAGTTGTAAATACGCAACGTCAATTTCGTCGTGAGGTCAGTCGTCTTCATGGCTTCAGTGTGCAGGCAATTCGTCGCACTGTGGAAAAGTTTGAGCGTAAGTACACTCTTTTGGATCTTAAGCCACCAATCAGACAGAAATTGGTGCGAAATGAAGAAAACATTGCAGCCGTAGCGGCCAGTATCGAAAAAGACCGAGAAATGTCGATTCGGCAGCATTCAGCCGAATTGGGCATCGCCAGAGGGTCAACTTGTCTTATTTTGCGGTTGGATTTGGGCTTACATCCGTATAAGACGTAATTGTGCGCTGGAAATGTTGGCCGGAGATCCAGATTTTGGCTAAAGAATCATCTCTTCGGACGAGGACCATTTTTGGCTCGGCGGCTACGTCGACAAGCAAAATTGCCGTTATTGCAGCGAACACAATCTCCAAGTATTAGGCCAAGCATCAATGCATCCATAAAGATTGACTGTTTGGTGCGGTTTATGGCATGCCTGCATCATCGAACCCTATTTTTTCGAAATGAGGAAGGAGACACCGTTACCGTCAATGGTCGATGTTAACCGACTTTCTGTGGTCAGAACTCAAAAACATCGATATATCCGAGCGGTGGCTCCAACAAGACAGCGCTATATGACATACAAGCGACGCAACGCTCGAAGTTGTTTAGGAGAAATTTGGCGACTGGGTCATTTCACAGCGAGCGTTTATCAATTGCGATTTGATACCACTCGATTATTTTCTCTGGGGCTACGCCAAACCCTTAGTCTGTGCTAACAAGCCAACCACTTTGGACGAGCCCGAGGCAAACATTCGACATGCTATTGAAGGAATAACCCCGCACATATTGGACCGAGTCATAAAAAATTGGACTGACCACTTGAACCACTGCTAGCGAAGCTGAGGCGGCCATTTTATTGATGTGCTATTCCACACATAATGGCGTGAACGTAGTTTCAAAATAAAGCCAGAATCAATTTTATATCCCACACCGTTGTTGTTTTATTTAAAGGTGTTTACCTGTCATTCTTATCTTGTCACCCTTTATTTTAAATAAAAAGCTCCTACGCCAAACCATAACTTTGCTTAGAATTCAGGCATTCACAGTTTTTGTTTATATATAAAAATGAAAATATAAACTAATGAAAGAAAGCATTAGATGACGGTGTCATCAAACTTTTCTTATAACTACCTGCATATGTACATATAACATATAACATCGTAAAAGTTTTCTCGTTAATGGGATTTTATTATTCTCAATCTATTGTACCTGTAACTTATGTAAAATCGACCCTTTTAATCACCAAACTCTCAACATACAGACATATGTTTTATATGTCATAGTTTTAATCGTCACTTCCTCTAGTATCTTAAGTTTATCTTACGTCAATTGTATTTATCTGTTCTAAAAACATTAATCATTGCGCACATCTACATAAAAATGACTTTCCAACGTTATATACCTTATGCAAATCGATTCTGTATAATTAATTATACATTATACCACACATTTTGACATCCATATAAAAAATGTTAACCAAATAAATTATTGTACATTCACATATGGCAATACCTACCGCTTATTTCGATTAAAAAAGAGCTTATGAAAATACAATCGAAAAAACAATATAAGGTAATTTGTTAGAGTTCATACTGGTAACTCTGGTCCTCTTAGAAAAGCTAGACGATATCAATGGCGGATGCAAAGGCAATTGATAATTCTCTCTTCGACTTGGGGGGCAGACTGGTCGCACTATGATTGTATCGGATTGTATGATGAGTTACAACAACGATTTCAGTGTAAACCAGTGGAACTTCGGTAGCAATTTGTAGTATTTTGAACCGAAAACTGAGCGATAGGCCCCCGTGTTCAAAAAAAACCGTCCCATAAATTCTGTGATGAAAATTTTTGTTGAACAGAGTATAGTTTATTTTCTTGAATAGTTTCTTTATGAAAAGTTCTTTGAGCAAAAGTCGGTAGTGACTTGTAGTAGCCGGTTTTTTAAACGTACAGACATTATATCGATTCAATGTTACCGTAATATAAGCTTACACGCAACCTTCTATTCGCTACGGGATCGCTCCTAACGCTACTTTCATGATGCCATACCTTTGTCCTATTCTCCTGTGTGGCTTTTATGCGTAAGTGTTCGGCTTTTCGTTCATATCACTGGTGGTCTCCGTTATGTGTGTTACTCTTCTTTCTACCTTATTCGCTTTATAATTCCCTTTCACTTTTGTACGTCCAGGAACCCAGCAGATATCCACTCGGTGAGATTTGCAGACTTTACTTATAGTTTGACGACATTTTTGTACCTCTATTGATTTGGTGGTTTCACTTGCCAAAGCTTTTATGACTGCTTGACCGTCCACAAAGATAGAGAGACTGTGCAGCTTTACGAATGGCAAATATTTCTGCGTGAAAAATACGGCATTCGTTCGGAATCTTGAAGCAATCCTGAATCTGTAGCATTTCACAGTAGACTCCAGCTCCAGTACCTTCCCTATTTTGAAGTCGTCCGTGTACCTGTTAGGTCTGCTCGGAAATGATGTGGAGAAACTCCTATCAAAGTTCACGCTTGACACGATATAGTCACTGCATTTTGTCAATTTTGATGACTCGTACTCCTGTATTATAGACGCGTGTCCTAAATTGCGGTAATTCTTTTAGTCTAATCGAGTTTTTGGAAGTCGTGCATTTAAATAATTCGTCTAAAGGTAAGGGGTTGAGCGTTATCTCTAGTGAAGCTTGAGGAGTAGACCTTAACGCTCCTGTTACTGCGACATACGCCAGACTTTGAATTTGTGTGTATGTTTTGAGATAACTAGTCTTTTCCGCGGCTTTCCACCATACCAGCGCACCATATAATTTCATAAATATTGTTACAATTTTTATTGCAATCATTTTAAATAAAGTATTAAGTTGCACTCTTTTCATGTTAACCATTATTTAACTCATTATTTTTAGTCATTTACAATCGTTATACAAGTGTAATATGACAAAAGGTGATATAGTTCGGACCTTGCGACCGTGTGGAAGCACTCGCTGTTTTGTTTATCGTACGATTAAATTATTCGAGGGTACTGGTGGAGTAAGCGATCGTCAAAGATCGGGCAGCCCACGCAGTGTGAGGACTCCGGGAGCCATCCAAGCCGTGCAGGCTCCAATCGGACGCAAACCACTGAGAAAGCAGAAGATCTGGTCGCGGAAAATGAGCATTTCGCAAAAATCCATGTCTCTCATCATCAAAAACGACTTAGCACTTAGTGCCTACAAAAGACATAGTGGACACCTGCCAACAGTCGCAATGAAGTAAAAATCAAAAGTTCTCTTAACGATAAATTCTGTTCACCGACGAGAAAATTTTTACCGTCGAAGAAACTTTTAATAAGCAAAATGATCGAGTGTATGCTCAGACAACAAAGCTTCACAACATATTCCAAGGTGGGGAGCGAGCTGCGATAGCAAAACCATATGTAAAAGGAGTCAAGACTTCGGTTAAAGTTTACAAACCACTATTTTGGAAGACGTCGTTAAGCCGCTAAGCCGAACAATGTTCGCAAACAAGCACTGGACACTCCAACAAGATTCTGGTTCAGTCCACAAGGCGAAAACCACTCAAGAGTGGCTAAAACAGAATGTAACCGACTTCATATCACCCGATGATTGCCCAGCTGGTAGTCCGGACTGTGGTCCGTTTTAGAGGGAATAGCCTGCTCTACTCATCACCGAAATATTGAGTCTTTGAAGCGAGCCCTTGTCCGTGCTGTCGACAACTTTCCGATGAATAAGGTCCGTAATGCGGTTGTTGATTGGCCAGTACGTCTCAGGTCGTGCTTTAAGGCAAATGGCGGCCATTTCGAATGAACTCTTCCATAACTTGCACATAGGGATTTGACAAATAAAAAGTATAAATTTGTTTTTAAAAATAAGTATCAGCTCGTTTTCATTTGGCGTAAGTTTTTACTTTTTATATCAGTATATATGACTAGACTAGGTATGTAAGAATTGGTCTAATTACGTATGACCACGTACATCCAGTGTATTATATATGACCTTAGTCCCCAAAGTTTACTAAAGGTTCTTTAGAATGTGTAGGATGCTCCTAATGATTTTTTTTACTCATTTTTCGATGTTACGCTTACAACTGAGCTTACTGTCTAGGATGATTCCTAAATATTTAGCTTTGGACGAAATTTGTATCATAACACCGTTGAGTCTGGACATATTTAGCTTTTCTCGCTTTCTTTTTTTTGTGAACAACACTAGTCCGGTTTTTGATGGATTTAACCACAAACCGTTGTGTGTTGTCCATTGTGCGAGGGTGTTCACGACAAAAGTCGACGGCTCTATTAGCTAGCTGATCCATTGGAAGATGTTTTCCACCCATCAGAATGACTATGTCGTTGGCGTAGGCTACTGCCTTAACATCCTTCTGTTCGAAATTTGTGAAGATGTCGTTTACAGCAAGTAACCACAGAAGGAGAGAAATCACTCTTCCTTGTAGAGTTCCTCTTTCAATCGTTTTTCTGACTGTGTTTCACCTACGAACTTTAATCCTTTTTATGTAATATTTCTGAATTTTGTCCAAGGTTTTGTCTCCTATGGTATCATCTTTGTTCAACTTTTTAGTGTTTTGCAAATTAATTTCAGTTTTCAAGTCCAAAGAACAACACGCAAAATTTCAAAAAGAAATTGCTCTCAAGCTCCTATAATGGTAAAGTGTACGCACCTTGCTTCAGTCAGATTGGTAGATTCCTGACAGGGACATTGTATGAAACTATAATACTTACAAACCCATTTCCAAGATCATGTTAGAAATGATTAAAAAAAATTTCTATCCACACAAATATATACAATGCATATCCGCTAAGTTCGAACCTATTTTTTAAATTTCTAAATTATGAAAAAATCTGGCTTGAAAATGTTTCAAGTTATCATTTCCGGTCTGTTTAATTTAACGAATAATTGGATGGAAAGCAAAATGAACGATACAGAACTTGTTCAAGATTCACCAACATTTCAAATTTTCAAGCTAATAAGTCACCTTGATTTGCTTTTAAGGATATTTAGGGACTTATTGAAGAAAGGCTGCATTGCCAGGTATCAGTACTTAAGTTGCCTCGAACGTTTGCCTTTAACATCTTTTGGCAGTTCTACAGTTAACGCACTAATAATATGGGAAGCTGTTTTGACTCTTTTCATCACGTTACCATGGAGTAATCACAGATTCCATAATACTAAGTGGGTTGTAATATATGAAAGAATACTTTCCTGTCCGAAAGTGAAAGAATTGGAACTTGTGTCAATAAATAATGGAACGCTATACTCCTGAAGAACGCCGTATGAGCGTCAGGATGTTTTTGATGAACAATTCGTCAGTGATTTTGGCGCAACGTGCATTTGGTGTCACACTGGTGGTTCAATGCATCGTTTATCCGCACGACTCGTAGCGACTGGAGCAACACAGGATGTATGAGGGCTTGGTACCTCTCGTTCGGCCGAGAATATAGCTGCCGTGGCTGAAGATGTCGTGGAGGCTCCGCCGACATGCCATGCGACAGTCCATCAGCTGATGGGTGTTGATCGTGAATCGCATCCAATCTACGCTCACGTGCTCCTGAATCTCAACAACGAAGTGTCGAATATAACCATGAGTGACGAGGCCCGTTTCCACCTATGTGGATACGTTAAAAAAGCTAATTTTCCGGTTCTGGTGCACTGAAAATCCACGAGTAATGCACGAAGAGCCGTCACATCCACCCAAAGTCACTGCATGGTGTACTGTTTACGCTGGAGGCGTCATTGGGCCATTTTTTTTTTTTTGAGAACGGCGCGGGCCCATTGGTCGCTGTGGATGATGAGCGCTACAGAGCCAAGATCAATGAATTTCTCATTCCTCAATTAGATGAATAGGGACTGGAGAACATTTTGTTCCAGCAGGATGGAGCAGCGGCGCATACTGCAGGAGTCACAACAGACATACTAAAATAGGCGTTGTCCGGTCGTCTGATATCGTCTTTTGGCGATTTGCACAGGCCCTCGATCACTCGATTTGACCGCCATGGACTTCTTTCTATGGGGTTATTGAAAGCCCTCAAACTCTGGCAGCCCACAAAAAAGAACATCCGTCAAGGAGTGAAGAACCTGTCTTCTGAGGTTCTGAGGAAAACCGTGGAAAATGCAATAAAAAGAGCCCAAATGGTAATCAACATTGGGTGCGGCCACTTAAGCAATATGATTTTCAAAACATATTGGAAAAAATACTTGAATGCCCAAATAAACATTTAAAGAAACGCATTCATTTTTTTTATTCTATTCCAAAGATATAGTCCAGAAAAATAGGGTCATGTATACGTTATGACCCACGTTGTATCGGGTTTTCAATAAGGACATAACAATTTTGCATTTAAATGAACACACATTGAAAACAATGAAACAACAGAACAATTGAGATATCGGGCTGAAATTTATTCCAGGTATAATACACATGTTAGATTTAAGCATGGAATTCGATCGCGTTCATATGATTAACGCGATCACCTTTTCAGGGATCGATACTTTTTCTTTCAATCAATTGGAACTAATTTTCCTAACGTTGGCAATTTCGCGTTCGATATTGTTCCTGAATTCCTCTAACGTTGTTGTATAGTTGGTATAAACCAGCGATTTAACGTTAACCCATAAAAAAGAAATCCAACGGCATTAAATCCCATGAGTGAGGTGGCCATTCGACCGGACTATTTCTCGATTCTCCATTATAAATAAATTATTTGACCAGCTGTGTGGCATGTGTCACCTTGTTGGAATCACTGATGACGGGTCCATCCAATCCTGACCAAAAATAGGCTTCCAACATGGCACGGTAGCGAACTCCATTAATCGTAACATGGCTATCATTTTCATCGACGATAAAATACGGTCCAATCACAACTCCGGCATAAAATCCACACCACACGGTCGCTTTTTGTAGATGCAATGGATCCTTTTGAAGCACATGTGGGTTTGTTGCTGTCCAATAACGCATATTTTGCTTTTCGACAAAGCCATTAAGCTTTGAGCTTCTTTGCCGAATATGATTTTTCGATGAAATTCAGCATTTTCGTCAAACTTTTGCAGAGCCCAATCGGAGAAGTTTCGGCGCTTTAAATGATCAAGTTGATTCAGTTCTTGAGTTAATTTGATCTTGTAAGGGTGTAGGCTAAGATCTTTATGCAGAATTTTCCACAATGCACAGTGGTTCCGCTTCCTAAGAAAGGCAGTCATAGGGGTTTCTTATGAACGTATAGTAAAATAACATAATTGTTCTTAGATCTACAGACAATAATTAGCAATTACAGAATGCCAAATTTGCAATAAAAAAATGTTTTTTAGGCTGATGAACAGCCATAAAGTTCGAGGTACGAAAAACAAAGAAACCAATTAAAATAATGTTTTGTTTCGTTTTGAAACTGAAGCACTGAACCTTTGTTGATATTTTACTGACATTTTTTTTGACTTATGAATTATTATTTTTTCGTGTGAAGCGGCCGATTTTTGTGGAAATACCCATCCAGAAAATAAAATTGAAATATCGAGCTAATCCAAAATTATATGCTATCGTAACTATAACTAATCTACTACTAAATTTACTACTCTATCTATACCGTTAACAAATGTAATACCTCTTTTGATAGAACAGACTTCTTCTTTGGTGGCAACTTCCTGAGACCAGAAATTAAAGGATCAGAATTGAGGAGAAGCCTGTTCATCAAGTCGGTGTTTGTGACAACCCGAGATATTTTCCTGGTGTTGCCACGCCTAAACTGCCTGTGGCGACCTGCTACATCACGCTCTGAGAAGAGCTGTCTCCAGCAACATTGCAACGAAAGAGTTGAGTGAGAAAGCAGAACAAGAGCGAACCTATCGGCGTTCACTGAGCTGAGTGTCAGTGTGCATGGCATGTTCTATGTTCAGTGTATCATTAGTAGCCGGCGAATAAAGATCTCTCTAAGTCCGAATCGGATTGTGTTTGGTTGAATAGGAGTCATTACACTGCCTAACTAACTTATTACAGGATTCGGCTGCTTCCTCCGATATCTCACCTATTGACAATAGTTACTGATGATGGCAAGTTGTACCACGGATAGGCAGCAACAAGTTTACACGCGGTCTCTAGGGAATATTCTTTAAAAGTTGTTATATTTAAGATATGTTGTATCCTGACGAGAGACACTGCAGCAGATGGTGGCATCTGTCAAGAAGGTCCTTGTCTAATCCAGTGATTTCTACTGAAATAGCTGAATTTGGAAAAAACCTTCTCGCAGTGTTCCCGTCGTTTGAAGTACCGCTTCCTCCACTTCACGGTTTATCAACAATTAGTCCTAACTGCTTCCTAAGCTTTTGCTAAACGAGTTGTTTTTTCTATGCAAGAAGAGCTTTATGTTCTGCTTAACGTACCTGCTATTTTTGAAAATCTAACCTGTGCGAAAGATGAATAAAATATTCAAAGAAACGGATGTATGAGTGAAGAGGAGATAAGCGAAACTGATAGCTTCTAGCATCTATGGTTTTACTCAATGATTTCTCAATGTCATTCATTCATATCTTTTGGAGTCAAACCACAAATATAGCACCTGCTACAAGACATGTCACTAAGGGCGCTACACACTTTACCGTCAACCATAGTTAATTGTAAAGAATGCAGTACCTTTATGTCGCGGCCGTTGCAGATGAAAGAGGATGGTTGCAAGTTATCTATTTTGTTCTTGAAATAAGCCTCTTCTTGCACAGACCGATCTTTTGTTTCTTTCGCGAATTGAAATCGAATAGGCCTGCAATATCTTGTGGAGGAAGGCCGTGGGTTTTTCCAAAATAATTGATCTGGGTCGGAAGTATTTGATTTACAAATTAATTGTTGAGGACAATAAGAAGTAACAAACATAGTACCATCCTCGATACTAGAAACTCCAAAACATTGTTTGTATTCACTGTGGCCGGTACTGTCATCAAACCCCCATTTACCGATCAAAACCAAATCCCCATTAATGTAAATACTATCAAGAACTTGTTTTTGAGATTCCAGTATCCGAGTTGCAGTATGATCTAATAAAGATTGTAGTTCTACTGCAGCAGACGATTCCGTGGCCAACATTTCAGATGCATAACACCGCTTCTTAGCCTTCAATACTTTTTTGTGTGATGGTAACACGTTTGAGGATTTTGAATTAATAAAGTCTTTCAATAGTAGGTACTGATGTTTTGTAAGCTTAGCCTCAGTGATTAGATATAACACTGCGTCAGTATTGAATTCTAAAGAACCGGCGTTAGATCTGCTGGAATTATTCAAGAGTGCGTTAACAGCGGAATTATCTACTTTACTTAGCTCTGCTAGGCGGCGTCGTTGTGATCTCTTACTTCACTCCTCAATGTCCTTTCTGTGATGATCCTGTTGACTGCTTGAAGAAGTCACTACTGCTGCTGGTCGCTGACTGTTGACATCTGCCACAGAAGTTGGCAGGAAGCATACTTCAATTTCTTCAAGCCATTCGGGGTACTTCGACACCATGCGTTCGACTTGCTTTCAAAGTGCTACAAATCTTATACAGAGATTCTCGATTGGTTTTTCCAATTCGTCAGGAATCACATTTTCCACATCAAAAACTGTAACATGGCTTGAAAAACTTGACGCCGCTGCTCGAGTTCTGATTTACTGCCTTTGATAAACAACCAAGTATCTCATACAAGCTTTCTTTTAAAAGAACACTCAATACTACGAGTAGTACCTACAACAAAAAAAAAGAAATGGTAAAAATCAAAACAAAAATTAATTAACATTTCGTAGCAAGTGCTACTTGGCTGGAGTACGTGGCGTAGACCCTGACTAACTCCTGCAAAGGCAGGAGAAGGCAACAAAGTTTAATTATCCCAAAACATAGGATACTAAATTCAATCCTACAACTACACACAAATATGAGTAAAAGCTTAGATTCAAAACAAATGTCGCACAAATATGTCGCCGTAGCACCAGATAAAAAAATTAATGATACAATTAAAATTCAAAATACATAGATAAATAGAGAGTACATACCTTTAACTTGAAAATCCATTGCTATGTAACTGGGTGACGAACAAGTTTGAACTTGAAAACACGTGACGCGACTTGAGCTAATTAGCGCTTGGTGATAACAATGTTGACACTAATCCGATGTGTTCACTGTTCCGATGTGTTCACTGTTCCGATGTAGAAAAAAGAATGTTTTTAACATTGGATTGCGAAACCTTTTATATCATCAGGTGACAATTAAAGGGCAATTAAGCGATTAAGCAGGACTTAGTTCAATGACAGAAATCTGCGGCCTATGACCTACTATGGCACCACTGTGCAATGTGGACTGAGAGTCTCGCAGCACTTACAGCTGCCGTATTTTCGGTACTTCGGTCGGTGCGTTGTTTCACTGGCACAGGAACATCCAATAGTGAATATGTTGACTCGTATTTATCCACTATAGCACGCAAAGCCTGTCTGGTTTCACGATTATTACGACGGAAAATTGGAGTAAGCGCTCTTAAAGTTGCGATCGCTGACTCAGAAATGCGCTAGTAATTTTTAATAATTTCCAAACGTTGCTCGTTTATGAACCTCACCATGATAAAAATGTAAACCTTGACTGACTTTTTGACATTGACAGATCATACAAAAAGTTTAAGGGTGCGCTTGAAAAAATGATATGTCCCTATTGATATATACGAGTATATACTTATGTTGAAATGAAAATAATGCCTACATATCAAAAAGCATCTGAAGTCTTCTACACATGAGGAAAGTCCTTTAGTAACACGTGGGGTTTTTAACCATCTGAGGTACTCGTACACTGGTCGAACACGTTTGAAAAATCCATTTCGACACATTACTCGCTAGTATTGTGGAGGCCACTCAGTAAGAAATGACATCTATTCAATCTCACCAAAGGGGAGAAACTAGTATGGGAATCTGAAAATCAGTAGGAGCAACGCCACAGCGGCGATAAAGACCATGCTATGTTCAAGGAAGTTCATTATCCCGAATGACACATAAATACTTAGCTTAGGTGGAAACACGAAAGAGATTAGTCAGCTTTCTCTTTCGTAAATAGAACAACATCTGTTTTAGGATAATTGGCTAAAAGTCCATTTCTAGGTTACGCTTAAGGGTACTTACGCTTTAGAGCGGGCAGATGCCTCTTGTTTTTTAGCGTAAGTGCCTGCCGCGTGGGCTTAAACTTACGGGATGCCCATACATCCATGGGAGCAAGGATACGCCTTGCCATCGCTCACAATGATAATTCATTTTTGATACCAATTCGGAACTGTGTTGCCGGCACAAGTTCCACCCTTGGTATGAGTCGAGGCCGACCTAAAACCTCTTACTGTTCTTAGGGTCACAGCACCCAGCACTTATTGCAACTCCACATTGAGTCAACCAAAGGAAAACCAAAAGGAAAACCAAAGGAAGACTCTTACCCGCGATTTTGGGTTTAAACCACAGCCACCATGACGCTCCCACAAGGGGGCCTACCTCTAACAAGTCAGGCCCGGACCGAGATCCGGGGGGCTCCTGACTCCCATGGTACCGTGATTTAAGTCCTGGTAGGGACTACCGGTGGTCCAGCCGCCAACAAGACCTATGACCGGCAGCTTGTGACTGATCAAATCGTAGCAACCTTCGGTAGCGTCATCTGAAGATGTTTACGATAAGACCAGTACTTTGCTCTGCCCCCGTTCATTATTAGACAACGTCATTAAAGGGCGAAGCCTTGATAATTGGGCGGGGGCCCTTTAGAGCGGGCAGTCGGAAAACTGTAGACGTTTGAGCAAAACGATAAAAACCAGTGAGTCGACCAACTGCGGGCAAACGCTGATTATCCCAGCCGTCGCATACTGATAGCATTGCTCTTATCCACTAAATTAGCGCTACGTCCAGGCCGAAGTTGTCTAGCCGCGTTACACATGCCGTCAAAAGTTGGTTTGTTCAAATCACCTTCTAGTCAAGAGTGTCTTCACAGGATCTTCCGCGTTGGTAGCCTCGTAGCATCTTGGACACAGAACGCATTTGCAAAGCAGTTTTGCGCACACGATGCTTGACTATGCTTTCTATGCTCTTCAACATGATGGAAGTCAGACTGATAAGTCAGCTTCTTGGCGAGCATTTAGTTATATTTTCCGGTTTTCAGTTTATAGGCTACTCTTTGTCAGCTAGTAGTAAAGATTCTCTTCAGAGTTGCCAGCAGCTCAGTAAAGATTTTACTCTTTCTCTATAGGTATAAGTCTAAAGTGACTTATTTAATATATTTCGGGTTTTCTTACGTAGTTCCACAGCGGGCGATCGGCAGGAGTTCTTCCTACCTAAACAGGGTACCGTTCGTATGAATAGCTTCCTTTACCTTTCGTTTCGTTCTGAGTTTAGGCGAGGCATTGAATTGTCGAGCTCTTTAAAAAAGCCTCCGGTTGTTCTTACCAGATGGTTATCTAATAGACCGGTACTGGGTGGTCGTTTCCTGCCTGCACTCATCTGGAAATAAATAGAAGCTTGGTTTTTCCAATTATTGCTATCTGTGTGAGAATTGTATCAATGCGCATTAACACATCTTCTGTTCCTCTGAGTTGCCCCGGAATCCAGAAAAGGGCTCTCTTCAGCTTCGGTGGCTTAAAAAACCTTAGAAGGCTTAGTTCTCAGGGTGATTTTTACCATAGATTTGCTTAGTCATTCAAGAGTCAGCTGTTTAGAGCACTTTGTCCTAAGAGTTACGTTTTCCATATCGCAGCCCTGCGCTTAAAACCAAACATTGTCAGCGTTGACTCTTTGAATTGATCAACACAGTGTTTGCACTCATCGTCGTTCAGACTATTTTCATTGCCAGCCTTTCCAATTCGAAGCATCAGAGAGAAGATAGCGGCACCCTTAAGGCTATGTCGGTCTTACAACTTTAAGCGTTTTGGCGTTTTCTTGGAAATTAATTTTTCCTCGACATCAACCTTTGCTGGTTGCAGAACCAATATTGTGTCTCTAGGTGGATTTGACCACATCAACCGCCTTGCGTGCACCAGAACTACGACCTTTGTTAGTTGTAACGCCGGTTTCCTCTGGACATCGTGTGTAAGTTAAGCCACCTCTTGACTTGTTTTCGTCAATGGCATCCTTTGTTTGTTGCAGCACCGGTTTCATCCGTCCATCGTGACGATACTCGTAGTTTCTACGCGATATTGTGTTCGATTCCTGGGGGTGTGTTCAAAGTCCATCCAGCTTTTTACCAGTTCTAAGGCCTTTAATTTTGGCAGTTCTGTTCCATGTCATGTGAAGACTTCATTGCATTGGGCAATACAATTTTCTTTTTTACGACTAATACCCTTTACGTAGTTTCACAATCTGTTAAATTGCCTTCCTTTGAGAGCTTGACAAGCATTAATTGCCTCCATTCTAAGGGAAAAAGTTTCGCTGATCCAAAGAAGAACAGGAAAAGATCTGCTTTTATTGCGCCCGAAGAGTTCCAAGGCAAGACCGTCAGATTCTGCCGCTTTATTTGACTTATTTATCATTTGGTCTTAACCGTGAAATGATTTGATACTTGCTGGAAGGCGAATTCATGGATTTTGACTAGGGAATAATACACTTCGCAGAACAACAAAAACCCGTCAACTGGCGTATGCTGTGTTCATCTATCAGCCAGACATACCATAATCACCCCGCTAAGGTTTTTCGCATTTGAGCCCTGCTACGGGTAACTAGTAACGTTTTTAGATTACTTCGCTTTCTTCGATTGCTTCTAACAACAGAATTCTAATGGTGCATGCCTACCTTATTAGTCGTTCATGCGCTATAGCTATCAGGTAGCTGACCTGAGGACAGCTGTTAAATCTGTAAACACCATGGAATTTAATGGAATTGTGGGAGGAAATGTTACGTAAGTGTGGTTCTGTGTTTGGAATGCTTAATGAAATAATTATACAATTATGCTTATGACAGTATATGTGATACTTTGACATCTTTGGCGTCGGCATCTTTTGATCTCGGCATTCAATGATTACGATCACTTATCCGTAACTACAGTCATTAACTCCGATTAGATCACGCGCCTTGATGTCTCTGCTCCTGATTCGTTATGCTTTGCTAAGCTTCAACAAAATTACTCTAACTGTGAAGTTTTGCAAACGGTTAACTGTTTTTGAGCCGCGTACTCTATCATAGATAATGCAATTTTTCATCGATCATGTATAGTCGAAAATACCGTCATTCATACCAACAATATCATCAGACATTACTCAAGGTTACGTTTTAGAAATGGGCGTTACTTCATTAATTAATTTTATGGATGCGTAATTAAAAAGAAAAACCGTGTTAAATTTTCTGGTATCAAAAACAATCAAGTAAATTATTGTGACATTTATGCCGAGATTGCATCTAAATGTGCTGGAAACCATATCTCGTGCATGTGTATTTTATTGCTGCAGTATTTCTCTCGATTCTAGCTTTTAGTTTTGAATGTATTCATGCTCTCTTATGTGGGTCGATCACAATCAAAAGGACCAACATTTCGGATGGAGAATTCCATGATCGTCTTTCGAGAAGTACCTTATTTCATCCACATCAAATTGACACTTTATGTTTCCTACGTAACTGCATTGCTACTGATCTACTTGTGAAGTTGTCTCAGTGTTCTGACTTTAGCACTACTCTAGACGCAGTTCTATTAAAAATTACATTGACAGGGGCTATCGATTTTTTTCTATTTTTTATGCTCCACTTAATCTTCATTTGGGCTCTGCGTTTAATCTCGGCTATAGCCAGTGTTTCGGTTGTTTTCCTGACACATATTGCCTCCGAAATGAATGGTAGGTAACGGTTCGGAACAATAATACAAAAAACCAAAGCGTATTTAGATGTCTCATGGGAAAAATATAATGAGTTTCCCAAATAACTATATTAAGTGGAAGCTTATTTTTGTAGCATACTGTATCTCAAAAAAGGTATAAATCAGTTTCTTGCAACTCTGAAGAGAATCTTCACCTCCATTCTGGTACTGCTATAAACAATGAACTCATGACGAACAGATACGAGAAGCTAACATGTTATGTAGAAAATAGGCAAATATAACCTCACATTCGCCAATAGCTTAAGACCTTTAATCCTGAATTCTTTACTGTTGGAGAGAGTGGTTGAGTTTTATAGCATTGATAGCGCCTCCACAATGTAACTTTTGACGGCGTGTGTGATTCGGTCAGAAAAAACGGCATAAATGAATCACTAGATTAGTGGATGCTGATGATATGAAATAGGAGTACATCGTTTCTGCTTTTTCTGGATTCAAAAGAGTGGCTTTTATCAGCTGCATGGAGACCTTCTCTACCAGTCCAAAACCAGCTCTAGGGGAACTAAAATCCCTCCCCTTGGTATTTATATCATGCGCTGTACTAACCAGGTTAGGCACCGCCCGATAATTGGGCGTAGTCTAATAATAAACGGAGGTAGAGAAATACACCGAGCTAGGATTTACGAGTATCTAGTTATGTGGCAAGATCCCGGTAGTCCGGTAGGGCTTAAAAGTCGGTACCATGAGATTCAGGGCCCTCCGGATTTAGTCCGGGGGGCCGGCTTGAAATAGGTAGGCCCCCTAGTGGGAGCGTGATGGTGGCTGTGGTTTAAACCTAAAGTCGCAGGAAGGGTCTTCTATGTTTGGTTGAACCGTTGTGAAGTTGTGCCGTGACCCTAAGATCGGCTAGAGGTTTTAGGTCCGTCTCGACCCAAACCAAAAGTGGAAGTTGTGCCCTCAACACAGGTCCAATTTGGTATTACTGAAACCCGAAAGCGCTGGCCAGGTATCTATATCCTAGCCCCGATAGTTGTATGGGCATCCCGTGAACTTAAGTCTGCATGACAGATGTTCACGTAAAACACAAGAGATATCTGTACTCACCAAGCTATCTTCAGCTTAAAGAGCAAGTGATCTTGGTATAATTCGCGACTGTACTTTGAGTACGATCATGCTAATACGAGTATGGCATCTGACGCCGTGATACCGGAACTCTAGTTGCTACGCTAATACGAAGTCGACATTCGCTCTATTTGAAAAGGTTTCGACCAGAGTCTAGTCGATTTTTTACAGATGTCTATAAATCCTATCTACGAGTAGCATCCAGCTTTGTTCTCATCGTAGAGAACGATAACCTATCGCAACGAACTATCATATATTGTGAATTGCTGGTAAAGAGAGTGAAACTTTTGCGTTTGTACTTGCGTATAGGCCTTTACTAACAACTCTCTCATCACCTCTTAGCTGGTTCAAGAATGCAAGGCTTCTTTGAATCCATATGGAAGGAATAATTCATTGAGTCTTGTTTGGGTCCCAGAAATAAGATTGCTGATGACTTTGTTAAACAAAACAAAACCTGAACAGGAACATTAAATAAGTACAATGGATTAGTATTGTACTTGACTTAGTACTCTATTACGGTAGAAAAAAGGTCAGTTTATGTTTTTATCAAGACTGTCGCTAATAAATAATTAGCGTCGTCAATTCATAAATAAATAAATATGTCTCGTTAAGGTTGTATAATAGTGCGAAGGATTCGACTGCTTTTCTTTGCCAACTTTCCGGGGAGGATTTATCATTGAATCTAGAGTTGTGCAACAATTCATTTTATGTTAGAAATAGTTTACTTGCGCTCAAGCTATTCTTTGGATTCCTGGCAATGGAACAGTTACGTAGCGAAATCTTGTTTCACTGAACAGCTGATGCAAAAGTGCCACATATCTTGCCAAAAATGCCTTTGCAGAGGTAGAAAGTCGACGATGCCTTGACATCTTTTAAGGGTAACATCCAGATACTTAGCTAAGACGAAGAATAAAATGGCTGTAATCACTAGTAAAGTCAAGTTGGTCAGGTTTCTCCAGCGTGAGTTTGATGAAATTGAACGAGGATAGCAGGAAAAACACTCGGAAAATGAACCAGAAGGTAAACAGACTGTGCCAGGTCAACAAAGTTCGAACAGGAGCCTGTAAGGACAAATAAAAGAACCTAGACGAAGTCAGTGCTGATGATATGGGAGAAATATTTTTGCATGTTGTTAAACGGCGATCAACATTCTCCTGCTAGACAGAACGAAAAATTCAATCTGGACGATGATAGGCAACAATGTCTTCATGAAGTGAGGAGAGCCATATCCAGTCTTATGGTGGCGGGACCTGACCTCGCGATAATCAACCTCCAATTCATCTCATAAATATGGTCGGACGAAAGTATCCCAGAATAAAAAAGAAGAAGAAGAAGATCTTCTCTGCCGTGCTATGTATGTAATCGCCTGAAAACTTTTGCCAACTTACTGATTGGCCCTTATCAGTGCAGCTCCAGGACTTGAAAGTGTACCATCGATAAGAACTTTTCGAAAATACCATCAATACCAAATCGACAACCAACACCTATATGGCGCTTTTAAGGCCTCCTATGATAGCGACATATCAGGGAAAATTATACGAAGCCTCCTCCGGTCTAAGCTTGTCCAGCCCACTCACTATTCCGTGAAGGTCGTTAGTGATCTAATCGAGAACTTGGATGTCAAAAAAGTCTTCCGACAAGGCGACCCACTCTCAATTCAAAAGGCAGACATTTGCAAAAGTCTATACAACTACTGTAAAGGGCCTTTTTTTTGAGGTTTGGTTTTTAAACTGTCAACACTGTTTCGACAGATTGTCAAATTGTTAAATTGAAATTTGATTTGTGGTTAGTACGTTTTTCCATTTTACGATGAGTAGATTAACGCCAGAACAACGGGTGCAAATTGTGCAAACTTATTTTGAAAACCATTGTTGGGTTCGCCAAACTTATCGTGTGCTATGTCCATTTTACGGTCGACATAATCGTCCTACTGGCCAAGTTATTCGGAACACGATGAATCGTTTTCGCACCATGTACACTCTAGTGGATAATACGCATCCCTAAAGATGACAAACAGTGCGAACAGAAGAAGTTATTGCCGTTGTGGAGCGAAGTGTTGAGGAGAAACCGAATGAGTCGATTCGCCATCGCGCACAGTAATCGCACATCGCGTCGTAGATTCGGTGAGTGGGCCGAAAACATGATTCAGCTTGTTCTCATTTCCAACGCAAAATTTTGTTCTCCGATGAGGCTCATTTTTGGTTAAATGGATATGTAAACAAGCAAAATTGCCGAATTTGGAGTGGGGAAAACCCAGAAGCCTTTGTCGAGATTACAACCATTAAAACTCACTGGTGTGGAATCATCGGCCCATATTTCTTTAAGGACGATTCCGATCAGAATGTTACCATCAATGGAGAGCGCTATAGAAAGTTGATTTCTGACCTCTTTGTTCCTCAGTTGAATGACATTGACGTGACAGAGCTTTGGTTTCACCAAGATGGCGCAACATCCTACACGGCGCGACTTATGTTATGCGGTTTCCCAACACAAAAAAATTTCAAATTACTACTACTAATTACAAAAATTTTTATTTTCATATAAATGATTAAATATTAATAATAGCTTCGTAGTCTCAAGCCACCGTTCCTTTTTCCTTCACAGCCAAATTTCAAGTGACCGCCAATTTCTAGATTCTTCTTTAAAAATGATGTTAGCGTTGTTCCCGTTTAATTATTCTCTGTCCAGATGCATTTACGTATGTAGTGAAGCTGGCAAACGGTCGATATCTGTACTTCTCGATGAGTAGCGAAATTGGTGAGCCATGCACGGAGACAGCATTATGTTGATCTCTCCACGGATTTGATAAGAGAGGGTTTTGAAAGAGCACATCGATTAATAGTTTGATTAATTGTGTACTTGTAGTTTCGGTGTTGCCATTTATGTAACTCATGCGACACCATCAATTTATTGCGGGAAACATTTGCTGAACGTATAATTTCGCGTAAGGACCTGTGAACTGGTCTCCGCGAACCTCTGATCTCACACCTTTAGATTACTTTCTTTGGGTGTATGTGAAGTCACTAGTCTATGCCAATGAACCAGAGACGTGGGACGATTTGGAAGTCAACATTCGCCGTGTTATTGCTGATATACGGCCGATTGCCCTTAATTCGAGATAGCTGTGACGCGTATATGCCCGATATCATATTTAAACACTAATGGCATAAAATTATCTAATAAATAAAGCTAATAGACATAGACATTAACATTAGCTTCAAGTGTTTTATTTCATATTGAATTTGTATACCACTAAAAAAAACACCCTTTATTTTACGATGCTAATAAGATTATAGGCAGAACACAGCTAGATGGTTTGTGAGGTATTTTCAATTATTGAAGCAGAACTAACGAGGATGGGTCTGCTGGTTTACGATGGGAACACGAAGTGCATGCTGTCATCGAGAAAGAACACAACATTGACGATTTGGGTAAAACGTCACAATAGGCAGGTACGAGTTTTTATAACCTACGCTGCGCAGTTAATACAAACAACAACACCAGCTAAGAGACCATTCTTGCCAATCGCTGTTTTTATTTTTATTTCTAATTCTGGATCATAAGTATAACCACTTTAAAGTATCAATAAACGATAGAACTGGGTGCTCTGAGTATAAAAATATGGGTCCCAGGCGGTTTATATGGGTCAAAACCTCTGCCAGACGTACTCGTACCAATAGTATGCAAAAAATCTATTATTTAAATAAAAGTTATAACCACATATTCGATACATGAATATAACCGTCATATCATTTCGACGTCATATGTTTATTTCAAAGAAGTTTGTTATCAGGATGAAACCCAAATATTTAGCTTCGTTGGAGAAACGGATAGTGATGGTTCATGCTTTTAAGCACAAGATGAGTCAGACAAGTCGGCTTCCTCCTTCTCGTAAAGACAATAACTTCCATTTTGAGAGGAATGACGGAAAACCAATCGTTGATCACGTCTAGGTCTGCCTGCACTTTAAAGCAGATAGTTGTTAGACATGATCCAAGAGACAGTACAACTAAATCATCTGCATAGGCCCGAGAATAGACGTTGAACTATTGAAAACCTTAAGCAGTGAGGTGACCAACATGCACCATAGCAGTGGAGACAGATCGTCGCATTGCGGACAGCCCGTGTTTGCCCCCGTTTTCACATATCGGCCACAGTCAGCGTCCGCAATTAGTGTCTTATTCACCAGCATTGCCTTTATCCATGAAAGAAGTGATTCGTCTACTCCGTGTTGCCTGGGCGAGTGACACATCCTGTCAAATGACGTATTATCAAAAGCACCCTCTTGTATGGTCTTCCAGGTTTTGAAGCGCATTCTCGTAGGATCATCCTCTTGGTAGGCATGTTGCATCTTAGACAAGGCACGCATTTACAAAGCACTTTTGCTCACAACATGAAGGAAGACATATTAATAGGTTTGAAGCCCTTGGCGGAAATGTTGTCGATTTTCGATATAAAGGCTACTCTCACTGTTCGCCAGGGTTTTGATATGCTCTGATTGCAGTTACAATTCTGTTCAGAGTTACATCAGATGGTCTATACCTTTTATACCTTTTTGTAGTATAACTACGACTTGAAGCAACAGCACTTAATGTTAAAAGGGAGCTGAATAATTGACAGATAAGCATGTGGCAAAGGTTTTGGCGTTTTTTTTTCCGATTGCAGCCGTCTAAAGTTATATCTCCTCCTAGTGCTTCTCAATTGTTGTGGCATCTGCGATATCCGTAGAGGTTCTTTGATTGCAGCTGGGTAATGGTCAGAGTCTCTATTGGCATCTCGAAATGTTCGATCGCGATATGATCAATTTGGTTGACTTTTCTAAGTTCAGGTAACCGCCAAGCTCCTTTGTTAAAATTTAAGTGAGGAAGCCGTGCTCTAGTTACAGTGATTTTCTCTCCTGAAGCAAAATCATTGGGCCTAGATTTCGCCAAGATTCGCCACTGTGTAAATATTTGATTGACGGTGGACTTTCCTGGCTTAAAGCACTGATGTGGACCAATGAAGTTGTTGACCAACGGCTTCATATGGTGGCCGAGTGGAACCCAACACATCAGAGGCAACATCCCTGATGGCTTTTTGGCAATGTTGCCACTAGATTTCAATACTTGATGCTGGTAATGATACGAGTCGGTGTTGGTCCCCCAGAACGTTTGGAGGAGTGCCGTGCCTCGATTGCAACATGGTCAATCTGGTTGACGGTTGATTGATCAAGAATTGTCCAAATTCCCTTGTGAATATCGAGTTGCGGGAACTGCATGCTAGCTACAACAATGTTTCGTCCCGCCGCAAAGTAGATTAGCCTGAATTCGTTATCGGAGTTGGTGTAGTGCAGGCTTTGCTTTCCAACAGTAGTACTGAAGATTCCCTCTGTTTCTAGCTTTGCTAAAATCGCCGAGGATAATTTTAATGTCGTAGCTAGGGCAATGCTCGTAGGTCTTATCCAGGAGCTCGTAGAAGCCAACTTTTATGTCGCCATGTCGTCAGCATATAAGGCTAATGTAAACTCAAGACTTCTTGCTTAAGTCTGGATCTAACAACAAATCCGCATCCAAATAGATGTTGCTTTTGCCGTCGATAACAATCGCCGTAGTAGATGTCGCAGTTTTTATTCCTCTTTTTGTCTTGCCCATCCCATCCCATTTCTTGAATGGCGTTAACATCTGCTTTGCAGCAGTCCAAGGCCTTTGCTAGTTGTTGCCTGCTGGTTAGCACTCGCGCTTATAAGTTTGGAGAGTCAATGAATGGACATCGACCAGTACCCGATTGTTAGCACTGGTGGAGGTAAAATTAGCACAATTGATGTGTAGAACAAACAAACGCTGGTTGACACCTCTGAATGCCTACCCTATTTCTACAGCACCCAACCATCAGTCACCGTAGTATATGTCACAGTGATGCAGTGTAGATTCCTGCAGATCTACAGGATGCTATAGCTTCTACCCGAGATCTCTTTTTAAAGACGATCGTTGTGATTCTTCCGTTGCACAATAATTAAGACAAATTTCATAAGACGTCATATCGCCTCTCCTAAAAGTTGTTTGCCATCAAAACTAGCATTCAGTAAAGTTAGACCCGATGAATACTAATTTTAGGCATATCTATCTATTTCCGACCTGCTAAAACCTTTACCAAACAAAGCTCGCAATTTTTGATTGAAATGGCATGATCTAAAAATGTTTACCCGTTTACCAGGTAAAAATACTCGTATCTGCGTGTGAATTGAATGACATTGTATTTACCCTACCCCCTATGTCTGGCTGACAATTTCCGACCGATTTCAATTTATACAAGTTCGTTGTAGTATTGGCGAGTAATTTTATTTTCGATCAAAATCTCAGCACAATTCCGAGATGAAATTGTGTGCACTTTCGTAATGAAAATGACGATGACTCAAAGAAATAAAAAAGGTCGTGCCACAGAATGATTGAGTAGCTGGGCTGTAAAAATATATAAATTGTCGAAAGCAACACTTCATTTATGTATTGCTGATCCGTTATTCATCATATTATTTGTATTTATTGCCGCCTGCTTCCGAATACAGGGGAAAGAGCGATAAAAGGTGTTTTATTGGTCGTTTTTAATTGAAATTGACAAGGTGGAAATGTATAGGAGCAGCGACTTGGCTTTCCTATCTCAGATGTCCGTCAGTAAATATAAAAATAAATAAACGTTATCACACAAATATTGACTATTCCTGTTGACATCAATTTCTAAAATTAGAAACTGGATAAGGTGAAGATTTGAGAAGAGCACTCTACGAGAGCTAAGAGTAGGTAGCTGGAGAAGCCCCATACAAATTTGCAAGACGGATAAGTCGCAAGTTTGTTATAGTCTCTGTCGTGTTTGCAACATTTTTCTTCTGTATTAATTTATTGTCTGCGGCAAAATATTCAAGTTTGTTGCAAACTTTTTGGACCTGAACACCATCGTATAGTCGGCTCACTATTACTGAACGAATTGACACCGAACGCTCAATTCGCTATACTATCGAAAAGTTTGAAACCCAATTTTCATTATTCGATAATACGCTACCAATTAGACCACATCTATCACGTAGTGAAGAATACTCTTATATAGCAGCGGTAGCGGAGTGTGTACGTGAGGTTTAAAAGTTGCCATTACATCCAGATAAAACAACGGTTTGGTGTGGTTTATGGGCTGGTGGAATCATCGGTCCACATTTCTTCAAGACTGAGGCCGGCTGGAACGTTACTGTGAATGGCCATGATAACGGACTATTTGTTGCCTGAAATTTAAGCCCATGGTCTCGACGGCACTTAGTTCAGACGGCCCCACTTGTCACACAAAGAATTAGAAAACTTTGGACCGTTGAATTGTCCGCCTAAATCATGTGACATCACATCTCTAAACTTTGGTGCAACATAAAGTCCAAATCTACATGTATAAGCCGGGTGCGATTGAGGAATTGGAGGCCAACATTACTAGAGCCATTGGTCAAACACGTAATACAACCACAAGGGACATCCAAATGCAAGCATAGGATAAGGACCTTGTAGCAGATTACTTTCACACACGCATCGACTTGGCTGCTATAAAAGTGCACAAGCTCTGGCCAGAGCAACATCTATATGTTTGTTAAAATATACATAGATGTTGATCTAGCCAGTTCCCAAGGTATTTGACTACATTTTGACAAGCAAGTGGCTGCCCATGTTGTCCCACAACCAAAAATTTTCGCTAATTCTTCCTGGTATTCGAAGAGGCCCCAAACAAATGCGTCCTAAAAAGAATAGTTTTCGACTTTTGAAAATTGATCTTCAACTTCCAGTCACCGCAATATCGTTGAATCTTATCGAAGTCAGTTTGCAGGAGCATATTGATGACCTCGATTTTTGGTCATTATTACATTGCATTATTTGCAATGTTTTCGTCATTGAACTCAGTGAAACATGAGTTCTCGAATCGCCAGTTCTCCTGGTATGGATTGTAAATATGACCCTACTTTCCAGATCGTTGGTTGGGCGAATGCTATCATTCGCCTTAAAACTTCGCTCCTATTGCCCCAACCTTATCTTGAGTTAGTTAGGAGATTCGACAAACTATTCGTCGCTTTAAGGCCGAGTCGATACATAACACTGTGCTGATCCTCCAATTGAATAGTAGGTTTCCTTCTAGAGTATTATTTCCCCAATTTCTATGTATGGCTTTAAAATCTCCGCCGATTATGAGATAATTTTCATCCGATGCCAACCTTAAGAATTGAAGAAGTGTCTCCAGTTCTGTGATAAATAATCTGGATTAAGTAGCTTCAGGTGCATAGACACTAGACAAAGACCATGTACAACCGTATTCCACTGCAAAGAGGGATGTACTGCACGGCTGTAAACTCGTTCAAATCGCAAGCCTTTTCTAAAGAAGATCGCAATACCACCTCCTTGAAATGAGTTGGGTCGGTTTCTTCTTACAATTTTATATTTTCTGCGCCTTATTTTGTGTATCTTAGTTAACTTGGTTTCGCTAACCAAAAGCACATCAAGTCCCTGAAGTGATCTTTATCAACTTATAAAGTAGAGTGCGCACCCAAGAATCTGTTACTGCTGTGCAGAGTAATATTGAGCAGTACCCAAAGGAGTGGATTCGCCATCAGTGTTTGGGGAAAGGTCGTGGTTTACGAGCATTTACGATCCAGCTCGAGGAAGAATTGAATTGCAGACTGAACTAATTTTTGGTGCAGTTGCAACGTCAATAAGCAAAATTGATTCGAATACAGAACGAAATACACAATGGGAAGCACTATAGATCTATGGTTACTGTCTTTTTCATTATTTATAGTAATTGAATGTCATTAATATGGAAGAGACGTAGTTTTAACAAGATGGCGCCACAATCAATTTATTGAAGGAAACTTTCAATGAACGCATAATTTCGCATAATGGACCCGTGAATTGGCATCCAAGGTGGATCGAATTAACACCTTTGGATTCTTTTCTGTTCGAATATGTGAAGTCGCTAGTCTCCGTTGATAAGCAAACATAAAATACTGCAAGAAAATCAGTACGGTTTCCAAAAAGCACCAGAACACTACTTGGTGACTACGAGCCTAAAGGCAGATCATCAAACTCATTTTGTTCGTGGATTTTAGTAAGGCTTTCGATACGCTTAATCTTAAGAAGAGTATAAGAGGGCCGTATACGTTCGGTATATGTAAGAGGACCAGCGAAAGTGAAAATATTGAACACAATAAGTGAATCATTAAATACTTAATACGGTGATCCACAAGGCTCGAAATTAGAAGCCTGATTTCTTTAGTTGGCTCAGTTTAGAGAATCGTTTCTGCGGCCTTGCCAAACTGAAGATTTGATACATTCACTTCACTTTGGTCGGATGGGCGAAAATCTTGGTGTTTATCGGCCAAGTTGAATTATCCGTTGTGCGTGAGAGTTTAATTCGGATCGTTCTCGTCTTTTAGCATGCCGCATATGTTATTTACCATATACTTACAATCGACTGTAAGTCTTAGCTCATCTTTCTTCCAAATATTGTTCCACTCTTCATTTCCTGGATTGCGCGTTTGGAATGCTCTTTCTACAATATTCCCATCTTTTAAGAACTCCGCTTCATATGCAAGTTGTTTAGCTAAGTTTTGCTACTTTTGCTTATCTAACAGTGTGTCTCCGTTGTTAGGGTGTTTGAGATGTCAGTAGATATATTTTATTTTATTTTCAAAGAATCGATACAAATGAATTTGTAAAGTCCGGGATTTTACGCCGGGGTACTATGCCCATGTAGATATAACTTGGCCGCTTGTTATGTTTGGATATCTATAATACGTACATACGAGTACAGTATGTTGACCCTATGATATATGATGCATTGCAGTCTAAAGCATAGTATTCCAGGTCTGAATATTCCATGTTCGAAGTCGTATGTTATTGTCTAGTTTTCTTCTGCAGTTTCTTCAACAGAGTATCCGTCCTTATCCAAGCCTATTAGTGGCTTCGCAAAAATGGAATTTTTGCGTGGCCGGATGGTTAACCACGCGTACAATCTCCAACCCAGAGGACTAGATTCTTTCTGGAAACCCTCTGGTAATAGGGACCTGATATTCCAGACTCAGTGAGAGAATATGTGGGCTACCGTTGTCTTGTTTATGCACCACCATCTCTATTTCACCGCTATGACCAGTCCTAATAACAGTTATTGAACTCAGCTCCCAATAAGTCTAAGGTGGTTATAATATTGTAGAAATATTCCATGTTGGCTGCTGACGCCATTATACATTCAGTCACGCGAGTTCATCCGCTTTACACCCCCGTTTGTAGATTAGTCATTTTCGTCGGAATATTATAATGTTGATATGTTCTCCTTGCTCAGCACACGCTGTTGTAAGCTCAGCAATTCAAGTCTGAACGAACAAGACTAGTACCATCGGTTAAACGAGTAGGTAAAATAAGCGCAGCTGATGTGCAGCCATAATTGCAGAATTGGCTATCGCCAGGTTGACGCCGTTCTGTGCCTACACGAACAATACCAACACTCAATCACCCCACATCGGTCTGTCTAGGAAGCGTCTTAACCGATTTCTAAAGTGGTTTACAATTACCTGGATTACGTGTTACATTCAATGTGTTATGTTTCACACAATCAATAACGACCTTCGAATGGTATATATGGATAATGGTATAATGTATTCAAAGTGCAGTTAAAATTCTGTGAAATCAGCGTAACAATTGAGGCTTCTGGGATTGTACCTATTCTCAAAGTAGTCAAAGTTAAAAATAGGTCGAGGCTGAATCAATAATAATCATGAAAAGCTCACTTTGTAGAACTTGCATTGTAATGAGGGATGCTAATTCGAAGGTTTTGAGTGGTAACCCTGACTGAAGTGCTTTTCTATGTTCGTGCACGTGAATCGAGGAACACTTACCGATTTGTGTATTTTATATTATACTTTGCATGTCCTTTATTGACTGGAACCACATGTCGTATCCTTTCAAATACAAGTGTTTGCTTTTGCATTGCTTATTGCGTTCGTTTACGATTTTTTCTTCTTAAGGAAGAAAACATTTCGTTCGATAATACACACCACCGATATTAATCTCGTTTTCTTCTTCACAGGGCGACATTGATATGTGCGGTGAGAGCAACGATGGCATGGATTCAGATTGCAGTATATCATCCAGCTCCGGAAAGCAAGTCGTCGTTGGCGTATGTGCCATGTCCAAGAAGACACAATCTAAACCGATGAAAGAGATTCTAACAAGATTGCAGGAGTTTGAGTACATTAAAATGGTTGTCTTCGAAGAGGATGTGATACTAAAGGTAAATGTCTGCTTTCCACTTGGATGAACTCATAATCATATCTTTAACCTTTCTTCTTTTGTAGGAGCCTGTGGAAAATTGGCCAGTAGTCGATTGTCTTATATCATTCCACTCAAAAGGCTTCCCTCTGGAGAAAGCAATCCAGTATGCCCAGTTGCGTAGACCATTTGTGATCAACAATTTGCATATGCAGTATGATATACAGGTGGTAGCTCAAAATATGTACAAAACAGTCTAGACACTCAGGAAGTTTTTCTTTTCTCCCATAGGATCGACGAAGGGTGTATGCAATTCTGGAAAGTGAAGGAATTGAGATACCACGTTATGCTGTTTTAGATAGAGATTCCCCAGACCCAAAGCGTAAGTTCAAATTGATTCAAATATTCGTAGATGCCTATCTCTGATTTGTTTTCTTTCTTCCACAGAACATGAACTGATCGAATCAGAGGATCACGTGGAAGTGAATGGCGTCATCTTTAATAAGCCATTTGTGGAAAAGCCTGTATCGGCAGAGGATCACAATATTTACATTTACTACCCCACATCAGCTGGTGGTGGCAGTCAGAGGCTATTTCGAAAGGTTAGCTCTTGCATAAGTTGACCAAAATGCATTTGATAATGTCGTTGGAATTGTTTTTTTTATTTTTTTATTAAAGATTGGCAGTCGGAGTAGTGTATACTCTCCAGAGTCCCGAGTAAGAAAGACTGGTTCCTTTATTTATGAGGATTTTATGCCAACCGATGGTAAGCTCTATGTTTATGATTAATTTTCTTTACTGACTCTTCTCTTTCACTTTTTGGTTTGTTTTGTTACGTGAATTGGTCTAGTTTTTTTGTTTTTGTTTTAATTTTTGTATCTTGTGCTTTTCTATGTTCTTTTGTCTGCACATTGATTTATCTTGAATTTCAACTTTTTTTGTATTTATTGCAGACACTGTTCTTATTTACATTTTTTGCACTTAATGATTTTTTTTTTTAGAGAAAGTAGAAATCAAATGATGCTTTAATTATTGTTTGTTGATTTGTAAGTATTCGAAAGCGTTTTTTTTGTTTTGTTTCATGTTTTGTACATCACTTCATTTCGCTGAATGTGATTTTGTGTTGCTAAGAATTAAAATGTACAAACTTTTGCCCTTTAAGATACTCAAATATGTCCGTGTTTTTTTTTTCAAATATCACTGAACGTGCTGCAGAAATGTGTGTTTTCAATTTGTGATTAGGTTCTCCTTCATTACTTTTGTGTTGACGAATCCGTTAGCACTTAATTAGACCTGGGCTTTTCTGCTCAACTGTGTTGTTCTAGATTCTTTTTTTTCTATACATATCCAGCACATGATATTCCGTCGTAATTGGTGAAGAACTCATTTAGAGGCTGGTTATATTCGGCTTTGTGCTTATGGTGGTATTCAGCGTTTTCCATTCGACTCATAAACATAAAAGGCTTTTGTTTTCAATGGAATTAGTCACTTTTAAAACTTTTCTTCCTTTCTCTTAGCTGTAGGCCCGGACTGGTTCTCTGTTCAAAGGGTCATCTAACGTTAAATATGTTTTCAACGTATCTGCTTTGGTATATTTGCGTCTCAGTACCATCTTACAGGCCGCTCTACTTTGGATCACTTCGTTATTGAAGACGACAGTTCGTAAACGTTTTTGTTGCTGATTGATCCAATTAATTTATTTTCTCAGAACTTCGAGTGTAACTTGGGTCGCTATTGCTTTTTGGGCCGGATTTCGACTTTCGTTAAACCTGACAAAATCAACTGATTTGCTTAGCCTGAGTGTTTTCCACTATCAGTTTCTTAATGTGGAGACTGTGGTGGACGCTTGTTGCTTATTGAATCCCCTCTTGTCACACCAGCTGACATTCGTAATATTTTTATTTCTTTCTCCGTTATATTTCTCGTAAATCGTGCAACATTGTGATACATATGTTATAAATGGACGGACGACTGTCGTGTACAACAAACCTTTAAGTGTAAGCCACAATTTTCTGTCACAAAATACACCGACATATTAGGTATTTAAGTTGTTCGAACTTTTTCACGACCTTTTTCCTCCTAAATAGGAGTTAATTCTATTCGCAATAAGTATTCATCTAACGAATTTATCCAATTTCTTATTTTTATCCTCCACTGCTTTTTATTTTCTCATATTACATCAACGTTGACTTCAGTTGTACTCTTGTACTCGATAACAACACCTCTGTTGATTCCGTCGTGGAAATCTTCCACGAAAAGATGTTCTACTGTATTAAGCGAGCGGTCCCTTACAAACGAAGAAAAAAAAATCCTTCATCATCTCTTCCTTGGTATAACAACTATCTACGTGCACTTCGCAACTAGAGAAATAAGTTATAGCACGTGTACATTAAATCTGATTTCGAATTTGACTATCGAAATTACCTACAAACTCACCACCATTTCTTATAATTTGTGATATTTGCTATAACAGATATCTCAGCCGAATGCAATCTACCTTCCAGAACCGCTTCAATGAATTTTGGCGCCCGGCGCAGAATAATAATAAATAAAAAATTATATTTAAACAATATGAGTAAATTTTAAAACGATCGCAAAATCGAAAATACCAAGGAGGTAGAATACCAATGGGGTTTTTTTTTTTGAGTTTCCCAGTAGGCATATTCCTCTATACATATAAATACAAACTAAAAAAAGTTCAGGTAAGGTTTACTGTTCAGTTCAGTTCAGTTTATATGCATTTTTATTATGTTTAATTAATTTACACTTACAAGCTATACAAAAAACGCTTAAAAATTAGCTTAATTAACTTAAAATTATCTTATTCTAATTTACTGGCCCCCTGCGGGCACTCTAAGTTAAACCTAACACTTAAACTATGTCTTTCGACGTTTTGACAGGTTTTGTTCTTATTCTTATAGTTAGGATAATACAGCTTAAACTAAGAAGTAAGGTTTACTGGTTAAACATTTCGTGCATTAAAAACAACCAAAAAAATCAATAAGGAAAAAGTTTTAAATATAAATTAAATAACTCATACACATATTATTGCACTTGCATATTTTTTGGTAAAAAGTTATTGCCCAGTAAAAGAAAAAAGATGAAAAAGTTTAACTCTAAGATTAAATTACGTAAATTTTACAAGAATAAGGTTTCTTTAAAGAAGTCACAAAAAAATGTAAACTAAAGAATTAAATTTCCATTGGCAAGAAAGTTTAAAATTAAAAAAGTGTTGCATTATGGTGCCTTGAAAATGATCTTACGGGCGTTTATTTTGGAAAAACCTTCCACTAGAAAATTACTATCCAGCTTTGACATAATTTCTTTTTCAATTGATATGGTTGCCAAAGGATACCAATCTTTCCTGGGAAATTGAAGAATGTAAGATTTTTTTATAATCTTAAGTTTGGAAAATGAGCGTTCTCCTGATGCTACAGTAGCTGGTAAAGTTAAAACTGTTCTTAGGGCTATAACAGTATTTGGAAAAAGAGTCTTCATATTTCTGTTATGAATAAAATTAAAAATGGAAAATGAGCTTTCCAATATTATATACACATTGATATAATTCATTGTGCTCTTTTATCTGCTCAAATCTTTCAGAAATTTATGAAATGGCTTGATCTAAAACTTTAAAACAAAATTCTACCTTAAATCGTTCTTGCGTTTCTATATTGGGCTCATTTCTTCCTTCGTAGGAAAACTGAGTGGCCCTTTTTCGGCACCGCAAGACTGTTATAGCTGGAAAAGTGCAGGGAGCTTCTAGATCAACAGCTATGATCCTAGCTTCCTCTAAAAATAAGAAGATGATGAACATTTCTCAATTCTAAGAGAAATTGTTTTGTTGAACACCAAATCTCAATTGCCAGCTTGAGGCACATATTCCGTTGTTGAAGGAACTTGCTAGCAATATTAATCCTATCTAAAATTGTGTGCCGAATTACAACGCAGCAAATAAATCTAAAATCAGTCACCTTACCGCCAAGGGACTGGGCTATATTTTTGGATTTAGGGTCGTCAGTTTGTGATAGTTCAACAAGGTTAGATACCCTTTTACTGTTGCCTGGGCGCGGGCGGAAAGGTAGAAGGAGAAGAAAGGAAAATTGTTTTGTAGTGGTTTGAAACTCAGGTGTGTTTGGTTTCGATATTCGCTCTCCAGGGGGTGGGAATCCGAATAGGACGGAGAGGTTTTTCTTCACTCAGAGTGATTCGAGGTTATAATTCACACTATTTTTTTCTGTGCTTGAAACTCTACAACAGCCAAATCTACGTGTCAGTGTTATGCCTTCACACGCAAAATTTTTCTGTCTGAGCTCCAATTACACAAATGAAAAACTGACTTGCCATGGGCAGGATTCGAACCAGGATTGGACCCTCCGAGTGAGAAGCGATTGCTAGTACCACTACACCACTTCTCCTAAGTATAGGTATAATGGCCTGATCGCATCTATTCTGCTCTCCCAAACTTATAAGATGTTTTTTCAGAACCGACCATCTGTTTACAGAGCTAGAGAAAAAAAACATATAAACTCTCAACCGTGTCAAAAAATGCCACTGCGTCAAAAGAACATTGAACAGCATCAAGGATGACTAGATTCAGCGAATGTGAGGAGCATGGGACGGACAAAGCTCTTGGTTCCAGAGCTTTAATTCTAGCTTGCATACCACAATTTTTGCCTTTCATCTTTGCACCATTGTCATATCCTTGGCCCCGGCAATTTGATAAAGCAAGGTTTAACTTTGAAAGCTCACCTAATACTAGCTCAGTTAATAGATATCCAGTTGTCTCTTCTGCAACTAAAAATCCTATGAAGTATTCCTTAACTTCATAGTTTTTTTTTTGTTATGGTCAACTATTCTAACTATCAAAGTTAGCTGTTCCTTCCTAGTAATATCAGGCATACAATCTGCAATTATCGAAAAATATTTAGCTTGCTTTATTTTGCCTAAAATAGCTTTTCTAACTTCGCCTGCCAAAAGTTATATGAGCTCATTTTGAATGCCCTTACTTAGGTATGTGTGCTTCGTCTCTTGATGATGGATTCTGTGTAGGTGTTCTGCTAGAACCATTTCGAATTGACTTACAGCTTGCACGAGTTGCAGAAAATTGCCATTGTCTTGCTCGAATAAAGCATCAGAGATTCCTCTAAATGCTAAAGACTGTGTAGCAAGGAATTGCTTCCTGCTTTTAGTTACAGGGAAATGAAATATTTCTACTTGATTAAGACCCTGCTCCAGTAATAATTGAATAACTTGATCACTTAAATTTGGCCATAATTTAGGATCTTCAAATGCTGGTAAAGCATTAATTGCAATATTTTCTGTATTCAATAAATTATTGCACCTTAGACTTACCGATGTTGAAGGACACACAGCAAGGTATTTCCTGAACTGCAGCGCCTGTTTTGTATTGTCTGCATCAATCGCCTTCCGTTTGCTCCTACACTCACTACCTGTTAGTTTTTTCTTTCCTGAATACATTTCTGAGTACCGACCACAAGTCAACACTTTTTTTGAAAATATTTTTTAACCGTATACAGGAACTTTTTTTTACAATTTAGAAATAAACAACTACAAAAAAGAGCAATCTATTTACATATTATTTTAACACTGACTGGGTTTTCTAGATTCTCAAAATTAAATCACAATTCTAAAATTATCCAAAAACAAATATGTGAAAAAAAACATGCTCTGACACAACATACACAATACATACAATCTTAACATAACAAGCGCATACATACGAGTATAATATACATACAACTCAATGCGATTGAAGCTAACAACACGTTCTCTTGTACCTTCTACATCGAACACGTCTGCCTTAGTTTGTTGGAACCAATTTTTTTGTTGTAAATAACTTGCATTTGGCGCAGATCCGAAACTCTGCTCCATAAGAAGTTTAATTTGTTAGTGTTTTCTGTGAATTCAGCTGGAAAAACTATGGCGTTATGGCACGTTTGTGACGTATGGATCGGCATGATACAACTGCTCCAGAAGCATATACAACAAAAAATCCGTGGATACTAAGTTATACTCGTAGGTTCGATGGAAGAGGATATTTTTTTGGATGAACTGCTACTGAGGATGTAAACTATGAAGTGTTGCCGAATTACGATTAGGTTATGGGAAAAATGTTTTCTGTTAATTTTGAAATGTTTTTAAAAACGATGTTTGCAAAGCACTTGCTCCAATGCAAGGTCTGGCCCTGCTACCTTTATTCCTGACACCAAGCAATCCTTTCGATTTATTAATATAAAAACAATAATCCGATAGCTGTCCGTTTTGTCTCAAATTCTCCAATATGTCATCGTCTTATCCTACAACCATGGCCAATTATTTCGCTAATTTCTTTAGTGAATTCTTTTGTATCCAGACTGAAAACCCGGATCGCGAGTACTTCGGTTACTTGAGTAACTGCACTCGGACATCATTAATGTCCAGCAGAACTACTTGACAAGATTAATGTGCCAATAATCTTATTCAACCTCTCGTAAGCATCTTCAGACTTTCGATCTTCCAGGTGGTTTTTCCTCGCTTCTGGAAAAGCGCTTATATAATCATTATTCATAAAAAAAAGACTCAAATAGGATATTACCACATACAAAAAATGTTGATCTTTTTTGCGATGAGCAAACAACGATGGGCAAAAAGCTTTTTTGCTTCGCAAAGAAAAAAAACGAAAAATAAATTTTCTGTGCAAAAGCCCCATCTTTTGCGCCCTTTGCGAAAAGCTTTCACCACCAGCGTAGAATTTGTGATATATCCACAGCGAAATATATTTTGACATGGATATTTCTAAATGCTTATCTTTCTAAAAAATACATATGTTCATCACAAAATGTGTCCCATTTTTGCTTTCCTTCTACCGTTCAGTGATCGTACTCGTGTGTGTATTTGGTGTTGTTGTTGGGTTTGTGTGCTTCACAGCGAATCAACTGTGCAAAGGAATGGGATATTGGAGAACAGTCTGTACATGGACACATGAATCGTCGTCGCTCTGTTTCTCGACGATTTGTGTGTGTTACAAATATAGGGTTTTCCAATAAGGACTTGACAACTTTTTTTTTTAAATAAAACGCAATCCATTTAAGATATTTGAAAAACTTTATTATCGGCTTGAAGTACAATCAAAACATTTATGAATGGAACTCGACTTCGTTCATATGGCCACCGCGGGCACGTTTCCAGCGATCGATTCGTTGGACCCAATTTTCAACGACTCGGCCACACATTTCGTCCGAAACGGCCGCTATTTCGCGTTCAATGTTGGCCCTGAGCTCTTCCAATGTCGTCGGAGTGTTAGCATAACCAATGACTTAACGTAGCACCACAGAAAATAGTCAAACGGCATTAAATCCCACGAACGAGGCGTCCAATCGACTGGCCCATTTCTTGAGATAACGCGCTCACCATACTTACTCTTCAATAAATCGATTGTAGCGTGTGCTATGTGGCTTGTGGCATCATCCTGTTGAAACCACATGTCGTCCAAGTCCATATCTTCCAATTCGGGGCAAAAATAATCGGTGATTATGGCGCGATAATGCTGACCATTCACAGTAACGTGACGATCGTTATCGACGACGAAAAAATATGGCCCAATAACGCCGCATGCAAACCGCACCAAACAGTTATTTTTTGTGGATGAAGTGGTGATTCATGAAGCACATGTAGATTTTCACCCAACCAATAACGCATATTTTGCTTATTGACGAACCCATTGAGCCAAAAATGAGCTTCGTCACTGAAGATGATTTTGCGATGAAATTCATCATTCTTGGCATATCTTCTCCAGAACCCAGTCGGAGAACGTACGTCGCTTCAAATGGTCCATCAGCTTCTATTCTTCAGTCAGCTTGATCTTGTATGGGTGTAAACCAAGATCCAAGATCCGATGCCAAATTCTTGAGAACGCCGTGGAATTGACTGATTTGGGTCGTTTGCTACGGACGCCTGAACGGCAGCGATATTTTCGACACTTCGACCAACCCGTTGTCTCACTGATACTGCAACATCACACAACGAATATGTAGACTCAAATTTTTGCACTAAACTTTTTATTGCCTGTCTACTAGGACGAGAATTACGACCGAAAATTGGAGTTAACGCTCTTAAAGTTGCAGTCACCGACTCCGAATTTCGGTAGAAAATTTTTATAATTTGCAGACGTTGCTCGTTCGTGTACTTTACCATGATGAAAATGTTGAGTTTACTGAATAAATTGACAGTGACAGTTTGATGATTAGTGAAAGATTGCGTTCACAAATTAAATTCAAAGTTGTCAAGTCTTTATTGGAAAACCCTTTATTAGAACAGTATTATAATAGGTGGGAAATAAAGTTAAACTGTGATAAAACGCAAGCCTTGCTACCTACCAAACAGTCAATTGCAAATATATGGATCAAAATTGGAGTAATTGCGTTAAATACCTTGGTATTCATCTAGACACCAAACTTACTTTTCATGAACACATTGCTAAAACCTTAAAGAAGGTCAACTTAGCTATTAGGATATTATATCCCTTCATAAACAGAAAATCTGCCCTTTCAAACGAAAACAAAATTACTATACACAACGTAGTCTTCCAAGCGTTACTCCTGTATGGATGTCCAGTATGGGGAAAATGTGCACAGACCAATATTAAAAAACTGCAAGTGTCGCAAAGTAAATTACTTAAAATGATGCTCAACCTCTCCTGGCACCATTCTAAGATGGACCTCCATAAAAGAGCGAATGTTGAATTGATATCGAAAAGAATCGAAAGGCTTACTGAAAATTTTAAAAACCGATGTGCTTTAGCTGACAATTGCCTTGTATAAAATTTATTTAATGAAAGTTATTAAGTAACTTATTTACCATGGCACACTATTCGTGGACTACCTCGAAAAAGGAAAAACCATCAACAGCGAATATTACTGTGCATTATTGGAGCGATCGAAGGCCGAAATCGCTGCAAAACGGCCTCACATGAAGCGAAAAAAAAATTTGTTTTTGCAAGACAATGCGCCGGCGCACAAGAGCATCGCAACCACGGCTAAAATCAATGACTTACGGCTCCAATTGCTGTCGCATCCATCGTATTCACCCGATTTCGCTCCCTCGGACTATTATCTCTTCCCAAACCTCACAAGATGGCTCATCAATAAAAAATTCAGCTCACGCGGGGAAATCATCGACGCCACGGAGGGGTATTATGCAGACCTTTCTGAAAATTACTTTTCAGACGGGATCAATATAGTTGGAAAATCGCTGGAATAAGTGTATCAAGCTAAAAGGGGGGGACTATATTGAATAATATAAAAAAAACATTTAACAAAAAAAAAAAAAATCCATTCCCAAGGAGGTTACTTTTCACCCCACCGAGTATGTACAGTTCCATCTGGTAAAAATCGTCACTTGTTATATTTGACGCAGAAACCTGCCCTGTCGGCTTAAACCATCATAAATAGGATTTAATTCCCACTCTCACTTTTATGTGGAGAATAATATCGTTTTATAAATTATCACCAAATAAAGTCATTTCTTTATGAACTTCAATTCAATGCACCATTCTTTGGGTTCCGGGTTATATGATTGCAGCTCCACAGCGAACCAACCAACGCGTCAGAAGTTACTTTCTGCGTTTAGGCTTAAATCACACTCCAACAAATCTCGAAACTGGCTAAATGGATCGAGAATCAGTGGCTGTCGATCTGAAGCCCTGTTGCCTTAAGGCCAGCAACAACATCACATGGGCTGTGATGCATTCGACAATATACTAAATTAAGTTGATGATAGATAATACTTAGCCAATCTAATAACTCTGCTTAATTATTTATCTTGCTCTTGACCAGTTTGGGAGCCTAAAAATCTGACAAAGACGCCAATGTCTCGTGGCCATCCTTAATCATCATCATATACTCGTAGTATAGCTTCACAAGTATTTTACCTATAGCACCTACATACATACTCGTATATGCACAAGAGTCAGTGCAAAGCCTCACTGCAGTATTGTTTCGTGCAATTTAGATCCAATGTGGCCAAAAGACTAATCAAACGGAAATACGTTGTGAATAGAGAGACTTCTTGACAGTAATTCTTGGAATTTGGAAAGCCCCAAAGGCGCAACTAACTGAGGCTCTACAGCATTTTGATCAATCCTGGGCACGCTCTCTAGACCTAGAGCTATGGGATCCGCGACTGCGGGATCCTTAAAACGGAAATGCCTCATCGTGCATCCAGCCATACCTAGTGGATGATTTGGCGCATGCACTCTACTAAAGCATCAATTACTTGCTTGATAAGATCCGTTTACAGACATGTTAACCGGAGGGCTTGTTGGAATGGGGATGGCTTCTTCATTGATTCGAAGCAGGTTCTCTTCTTGCCCTATTCTCTACTTGATGCTCCTGCTGGAAGTACTTCTTAAATACTATTCCACTGTAACTAGGTTCCTTTCACTGATTGGAATAGCCCGCATTTCGGGCTTGAAGACAGCTGCCAGTGGCTTACCTTTGCTGAAAAACATTCACATATTGTTCCAATCGTAGGCATTTTCAATGTTCCTTACATAGTCTGTAAAATAATTTCTTCCAGATTTTCAGCACCAATTGTAACTATTTACTCTTACCTTCCCATTCTTATCTATGCATGCCTCTGTTCAAGATTTGTGTCTTTGGCACATTCTTTTGACTTCTTTATTTTGAGAAGCTTGTGCGTTTTGATCATAGAGCTCACGATCTCAGATCTCGTCCTTCTTTATTCTTTGTGTGCTTCCTGTTTCGTTGCATGTGTTTGCGGGCAAAGCAGTTGCTTTGTTGTTGTGGTCAGGTGAAATCTAACACATCAGATTGGCTTCTGGTCTTCTTTATTTAATGCTCACATCATAGGACTTCTCGAGAGGTATTGGGAAACTATATTAGAAAAGACTCTAGCAGTCCATTGTGGTTGTAGGCGTTCGACATCAAATTTCCTCACAGTACTTCGAAGTTTTGCCGTCCGGGTTATACGCATTCACACGTTGGTTACAACGAGGTAGCACTCTGAGTCGATTTTAATTCCTCGAAATATTTGGTCATCCAGAACATTAAATCGCAATGTAATCAATTTGGTTGACGGGTTTTTGGTCAGGAGATAGCCAAGTCCTTTTATGGATCTTGAGATGTGAGACTCACATAATTTGAACTGATATTCAGCAGAACCACCTTCTGTTTTCCTGCGGTGTCAATCATGCAGAATGGTAGATACAACGAGGGACTCGTTATAACTTTGTTTTCATTTAATAATAGGAGCCGTCCTTGCAAATTCCAAGGCTCTAGAAAAATTTTTGCTAAGACACAAGAGCTTTACGTTTCAGCGAAGACTGCATGGTACTTTTGAACTGCGGTTTTTCAACCTTTTCGAAGTTTTGCTACTATTCGCCGAATCTTCATAATTTAACCTGTATCTCTGGAGAACCTAGATATAAGCCTGCGCATCTAAGCTATAAACAGTAATATATCTCGTAGTCGATTTTGATTAGAACAACCGTTCAAGAACATACCGACAATTTTGCATCTAAGCTTGTTTTTTTTCGTTTCGTTTCGTTTTGTCTTTTCTTCTTTTGCAAAATTTAACAAATTATGCTCTGCACTTGCTTTTCAGATAACTAATTTAGCTACGAAAAACGAAAAATGAAAAATGAAAAAAATTCTGAACTAAAACAGAAAATAAACATTTCTCGTAGCTATATCATAAATACAAAAAAAAACGTTATTTTGCTCATAACTCATAACATTGCAATCATTTAAAAATAATAAAAAAAAGTCCTCAAACCTTAGAAGAGAAGTGTTATGGTAAAACCTCCAACTGACCAGTTTCCGCTTGTAAACCAAGATTCAAACATTACTTTTAAAACTCAGTCTACTTTTCAGGTACGGACGTCAAAGTCTACACAGTTGGTCCGGATTATGCCCATGCAGAGGCTAGAAAGAGTCCAGCTCTAGACGGCAAAGTCGAACGTGATAGTGAAGGCAAAGAGATTCGTTATCCAGTCATCCTCAACAACGCAGAAAAACTGATTTCGAGGAAAGTGTGTTTGGCCTTTAAACAGACTGTTTGTGGTTTTGATTTGTTACGGTGAGTCTTGAATTCGTTGGCCTTGCCCACTCAAACTAATGATTCTTTTCACTTTTTTTTTTTTTTTGCAGAGCTAATGGAAAGTCTTACGTCTGTGACGTAAACGGCTTTAGTTTTGTAAAGAATTCCAATAAGTACTACGATGACTGCGCTAAGATACTTGGTAATATGATTCTTCGAGAGTTGACACCAACTCTGCATATCCCATGGTCGGTGCCATTTCAATTAGATGATCCACCTATTGTGCCAACGACATTTGGAAAAATGATGGAACTACGCTGTGTAGTGGCTGTGATTAGACATGGAGATCGCACTCCGAAACAAAAGATGAAAGTTGAAGTTAGGCACCCAAAGTATGAAATTTGTATTCAAAGACATCTTCGTCCTCTTATGTTTCCTTATTTTTGTTTTCGTGTTAAGATTCTTCGAGATCTTTGAGAAATACGATGGATATAAGCATGGACATGTGAAGCTGAAAAGACCAAAGCAACTACAGGAAATTCTCGATATTGCCCGGTCTCTGTTGGCTGAAATACAGACTAAGGCTGCCGACTCTGAAATCGAAGAGAAGCAAGGCAAATTAGAGCAGCTCAAGAGTGTTTTGGAAATGTAAGATCAAAAAACGTTCACCAAACAATGCCTCATGCTGTGATATTCGATGTCTTTTTAGGTATGGTCACTTTTCTGGTATAAATCGCAAGGTCCAAATGAAATATCAACCGAAGGGGAGACCTCGCGGATCTAGTTCAGATGATGGAAACTCCACGAAATCCAGTAAGTCGTTTTTACAATATGAGATTCCTATCGAAATCACAAATTGTTTCCATTTCTTGATATACAGATGCGCAAAAGGAGCCGTCTCTGGTGTTGATTCTCAAGTGGGGTGGGGAGTTAACACCGGCTGGTCGAATTCAAGCCGAAGAATTAGGCAGAATTTTCCGCTGCATGTATCCTGGGGGCCAAGGTAGACACGACTACTCTGGTACACAGGGACTAGGTCTCTTAAGGTAGAAATTCTTCATTTATTTTCCTTTAGAATGACGGTAAGCACTTGTTTGCCCTTAGGTTACATTCAACGTTCCGTCATGATTTGAAGATCTATGCTTCCGATGAAGGACGTGTTCAAATGACTGCGGCAGCTTTTGCGAAGGGTTTACTTGCTCTGGAAGGAGAATTAACTCCGATTCTGGTGCAAATGGTAAAGAGTGCCAACACAAATGGCCTACTAGACAACGATTGCGACTCTAGCAAATACCAGAATATGTAAGTCATTGTGTTTTCAATTACAACATTAATAAAGAATGTCTCGCCTTCTTTGTGACAGGGCGAAAAACCGCCTGCACGAGCTCATGCAAATCGATCGTGACTTCACAAAAGAGGATCGTGAGGCTATTAATCCCGGTAGCAGTATCAGCATAAATCAAGCAATGGATTTTGTTAAGAATCCAGTTAAATGCTGTGCTCATGTTCATTCCCTGATCAAGGAACTAATGTCGATCATCAGTGTAAAGAAAGACGATCCAAAAACAAAGGACGCCATCCTGTATCACGGTGAAACCTGGGATCTCATGGGTCGGCGTTGGGAGAAGATTGAAAAAGATTTCTCCACTAAAAGTAAAACTTTCGACATTTCAAAAATCCCAGATATCTACGACTGCATAAAATACGATCTTCAACATAATCAGCACACACTTCAGTACGATCAGGCAGAGGAGTTGTATATTTATGCCAAATATTTAGCTGACATTGTTATCCCACAAGAGTATGGACTGACAATTCAGGAGAAGCTAACTATCGGCCAAGGCATATGCACACCTTTATTGAAGAAAATCAAAGCCGATCTTCAGCGTAATATCGAGGAAGTTGGTGAGGAGAGTGTAAATCGGCTTAATCCCCGGTACAGTCACGGTGTATCGAGTCCAGGTAGGCACGTACGAACTCGGTTGTACTTTACAAGTGAAAGTCATGTTCATTCACTGTTGACTGTCCTTCGTTACGGAGGTCTTTTAAATGTTCTCACCGACGAACAGTGGCGTCGGGCCATGGATTACATTTCAATGGTGTCAGAGTTGAATTACATGTCACAAATCGTGATCATGCTATATGAGGATCCCACCAAGGATCCCTGTTCAGAAGAGAGATTCCATGTAGAACTTCATTTTAGTCCTGGTGTCAATTGTTGTGTACAGAAAAATCTTCCACCCGGACCAGGTTTTCGACCTCACAGCCGCAATGATTCCGCCCAATCAAAGAATATTGTAAGTCAAATCTGAACGATTCTTCAAGAAATATTGTGGTATTATTTCGTTTAAAAGATTCCCCCTGTTGGTATTCGTATTTCACAGAGTCCGGATGATGCTAATCCGACGAGGATCGATGAGGAGAATGATTTAAATTTAGAGGAAAGCCCACAAACAAATTCCAAATCACATTCTGAGGTGAGGTGAAAGCAACAATTTCCATTCTTCGATTTTTAAATGAATTTATTTGTTTGTAGGAAAACTCCCCGGAGGAACAGAGTGAGCTAGCTGCCCTACCAAGAGCAGAACTTCGTTCAAAACACTTAAAATCTAAACCCATTCCAATTGGTTCTCATCATACAGTATGTGGTCATGAAGCACAAGATTTAGCTAAGCGACTAAATGAAGAGCTTGCTGCCCAGCAAGCTAAACAAACAGGCTCGTTAGAGGTGAATAGGGCCATCAGTCCAGATGGTGAGCCACGATCGAGGTCTTATGAGCAACGCCATCAGAAGGCTAAAGGTAATGTTATTGTTTTTGCTATGTGCCTACAATTGGAAATTAAATAATTTACAATATTTCGGTTGGTGGGATATTAAATTAACGCTTGCATTTAAGAAAGAGCGAAAGTGTGAGCGCGCGAGAGAGTCGTATCCTAACAAAGAAAATAAAGTGTGTGTTGGGGATTAGTCGTTGATGAAGGGTGTGTTTTAAATCTCTACTAGAGAACCGGAAACGGTGTTGCCTTTTAATCTTTCTACTGCAAATTTATCTTTTTAGCATTTGTTTTATTTTTAATTTTTTATGTTTACAACATTCGATTAAAATGTTGCATGGTAAATTTAACATTTTCGTTGTGTTGTCGTTTTGTTTGTTTTTAATTTATAACTTGGCGCGCGCAGTTTATAATAAAATGTTTAGTAAATGTATTGGTGATATTCCTTAACACACCTGAGAGAGAATTGAGTTCACAATAATACGTAGGTTTTTTTTTTGTTTATTGTTATATTATAGCACAGTGTTTAAAGCCTTTTTATTTTTAAATCAAAATATTGTAATGCACCAAACCAATATGAATGTATATCCGTAACCATTGCTTTCTTTTGTCACCGGAGCCTGTGTCGTACCGGGTAAGAGGTAAATACAGAGTTTTTAATTAGATGCCCCCCAATCCGAGACGTGCGTTTAATGAATCAATGACAGTTTCATTTTCGATTGAAATATAATTATGCACGAGCAGATGCATCGGACTCAATTTTCCATGACCGTTCTGTTGAGGTCATATATCCTCCAAGTCTTTCAGTTCCAATTTATCTCAAAAAAAAAATTGTCAACATGGAATGGTAGCGGTCTAAATTGCCTCATCTCAGAAGAAGTATGGTCATACGGTTGCTGTCCATATGCCGCAATTTTGCTTATTAGCTAAGCCATTTATTCAAAAATATGAGGAGTGTCTGAGGATGATTTTTTGGTGACAATCTGGATCTTTTCCCATCTTCAATAGAACACAATCAGCCGAATTTCGACTTGGGCGTTAGTCATTTGGCTTTAGCTCTTTATTCAAAACGATCTTATACGAACGTATAGTCAAGTCCTTTGAAAAAATTTGCCACAGGGACGTCCTAGAGATGGCCAGCTCTGTAGAATGACGAAGAATAGATTGATTGCGGTCTTGATTTACCGATTCGTAATAGCCGTAATATATATTTTCTTCATTTTTGACTTACTTCCACTATTCCACTAGCACTGCAACATTGTGAAATTAATAAGCTGATTCGAATTGTTTCACTAACCCCTAATTCGTTCGCTTATCGGGGCGATTAAAACGGTCGAAAATTAGTCTTTAACTGATTTAACTGATCGCGAATTTTGATAAAAAAATATGGATGGTGTGTAAACGTAGACAATCTGGAGCCCAAATATGGCATCTGGCGGTGTGCGTGAGTTCAGAGAATCCCTTTTTTTTATTAATCATTGAAAATGTAACGCGTATAATCACAACATATGAAATGTTAGATATTTCTCACATGTATCTGCATTGCTGCTGAGCTGTTTGTGAGGTTGACTAAATTTGGGGACCTTTCTACATGCCACACTATTTTAAATCTCTTCATTAGTGAGGCAAAGAGTTTTCTAAGTGATCCAGTTATTTTCTTTCTGCCTCTTCTTCGGGCTGAAAATTGAGCTTCTATTGTTTTGCCGTTAGGCTTAGGGATTGTAGGCCCATTATGATGCTTCAGTGGGGAAATTTATTCGCGGTGTCAAGTTGATCGTTTTACATTTTACGCGTTAATTGACAGTTGATCCTAATGTCGGTGCTTGAGTGGGTTTTAGCCATCTTGTTGCATCCGCAAATCTGAAAAGATTAGATTCTCTGATTCAGATTACTGTCCTTCACACCCTTTGCAGAGGTAACGTAAAGCGTGGCGTCATTGCACTCTCATGAGATTATGGCTAGCACTGTGTGCAAGCATTTTAAGGGTACTCAAGTTTGCATTATCGTTTGCAGCCGCAAGGTTCTTTCATCTATTGTTAACTAAGATTTGCATACTTTGCTCAGGGTCGAGGCTTTATGTTTTCGTCTAGAAGCATTTAGCCAGTGGTCAGATACTTTGCGAGCTAACTCGGTGTCTATTTTGTATACACCGTCTACAAGTCTTATTTCGACGTAATGGCCGTCTTGACTGTCCATGAATATGGTAGTGGTCTTATTGGATGTTGCGCTTACTGTCGTTTGTTTGGCCACAACCAATAGTTGGAAGACACTACCACTACTTGGTCGTACACTACTTGGTTCTTATTTTGTGCCTCTCTACTTGCAAAGATACAGGAGAATGATATTTCGAAATTATAATGGTACAAAGCTCATATTGGAGTATACATATACCCAGTTTAGCTGTTAAAATTGAAGTGTATCCCATCCAGTTTGGTTTTCATTCATCGAGGTGACTTCATCTTGATACACTTTTGGTTGAAAGTTCTTGCATGTCGATCTAAACGCACTAGGGCAATGATAGGCCCCAAGCCTGTCTTTGTCGCTGTTCTCAATGCACTAGATATGTCAGTGCACTTTTTTCATTAACTTAAAGCTGTTGGTTTTGCTCATAGAGTGGATTCGTCGCATAGGATGTTGGACGTGCTCTAGTGTAGGTGGTGACATGACACAAACTTTAAACGTTGAGTTGGCTGTGCAGCAAGCAGATTGTTCTTGTTCGAAGTGTTGATAGTCGGAATGTCATTACAAATGAGCGTTGGGATAGCGGATGAGGCAGAGTTCCTTATGTTTTTTGTGAACTACCAAAAATGTATACTATTTTTGGGACACTGTGGTGTGTCTCGCCTCAGTTTAGCGTCGTATTCAAACTTCACACATTTAAGAAGAACGTTGTAGGCATTTCTGGCTGGTTTTGGACTTTTTTCAGTTTTTCTTTGTCGGGTTGGTCTTCTTAGACCGAATGTTCATTGTCGCTGCTTTTCATGCCTTTTCCTTCGGTTTGGCACTCCTCATTCCTGTTTTAGAGATAAAACACCGTCATATCAGCACGACCAGTTAAAGTTGGAAAAGAATCTGTTAAGTCCGCTCCCAAAGGCTTTCTCCTATTGTCATATAGGTTTTTCAAAGAATCCTTTCTCTTACTATGTGCTCTATGTACGATAGTTGATAGTTTGTAGAGAACACATCAACGTTCTAATCAGTGTGAAAAAGGTTCAAGGTTTTGGAGGTATGACTATTAATGTCAGGTGTTAATTTGGGGTCATTTACAAGCTTGATTAAATTGATCTGAAGACACCGTCCTTCGGGTGTTGTGTGTCCATAATGTCAAAGCCACTCAGAATTGTGTTTATTGAAATCGCCCGCAATAAGGATTTCAGTATGAGGATACAGGGATACAATTCTTTGAATGAAGTTGGACCCCATAAAAGTCTGCAGTTGCACATACGAAATTGGCTAAGGTCCTTTTCCACCTGTGTGCGCCACATCTAAGTTGAAGTCGTTGTCTACTGCGTTGTCCCTCTGAAGTAGAGTCCAAAACTTTCTACGCTGGACTTTTGAAAGATGGTGCCTCTGAATTTGGCTGTTGTTGAAAAAGTCATATGATAACGCATCGCCTTGTTTAAGTCCTTTTGTGACATTGAAGATATCGGTTTCGTTACTATCGACTTAGGAGTTCAGATATTACGGGGGATTTGGAGGAAACTTATTCTCCTGTAGTTAGCACAGTTCAGGGGATCTTTCTTCTTTAGGATCGGACAAACAATGCTAATGCTCCATTTGTCGGGCATACTTTCGTCGACTCAGAGGAGTTTAGAGATGAGTTGATGTACATATGCCCCGTATCCAATATTCGGCTGTTACTTTAAGCAGCTTGACAGTAAAGTCGTCGGGTCCAGTAGCTTTCTAAGACTTAAGCAGGTGGACAGAAATGTTGTCTGTCTTCGTCCAGGTCGAATGGTTCATTCTACCTGACGGTGGAATGATGTTCGTCATCACCGTTTAACAGTCTGCGGAAATAGTTTTCACCGATTGTGGTTTTACTATGAACTTGCAAATTTCTGTTCGGGATTTCATTCATTCCAACTTCATTCCTCTGGTCGCACCTCTCTCACAACTCAATCGATCGTTTCTCGTGCTCTTTCTTTTTTCTTCTGAGAAACCCGTGGAGCTCGCCCTAGTTTCTGTAGGGCCGCTCTATACATCCGTTGTTTTTTAGATTTGCTCGTTTGTATTTGTCATCGAAACAGGTGTTTCTTTGTTTGGGTTGGCAGTGATGCCACTGCTTTTCTATGTTCGATGTTGGCGTCATCGCATTTCTCGATAGGTTAAGGGAAACTCGACCGGAGTTTCCTGGCGGTCTTTTGCAATGATAGCCGTTCGATGTTGAACTCCCTCACAATGGTTCACTGGATTTGAGCTGCTACGTATATCCGCATCCGTATCTTGACTACAAGATAATGGTCCGATGTTAGCTGATTGGAACTTTCGGACATCCAATTCACTGCAGGAGCGCCTTGCGTCGATCGCAATATGATCAATTTGATTGGCGGTTTGTTGTTTAGGAGTCAGCTACGTTCCTTTATAGATAGCAAGGCGTTGATACAATACAATACGTCGCAAGATCAATAAGACCGTGTCCGTTTCCGGAGGTGATGTCGTGGAAGCTGTAGTTCCTCACTGTATTACCAAAGATGCCCTCTTTGTAGCATCTTAAAATCGCAAGGGATGATTTTCACGTCATACTTGGGGCATTGGTTGTAGGCTTTTGTCTAGCAGCTCGTAAAAGCCGTCTTTGGTAAGATCTTCCTTTTCGTCTGTCGGGGCGTTTCTAAGGCTTATGTTGGCGAGTTTAAAACTTCAGACGTATTCCCGAAATCTGCCCCATATGACGAATACGCAGACGAATAAACGCTGCCACTGCTGTCCCTGTCGTGCCGATCATCTGTAACATTCTCCATAGTAGATATCATAGTTTTTCATTCTTTTTTTGTTGGGTCTATCCCTTCACTCTTCTTGGATGGCGGTTATGTCTGCAGTCGGGGATTTGTCTAGTAGTTCGGCTGCACCCGGCCGAATATTAAACGGACGGGCACATGTGAATCCGTTACTTTCCGATGATAATTGCTTATATCTTTTTTTTTTAATCTCCTCCGCATATGATTGTAAGCCCTATGACGTCGTAGGCCAGCTTTATGCTAGTAGTCGAGCACTTGCGATTTTAACCAGCATGAGTAAGGATTTACGCATACCATTAGCGGGGACCATAACTTGGAGTTAGGGCAAGCACTTCGATAGGACAATTAGTGGTTTCCCGAGGAATTGCCGCGCAGATCTCCACATTGTTCGGAATTTCTTCTACTCATTTTCAGAACATACTTGAAAAATACGCTTCGCGAAAAAAGTTTCTATTAACCGCCGAGTAATTCTAGAGATTTTTAACTCATACTTTTGGTCTGCCTCTTCTCTAAAGGTAAAAGAAATAAATAGTTTCGTCAGACCGAAGAAATGTGTCATTATTCTATTCACACTCTTCAAAGGTGCATTACAGGAAAATAAGTAATGTTTATAAGCGCACTTGTCGAATTAATTGTTGCGTTTTCAATTTGAATTTTAAGAAGCTTGTCCTCTGTTAAATACAAATAAAGAAAAGATAATAGTACAATAAAAAAACAAACCTCTGCCGCTATTGTGAACTCACTTTCTCAAAAAAAATATTCTTTGTAATACTCGATAAATCTGCAAATGCTTGTGTAACTAACGCAAACGAATCGACAATATTCGATCTCTTGGTGCAGGTAAATGAAGAGTATTTTACCCTCAACAACAATTACGCAAGCGCTTTTATTTATTTATTTCTGAAATATATTTTATTTTTAATTTCAAAGTTTAAAAAATAATTTTTTTTTCTCTCCCAACAACTATGAGATGCTGAAAAGTATTTCTTCTCCCGAATGCTATTCATGATTATTTTCTTTCCAATTTTTTCTTATACACATATTTTACTCAATGTTTTCTGTTTCGTTTGGAAATCATTTTTCAAATTTTAATCAAAAAAACAAAAACATAATTAAATTTCTTAAAAAAACAAATTCTTATTCTATTTTTAAATAATTTAACTATAAACTATTTATCGTATGTACATCTGGCCGGGAAATTCCGTGTATTCGGCTGAAAGTTTATCAAATATACCTGTCGCCGTCATTTTTGCTCGTCTCTGTTGTATTTTTTTCCTCTTAAAAATCAAAAAATCAAAATCAAAAAAAAAATTATGCAAAAGCTAACTCCTTGCAATATTGACGGAAGGATTCCATTAACCAGATTTTTGACGAAGAAAAAAAAAGCTCGTTCGTGGAATCCTTTCAAAGAGACCAACAGACTGAGTATACTCGTACTTTAGTCTCAGCAATATTGAGAGTAGATAGTTTAATCTAACAAATACTTCTCACTTTAAAAAGAATTTAGCTTAAAAGCAACTGTTCAATTTTCCACATCTCTTTGTTATTTTTTTCTCTCATTTTTTAAAATCAAAAAAAAAAGTTTTATTTCTTTCTTATCCGTGTGTGCCATTGTAAGTAGTTTGTTTTGGTGTAAAATTGTTCGTTTTTATGCACGTAAGGACATTTTGTCTATTTAAGGAACTTCATTGTCATTGTCAGCTTTGGTTTGATCACTTACATGCGATTTTTGGTCACGATCTTCATTAAAACATTTTCTGTCCTCCCTGATAAGTTTTTTCTTTGTGTATCTTTTCTTTCCTTTCTGTATACTCGAACATTTTACCTTTAGGTGAGTATTACTACAGTGATGGTGGTGGTAAGAAAGTGTCTTCTTTTAAATCTATATGGCTTCATCAATTTGTCTTATTTTACAATAGAATAAGGAATTGGCGTTTTCTTTTAGCTAATGAATGGAATGGATGTTTTATTCTATGCAAAATTTTGACTACTTTCTGCACTTATAAGCGATGACATTCACTTACGCATCTAGATGGCGTCACTGTCCGGGATGAACCTAGACTTCAGCCACTAAACATCTCCAGTTTGCACAGTCGTCTGGCTTTCAGATGCGGAGTCGAAGATGGTTGAGTTTTCTTCATCCACTGTGTTCTCCATTCGGACTAGAGTATTGATACCAGTCGGTGTCTACATCTCTGTCATCACAGGCGATTGATACGCATTTTATTGATGGCGCTGTAGAGTAGAGTTCGCTTTTATATTTGTATGTCTTCCACCAAAGTCCGTTCACAGACTGGTTTAAAAACCACTAGTAAAATGTATCATTTGGAATGACTAAGGACATCTTTGTCCGTCTTTGTTTACTTCCATAATTCTGCGCTAGACAGTAGGACTGAGATGATAAGGTATCATATAGAGTCTGTTGGTAAGTGTAACTTTTCGCTTGATTTCTAAGGAGGTGCTATATGAGGGTTAATAGTGGAGACCGGATAGACAAATTTCCTAACCACGTCAAATTAGTAGCTATTATGCTTACGGTGAATTTTTTTTGGAGTTGTTGGTGCTGCGTGTCTTTTCTCGATAAGAGCATGTACCACGTTTTTTTCCTCGTTTACAGTCAGTCCCAACATCGCCGCTTCTACTTCTATACTTGCACAGACAGCTCGCTGTGTTCTGTCGATAATGTCTATGTCATCCGTATGCTTATGAAAAATTGTGTGCTGGGTTGGTTAACGAGTTTCAAACACTTTTCTCAAGTGTGATGACGAAGAAGTCAGATGACAGCGCATCATTTTGTCTAAACCCTTTTTTGACATCAAAGATTGCAAAGATCTTGATTGCTTGCTTCCGATCTTTGCGGAGCTGCGATTGGCTTCTATCGTCATTCTTCAGAATCTGACAAGCTTGGAGGTGTCAAAACGTGATATGATATGAGATAAAGAGGTGGTGAGTATTGATCTAGACTTATTTCGTTTTCTCTAGGATTTTGCCGTAGTAGAACCGGCGTCCATACAATATTACAGTCAAGATCTTGTAGGTGATGATACCTCTGTAGTTGTCGCAGCTTAGGGAGTCTCCGTCTTTATGAATCAACTATGTGGACAAACGATGCTGAGGTTTTATTCATCAGGTATACTTTCCTCCGACCAAATCTTGGAAATAAGTTGATGTATGTTCTCCATCAAGTCATCTTCCGCTGCCTTAAATAGGCAGTTCGCCCAGACCGGCGGCTCTGTTGTATTATTCCTGCCGTTTAACAGTTTGTAGTAGTAGTTTTTTCATATCCTCAGATCATATATCGACTGTGACTCGACGACTACATTTCCTTGCTTATCTTGATAAATTTCTTTTCGGACCCTGTTGACTTGACATGACCTTTGCACTTTTTTTAGTGCATTTCCGGTTCTCCGATCGCGCTCCGCTTGTCCGCCAAAGTCGGTGTTCTTCCCTCCTCTTTAAGTCGTAGAGCTCTTGAGCTACTTTCATCCTTCCATCGCTTGGTAGACGTGTTTGCTGCATATATTTGCTAGATACTTTTGATCTAATCAGGGGTTTCGTATGATTGAAACACAGTACATCAATTGCGGTGTTTCCGACGAGTTCTTGATATCGATGCCTGTGGTCTTCAGCACTTGGAACATATTTCATAGTACTTGTCGAGAGGTTGAAAGATATTCGACCCGGAACAGTTTTGGCGGTTTGTTGCCATTATAGCCGTTTAAAGTTCTTCCTCACAATATTTTTCCGTAGATATCCATATACATGGCTTAGCTCCGATTAGATACGAGTAGGTACGTAAAGAGGAAAGCTTTGCGTCGATTGCAACAAGTTCATTTTGGTGATGACGGTGACCCTTAGCCAATTAAACTAACCTTATGTCATCTTTGGGAGTGTTAGCTTATGCCAGGCTGATGTTGTTGCAGTTAGCCTCAATGTTGATTGTTATAAGACATTTGCTTACGTGCCGCTTACCACAAATCCGTTTCCAAATAGACGCCGATCCAATAGATCCGATCCCTTGTAAGGAGGCTCTGTTGTAAAGGGTCGTCCAATAAGAGGTTTCATTTTGATTTATTACAAAAACACTTTCTGTGGAACAATACATATTTGATTTTTATTTTAATTGATAGAAAGGGTTGCCGTTAAAAATGAAAAACAATATCAGCCATACGACCTTTGCGACTTTTGTTGCACATCCAGGCTAAAAATGTTCGCAAATATGCGGCTCTATTGCATAGAACAGCACAAATGTTGGCTTTGAGTGTTTCACGTTGGCGTAAACATTTTTGAGGTGTTAAATCGCATGATCCCGACAGTGAATTTTGATTACCATTTCGAAAAATGACTCAGCTAGGGAACTTTTCTCGCAAAAAAGCAATGGCGTCGCCTGCATCCATACCTTCATGCTCCGGCCATACAAATTCATTGATCGTGGTTCGATATTACAATCATTCACGGTAACAAACGGTGAGATTGTTTCTGACGTTTACGGAGCAGCATTCTTCATTGTGATTCTACGAAATATGGCCAGTTTGACAGGGGTACCAAAAGTGGGCATTGCTGTATTCAGGACTTCCCTATAGATGTTGTCATATATTGCTTTAAAATCGAAAAACAGGTGGTGAATATCTGGACTTCTTGGGTTTTCACCAGGATGTGGCATAGTGTGAATAAAACCAATAGTTTCATGGGTTCAGGCGACGAATGCTGTGATTTTATTTGACTTCTGACACTGCTTCTGGAGTAGAATCCAGAAATATTTTCGATTATGGGCTCTCTGCTCTTGTTTTTATATGGCAATATAATGACTCCGTTCTGCTTGCTTCTTGTGTTGGTGTGCGCATAGCAGCATCCTTAGTCAGACTAGATGTCTCTTTTTTATTTGCTATAAGAAGTGAAATTTCAGGTGGCAAATGCGACTTTCAGAGCTTTTATATTCGGGTGCGCTACGCATTGCAACCGTGGTAAGCTGAATTCGGTCTCTTTGACTATTTCAACTTCATTGTACAGCTCATAAAGTACGCAGTTGCATCTTCTCATCTATATCCCTCCCTCGCTTAAAGGACCTAATATTCAGCGAAGTGTTTTTCTTAAATCTCCCTTATTAACTCGCATTCGATTTCGTACAGTAAGACTGGTAAGGGCAACATTTGATGATATCTACCTATATTGTCTTTCTATCCTAAAAGCTGGACTAATTTTGAGAAAATAACACTTTTTGTGTTGATACCTGCGAGCAGTATTTTCTCTTCAAAAACAAAGTTTAGGCGGTCATATGACAGCAGGTGTCCTTGTTGAAATACGTAAATGCCTATAGGAGTTCAGGAGTTCTGCGGCTAGAAGAGACAAACAAAGATGATATTTCAGTTGTCATGCATGTTTTCATTCTCTCAGGTTCAGGATTGATTCGACGCCGATCTGAAGCAAAAACGACCGCATTTGGTGAGAAAAAAAAAAATTCTCCTCCACCAAGATAGCGCACCGGCGTACAAGTCCGCATTCGCAATGGCAAAATTGCATGAATTAGGGTACGAGTTGCTCCCTCAGCCAACATATTCCTCATATTTAGCTCCCTACGACTATTTGCTGTTTTCAAACGTAAGAGATTTGGGCCGAATGAAGAGGTCATCGATGAAACAAACGCGTATTTTTAGGGCCTCGAGAAATCGTTTTATTTGCAGGGCATCAACAAATTGGGGAAACATTGGACGAAGCGTATCGACCTAAAAGGAGATTATGTTGAAAATATAAAATGCGTTTTTTTGCCGAAAGGAGTGTTCCTTATCTCAATTTTCAGGCACTTATTGACTCACTCTCTATGAACTGCTTCTAAAGAATAAAACGATTAACTCCCATGTCTACTGTGAGCAGCTACAGAATGCCATCGCACAGAAACAACCAAAGTTGGTCAATTGTAAGCGTATAACTCTGCAAAAATTGTTGTAGCTCAGATCTTTCGCTATTAGGGTTTGCCAAGAGGGTTTAGAAATTCTCCTTAATAGAGTCCTTCGCATATGTTAGGGGCATATGTCTATGTGATATTCGTACGGAACTTCTTTTCCAAGCAACGGAGGGCATTTTCATCCGTAACTCTGGCACGATACGGGTCGTATATAGTGCTTACTTCATTGTTCTTAATAGCAAATTTTTTTTCTTCTCAATCCAAAGAATCACTTATTATTTCAACGTTGTTGCAATCAATAGCAAGGACCAGATAGGCAAAGTCATTTATCAATTCAGTGCTATATTTTCCTGTTTTGTATGTCTCCACTTTCTTTTATCCTCATTTATTACTAAACACATCTTTTAATTCTTCAGCAAACTTTCTTGTGGCCAAATTTTACAGATGAATTGGTATATTATAATTGCTGGTGTCTGCAATGAGCCTAGTCTTCCCGTCTCACTGTGTTGTTCTCGTTGCCAAATCAAGCCTCACTGGTTTTAAGTCCATTTGCTCCATCGGTTTAGACATCGGTTCTACAATGTAATAGATCGGGCGAATGAAGGTGCCGATTATCATGTGTCTGCAGTAATCTTTACTGATTTTTGTGTTCCCAACCTCATTCCTGTACGCTTCTGTTCGAGATTTGTGACCTTGACATGCTTCTTAGAACTACAGAATCGAATTCCTGTAGTAATACAACCCAATGTTCCCGATCGAGAGCTTCTGTTACTTTCTGAGAAGCCAATATTTGTTTGGTCTCGTTTTACTTATAGAGTTCGTTATACGTCGTTATACGACACTTTGTGCTACAGCAGTAATGTTCTGAGAGCGTCCACTTTTGGGTCCATCAGACCTTTTTTGATGAATTTAATACAGTTTTGATGCGGATTGTAACGCTTCTTTCCTAAGTCTGTTTTTTGTATCAATCACCATAGTACATGTCACAGTTTTTTGGCCCTCTTTTGTTCAGCCCATCCCATCGGACTTCTTGAATGACAGTGCAATCTGCTTTGTAGCTGCCTACAGCCTTTTTGAATTGTTCGATTAAATGTGGTCTGTTAAGTGTCCGAACATTCGTTATCCGTTTTTTAAACAGTAAGTTCGTCCATATCTTTTGAATGACTAGAAAACCGATGGCATAATCCTAAACCTGGATGACCAGATATTTCAGAGGATTGTACCAGGAGCCAATAAGGATTTGGTGTTTATCAAATTATACGTTGGTCCATTTTCTTCATTTTGTGGACTTTGTCAGATGATGATAAACTTTGAGGTTACCCAGTCTCCGGGTGTTTCACATCTTTTGGTGTCCTTGCACCTTCGTCGCCATATCTAGCCACCAAGTGGGCAATTGTTGTAAATAAACTTTACCTGGGCCTTTTAACGTCTAGTTTGGTTGCTATTTTAACAATTTGAATCGATTTAAATTATCATGGTTACTGGTGCACCCCACTTGCTCATCGGCTAGACGATCGAGTTTTAGCTTTCCTATACATTTTTTGAAGACATCAGCTGCCAGTTTTGAGACTTATTAGAGTGTTGCTGTTAACCTGACCTGAGGCTGTATTATGGGAGTCAGGAGACCATGGAACGATGGTTCCATCTGAACTTTACAGAGGTTGGTCTCCTTATAGGAGTGTCATGGTAGCTGTAGTCAAACCCAAAATCGCAGAGTTTGTCTTTCGACTTTCATAGGATTACTCGTAATAGTACCACATAGAGGGCGTCATGATACATAAATCCGCGGAAGTTTTAGATAGGCCTCACCCTTCAGTTTGGTACTGATCTAAATGGATTTACACCAGAAAGATCTCAAGATATACAACTAGCCGTCTTTCTTCGTTTGGGATGCAAGGCTCTTATTAACGCACTTAAACTCCATGTGTAATGATACGCCGCGGGCTTTAGGTTAAATATCATGTTCCGATGTGAAGCACGTGATTTATTCTGTTGCAATAAGCACTATCGAATTTCATGACGAGTTTAACGTCATCTTCTTCGCCGTAAAAACAGTGAAGGACCTATTTAAATGAATTTTCGCCAGGATGAAGGCACTGTAGGAAGTATTAACCAAATCGGATCTCAGAATTGATTCTTTTAAAAGATAAATGACTCTAGACATGTGAATAAAGGGGATTAATAAGCTTGTGCACACCACTGTTACTCGTATTTCGCTGTTACTCCTTCATTTGGATTTGACTATGAAAGAGGTCATCATCTCTTCACCAATCGATCGTATAGTTCTTTGCTAGCTCCATGACTAAGTACATTCACATTAGTTTTATGCAATGCTTTCCAGGTTTATATTTATATATTTTATTCTCGCCTGGCAGAAGACCGTCTGTAACTCACGAGGACCTATGTGGGTTGTTTTCCGAGGTCCGTGGTTGGTGAACGACCGGCGTATGAGACCATGGCTGCCCTCAACCTCCACGAGAGTTCAGTATTCTCATTTAAAAGAAGGGGGAAAAAAAACGGACGATAAAAGGAAAGAGAATCGCACTTGTCGCGGAAAAATCTACCGCAACAGTACTTTCTGCTATTCAATTCAGTATTCTCGCTTCTGCTTTTATAAGACGGATACTTTAAGTTATGTTGCGTCCAGCGGCAACTCGATTCCCGCGCTCAGACGGTGGATATTCTGTGCATGTTGAGGCCCCCTTAATTACACTTTTTCTTCAGGATAGTCCGTAGTTATTTGTCTCTGGATATTCAAAACCTCTGAAACGAAACAAAATACTAAATATGTGATCGATTTGGTTGGCGGTACTAGAGTACCTAACTAAGTTTGGGTTAGAATTTCTATTTTTTAATTTGATCGTAGGTGTGCGCACAATGAGGAGATGAAGACCACAATCAAACCAGGCCATCACTGATCAATCGGTAAAATATTATTCTCTATCGAAGCCGGTTGCAACGCCGACTGTGCGTCTTAAAATTGCAGGGTCTTGTTAAAAGCTGTTATAAATGTTGCAATTAGGTGTTTTCCTTTGTTAAGAGCTCCTGTCTATCGCATGTTCCGGATCACAGTAGCATTTGTTCTTTATTATAGGAGGATAGCTTTTAAATGTTAAGTTGCTCCTGGCTTCTTAAACTCGCAGTCTGTTAATCAGTCGCTTAATCAGTTTGCTTCAGTATTCATTTAACTCAAGCGCTTTAGTTGGTCACCCTATGCAAATATTTTATCCTGGCCATCACAAATTGAGGCTGCGACAAACCTTTGTAAAGGAGCTTTCCTAAAATCAATGTTTAATGCAAGTGTTTACATGTCTTTTGTAAGAGTTGTCAATGTTGCTCTATGTGTTTGTCTCAGCAAAAATAAGGTATCATATCAAATGCATGCCTCTGTGCCATCTAACACCACCAGCCTTGACTTTGTTTTGTATCCTTCACCACCCTTTGGTTTATTTTCTTTGGGTGCCACCTCAAACTCGTACATAACCTAAAAAAAAAAAAAAAAAAAAAAAACAAACAAACAAACAGACAAAAAATATCACTTGTTTTTAATTTACAATTGAAATCTTTTCTTTTATTTCAAACTCAAACCGTTAATCATATATTTTTTTTAAAATTGTCATTTGCCGACTACCGTTCATTTCGGACTCATGCTTAAAACCGCTAACATTTTTGTTAATTTCCCTGTGTCACCTATTTCTTTTTTTTCACTTCCGTTTTTGTGTGTTTTGTTTGCTTAACAATTATGTTGTTGCTGTTCTTAATAACAGACGAAGTAGCCAATGCCAAACCGGTGAAATCGCAATTTAATGAGTTTGATGTGCGTCCTACTAGCAAAACCTCAATCCAAATACGTGTAACCGATTCAGTGGCGTTTTTCAAAATTGATTCCTCCACCAATGAATTACCTCTATCTGACATAGATTTCTCGAAAAATCCCTGCACCCCAGACGTATTGCCGCTAAAGCACCCGCTGGCCGATGAAATAGACGAAGACATGACGGTCCCCCATTCCCATCGCAGAAAGATGTTTCCTAAAATATCCCCACTAGCGACTAATGAACGTCCCCTATCCTATACTTGCTTAACTTCACTTTCGTGCGCGGACAATATTAACCACCTGATGGATGGCAATGGTCGCTCCAAAAGTAATGTCGCCTCCATGCAATCCCTGATAACCGATCAATATGCTTTTGCCGTGCTATCTGATCCATCCGAGTATACACAGCTTTCATGTTCAGCTCCAGCTGCTATTTTAACTCACGACATTGAGTGTCATGCCCCTGTAGTTATTGCTGATTTACCTGCTAAGCATGCAACTGGTTTTCTATCAATTCCACCATTTACTAAAACCGATTCAGACACAGTGTTACCAGTTTTAATTAAAAAACCATTGCACTCACCGAGTAGAAGTAATAAACCGCTTACACGTCACTTATCGCATGATGACTATCCATTGTCCAGTGTCAGTGTCAGTGTTAGTGACAGTGGTAGTCATGTTTTTTTACCCTTGCTGGATGTTACCCCTGAATTAACTGACTTATCCCCAGCAGCAGACATAGACGGATTTAATTCCGTCACACAACTGACATGCGATTGCATGGGTGGTGCAACTAATAAGACTAACATCTGCTGTTGTACTCTACCATTGTCGTCATCTGTTTCTCTGTGTAATATGCCATTAAATGTGTTTGCTTCAAATTTATTAACAACCGATAATAATTCTTATCATAAACCTTCCATTTCCACCTCCACCACATGTATTCCCACCACTAACATCATCAATGACATTAATGCTATTACTATCCAAAACCAACACCACCACCACCACCACCCTAACAACAAAAACAACGACAACAACAAAATTGTACATAAAAAAAAACAAAATCTGTTGAAAAAATTACCCAACTCCACCACGATTACAATGACAAACGACAAACTCACCACTGCAATTTTATTGGCTAATAAAACTAAATCACGTCATACGAACACAACCCTCACTACTACCACTACAGACAATCCGACATCAACTTCAAGCTCATCGTCGGCATCGTCTCGACGCCAAAGGCACAGTATTGCCGGCCAGATGACATACATGAAAATGCTGGGCTTTGGAGGTTTTGGCAAAAAGATGGCCACCAGCACAAACAGTTTATTTAGCACAGCGGTTATCAGTGGAAGCTCATCGGCACCGAATTTACGTGACATGATACCGAGTACGGCAACACCATCAGGTAAATTTTTTAAATTTTTTCTTATTTACAGTAGTGTTGGAAGTTTTTAAGACACTTTTTATATTTTTATTTTTAAAAATCTTTATAAGAAGGTAAGTGTGCAAAGTGTTCTACATGTTCGTTACATTTTCTTTCAGCTGAAAAATGAATACCCTTTTAGAGATCTCGACTCAGGCAGAGTGCAGTCTAAGTGTAGTGCGTGCAGTATGGGTCTTGATATCAAGCGTTTCACATCCATTACGAGTATATCAATTCGTTCCGGTAGGATTTCATCTTCACTGCTGCGCCTCAAAGTGACACACGATGCCCTTCCATGAAGAGGAAGGTAATGTGCGTTTTTTCTGGCTTTTCATTAAGCGTGCTAATTCCTTCCACGCCTCGACGGCTTTTCCGTGCACCTACTCAAGGTGTGATATGAATTAGAGCCAAGAGTCCATCACCACGTCGAGGTATTTAATGAATGATTTTCATTTCAACATACGTTCAATTCAGCGTTTGCAACTCTTTCTGTCTAATTGCTAGCATCACTCGGCTAGGCTGAGTCCAAGTGACTTCAGTTGAATTATCCAATTCATCCACCTCAAACTGATGCTTCACGGTCATCACGGCACTAAGTCGCCTGGAAAGCCATTAATTTTGGGCCCATGTGGGTACCTCCAGCCTGAGTACACATTCGTAAATCACGTTCCCCAACAACGAGAGCTCTGCAGATCTTTGTTTGACCTCGTGCCTGTTTGTAGCTTTACTTTGTGACCGAGTACCAACTTATCAATGTAACTCGTGACTTATTTATATGGAAAATTTAACCTGCCGATTTAGATGTGCATTACGGACTTTAAGCCATTCCACTTCATTCTCAACAATAGAGTCATTTGGTTGCCATACAAGAAAGAAACTACATAGGGAGCTGTCCTCTATTATTGATCCTAGCCCTCAATAGGGTCCTTGCACAAACGACGTCACTCTTTAAATGGCACCCCACTGAGTTTTTCGAGGAGTTTTAGGTATGTAGGCCTCTCCGATCAAACGAACTGTTAAACAAAAACGTAACAAGCTGTCTGCATATTCAACGGTGGCTTTCCAAAGTTGCTACTTATGGGCATTTTCATCATACATCTTGCATTCATTGCGCTCACTCGCGAACTCGGATGTCTACCAACTTACCGGATTGTGATGATGTGATGACATTTCTGCATCCTATCTCCTTGTTACATGCGCATGTGGACGTCACATACGAGTATGAATGATTGATGTTTCGTAGTAGAAACATGACGTACGCAGCGGCTTTATGCCTTCTTATTAGAATGACCATCTGATGTCCTTTGGGCTCAATAGTTGCAGATTTTTCCGTTCTTTGATGCACACATAACGCAATTCTAATCTTCAACGCTTTGGTTTTGTCCTTCTGTCCCTACTTACCATTTTCAGGACAGGAATCAAAGAGGATGCGAGGCAGGTATGAGACATTCTGAATGTGCTAACATTAAGAGGGGGAAACATGGACTCTGACCATTTTCTTGTTGCATCCAAATTCAGAGCTCGACTATCCAACGAGAAGAAACTGCGAAATGCAAAAAAAAAACGACGTAGCATTCACCATCCACAAACGCCAATAATCTGTGGAACTATTGTAGGATCGCGACATCATCAAAAAGGTAGCCGGGACCACTGTAGGCTAGTAGCCACCAGAGTTGCAAAAGCTTAAGTCATTTTTGGCTTAAATCTGTCTTTAATTCACAAGCCAATTGGTGGAATTTGAATTAAAAGAATTTTAATTCATAAGCTAGCTGGTGAATTATGAATTACACCAATTTCAATTCATAAGCTAGTCGGTGAATTATGAATTACACCAATTTCAATTTCAATCATAAGCTAGTCGGTGAATTATGAATTACACCAATTTCAATTCATAAGCTAGTCGGTGAATTGAAATTGGTGTAATTCATAATTCACCGACTAGCTTATGAATTAAAATTGGTGTAATTCATAATTCACTAGCTAGCTTATGAATTAATTCTTTTTCAAATTATAAGTCAATTGTTAGCTTATGGCTTAGTGTTTTTTTAATTCCTAAACTCGCAACTCTGGTAGCCACCAAAGAGTGAGTGAGTGCGTACGCTCCAAACACTGCAGCACAAAACAAGGGGAAGAGTATCGAGCCAGAAGAAGGTAGGAGTAAAACATCGTGCGTAGAAGGAAAAGGACCTACTCGGTCTCTCAACTCAAGAATATAGAAGAGTCTCGCGATAGAAATAACATCCGGATGTTTTTCAGGAAAGCTAAGCGACTGGCAGCTGGCTTCAAGCCGGAACACAGGTTCTCCGAAACAGTGAAATAAATATTTAAACACATCCACTATTCTATATCTACACATCCACATATCTAGGAAGGAAACTTAGTCACTGAAGCGCAGGGAATATTAGTGCCCTAAATGGGCATTTGGTAAAGAGCGCTGAAGAACAACAAATTCGCCGGCTCTAAAGGTCTACCAGCGGAGCTTTTCAAACATAGATGTGACATTTTGGTAGGGTGCATGCACCAATTTATCAACCAATTATGAAACCATACCCAATGACTGGACTATCAGTTCTATATGCCCCATGTCTCGAACTATTGTGGCATATCGCTGCTAAATGTAGCATATAAGATCCTATCCAATGTACTAAGTGAACGTCTCAAGCATTTCTGCAACACACAAATCGGCACGTACCAATGTGACTTCCAGCCCGGCAGATCGTTAATTGACCAAATTTTTACACTAAAGCAAATCCTGGAAAATACCCACGAATTCCACATCGAGACTCATCATCTTTTCATCATCTTCAAAGCCGCATATTACAGCATTCTTTTTCCTCAGCTCTGCACGTCGATGGCTGAATTTAGGACCTCGGCAAAACTGATCTAGGTCTACGGCGGCGTGACGCTGAATAATACGCGGTGCAATGTACAATGTGGGAACAGTTCCTCCGAACTCTTGTACTTATTCCAAACCTGTACCGGATTTCAGCAAGGAGATGCATTGTCATGTGATTTCTTCAATTTAGTGTTGGAGCAGATAGTGCGCAGAGCAGGTGTTTACACGGGGCTAGGTAGATGCCATCGACATCATCGGTCGCTCCGAGCATACCATTATAGAAGCTTTTACGGCAATCGAAGAACAGGCGAAACGGGTTGGCCTTGAAGTAAATGAAGACAAAACCAAGTACGAGTACATGTTATCAATGAACAAAGAAGCATCTGTCCACCGCCTTGGAAAAAACGTCACTGCTGACAACAATAACTTCGAAGCGGTTAAGAGTACCTCAGACTCCACTAATAACACCTTAGTGGAGATTCAGTGAAGACTGACCCTAAAAATCCGCTGCTACTTCGGTTTTGCGAAACAAATTCGTTCAAATTGCTTAAGTCGGAAGACGAAATGCATGCTAGTTCTACTCTATAGAGCCGAATGCTTAACGATAAACGACAATAATGCTCCAGCAAAGACAGTTTTCGAATCACAACCCCTTGGTTCGATGCGACAAAGAAGACCGAACTTCCGTTTTATGTGTATCAGGTCGAGACTCTTCACGGGTCTGGAGTCCGTTAAGTTAGTAAGTTAGTAAATCCGTCCATTCATCATAATACTCTACGAGTAGTCAGCTAATTTTCAAGCTACTGTATTGGCAGGCTAGTTGTGTGCTTTAAGTGGAACATAAGCTCCAAGGTGAGGGCATTTTCTTTTTAGTGTCGCATTTTTCTTCATATCTTCGATAATATCGCGGTAGAAGAACTGTCTTACTGTCGATATCTAGAATAAAGTTATGATATCCGATCTCACTGATTTTTGGGCGGACATCTATGCAAGTGCACCTCATTAGAGTTGGATACGTCTATTTGCGCTTTGGCTACTGGGCTTTAAATAGTTCTTCTGGGATTTCATGGCATGTTCGCTCCCTCCGGCTTCACGTAGTACCGTGCGTTTGAATTGCACTCTTATCTCATTTTGTGCTTGGGCCAAGCATACTCCTATATGTTGTGGTTGCCTTGCTTAGAAGTCTTTTGATCTCATGGTGGACATTGGTCCTAGTGCCCACTGGACTTCGACACACTGGTTCGCAAAGTTTACTGACGCTTCCAGAATTGTTTCGCTTACCGTGGGTGACAATCTACTTAGAGTTTGGAGTTTACCTATTATTGAGAGACAACAGAACAATCCATTGGTTTTCTGTGGTATTCTGTACTAGCCCTTCCTTATCTGTTTATACTCTCATACAGTTTTAGTATGCCTTCGACCCATACTTTTCAGATGCAGGCCAGAGAGCCGATCACAATAAGTCAGTCGCTCATACTTGGGGTACAACAGTTTGTTAGGATCATCTTTGCTCCTACGACCCCTGGGTTTGTATAATTTTTATACAGTGGTGATACTTACATGCCATTGGAACCGCTTTTTTTCGCAATGCTAATTTGTCTTAAATAGGCAGATGGATATATGATATATAGATGTAATATGTTAGTCTATTGTTTTGCTTTTCAATCGCCGTGGATTTATCAGCGCGGGAAGGATGTAGGATGTATATTGGTCTCACGAGTCTTTGAATTTAAATGTTTGTTCAAATACCGAAGATACATAAGTATGTAGATGATGCTGGCGCTGGTTTTAACAGCTCTGAGGGAATGCCATCAAGTCCTTTCGCTTTGAGGTTTTAATCCTGGCAGCCCGATTTCATCTCTTCTTTGGTGGGGATTGAGGGCAGTTGTTGTTCTGAAGTGTACTCGTATTGTAAACTTACTAAACCGCTGGACTTTCTATTTATTCCCTTAATTGTGCGAACAATAAGGAGATTTAACCGGTCGGTGTTGTAACTAGGTATCATAATGATATTGAAAATCTGCGCTTCAATTTATGGTCTTCCGTTAGCGCGATCTTTGTCCTCAAGTGTTCACTCCAAAGTGAGTTTTTCCAGTTTTGCGCGGCATCTAAGGGGATGTTTTATTGTACAGTGTTGGCCCTACAGGTAGGACTTAGAGTCTTTTCCGTCCAGATCGTAAATATTCATTCGCCCTACATGCTTAGCTCTACAGCTCAAGCGACTGATGCGTATTTTTCTGACCAGGTTGATGTCGGTCGATCTCGTAAAGTTCGCTGTTACGAGTATATCTCTTCTCCCAAATGCCATCAGACAAGAAACAGCGATTTGGAAGTAGTAATTGTTTAATTTCCAATAAATCGTGATTATCCGATTTTAAAAGTGGAGTTGAGGTAAACAAGATTGCTAACTATCTCAAAGTTGAAGCTATTTTTTGTGTTCGATTCGTCCCTGTACATCTCCTTCCTTCACAATCAAACCAATTATTGCAGCTTCTGTTTTGATACTTTCAAATTCATCAGTAAGAGTTCGCAGGGTTCGGACAATGATACCATTGTGATTAGCGTATCCAAGTTGCTGCGCATATTTCAGGAAAATTATGCTTCTCCTGTTGGCTTGCGAGTTTGGCAATTTTCTTCACAAGTATGATGTTAGAGCAGTCACATGTCAGCGCATCACCTTATCTAAACACATAGCCTAATGGGGCTGGTGAATAAGAGTCGCGGCGAATTGGCATAATTGAAGTTCTGAGTTGAAATATTAAAAATTTTAGATGATGTGGCGAATTGGAACCTTGTGAATAAATATGGAGGAGATTTTGTATAAATTATTTTGTGCAAGAAGATGCAGTTACCGACATTTAAATATTGTTGCAAGGTACATGGTCATTGGTCATATCTGCGCAAGTAATAAACATAGCACACCATATTGTTAAAGTGAAATTGTAGTTTATTTGTAGATACTGAATCAAGCTGAATTTTAGAATTAATTGGAATAAGATGAGCACATATCCAAAGTTTCCGAAGATAGGCGTAAATATGAATAACCGTGCGCTTAATTTGGTCAGAAAAAGGCAGCCGACAATTTATTTTGAAACAGAGCACATAAATATTCAATACTAAAGGGATCCTTGTGTTATTTATTGACACATAAGGGACAGTTTTAATTTCATATTAATTTTTAGGAATCAATATTGCTGGGACTTAGACGGGTTCAAGACAAGTGCATTTCCAACAGTCCAAAGGTAAATTTGTAGGTCATCTGCATAAAGATGGTACATTTTGACAACAACTAGCAGAAAAAAATCGGGCACAATATAGAACCATGTGGAACACCTTAAAGTAGAAACTTAGACTGACAACAAATTCCATTACCATAGGTCCTTTGACTACGAGTAAACAAACAGTTAGACAAGACAGCGTATTTTGACTAAGCTCAAAATAATAACGCAGTTTTTTACAAAGTATTTCTAGATCCACTGTATCAAACGCTCTTGAAAAGTCCAGAAGTAATAAAACTGTCAAATATCCCCGATCAAATTCTTGTCCGATATCATCTAAAACCTTGACCATAGCTGTTGCACAAGTATGATATGTTGAAGTCTAAATCTTAACTGATATGGGACAACTAGGGAATTTAGGCGAAGGTAATCGGCAATTTGTTTAGCTATTAACTTTTCAAATACTTTAGAGGAAGTATGCTCATAGGTCTATAAACAGAAGGATCCTTTGGATTAGGTTTTTTTAGCAACAGGAATAACTCTAGCCATTTTCCAAGTATCCGCAAAATTCGATGAGGTGGAACAGAAATTATTAATGTGTCAGAAATATGGCAAAATTAATTTTAAGAACGGAAGAGGTATTCCATCTTCACCGCTTATGTTTGACTTGGGTTAGGTTACATTAGGTTAAACAGAGGTATGATTTACGTATATGCCATCACACAGGCACCAGTCACCAAAGCGGGCCCATCGCGATCCCTGTGGAACCAGTTGAATTTGTCTTCAAATGGCAAAAACCTAAACAATCCACCTCGTGAAACTGAACATGCGTTGTCTTCAACATACTTGCAGTGCATTAGCATTTCTGTATAGAGCGTCAAAATTGATGTCCTTATAGTCGCTATAAGTGAACATTGTGGGGATCAATTTTATAAGTCAGATATGCTGTCATGAGTGATTTCATCACAAAGAATAACATTTCGAGTAAAACTTGAACAAGATCGAGTGAACTTGGAATTACATTCGATGCATACCGAGTTGGCGAGTAGTTTACATTTACAATAAGATGACCATTTTCAGCTATAAGGTCAAGAAATTGCCTCGACAAACTATTTTCAAATATCTACACAAAATGATATGTTCATAAGGAGCACTAAAGTCGGCTAAAGCCGTAAGAAAAGGATAATGCACCGAAAAAAATATTTGCCTTTATAAGCAAATGCAAGAACACATTTATTGTACTATTTCCGTTCGTAATTTTTACTACAATATTTTATATTCAATGCCGTGAGAAGTAGACACCGATTCAGCAACGGAGATTTGGCCTACAGTATGGTACATTACAATACCTCCACTTGTGGTGTCTATTATGCATAACTTCAATTGTTCCTCAAGGCAGTCACCTAGGTCTACTTCTCTTCATAATAATCATTATGACGATCTTGAAAGTGTAATTCAACATGATAACAGTCTCCATCAAATAGATCTAACTAGTTTTTCCACCTGGTGCATCAAGAACTGCTTAGAACTCAATGTCACAAAATGTCAATCGAATACCTTCTCACGTAAGTGCTACAAGTCTCCTCCCCGAATTTACCTTTTCCACGGCCAACCTATGTATATCCCTTGTTCAGTCTATCCGCGACCTTGGCATATTATCCGACTGGGACTATACATTACTTTTGTTCGCCTCCTCCTCGAGTACGCTAGCCAAGCGTGGTGTTCCTTTCAACGAGTTCGTGTATCCCGAATTCAGAGCATCCAGTGTCATTTTCTTCGACTTGCTCTTCGGGCTCTAGCTTGGAACAAACCTCTACTCTTACCTCCTTATCGAGACCATCTCAAACTCATTAACCTAAATACCCTAGAGGAACGAAGAGATGCAGCAGACATTCTTTTCATTCACCGACTCCTCTCAGACTCCGTTGATTGCACGTCTCTTCATAAATCCAATTTCTTTTACACTAACCCTCGCAATTTATGTTGAACTCGTCTCTTTTGTCTAACAATCCACCGCACCACATATGGCTCTAACGAACCAATCTGCTGTATGCTGCGTAAGGTAAACTTCAAACTTTCCGTTTTCAATTTTAATTGCAGCACTCTCTCCCTTAAATTCGATCTCCTTCGCCACCCCTATCTTTAAGCCCTAGTGATAAGTCCTAGATTTAGTTTTAATCCTTAGTTTTATAGCTTGTAATAAGCCGAATAAATGGGGTTTTCGCCCCCACCAAAATTAAATTTCGATATAATTCGTACCTGCACAACCTAAACAAAATCGTTTGCGTAGCGTAACTGCCAAAATCTGTTCATGGCCATACACTTTGTCTGGAAGCTACCGAAACATACTACGCAATATTGCAAACTTTACAGGACATTGTAAAGAAGCAATAGAAGAATTTTTACTGATATTTCGTTAAATATAAATTTGAATAAATATTTATTATTATATATAGTTTTTTTTTTAATTAAATATTGTACATACAGTGTGTTCAACAAAAACGTGGGCCCAAAAAAACCAATGAAAAATGCCAGAATTTTATTAGATCACATTTCTTTTATTCAAGTGTACGAGTACATATCTCAAAACGAATTGTGCAATTATATTAGTAGGGAGTCCAGTCACCATTATTATTTATAGTTGCTGGGCTTCGTCTGGTGCAACTTTCACTTAATTTTTACGCATATTCTAAACGTAGGCCTCTCTAAGTTTGCTTTAAAACTCACGCAACTTGTTTTATTGCCGTTTTTTCCCCTTAAACTGTTGCTTCATTAAAAACCACACATTTCCTATTGGTGCGTGCAGATGCGACTCCGATGTTTGGGATCGTTATCCTGTTGCAAAATATACTCGTAATTTGTTGGTCCATACGGAGATTCGGCAGACTTTACCAAACCCTTGGGGTATAATTTTACCACGAATTGTGCATCAAGGTTTTGTATGAATATGATGAACTTTTGCTGGATGTTTTACGATGCGTTGGAGAAAATGTTCATCTTTTTTTGTTCAAGCTTTCTTCGAATATTGGAGGAAAGTTAAGGTGGTTTTTATACCTATAGCTGGTAAACAGGGGTATATAACAGCAAAAGATTTCAGGCCAATAAGTCTGTCATCATTTATGCTTAAAACCCTGGAGTGACTATTGGAGATTTACATTAGGAATAGATGCAGTAATGGCTTTTTGACTGAGTTACAGCATGCATACAGGAAATCTGTAGAAACCGCCCTGCACGAGCTGGTGGGGAAAATGGAGAATAGTCAACACTTCGGAGAGCTTGCGATGGCGGCCTTCCTAGATATTGAAGGAGCCATCAATAACCTGGAGTGCATCGCCATTAAAAATGTTCTAGTAGACGCTAACATTGAACATGGCATTACGAACTGGGCAACATGCTTGCAACCAGGAAAATAAACTGTTCCATTGGGCAAAGCTCGGTCAGAATGTTCGTAACCAGGGGAACCCCTCAGGGTGGAGTCATATCCCCACTCCTGTGAGTGCTGGTTATCAATGACATCCTCAAAAAGCTTAGTATAATGGGTATAAGTGTCGCGGCATACGCAGATGACGTGGTCACAATAGTTCAGGGAAAACAATTAAATATTAATAGCGAAATTATGGTGTGGCCCTGAAGACGATCAGCACTTGAGCAAAAAGCTGTGGTCTCAATGCCAACCCTTCCAAAACGGAATTGGTTCTTTTCACCATAAAGTACAAGATACCGCAATTCAAACTCCCAAAACTCAACGGAGTGAACTGTCCCTTTCTGGGTGTGATTCTGGACAAAAAACTGAACTGGAATCTTAACGTAGCGGAAGGAATCAAAATGGCATATAATGCTCTTTTTATCTGCAAAAGAACAATGCTTAAAACCTGCTATGTTGTACTGGCTGCATACGTAAAACTTATACATACTCTGCACTGTTATGGTGGAAAGCAACAAACAAGAAAACAGTTTACCGTAAATTAGCGGCGGTTCAAAGAACGGCTTCCATAGCCAATAGAGGCGCGCTCCGTACCACACCCCTACGGCAGCATTGGATAACTTTTTACACCTAACACCGCTTGATTTACAGATCAAAAACCTTGGTGGCAGTTGTGCGATAGGACTCACTAATCTGGGTTACTGCAATAGCGGCAATTCCGGACATGGTACGGTTCTAACGAAGCTAAAACTTGAACAAGATCGAGTAAACTTGGAATTACATTCGATGCATACCGAGTTGGCGAGTAGTTTACAATAAGATGACCATTTTCAGCTATAAGGTCAAGAAATTGCCTCGACAAACTATTTTTAAATATCTACACAAAATGATATGTTCATAAGGAGCACTAAAGTCGGCTAAAGCCGTAAGAAAAGGATAATGCACCGAAAAAAATATTTGCCTTTATAAGCAAATGCAAGAACACATTTATTGTACTATTTCCGTTCGTAATTTTTACTACAATATTTTATATTCAATGCCGTGAGAAGTAAACACCGATTCAGCAACGGAGATTTGGCCTACAGTATGGTACATTACAATACCTCCACTTGTGGTGTCTATTATGCATAACTTCAATTGTTCCTCAAGGCAGTCACCTAGGTCTACTTCTCTTCATAATAATCATTATGACGATCTTGAAAGTGTAATTCAACATGATAACAGTCTCCATCAAATAGATCTAACTAGTTTTTCCACCTGGTGCATCAAGAACTGCTTAGAACTCAATGTCACAAAATGTCAATCGAATACCTTCTCACGTAAGTGCTACAAGTCTCCTCCCCGAATTTACCTTTTCCACGGCCAACCTATGTATATCCCTTGTTCAGTCTATCCGCGACCTTGGCATATTATCCGACTGGGACTATACATTACTTTTGTTCGCCTCCTCCTCGAGTACGCTAGCCAAGCGTGGTGTTCCTTTCAACGAGTTCGTGTATCCCGAATTCAGAGCATCCAGTGTCGTTTTCTTCGACTTGCTCTTCGGGCTCTAGCTTGGAACGAACCTCTACTCTTACCTCCTTATCGAGACCATCTCAAACTCATTAACCGAAATACCCTAGAGGAACGAAGAGACGCAGCAGACATGCTTTTCATTCACCGACTCCTCTCAGGCTCCGTTTATTGCACGTCTCTTCACAAATCCATTTTCTTTTACACTAACCCTCGCAATCTATGTTGAACCCGTCTCTTTTATCTAACAATCCACCGCACCACATATGGCTCTAACGAACCAATCTGCTGTATGCTGCGTAAGGTAAACTTCAATCTTTCCGTTTTCAATTTTAATTGCAGCACTCTCTCCCTTAAATTCGATCTCCTTCGCCACCCCTAGCTTTAAGCCCTAGTGATAAGTCCTAGATTTAATTTTTATGGTTTAATCCTTAGTTTTATAGCTTGTAATAAGCCGAATAAATGGGGGGCTTTGCCCCCACCAACATTAAATTTCGATATAATTCGTACCTCATGGCATTGCAAACTATGTTTTCAACATTAGGGTCGAACCATGTTTCGCCAATACAGATACGAGTAACATCCACTACAGAGTCCTTAAAAATGTGTCTTAGAGAATCTAGTTTACAGGCGTTAAGATTACGGTCATTGTTCTGAGCAGTTTTAAACCCCCGCATTGTTATTACCTGCACCATTGACAATTGAGTTAATGGAACAATACATCGTTACACAAAAACGTGAGCCCAAAAAAACCAATGAAAAATGGTAGAATTTTATTAGATCACATTTCTTTTATTCAAGTATACGAGTATATATCTCAAAACGAATTGTGGAATTATTGTATATTAGTAGGGAGTCCAGTCACCATTATTATTTATAGTTGCTGGGCTTCGTCTGGTGCAACTTTCACTTAATTTTTACGCATATTCTAAACGTAGGCCTCTCTAAGTTTGCTTTAAAACTCACGCAACTTGTTTTATTGCCGTTTTTTCCCCTTAAACTGTTGCTTCATTAAAAACCACACATTTCCTATTGGTGCGTGCAGATGCGACTCCGATGTTTGGGATCGTTATCCTGTTGCAAAATATACTCGTAATTTGTTGGTCCATACGGAGATTCGGCAGACTTTACCAAACCCTTGGGGTATAATTTTACCACGAATTGTGCATCAAGGTTTTGTATGAATATGATGAACTTTTGCTGGATGTTTTACGATGCGTTGGAGAAAATGTTCATCTTTTTTTGTTCAAGCTTTCTTCGAATATTGGAGGAAAGTTAAGGTGGTTTTTATACCTATAGCTGGTAAACAGGGGTATATAACAGCAAAAGATTTCAGGCCAATAAGTCTGTCATCATTTATGCTTAAAACCCTGGAGTGACTATTGGAGATTTACATTAGGAATAGATGCAGTAATGGCTTTTTGACTGAGTTACAGCATGCATACAGGAAATCTGTAGAAACCGCCCTGCACGAGCTGGTGGGGAAAATGGAGAATAGTCAACACTTCGGAGAGCTTGCGATGGCGGCCTTCCTAGATATTGAAGGAGCCATCAATAACCTGGAGTGCATCGCCATTAAAAATGTTCTAGTAGACGTTAACATTGAACATGGCATTACGAACTGGGCAACATGCTTGCAACCAGGAAAATAAACTGTTCCATTGGGCAAAGCTCGGTCAGAATGTTCGTAACCAGGGGAACCCCTCAGGGTGGAGTCATATCCCCACTCCTGTGAGTGCTGGTTATCAATGACATCCTCAAAAAGCTTAGTATAATGGGTATAAGTGTCGCGGCATACGCAGATGACGTGGTCACAATAGTTCAGGGAAAACAATTAAATATTAATAGCGAAATTATGGTGTGGCCCTGAAGACGATCAGCACTTGAGCAAAAAGCTGTGGTCTCAATGCCAACCCTTCCAAAACGGAATTGGTTCTTTTCACCATAAAGTACAAGATACCGCAATTCAAACTCCCAAAACTCAACGGAGTGAACTGTCCCTTTCTGGGTGTGATTCTGGACAAAAAACTGAACTGGAATCTTAACGTAGCGGAAGGAATCAAAATGGCATATAATGCTCTTTTTATCTGCAAAAGAACAATGCTTAAAACCTGCTATGTTGTACTGGCTGCATACGTAAAACTTATACATACTCTGCACTGTTATGGTGGAAAGCAACAAACAAGAAAACAGTTTACCGTAAATTAGCGGCGGTTCAAAGAACGGCTTCCATAGCCAATAGAGGCGCGCTCCGTACCACACCCCTACGGCAGCATTGGATAACTTTTTACACCTAACACCGCTTGATTTACAGATCAAAAACCTTGGTGGCAGTTGTGCGATAGGACTCACTAATCTGGGTTACTGCAATAGCGGCAATTCCGGACATGGTACGGTTCTAACGAAGCTACTGCCAGGCAACCCAATTCTAACGGATAAAATTCCTTCCTCGGTCGACATCCCGTATGGTATAATATATTTAGCGAAGGAGGAGGACTGGAAAAAAAAATGCAATAATCAGGTCAAATGAAATTGCAATTTTCACAGATGGCTCAAAATCAGAGGAATGATCAGGTTCTGGTATCTTCTCAGAATACCCAGACCTAAGAGTGTATATAAGACTACCGGACGCAATCACTGTCTTCCAATCAGAGGTTCTGGCTGCCCTCAGGGTGGCTGAGCTAATGCAAATGAGATCGGTAATCGAAAGGGATATCGCTATCTACATCGATAGCCAGGCCGCACTCAAGGCAATGCAATCAACCAACGTCAACTCTGATACAGTCAGGGGAGGTCGCACAGTGCTCAAGGCATTATGCAGTCAGAACCGGGTAAGACTGTGCTGGGTGCCAGGACACTGCGGTATTAAAAGACATGAACAAGCGGATGAGTTTGCAAAAAAAGGAGGGATACTCGACAATAGTGACAAAGTGGTCAAGTCTTGAAGGACAGAGGGTATCCAAGGCTCTTTGGCCACTTTTTGACGGCAAAAGATCTAGGAAGTTAATAAAACTAAAGAAAAAAAGGTTAGGACAGTAATCGGAATCCTGACAGGACACTGTCTCCTGCCGCAGCACGCAAAGAGGTCTGCAGATTCTACTTTGATCTGCAAGCTGTTGAGGACATAACACACATACTATGTGAATGCGAGGCAATATCGCGGAGTCGAAGAAAATACTTTTTCGAAAACCTAGAGAAAATAGACGGCACTAGCATCAAAGATCTTTTTAGCTTTTCCCAGAATATTTGGTGTTTCACCAGGGCGATTGTTCAAAAAATTCCACAGGGACCGCGATGAGCCTGTTTTTGGCACATCCATCACACCCCTGTTTAACCTAACCTAACCTTCTTCCAATATTTATAAATAAAAAAAAAACGACTTATCTGTAAATATAATGTTGCTCCAATCCCGGTCTAAATTCTAAATTTACGTTGGCCAACTTAGCCCTTTTTCAATATGTTTTCCAATCAGTAGCGGTTTAAGTTTAGTACTCCTGTTTTTGATGCCAGATTCTGCCAAATGGCGTTGTATTGTGTTGATGGACACTTTAATTCCTTTTCTGGACAAATTTTCTTTTGCGTTCCTCAGACTAATTGTGTGGTATGGACCCTCTACCTGGGCCATCAAATCTACCCTTTATCAACTTTCTCATAGAGTCCTCTGATGCTTTTAAATATTTTGCAATTAAATGCAGCCTGAACACACTGTATGTGCTTTAAGTAGCTAAAAAATTGTTGTGTTATGATTCTAGGTTGCAGGAGGAGTGCGCTTTCAAGTGCTGTAACATATCGTTTTCGAACGTTGTATATGTACACGTATAACATTTTCAGGAGGGGGAATTTCGGTTTAAATTTTTAAGGAAATAATCGATATAATAAACATTTACATATATTAAAAAAAAAATAAAAAACCGAAAATAGATTTTTCAAAAAAATGAAAACAAACCCTGAAGAAGAGAGTGACAAAATGGAAAGAATTTGGCAGATCTAAAAATTCTACGGATTCGATACGCAATGTATGCACAATGGGTTGCGCTTAACTTACGCAACGCAAGCGCATTAATTATATTTAGATTCGACACTACGTAAGTAAATTGTAAGTAGAAGTAAAAATAAGCAAAATAAAATGTAGAAAGTTAAGTACAAATGAGTACTTTTACACTAAAAAGGATAATCAAAAAAAAAAAAAAAAAATTAAGAGAAAAGGTTACCCTTAATGCCCTTCAACGTGAAAGAAGTCAAACTTATGGGTCTATGGGTCTGAACCTCTTTGCGAGCATATAGTTATATTTTCCGATGTATAAGACTTATCTCACTGCTCTCCAAGGTTTCGGTATATATGCCGGTGTCAGGCTAGCAGCGAGAAGGTGATTCACGTCGCCCGAGAAAATTTTCGAAAGCGTTGTTCAATCGTTTATTGTTACATGTGTATTAACAGTGTAATTGTCAGTTGTCATCTGACAAAAAATTTACTGTCATTTGGTGGCAATAAAATGAAAATCTTTTATTGAAAAAACCTTGTATACGTCCAGGTTTTCATTCTCCTTTTGTTTTTTTTCCTTCCGCTTACAGTCCCAAGACGGTTATAGACGGGGCGAACATCTGTGAGATGATATCTGCTTTATACCAGGCTAAAGCTTAGGGTTCAATGTACGAGTATTCAGGTACATTTTCGAACCTCGTTTTGGTTCATTTGTTTTTTTTTTAACAAATTTTTCCGATGGTCTTGCTGATTCTTGCGTTGTTGGTAGTTAGGCCCTGTCTGACACTTCTTGAGCAAAAGGGCCGGAATATTTTAGAGGCAGTTACCCGCTTCGGGAATTTAAAAGTTGCCGGTGACCAATTAAGGGTTCATCCACTGCCATCGCTATTTGAGCAAGCTGTCTGGTCCAGAAAATCTTACGAACCTAAGTTTCAAGTACGTTGAGGGAGCTCATATAAGAAATCTGCCCGGCTGAGTGTTGTAACGTGATTTCATCCACCGTACTCTGATAGGCCATTGTTGATATATTTTTCTTGCTGAACACTTTAACTTATAGGACTTGAGCGAGGCAAGTGTGGATCGACGTGACCAGTACAAAGTGGAGTTAAAATTGGCAGAATTAATGTTAAGTTGCTTGTAACTAACAGCACTGAGTATCGTCTGGTAGACGCTGGTCAGTGCCTACCCAATCATACAACAGTTAAGTACAACAATCCGATACAGTTGTTTGTCAGAATTGACACTCCTATAGTACAAAATGGAAGTTGAACCAAATATGTGTACCACCGGACTAAAACACTTTGCACATTTTTGCTTTTTCATTTGACAAAATTAGTTTATCAAACATTTGTTAATTTTTTTTGTGATTAGAAAATTTTTATGATTTCAATCTTTTTGAGAGAAGGGTGTCTTTACATATCTTAAGAATAAACAAAATTTACTATAAAATCTAATTAGCAGTTCTTGAAGGCTTTGGTGGCGTACCACCAATTCGTCCGCTGGAGACACTACACAATGCCCTGTCATTGAAGCAACTCGATGTGTACTTGGAAAAGATGACTGTAGCACCGTTGTTTAAGACACCGGCTTCATCACCACCGAAGAATCCATCCACACCAATACCAATAGCGTCACAAATGTCAATTAATTTACCAATAGAATCAGCAGAGAAACCGCCCACAATACCGACCAACAACACATGCTGCGGGAATTTAAATGATCAACAACTGGTGGTACCATTTTAAGCGGTACAGGTTGCCCTGTCAATGATCCATCACCATGTGACAGCAGTAGTAAGTTTGATGAGGAAGTATGATAGTAAATTCCTGTTTTTTTTTTTTTTTTTTTTTTTATATTGTTTGTAGTCTAAATTCCTTTATATCTTTTGTGAATGACATTTTGTATACCGCTGCTTAGTGTTTTTTCTTAAAGAATTATAATATAAAAATAATAACTTAATTTTGCTTTACTTATTTTTGTTTAAAATACCGTTGCTTCCTATTTTATTGTACTAAATTTGTTAAAAAAAAAAAAAAAAAAAAAAAAAACCTAATAAAAGAAAATCAACAATTCTGTTGCTTATTCGTATTTTATCAAGAAACTCTACAGCATGTTTTCATTTTGCATTTTCACTTTTGAGAGTTGACAGTTCTTCGAAGAACTGTCATTCATCACTTTTAGTTGTGTCTATTACAATTTTGCCTTGTTCTATGTCTATACTTATTCAGCTCACATTTTTGCATTCTTCTTTATTTACTCGTACTTTAAGTTTTCTCCTCCTTCTTTGATGACATACTAAACAAAAAGATAAAATGTTCTTTCCTCCACAAGTGTAAACAAACAAATACGAGTAATTGTTTCATTTCTATGAATGTTTCTTGTTTGAGTTTATGGAATTCTCTGTCTCTCTTTCACTTATTGTTTTATATGTTTTGACATGAGCCTCGTTTGACATGAATGCCAATTGTGTACTGTCATCTATGTGATGCAAATTTTCTAAATAAGAAGTGAATGACTGTCAGGAAAAGTAAACAGCACATGATGAGAAAATCTACTTGAAAGTGATGATGAGTTTGGAAGTATGTACAATAAAACAGGATAGTAAGAGTTGGAAATGAAACACCTGACAGTTCTGAGAGTATACCGTTCGTATCCGTATGTCGTGTCGTCTGTTTGTTTATGGGGGAGAATGAGTTACACTTCCGTGCTTTTTCTAGTACAGGAGTTGGGGCAAAAATGTAATTTGCTGTTATACGTGTATGTTGGCCACAGGTTCCGGGGTAGAGAGGTAAATAACAATTATGAAAGAGTTCTCTTCAAATGGAACTGAGGATAGGAAATTGTTTTACTCGGAGGAGCGGTTTGTTTGCGGAATACTTTCAGAGCATTGTGTGACAGTGGCAATTAATTAGGGTGGCGTGCGGTGGTTACTTGCATTCTACCCCATGTCTTCTGTTTCTGAATACAGACTGGACTGCATGTGGGAGGGTCTAATAGGATTGTTCAGGATAAATGCAAAGGCAAGTTGGCTGTCAGTAAATGTTGGTTTTATTAAGACTACATTTGGATTTGAGGGTGCGGATGTGTAGTGAATTATGGTGTTGAATGGATGCCGTTTTTATTGTTGTTGACGTTTATGGGTAAATCATAAAACGTCAAGTAAAGTCAAGCGGTTGGTGGGCGCATGGAATTACTTTCAGCTGTCGTTTTGTTTTGCTGTCGACCGGATGTGCATTATATGTTTTATATTTGTTATTTTCGCATTCATATGGGTTTATCTGACAGTTGATGTGAACTATATTTGCGTGGTAGTATGCTTGGGTGGCCTTTTTACAATTGCAAAGTTTTCACCTTGAAACAAATTTAATTACACATCCTGTCATTGAACAAATGAATATCTGTTCTGTCTGTCGATTCAATGGAATTGCGTAGGCAGTTTAGGAAAAGTTGCTTGTTTCTTTAGTCTTACAAATAACCGATGATCATTGGAAAGTTTTGACCAAAAGCAGAGTGTAACAGTTATGCAATGTGCGAACTTCTGTAAGAAGTTATGATCTCTTGATTGATTCCTGAACATTTGAAGCAACATTTTGGTTGGTCCCTTTCGGTCCCTATCGTAATCGCCTCACACTTCTTAACCTGAATACCCCCGCAAAACGCAGAAACGCAGGTGACATTGTCTTCATTCATCGACTGCTCTCTGGTTCTGTGGATTGTGATTCCTTTTACAATTCTATTCCGTACAACACTAATCTTCGTAATTTACTTCACTGTCCAGTAAACTTGACCATTCATCGTAACCCACATCTGCACCGCTCGACTGATTAAGCTGCATCGATTCTACCGCTTGTGCACAAACGCACCCTTAGTATCTGATTTCTGTGCTCTCGATATCTGTTGCTACAGATCTCTACAGCCACTAAGCACGATTTTTTAATAAAAATAAGGCTCGATGTTCAAGAAACCAATCCGAGAGCTCTCGTCGCAAATCATGGTCTCGAGAAGCAAATTGGCGAAAGTGATCGTGCTTTCAGAACTGAAATTTATAATTTTTATTCGAATAGGGGAGAATGTTTCCGGCATTGTCTCAGACGACGGATTTTCTTGCTCAAGATGCCCGAATGAAACTGGTGCTCCAAAAAACATGGCTGCAGTTCCAATGGACGGAAATCAAAACAAGAGATGGTTTTACATGCACACAATGTTCGGATGAAACCGGCACTAGTATCAGCAAATGTCGTGGTTTTGATGGACGGAAGTCGGTTGATGCAGTTCAATGTAACCTGAGAAAAACACCCTTGGCGGTGGTTTTACCTGCGCACCAACAAAGGCTGCAGTCCGAGTAGACGGAGTTTGGATCTGTAGGAAAATTCATCTTCAAGAATATATCAATATACCAAAGAGAAAAAGAGCGGCTTTCCCATAAGGATGCCGCTACCAGAATTGGGAAGGTGGCAAGGTCAAGTCAGAAGGACGCTGAGTGCAACCACTGTGTTGATCAAATGTGGGAGCCGGCTAATATTGAGAATATCAACCAGAGAACTGTAATATAAAAAACGGGCTCTATCCAACAAACTATTGAATGACTTAGCAAGTTTGTGGCGGAAATTTGAGAATTGAGACGCGAAGTTTCCAGGCCGTCGAGCTCCATATTCCGGATATCGTTGTAACTTAGGAAAATGAAGGAGGTGTTAGTCGGTTGAACAACAATCAAGAAAACAAGCACAGCTCATCCAATTAAATCTAGGTATGACTCACAACTCTATCTGCAGTAGCTTAACTCATTGAAGAAGAAGATGGGAGCTAACAAAGTTCTGATTGCTTTTTGTGGAGTAGAAAATTCAACGTAAGAACTATCATCTTCTGACTGGACTGCTTGTCCACAATGTTGGCTTTTAATCACTCGAAAATAGATAAATATTTGACGAAATGCTCACCAAGGACCTCAGGTTAGTTCCACAACCAACTGGTGTCATATGAGTCTATGCCGAGATCTTTTCGTAAGATCTCCCACTTAGTGAGCAAGCAGAGTACATATTGTTGTGGTCGACGCCGAATTGACCATTCCGAATCTTTTGCCACACTTTCTGTCGTCGTATGATTTACCCCTCATCAAGTAGAGTGTATGTGGTATGAAATTTATCCACACACGACGAATAGCATGCTCAGTTGGTTTGTTATGAGGACCAAATAGTCACGCTTGCTTTTATACGTCGCGAATCTCATTCTCGATTTTGAAAATAAGCTTGAATGACACCGAAGGGTTCTTCTGCTGTAAGAATATTTATGATAATTCGTTGTTAGCTAAACATAAATCTCAAAGAACTGTCAAAAATGATAGTGCGGTTTGTAAGGGCCTCATCATAAGGCATCACATTTTCCCTTCATCCGTAGTTTCGTAATCTCGCTATCAATGGGGATAGAAGGTCTTCTATGAACTCACAGATGATGTCCTTAAGATCGCATTTACAAAGTCGGAGTACGCCAAGTAGTATCTTCTGCTGGCTCGTTACTACATCTAAACAAAATGAACACGGGTTTTGACACTAGAACGGATTCCAAATGTATGTCCAGCTATTCCAAATACTACTCTCCCAGTTGGTAGGGTAAATAGACGTTCATAGGTACACCTTAACTGGTTGTCTGATTGTAGATGCAGTTTAGTTTAGCGCGAGCTCGGAGTCTCATTGAATACTTGTTTGTCTAGCATCAAGAATTTTCCAAGGTTGTCTATCTGCAATTGTTTGGAGCAATCAGATACCATTGGAATAGTGAACAAAATGAGTAAAAACCTCGAACCTCATTTTTTTTTTTGGGTACACTGACAGTAGCATGACTACGTTATGTACACGCTTCCTGCTTTTATAGTTTAGCACAAAATTTTACTGACAATTTTTTTTTATATGCAAATCTCAAATTGGACATATATGGTACTCGTAGATGCAGCAGAAGCTCTACAAAAAATTCATCTCTAATTCAGTTGCCTCCGCAGTAGCTGTGTCGTTTGTGTTGTTACATATTTTGATTTTTTATTAAGCATCAGTTCAGCTTCACAATAGTTTCGTTCAATGGTTTGCATTCAATTGTTCAAAGAAAAAGAATAATTGTTCTTACCCATGCTATCCAACTTTTTGTCTTACATTTTCACTAAACACTTTATAAGAATGGAGTAAACAATCCAGTGTAGCTAGCAGCACGGAACCATCATCACCGGCTGTTTCAGATAGTTATTCTCATGGTACGCCCAGTGGAGAGATGTCAATGAGCTTAACCAGCACCGATGGGTTAGTACAATAAAAAACAAACACATTAAAAACAAAAAAAAAAATCCACAAAAACTCATATATCCCACTTTGGGATATACTCGTAACGGTACTATTCCAAATGTCCATTCCAACAAACGATTTTGTCTAGCTTCAACGTTCTACCAACGACCGAGGAACTAGAAAAATTCTTCCCCCAGCTCGATGATGATTTGAATTCGGTTTATGTTCAATTGAATACGGATAATCTGGATCCGGATGTCTTTACCACACCCATCGATGGCGAGAAGAGCTGTTGTCTAACCCCGGTTAGCATGTGCATGGATCTAAGCACTGCCGCCACAAAGGGATCCATTACATTACTTTCAGCTGTCGTTTTGTTTTGCTGTCGACCGGATGTGCATTATATGTTTTATATTTGTTATTTTCGCATTCATATGGGTTTATCTGACAGTTGATGTGAACTATATTTGCGTGGTAGTATGCTTGGGTGGCCTTTTTACAATTGCAAAGTTTTCACCTTGAAACAAATTTAATTACACATCCTGTCATTGAACAAATGAATATCTGTTCTGTCTGTCGATTCAATGGAATTGCGTAGGCAGTTTAGGAAAAGTTGCTTGTTTCTTTAGTCTTACAAATAACCGATGATCATTGGAAAGTTTTGACCAAAAGCAGAGTGTAACAGTTATGCAATGTGCGAACTTCTGTAAGAAGTTATGATCTCTTGATTGATTCCTGAACATTTGAAGCAACATTTTGGTTGGTCCCTTTCGGTCCCTATCGTAATCGCCTCACACTTCTTAACCTGAATACCCCCGCAAAACGCAGAAACGCAGGTGACATTGTCTTCATTCATCGACTGCTCTCTGGTTCTGTGGATTGTGATTCCTTTTACAATTCTATTCCGTACAACACTAATCTTCGTAATTTACTTCACTGTCCAGTAAACTTGACCATTCATCGTAACCCACATCTGCACCGCTCGACTGATTAAGCTGCATCGATTCTACCGCTTGTGCACAAACGCACCCTTAGTATCTGATTTCTGTGCTCTCGATATCTGTTGCTACAGATCTCTACAGCCACTAAGCACGATTTTTTAATAAAAATAAGGCTCGATGTTCAAGAAACCAATCCGAGAGCTCTCGTCGCAAATCATGGTCTCGAGAAGCAAATTGGCGAAAGTGATCGTGCTTTCAGAACTGAAATTTATAATTTTTATTCGAATAGGGGAGAATGTTTCCGGCATTGTCTCAGACGACGGATTTTCTTGCTCAAGATGCCCGAATGAAACTGGTGCTCCAAAAAACATGGCTGCAGTTCCAATGGACGGAAATCAAAACAAGAGATGGTTTTACATGCACACAATGTTCGGATGAAACCGGCACTAGTATCAGCAAATGTCGTGGTTTTGATGGACGGAAGTCGGTTGATGCAGTTCAATGTAACCTGAGAAAAACACCCTTGGCGGTGGTTTTACCTGCGCACCAACAAAGGCTGCAGTCCGAGTAGACGGAGTTTGGATCTGTAGGAAAATTCATCTTCAAGAATATATCAATATACCAAAGAGAAAAAGAGCGGCTTTCCCATAAGGATGCCGCTACCAGAATTGGGAAGGTGGCAAGGTCAAGTCAGAAGGACGCTGAGTGCAACCACTGTGTTGATCAAATGTGGGAGCCGGCTAATATTGAGAATATCAACCAGAGAACTGTAATATAAAAAACGGGCTCTATCCAACAAACTATTGAATGACTTAGCAAGTTTGTGGCGGAAATTTGAGAATTGAGACGCGAAGTTTCCAGGCCGTCGAGCTCCATATTCCGGATATCGTTGTAACTTAGGAAAATGAAGGAGGTGTTAGTCGGTTGAACAACAATCAAGAAAACAAGCACAGCTCATCCAATTAAATCTAGGTATGACTCACAACTCTATCTGCAGTAGCTTAACTCATTGAAGAAGAAGATGGGAGCTAACAAAGTTCTGATTGCTTTTTGTGGAGTAGAAAATTCAACGTAAGAACTATCATCTTCTGACTGGACTGCTTGTCCACAATGTTGGCTTTTAATCACTCGAAAATAGATAAATATTTGACGAAATGCTCACCAAGGACCTCAGGTTAGTTCCACAACCAACTGGTGTCATATGAGTCTATGCCGAGATCTTTTCGTAAGATCTCCCACTTAGTGAGCAAGCAGAGTACATATTGTTGTGGTCGACGCCGAATTGACCATTCCGAATCTTTTGCCACACTTTCTGTCGTCGTATGATTTACCCCTCATCAAGTAGAGTGTATGTGGTATGAAATTTATCCACACACGACGAATAGCATGCTCAGTTGGTTTGTTATGAGGACCAAATAGTCACGCTTGCTTTTATACGTCGCGAATCTCATTCTCGATTTTGAAAATAAGCTTGAATGACACCGAAGGGTTCTTCTGCTGTAAGAATATTTATGATAATTCGTTGTTAGCTAAACATAAATCTCAAAGAACTGTCAAAAATGATAGTGCGGTTTGTAAGGGCCTCATCATAAGGCATCACATTTTCCCTTCATCCGTAGTTTCGTAATCTCGCTATCAATGGGGATAGAAGGTCTTCTATGAACTCACAGATGATGTCCTTAAGATCGCATTTACAAAGTCGGAGTACGCCAAGTAGTATCTTCTGCTGGCTCGTTACTACATCTAAACAAAATGAACACGGGTTTTGACACTAGAACGGATTCCAAATGTATGTCCAGCTATTCCAAATACTACTCTCCCAGTTGGTAGGGTAAATAGACGTTCATAGGTACACCTTAACTGGTTGTCTGATTGTAGATGCAGTTTAGTTTAGCGCGAGCTCGGAGTCTCATTGAATACTTGTTTGTCTAGCATCAAGAATTTTCCAAGGTTGTCTATCTGCAATTGTTTGGAGCAATCAGATACCATTGGAATAGTGAACAAAATGAGTAAAAACCTCGAACCTCATTTTTTTTTTTGGGTACACTGACAGTAGCATGACTACGTTATGTACACGCTTCCTGCTTTTATAGTTTAGCACAAAATTTTACTGACAATTTTTTTTTATATGCAAATCTCAAATTGGACATATATGGTACTCGTAGATGCAGCAGAAGCTCTACAAAAAATTCATCTCTAATTCAGTTGCCTCCGCAGTAGCTGTGTCGTTTGTGTTGTTACATATTTTGATTTTTTATTAAGCATCAGTTCAGCTTCACAATAGTTTCGTTCAATGGTTTGCATTCAATTGTTCAAAGAAAAAGAATAATTGTTCTTACCCATGCTATCCAACTTTTTGTCTTACATTTTCACTAAACACTTTATAAGAATGGAGTAAACAATCCAGTGTAGCTAGCAGCACGGAACCATCATCACCGGCTGTTTCAGATAGTTATTCTCATGGTACGCCCAGTGGAGAGATGTCAATGAGCTTAACCAGCACCGATGGGTTAGTACAATAAAAAACAAACACATTAAAAACAAAAAAAAAAATCCACAAAAACTCATATATCCCACTTTGGGATATACTCGTAACGGTACTATTCCAAATGTCCATTCCAACAAACGATTTTGTCTAGCTTCAACGTTCTACCAACGACCGAGGAACTAGAAAAATTCTTCCCCCAGCTCGATGATGATTTGAATTCGGTTTATGTTCAATTGAATACGGATAATCTGGATCCGGATGTCTTTACCACACCCATCGATGGCGAGAAGAGCTGTTGTCTAACCCCGGTTAGCATGTGCATGGATCTAAGCACTGCCGCCACAAAGGGATCCATTACACTATCTACTGAGGTTAGTTTTTCCAAGTATCTTCTTCCACATTCCATTAATGTATTTTATTTATTTTTGTTTTAACAGAATGAAGATGAAGACGAGGCCACTCTATCAGCTGCAACAACACCATCACTTCCACCAGATGAAGTAGGCCCACATGTTATAACCGATCCGGAAACACCTCGAGAAATTGAGCATTTCGAATTGAAACCGCCAGCTCGTAAGCCAACCGATCCGATATCTCCAAAAATTCAGAAGCAAATCAGCCTCTTCGAACGTGAGACGTCTCCTTCACCTCGATCGCCGCGTGAGGTTATACGTCGAAAGAAATTCGACAACATAAACATGCAATTCTTGACTCAGTCCACATCAAATTCGAATTTTACAAATTTCGAAAGTGATTCGCTGAAGAAGAAGTCCCACAATATCCGTGAGAACGAGCTGGAGGAAGAAACTAAGACAAGGTCATGCTCGAATTTAAAGACCGGCTCAACAACTAGCCTTCCACATTCACCACAAAATCATCCAGGAGCAGTAATTGTTAAGGAAATATTCATTGAACCGCCCAAGAGAATTTCCAGGAGCTTCCATGGCAAGACCCAGAGCATGGATGCGGATTTTTTGTTTACAGATTTTTTAAATGTACCGTCGTTAACTCGACAGGCTAGTACTGGTACCACCACTGGGACAGGATTACACAGTTTAAGTGCTAGTACTTCACCATCACCTAAGCCAAGATTTACAACGACCAAGGTCGAGGATACTTATAGTAAAGCTAACTAATTTTGTTTTCTTCCATCTGTGTGCTATCTATCTATGTACGAATCCATGACAAACTTTCTATAGTTGTGTGGGTTTGTCATATTGTTTCTGTGATTAGTTTAATTCTATGAATAATTGTATTTCATTTCAATCTAGAATGGTAAAAATTAAAATTAAATAAAAGTCTGTGGCTGTGCTTTAGTTTTCAAATCAAATTCAGTTGAAGAGCGCTTGGATTTTGTATTTTGAGTAAGACGCGTCTATGCTCCATAGGGGAGTATTGCTGCTGTAGGAGGGAGCACGTTGGATACATTGCACTGGTCGCTTTAGAGAATTAGGTTCACTGTACCCAACGGGTAAGTATCATATTATGTCGTATATAGCAAAATCATCCAAATCCGGGTCTCCGTTGGTGAGTCTTTTATCGGCAAAATCTGTTTACCAGCAAAGAGAGCCAACAGCAGATGTTGCACCTAAGATCATCAAGCACTTTTGGTCTATCACCGCTTGGCGGTCACATCTTCAGACGAAAGATACACACATAAAGGGTTTTCCAATAGGGACTTGATAACTTTGAATTTAATTTGTGAACGCACTTTTTCACTACTCATCAAATTGTCACTGTCAATTTATTCAGCAAACCCAATATTTTCATCATGGTAAAGTACACGGACGAGCAACGTCTGCAAATTATAAAAATTTTCTACCCAAATTCGTAGTAGACAGGCAATAACAAGTTTAGTGCAAAAATTCTACATATTCGTTGTGTATCGCTGCCGTTCAAGCGTCCGTAGCAAACGATCAAAATCAGTCAATTCCAAGGTTTTCTCAAGAATTGGGCATCGCTCAGACCATATTATGACGTATTTTGCGTAAGGATCTTGGTTCACACCCATACAAGATCAAGCTGACTCAAGAATTGAAGCCGATGGATCACTTGAAGCGACGTACGTTCTCCGAATGGGTTCTGGAGAAGATGCGCCAAGATGATGAATTTCATCGCAAAATCATCTTCAGTGACGAAACTCATTTTTGGCTCAATGGGTTCGTCAATAAGCAAAATATGCGTTATTGGTTTGGTGAAAATCCACATGTGCTTCATGAATCACCACTTCATCCACAAAAAATAACTATTTGGTGCGGTTTGCACGCCGGCGGCATTATTGGGCCACATTTTTTCGTCGACGATAACGATCGTCACGTTACTGTGAATGGTCAGCGTTATTGCGCCATGATCACTGATTATTTTTGGCCCGAATTGGAAGATATGGACTTGGACAACGTGTGGTTTCAACAGGATGATGCCACAAGCCACACAGCACATGCTACAATCGATTTATTGAAGAGTAAGTATGGTGAGTGTGATATCTCTAGACATGGGCCAGTCGATTGGCCGCCTCGTTCGTGTGATTTAACGTCGCTTGACTATTTTCTGTGGGGCTACGTTAATTCTTTGGTTTATGCCAATACGCCGACGACATTGGAAGAGCTCAGAGCCAACATTAAACGCGAAATAGCGGCCGTTTCGGACGAAATGTATGGCCGAGTCATTGCAAATTAGGTCCAATGAATCGACCGCTGCAAAAGTGCCCGCAGTGGCCATATGAACGAAGTCGAATTTCATTCATAAATGTTTTGATTGTACTTCAAGCCGATAATAAAGGTTTTGAAATATCTCAAATCGTTTGCGTTTTATTTAAAGAAAAAGTTGTCAAGTCCTTATTGGAAAACCCTATACAATTGGGTTACCCAAATCGCCACCAATCCAAGGGATCCCGACACTATCATCTCGGCTTCTCGCGATAAAACCCTCATTGTCTGGAAATTGATTCGCGATGAGGACAATAACTACGGTTTCCCACAGAAGCGTTTGTATGGACACTCGCACTTTATCAGTGACGTTGTCCTCTCATCCGATGGCAACTATGCACTGTCTGGCTCCTGGGATAAGACTCTCCGTCCCTGGACGGAGGACGCCCTTTCAGTCGCCTTCTCTGCTGACAATCTTCAAATCGTTTCCGGCTCCCGGGACAAGACCATCAAGTTGTGGAACACTTTGGACGAGTGCAAGTACACCATCCAAGAAGATGGACAGTGACTGGGTGTCATGCGTTCGTTTCTCACCAAACCACTCGATCCCAATTATCGTCTCGTGCGGTTGGGATCGTACCGTCAAGGTCTGGAACTTGGCCAATTGCAAGTTGAAGAACAATCACCATGGACACAGTGGTTACTTGAATACTGTTACTGTTTCGCCCGATGGTTCACTATGTACCCCCGGAGGCAAGGACGCCAAGGCTCTCTTGTGGGATCTTAATGACGGCAAGAACTTGTACACTTTGGAACACAACGACATCATCAATGCTTTGTGCTTCTTACCGAACCGTTACTGGCTGTGCGTCGCTTATGGTCCATCCATCAAGATCTTGGCATGCAAAAAGACCGTCGAGGAACTCCGCCCAGAGGTTGTTTCGCAAACATCAAAGGCCGACCAACCACAGTGCTTGTCACTCGTCTGGTCCACTGATGGAAAGACTTTGTTCGCTGGCTACTCTGACAACACCATCCGTGTATGGCAAGTGTCAGTCTCTGCTCACTAAGCAATCGATAGGAAGGGTCAGCAGTACAAGATTCCTTTTTTTCATTTGTATTACGTCATTTGTTTATCATATAAGCAAATAAAAAAGATCAACAACTAATTCGTCTCGTCCAGAATTTGTTTTAATAATAAAATACTAAAATGACCATGAAGACGAATTCGGAGTTTGTGAGCAAAGTTCATTATTTTGTCCCCGACGGTAACTATTTCTATGTCTCTGTGGATATCACTATTTCTGATATACCATGGGGCGTTCACGATTTCTCTTAGGACTTTGTTTTGATAGGTTTGGAGAATATTTCGGTTGCTTGGTTTAGTACAACCCCAAAGATGTATACCGTACGTCCATACAGGCTAAAGCACTTGCTTATACGAGCAGATGAGCAGTTTGTTACGTATGCTTAACTTGGAATGCATTCCTAGTAGCCAATACATTTGTCTGAATTTATTTTCAAGTTCATCATGTTTCTTTTTAACATGCGGCTTCCATTGCAGTTTTACATCTAATGTCATTCCTAGATACTTTGCTTCATTTGCATATGGTATTTGTACCGAGTTAAAGAAAATGGGAAGGTTGTTTATTTTCTGGTAAGTAAAATTAACATGAGTAGATTTGGTCTCGTTGAGAACAATTCGCCAAATATTTGTCCACTCGTAGGTTCTATCCAAAGCCGTTTGTAGTTTTCCAGTAGCTAACTCGACTGAAGTATCTGTAGCTAGTGTAGCCTGATTCTTACGGTATGTATCGAGTATAGAGTAAAAACAATACCAGGCCAAGTACACTTGCTTGCGGAACTCCAGCAGTGATCTCTTTAAATTCCGAGTATTCGGTGACATGTTTAACATGAAAAATTCTGTTTTCCAGGTACGATTCCAGAATCTTATGCAGCTCTCAAGGAAGAACCTGACTTACATAGCTTAAAATTCAATCCTTCGTGCCATACCTAATCGAAGGCTTGAGAAACGTCAAGAAAAATGCCAGAACATATCTTTTTCCCCTCTAAGGCTTTCTCAATTTCAATCGTAATTCGGTTTATAGGAAAACTGTGGAGGTCTTAGTTCTAAAACCGAATAGAATTAGACGTCTCTTTTCAATGATCGGTTGCAAGCGCTTTAATATGAGTTTTTCAAATATTTTAGATATTATCGGCAGAAGCGATATGGGTCTGTAGGACTTTTTTTTCATTATAAATTTGCCTGGTTTAGGGACCATTATTACTTCGGCAACTTTCCATTGGCTTGGAACGTTTAATAATCTTAGCGCGGCATTTATAAGATGGAGCAGTTTGATCAGGGCTTTCCTTGGCAACTCCTTGAGAATTTGACCAGTTATTAAATCATACCCAAGGGCCTTGTTCTTTTTCAAGTTTTTAATTGCTTGATTAAGTTCTCCTAGCGACACTGTTTTTATTCTAAAGTTGTCCGGTGCCATAATTATATAGCTAGAACCTCCTGTTAAGGCCTGTCCATCAAAAGGTTTAAACGTTTCTTCTAGGTGCTCGGCAAATAAAGCTGCCTTCTCTTTATGTCTTTTTGCCCATTCGCCATTATTTTTTCTTATGGTAGGAAATTGCATTTGAGGCTTTTTGATTCCTTTCATGGCTTTCCAGAGGGAATAATTTGAACTTCTTTCATCAGTCAGACCTCAGTAGTTTCTAAAACCGTCCCAGTTAATTCTGTTGTTAGTTAATCTAGGCGCTACTTCTTTCTTAACTAAGTCAAAATGACTGGTAAATGATCTGAGGAGATATTGTAACTTTCCTCGATGTTTGTAGAGATTTTGGCTACTCTCTTTGTGGCAAAGAAGTCTACAAGATCGGGTGTCTTTGTCACATCCGAAGGCCAACATGTTGATTTTCCTGTCGAGAAAAAGTAGAAAAAGTCAACTTCAGATTGCATACCGGCTTCATAGAGTTGTCTGCCTTTCGTTGTATTAGATCTTGACCCCAGAAGGTATGTTTCGAATTAAAATCACCACCAATTATAATAATGAGTCCTTAAACCGAAGTAATACAATAATCAGTTGTTTAGGTCTGAATTGCAGAAAATGGATGGGGTGTGAAATTTCTTCCGATCACTGTAAAAAGGATATAATTGACGTACCGCAATCTGGAACAGTGATGTATAAAACTTTAGAACTAGAAGACGTACGGCAACGGAAAATCGCTATAATATGCGTTCAAAAAACCAAGTGGCGAAATGTTGGAAACAGGTCCCGCTACACGAACTTGAAAACGAAAGGTTACAAAAGGTATTATCATATTACGGATCGGAGCAACATATTAATGGAGCTGCCGACTTATGGCAATAAAACTGATGGCTGTAGAGGATACTTGGAATATTGTTAGCGCTAAAGTAGTGAGCAATCAGACCAAGAAATATTTTGATGTGACTTTGATGAGCTTTTAAACAGGATGGTAATGCATTTGATCGGTGCGGATTTGAAAGTACACACTGATGAGTTGAACCATGGATGCGAAGATGAGTAACCCAACGGAAGAAAATAAAACTAAACTTATGCAGATCAGACTTACGTATTTACTTGCATAGATGGTGCTACAGTGTGGGGACATGGGGCTCAACTAATAGGTCTCTCCAGTTCCTGGTTCACTGCAACCAGTTGCACCATTCACGTTCGTTGGGCTAAAGCGTCGTCTAGCCACCTTAGACGACTTATGTGCAATTTTCTGACTCAATGTCACTGTACGCCTCGTACAACTCGCCGTTAAATCTGCTCTTTCAAACCAGGTCAATGTAAATTGGACCCAAAATTGCGTTCAAAACGGTCAAGAATACCTTCATCTACCTTCGTCCACGCTTCTGTACCTTAAATCAGGACTGAGATGGTGAGTGTTTTATATAGAGTCTCCTTAGTGTTTTTTGACTCTTTATTCGATTCCAATTAGGTGCCATTAGAAGATATACAAAGTCCCTGGCTTCCTTAAAGTTATAGCCGTGTATTGTGACGTCCTGTTCAGATTTCTTTTGGCATATGTCCACCACGGCTGCTTCGCACAAAGCGCATTTTAGGGTTCCAATTTTCGACCACTTTTTCGAGCAATTGAGGGGGTATATCGCGCATTGCTCGAACAATATTTTTTTCCAAAGCGTCTATATATCGTCGTATAAACTAGTGACTTGACGTTGCCCTTCAGAAAATAATCCAATGGCGTCTAATCGCACGATGTTTGCGGCCAATTGACAGGTCAATTTCTTGAGTGGAGCACCATCCTGTTGGAACTAGAGTTCTTCCACATTGATGTCACGCAAGTTTGCGAACAAATAATCGTTGATCATCGCCTTATACCGGTGTCTATTGACGGTAACTTGTGCTATGGACCGATGCCGCCAGCGGCGTAAAATCCGGACGCAATGGCATCTGGTGGACTTCATGAAGATTGTCCTTTCTCTAAATATTGCAATTCTGCGTGTTTACATAGCCGTTTAACCAGAAATGAGCTCCATCACTGACAAAAATTTTTTCCGCAAATAAAACTATTGTAGATGATTTCAGGCCCAATCTTGGATCTTGGAGGCAAGACCTTTAGCAGAATTTACCAAATGGATAAAGACCAAGTTGCTGTGAACAACGACGAATCGATATGTTGGTGTCTTTCAACAAAAGCTCCCACAACAGAGATGTTTTCTGCCGTACGCACTGTTGTCGTACTTGTTGGTTTGTGAATATCTAATTGCGTGAATTGGGTGCGAGATTTTTTAATAATTCGACAAATAGCACGTTCAAATGGACGATGATTTATGGATTTATAGAACACTATAAGTTCCGCGAACAAAGCTTCAATTTTGGAAATAAATCTCAGCGATTTGAAATCATTTTTGTGGCGTCAATCTTTCAACGATGAAATGGCAAACTTTAATTACCGAAAATAAATGAAGCTTGTTAGCTCAAAATGACAGCTGATTTGACATTTAATCCCTATTGAAACTGGAAAAAAAAACATCAATTACTGTTTGTTAGATCATTCATTCATTTTTCATTTTTAATGCATTTTATTGTACTCTTCTTAAATTTACTATATTTACTCGTACATGCTAACAGAAAGAATGCTTAAAAGCTAGCTTAACATAATTTAATTAACTTATCCTAACTTACTGGCCCTCCAAGCGGGCGCTCTAAGCTAAACTATATTCTTATTCTATGTCTTTCGACGTCTAAATTAACATTTTAAAAAATAATCATTTTTCATTAAACATCTACTTAAACTAAGAAAATATTAAGTATTTAAAAAAAACTTAGTAAATGAACTTTTTTTGTTGTATTTACATAAAACTTAAACATCCAACTTAAACTACTTAAACTAACTACCTATGCTAACTTATACTAAGCCTTAAACTACTATACAATCTAACTTAACCTAATTGTTAGCAAACTTCAAGTTGCTAACCTAATTGCTAGCAAACCTAAGGTAGCCAACCTTCATACCTTAAAACTACCCTAATACATAGGTTAGTCGGCCATTTGCTAAAAATAGCTAGGAAAATATGGCTCACTTTGCCTTATGACCATGCTGACTTGGACTTGAAGGAAACGACGAGGAAATCCGGTCTTCTTCACTCAACCACCAAGTGCTGCAAAACAACATCTTTTTTATCGGGTTTTGAAACCGCCCTGTTAAACCTGACACGTTCAATATTGCCGTGTGCTACCTCTCTGTTGTAGTTGAGTCGCCCCTCACCAGCGGCACCGCAAACCTATCCTGGATGAGCCCTTTCATGTCAAAATACGAGTAGAGGAAGGTTTCAGGGGGGACGTAGCCTTTCAAGCGCACACTATCATGATATAAGTAGTTGAGATAGTAGGCCCCAGATATCAGGTTATTGGACCAGGTCATTGCTTTTGCAATATACCCTCGAGTCAAATTAATAGCGAAGTTGTGCACTCTTATTAGATTCGCCCTGTTGTATAGGACCTCATTGGGATAGAATTTTATGTACTCCGATTCTGGTATTCTGTAAAGGTGAAGACAAACCCTAAGGCAAGCCCTCTCAAGCACCCAAATCTTTTCCATTAAGTTTGCTCTCACGTTGAACCACACTGGACACCCATATACCATTGATTTTCAACTTCTAGTCACAATCACAAAATCGTTTGCTCGAAGTCACGTTGCAAAAGCATGTTAATGACCTCGACTTTTGGACCCGTTTTGTACGCTATCAAGTCATCTGCTAAGCTATGGCTAAGTTAACCTATCAAATCGCTTGTGTAAATTTTGAATAAGATCGGCGAATTTACCACACTTTGCGGCAGACCGTTTTTAATGTGAAATGTCCCAACAGAAGTCGCTTCGCCATTTTTCACGATGAACTGCCTGCTGATAAGCATGCTGATTGTGAAGAATATACAAAAGTGGTTTACTGATGCCAAGTCTGGTCAGCTTTTAGAAAAGCCCCTCTAACCATACGGTGTCGAAGGTATTTTCCAAGTCAACCTGGCAGGCCCCTGGTTTTTACTGGTTTTTACTTTTATTCCGTTGGATATCTGACACCAGCTTAGACTTGGCATGTATGACATCATCCCCCGCCTTGAAACCGAATTGATTGTCCGGAACTATATTTTTGTCCTCAACCCACTTAATCAGGACTCTATTGATCACTTTCTCGAACACCTTACTGATATTCAGAAGGAGACATATCGACCGGAGATTCGCCGGATTGCATGTATCTTTACCCCTTTTAGGGATGGGATAAGCCACCGCAATTTTCCAATACTCTGGATAATGTACATTATTCAATGCATTGTTAAACAGGGTGGTGTAAATGTTTACCGCTTCTAGAGGGAGATGTCGAAGCACAATGTTCTGTATTCCATCGATTCTCACTGATTTTGTACTTCTTATTGTGTCGAAGATCTCATGGAGTTCTTCCTTTGATATGAACGGGTGTAGGTCCCCTTCACTAGCGATGACATTATTTGAGATATTCTCGTCACTGAACTGGGTGAAATCCGAGCTCACGGATCGCAAGTTCTGTATGTCATTTCGCAGGTAGAAATTGTGCAGAAGGACTCGATTCTCCAGATCGTGAATAGAACCAAGAAATTATCATCATCTGTGGCTTCATTTGGATCTATGCCTGCAGTAGTCAGTATCCGTTCGTTGTCCGTAGTTCGACGAATTTTAAGACACTGTAGGTCGTTTTGCTTTTTTTCTCCGAAATATTTTGTTTATTTGCTGGAACATACTCGGGTTGCTCAAATTTATAGCCCGAATTCTGTTGTTCCAGTACAAACTTACAGATGCTCTGTAATTCTCTCTTAACAATATTTGGAGGTTTTTAATTGACGACTTCAGTGTCGTAACCTCCATGCTCTGTCTGTCAGTAAACTGCCTGTACAAGGTTTTGAGTCTTGACAGCAGTCTACTTTTGTCTCGGTGCAGTGCGTCGATGGTAGCATTGCGGTATAGGTCTTCGTTGGGTGTGTGATCATACCGAGGTATTGTAATGTCCATCGTTTGTTTAATTGTTTGGTCCATTTGTTTTAGGTACCTGTCAAGTTCCTCGTTAGATAGATTCCTATTGGACGGTGGGTAGAGCGAATTCGAGGAGAGTGCTCTTGTCAACGTTCTGGAGAAGCGTGTCCATCGAGTCTTATTGTAATTGTAAGAATGTCCGAGAACAAACTCCTCCAGCTCCGCAATTTCGTTAGGAATTCTTATTTCGGTACTAAAACCGCAATGGTCACTGTCGTATACAAATGTATGCAGACAGTTTAACGTTTGTAGATTACTCCAAGTCAGTTGTATCATTATATCGTACTGCAATAGATCCAAATAAGAGCCATATCTGGGAAACGACGCACTGTCCGTCGCTTTCAAACCGAGTCTATACATGACGCTGTGCTGACCCCACCAATTGAGTAGTAGGTTCCCTCTAGTATTTGGTACATAATTTCCCTAATGTCTATGTTTGGCATTAGAATCTCCGCCGATTATATAATAATTCTCCTCCGATTCCAGCCTAAGTAGTCTAAAGAGTCTATCGAGCTCTGAGATGAATATTGTGGATTGGGAAGCATCAGGCGCGTAGACAGACACCGTGCCTCCAGCACCCGGAACCAATGCAAAACACCCTTGTGCATGCTTCTAAATTTAATTTTTTTTCTAATAAAGATAATGAAACCACCTCCTTGTGTGGAGTTGGGTCGGTTTCTTCTTCTACTATTGTATTTACTGTGTTCCACATTGTGCTTATCGGTAAGCTTAGTTTCGCTAATGAAAAGCACATCAGGAGCTTGGTCTTCCAGCAACTTAAACAGCGCGGCTCTTCGCTCCATCCTAATCAGTGAATTTACATTCACTGCAAGCACCTTCAGGGTTTGCTCCACCATGTACATACCTATTACGACATGGAGGGCATTAGACCCGGCAGCAAAGCGTAGATTTGATCCACCCGCTTAGCCTGTTCCTGTACTTGACATTGAAGCTGAGCCATCTGCACTTGAATAGAGAGCTAGCATGTCAGGTGCAGCTTCTGGTGCAAAAAGCAACCGTGGCCTTTTGTACCATTATACCCCTACCTGCCGCCATTTGGGCGAGGGTAATTCGTGGCGCGACGGCTGGAGTTTGAAGCTGAATGGATGAACGCTTAACCTCCGCTTTTTGCTGACGAGCCATATTTGCTTTCTTTATATCTTAGAACTTGGGATAGCTCCGATAGTTAGTGGTATGTCCCGAGCTCTTGTATAAAGCGCATGAGAGTTGGCTTTTGTCTGATTCTTTCTCCTGGCCCAAAGCACATTCCTGAGAATTGTGGTTCTTTCCACACTTAACGCATCGAGGCTGCATTTGGTGTTCGATGCGGCGTGGCCGAACCTTTGGCAGTGAACACATTGTATAATGTTATCGCTCCTTTTTAATTTCTCCCAGTGAACAACTTGGTAGTCCAGGACTTTGATACTCCTTAGACTATCCAGTTTGCTGTTGGGAGTGAGCTGTACTAGGATAAACGGTAGTTTCCGCTTCTCCATTTTTGCTCTTGCAGTGGTAAAAGGCTTAACCCCCACAAATCTAAGACCGACGCTCTATTTCTCTTGAAGCAGTTTTAAGAGCTCCTCGGGATCAGCAGACGGTTCCAGTCCTTTCAATAGAACTGTTTTAAATTTATCACCTTTTGGTGTATACATGAAGGACTCCGTCGTCGTTTCCTTCAACAGGTTTTGCATTTTTTTGTAGCCTTCCACTGAATTACAGTGGATGACATGCCTGGTGTCCTTGGTGTCCTGGACCTCCATGTTGTAGGTGTTGATTTTCTTTTTTCGTTTTCTGCTGTTGCTGTTGTTGTTTCTGCTGTTGTTACTGTTTTTGATGATGTTTTTTCTGATGCGGTTCTTGCTTTTGCTGCTGTGGTTTTTGCTTCTTCTTCTGCTGTTGCACTATTTGTGCTTGTGTTGGGTGTTTTTTCTGCACATTGTTTGCTGTTGGGAGCTCGCATTAGCTTTTTACTCCTTTTGCCTTCGGGCAATTTGTTCAGCTTTAATAGCAAACACCTTTTTTGAAGTGGCAAGATGCTGCTATTAATGGTATTGGTAATGGTATTTAATTCCAGCTTCCTCAAAGCTGTTATTGTCTTTATAACAGCCCCCTCTATCCAAGACGTTTGAGGATCCATCATCCGACTCATGACGTCTTTGTAGTTACGCTGCTTTTACTGCTGCAGACGTTGACGCAACCCCTCCCACCCAATTCCCTACTTAGCAGCATTATTTCATTAGAGGTGCATAGGGAGGGGCGTTTTGCTAAGCTCGATGTTCGACTTAGTTTTTTTTTCGTTTTATTGTGCCTTCACTGGCCACTTTTGTTGGGTGGCCAACTTCAAAGACACTTCTTGAAGTGCCGTCCACTAATCCCATAATGGAGATAAAGGGATGGTATTTGCCACTCATCACGTGTTTGTTTGTGTCCACGGGGGTAATTGAACCCGCACAACTCGAAAAATGCTTAAATTCAATACACTACCGTGGTCTGTGAACGACTGTTTGTTGGGTCAGGTTAGGCTAGAGTGGCTGTTGGAAAAATAAACCCACTTGGGCCTATTGGCCCACGTGGTTCTGTGATCCTTCTACTCTTGGAAACAGTAGGAGATTCTTAACGTCTGTATTGTTTAGATCGCCAAAGTCATTGTATTGTAGAACTAAGCTACTAACTGGAGGTTTCTTCTTTGGGAGCAAGCTGGACATGTACAGAATAGGTGGATGATTGTCTCCTCTTCCTCCGTGTCCATGCAGCTTCTGCAGAAGTCGTTTATAAAAACCCCAAGTCTTTTTGCATGCTTGCTTATAAGACAGTGTCCCGTGATGACACCTACGTGTATGATAGCGCTGAGATGTTTCCTATTTTGAAAGATCAAACTCTTAGAGCGATTCAGATCCAGCTTTGGACAGATTTGTTTGGTCGCTAGACATGTTTATCCAGAAATCTACCTTAGGCTTGTTCTTCTATTAGCACCTAGCTTTAGTATTAGTTTGCATGTAACGATTGGTATACCGATGATACCTTTTTCAGGTAGGATAGGTAGAGTGGTTGAAATTTTGGCGAGTTCCCTGGAATAACTCTGTGGTCCGGCACCCAATATGGGTGAATGTTCCGGAGAGATGATCTGCAGACAAGGGTGGTTTTATAATTTCATGAAACTAAGTCCAAGGGTTTGATAGCGGCCAGACTATCCGAAAAGATGCGGATATTCCTTGCAGATATCAAGTTTTTCTTCAGCCAGGAGAGGACTGCGCCATAGAAGAATACTGGGATGATTAACGGAGGGGTTGTGATAGTGAATTGCCTGAGCTGGTGTCATTAGTTATATAAACGGCGAGGCCTCAAAGTACACCTGCCTATTGCTATGTTTTGTTTTCGGTCAGCGAACTTTACAAGCCTAGTAAGGACCAATCAGTTGGTTGACAAACATTTTTAGTATGACGGACAAGAACTTTTAGCGCGATGTTGGCGTGACTGAAGCTTCTACCTATTCGTTTGACATGCCTTTACTCACTTACTTAAGGTGGCGCTTCAGTCCGGAGTGGACCTGGGCCTCAACCAAGAAGAGTCTCCAGCCAGCTTGATCTTTAGCTAGCTGGGTCACGGTCTGTCCCTCAGGGGTGGTTTCGAGACTTTTCGGACTGGAGGATTAGTGTCCATCCGCTCCACATAACCATTCCAGCTCAGTCGTTGGACCTTCCTCCTCTACTTACCGAATATGCAGACATGACCGAAAATCACCCGAAGAATTTTCCGCTCAATGCAGCCAAGACCATCATCCATTTTTGATAAAGCCCATGCTTCTGCGTCACAGAACAGAACTGGAATTATTGTAGTGCCTCCCTTTTGTTGTTCAAGAGACTGTGCTAACTGTGCTAGTCAGTTGCCTTCTTAACCCAAAGAAACAGTGATTGGCGAGAATTATCCTTCGTTTGAACTCAGCGCTGGTGTCGTTGTCTGAACTGGTAGCGGAGCCGAGGTAGACAAAGTCCTTAACTACCCCAAAGTTATAACTATCAAGGGTGCCGTTCTGTCCGAGACATCGGTCTTGGGAGTCCTTTCTTATTAACAAAATATACATACGAGTACTTCGTCTTTCATTGATCGTTAAACCCATCTTCGTCGTTCCCGCCTCAATACTGGCGAAAACGCCACTGTATGGTATCATACATATACGAGTATATGCTTTCTTCCGATTATATCATCGTACCTCTTGTATGAGAGCGTGAGTTATGCTCTATTCTTTCAAGAATGATGTTAAAGAAATCGCCTCGCCCTGTTTAAATCCCTTCTTGACATCAAAGGTCTCGGTGAGTTCTTTACCAACGGAGCAGCGTGCGTTCTTCATCATCATCCTGTACAAACGGACGAGTTTAGCAGAAATGCTAAAACTAGACATTGCTCTTTATAGCTCATCTTTGTACATGCTGTCTTACGCGGCCTTAGATCATATGGTCCTTTGAAAATCTTGGCATTCAGGCCATCTTATCCAGCAGCTTTGTTGATTTTAAGCTTAGATATGGCTATCATCACTACAACCAGGTCGGGTCGATGGAATTATTGGTCTACTTCGTCCAGGTTTGTATATGTACTGATGTACTTATATGTATCTGTATTTAGTTCATCATCGCCCCTTTACACTGTCCACAAAAATGCTATTTGGAAATCCTCAGCATCGACTACGACACTCTTACTATATTTGCTTGTTCATGTGTATAGGCTTTGGTTCAGGGTTTGTGTCTGTGGGATAAATTTTTTTACTTTTTGGTAAAACTTCCGTATCGCATTCCTGAAGTCGTGTCTCTCAATTTAATCGACCACGCGTTTCTCATGCTTATTCTGTTTCCTCCTGAGAATCCGGTGTTCGTTTCTCCTCTTCTACTCGTCGAGCTCGCGAGCAGTTCTAGTCCTTCTGTGCAGCGCCGATTTGTATGCCTCTTCCTTAGCTGCATGTGATTGCCATCACTCGTCGTCAAACCAGGGGTTTCGCTGTGGTGTCTGAGTGAAACACAGTTTGATAGTTAATGTTGACGGCACAGGACATTTTAAGAGATTTAGGAAGACTCGATAGGAAAAGGAATTGGCGATCTGTTGCGATTATAGCCGTCCGACGTCGAGCTTCCTCACAGTATTGGCTTACCTTTGCGATGTTCGGTATATCCCCAACCTTAGAGGTAATGGTCCCTCGGAACGTTCGGACATCCAAAATACTGGAGGAGTGCCTTGCGTCGATTGCAATATGATCAATCTGGTTGATTGATCAGGAGATCTCTAAGTGCTCTTACGAATAATGAGATGCGGGAACCGCTTGCTAGCTACGACAATGTTTCGCCCCGCCGCACAGTAGATTAGCCTGAATCCGTAATCGGAACTCGTGTTGTGCAGGCTTTGCTTTCCGTATGTCTTGTCCAGGAGCTCGTAGAAGCCATCTTTTATGTCGTCAGATTTTCCTCTGTGGGGGCGCGGTCGCGCATATAAGGCTAATGTTGGTGAATTTAGCCTTAATACGGATTGTTACGAGGCGGCTGTTAACATGAGGGAAACTCAAGACTTCTTGCCTAACTCTGCCTCTAACAATAAATCCGCATAGAAATAGGCGCTGCTTTTGCCGTCGGTAACAATTGGAAATGTTGCAGTTTTTAATCCTCTTTCTGTCTTGCCCATACTATCGTATTTCTTGCATGGCGGCAGCATCTGCTTTGCAGCAGTCCGTGTCCTCCGCTATTTGTTCGGTCTCATAATTTCCACGAGCTAGCGCTACTCGTCACTTTTTCTTTCTTTCTGAGAAGCTGAAGCTCGTCTTTGCTTTTCTGTTGGGAGAGCCCACGAGTCCACTGGTCCACTTTTGCAGCGGCGCTCTATAAGCTTCCTATTTCTCTTCATACACTAGGCGGCATTCATCATAAAACTATGGGTTTCGCGATGGTATTCGGGCAAAACCAAGCACACATAGTCTGCCAATGATCTGTTAGTCTTCTGCATTAGCAACTATTCGACATCAATCTTCCTCATAGCATTTGCTATTCTTACCAGCGTTATGGATAGCTACCTTCGTATCTTGTCTACACGAAGATAGTGGCCCGAGTTAGATGGTCGCAAAGTTTAGAAATCAAAATTTGCATTTCAGTCGGTCATAATGGGATGAGTCTGGTTGATAGAAGCTTGAATCCGTTGTCAGAAGTGGTTGTGTACAGATTGTTTTTCCCATCTGTGCTTCCACTGGTCTTTTCTTATTAAAATCTCCTAGGACGATTTTATCGTTGTGCTATCGTCTTTTTTCTCCCTTGGGTCGTGCGAGCAATTTAGGCTGATGTTGGTAAATCAACCTAAATGCCTCAAATATCCTCCCGACTTCTTGCTTAGGTCGGGCTCAGATGACCAGATGACAATTTTCGGTAGGAATCACCGTAGGATGAGTCGCAGTTTTTCATCCTTCTTATACTCATTCCATTCGATTGTACTTCTTGAAAGGGGATTACATCCGCTAAATAGAAGTCTAGGATCAACCAATATAATCGTTGAAGATTTTGAAGACTGAAAGGACTAGCGGGATACTAAATCTTCTGTTCAGAGGCCAAGCTGTCACTAACGACAGAGCCTTGCCATCAGCAAAATTTAGAGTATTTCATGTATCCGTTTTGTGTTTATGAATTGAAGTCAACGGCAAAAGGTTAATCTAAACACTGAGACTATCAAGATCAAAATTTCGTAGCTCCAATAATAAAACAAACTTTACTAAAGTCAACCAATTTTTCTTTGTATTTCTTTCCCTTGTGGCGCTCTCGTAAACATCGAATACAGAACTCATATTTTCCACCCCTTTCCCGCAACTTTTGATTACTTTTTTAAGCCTCAAGGCGTCGAAATCTCATAATTTTAAATCGTATCTTAATTAGTGAACCCAAAACTCCTTTAATTACCACAAAAACCCCTGTAGTCAAAATTAAATGAAATTCTTAAGTCCTCTTCCCCTATCACAGCAAAAAAAAAACAAAAAAAAAAAGTTTCAACAAATTTTCTTTACTAATTATCAGCTTAATCCCTCCTACATACCGACATCTACACAAAAGGTGACATAAGTTCCTTGCAAATCCCCAAAGGCTTCCGATATCTCCCCTCAAGAGCAACTAAACCCTGTTCAATCCCATTGTTCACCGCTTTAACCGAATAAATGCGCAACGGTGATTAGGCATGGCGTCGAGAGTTCTTAATTCATTTCCCACCCTTTAATGCGCTTACTGTCCTTATTCGTAACTTGATTACGTACATATATACAAGAGTACCAGCATTCTTCAGTCCTCTGCATTTCCACCAAAAACAACAGCGACACGGCAACTCAACGACAAGAACAAATAATCCTAATCCTCCGGTAAAAGGAGGGGAGACAACCCTACCAAAAGGAGATGAAAAAAAGTATATTTAAAATCCACTAAGCCTGACACGAAACATCTAGAGAATTGAGGGTTGCAATCCCATGTAAGTTATTCGAATGAATGAGGCCATTCTCTGGATTCCAGAAGGAACCATCACTTATTACCATCCCATATCCCCATTCCATCAGAATGCAGTGTGAATGTCCTCTTTTCCACTTGCCATACAGTTACATACGAGTAGATACTATGTAAATTCGTACATACAGTACTCTTATGTGCACGAATGTCGAAAGATGTCCTCAGAAGGACTCTTCAGGATGCGGCTATTCACCCTTTTATGCTGCACTAGCAAATCCATTCGAGTACATGTAACCAAGTCTGCATGCATAATTAACGTGCAACGTGCACTCAAATCTGGTGCCATCCAAAGCAGAGAAACACCATCCTTCCAGGTATACTCGTACACGGCAGAGTTATTAAAGCTCGAGTACGATGTGTTAAAGGATTCGATGGGGTCGGAATGGGGCGCTGCTACTCACTTTCATTCCATTGAGCCATAGGAGGCCTATTATAACATTTTGCCAGCCAACATTTTCATTCAACTATCCTGCTGCGCTTAACTCTGATTCATGATGATGATATCATACTATTGCTCGTATCTCACCCATTCCCTCCAATCTTGTTCCTGTAGTGCTGTAAGTGTAGCCAAAGGATTTTTCACACAAATACTCGTATGCTCAGATATGTTATGTGTCCACCACGAGATGTTGTGTATTACAGATGCACACTCCGATGGGGGAATGAGAGTAGAAGATTTCTACAATGTAGAAGGACACAATGATGCAAAGGCTATTAGCCTCGCCTTGCCGGGCCTCGCCTTTTGTTGACCTCATTTCCTTGCGGAGCTTTAATGGATCTTCTATGTAAAGGATATTATGAAGTGCCCTGTAGAGATGTGTACACTTGGTATTGACTTTTTCCTTCTCTATTAAAAGACTTTTCTCTACTCGACTTCGGCCGGAACGGGCTGGAGGCAACTGAGCTATTTATCGTTAAATAAACTTAATACCTCGTTTGACGAAGCGTAGAGTAAGTAAATTCGTTTATGTTGGCAGATGATCAAAGGGATTCTTGAGATACAAATACACAGACCATGAGCCTGAGGAGTGTGATTTGCAATGGGCCAAAGGCGAAAGCGGTGGATGCACTGAGATTAGGTCAGGGAAAACCAAGATGTTACGAAGATTATTTAAATGTATCCACTTTGAACTGCTCCTCTTAAAATGCGATCCCTTGCAGATTAGGGAAAGTATAATTGAAGTGGTGCTCAAGGATGCGCTAATCTCCTGGTGCGATGAACTCTGTTTGCTTTTAGAAAAATGGCCACCAAGATTTTGTTACTAATCAGTGATCAATCGTTCGCCAATCTCCGGTGAGAACAGACGTTTTTCGGCTTCTCGTAGAGTAAGAGAAAAAAGGAAAAACCTAATAACTGAGTTATAAAAATAATTAGTTACAGTGTTGCTAATTGACTCGGTAGCCCAGCGGTTAGCGGCGCCAGTCAACAAACCGTGGAACACCGGTTGGAATCCCGGTTGAAACTCAGAAGTTTTTTTTTTTTTCCTCAAACTGTGTGCACATTGCATATATATCAAAACCAACAAGCAATAGGAAAACAAAAAAAAAACAAAAAATCACGTGATGGATGGTGGAGAGCGCCCCGCTCTTCCCATAACCGTGGCGAAAGCCAGCAAAAGGAGGAAGAGGTTGAATACCCCTCCTAATCTGTCAAAAAAAAAAAAAAGTGCTATTTCCACAGCTGGAGAAGATAAAGAGGAGGGGGGCTCCAACAGCTTCGCCTCTCGAAATTAACATCATAAAAAGCAGCATACAAAAGCTGGAGCAAGACGTGCTTGCTATTAAACAGAGGCAAACTGCACGAAGGCAGAGGGAGCAATCAGAAGTAGAGAGCTCCCTAAAACAACAACAACAAGAGCAGAAACAGCAACTGCAACAACAACAAAACCATCAGCAGCCGAAGCAACAACTGCAGCAAAAGCAACAGCGGCAAGAACACCAACAACAACAAAAACAACAACAGCAGCAGCAGCAGCAACAACAACAACAACAACAACAGCAGCAGCAGCAGAAGAAGAAGAAGAAAGAGAAGGTGCCTCCGATCAACACCTACAAACTGGAGGTAAGTGCAACCAAGGACCTGTGTAAGTTGGTCATTGGTAATAATTTTAATATAAAGAGATTGGGGAACGATCGCCATGCCATCCACTGTAATACAGTGGAGGGCTACGCGAAAGTGAAAGAGCTCCTAAAAGAAACGACGACGGAGCACTACTCATACACACCGAAGTGTGAAAAGCGGCAATCGATGCTGCTGAAGGGGTTGGAACCGTCTTCTGATCCTGAGGAGATCTTGGCACTGCTCAAAGAGAAGGAGTGCGAAGGACTCAAGTTTGTAGGGGTAAAGCCATTTACCACAGCTAGAGCTAGGCGGGAGAAACGGAGTCTGCCGTTCTTCCTGGTGCAACTCAGTCCCGAAAGCCGTCTGGATAGTCTAAGGAGTATCAATGTCCTAGACTACCAGGTGGTTCACTGGGAAAAACTAAAAAGGAGCGAAGGCGTTATACAATGCGTTCGCTGCCAGAGGTTCGGGCACGCCGCGTCGAACTGCCAAATGCAGTCTCGATGCGTGAAGTGCGCTAAGAACCACAGTTCCGAGGAGTGTGCTCTGGGTGTTGACGGAGCATCCGATAGATCGAAGCTCTCGTGCGTGTTATGTGGAAACGTGGGACACACCGCAAACTATCGGGGTTGTCCTAAGTTCGCTGACATTAAAAAAGCAAAACTGGCTCGGCAGCAGAAGGTGGAGGTCAAACGTTCACCTCTTAGATTTCAAACACCAGCCGTCACGTCCCAAATTTCCTACGCCCAAATGGCGTCAGGTAGGGGGGCTACGGTACAGCAAGCGACTGTTGCTTCTCCGGCGCCAATGCCGATAACAACGGAAGCTGCACCTAACATGCTAGCCATCTTGCTCGCAATCCAAGGGCAGATGGCTCAGCTGCAAAAGCAGGTGCAAGAACAGGCCAAGCGGGTGGACCAGATTTACGCGCTGCTGCCGGGCCTAACGCAACACATGTCGTAATGGGTACGCACATGGTGGAGCAAACTTTGAAGGTCCTTGCGGTGAATGTTAATTCACTGATTAGGATCGAACGAAGAGCCGCGATGCTTAAATTGCTACAAGACCAAACTCCTGATGTGCTTTTCGCTAGCGAAACCAAGCTAACCGATAATCACAAACTGGAGTACAATAATTATATTGTTAGAAAAAGAAACCGGCCCAGATCCAAACGTGGAGGTGGTGTCGCGATCTTCATTAAAGAAGGTATAAAATTTCACAGAGTGTACAAGGGAGTGTTGCGCAGGTTCCGGGTGTTGGAGGCAGTTGTCATTTACATTCCGCTTCGCAGTGGAAAGCGGCTGTACTTGGCCTCTGTTTATGCACCTGAGGCTTCACAATCCACCCTATTTATTACAGAGCTCGACACGCTTTTTCGACTTCTGAGGCTGGAATCGGAGGAGAATTATTTTATAATCGACGGGGATTTCAACGCTAGACACAGAGATTGGGGAAATAATTTGCCAAATACTAGAGGGAACCTACTACTCGATTGGTGGGGTCAGCACGATGTCATGTACAGACTCGGTCTTAAAGCGACGGATAACCCGTCGTTTCCCAGAGGCGGGTCTTATTTCGATCTACTGCTGTACGACGAACGTATACGACTGACAGGTACGAATATACAAACGCTAAACTGTCTGCGCACATTCGTGTATGACAGCGACCATTGCGGTTTTAACACCGAAATTACAGTTCCCAACGAAATTGCGGAATTGGAGGAGTTTGTCCAAAGATATTCTTACAACTACAGTAAGACTCGGTGGACGCGCTTCTCCGCAACCTTGAACAGAGCGCTCTCCTCGAACACGCTCCATCCACCGTCCAATAGGAATTTGTCAAACGAGGAGATCGACAATTACCTAAAACAGATGGACGAGACAATTAAACAAACTATGGACACTACAATACCGCGGTATCGACGTACAACTAACAAAGACCTGTTCCACAATCCTACTATTGACGCACTGCACCGACAGAAAAGTAGACTTCTGTCAAGACTCAAAAACTTGTACAGACAGTTAACTGACAGACAAGACCCGGAGATTAGGACACTGAAGTCGTCGATTAAAAATATTCAAACGCTAATAAAAGAGAATTACAGAATTTCTATAAGTTTGTATTGGAACAACAAGGTTCAGGCTGTAAACACCAGCAACCCGAATATGTTTCCGCAAATCAATAAACTATTTCGGAGAAAAAAACAAAACGACCTTCAGTGTCTTAAAATAGCCCGGAGAACAGAAAACGAACTGTTACTGATAATAGCAGGTATTGATCCAAATGAAGCCGCTGACGCTGACGACTTCTTTGTGATCGAGGATCCACAGGAGAAGGTTGAGACCATAGGGGCGACTTTCCAGGAAGTATACATTTGATACCATTGGCCCTAATTACGACCTGGACAATCGCGTCTTGGTGCACGACTTCTGCATTCGAAATGAAATAGGGAACTGGCGATCCGAGGGCTCTGGTTTCACCCGGTTTAGCGACGAAAATATGGCAAATAACGTCATTGCCAGAGAAGGTGACCTACCCCCGTTCATTTCGAAGCAAAAACTCCGTGAAATCTTCGACACAATCAGGGCTAAGAAGTCAGTGGGGACCGATGGTATTCCAAACATCGTGCTTCGACATCTTCCTCTAGAAGCGGTGGACATTTACACCACCCTGTTTAATAACGCAATGAATAATGCACATTATCCAGCGCATTGGAAAACGGCGGTGGTTCAACCTATCCCCAAAAAGGGAAAGGATATATCCAATCCGGCGAATCTCCGGTCGATAAGTCTCCTTCCGAATATCAGTAAGGTTTTTGAAAAAGTAATCAATAGAGCTCTGACTAGGTGGGTTGAGGACAAACATATAGTTCCGGATAATCAATTCGGTTTTAAGGCGGGACATGATATCTCACATGCCGCGTCTAAACTGGTGTCCGATATCCAATGGAATAAAGGCAAGAAACAGTGCACTGGTGCCTGCCTTGTTGACTTGGAGAAGGCCTTCGACACCGTATGGTTAGAGGGTCTTTTCTATAAGCTGACTAGGCTGGGGATCAGCAATCCTCTCTTGTACATTCTTTATAATATGCTAACCAACAGACAGTTCATCGTGAAGAATGGTGATGTGACTTCTGTTGGAATATTTCAAATTAAAAATGGTCTTCAGCAAGGCGCGGTCAATTCGTCGATCCTATTTAACATTTATACAAGCGACTTGATAGGTTCACTTCCCCATACTATTGTGTACGCAGACGATTTGGTAGCGTACAGAACAGGTCCAAAAATCGAGGTCATTAATACTCTCTTGCAAAGTGACTTCGATAAGATAAGACGATTTTGCGATGACTGGAAGTTGAAAATCAACTTTCAGAAGTCGGAAACCATTCTCTTTAGGACGCCGTTGTCTGGAGCCTCTAGGGATACCAGAAAAAATTGGCGAAAGTTCTCAATGATTGGACAGCACGGACAGATGTCTCTTGTTTTTTAACGTAAGTACCTGCCGTGTGGGCTTAAACCTACGGGATGCCCATACATCCATGGGAGCAAGGATACGCCTTGCCATCGCTCACAATGATAATCATTATTTGATACCAATTCGGAACTGTGTTGCCGGCACAAGTTCCACCCTTGGTATGAGTCGAGGCCGACCTAAAACCTCTTACTGTTCTTAGGGTCACAGCACCCAGCACTTATTGCAACTCCACATTGAGTCAACCAAAGGAAAACCAAGGAAAACCAAAAGGAAAACCAAGGAAAACCATAGGAAGACTCTTACCCGCGATTTTGGGTTTAAACCACAGCCACCATGACGCTCCCACAAGGGGGCCTACCTCTAACAAGTCAGGCCCGGACCGAGATCCGGGGGGCTCCTGACTCCCATGGTACCGTGATTTAAGTCCTGGTAGGGACTACCGGTGGTCCAGCCGCCAACAAGACCTATGACCGGCAGCTTGTGACTGATCAAATCGTAGCAACCTTCGGTAGCGTCATCTGAAGATGTTTACGATAAGACCAGTACTTTGCTCTGCCCCCGTTCATTATTAGACAACGTCATTAAAGGGCGAAGCTTTGATAATTGGGCGGGGGCCCGGACAGCACGGACAGCCTCTTGCCTGTCGAAATGTAGTCAGATACCTTGGGATCTGGCTAGATCAGTTTCTGTATTTTGGCAAAAATGTAGATGCTGCTCTGGCCAGAGCTAAAGGTGCTTTTGCCCTTACAAAGAGACTGTTTTATAGCAGCCAACTCGATGTGAGGGTAAAGGTAATCTGCTACATGGCCCTTATTAGGCCCATGCTGGTGTGTGGTTGTCCCGCTTAATGGAAAAGATGCGGGTGTTTGAGAGGGCTTGCCTTAGGGCTTGTCTTCGCTTGTACAGAACACCAGAGTCGGAGTACAAGAAATTTTATCCTAATGAGGTCCTTTACAATAGGGCGAACCTAATACGAGTGGACAACTTCCTAATTAAGCTGACTCGAAGGCACATTGCAAGAGCAATGACCTCGATGAATATCCTGATATCTGGGGTTTACTACCCCAATTACCTTTACCACGAGAGTGTGCGATCTGACGGCTTCGTTCCACCGGAAGCATTCCTCTACCTAGATCAGAAAGGGTTGATCAGGATACTCGTATATCAGCGGTGCCGTTAATCTTCCATGTCGCTCGGACAGCTGGGGACAGGCGACTCAACTACAACAGAGACGTCGCACATGGCAGTGTGGATCGACTCAGGTTCAGTAGGGCGGTGGGGAATCGCGATAAGAGGGATGTCGTTCGGCAGCACCAGCATTTCTGGTGGTTGAATGATGGAGAAGATGCTGCGTCGTCGTTTCCGTCAACTACGGACCAGCCTTACTAATGAGGCAGAGCTGACCAATCTGTTTTCTCTTGTAAATAGCGATGGCCAGCTTACGTAGGTTTAGGTTAGCATTTAAGAAATATATGCATGTATTGGTGTATACAAAGGTATATACTAATATATGTATATTATTGTGTATAATGTCTATGTGTGTGTATGTGTTTATTGTGTATGTAGGTTAGGTAGACTAAGGCTTATTTTAAGTTCGATATTAAGTTTTTATAAAAAATAAAAAATTATGTCCATACGCTAAGATTTTGTTAACAATATTTTTTCTTAGGTTTAAGTATAGTAAATAAATATCCATAAAGAAAATGTTAATAAAGTCGAAAGACATAGTATAAGAATTTAGAGTAGCTTAGAGTGCCTGTGTGGGGCCAGTAAGTTAGTATAAGTTTGTTAAGTAATTTTAAGCTAGCATTTAAGCATTTTTTGTTAGTATGTAAGAGTTATTGATTAGAAAATAAAATGCGTTTAAAACTAAAACTAAACTAATCAGTGATCACTTCATGAAGTCCTATGCAGGAGGGCTTACAATATCGCATATAGGAGACTTAATGGTGTCATTCTACACACTATGGTGAAGCTCTAAAGCCAACACTGGTTACTACAGATGAATAACTTCTTAAACATCGAACTGCTAAATAACGTTATGGTGCGCTGCGTGGCTCATTAAAGATCGCCTTGCGGACAATGCATAATAAATTCTTGGAATTTGAAATGTTGACCTCCTATTTTTAGATGCAAAGTGCTTACTTATACAGAAGACCATTCGGGACGTATTGTGTATTAAGAGTAGTTGCTTTCAACAATGTCGCTTTTATCGGCTTGTAAACGGAAAGGAGTAGTGATAACTGAGTTAGTTTGCCAATATATTGTGTTGGTTTTGTAAAAGACTTGCCCGTAAGTTGATATTTCCCCGTCACTCTTATAGTGCGTCATCTTCAATTTTCTGTTGATAATTTTTAGCTTCTCTGGAATCGAACCAGCTTCGCGGGATATCATCGGCGTGCATACATTTCCTCCAAGGCATAGAGGACAAAATCGATTATTGGTCAAGTTGGTAAATTAGATAATCGTGTGTTAGTTAATCTTGGTTAATCAAGAATATTTGTGTGCAGATTCATGACGCTACTACTAGAGATCCTCCGGAGCATATGAAAACAAAGCCAAGACTGGTGGTGAGAATAGCGATAAAACAAAGGCAAGAAACATTACGTCACTGTTTGAGGGTGTAAATTGGCTGGGAATTATTGGCGGAACCAAGTTTTGAGGGGTTTAAGGAGCACCTTACCAGACAAAGGCATTTCAAACCAATTTTGGATTCATGAATGCCTTATATATTGAGGTCGGTTCAAAACAGGAAAAGTATTTCTTTAATCCCAGGAGAAAACTAAACACTTCGTAGCAATTCAACAGGTTGTCTGTTATTGACACACTTTTATTTATGTTTTAACAGAGTACTCAAACAAAGAACTAGTCCATACTACTCCTTGTAAGTTAATTTTAACGAAATTTCACAGCCTTTCAAAGAATGATGAATAATGCTTTAATGACAAAGTGCCTACACTATCAGTACCTAGCGTCAAGTATGTCCAGCCTGATGCGACATTCACAGACGTAGTACTCCGCGGTGTAGTCACCACTTTTACAGCAAGCATCGAATGATATTGTATCACTTATATTGACTGACAGCAGGAAAACCCCTGACTTCTTTGAGATGTTTGCAGGCAACCTGGAGAGTCATGCTACCTGCTCATATAAGACCCAACAGTTAATGGAATCTTTTACGCAGGTTTAACTTTAACGTAGGTTCGGGTGCTGAAAAACTCTCCTCTGAGTCTTGCCTAGCTAGTTCATCGGCGATTTCATCTCCCATGATCCCATTGTGACCTGTGACCCACACAAAACTCAATGAATTAAACCATCCGGCTGCCTTCAGTGAAGTCTTGCATTCTCGAACCAGTTTGAAAGTCATTAGAATGTCCAGCAAGGCTCTAAGTGCAACTTGACTGTAGCTACAGATGCAAATGCTTCAGAGCCTCCACTGATTCTTTACAATATAAGTTAATTCTTTGCCATCAGGATTGTGTATATCTTGTAAATAGGTTTAGGAGTCATATGGGAAGCGTAAAACGTAGCATGATGAAATAGCAAACCTTACTGAATATTTTGACAGTTGAATGGCGTTTGTAACTTTGACAGCTGCTGGAGCATATAAATTGGAAAAATTATCACTGGTATCTGCTCACACGTTAAATGCCTTTCCTGCTTAAATACTGGTGGAAACCATTCCAGGGGACAGCCATAGTTGATTTCATGATTTTTTTTTCCGCAGCAGAAGTTCTAGTGTAATTGGAGTTATTTGAAGTCTGAAAAAGCAGCAGTGGTGTTATTCACATGAAAACTTGTTCCACCAGATAACCGACGCGTAGGATAAAATAGTATCACAAAATATCTATGCCGCTAAAGGTTCCGTTGTCGGGCCGTACTTATTCTTGTTGACTGCGCTTTCGTCTCTGCCCACAAGATTTTGAAGCGGACTCTCGCTGGATCTTCTGCACTTGAAGGCATGTTGCATCTTATACAGAGTAAAGATGTTTTACTCACATGAAACTCGATCAGCCTCTCCATGCTATTATACATATAGCAGGTCAGGCTAATAGGTTGAGCGTGTTTTCACCTTCTCCAATATTTGGTATAAGGACTACTCTTACAATTCGCCAGAGTTTCGATCATGCAAATGCCACTCATGCGTAATAAGTTTGGAAATGGTTGGTGGTGCCCAATTAGTTATGCTGTTAATATCGGAATTTAATGAGCTGCAGTTTCCGTGTATCCAGGAACGAATATGAAAAGCAGATAATACCATCGTCAGCGAAGGAATATATTGGATTAGCTGGAGCAGACGAGAGATCATTAGCGTTAGATTAAAAAAAGTGTCGGGGACAGAACGGAGCCCTGGGGCATACCAGTAATTATTTAATTATTTCGTGGATATAAGACTTGAAACCATCCAAGAAAACTTGAAACGGAAAGATAATTTCTAAACCATTGAAGAAGAGATTCATCGATCCCAAATGCACGCATTTTCGACAAAAGTGCCTGATGCTTTTTTTTTTGTTTTTTACGCGCGCCTACTGGGTTAGATACCTTTTTACTGTTGCCTGGGCGTGGGCGGAAAGGTAGAAGGAGGAGAAAGGAAAATTATTTTATAGTGGTTTGAAACTCGGGTGTATTTGGTTTCTGCTGTCACCGATGTTCATTCGAGAACTTCTTATTTCTGACTGAGCGAAAATCGGACATTTCATGTGTTAGAACCCAATAGATAGGATACAAAACCGGGCAATAAGACTCATAGGTGATGCTAATATCACCCAGTCAATTGAGAACCTCGAACACCGACGAAATGTCTCCTGTCTCAGCTTGCTTCTCTATCACTATTTTCACCACCAGTGCTCCATTGAATTTGCCAGTTTGCGTAGTACTAGTCTCGCTATGAATGCTCATCAGTTTAACCTCAAGCCCACTTTCGGACGTGCATTGAAATATCGTTATTCTTTCCTAAGCCGTACAACTCGCTTATGGAATGCGCTGCCGTTCAAACATTCAAACGGACTTACATCGGTACCTCTCTTTCTTTCCTCTCTAAGTTTCCTTCACCCTTAATAGAAGTTTGTTATGGAGGTTGACACCCAAATACTTAGCTTCTTTGGAGAACCGGATGGTGATGCGCTTAAGCACTATATGAGTCAGAATAATCAGTTTCCTTTTTCTCGCAAAGAGAACAACCTCAGTTTTTGAGGGATTGACTGAAAGTCCATTTCTAATGCACAAATCGACGATCACGTCTAGGGATGCCCGAATTATGTGCACAGAGAACAGCGCAACCAAGACAGACCATAACATGTTGTGGTAACCTCCATAGATGCAACCTCATACAGTATGTTTGCCTACGTGCCCAATTCATGCGAACATATGTTTATGGATGGTGCATTGATGGGTACTGTGATGCGTCAGGTACCAGTTGTTGCTAAGCGAAAATCAAGCACATATTCTCCTCATATGTCCAACAATGACCTGTACATTGGAGACAACTCAGCTGTTGCTTCGTATACATATCCCGCGATTTAGAACATACAGTCGCTTGATACTATCCAACAGACAGTACAGATACATCATCCGCGTATGCTTGTCAGAACTATTGAGCGCGTTTAGCGGTGAGTCAACCAACATGCACAATAACTGTGGAGACAGAATGCCGCCTTGCGGGCAACCTCTGTTTACCCTTCCATCACATGTTGGCCTCAGGCAGCATCCGCAATCAGTGTCCAGCATTGCCTTTATCCACGAAACTAGAGATTCCTTTACGCTATGTTGTTTGGCTGAGAATTGCGACCCCAAGAATTGCGTTGTCAAAAGCTCCCTTAATATCGTCGAGTTTGCCTTCCAGATTTTTAAGGAACCATTATGCAAAGCAATTTCGTGCACATGGTATCCGACCATACGGTAGAAGGGCTACTCTTACAGTTTGCGAGGAGTTCGGTATGAATGCCAGTTTCAGGCTAGCATTGAAGATTCTCTACAAAAATGCCAGCAACTGGGCTATTCCTTTTTGTACCATAATAAGAAGCATACCGTCGGGACCAGACGACTTGAAGCCATCAAAGGAATCAACGCCATGTTTGATGACCTCATTCGTACCAGAATCGATTAGATACAAGTATACCAGCTACGGGCTGTTGTGTTATCCACCTCGTTAGAAGTTTCATTATTAGGAGATGGTTGTGAGCTTACCTGGAAGGTGAGCATCAACCATGAGACCGAGAGTCTCTGATTTCTACTCAGTGTAGGTGCCATCAGATTCTCAGTGTAATTCCACCCTGTTTGATAATGCCTTTTTGATGACTTTTGAAACTAGCCACCGAGAGTTTCGATCATTTCGCAAAAGTCTTTATGAGAGGCACCCTTTCGAAAACCAAATCAAAATCACTGCAGATCTGCGTTCCACCAATGAACGGGCAGAATGGCTTTCTGGCTGGACATGCCAGTTCAAAACACGTGCTGAGGGTATGTGATATGTGACTTCAAGGTCTATGCAGCAACATAGAACAGAGTGATGGGATTGCACTGCAGAGAAGCGAGCGAATTGTCCATATGATTCATTTATGTAAATGAGGCACATTTTCTGGGCGCCAAACAGGCTACTAGGACCATTAAAACAAGCCAACACTTCACAATTCACATCAAAGGCGCTCTAATCATATGGAGAATCTTAGTCCTAAATATTGTACAACAAAAGACCTTCCAGAAATGCACTTGAAACCAATTCATAAAATCGGGTAAGCAGATCAGGTACGCAACGTATGTGCAAGTGGTGAATAGGCGCGTTATTTTTTTGCTCGGTGTTTAGCACTATATATTTACGTGTTACTTTGCTAAAAATTAATAAAAAAGTGCGCGAAAAGGGCAAGAAAGTCGTCTAAAGTTAAATAAATACTTAAACCTTCAACATAAACATTTATAAACTGAAATCTACTTTTTCAACGAAATCAGCCAAAATTAAGTCGGTTCCACTGCTCTTTGTCTTTTTTATTCTCCGCTTCATTTCATACACGTACAAACACTATCATGCCGATCACACGTCAAACGATCAAAGAAAGTACGCCATCACCAATACCTTCTGCTGCCCCAACACCAACGCTAAAGAGCACTTCTCCACCTTTAGCACACAAAAACAGAACTGCGGAAAACACATCCACAGCCACTGCAATCATTACACAAACTTCCGTTGCCACTGCTGCTAACAACACCACCACCTGCGCCCGACTCTCCCTGGAAACTTTGGATGACCGCCTAAGTAGACAAAGCGCTCTCCTAATCGAAGCCTTCGCTAAGGAAATCCAAAATCTTCGTGAAGACTTTGAATCCAAAATTGCTGAACTCCAAAACAACTGGTCCAGTCAGGTGGAAAGTATAACATCGAACGTTTTCCAGGTGACCAAACGTCTTGAGCATATGGAAGCCAACACTCAAAGTGAAATCAATGCCTTGAAAGCAGAGCTTCATAATATAAGACTGCATGTGGATGCCTTGCAAAGAAAGGAGTTTGTCGCCGACGCTGTTCTCTTCGGGGTCCCACATCTTAACGAAGAGAACCTATGTAATTTATTCAGTGAGCTTTGTCGTACCATCGACTTCCAAACACCAACAATATTAAAAAACATCTTCTGATTACACCCCCGTGGAAACCATAACAATCGCTCTCCACCACCAATAATACTGCAATTCTCAAGCCAACACGAAAGAGACTCTGTACTTCGAGCTGCTGCTCTTTATCGAAAAAATAAACAAAAAGAGCTTTGTCTCCGTGACTTAGGAATTGCTTCTGATTCCAGCTGTTTTATCAATGAAAGTCTCACAGGGAAAAATCGTGATATTTTACGCTCTGCTGTGATCACCCAGAAAAAAGAAAACAAAAGAACAAACAATGAAAATACGGAGTTGCCGTTGTAGTTTTTCGTCCCACTACTTTTATTCATTCATTTTTCTTTTTTTTACTTTTTTTTCTTATATTTTTATAAAGATTTTATTTATGTTTATTTTTATTCACTTTCTTATTTTGAACACACCTGCTAACACAAACACAATTATAAGCCCTGATAATAATTTAACAGTTTCAATGGTCATGGTAAGTTTTTCACTCTATTTAAACTCATTCTTAACTAGTCACTTAAAGGCTTCTGATTTTCCTCCAAAAAATTTATTTATAGCCACCCATCATGAATATGGGTAGTATATCTAGTACTGAGGAAAACGCAGTTGCTGGAGCTAACGGATATATTGTTGGCATGATTCGTGCTCTCCAGACACAACATAAGGGCATTCATATCTGCCATATTAACGCTCAAAGTTTGTACCCGAAAATAGATGATTTTAGGCATATTTTCGTTGACTCTAAAATTGACGTCATATGTGTTTCTGAAACATGGTTTCCTGCTGACGTAAAGTAAAAGGGTTTGAGCTTCTTCGGTCTGATAGGGTCGATCGCGTCGGAGGGGGAGCTGCATTTTATGTTCGGAATACTCTCAATTTTGAATTTGTATGCAAATCAAGCCAGGATTGTCCTCTGGAATACTATTTCATAAACATCAAATGTAGTCATGAGAAAATATTGATTGGTGTACTCTACAGATCAAATAACTCCATCTCTTTTGCTCCGCTCTTTACCACCCTTGAGGAGAAAGGCTACATTGCCACTAACATCATTATATCCGGCGACTTTAATTGTAATCTGTTAGATACATCCGGCTCCATAGGCCTTTTGGAACAAATGAAATCGCTTGATCTAAACCCAGTTAACACGTCTACCCCTACCCATTTAACGACCACTGCTTCAACTCTGATCGATTCAATTTTTGTATCCGATATGGGTAAAGTCCTGTTATACAGCCAACTCTCAGCACCTGCATTCTCTAAACATGACTTGATATATATAACTTTCCAAGCTAAAAATGACTTTGTTGAATCTAAAGTCATGTTTAGAGATTTCCATAACTTAAATTATGCTCAATTGCAAGCTGATACTATAGGCACAAGTTGGGAGCGTATTTATCGGATGCCCCTTGTCAATGATCAAACTAACTTTCTGCAGGAAAAAATTGCTTTCCTCTTTAACAAACATGTGCCGTTAAAAACAAAACCTGCTAGGCCCCCTCACCTTCAATGGTTTACCCATAATATCCTACAGCTTATGAAAAAGCGTGATGATGCTTATAAAAGCTGGAAAAAATACAGAATGCCTGAGTTCTTAAATATATATCGCAAATTACGTAATGAAGCGGTTTCTAAAATAAGAAACGCCAAGCGTGTCTTCTACTATCGGAAGTTCGGTAGCTGCTCCTCAGGCAGAGAGCTTTGGAAACATATCCGTGAACTTGGGCTAGGAAAACAAAGGCCTAAAACTCCCCATGATATAGATTGCAACCACCTTAACTTAACTTTTTTAATGTCAAGTGATCCACCCTCAGTAAGCTTAACTACTTTCGACCGGATGATTGTAGAGAATCATACTTTGAATTCTACAGATTACGCGAGGAAGACGTTGCAGAAGCGGTACTATCAATCAAATCAAATGCTATGAGGATCGATGAAATTCATCCAAAATTTGTTAAGCTTCTGCTTCCATATTTACTGCCTTTTATAACACATATCTTCAACTCAATTTTAACGACGTCAGTCTTACCCACTCATTGGAAAGACGCTAAAATTATTCCTATTCCAAAGAAATCGAATGGAAATGCAGTGGAATTCAGACCTATCTCAACTGCTTTGTGAGAATCAATCTGGCTTCCGTCAAAAACGAAGTTGCAAGACTGCGTTATTATTGGTAATTGACGAAATTAGGAAAGCTATTGATGACAAACATGCTACAATACTAACGTTACTTGACTTTTCGAAAGCATTCGACACCGTTAATCACACTATACTTTGCTTAAAGCTCAGAAAAGAGTTTAAATTTTCATTGCCCTCTACAAAACTTATATTTTCTTACTTAGAAGGAAGACGACAACAGGTTGTAGCGGGAAACCGATGTTCATGCTATTTGCCTATAAAGAGTAGGGGAGTACCGCAAGGCTCCATTCTTGGACCATTGCTTTTTTCGCTCTACGTAAATGAACTGCCAAAGGTTATCGTTCATTGTGCAATTCATATGTTCGCCGATGATGCCCAGATCCACTTAAGTTCTCCCATGAATTTGGTTCACGAAGCCACTGCGCAGGTGAATGAAGATCTCCAGCGTATACTTGGTTGGTCAGCTAAGAACGAACTGCGTCTTAATGCCCAGAAAACAAAAGCACTTGTGATCCATAAAAGAAAACTGGACCTTAATCACTTTCCACCAATCCAACTAACCCAAAGTCCAATAGAGTACGTCGACCGCGCCAACAACATGGGCCTGATATTTAACCGGACCCTTACTTGGTCTTACTTATTAGCGAAAACCCTCCTAATACCGATTCTGCTATATTGTTCTGAAATCTTTTGTTGCCCCGACTACGACTCCAGACGAAAGCTCAATGTCGTATATAATAATATTGCCCGATTTGTATTTCACCAAATATGATATGACCATATTTCCTTTTACTCAAAGCAAATCAGCGGACGTACATTTGATAATGTGCTCAAATACAGAACGCTAAGTCTCTTGCATGGCATAATTCAAACTAAGCAACCAGCATACCTATTCAATAGGCTACGCTTCCTTCAGTCAGGTAGATCATGTATGCTTTTTCAAACGAGCGGAATTGGAATTCTTTGCCCATAAATATTAGGAAAATTAGAAGCACAAAACAATTTAAAACTTCTCTCTTAAAATACCTGGCCAATGAAACTAATTAGATTTTGAATTTTAAACGCTTAAAATGTTCAATTTGTTTGTAAAGCCAATTGTTCTTTTCTATTCTTTTCTCTCTTTTACTTTATCTTACTTACCTTATTTTATTTTATTTTGTTATCACTTCCTGAATTCTTATTGTTATATATACTTGCACATACTTGTATCTGATATTTGAAAAATTTAAGGCTTCCACATTTAAAAGATTCCATTATCTTACCGTGTAAGCAATACTTACTTAGTAAATAAATAAATAAATAAACGTGTACCAGGTATATACATCGATACTTTTATTGCTTCCTCCAGGATACTAAACCAATTGGCTTAACCTCTACTTCTTGTATTCCTCCCTTAAGTAAATTTGTGCTTCTCGTAGCTCTATCCAGAATGGGCAATAGTTCTTGATACCAACCTGAGCCCCATCCTGTTGTTTACAATCCAAGATCCTTGGCTCAGGATTTATGTAAATTTCAAGCCTCTGCCCTTGCTCTTCGGACGACCATTCTTTAGTGCCAGTCGTACACGTAAAAGTTAAACTCAAACACTGCTTGCCAGACCACTCTAATCTCTAATTGATGGCGTCAACGACCAAACCACTTACGATTTGCATTCTCTAAAAAGGAAATCTCCAAGTCGGCTGTAGCAACAAATTGTATCCCCGTATTTGGTCGGCGAAAAGCTGCAGAATTATGATCAAGATTAGGGTGCTTTTGTGTGCTGGCTTTGCTGCCAATTTTATTTTGGTCCTAAATTTCAAGGCCTAATCAAGATTAATTACATTGACGATTGTTGTTGATTTGGTAGTTACAGCAGCCGTTGCCAATGCCCATTTGCTGTGGGAATGTGGTGATGTGGAATCTGCAGACTTTTAGTGGTGCAACACGATACCAAATCGTGCGAATGCAACTTGGCTTGTCAGCCAAAAGTCCTGCAATTATTCGTATATTCGTAGTCATAGTGTAGTTGTAGTCGTAGTCGTAATTGGTTTTTGTTTACATTTTCATGTATTCTGCTACCCGGAATTTTCCTTTCGGTTTGGTGCATTCTTCCTGTGGCAATATCCACAATATTCCTCTGCATCTGGATACTCCACCTTTGGAGAAAATTGCTTTTGTTTGTATTCTGTCTGGAGCAGTATTTACACTAAGCAGATGCATTTTGGCATACACAGAATAGAATCCTGCCATACAATTGACAATCGAAAGTAGACCGTTGACGTCAAAGATTCCTTTCGGAACGATTGAAAAAAATATCGCCATTGATAGTGGTACAAGGTAACTTAAGCCTCAATGACTTGATTGATTGGGTGGTATTCGTTATGAACCACGATACCATGGCACCACTGGGGAGGTTTCCTTTTTGTTTGCTCCTTTTTTTAGAATCCAATTATGAAGCTTTGCAGATGCTGGAGCTGATTGACAAAGAATAGCAAATTGCATTCAGAAAGGAATCTCATTTTATATGTTTGTGTGGAGTCACTTTTGAAAAGGTAACAATGGTGGAGCATATAGAAGGATGTAGGAGTTATGTGGGGTATTTTGGGGAAGAGAAGAGCCATTCTTGAAGCAGCTAACAAATTTAATATTTTGTTGAAGGTAATTTTCTTTTTCAGAAGTCGTTATAATGAATGGGTGATGCTGCCAATGAAGTTGCTGCATGAATGAAATTCCGAACTTTTCGGAGCTTTTCAATTGTCTCTACTCAATTGTCTTCTCCATAACGAGGATAAAGACTAGAATCAATTGTGTTAAGAAGTCATCATGGTCGATGAACAGAAATGAGACAGAATTCTATGTGGTTGTCGGAAAAGAAGTCCGTAAGTAGTGCGACCAAAGAATATATCCCTTAACTGGGTATAGAAGGCTTTTATTAGTAAATGGCTTGAGACTCCTCTCCCAGATAACCTGATTAAAATCAACTTACAACCAGCTCCTACTAACGAAACTGCAAGTTGGGCAACCCAACTCGCCATATCTTAAGCCAGATGATGACCATTTGAAGCGTTGAACTTTCTTAAATTGGTCTTTGGAAATGGTTACAATCGATTCGGAATTTCATCGTAAGGCCATCTTTACCGATGAAGCTCATTACTGTCTAAATGGCTTTGTCAGCAAGCTAAATATGCGCTGCTGGATGGCAAAAAACCCGTATGTGCTTCATAAGACAATAAGAAAATTGGTTGTTTGATGTGGTTTCCATGCCAGCGGCGTCATTAGGCCGTACTTTTTTGTTGGTGATGATGGCGGCCACGTTACAGTTAATGGAAATCGCTACCGGGACATGTTGGAACGTAGTTTTTGGCCGCAATTGCATGCACTCAATACTGGTGTGAGATGTGACATACAGCGGGCCAAACAATAATCAAAGACAAACATGTAGAGTCCTTAATGGAAAACCCGATATACTCGTACTTATATGTATCTCATGTCTTCGAAAATTTGAAGCAACTCTATCCATCTTGTCGTCCCTACTGTGGCACTGAAATTGTTTCGTCCTAGTCTACCTGGTTGCGAAATTATTCTTCCCCATGTCAAAGGGAATACAAAATCACCACCATCACCACCGGCCGCAAAAATGTGGAAGCAAAAACGAGGACGAAAAATTATTAAAGAAAGATGATGGCAAATGAGAATTTGTAGCCAGGCGTGATGACGAATAAACCACGCCACGACCGACGACGCCTCGTCGTGGATAAAGTGCCGTGAACTTAAGTTCGCCCCGAAGGATGTTTATTCGATTTTTTTATTTAATTTTTTTTTTTTTATGATTGAATGTGTCTCTCACCCTCGGAGAGTTGATGAATCTAAAATTCATTTTGATGTTGATGAATGGGAGGTGATATTGGTTTTTATTCCTCTGTGCTACTTGTGGAGGCACGGTAGTCGAACGAAATTGGCATCTCCCAATTGAGGGTGGAGGGTGAACTCTCTTTTGATAACTCAACAAGGACGATAGTGAGAAGATTAATTGATTGGGCAATGATGAACATTTCGCTTGGCCGTTCAATTGCACTTTTCCGAATAAATTTGATACTTTGATGGGGCTCCTGCCGCAGTTTTATTTTCGTTCCGGTAATAATGGTGGCACATCCTCCCATTTTCTCTCCCATGTCAGCGAGTAGTCGTAGTATAAATTGTATGCCATCAGTTATATCGTCATATATGTACATATATATGTATGTATAGGGGATGGTAAACTTCAACTTCAAAGTTTCTTTATTCTGGAGTTGGGGTCGCAAAACGAAAAGTTTTTCTGGAATTTTTAATATGGCTGATGTGGGATAATGTGATTTGAGCTTGTTTTGTGTGTGCGCTTTCTTTGTTTTGGCGCGAACTTCGTTGGTTCTGGATGTAAGTTTTTAGCGGGAACCCTGCCAGAGGGGGTGAATTGTAATTTATTGAGTTTTAAATTAGAATAAATTATTCGTTGGGGGGTAGAAAAAGAAACAAAACAAAAAGAAAAACACAATTTTCCTCTTTTTTTGAATTGGTATTTGCTGTGCTCCGTGTGAACGTGCGGAGTGTGTTTGAAGACGAATTCATTTATATCAATGGAATTCTTGGCAGCACCCATTTTAATTGGAAATCCAAGCAAACAACACAATTATAATCCTCAAATGGATTGAGTTATGTTGGGTGTTGGGTTTGAGTTAGGTGGAGTTGGCATTTGAATTTCAAAAAACAATTTTTAAAGCCTTCAGACATTTTTATGGTATTGCCTGGCATTTTTTATGTTAAAACGATCGAAAGTGCTGTGGTGTCTTAGACAAAAGGGGTAAAAGGGACTATGTGGGCTTACATATTTGTGTGGCTTTGTCTTGCTCAAATAAATAATTTTGCAGAATGTACGTTTGCTCGAGCAGATTTAATGGTGTGTAGCTTGGGCAGAACGCACACGTTCCCATGATACCATCTGTACAAATTCTATTTCCGACAATGAACATAGACCACATTTCACTATTTCACTTCTAGAAGTTTACCAGGAACCTCCCCGAAGTAACCAATTTGGTTGGAATTACGTTGGAGTGACGTCAATGATGAAGACTTTGAACACCTTCTAAGACCTATGTCTGCTGATGGGTTTGAGGTTCAGGTTGGGGTTAGATACCCAAGATGAGAATTGAATCAATTGAAAGTGTTTAGAATCTGAACGGTGAGCCCATCAAATGTTTTGAGTTGACATATCCAGCTAGGAAACCTTCGTGCAGACTACCAGTTTCAGTTTCATATAGTAGAACGTAAATTTGTAACGAATACATTAGTGCGAAGAAAACTTGTTAACAAGTCACTTATGACTGATGCGGAGGAAGACCGGAATCTTAACAGATCGAAGTAAAATGAATACAAGAATCTAGTATACCTCTAACAAGATCGAAACACTAGGTGACATCAGCAGCAGGTGTTTCCAGGCAGCCTGATAGGAGCCGGATCTCAACCAGTTTCTGCTGCCGGAACTTACAATTGAGCTGTTAATACAATACTTCGTGGATGCTATCTATCTATTGTTGGTTGAGGAAACGGATGAGGCTGTCAAATGTTTTTTTTTTTACAAATTTTCAAGTCGCTTTTGCAAAGATGGCAAATATTCAGTTATACGCAGGTATAGACCAGAGCTTCAGCCTGACTTTCTTCACGTTCAAGAGCATGGAGAGCTTGACCCAGCAAACGCATCCTCTGTCCAAGATCAATCATCGTAAAAACTTGGAGGATCTAGCACTGCACTTAGGAATCTGGTGGGCAGAATAGTGCGTAGGGCAATTTGATCGACATTAAGGGTTCCTTTGACAACAAAATTCCTGACTGGCCAGACCGCACGAGTAAGCGAATCACCAGTTTTTTGAGGCTGAGTGGAACTAATGTGTGATGGCGGTTGTTAACTGGGGTTGATCGCATGGATGCGAATTAGTTGCGAGTTAGGATGCCTTATACTCTCCATAGTTCTAGTGTCCATATTCAGTGGTATGCAGATGATGTACTCGTATGTATGTAGCTGCACTGTTACATACATTACTGCTCTAAAGAGCAGGCAACAATAGACGTGATCGACTACTGGTGATTGAATTTTGCATCAACTGCAGTAATCATTTGAACCACGTAACTGGCACTGGGCATTCGAACATATCTGTTAAGTGCCATTGATAAAAGATTTGGACCTGCTGCTTCTTGAACTCGCGCATACATTTAGTGTACCGAATTTGGATCCTGAATTTGAAGAGGGAAAATTTCGTATTTGGTGTCTTGCAGAAGGCTCCGGAAAAGTACAACCAATGTCGTTGCTGCTGGCCGAGGAGAGTTTATGCCTTTAGACACCTCCGAAAGGTATACAGCGGTTTCATGATGAGTGTTTCCACCGAAAGCAAAAACATAAAATGTTACCACTGTGCATTACTGAGACAAAAAGGAAAGGCTATCAAGTTGTTGTGCAGAAAGAACAAATAAAGATAATCATACGCAATTAGCCAGAAGAATATAAAAATTCAACGATTCAGTGTTCGGATCAGAGACACTTTGTCATAGTGAAAGTAACTAGGAACTAGGAACCAGAAAGCGTGAAGTAAAGAGTGTTTTTAGGAGCTATAGAACTTTCTGTTAAACAATAACAACCGATATTAATTCGCCATTTAATGTTGTCGTTAAGTCGAGCCACATATCATCCGGAACAATGTCGTCCATCACTATCTGATAACGTTAGATTTTTACAGTCGTTCATTGATCTCCGTAGAGTACAGACGTGGTTCGGCTTATGAGTGCACAGTGATTAGTTTAACAAATAACAAAGAGATATTTGAGGAAATTTCCATACGCTCCAATTAGCAGAGTGTCAGTGTGTTCGGCCAGCATATCATACGTCGTGGGTTCGAATCCCCGATTGCCATAGACATTTTTTTTTTCTTTTTCATTTTTATTTAAAATAAATAAAAAAAAAAAACAATTAAATTGAAGTGTTAGTAAGTGTTGTTTACTACATCACGTGATGAAGTGTGGGGTGCGGTCCGCTATGCCAATAGCGGGACCAGCCGAAAAGTCAGGCGAGGCTTCGAGCGGTTCAAGCCAATCAGCCATGTTAGCAGAACCGAAGATGAAGAGAAAGAGGAGGCTGAGGCCCACTCTTAACTTGACACAACGTCCCTCTCTTACAAAATCCATCACAAAGCTGCCTGGTGGATTAAGGGAGGAGACGACATCAACTACAAGGGCAGCAATAAACAACAAGTGTCATGGGTCGGAATATGACGAAGAAACACATTTGTCAGATGGGGGCAAAGGTCGTTTCAAGGGAAGCGATAATAGCTTCGCAGCTCTGGCAGTCTCAGAGTCGGACGACGAAGAGGATGAAGTCCAAGCTATAATGAGCACCATCAGGCAGCTTGAAGAAAAAACACTTGCCATTAAGGCAAAGTATACAGCCAGGCGTGAAAAGGAGCAACAAGTATGCTCCCAATCACAACAACAACAACAACAACAACAACAGCAAAAGGTTGCAAGCCAGCAACAGTTAAAATTACAAACGGACAAAATAAAACAAAAACATCAGCCAAAACAGAAGACACAAACACATCAACAAGAAAAGCATACGCAGCCGCCACAACAACAACAGAATCTGAAACAGAAGCAACAACAACAACAGAACCAACAACTACATCAGCAAAAGCAACAGCAGCAGAGACAACAACAGCAAGAGCAGAAAGCCACCAAGCAAAAAGTGCCACCAATCAACACTTTTAAACTGGAGTTAAAGGACACTATTGATCTGTGTAAGTCGGCCATAGGCAACAACTTTTTTATAAAACGATTGTCACTAGATAGGCATGCGATCCACTGTAACACAGTGGAGCGCTATTATACAATTAAAAAATTACTGAAGGATTCGACGACGGAGTTCTTTTCCTACACCCCGAAAGGGGATAAGCTGCAAACAATGCTGCTGAGGGGATTAGAACCGTCGACTGATCCGGAGGAGCTCCTTGCACTGCTGAAAGAGAAGAAGTGCGAAGGGCTCCAGTTCGTGGGGGTCAAACCATTCACCACAGCCAGAGCCAAAAGGGAGAAGCGGCAACTGCCGATTTTCCTTGTCCAGCTAAGTCCCACCAGCAATCTGGATGGTCTAAGGAGTATTAAAATCCTAGACTACCAGATTGTCCATTGGGAAAAATTAAAGAGGAGCGAAAACATTTTACAATGTGTTCGCTGCCAAAGGTTCGGGCACGCCGCGTCGAACTGCGAAATGCAGCCTCGATGCGTGAAGTGCGGAAAGAACCACAAGTCTGAGGAATGCGCTCTTGGTAAGGACGGAGCGTCTGAAAAAAGCCAACTCTCTTGTGCTTTATGTAGGAACACGGGACATACCGCAAATTATCGGGGTTGTCCCAAATTCCAGTACATCAAAAGAATAAATCTGGCCCGGCAGCAGAAAGTGGAAGTGAAACGTCCACCCGTGCATTTGCAAACTCCAGCCGTTACTCCCCATGTTACCTACGCCCAAATGGCGGCAGGTAGGGGAAATACGGTACAGCAAGTGAAGGTTGCTTCTCAGGCCCCAGCGCCCAGAGCACCGGAACCAGTACCTGACATGCTAGCTATCTTGCTCTCTATCCAGGGGCAGATGGCTCAGCTACAACGTCATTTAACTGAACAGACCGCGCGGGTGGATCAAGTATACGCTCTGCTGCCTGGCCTAACGCACCTTTTGCCGTAATGGGTACGTACGTGGCGGAGCAAACCCTGAAGGTCCTTGCTGTGAATGTGAATTCACTGATAAGGTTCGAACGACGAGCCGCACTATTTAAGTTGCTTAAAGACCAAGCCCCTGATGTTCTTTTGGTTAGCGAAACTAAGCTTACTAAGAGACACAAAATGAGGCACAGAAGATACAAAATAGTACGGAGAAACCGACCCAACTCCATTCAGGGAGGTGGCGTTGCAATTCTCGTACGAAAAGGTATACATTTTAAAAGAGTATACAGTCGTGTAGTACGTAGGTTCCAGGTGCTGGAAGCATGCATCGTGTATATCCCACTCCGTAGTGGAAATCGGTTGTACATGGTGTCTGTCTATGCACCTAAGGCTACTCAATCCACCTTAAGTTATCTCAGAGCTCGAGACACTTTTTCGATTCCTGAGGCTGGAATTGGAAGACAACTATTTTATTATCGGCGGAGATTTCAACGCCAAACATAGTGATTGGGGAAATAATACACCAAATACTAGAGGGAACCTACTATTCAATTGCTGGGGTCAACACAGTATGATGTATCGACTCGGGCTTAAGGCGACGGATAGTCCGTCGTTTCCCAGACACGGGTCTTATTTGGATCTTCTGCTGTTCGACTCACGAATACAACTGACATGTACTAACCAACAAACTACAAACTGTCTACGCACTTTCGTGTATGACAGTGACCATTGCGGTCTCAGCACCGAAATAACTGTTCCCAACGAAATTGCGGAATTGGATGAGTTTGTCCAAAGGCATTCCTACAATTATAGTAGGGTGCGTTGGACACACTTCACCAGAACACTGACTAGAGCACTCTCCTCGAATTCGCTCTACCCACCGTCCAACAGAAATCTGTCAAACGAGGAGATTGACAGGTATCTGAGACTAATGGACGAGACAATCAAACGAACAATGGACAAAACGATACCTCGGTACCAACACACTGACGAAGAAGACTTATTCCGCAACGCAACTATTGACGCACTGCACCGACAGAAAAGTAGACTGCTGTCAAGACCTAAAACCTTGTACAGACAGTTTACTGACAGACATAACCCGGAGATCATGACACTGAAGTCGTCGATTAAAAACCTCCAAACATTAATAAAAGAAAATTACAGAGCATCCGTAAATTTGTATTGGAACAGTAAAATTCGGGCTGTAAACACCAGCAAGCCGAATATGTTCCCGCAAATAAATAAACTATTTCGGAGGAAAGATCACAATGACCTTCCTTGTCTTAAAATCGCCCGAACGACGAACAACGAACAAATACTGTTAGCAGCGGGCATAGATCCAAATGAGGCTGTTGATGATGACATCTTCTTTGTGATCGAGGATCCGCAAGAGCAGGTAGAGGCTATAGGAGCGACTTTCCAGGAAGTGTACAAGGCGAATGTTATCATTGGCCCGAACCACGATCTGGAGAATCGAGTCCTTGTGCACAATTTCTACCTTCGAAATGAAATTGTGAATTGGCGATTCGAGAGCTCGGGTTTCACCCTGTTCAGTGACGAGAATATGGCAAATAATGTCATCACCAACGATAGGGCACTACCTCCGTTCATTTCGAAGGAAGAGCTCCAAACGATCTTCGAATCACTTAGAAGTAAGAAATCAGTGGGAACCGATGAAATACCGAACATTGTGCTTCGACATCTCCCTCTAGAAGCGGTAAACATTTATACCACCCTGTTTAATAATGCAATGAATAATGCACATTATCCAGCGCATTGGAAAACTGCGGTGGTACATCCCATCCCCAAAAGGGATAAAGACACTTCCAATCCGGCGAATCTCCGCTCGATCAGTCTTCTTCCAAACATCAGTAAGGTGTTCGAAAGGGTTATCAATAGAGTCCTGACTAAGTGGGTCGAGGACAAACATATAGTTCCGGATAATCAATTTGGTTTCAAGGCGGGGCGTGATATCATTCATGCTGCGTCGAAACTGGTTTCTGATATCCAATGGAACAAAAGCAAGAACCAGTGCACTGGTGCCTGCCTGATTGACTTGGAGAAGGCCTTCGATACCGTATGGTTAGAAGGACTCTTTTTCAAGCTGGACAGGTTGGGCATTAGTAAACCACTTCTGTATATTCTCTTCGATATGCTCTCCAGTAGACAGTTCATCGTGAAGAATGGCGATGCGACTTCTGCTGGAACATTTAACATTAAAAACGGTCTGCAACAAGGTGCGGTAAATTCGCCGATCCTATTCAACATTTACACGAGTGATCTGATAGGTTCACTTCACCATGCCATAGCGTACGCAGACGACATAATCGCGTACAGATCAGGTCCAAAGATTGAGGTCATTAATATGCTTTTGCAGCGTGACTTCGACAAAATTAAGCGATATTGCGATGACTGGAAGTTGAAAATCAACTTCCAGAAGTTGGAAATCATTCTGTTTAGGACGCCTTTGTCTGGGGCCTCTAGGGATACCAGAAAGAATTGGCGAAAGTTCTCGATCGTGGGACAGCAAGGGCAGCCACTTGCTTGTCGAAATGTAGTCAGATACCTTGGGATCTGGCTAGATCAATTTCTGTATTTTAACAAACATATAGATGTTGCTCTGGCCAGAGCCAAAGGTGCTTTTGCCCTTACAAAGAGACTGTTTTATAACAGCCAACATGGCCGGCTTACATAGTTCTAGGTAGGTTTAAGTTAGGTGTTAAGAAAAAAAATATACAAAAACACAAAAAAAAAAAAATGTATGTATACATATGCTTATATATTACGTATATAGGTATTATGTATATATATATATATATATGTATGTATGTGTATGTATTAGACGTAAGTAGGTTAAGTAGTTTAAGATTTATTTTTAGGTAGTCTATAAGGTTTCAGTTTTAAGTTTTTATAGATAAAAAAAAAAGTCCAGACACTAAGTTTTTCTTTCATTTTCTTAGTTCTAATAAATGTTAAAATAAAAATAAAATTAGACTGTAAGTTACGTCGAAAGACATAGATTAAGTATTATGTTTAATTTAGAGTGCCCGCATGGGGCCAGTAAGTTACAATAAGATTATTTTTTAAGTTAATTAAGCTAATTTTTAAGCGTTTTTTGTTTAGCATATAAGCGTAATTTAAGTTATAGAAATAAAATGCATTAAAAAAAAAAAAAAAAAAAAAAAAAAACGTTAGATTTTTACTGTAAAGCAAGCTTTGGCCTCATTTAAAAAAAAAAAAGAACGCTTTTGTTTGAGTCTCAAAAATGCCAATTTCGCTTGTTCACAAACCCACTGAGCCAAAAGTAAGCCTCGGCACTTAAACACGGTGGCCAAGAGCCCAAGCTTTGGTCTCGGTAAGCAGACCGGTGAAAGTGATATCCATTGATCAAGTTCTCAGAACTGAAACGTCATCATTTTTACTGTTTTGAAAGGGGATAAGAGGAAGACTGTTTCTGGCACTCTCTCTGTCGAAGGATTTATCGGTACACGATGCATGGATGCAACCGGTGGTGCCACCAACAAGGCTGCAGTTGCAGTCTACGGAAATTGGACTGCAACTTTGAAAATCAGCACTAGTGATGGTTTTACTTCTATAAAATGTTTGAATGAAACCGGCACTAGTACCAGGAAACGTTGTAGTTCTGGTGGACAGAAACAACCCTAGTGGTGGCCTTCCTCGCGCACAAGTTGAAGTTGAAAAGAGATGCTTCAATCAGCAGACACTTCCTTTCGATTGGACAGGTTTAGGATGTAGCAAGAAAATTCACCTCCAGGAATACATCGAAATGCCAAAGAGTAAGAGACCGGCTTATCTATTAGGATGTAGCTATCAAGTGTCTCATACTTTGACAACAGTCTGAACGACACAGAGTGTAATTACAGTATTGATCAACCGTGGGAGCTGGCCAAGGCCGATAAGCACGGGACCGTGGTATGAAAACGGAACTCTTAGGGTGAAGTGCTCCCAGCAGTGAACTATTGGCCTAGTAAGTATGTGCAGGAAATTTTACACCCTAGAATTTAGAGTTTTAAAGTTTTTCAAAGCTGACGAGTGCCAGTCTCCGGATACCGGGGCAACTCAGGGAACCGATGGTCTGTTGATGAGTCTTCATACTTAGAATCCTGTACTTGACACTTAAGAGTGGTAAATCATTTCTCACATGGAGACCCAGAATCAAGAAAATAAGGACTGATCTACGCATTAAAACTAGTTGTGAATCACATCTTTATCTGCTACTGCCAAACTCATTGAAACTGTGTATCTAGGAGGATGGAACAGTAGCAAGTCAAACGTTATAAATTAACATCTTCTGGACTTCATAATTTTTCATAATTTTTCAACAATATTGGCTCTCAGTTCAGTTTTAAATACATTTCATTTTATTTAATCATTAGCTCTTACATACTAACAAAAAATGCTTAAATGCTAGCTTAAAATTACTTAACAATCTTATAATAACTTACTGACCCCACACAGGCATTCTAAGCTACTCTAAATTCTTATATCTATGTCTTTCGACTTTATTTACATTTTACTTAGAACTATTTATTTTGTATACTTAAGACTAAAAAAAAAAATTTGTTAATAAAACTTAGCACATGGACATTTTTTTATTTTTTATAAAAACTTAATATCTAGCCTAAAATAAACCTTATTCTTTCTAACCTAAATACACAATACACACACATAGGCATTATAAAATAATATACATATATTAGTATACACCTTTGTATATACTAACTCATGTACATATTTCTTAAATGTTAGCCTAAACCTATGCAAGCTGGCCATCGCTATATACCGAGCAAATAAGTAGATTGGTCAGATCTGCCTCACTAGTGAGGCTGGTCCGTAATTGACGGAAACGACGACGAAACATCTTCTCCATCATTCAACCACCAGAAATGCTGGTGCTGCCAATGTCGAATCTTATCGCGATTCCCCACCGCCCTACTGAACCTGAGACGATACACACTGCCGTGTGCGATGTCTCTGTTGTAGTTGAGTCGCCTGTCCCCAGCTGTCCGAGCGACATGGAAGGTTAACAGGACTGCTGATCTATCCTGGATCAATCCTATCTGATCAAGGTAGAGGAACGAAACCGTCAGACCGCACACTCTCGTGTTAAAGGTAATTGGGCTAGTAAGCCCCATATATCAGGTTATACGTCGAGGTCATTGCTCTTGCAATGTGCCTTCGAGTCAGCTTAATTACGAAGTTGTCCACTCTTATTAGGTTCGCCCTGTTGTAAAGGATCTCATTAGGATAACATTTCTTGTACTCTGACTCTAATGTTCTGTACAAGCGAAGGCACGCCCTCTCAAACACCTGAATCTTTTCTATTAAGCTTGCTCGTACATTGAACCACACGGGACAACCAAATACCAGCATGGGCCTGACAAGGGCCATGTAGCAGGTTACCTGTACCCTCGCATCGAGTTGGCTGCTATAAAACAGTCTCTTTGTAAGGGCAAAAGCACCTTTAGCTCTGTCCAGAGCAGCATCTACATTTTTGCCAAAATACAGAAACTGATCTAGCCAGATTCCAAGGTATCTGACTATATTTCGACAGGCAAGAGGTTGTCCGTGTTGCCCAGTGATAGAGAATTTTCGCCAATTTTTTCTGGTATCCCTAGAGGCTCCAGACAACGGCGTCCTAAAGAGAATGGTTTCCGACTTCTGAAAGTTGATTTTCATCTTCCAGTTATTGCAAAATCGTCTTATCTTATCGAAGTCACTCTGCAAGAGTGATTTTTGGACCTGTTCTGTACGTTATCAAATGGGAAGTGAACCTATCAAGTCGCTTGTATAAATGTTGAAAAGGATCGGCGAATTGACCGCGTCTTGCTGAAATTTGAAATATTCCAACAGAACTCACATCACCATTCTTCACGATGAACTGTCTGTTGTGTAGCATATTATAAAGAATGTACAAGAGTGGTTTACTGATCCCCAGCCTAGTCAGCTTATAGAAAAGACCCTCTAACCAAACGGTGTCGAAGGCCTTCTCAAAATCAACAAGGCAAGCACCAGTACATTGTTTTTTGCCTTTATTCCATTGGATATCGGACACCAGTTTAGACGCGGCATGTGAGATATCATGTCCCGCCTTAAAACCGAATTGATTATCCGGAACTATATGTTTGTCCTCAACCCACCTAGTCAGAGCTCTATTGATTACCTTTTCAAAAACCTTACTGATATTCGGAAGGAGACTTATCGACCGGAGATTCGCCGGATTGGATATATCCTTTCCCTTTTTGGGGATAGGTTGAACCACCGCCGTTTTCCAATGCGCTGGATAATGGGCATTATTCATTGCGTTATTAAACAGGGTGGTGTAAATGTCCACCGCTTCTAGAGGAAGATGTCGAAGCACGATGTTCGGAATACCATCGGTCCCCACTGATTTCTTAACTCTGATTGTGTCGAAGATCTCATGGAGTCCCTCCTTCGAAATGAACTGGGGTAGGTCACCGTCTCTGACAATCACATTATTTGCCTTATTTTCGTCGCTAAATCGGGTGAAACCAGAGCCCTCGGATCACCAGTTCTGTACTTCATTTCGAATGTAGCAGTTGTGCACCAAGACGCGATAGTCCAGGTCGTAATTAGATCCAATGATATCAGTGACCTTGTATACTTCCTGAAAAGTCGCCCCTATGGCCTCAACCTTCTCCTGTGGATCCTCGATCACAAAGAAGTCGTCAGCGTCAGCGGCTTCATTTGAATCAATACCTGCTATAGTCAGTAACCGTTCGTTGTCTGTTGTCCGGGCTATTTTAAGACACTAAATGTCGTTTTGATTTTTTCTCCGAAATAGTTTATTTATTTGCGGAAACATATTCGGGTTGCTGGTGTTTACAGCCCGAACCTTGTTGTTCCAATATAAACTTACAGAAATTCTGTAATTCTCTTTTATTAACGTTTGAAGATTTTTAATTGACGACTTCAGTGTTCTAATCTCCGGGTCTTGTCTTGTCTGTCAGTGAACCGTTTGTGCAAATTTTTAAGTCTTGACAAAAGTCAACTTTTCTGTCGGTATAGTGCGTCAATAGTAGGATTGCGGAACAGATCGTCGAAGTCGTACGTCGATACCTTGGTATTGTAGCGTCCATAGTTTGTTTAATTGTCTCGTCCATTCGTTTCAGGTACTTTTCGATCTCCTCGTTTGACAAATTCCTATTGGACGGTGGGTGGAGTGTGTTTGAGGAGAGGGCTCTTGTCAAGGTTTCGGAGAAGCGTGTCCATCGAGTCTTACTGTAGTTGTAAGAATATCTTTGGACAAACTCTTCCAATTCAGCAATTTCGTTGGGAACTGTGCTAAAACCGCAATGGTCGCTGTCATACACGAATGTGCGCAGACAGTTTAGCGTTTGTAAATTCGTACCTGTCAGTCGTATACGTTTGTCGTACAGCAGTAAATCCAAATAAGACCCGCCTCTGGGAAACGACGGGTTATCCGTCGCTTTAAGATCGAGCCTATACATTAAATCGTGCTGACCCCACCAATATTGGCTCTCATTCACAGTACAAATAGCATGTCAAACGCACGCCAAGGGCTTCAGACCTAGTTTCTCCACTAGTTGGGTCTGATATGGGAATAGGCCGAGACCTTTTGTTAAAAATTTTCACGGACAAAGGACATACTTCTTGATCTTCTGCACATTACGTTGACGTGGTGTTCACTTGGCGTCATGTTGAGTTTATATTGTGCAGCATCATACCGTAACAAGATGAATGGCGAGTTTAGTTAGTCAGTAATGAGGACCTATAAATTACGTAATCTTCTGTATGTTCCTTTAGTTGAAGGCCGACTTTCGAAATAAGTAGGAGTGATTCGAAAGCGTTCTTCTGGTATAAGTCTATTCATGCATAAATGCCACAGAACTGTGAAGAATGATGGTAGCAATCCTCCGAATAGCTAATAGGTGGGTAGCAGTGGAGAGAGCTTTAAAGCAAAAGTGGAGCCCGATGAGTTTCTTATCCCAATACAAAGAGGACTATCTTGGCTTGATGAATGTTGGAGAATCAGAAAGCCATTGAAGGATCTTTGATTAGCGTTTGACGTGGCTAGTCTAGTGGCGATGGCACCAGTTTGTTCGAAACATACCAGCGTGGATTTCGGGGTGAAGACTCAATCCAGCTGCTAAGACATTTCCAGAGAGAGAGACCTTCACGACAATGGATGAGCAGGAGTAAGGAAGAGAAATGAGTTTACTATTTACGTGGATCAGAATTTTCAACTGCTGAACGATAAACAAGAATGTAGAACATTTATTGAACTCTGTTGTACCAAAAAGGATCATTTCAAAGAGCTCATCAAGATGTGGATATAGCGCAAAAAGTTCATACACGGCCGCTGAAGTTGCCTATGCCCATAGATTTCATAGACAATAGTGCCAGTAAAACGTATTTTTAGATCACAGTTTACGATTTCCTCATATCCAGCTGTTTGATTGCAGTTCGCCTCAAGCCAAAATGTGAGCGGCTTTATTTGATATAAGCTTACAGCTTACATTCAGAAACTTTATCAATCGCATAGTACCTCTCGATAAGTGGCCACTGATATAAAGGGTTTTTCAATAAGACCGCCTATCTTAAAATATGGAAAAAGCGCAATGTTTATTTGAAAAGATCGGATGTTCTTATTTTAGTACAATAATAGCATTGAAGGATATATCAGAGATCCAACCAGCTCTTTGTATGGCACCATCCTAATATCTTCTGCTCCTGAGTTATAGTTGTTTACGATTTGAGTGGTGTCCATAGACGTCTCAACCGTCCTCGCATCATTTGTAATACCAAATCTCTCAATCAATTATTCTATATACGAGTAACTTCGCTGACTAATTTCAATTTTTCCAAAACGTCCTTTTCTGGTTATATGTATAGTATTCCTAGAATACTATCCACGTTTTCTCAAGTCTTTTATATCAGACCTTGTAGTTGGTTCTTCGTCCTCTCTAACAGCTCCAAATAGATCGTCTAAAGTGCAATTCACAGACTCTGGCGTCGTTAACAAGCAAAATTGCCGCATTTGGGGAACGGAGAATCCATACGGGATTCATGAAACACCATTGCATGACCAAGAAGTGACTGGTTGGGCCGACGCTTGCGCCAAAACCATCATTGGGCCATGGGAATCGATATCGGTAGATGTTGGCTCATTATATTTGCCCACAAATGTGTGAAAAAGGTCTGGACGGTCACTGGTTTCAACAAGACTTTCAGTTTGCAGTTTGCAGTTTCAACATACTGCAAATCAAACAATGCAGTTTCTGCAATGAAAATTCCCTGGACGTGTGTTGTCCAAAAATGGCTACATTGACTGGCCACCCAGATCTCCAGATTTGACCCTTCCGGAATTCTTTTTGTAGGGTCATTTGAAAAGCATACGCCAGCAACCCTCAGACCATTGACGAGCTCAAGGCAAAGATTCGTGCCGAAATCATCGCTATACCGCGCGAGATGCTCAAAAAAGTGATGGAAAACGCAGAAAAATGGGGACATTTTGCTCTGGCCAATAAAGGCGGCCACTTTATTGATGTTGTATTCACAAATCAGTCCAAATATATTGTAAAGGATCAAATTAAATAAAAAATGAGGTATTTTTATAATAAAGTTATTCAATATTCACATACAGACATAAAAGTTATCGCAGCCTGTATGTGTGTGAAATAATAGCGTGAATGTACGGTGATATAAGACAATATTGCAACAGTCGTTGCTCGGCGGGAACGATGCAAACTCCTTTTAACTATACCTTTCAACTAGGGCGATGAAAGCCAAGACTTCTATTCACCGATCAAAATTTACTCGAAAAAATTCCTTCTGATGAATGGAACATCAGCGTCTTTTGTTCATTCCAACCGAGAGGACTATAACAGGTCCTTTAAACTGATCCAACTATTGAAGCATCAGTCTTTCTAAAATCGCATTCGTGTGAATACTTGTTTACGATCTGATTGGCCCCTCTTAGTTGGGCTTTAGGTCTGATAATTCCACACTTAACGTAATATTCAAGCAACGGTAGATCATAGACAAAACCGAAGAGGTAAATATCGATACTCAACAATTCTTTGAGTACCATGTACTCATGGTACAGCATCTATAGAGACATGGAGAAGGCTCCAGTTGATGTCCTACGACCGTGCCACCCACTGTCACACGACTCCTTCAACATCGTACCTGCGTGAAGTTCGCAAACCTCTGGACAATTTTTCAAAAGTTGGTACGAAAACATGCCTCTCCGGATGATCAAGATTTTATCGGCAGAACGCAATGAGTTGTTTGTGAGACATTTGCGGTAACAAGCAGTACTAGCGGTAAAAGAGATGATAATGAATTAACTGCTATCATCGAGAAAAGACACATCGACGATTCAGACAAAGTGCTACAATAGACAGGTATAGGGATCATTCGAAAGTAACTCTTGTCAGTTGATGTTTTTGGTATCCAGAAAGCAATTGATTACCTGAACCCCATCTCGGACAACAAAAATAGCGCTCTATAAAACACTGATCTTCCCAGACCAGTTTTTACGCAGAGAGACGTCGAATTTATCAAAAACGGATGAGAAGAAGCTTCTTAATTTTGAGAGAAAAGTACTTCAAGTTGAGGAGATAAGACCTCTTATAGGTGGTGCGGGCTAAGGGGTATTCTTTCTACAGAATTGGGTATATAATGCGGAACTTCCATCTCTCCGGCCTGGTTTCTTCCGGCGAATCATTTCTTTGCACATTGAACAACTTGGCAACCATCAGCTTTATGGGAACCAAAATTTAATATGGTTTTCCTCACTTTGTCCTACAGATTGAATTAACTGTTTTGTCTCGTCGCAGAATATTGATCGTCATCGCTGTTTAACAGTCAACAGAACTGGCTCTTCCATTATACTTCTTTGTTGTGCAGCTCTAAATGCTTTACTTTTTTGAGCATGCAACAGATTACATTCATAGTCAAACCACGGGTTTCGCAGTGGTGTTTAGAGATAGCATCTCTATTGGCTTGTTGTCAGTTTTTCGACTAGGTTTCGGGACAAGATAATGCCTCCCATTGAGTAGGCTGTTTATGCTGCAAAATCTTTTCAAAGTAGCTCCATTACCTCCCCGCGGTGCCTACTGTAATTAATTATGTGCTTTTTCCTGCCCCTACATCTTCGCATCTTCTCCTGCTCATTTTAGTGAACTTGAACTTTGCTGTAAGAAACTGGATGAGGTATTATATTAGTACCAATCCATCGGAATGCCGATGTGTATTTCTGACTATTATTGTAAATGGAATATTGCTAAATCTAACAAATATTCTGCATCCGATGGTTTAGCCGCTGGACTCTTTGCAGCTGGAGGAAATGATCTGGTGGGGAGCATGGAACAGATGGCCAGATGATTGCATGTTCGCTGAATGAAATCTGAGTATCGTCTCCAGTGCTTCAGCCCGAATGATCATCGATTCCACCCCAGATTGACAACGCAGATAAAAACGACCTCATCTTAGGTATCGTACGCAGTAGGCAGTGGATATCAACTAACTTGGTTTGCCTAACTGGAGACAGCTAGCTGGGAATCGAGAATTCTAAGAATCTAAATTGAAGACCAGGGCCGCCTCGGACGGTAAGAACAGAAGTGATTCTGTCCTTTACATAACCTAATCAATATTCGACCGCCAGACAGCAGATTCCTGATAGAATTCACATAAACATCCTGTCAATGCAAGAGATCAGGTATTCGTAAGCTATGCAAGCGTTTTCTTAAATCTGTATTCGTTCCAAGAAGCAAATTGGGAAAGAAATTCATGGTATAAAAATAGTGTATATTTATACTGCCACATTCAGTTTCATTTAAGCTCCACTAACATTTAAGGATTCTTTTCTCCAAAGACTTCTTGGCTGCTCCTAATGGTTCCTTTGAATTCATTCGCATTCTACCCCGTCTCTTTGAAAAGCCATGCAATTAGGCAACACAAGGAAAAACCAAACCAAACCCATCTCCATGTCCTTTGACACAAGTATCACATATGAAAAGTAGATAATGCCACAAAACCACTCTTTTTCTGCTTTTTTTGTCACCCATATAGAGCTCCGACCAGAGCACGTCTGCGTTGGCTGGCATTAGACAAACTTTCATTTCAACTACACAAAAAAAAAGTCCTCTACCAAACTGCCATGGCGTATACGTAACATTTTTTTCCTCTTTTTCTAAAATGTCAGTTCACTAGTTCCTTACACAGAAAATCCCCCTCAAAAACACACATATTTTCCGAGACAAGTTTTTGTAAAAGATAAAAAACCCCTGAATACACACATAACCCAGAAGCTCATATCCTTTTGATGACCACAATGTCCTTTTCCGGTTAACTGAATCGGAAATAATTTTAAATTACGCCAAAAACACGCAAAAAAAAAATGACAGACGAACCACTGCCACTGGCCATATATTAAAAATTAAATTGAATTTGAAGTTGATGCGGCACAAGCCTGACGCCAGTAAGAGCTGTGGAAGCAGCCTCCCTAAACCAGCTTTCAGTCGGTCCTCATGATTATCCTGCAAATGGCCTCGATAGCCGAAATTAGCAATTTACATTAGCTCAACCCGAGCTACAGCATACTCAACTGCACTCTAACTGACAATTTAATTTTCATAGCACATTTGAGAAATTAAGTCGTCAGGACTAAACGACTAAAAGGAATAAATGACGACAAGGACAACGCAAACGACAGCCCGCTTTGATGCAAATGATACAGCAAGCGTTCGGTTAATATTCGTAGCGCTGCGGGTAGCTGTTACAAGGAGACATTTTAGAAATGACAAAACTTTGCACATTATGAGGAAGTTATTATCGCGAGCGGTTACTGAAATGGCTTGCACACCATAAAGCAAAGTTACCTATGTAGTTAGTGATTCCAGAAAGCAGACGAAGCAGAACCAGAGAAACTGGTGAAGGAGTAAAACCAGAAGAAGCCCGACACAAAGTAAAAATCATCTCAACTGTGAAAAATTCAAAAGGACATCTTTATGCTGTTGTGCTGTGCTACGTTGTTGTGGGAGTTTCTGAAATGGTCGGGCTTTCCCCCCAATAGTGAAAGATGAAGGAGGAAAAAACCGGGACGTAATTTATTGGGAATCACATTGATGGTGGATATTACGTATCCTTGGTGCGACATGAATTCTCTTCATAGGATTTAAAAAAAAAAAAAAAATGAAAAATAAAAACAACAACTGGAGTGGAAAATGCCTGAATGATTGGCGCCACAATGAATCCTCACATTGGACGTCTTTGTTTGTTCCTTTAAGTGAGGCCGTTGCTTAGAAATGCGTCGAAAGAATAACAGCGATCTGAATCTAATGGACGAAACGATTTAATTCTTGAAATTACATCTTTTTTGTTTTGATATTGAAATTGATGGACTAGAAAACAAAATGCGAGTGAAATACTCTGTAGGGTTGAGAGGATTGTGGGAAAACAAAAAAACAAAAATAAATAAGACCCTTTCTGGGAAGTTCGTTGTATGTCCTTAGATTCTTCAACAATTTCTATTGTTGTGTTGGATTTCTGCTTTAACTCCATAGATCTTGACGAAATTTACGATACGACTTGATCGTGTGTCAATTGAGTCTTTAACAATTTTGAGTGCTCGATGTACGGAAGAAATAGAATTCTGTGTCCTTTTAGATGTCAAAAGTATGATTGGTAACACTTTTGAGTGAGGTAAAGTTAAAGACTCGTAATAATCTAAACGAGATATCTAATTGGAACTCTGAAAGTCTATTTTACTTTTGTAACCACAGTAAGCGTCGGGCACTACGCAGGTTTTTGTCTGAGACAGAGCCAAAAAGTTTAAACTGGAGGTCTGAACGAGAAGTCTTTCAAATAAGACCTAGTAAAATGGGTCCTCCTTATATTTCTTCTAACATCAATTCTATCTTAAGTTTAATGACTGGTCACATAAGGGCCTTGTATTTACAGTATTTGCGAGTGTAAGCTTATCGGGAATCTGAGCGGTGACTGATTGGGAAACTGCTGACTGTCCTATAACATGGATTGGGGCAGCAGTGTAACAATTTTATATTATAACTTCGCTAAAACAGGCCTAATAGATTCATGCCTCCATGGTCGATAAGGAAGACGCCACCAAAGAACGTTTCTACGAGCTCCTCAACGAGACATACCACCAATGTCTTAAGTATGAGGTTAAAATCGTACCATGCGATTTAGACGCCAGGATCAGAAAGTGGATCATCTTTGGTAGAATAGTTGGTAAGCCACGTATCTCCCGAAATCTCTGAATACCTCCTATGCCGCCAGCATCAAGTATAGTGGCAACGCAGCGTTGCTGATATGCTGGGTTTCACCCGACCACCATCAAGAAATCCCCGGTTTGATGAAGAATACCGGCAAGCACATCTAGCTAAAAAAAAAGCGTACAGAGCGGTGCTGCAACGAAGGATGAGAGTCGCTCATTAGCTCTATGACAAAAAAGGACTAGAAGATAATCGTCTACCCCAGAAAAAGAAAAAATAGTACAAGAAGCACGGAATCAAAGATATTGAGATTTTGTACTCCAGAAACAATGTACGGAGTTAAAAACAATGTGTCAAAGCAACAGGACCTACAAAGATAAAGAAGGAAACCTGGTAGTTGAGTCACAGTCGGTGCTGAGAATATGGAACAACTGGCATCCCGCAGTTATGTAGGGAGGCCATTTGACATCGACGATGACAGGCAAAACTTCCGTCCGCCTGACCATAATGAAGTGAGCATAGCAATATCTAAGCCCTAATCCAACAAAGCTGCTGAAACTGACGGCTTGCCGATCGAGGTATTCAAAGGTGTTGTAAATGACAATGTGAAGGGCATACACCAACTCATTTCTAAGATCAGATCAGAAGAGTATAGAGCAGAATGGAATCTATAAAAACTACAGAGGTATAAGTCTCTTCAACATAGCATACAGAATTTTATCTGGCATATTCTGTGAACATCAGAAAGCCTCCTTCGTCAGCAACCTGATTGGTTTCTATCAGTGCGGTTGCAGACCAGGACAGTCCACAATCTGCCAAATCTTCACACATCGGCAGATCCTGGAAAAGACTCAGGAAATCTAAAACGAAATCCAACACCTTTTCATCGACTTTGGCGGTGCGACAGTACGGGGTGGACCTAGGCCTCAAGCAATAAGCCTCTCCAATTAGCGTGGTTGTTCACTAATTACCTCCAGTTGCGCAACCAAGTTGGTTGAGGTTCAATTTGACTTGCGCGCGCCACCTATCGCGAGGCCCTCCTCTATTGTGTTGTCTCTCTAAATTAGAGTCGAAGATTCTGCAGGGTAGAGCGTTGGTACAGCTCGTAGAGTTCATCATTGAATCGTCTTCTCTAGAACCCGTCAACGCATATGGGACAAAATGTCTTAGCAAGAACTTTTCTCTCAAAACTACCAAGTATATCTTCATCCTCTTTAAAAAGGGTCCATGCTTCGGAAACATAGAGCAGGACTGGGATTAAAAAGGTGTTAGATAGAGTTTCCTTGGTCATTCGGGAGAGGGCCTTACTACAGAGTTGCCTTCTCAGCCCAAACAAACAGCGATTGGTAAGCGTTATTCTTCGTTTGATTTCTAAAGTGTATTGAAGTATAATGCCCAACATCTGGTCAGGTGCTCCTTTAACATCTCTGCATCTGCTAGATACGATTCAAAACTCTGCGATAAAACTCATAGGTGATGCTAATATCACTCAGTCAATTGCCACCCCCTGAACACCAGCGTAATGTCTTCTGCCTCTCCTTGTTCTATCGTTATTTTTACCACCAGTGGTCCTACGAAAATGCCAGCAGCATTCCGACCCTTCAAACCTTAAACCGTAACATCCGTCTCGCTATGAATGCTGATCAGTATATCTTCAAGCCCACTTTCGGACGTACTCTGAAATATCGTGATTCCTTCCTAAGCCGTACAACTCACTTATGGAATGCTCTGCCGAGGTCCTTATTTCCTAGTCTTACGACTCAGAACAGCTTGCCGTGCCTAGAATAGAATACATTTGCAAAGCAGTTTTGTACACATCAAGCTCAGTCATTCTCTTCATTCCATTCAGTAGGAAGGAAGTCACACCAAAGGGCCTGAAGCTTCATCGTCGGCGTCAGCTGATCTATACGTTTTCCGAATGTAGCTGGATATGTTTAATGGCCACATTCGTCACCACAATCGATAACTTATACCAGTACAGCGACTGGTCTTTTTTAATCTGGTCTTTTGAGTTTCATTGTTTGATCAGATTGAAGTTGGAGTTATAATGAGAAACTAAAGTGCTAAGGGCTTTTATATTTGCCGTATTTATCTTGAGCCCTCCTTTGTTCACCTCTAACTCCAAGTTGTAGAACATCTGGTGCAGGCCCAATATCTTATGTGTGTGAGTGCAGGCAAGCATTATCAGCATAGTTAGGATGTTTAAGATACTCGTAAAATCCCACAGTTCATCTCAGCCCCATGTTCACATCACACCACTGATTACAACAGGGAATAGCTCTGCTAAATTGAAATTCCTCTGACACCTTAGCATTGTGCAAGACATGGTCTTACTGCCATCATAGGTATCCTTATAATAGCGATTTGCTTTTCTAGCAATAGCATCTCGATTCAAGCTATAGAAGGCCTTCTCAAAATATCGTAGAGTCGACGAATTCTTCAATGATGATCCGCAAGGGGTTGTAATAATCGATGGAGGAGGATATACATAGAAACCTGGTTGCCTGGTTGACATAGAGCGTCGAAGCAAGGTGATCTTTGACTCGATCAAGAATTATTGTAGCTATTAATTAGTTTAGCTGCAGCCAGTTTCCACATTCCATCAAGTTGTCCTACTTGGGCAGGTTAGCAATTATTCCTCTCTTTCAATCTTCGGAGTTTACCATATTTTCCCAATAAGTGGCTGTAGGATTTCGGTCCATCGTTGAGCAAGAGTTATGGAAAATTTTGGTCGGAATTCGTTTGCTCCAAATGCCTTGTTTTCCTTCAGGGCCCTTATCCCCAAAGTTTTTGTTGCTCCGGCAGGCTCACCTGAGCTTAAATTCCAATTGCTGTTTTCTTATCGGTTAAGCACTGTTGCAAAATATCTCCGGTATTTGGCAAGCTATTCCCCATTTCAAGCCAGCTGATTTTCATCTAGTTCTGTTATTTGATATAGTTTCCAACTTTGAGAACCAGCGAGTTCTTTGGCAATACTATAGGCAGTGTTCCTGTCGCACCTATGTGCTGATTCTTCAACACCTTGGTGGCTAGTGTGTTAATGCAGATATTTAGTCTTGTCTTACAATACGCGGTACTGGACTTCTAGTTCACAGGCGCTCACTGCTGAGATTCGTAGATTTTGTTGAATACGTTTATCGGTGTGGACTTTTTTTCGCAGTACGTTCCATTAGTCGTTGATGCTCTCAGAACTAAGCTGCTGATTGTTCTATTTATCTGTTGGCGTGCTTGGGGATCCCGGAGGCTTTCAGTATTACACCTGGGTAGCAAATTGTATCGGTTGCTGTTAACACATACAGTAGGAAGACGTAACGTTTTTAGCGTCAGATTGGTGTACACTCTCTATTCCACTGCCAGTTCCAGGCGACAAAGCGATTGACGTTGCAAAATAAAGCATATATTTCGCCGTTGTCATCTTTTATGTCCCCGAGGTGGTGTGATCCCATCACAATCCCATGTTTGAACGTAATGTTGTCAGATTCCTTTGCATTAAACTCTCCATCATGATATTTATTGTTGTACATTGGGCGATGAGCTGGAGACTGCGCTCGCTTTGCTCGTCACTGTCATCCTCATTTGTGTTGTTTGTCGGAGCTAAGCACTAGATAATGGTTATGTTCGTGACCTTACCCTTGAACCTCGAAATGAATATCATCAGTTGTAGAGAATTGAATGTCGAGTTCTATCATCTAATTTCGCTTAGTTCTAGAATGTCCAGTATGCACCGTAGGAATCTTGAATTTCCAGAATTCAATTTTGTCCGTGATCGATAACCAAAGGCCGTCAATAAAGTATCCGTCTCAATCCGGGGCGTGTGATGCCGCCTCGGTTCTAGTCCTGTTTTCATCTGGCAGTTGCTTGCCGACTCTAATTAAGGTATGTCCCTTCTAAAAGCCAATTAATACGATCATGATACTTTTGGAAAAATCGTTGCTCTTGACAAGTATACGGCTAGTCTCGGCCTAGCTTGGTGTACAATTGATGTTCTGATGGTGTCTAAGACCAAAGTGTATCTTTCCACTCTTGGGCGGTATACATATTTCACTGGACCATTTGTTGGTATGGCTTCTGCATTTACGCTTGACACATTCAATGCGGAAAATTTGCGTGGAAAGGATGACTAATTGAATAACGCGTGTTGCTTGTCACAATTAAATATCATTGGTTGTCTTTTGCAAATCACTCCAACATCACTCTATGTTTTTCCTTTGGTTTTTTTTTTGCACCACAATAGCAATGTCAATGGCACAACCATCACCAAATGCACCAGCAGCCAATGCACTTTACACATCAACATCGGTCGCTCCCAAATAGCGGTGGTTGCGACCGAAATATACGAAGACTGTGCTTGCCTTACTAGCACAGAAGACAACATCAACATCATCGACATCGGTCGCTCCCAATATGCGAAATATTGTTTGGACAACGAGATGCTTAGTGGTGCCCTTGACACATTTACTTTACTCGTATATCAATCGTGGCTCCCAAGTAGCGGTAGTTGGGACCGAAAACTATGACTTAGTTTTACTTTCGCTAAACGGTATTTGGGAGATGAAGGCAATATTACTAGCAGCAAATGCTATGCATATACTCCACATGCAAGTATAAAAGGCCTAGACGGAGAAGCAGGTGAGACAGTCCACTTTAACTCGTCATCGAGAAACAATCGCGCTCTACAAATAAATAAACAATAAACAATCGCCCATTTTGACCTCTTTGCACAATCGCACAATTTTAGCAAATCATTCGGCTAAAAAGCTAGCCGCATCAACGGGATTAGTGGAATGTTAGGTGGAGGTGTTTTTGGAGTCATATTCTCTATAGCGGGATGTATGAAGCAGTTGTCCATTGAAGAAGGATTGGAGTTTTTCCCAAATCTTATCACATATGAATTGTGCTCAAGGCCAAAGATGTGGACTACTGACAAAGAGTAGAATGTATAAGCTGCAGCTAATCATAGCTAGACACATTGTATCAAAATTGAATTCACATTAATTGAATAAATAAAAATAAAAGAAAAGAAATCTCAACACAAACACTTTCTTGTCCAACACACTGTGTTTTCCTGGCTGTGATTATGAATTATTATTATTGTGCACCTTTGGACATAAAGTGCCTTAATACGCGACGACGGGCGCAGTCCGAGAACGCGCTTGTACGATAGAAGAGAGGAGAACCTTTTTTACCTTTTGGCCCTCACCTGCCACACCATTTTGAGCTGGGTCTTTGTATAAAGGTTAACGATTGGAGTGTAAAGAAGACGTTCGACGAAATGGATGATGAAGCCTTGGAATTGATGGTGGCTCTCTGCTTTGAGATTCTTTTCTACGTTTTTATATTTCGCTTGGATGAGGCCAGGGCCGGGTGAAAACAAATAGAAGAAGAAAACAAAAAAGAAATCATAAAAAGGAGAAAATCTGCCTTGCACGTTCCAATAATAAAAGTAATAAAGGAGCCATAAAGAGTGCGCGCCGTACGGTGTTGCCGCTGCCACTGCCACTGAATCGCTGGATCGTGTTTAATGGACTTCTGCGGCCGAAATTGATAATAATTCTCTTTGTAGATGCTTCTGTCTCCGTTCTGTTGTTTTTCTCTGTTATTAAGTTGTTTTTTCCGCCTTTTTTGCTTATTTTTGAGCACCATCCTTGATGTTTTCGTGCAGGTGGTGAAGGCAGGAGAACCATCCACAGAGTAGATGGAGAAGAAGCAATGTCAGGATTTGCTTTGGGCTTGGTGGTGGTGGGATTTGTACGAATTTCATCAAATCGGACTTAAATTGAATTATAAGTTCTTTGGAATGGACTTAGGTTTGTAGATACTTTTGCACCAGTACGAATAGACGATTGTGTTTGCTGTGTCCATTGTTTCATATTCATTTTATGGTCATTTTATTTGGTTTTTATTGCTCCTGTCCTGAATGGAAATTGGAAAGTATGTGGCTAGATGTCGTTGTGAATGTTTGAGGATCCGGCCAGGATTACATGCAGTAAACTCATCGTTTTATTGTAATCTCTTAATGAATTGCTTTGATGGACAAATTTTCAAAATGAAACCAAGCATTTCGTAAAGGACAAAGGACACTAAAATATGCTTTGAGTGCGATGGGAGGAGGGTAGCTTTCTTTTGTTGGTGCCCTTGAATAGGTCGGCATTGTGAATGTTTCTCCATAATGGGTTTTCAGAGTCCTTTCTGGTTTTTGTTTACAGTTTGATAAGCATCAGAACTGGGGGTTTTATTTCATCTGTAAATTGTTTATTGCTACGAAATTCGTTGTACCGATATGAATTTGTAAAATTTCGCAATGATTTGGGTCTTACGAGTTTAGAAGGACAACTAACCAAAATACGCTCAAATGAAGATGAAGGCCAATTCACCTTTGGGTGGTTAAGCGCATGTAATTGACAGAATAGGAAAATTGTTCCTTTATCTTTACAAAGAAAGGGCATAATTCTTTCTTCTTCATTTAAACCAAGTTTACACATAGTCTCCACTTTGTGCAGCCGATTTTATCTTCCGACGAAACTGAACAACATGTGAGGAGTACTAGGATACCTCGAGCACTGTGTGATTAAATTAATTATCAGTAACTAGTTTTAGTTACAGAGGAGAAGGACGACCTTATCAAATATAGCTTCTACGAGCTTCTCGAAAAAAATCCTACCAGTTATGTTCTAAATATGACGTGAAAATCGTCTTTGTTGATTTAAATGCCAGGCAAGCCAAGGAGGGCATATTTGTTAATACAGTTGGGAGAGAACACTCTATACGCTATCATCTACGGAAACGGACACAGACCTATTGATTTTGGGGTGGTATGTAATGCAACTAAAACTAGCACATGGCTTTCACACCCAGATATCTATAGAGGGATCTGACTGATACATGGTCGAGAAATCGTCAACCAAATTGACAATATTGGGAATGATGCCAGGATTTGGATGTCCTAGCGTTCCGAACAGGTTACGTCGACTCGGTCCATTATCTCGTTGTAGCCAAGATACGTATGCGGATATCCGTAACAGCCCAAAGCCATTGAACTGTTGTGAGGAGGTCCAACGTCAAATAGCTACAATCGCTGACGTGATAGCCAAGGTCGTTTTCCGATAGAGTTTCCCCTTATCACTACCAAAGAGCTTTCAGTTAGGCCACATCTGATGTACTGGGTTTCAACCCACTCCAACGAAGAAATCCTTGTTCGAAGACGAATGCAAGCAGGCGATACAACTAATGTCGTATGGGGTTCACGAGCTGTACGCCCGCAAAAGAAGGGAACAACATAAACTCCTCAGAAAAAAAGACCATGAGGAGTGCTCAATCGAGGCGTTAGAGAGGTGCTACCGAAAGAATGAAATTTGGAAATTTTACCAAAAAAATAAAACGAGAACAAAAGTTATAAAGCCCGAACAGAAGTCTGCAAGGATAGAGAAGGAAACCTCATAGTAGAAGCACAGTCGGCGCTGAGAATCTGAAAAGATTATTTCTGCAGACTGTTAACCGGTGATGAGAAACAACATCCAACCAACAGACAACAACAACTCATCTCAAAAATCCGAGTTGACGAAAACTTGCCCGACGAATGTAACCTCAACATTATTTGCCGGATTTTTACTTATTTCTCTTATCAACTAACGAGCGCATCCAGTCAGCTCTAGCCAGCCACCTGAGTTGCGGTCTTCATCCAATGTCGTGGGAGGATTCGAAGACTTTTCGGACCGGAGTATTTATGTCCATCTGTCCTACATGACCCAGCCATCTCGTTCCTTGGATCTTCACTCTTCTGGCTAAGTCGATGTCGCTGTACAGTCCTACATGACCCAGCTGACCTTCGACAACGAGTGCACACGAGACTAGTGTACTCATACTCTCGATCTGGGTTTGTGCAAAACAAAAAATGCTGATATGATTACAGACCCTACTCTCTTTGGAATGAGATGCTTTATCCCTCATCGGACAAGGTCAATCTGCTTGCTGCACACTTTGCGGTGAGCTCAACACTTCCAGATTGTGCTTTGTCTCCGCCTACACTTGAGTGTGTCGAATCTTCAATGGGATGAATCCACTTTCGCACTCGTGTAGTAGCAAGAGTACTTAAAGATCTTAATATAATAATCTTCCTTTCTTTTGAAGAACTTTTTCATCTATTCTACTCTTTAGGACTATTTTCGAGCAGATGGAAAACAGCATTTGTCCAGCCCGTCCCTAAAAAAGGCGAATCTTTTTCTCTCACCTCCTACATACCCTTCTTTCCAAGGTCAAGGAAACCTAGATAAATCATCAGCTCATGAAATATCTCGAAACACGGAAACATCTCAATGACCGGCAGTAAGGTTTTCATAGCAACAGGTCCACTGGTGATTTGATGGCATGTCTCACCGAAAAGTGGAACCAAAGCCTACACCAATCTGGCGAAAGCAAGATAGTTGCACTTGATATTTCTATTTGACAGAGTTTGGCATCAGGCCCTTTTGTCAAAAATGCGTGCATTTGGGATCGACGACCATCTTCTTCAATGGATTAGAAACTACTTTTTGGAACGTGCAAGTTGTCTTGGATGGTTTCAAATTTAATGTTCACAAAATAAATGCTGGCCTCCGTTCTGTCTCCAACACAATTTTTAATTTTCATCAATGATCTCTTGTCTGCTACTTCTAATCCAATACAATCCTTTGCTGATGACAGTACTCTCTGCTTTTCATATTCGTTCCCGAACTCATGCCCCTGCTCTGCGGCTGTAGAACGGGAACGGCAGCGTAAATTAAGCTCATTAAATTCTTATGTTAGCAGCAAAACCAATTGGAGAACTGTCAACAGAGTGAAATTTAATGCTTTTTTTTTTTTTTATAATGCGCGCACGCTTAAGGGGTTTGTGTACCCTTAAAGTGATTGTTCACAGCGCGGGCAAAGGAAATTTAGGGAGGAAGAAAAGAGAGGTACCGATGTACATTGCTTTTAAATGTTTGCAAGTTATAACGACCAGGAAATGCAGAGATCGGCAGGGTATTCCATAACCGAGTTGCACGGCTTAGGAACGAATCACGATATTTTAGAGTACGTCCGAAAATGGGCTTGAGGGTATACTGATGAGCATTCATAGCGAGACGGGTGTTACGGTTGAAAGTTTGAATGGGTGGAATGCTACTGGCGATTTCAGTGGAGCACTGGTGGTGGAAATACCGATAAATCAAAGTGAGACAGGAGACATTAAGTCGGTGTTCGAGTGTGTCAATTGATTGACTGGTATTAGTATCATCAATAAGTTTTATCGCACGGTTTTGAATCCTATCTAGCAGGTGCAAAGATGTTTTAGGAGCACCTTCCCAGATGTGGGCATTGTACTCCAATTTTGGGCGGATGAATGCCTTATATATTGAGGCCAGATCAGAGGGGGTAAAATATTTCTTACATCGCTTGAGGAAACCTAGACATTTCGCAGCATTTTTGGCGATATCAAATATGTGGCCATTTCAACGTAAGTTGTCATTGACACACATACCGAGAATGGAAAGTTTTTCGGTTTCGACGATGCAAGTACCATTCATAGATAATGGCTGGGTGTTTAAATTTCGCTTTAAAGACAGCAGACAGCATTGTGTTTGGGAACCATTAAATTCCACTCTGTTGATAGTTCCCCAATTGGTTATGCTGTTGATATCGGATTATTGGATTAGAAGTAGCAGACAAGAGATTATTAATGAAAATTAAAAAGAGTGTCGGAGACAGAACAGAGCCCTGGGGCACACCAGCATTTAAATTGTGAATATCAGACTTGAAACCGTTCAAGACAACTTGAATTGAACGTTCTGAAAGGTAATTTCTAATCCATTGAAGAAGATAGTCGTCGATCCCAAATGCACGCATTACCGAAAAAAGAGCTTGATGCCAAACTCTGTCAAATGCCTTAGAAATATCAAGTGCAACTATCTTGCTTCCAAAACACAATGCTGTCTGTTGTCGTTAAAGCAAAATTTAAACACCCAGCCATTATCCGAAAAACTTTCAATTCTGGTTATCTGTGTGAATGACAACCTACATTGGAATGACCACATATTCGATGTCGCCAGAAACTCTTGGAAATGTCTAGGTTTCCTCAAGCGATGTAAGAAATATTTCACCCCCTCTGATCTGGCCTCAATATATATAAGGTGTTTATCCTCCCGAAATTGGAGTACAATGCTGACATCTGATCAGGTGCTCCTAAGACCTCTTTGCACTTGCTAGATAAGATCCAAAACCGCATGAGAAAAATAGGTGACACAGTCAATCGACACCCTCGAACACAGATGTAATGTCTCCTGTCTCACCTTGTTGTATCGCTATTACCACCATCAGTGCTCCGTTGAAATTGCCAGTAGCATTCCGCAACTTGAAACCTTTAACCGTAACACCCGTCTCGCTATGAATGCTCATCAGTATACCCTCAAGCCCACTTCCGGATGTACTCTGAGATATTGTGATTCTTTCCTAAGCCGTACAACTTGCTTATGGAATGCCCAACTGAGCCCTTTATTTCCTAGTCACTATAACTTGCAAACAATTAAAACCAACGCACATAGGTATCCCTCTTTTTTTCCTCCCTAACTTCCCCTCGCCCTCGCTATGTGCAAACATCTTAAGGGTACACAAAATCCCTTGTGAGCGCGCCAATTATAAAAAAAAAATAGTAAAAAGTCCGTACAGCTCGTCGGTGTATCTACTCCTCCACTCACTGTCTACGCAGACGAAACCGAAAATCACACGAAGAATTTTGCTCTCAAAGCTTCAAAGAGTACCCTCATCAATTTTTGATTAAGTCCATGCCTCTGCACCATAGAGCAGTACCGCGATTATTAAGGTCTAATATAGTGTCACTTTTGCTGTTCGAGAGAGGCCTTTGCTAGTCAATTGCCTTTTTAGCCCAAAAAATTGGCAAGAGTTTTTATTCGTTTGATCTCAGCGATGGTGTCGTTGATAGCAAAGCCTAGCTAGATAAAGTGATTAACTAACTCAAAGTTATAATTGGCGAGGGTGAGGTTCTTTATAAGACGTCGGTTTTGGGTATCCTTTCTGTTTAACAGCATATACTTGGTCTTGCCCTTGTTTAACGTTAAACCGATCTTCATCGCTTAATACTCGCGAAAGCGCGACTGACCTTATGCTACTTTCTTCCGATTATGTCAATATTATTGGCGGAGTATGCGAGTAATTGGAAGGACTTTTGAAAGAGTATGCCTCTTGTGTTGGCGTGTGAGTTTTGAACTATTCTTTCAAGAATGATGCTAAAGAAATCACATGAGAGCGCATCGCCTTGTATAAATCCTTTTTTACACATCAAAGTTCTCTGTCATTTGTTTACCGACCTTAATGGAGCAGCGTGTATTTTCCATCGTCATCCTGCACAAACATCATTAAGACAACGGTAGGGATGCAAAAACTAGACATTGCTATGTAAGCTCGTCTTTATAGATGCTGTCATACACGGCCTTAGAATCGATGAATAGGTGGTATATATCGATTTGGAGCTCATGGGTTTTTTCCAGGATCTCGCGGAGTGTGAAATTGGACGATGGTGGACTTTCTTGTCTTGAAAACACACTGATATGGATCGATCATGTTATTGACGAACGACTTCAGGTGTTCGCATAATAGAACAGATAGGATCTTGTAGGCGATGTTAAGAAGACTGTTAAGAGAAAGTTGGAGCAGTTCAGATTTTCTTCTATTTTGAGGATCGGACAAACAATGCTGAGGTTCCATTCATCGAGTATGCTCCTTACAAAGTCATCGCCTGTCGCGTTGAAGAAACTCCAGCATGGATGGATGGAATTTTTGGTCTACATCGTCCAGGTTGAAAGGTTCATTCTACCTGGCAGTCTACATAAATGCTCTCTCTAAATCCTCAGCATCGACTGCAATTCTACTACGATGTTCCCTAGTGCGTCTCTACAGGCGTTCGGACGTCCGTAATACTGTAGGAGCACCTTGCGTCGTTCGTAATGTTATCAATCTGGTTGATTGATTAGGAAGCCACCAAATCCCCTTATGAATCTTGAGATGCGGGAACCGCGTGTACTACCAAAGATACCCTCTATTACTAGGTTTGCATTGAAATCGCCGAGTGTAGTTTTAATGTCATAGCTGTGACACTGCTCCTAACTCTTGTCCAGTAGCTCGTATAAACGATCTTTTGTGTCATCATTTTTCTCCTCTGAGGGGATGTGCGCACATATAAGGCTAATATTGGTAAATTTAGCCTTAATATGGATATTTACAGGCGCTCGTTAAGATACGGAAAACTGAAGACTTCTGGCTTAAGTCTGCCCTCTTAAAACAAATCCGCATCCAAATAAGCCCTGCTGAAGTTCTTTGTCCTTGTTTTGTTTGCAGTGGTTGTCACTCATCCGCATCCGAAGCTTGTTGTTGCTTCGTAACTACATATTTTTTCCATGGCCGGCCAGTTACTCCGGCGGCACAACCCTCAACCTGGAGGCCCAGTTCCATTATAATAACCCTAGGACGAGGGGTTTGTTAGACCGAAGCCAGTAACCCATTCGGGGACGTGAGCACTGCAGTTGGTCCATTAAGGGTGCATCCGCCACCATCTCTCTTCCGATACCTTGATTTAGAAAATTCTACCGGCCTGAGCTCCAAATATGTCGGAGTAGCCCGGATAAGGTGTCATTTGTTTTGTTCCGGGTTTTTACGAGTACTTCACCGTTCATTCCATCTGGGGAGCTCATCCGCTGTACCGTTTATAGTGTTGCTATTTTTGTCTGCTGGCCAGCACTCGCGGTTATAAGTTTAGCTAGTTGAGTCCAGACGGACATCGACTTGTACCCGATGGTAACCACTTGGAGGTAAAATAAGCACAATTGTTATGTAGAAACAGTTGCAACACTAGGTATCGCCAGATTGAAATCTTTCAGTATCTACTCTATTTCCACAGCACCCAACCATTATGTTGGATCCTAAGGAAGAGAAATACCCTAAACTGCTCCTCACCATAACATATAACATAAAGTCCTGTCTTCGATAACAGTCTGACCGAGTCTTCTCCCATTACGGCAGATCCTGGAGAAAGCCCAGGAGTTCCAAATCGATACATACCGCCTCCTTATCGATTGCTAAGCCGCATATGACAGCATCAGAGAGACGAACCATACAGAGCCGTGATTAGTTTTGTCATCCCTGCCGAGCCCATTCGGCTGTGTAGGGTGACGATGAATGAATGAATACGCAGATGACATTGACATAATCGGAAGAACATAGCCAGCTGTCAATGAGGCGATTGCGACTATAGACGCAGAAGCGGCAAAGAAGGAAAAACAAAGTATGCATATGCTGTCAACAAAGAGAGATACACAATATACGCCAAACTTGACAACCGGCAGCTATAACTTTGAGGTAGTAATTGACTTAATTTACTTTCTTTTTTTTTATAATTTACGCGCGCCTAAGGGGTTGATACCCTTTTACTGTTGCCAGAAGGAGGCGAAAGGAAAATTGTTTTTTTTTTTTGTAGTGGTTTGAAACTCAGGTGTGTTTGGTTTCGATATTCGCTCTCCAGGGGGGTGGGAGTCCGAACAGGACGGAGAGCATTTTCTTCACTCAGAGTGATTCGAAGGTTATAATTCGCAGTATTTTTTTGTGCTTGAAATTCTACAACAGCCAATTCTACGTGTCAGTGTTATGCTTTCACACGCAAAATTTTTCCAATTACACAAATGAGAAACTTGAAAAACTTTTCAATGGGTAGGATTCGAACCTTGACCCTCCGAGTGAGAAACGATTGCTAGTACCACTACACCACGGCCACCCACCTCGTTTGGCTATCTACTCTGGCTTTCACATGCGAAAAATCACTCTTGGTAATCGCTCCCTTTCGAGCAATCAAAAAGACATTACAAAAAACACTAATCATGTTAAAATTGTATTACGGCACAGAATATGGACGAAAATGTTCTAGAACGATCCGAAAAAAAGTTCTTTGGCTAATTTCCGGTCCCGTTTATTTCAATGGAGAATGAAGGAGACGCTTTAACAACGAATTTTTCGGACTATGCCAACCTCTTCAGAAAAGCTAGATGGCTAGGTCACCTAGAGCGCATAGATACCAGCGTCCCGGCCCGGAAAGTTTTCGACTCCAAGCCAGATGGAAAACACAGTAGTGCACGACCTCATCTTAAGTGGCGCACACAAGTGAAACCGACATTAACCAACTTCGTGTGAGCACCTACAAGCAGCTGGCCAAAGGCCGCCTTAGCTGAAGTGACATATTAGCTAAACCCCTCCTCCATACCGGGACTGTAGCGTCAACTAAGAAAGTAAGTATGGATACGCAATATGGCACAGCATAAGGGCAGATAAGGTTTCAGGCATATATACTTGTGCAGAGGCCCTAAAATGTAACGGATACGGTATGGAGGACGACAATGAATTTTTTTTTTTATAATTTGCGCGCGTCTAAAGTGTTATGATACCCTTTACTGTTGCGGGCTTAAAGATGGAAGGAGGAGAAAGGAAAACATTGTTGTGATGTAGTGGTTTATGATTCCATGCCACCAGACTCTTTTTCCAAATTCCTACTCTATACATACCTACGGAAGCGATTAACTCCTTTAATTAGAACAGAGCATGCCATGAAAATTCGAATTCACGCTTTCTTACGTCCTTAGTGTACAAATTAACTTATCATGCCCTACAAGCTTACTCCGAAATGACCCAAATATCCGTCCTTAAAAGTAAACAACGTCGCTTTCAAAATTCGATTCCCACCTGAGCCATTAATACTCATCATAAAAAATGAACGACCACCGAAAAGCATCCTTGAACACGACGCCCAAAACACATGTGCACATTTTCACAAGTGTCACCTCATGCACTCACAACGAAGCTATGACGATGTCGAATGTTTCCTTGGAGCAAGGATATGCTCGAGAAAATTCTCATGCATGTGTATTGTTTTTTTTAATTTTCTTATGATGCACTTTATGTTCGCCTGTCATAAGCACGAGGGCAATACGTGGATTATATCCACATGGAATATCCATGAGTTAGGGGAACCTCTGAAGGATGTGTCAAGCAAGCCTTCTTCTTCGACTTGTTTTGTGACACTTGTCGTATTAATTCACATCATATACACGTAGATCTATACTAACACGAATACGAAAATAAGTGAAGAAGTGAAGGTGACACTAGGTCCTTCGAAAGGAAACTTTCTTTCGCACTTTCGGAATGAGGGGACTACAGCTTAAAGAAAGTTTCTCGCATGTGTTTATGTATTTGGCTTGTACAAATGAAAGTTGCACTTTGCGCTAATTATTGTTGTTTACTTGCTCTTGCTGATTGTTTTAGCGTGTTGTAACTTGGGAGGCAAGTGAAATTTACGTTTTTCAAGATAGACATTGAAGTTGAAATGTTTATTTGGATGAAGTTTTGGGTGAAATCTTTGCATTTTGCCTCCTAAGGGTGACAAGAACCCGCGAGGCTGTGTTGAAATATTCCTGCAATTTAACTTTTCTTCCTATAAGTTGGCAGTTGAACTCGAAAAAACTTGCACTATTTCAAGTGCGAAGAAGGGAATTTTTCCTCAAGACGTTTTAAGGTTGAATGGTGGGAAGCTGTTTTTTTTTTCCAAAATGTGGGGAGTTAAAGACTCATGAATGTGACCATCCAGCGATACAATGTTCGTAATGAAATCCAACAATAGCGTTGTCCGCGATTATTGCTTATCTTGTCGTGATGGGAGAGGCTCTGTTCCGTCAGTGACCATGATCATCTGTGCAAAACCAGAAGTATAAAAACAATCTTCCTCTCTAGAAGTAGATCTAACTCCCTTTCACTTTCCGCTTTAACTCTACTGAAGAATATCATACGCCGATGGATGCATGTCTTAGAGGGTGTTAATTTCCTGCTAATATTACTTCGTGTACTAGGCAGCCTCCGATTTAAATTTAGGCGTGATGCTGCATCTAAAGCCCCACTGCAGATAGTGTTTCTTTTCTGATTACTCACAGGATACAATCACAGTCTCTAATAATCAAAACTTCTACTCCCAGCAGGCCAGAATGGAGTGTACAACATGGACCCCTTAAGATGAATTATCGAGATGTAAAGTCATCAGCACTGATGTCGAAATTATGTCTTTAATCCAGTGCTCTCGTCCAATTCAAACCGAAGGTACAAAGGCCATGTAAAGCAGCAATAAAGCTCGGCGGATCCAAAACTTGTGGACAAAACTACAGCCACAAAAGCAGGGCCTCAAATGAAATTTGTTTGATCTGTGAGGCTAGGAAAACCAAACACTTCTCTACCAAGGCCTCCTATAGGAGTTTAGCTGGCAGAGTAAGATTAGGTGTATTTCCCAAGGACCTGAATTCCAATCCTTTAGTACGAAGTCATACAAAAGATCATCAATTTAGGTATCCAATTGGATGAAAGCCAGCAACGAGGATCCCAAAGCCCCCCGCTGAGGATAACACTACCCGACATGGCGTCGAAGTGAACTTTAACTTCTTGGTGACCCCCACGCAGTACTCGTATGTGAACTGCCAGCTGCAGCACCTACATTTTCACCGATTCCACAACCAATAGCTGATCAGGAAGTTTTAGCACTGCTTAGCTAAGAATAGTAACGGGTGGTCAGAATTTGCTGTCTGTCCCTTTAACTGCCAGAGAGGCAGAAACTATAGGAAGTATGTAATATGTAATCACCCCCACTGGTCCAGTAACTGACGGAGGTATGGTGAAACAAGAAGGAAAAGTCCGGTATACCGTGAAAGACGGCCATATTCTCTATAAATTTAGAGCAGTGAGCCTTCAAAGCGGGCCATATAAGTTGCAATATTTCACTTTTTTATTTTTTGATATTGGGGAGAGAGCCGTAATCCTACTTATGGACACCATAGAGAATTACTGTATTGTGTAAATCTCTTTCGATGGTTGGGTTCGAACCAACCTGATACCCACTAAAACCCCTCTTTTGCCTTGTGGCTCTAATCCACCGTAAGACTGCGTTAGCATTAAGCATTACTTCAGGGTGGCGCCACCATTCGCGTTCTTATCGCAGGTACCCCGAAGGGCACCATGGTCTCTTATCTATTCAGACCTTCCAAAGTAACTGTTCTGCTGTTTCGCATTTCTGGTAACCTGGAGGAGTCAGCGAAGCTGATTACCATCCTGTATCTAACCCAGAACGGACAAGTCACGTAGGCACGTCCATCGTCTGCTCTTTTTTTTGATTTTCTTTATTACCGACTGGGCGTCGGTCAGTCCTCCGTACATTCTCGTGTGATTAACAGGTTTAGCCGGTACATTAGCAGCTGCCGGTGGTGATGGAACCTTGCGCAAATGAGGAACCTATGCTCGGCGGTATCGTCCACCGTGGGGCTACACTCGCGTGCAGTGTAGGTATGCATTGTACTACCCGTGTTCGAATAAAAGCAGGGTAAGATACTAATTTACTTTAACATGACTTCGTTCCAGCCACGGGCTCATTACGAGTATGAGTCGGTGAGTACACCTAACAACGATCTCCTCATTCCATTCCTACTGCCTTCATGTCAACGTTCTATTCCTCCGGGCCCTATCTTGTTTGGATTCCGGGGACAGCAATTTCTCTATGCCCGAGTCAGCAATAGGACGGGCACAGTGCTCGCAATCACCATAGCTGCTCTCTCCCGATGCGTTGTACCGAGGTAACGTCTCGACAGCGCATCTGCCTACACCTCTCTCTGACCTCGACAATGCGACTACCACTTTGGTGGTTTCATCAGCCCGCCTTCCAATGTGCCTCCGAAAGGTGGGTTGTTAGTTGACCTACGAGTACATTCCGATGTAGCAAAGTACAGCAACCGCGACATTTACACAGAAGTCCCACCCGTACCTGGTGAGGACAACCATATCCATTTTTGGGGCGCCAGCTCAAAGCCGTGACCACGCAGCCAGTCCGCCATATTCTGTGCTCGGCCACCATACGGGATCTCGCCGTAGTACTCGACCTTGGAGATGGCTATTCAGTATCTTTAGCCTGGTATATTTTGTCACCTCAAGGTCTTCCGGATATCATTCCATCTTGCCGAGTTAAATGCATTCTTGTAGAGGGTTTGCTAAGACGGCAATAAACTCGTGCCAACAGTTCGTTCTTGTCGCCTTCACCAATGGGACTGTAGTGGCTTGTAGCATTATGCCACTAAGGCGACGACGCGACTCCTAGATCTACTTGCGTGTTCATTTCTAGGAAGAGGTACCTCAATGATAGTGGCATCAAGATTTTCTGAGCATGAGTTGTCCATCATCGTAGGTTGGTGTGCTGTTTGCGAAAGACGGTATTGACCCAGCAGGCTTTGAAGTGGTAGCCTGGTCACTTTTTCTTTTTTCTTCATAGCTATAATGCTAAACTTTTAGCACCAGCCTTAATTGTATGTACCCCCGTAGTTTGCGACCCAGAGTTCTGGGAGAAGCTTTTAGTTGTTGACTGGGAGTTCAGGGTTTTGGTATCGTAAGATCTTTAGGGTTGTCTTAGAATAAATGAGCGCGGGCGGAACGTTGAACTTAGCCTTCGCTGTATGGCGGATATTATCCCTGTCATATCCTGCTTTCTACCTGCCTTAACCTCATTAATCCACTAAATTCTAATCTTGACAGGCCAACTTACGTGCCAGCGAAAGTTCTTGCAAATTGGTAGTACGAGGGAAGTTGTGGCGAGTTCTTAGAGAACTTTGGAAAGCAGGATATATCGTCCGTGAACTTCCCTTTAAGATCGGATATGTCGGGAACCGCAAGAATGTTTTGGGGAAGATTTTAAACGACTTCATATTCCTCTATAGACCTGCACGTTTTCGGAGTGCAGCTGGTTACAGCCACTGACATACTCTTTCCTGTATTCCTTAAGATGCGAGTCAGAGGCTTGGCTTTTACCTTTATGGATTTCATACCTATATAACGTGGTTGGATATAATCTAGGGGTGTTTTTAGAGCAGTGTTCAATTCTGGGTTGTGCTCAGCTAGGTAGTTTGTAGCTCAAAGAAACGAAACCCCCTCTGCAGAAATCCAACCTTTTTCTGCATTCTTACCAAAATGGTTCAGGATGAAAATGCAGAACTTTTATAAACCTGAATTGCTGATATTTCAGTCTTTGACAAGATTTGTACTCGTCTGTTAGGATCATGCTCCTGGGAGATTTGGGAATGAGGGGAAAAGTAGGACGACTACCCTTTAGTTTTTGGTGACCAGAGTAAAACGTTTTGTCTTTGCTTCTATACCGCGGAAATGTGGGAAATCGTTGTTAAGACCAAACCTTGCCAATAGGCCCAGTTTTTAAAAGCAATCTAACTCCCAGATTGGGGGGTTGCAAGAGCATTTTTTGAACGAATCTGTGGCGAGATTTTGATAAAACCATTAAGGACTCCGATTTTACAGTGTAAGATTGCACTCATGTCAGCAAGCGCATGTAGCACTAAGAGATCGGTAGATGATGTTCGCGAGCTATATGATCAAATTGGGAACATTGACTTTCTTAAAGCAACTACCAAGGCAACTGTCATATTCTGTATCTGACATTCATTGTCATTCCATAATTGAGGGCTTCTCTCACAAGCTTACAATCGAAATGAGTTAGTAAATTGCAAGAGTCACCCCAATTCCTTCCCTTTTTTGTTGTGAGAATCGTCTGTCATCCAATTTTTATTGAATCATTTCTGTACCGTAATATACTCGTACCATCACAGCGGTTTCGTAATTCAGATACGTTTCTTTTGATTACTCGTGTGTGTGACATGTATTTACCTACCGAAACGTTATAGGTTCAACAGCCTTCAAAAAATGAGGGAATCAACTTCAAGAAAATCTCGCTTCAGACATTGCCTCATCGATGGTATCCCTCGTCCTTTTTTGCAATCATACGTACGTACGCGAACTCATCAAAAATATACTTGTATTTCGGTGGTTTGGGGATGATTTTTTGGGTAGCTCCTTCAATCACTGTCCATGGTATACTATATAAAGTTGATTATGCAGAACCGGATGCGGGACCACTGTGTAAGTGTTTACATCCGTATTGAACCATATCAAATTCGAAGCGCATCCCTTTTATGTCATCTCAGAACAGTAGAACATTACCGTCAGACATCCAGAGAAAATGAACATCTGGCAGAGAGACAAATTGTGTTGTGTCAGTTGAAATCACTGAAAGGTACTTTGAAGGGCGACATAATAAGGACACGTTGCTGGCGATGACTATGTGAAAGGATATTCCTTGGAACAAGCCTCCTCGTATTTGTATGCATTTATGCATGACTCGGCAGTTGAGAGTCGACACACAATGTGCAGTCTCTTCCATTACTGCACAGTGACTGCACTGCATCTGAAAGAAGCATCGCCAATGCCATAAACAAGGAAAAGACTGACACATAAATGGATGGCATGCTACGAAAGGTGCTTTATGCCATACTTGTGTTCAAACAGGATTTTCATATTCTAAAGGATTTTATTTTAATTTCTTCTTCTTAGAATCAACTTCAAAGAGGACTCTATTGAGTGAGTACATCTTTGATGGCATGTCTGTCCATTTGAATAAATGAAATGCAATTTTGTAGTCGTCGTCCTTTTTATGTGCAGATTTTAATGTTAGTGATGTTTGGAAAGTTTGTCAAAGTGCATCGAAGAAGAGGTTTGTATTTGGATTAATAATGTGTGTGAAAGGAGGTCCTTTTTGAGTTTGATTGAGAATTCGTACATTTTAAACAAAATTCCTGGGCATTGAAGTGGTATTTATAAGGTTTTGTACACATCAATTCAGATTTAGGAGCCTCAAGTGCAGATGGACAGAGGTGTGCCTTACGTTCGAGTTAAGGCTTACGTTGGTAGACTTTGAGATGATAAGGCCTAGAGATGCTCGAAGCATTTTCGTTGCTGTATAAGTAGGTTTTCGTTTCCGTTATGAATACACAACTTGAATATGGAAGAGCTGAGCATCTTTATCAGATGACGGATGCTGCGTATTTTGTATTGCCAAGTCATTGAGATTTGCATTGATTTTCTAAGCCCAATTGAAAAAAAGGTAGATGATACCTGCTGTATAGAAGGGGGAATAAAATAATCTTGGGTTTGGCAACAAGCAGTGTACGAGAAGTTTGAATGTATAAAAACGAGTGCCCGCCAATCACAACATTGATATCGGCGTCGTTTTGGCTACTTTCGGAAGCTGCATTGACGAACTGTGTGCCAACTTGAATGCACGAAAATTGGACTTAAGACCAATGACTGTGCACCAAAAGGTTAATCCAACTGAACTGGTCAGATACTGAATCTGCTATATTTTTCTCCGTCAATTTTTGAGATTCAGTTCTTTTGTGTGAAGTTACAGTAGAAGATGGAACTATCAAAACACGTTAATTTTTAATACCCGAGCCAGGTAGGCATGTAGAGGTGAAGGTTCTATTGAAAGCAAAACCCACTAGCTTATTGCTACATCTTATTGCTACAACTCATATGTGGCCTGCCTGTTCCAGGAAGTTTTTTACCTGAGACTTCCTCAAATGAAGTAAAGAAGGATTTCATTTTCAGTTGCGGCTCTGCAACTACAGCAGTTTGAACATGAAGGCAGATCAAGACCGGCGGCGTGAGTTAATGAGTGTCCGGTGGAGAGCACTATTGTTCGGAAGACGTCTTGACGCTATAAGGCTGAGCCCTGTCTGGTCAGTTCAACATTTTAAATTCTACTGTACCCTCTAATCCTTGACTTGGAAGCGATATATTGTGATATCGCGTTCAAGATAAGGAATAAAGGATTCCTTCTGAATGAGTTTGACTGGGTATCCCCAGGGAAAGTAGACGAATAGACAACCTTGTCCCTGAGCGGAGTTTTCATTGCAGCTTGAGTTTTTTTTCACCGTTTATGGCTCCTTGAATGCACTTTTGCATAAAAGGGGCCTAATCGAGATGCAAGCTACCCCTACGGAGCTTCTGTTAACGATTGGATGCATTGGCATTTCTGGTGGAACTTCATCGTAAGCTACTGTATATTGTGGTACCATGAGTAGTCAGGAGCCCCTGAAGCCTGACCTGTTAGAGGTAGCCCCTTTGTGGGAGTATATCAGTGGTTGTGGTTATACACAAATCATGGGGAGAATAAGACCACCGGGAGCTTGGGTATCTCATTGTTCGTCATAGGTTGGCAAACTATGGCATAAACTGATCTGCTTAATGTGGGGCTGTATTACAATCGGGTGCCATGATCCATAGGTTAGGTTAGGTTAGGTAAGAGTGGCTGTTGGAGAAACCAAACCGCTTAAGCCTATTGGCCTACTGTGATGAAACGTGGATCTGTGATCCTACTATTTTTGGAACCAATTAGAGCTCCTAAGGAGAGTTTCCTTCTTTGGGAGAGAGTTGGGCATATACATAATAGCTTCTGCAGAAATCATTTGTAAAGACGCCAAGCCTTCTTGCGTGCTTGGAGTCCGTCATCTAAGTTGTCACCTCGGATAGATTGGAGTCATCAATGTCCATTTCAGGAAACTTACCCAAGATTTGAGGCTGAATTTTCAGTTAAAGGAGGATAAGGTTGCTTATCAGCATAGAGTTCATACTTTTTGTAAACCCTTAGGATGGTGGACCCGAATCCGAACTGAATCAAGTCTTTATTTTCCGTCAGCGGGTTAAGGGATTCCTTATTGATCACAATTAACGCACATCTATAAGGGCCACTTAGTGCCTTAATTTTCTCGACTTTCCAACTATGAATCCGAAGTGTCCACTTGCGGAGCCTAATGGTCTTCAGGATGTCTTCTGGTAAAGAAGGTTCAGCTTGGATCTACAATAGGTGCGGGCTCAAGGTCTGGTAGGGATATCCTCCTTAACCATAATATTGAGCTTTGCACACGGCCAGAACTTTTCTAATCCAATTACTGTTTTTGTGTAATGATCGACAAATCTTTGATTGGCACAAGCGATAAGCTTTAAGTGGCTTTGACACCAGCTAGCATTGCTTGTGATGGGACATTAAACGACAATAATACCGGTTGTGGAAGCTAAAGGAATCCAGCGGCTCTTCAACCCCTCTGCAGATCCTAATTTCGGATGAATTTGGGAGCGGGAGTGAAATCAATTTTGAAGGATCTTGTACAGGGCAAAGAAGATTCCAATTCGATGGCCAATCGTCGCCGACCAACTATTGCCGATCTTGAAGATGATGTTGGCATAACTCCAGTTGTTGCCTAGACGACATACACGGATATTATGAGGGAGAAATTGTTCAAGGTCGAGGAAAAAGGGCTACGAATGAACATAATTGAAAAGTCCAAAGATGGCTCATTGAAGACAGTTACGGACGATGAAAATAGAAAGCCACAGCAAGGGAAATGCGGACGCTGGGACTTGGACCCTGGACTTGACTGTGAGCGGTAGTTTTGTACCTGCTACATCTATTCGGGAAGGCAAAACTCCGGGAGATCACAGATGTATTGAAACTGCGAAAGAATTTGCGCCAATGACTTCAGAACAATTGCAGGCCTACATTTGGGAAACGGAAATTCATAAGAGGATTCATTCAGTCATCAGACGCACAGTACCTCGACGAATTGCTGGTGGATGTGGACAAAAATGCTCCAAGCCCAGAGGAGAAAAAAGCGCGAACGATTATGAAATTATTGTCAACAATCAAAAACGAAAACCAGACTAAAGGAAGTCCTTTCGATGCTCTACCGAAGACGATAGTGACCAATGCTGGTGCAAGCGTATTAACACAACTTAAAGACAGTACGGTTACATATCTGGGTGAAATTGGCGATGTAGACATAATCAGTTCAAAATGGAGTACGGAAACCTAAGTGAATAATTCCAAGAGTTCAGAGAGCATCCAAAAATATCTGATCAGTCTTGTCAGTGCAAGTCTTTGGGTATTAAGTTGATGATGATAGAGAACAACAACGAATTGCTGCTGAAACCGCAAAGAAATCATAGAGCGGCATTTAGTTTTATGGGATCTCTCTAGCACGTGCTATTTGGAGTGATCCAACACAGATGCAGAGGAGATGATGGGTATAAAAGACAACTTGCACTAGGGATACGAAATTCCCGGCTGGCAAAAAGGATCTCTACAACCTAATGGATGCTCATGCAATAATGATGTTTAGTCACAATGGCAGAAATTCCAATATTCTATGAAGAGACATCACACCTATATCACATCATTCCGATTCCTGTTTCCCACGTAAACGACACCGTGATAGCGCTGATATAGGGAAAGAATATATAGTGTACAACTTCATATTGGATACGTATATATTACGATTCACATATATATGTGAAGAGAGAACTGGCCATGGGAAGCAGCATAAGCAAATCTTGCGAATTATCTCCGCTTAAACAAAGTAAAAGGTTATCTTGCCAATTTGTGCCAACAAAAAAGAAGGACATCTGGGTAAAAATATCCAAACTAAACACTTCAAAATTGATTGTAGTGACCTGCGAAATATGATGGGTAAAACTACCTTTGCAAGGATTACTGCTGTTGCAAGAAGTATGTCTAGCTCGCAGTAAGAATTTTAAATTTACAGCAACCCAACGCGTCCGCTCCGTATCAACGCTATCATGTACAACACCCACTTAAACTAAGAAAATTGATACGGTTGAAAAGGAATTAGTGAAACCATTCGACTCCCTAGTCGTCAACAATACTCGAAGCATCACTTCATTATTGAAGGAAGTCCAACAAATGAGAGAAGAGAATATTCGATTAAAAGGTCTACAATATCACCATTTAATCAGTCATATAATAGAAGGTTAAAGTGGCTGTTGGAAAGACCAACCCGCTTAGGCCTATTGGCTCATTGTGATGCCGCGTGGATCTATGATCCTCTTACTCACGGAACTAGTTTGAGCTTATGATGAAGCGTAGGAGACTGTTAAGGTCTATATTCTTTAGATCGTTTAAGTCATTAAGTCATCACTCCTAAGAGAAGTGTTCTTCTCTGGGAGAGAGCTGGACATATACAAAGTAGGTGAAGTATTGTCTTCTCTTCTTCCTCATAAATGCAGCTTCTACAGAAATCGTTTGTAAAAGCGCCGGGCCTTTTTGCATGCTTATAGGCATAAGGCAGTGTCCAGTGATGACGCCTATGATGGCGCTGAAATGTTTCCTATTCAGAAGGATCAAGCTCTTAGAGCGATTCAGATCTGGCTTGGCCAGCCTATATGCCTCTGATGCTCCTTTGATGCTCCATCGGTGTCTTAAAAGGGGTCGTCGTCCCTTCACCCATCGAACCTAACTTTTAAAGCTGGTACGTCCTTGGGGAGTGCTTGATTATACTGGCAGTCCGCCTGCACACCACTGTTGCTGTGTTACTGTTGGGGTATATCGTCGCCTCTTCACCCTTGGTGCTAGCTCTGGCTAGCTGCATCCACATCAGTTGTGGAATTGATGCCGGTGTTCGCACCCACATCGGTAGTAAGATGGGGTGTTATTTAAACCTCCTGTTGCTTGGATTTTGTTGGGGTGTGTGTTCCAGGGATCGTCTTCCTCCACCCGTCATCATCGTGTTGGCGTGTCTGGATTGAAAGACCGTCCGTCGGCGACTATCGATCGTCCGTCTAATGCAGCCCGTTGCGAGTCTCCCGTCTATCTATGGGCTCCGACAACGGTGTTTCTGGTGAAACTCCTGTAGCACCCTGGGGTTCCTGGTTCGTCGTAAGTCTCCCTACTAGAACCTATTCGTTCTCCTCTGCGGCGCAACCCGCCCGTAAACCTATGTGGTTCACGTGGCTTTTGGGCCACTGGCTGATGGTACCATGCCTGCCCTCCACCACCGCCAGAGCTCGGTGTTTCCACTCAACGAAAAGAGGGACCGAGGTGACTTGCATGGAAAAGAGAGCCAAACTTTTTGCGGGAAAATTTACCGCAACAAACCCCCTTTTGCTTAAAATGTTTGCACACAGCGCGGGTGAAGGAAAATTAGGGAGGTAAGAAATATAGGTACCGATGCACGTTGGTTTTTAATTATGAATATTATAATAACTAGGAAATAGAGCGCTCGGCAGGGCATTCCATAAGCGAATTGCTCGGTTTAGGAACCAATCACGATATTTCAGAGTTCGTTAGAAAGTGGGCTTGAGGGTATACTGATGAGCATTCGTAGCGAGTCGGGTGTTACAGTTAAAGGTTTGAAGGAGCGGAATGCTACTGGCGATTTCAATGGAACACTGATCGGTGTTAATAACGATAAAAAAAAGTGAGACGCGAAACATTTCATCAGTGTTCGAGGGTGTCCATTGACTGGGTGATGTAAGCATCACCTATGAGTTTTATCGCACGGTTTTGAATCTAGCAGGTGCGGTGCAGAGATGTTTTAGGCGCACCTGTCCAGATGTGTGCATTATACTCCAATTTTGGGCGAATGAATGCCTTATATATCGAGGCCAGCTCAGAAGGGAAAAAGTATTTCTTACATCGCTTGAGGTAACCTAGACGTTTCCCGGCGTTTTTGGCGACATCGACATTCCAAAGTAAGTTGTCGTTGAAACACATACCCAGAATGGAAAGTTTTTCGGTTTCGCCGATAAAAGTGCCATTCATGGATAATGGCTGGGTCTGGGTGTTTAAATTTCACTTTAACGACAGCAGACAGCATTGTAGTTTTGAAACATTAAATTCCACTATGTTGATAATTCCCCAATTGGTTATGCTGTTAATATCGGAATTTAATGAGCTTAACATACGCTGCCGTTCCCGTTCTATAGCCGAAGAGCACGGACTTGAGTCCGAGAACAAATATCAAAAGCAGAGAGTACTGTAGTCAACAAAGGAATATATTGAATTAGAGGTAACAGACAAGAGATCGTTGATGAAAATTAAAAAGAGTGTTGGAGACAGAACGGAGCCCTGGGGCACACCAGCATTTATTTTGTGAATATTAGACTTGAAACCATCCAATATAACTACAACGTTCCGAAAAATAATTTCTAATCCATTGGAGAAGAGAGTCGTCGACCCCAAATGCACGCATTTTCAACAAAAGAGCCTGATGCCAAACTCTGTCAAATAGAAATATCAAGTGCAACTATCTTGCTTTTGCCAGATTGGTGTGGATTCTGGTTCCACTTTTCGGTGAGACATGCCATCAAATCACCAGTGGATCAGTTGCTACGAAAACTGTACTGCCGGTCATTGAGAAATTTCGAGATATTTCATGAGCTGATGATTTATCTATGTTGCCATGACCTTGGAAAGAAGGGACGTAAGTGCAATGGGTTTGTAGGAGGATAGAGAAGAAGATTCGCCCTTTTTAGAGACGGGCTGGACAAATGCTGTTTTTCATCTGCTCGAAAGGAGTCCTAAAGAGTAGAATAGATGAAAAAGTTCTTCAGAAGAAAGGAAGATATACCATCTGGGCCACTGGATTTGTGTATATTAAATCTTGCTACTACACGAGTGCGAAAGTGGATTCATCCTATTGAAGATTCGACGCACTCAAGTGTAGGCAGAGACAAAGCACAATCTGGAAGTGTTGAACTGGCCGCAAAGTGTGCAGCAAGCAGATTGACTTTGTCCGATGATAGACAAAGCATTTCATTGCAAAGAGAATAGGCTCTGTGATCATATTAGCAGCGGCATTCACGTCGTTATCGAGGAAACATAACGACCAGTTAAAATTCCTAAGGAAGGTGTTAAGTCCGCTTCAATTTGCTTTCTCGTATTGCCATACGGTTCCTTTGGGAACCTTTTCTCTAACTGTGTGGTCGGTGTACGAGAAATTAGCGGATATGATACAATAGTCCGACGAGCCTAGAGGGGATAGCACATTGACCTTGTATTTGTCGGGCTGAGAAGTTAAAAACAAGTCCAGGGTGTTGGCGATTTGACTATCAACGTTTGGTATTCGTGTGGGCTCATTTACAAGCTAGGTCAAACTATTTTCCGCAGCGTAAATTTCAACACAGTGTCCTTCGGGTGTTTCTCTCCATAATGTCTAAGCCGCCCAGAATTATGTCGCCCGTAATCACGATTTCAGTATGAGGATACAGGGATACATTTTTTTGTATGGAGTCAGACAGAGCATTAAACTCGTTAAAGGTCGAATTGCTGTCCAGTTTAGGGCTTCTGTGAATAAAGCCGTAGTTGAGAATTTGCTTACGGAGATGTAATTTTAACCACATGAAGTTAAATTCCGGATTGGAACATGGATCACATTGTGGTGGAGTCTGGTATATGGCGAAACCGCGGTGATAGAAAAATAATGGAGCTAGTTCGTAGCCAGGTAGCTTCAGATCAGAATGATGTGAGAGTTGTGGCCGGGGTCTACCTGTGTTTCACTAATTGCCGAAACAGCTGGTCTATAGTTACAGACATGGACGTACGCAGAAAAGTGATTACTGTTTAGCTCGTGTATATTGGCTACGTCTACCCTGAATTCCCTAGTCATAATCACAAAAAAAAAACAGAAAACACAAACACCGACGATACTAAGGAAGGCTGCGAAGTGAACATTCTGACGTTGGCTTACCGAATCAAATTTTTGTAGGTGTTATATGAAACAGTTCACCAACGACATTTTCACTCACAACCCTCTACCCATCAGTTGTTGCATACATTCAGTTACTGCCCGTGCCGTATGATAAATACTTCATCGGCAATGACTAAGTGCAAGCAACAGTACAAGGACCAGGAGCTGGAGAGGTGGGTGTAGTTCCTGGAAAGTGACCAAACTCGTCACAAGGGAGCTCCAAGCCATCATAAGAAATTGTCTGCCCGACATCTTAAGGATCTCCTTAACAGCAACCATATATCGAACGACCAACTTTAAGCGATAATATGCCAAGAGCCGATATACGTACATTGAAATACGGAGGTTAAAGTGGCCACACTTAACGATGCGAGGCCAGTTCTATTACGAAGTGCGTCATGCAATAGAAACAACTTACTCAATCAGGTATTGTAGACGAATGGCAGATATACGCAGGCATGTAGAAGGACATCGACAAAGAAATTCAGATGTTTGTGAGTGACTTGGACTGAATTTAAGCATGCTGCTGAACTTTGAATATGAAGACGCCCTATCCTCCATGAGGGGTCATGTGACCCAAGTGAGAAGTAAGTGACCATTGTTACCCAATCCACGGGAAAGAAGCTCATCTAAACTGAAACAGCTATAGAAGCATCTGTTTCCTTAACATCTTGTCTGCCATATGATGTGAACGCCCAACTCTGCTCTAGACGCACTGATGAATCCTAATATTTTTTTCATAGGCCATCACGACAACCCTCTTTTTAAGAAGAAGTGGTCATTGGTACAATTCGCACCGTTGGCATTAGTTTATTTCATTGGTTTCGTTGGCATGCCATTTGAATCCGATCTTGTGGATATGTCGTCTAATGACTGATACCGGTGCAGCAGCCACTTTGGGAACACAAAGTCAATTTTCACAGTACTTACCCTTTCGGTCAGAATCTGAGCGTCCAAGGAACTATAGTCATTTTTTAATTGGTTGTTCCACTGATGGCTTGAGGATGCAGGATGTGGCAGTGGCGCCATTGTGGAGCATTTACTTCACTACTCGTTAGGCAAATTTGCTCCTGTATCCTAAGTTTTGTGGCAGTTAAATACATAGTAAGATTGAGGAAGCAAAATATCTGCATCGGCAGCGACAGCATAATAATTAACTGAATCCTCCTATTTCCTCTAACCAAGTTAGAGATTGTCTGAGTGAAATGCCACAATGAGAACATCGCAAATAAGCTTACCGATTAATTTGCTGGTAAGGCCGGGGAAACTACTTCTGTGGACCTGAATCCACTTTGGAACTGCCTTCGCCCTCAGTTAGGACTTTCATCGACAGCACAACCGTAAAAGACATGATTCCCTAGGTTGCAGGCTGACCAAATTGTAAATCGGCAGAAAAGTCTTTAAACCTTTTGTGCTTGACATAATTGAGACCAAATCCTGCGATGAACGTTGTGAGAATGAGCACTTTTTCAGGGAATATTCAGTTTTCGCCCGGATTAAGCTGCAGGTAGCTGTAGTAGGTGCTGGCACTATAGAGAAGCTACATTAAAGGGAGCATAAAAGCAGTACAATCGTTAAAGTCCCAAATTTCTATACAGACCCCTCTTGAAATTTACTGGCTTTTAGCATAATTTTTCAATCTAGGGCCAATCTGGTGTGGCTATTTCTCAATTGCTCTACTGCTCTTCTAACAGGAAGATTCCTCATATTCGACATTAATTCGTAAGGAACCTTAGTATGAGTCTAGAAAAATAGAGAGTCCTGGAGATGAGGTATGAATGAGGAAAAGTTGACACTTTATGCGAGATCTTATTCCAGTGAATCCTTCAAGTTGATCCTGCGGTCCTCATTTTGATTCATTTCGAGATTGAGAACTGGATCGAAATGAAGATCTATATATTCGGCTTTATATTCGTCATCCATGCAAGAACTCTAAGTAGTAAACCACATTTCTTAGGCGTGGGTGACCTCACCGTTAACAATGTCACTGTTCCTTTGATTATTTTCCAACATCGGCCGGACCTGGCCTTGACTGCTAACAAAATTAGAACAAATCTAATCTTCATAAAATATACACCCTCTACTTGGAGGGACAACATATTCCCATGGTGGTCTTGCAACTTTTAACACAATATCAATCCGTGCCTGATTGCTTCCATTGTTATTTCGGCATGGGAGTTTTTTTTCCTCTCCCCCACGTCTACACATCGACTTCGACATCATCGAATTCTTTTTGCGGGATAAAAATCCCATTTACATTCTCTATGCCAACTCCGGTCGTCCTCGTCGTCGTCGTCGTCGTTGGATAAAACTTTTTTAATTGAATTTTGTCATTGGTGCCTGAGACCTCTATCACGCTAAGGATAAACCATAATACGATGCTTAATTCACAGAGCTTACATGTCACCTAATTCCAGAACTCACACCGTAGTCCCTCCCAATTTCTTCCCAATCAAGGCCAAGAAGTGGAGTGGGAAGAACTTCCTTTGAACACACCAATGCGCCTTTTACCCGTTATTCTGGGGGTTGACATCTGGTGTTGGTAAACTCCTTAAACTTATCTCATCTAAGTTTTGCGTCACGTGAAACCATGGAAATTATTATATTACTCCTCCTATCCCAACCGCCATCCTCTTCAATTGAATGGTAGTGCGTATATCGAAAAGCGCAATAAATTTCAATATTCTAAGAGGATTCCCTGGCAAAGAAGATTCAAGATCCTCTTATTGAAGGCGTCGCGCAATTCCTGATTGCGTAGCATAATGCTTAGCTATGCCATACTCGTATCATGATACATGAAAATATTATAAATTCCGTTATTTATTGGCATGTAGCACTCACCGCAAACGAACAGATAACGAACAAAAAATGGAATCACAAAATGATTGTGAAGAGATTCTAAATTGGATTCAATCCATGATAGCGCAGGTTGGGGCATGGAGACGGTTGCAGCATCCGAAAACCCCAACCTTTTAAGTATTTTACGGTGTTTTACGGAATATTTGTTAGGATCCTTTCGTTTATCGATACTCTCGGTCATAAGTTCAAATAAAACTGTTGTCAGCAATTTGCGGTTCCTTTAGGAGGTTTCTACTTGCCACAGAGTTGGCTGTTCTACATTTCATTTGATCCATTCCAGCATCGATGCCGTGCTGTGGTGTTGGGTCTCAGGCACTTCCTTAGTGGATGGAGCAGCATAAAAAAAAATTCAAACGAAATGAAAGGAAAAAGGAAGTTCCTGACCCCGGTCCTATTTCAGAAGGAAACCCCAATTTTTCCTATGCTTACAATTAGGGGTGGGCAGGCAGAATTTATCTACCCGATTGTTAATGGTATGTCGGTGAGAGATTTGAGGGGGTTAGGGAATGGGGGAGTGCTATAAGATACATCGATAAAATATCATCGGCCATAATTTCGGTTGAGGGCTGTTCATGGGGTGAGAATGGCCACCAATGGACCGCTGAGGCGAGAAAATTTTTGTTCGATTTTTTGCGGATAAAATTAAGAAAGTGTGGTTATGGCATAATGAGGGTGGAAAACTTTATCCAAGATGACAAGGAACGATGTACAAGTACTTGCATAGACAGGGTGGCTTGCAGGTTTTCCAAAATTTTAATCTTCTTTTTTTTTGGAAAATCGTTGCGATTTCGTTGTTTGTTTCAAATTCTAAGTGTGATTTGTTGCTGAATTTTGCAAGTCAATTACCTTGGCGTGAGCACTTATAACAGCTCTGTCGGAGAACAAGGGCAGACATAATTTCGAAGTATTGTTTCCTAAACCACAGCCTTTGATTGGCTACAAATATCTACCACATTTACGATTTCCTAGAACTTCTTTAGGTCATTCAATCATTTAATTAATTCGAAACCTTCTTACTTACTTTGCTTTGCAGATCGGGGCATTCCTTGTCTTTAACCAGCACCTTTCGTTGGATAGCTTAATACCTAACTAGCTTGCTTCAGTTACGATCACCGAAATGGTTGACGGCCATTTTCAACTACGTGTGCCACCTTAGTTAGCCTCTTCCTATAGTGCATTGTTCCACTGGAATGGATTCGGAAATCTTTCGAGCTAGAGTACTGGTGTGTATGAGTTCTTAATAATCTAACCATCTAAATCAATGTAGAAGAAGGCTTTTGACCAGATTAATGTCACCGTATAGTCACAATAGTTCCTCATTGCACCAGGTTGAATCTTACGCTCAACTAACATCTTGTGAGTTGCCTAAAATACAACAACAAGTCTATTCACACTAATAATTTAGTCTCCCCATCAAATGTTGGATGCCATACATGGAGCGAAATAACCACTGAGCCCAAACATCTCTGAACCTCTCCCTAAACAACAACAAAAAACGCACAAAACCATCTACAATAAAGCAGTTTAGGGGCTAACTACCCACTCACGCCTCACTATTGGCTGGAAGACGAGAGATCATTAATGTTAGATTGAAAAGAGTGTCGGAGACAGAACGAAGCCCTGGGGCACACCAGCATTTACGCTGTAAATATCAGACATGGTTTCAAGTCAACTTGAATTGAACGCTCCGAAAGGTAATGGGGGAGGCTGTGGTGTAGTGTTACTAGCAATCGCTTCTCTCTCGGAGGGTCAAAGTTCGAATCCTACCTCTGCGTGTGAAGGCATAACACTGACACGTACATTTGGCTGTTGTAGAGTTTCAAGCACAAAAAACCTTCGAATCAGTCTGAATGAAGATAAAAACTCTCCGTCTTATTCGGACTCCCACCCCTGGAGAGCTAATATCGAAACCAAATACACCTGAGTTTCAGACCACTACAAAACAATTTTCCTTTCTCCTCCTTCTATCTTTCCGCCCGCGCTATGGCAACAGTAAAAGGGTATCTAACCCCTTAGGCGCGCGTAAATTATAAAAAAAAAAATTAAAAAAAAATTCTAATCCATTGAAGAAGAGAGTCATCGATCCCAAAAGCACGCATTTTCGACAAAAGATGCTAAACTCTGTCAAATGGCTTAAAAATATCAAGTGCAACTATATTGCTTCCGCCAAATTGATATAGATTTTGGTTCCACTTTTCGGTGAGACATGCCATCAAATCACCAGTGGACTTGTTGCTACGAAAACGTACTGCCGGTCATAGAGAAGTTTCCGTGTTTTGAGATATTTCATGGGCTGACGGTTTATCAAGACGTAAGTGCAATGGGTTTCTAGGAGGAGAGAAAAGAAGATCCTCCTTTTTTTTGGACGGGTTGGACAAATGCTGTTTTGCATCTGCTCGGAAATAGTCCTACAGAGTAGGATCGATGGAGAAGCTTACGTAGTGGTTTTGCCAGCCATTGTGCTTGTTGGGATACTTCAGGCCAATGTGAACGCAACGCTTGACCTTAATCAACTAATTCTTCATTGCAATTCAACAGTAAAATATAATATTATGATCGCACGAGTCTATGTACAATGAATACATACTCATAAATATATTTAGTTTTAGTGTGTGTTAATATTAGTGTACATAATTCATTTATTGGTAATAGATAGCTAATTATATAGTATACGTAATTGAAATGACGATCGGGGTTGCATCTCCCCATCTCCAACATCTCCCCTTCTAATCAAACTCCAATGGATTGTAGCATTGTGGAGGTTTTCGATGCCTTACTGGTCTCGCCTTCGTGGATGGTGGATTGGACTGATTGGCGATTTCAGAATTCACAGCAACAGCTACTGGTACAGCACCCTGTACACTTGATGGTGTGACTGCAGCATCTACTGGTGCATCAATTGCCTCCAATGATGGTGCAACAATTGATTCATTTGTGTGGTTTTCCCATTCGATACCTGGTGTTAAATCAAACTCTTCCATAAGGATTTTAAGTGGAAGTTGGAAGTTACTTCGCTCTTGTGATAACTCGCGGTGCCTTAATTGGTTAGCATGAGACCTTAACAGCTTGTTCGGATTAAAAATGAGGACGTTGTAGTTGACTCTGCCCACTCGTTCAATAACTTCATCAGCTGTCCAAATCATTTTTGATGGAAAACTATTGCCTCACACATACGGGATCTCCTTTTGTGAAAACCTTTGGCTTGGCATTATGCTTTTTGTTGAACTGTGCATTTTTAAGGACATTATCTTTCCCCTTCACGTGCTGTGTCCGTTTAAGAAAGTCTAGCGTAGTGCGAATCGTTCGCCCCAGCATCATCTCTGCTGGTGATTTTCCTTGGAAAGTTTTACTTGGGATAGACCTATAAGAGAGAAGAAAAGTATTAATAATTTCTTCGATAGTTCCTTCCCCTTGAAGTTTTTTAATAGCATTTTTGAATGTCCCTACGACCCGTTTTGCTTACCCGTTGGATTGCGGGTGGTATGGCTGATTCCTTTCCTAGCACAAAATTGACTGAAATGAGAGCTGGCGAATTGTGATCCGTCGTCGGATACTATCAGCTCTGGTATTCCAAACCTTGAAAATATTTGGGAAAGTAACTAAATAGTAACTGCTGATGTGGTTGATTTTGTTGCAATTACTTCGGGTCATTTTGAGTGAGCGTCGACCACCACGAAAAACCAAATATCATTTATAGGTGTCCGGCATAGTCGATATGGATGCGCTCCCACGGTTTGGCACATATTTCCCACAATAAAGAGATGGAGATTTAGCAGCCAGCTGACATTTGTTGCATTGGTTCACAAAACGTTTCATTTGGTCATCTACTCGTATGCCGGGCCAATAAACATAGCTGCGATCTAATGATTTCATTTGCTCCTCCATTGGATGACCTTTGTGCAATTGTTTTAAAAATTCGCTGTTGCAACACCTTTGGGACTACAATGCGTTCATTAAATAGTAAACAATCCTTTACTATCATGAGAGAATCCTTGCGATTATAATGGCTTTTTAGTTCCGTCGTAATGACATTAGGTCAATCTGTAACAATAAAACGCTTTACCTTACACAGCTGTCCTGAATTGTTTGTTGCTCTTCTTATCATTTTATATCTGGCCGGTAAGTTTCGTATGCTGTCGTGGAGCTCTGATGTAAAGGCACAATCGGTTTCCAGTGAAGTTTGAGCAATTATGTAATCTTCTTGTGAGTGTGCTTTACGAGTACCAATAAACCTAAAAAGAAGATCCGCATATCCAAATTCTTGTGTGGGTACGAAGTTTATATCATAGTCGTATGTTTGTAGAGCCGGTACCCATCTTTGAAGGCGGTTTGCTGAGTGTATTGGTATACCTTTGTTTGGATTGCAAGCAGTGGCTTGTGATCCGTTTCAAACAGAAACTTCCGACCCAGAATCATTCTACGAAATTTCGTTACAGCAAAAACCAAAGCCAATACCTTCTTTTCAATTTGGCTCTAACTTTTCTCAGCGGCCGTTAGTGACATCGAAATGTAGTATACTGATTTTATTCTGCCATCAGGAAAACGATGTGATAAATAGTCTCCTATTCTGTCCTTTGAAGCGTCAGCACAAACAATTATGGGAAGGCTAGGATTGTAATGTGTAAGTGCTAAGTTTGATTGCACTCGTAGTATGCTTTTAAATTCACAAAAGGCATTTTTACACTTAGATGACCAAACATAGTCTTCACCTTTCTTTAGAAGTTGATACAATGGTGCCCGAAGTGGGTCATTTATGGTATGTACTTTCCATAGTAATTTATGGCACCCAAAAACGACTGAAGCTGCTGAAGTGATTTTGGGGCTGGCATGTCATTTTCTTTGGATCAGGGCTGGTTCCTTCACTGCTTAGTACATGGCCTAAATAACAAACTTCTGTCATTAAAAAATTACATTTACTAATTTTGATCTTAAATCCGAACTCTTCAAGCGGACACAAAACAGCAAGTAGACATTGATCGTGATGATTCCAGGTAGATCCTGAAGTCAAGATATCGTCGACGTAAGCTGAGACATTTTCCAGTTTCGAAAGCATGGTGTCCATGAATCCTGGTCCAGTTTTTATGCCAGGCTGTATCCTCTTCCATTGATATAGTCCCTTATGTGTGTTCATTGTGAGAATGTGTTTGGAGTCATCGTCAACTTGAATTTGGAAGTAAGAATATGAAAGGTCTACATGCGTGAAAAATTGACTGCCTGCATGTTTTTGGAAAAAATCCTCTGGTCTTGGGAGAGGATATTGGTGTGGCTGTAGTGTTGCATTCAATCCAGTTGAATAATCAGGCCATAGTCGAACTTGGTCACTTGATCTTTTTACTGCAACAATTGGTACTGCCCATTGAGAGAAATCCACAGTAGATATAATGCCTGCACTTTCTAGTCGCTGAAGTTCCCGTTCAATTTCCCGCGCGGATGTACGAGTGAATGAAACAGGATATTTCGGTTTACACGAGGGTATTGCATTATCTTTTAAATATAATTTTAGTTTAGATTTGCTGCAACAACCTAATGAGCTCTCGAAAATTGTAGGAAATTTTGATTGTATCAAGTTAATTGTGTTTTAAAAGTGTTTTCTTATCATTAAGATTTACCTGGTTGCATAATATAGGGTTCAGTGGTCTATTCCATAGTGCAAACATTTCGATAAAATCAATACCCAATAAATTAAGATTTCGCCTGTGTGTAACGAAACACTTTGCAATGTGCGATTGATTTGGGAAGAAGTATACTTTGCAGTGAAAACATCCTAAAATTGACATCGAATTCCCCTGAGCATCGTTAACAACACTTCCATCCCGCACTAGTTTTGATTGTCCCAGAGTTCTCCATGTTCTAATTGACAAAATTGTTACATCCCATGCTGTGTCCACCTGTAAGACGATTGGCATTCCGTTTATCGCTATAGTTACATATTTCCGACAAGCGGTTGACACGTTGTTGACACTGTATTGAGTGATGCGGGCGTTTTTTTTTTCGTTTCGCCTTCGCGCGATACCTGTTGTTTACTGCTGCGTTCGAATTTGATGCCTGTCAATCTTGTTGGCCTACTCGTTTCCTAAAACAAAAACAGTATCCCTCTTTGTGACCTTGTTTGTTGCATTGATTTGCTTGCAAGTGTGCTCCTTGTATTTGCAATGCTGGTAAAAATGCCCGCGCACCCCCAGCATGGTGTTCTTGTCATTTGAGTTGATTGACTGCCATTTTGACGATCAATTTTATTTCTATCCGATCTGAAATTGTTTTTTTACTGCGTTTATTGAAAATGCTTGATGCTTGTAATGCGATGACATTCTGATAAGAGTTTATCCAGAGTTACATCATTTCCTCTTTCGAAAATCCCTAATAATCGTGATCTTATATCAGATTCGGTAGGTGATTGAAGGACTATTACAAACATCAGGCATTTAAATTGATCTGCGGACAATTTGCCTAATTCAACGTTTTCACACTGGCTATTTATAGTACTTCGCTCGCAAATGCTACATAGTCATGTTTGTCTAATTTTTTTAACTGTAAGCAGCGATAACGCATTCTAAATTCTGATTCTTTTGTTCCAAAAAATATTATTCAATTTTAGTACAGTTTCTTCAAAAGTGAAATCTTTAGACTCCTTTGGTAAAATAAAATTTACATATCGACTATGTTCTTCTGGACCTAGTTTCCTAGGTCTTGCTTGAAAACTTTCCAAGCAATTTGATTTAGCAGTTGAGATTGCTATGCAGCAATTTTGCTGAGTTCTTCTACGATCTTTTCCATTTTGTTAAAAATCCGCACAAATCTTAGTCGTCACTGTTGTGCTTGTTGGGATACTTCAGGCTAATGTGAACGCAATGCTTGTACGTAGTCAACTAACTCTTTATTGCAATTCAAAAGTAAAATATAATATTATGATCGTGGAATGAATACATAGATACATACATATGTTCAGTTTTAGTATGTATTAGCATTAGTGTACATAATTCATTTATTGGTAATAGATAGGTATATGCATGACCTAGCGATCGGGGTTGCCAACACCACCGTGGAAGAATACCTCTTCAGAAGAAGGGGAGATATACCATCTGGACTAATGACTAAAGAACTACCAAAGGCTTTTACTACTTCTAGTATATTGTACTATTTTTGGCCTCAGTTTTTGGTCGTATTGGAATGTGACAAGTTAAGAAAGGCGGTGCAGTCATTCCTGGCTCGTTTGAATTTTTTTTGGTTTTCCTCTGTCGATTTGGTCTTGTAGGACGGACAAAAACATTTCTCTAACCCTGATAAAGAAAAGACGTGGTACGACCCGAGCTGTCGAGTGGATGTTTAGATCATTGGATCTTTGGATGTGTTCATATCAGCAGCGGCATTAACGTCGTTATCGAGGAAACTTTAACGATTTTCCTAAAGAAGGTGTTAAGTTCGCTCTGGCTTTCTCGTTTTGCAATGCTGTTCTTTTAGGAATATTTTCTCTAACTGTGTCGGGGTACGTGAAACTAGCTTATATGACACAGTGGTTTGATGAGCCTAGAGGGGATAGCACATCGAACTTTCATTTGTCAGGGTGAGAAGTTAGAAAGAAGTCCAGGGTGTGGCGGTATGACTATCAACGTTTGGTACTCGTGTGGGTGAAAGTCTCGTTTCGCTTCGGATTGGGGACGGGTGTTGTGCTCGGTTCGAATGCGCCTCAACTCGCGTCCCTTTATTCCACTTTTTCTTTCGCACAAATCCGAGCTTGCTCGTAGTTGCCACCCTACTTTAACGTACGCTTGACTCTACGTTGTTCTGTTGTCGTGAAAATGACATACTTGGACTCAGTCTGTACGGACAAACAGGTACGTCTATCTTATCGGGCTGCATTTCATCCGATAGAAGACTGTTGCACAAAGTTTTGGTTTCTGAGACAGAGTCACTAAGTAGTGACAAGTTCTCTTCAAAGTCTTCCATCACTGAGCCATTCCCTGATGACTCCGTCCGATTGGTAGAAGTCATGTCTGTATCGCCAGAGTGTTCTAAAACATCCTATAGTGATGATGCGATTGTAGAGGCATTATTCTCCATTATTTTTGGAATTAATGTTTTAATTGTGATTCCCACGAGATATACGGGACAAATTGTCGGCCGTTATCTACCCGTATGATGACAGGAAGGCTATCTTTAAGTTGGAGGCCGCTTGTATCCGAAATTCGCAAACTAGTGACTAAGCACTCTCTTAGCCATGCATCCATCGGCGCTTGCTGTTCCAGCACTGGATTAGGGGTCTTTTTTTTCCGAAATTTACACCTCCTGTGCCCACATTGACACCCCTCCTCCTTTACCCGGGCTTGGAACCGAAAGGAAATATGAGTGCCAATTCCATACAAGCATCCAGGTGTTAGAAGTTAAAGCAAAATCATCAGGAGTAAAGAACACTTCGAAAGTTGGTCAGGAGGAGATAGATTACTGATTCTGACCTGGCGTAAAGTAGACGTAGACAATGTGCATCTCTTGAGCAAGGCTATAAAGAACGACCTTTTCTCACATAAGGGCGCCGAAAAAGTGGGCATCATATGTACGTGCAGGATATTATAACAATAATGCAGCAGCAAGTTGACTGTTGCAAGGATAGAAATACTAAATGAAACTACTTCTCTCACGAAGGTGATTTCATCTTTTGGCTACTTCCGACTCTAAAGAGAACAATTTCAAACATTCGGTGGCACCCTGTGTCCCTTTTTTTCCAACAGCGCATTGTTACTTTGAAGAGAAATATTTTTAAGAAGTAAGCACCAACTTGTTCATTGTCGGGCAAAGTCGACGTTGGTGCTGCTTTTCTTCCTTCAAAGGAAAAAAAAGGGAGAAAACTCGAAAGGACCTTGAATGTAAAAATGTTTCAAGTTCCAAGTTCCAAGTTCCATGGAATAATTGGATATAATTCTAAAAAGAAGATCACAGCCAGCTGCTGCAGATACTTTTGAATAATTTTAAGTTCGTGAATCTGCGTGCCACATCCACTGCTATGGCCCGCATTTATCCCTTCCCAGTGTCTTCTTTCTTTTTTGCTTCACAGCGCAAAGATTTTCAAAGTGTCAAATTCTATGGAAAGATTTAACGAGGACCTTCTTGTAGTAGTAGCTTCATCCAGATGGCAGAAAGGTCGGGGCTGTTTGAGCAGTTTTGCTTGTTTTTGAGGCGCGATTTGTGGAAGTGTAATAATCGGATTTGGTAGTCATGTGAAAAGTTTCCAACTTACCGCTGATGTAGATGGTTGAGGAATAATTTTCAAATCACAAGAGGTTGGCCTCGGATCAAAGTGAAGAGGTAGATAGATTTTGGATTGCCGTCATTAAAGATATTGAGGACGGATTACCTTCTTAAATGATTTCGATGAAATTTTTAACAATTTAGTGTGAAATTTACATTTAGAAACCTCACAGAGGCAGATTGAAAGTTCCACAAGCGAAAAACGCAATGCAGCCTATGAATATTTTGAACAGAATCAATTTCAATTAAATTTGCCATTCAGATGTTGCAGCATTCTTCATTCCATTAGGCCTAATGGAGCTCTCATTTTAATTCTCATCCGTGTGCATGGTTTACTAGGCCATTTGAACTATTTGGTTCAGTTTGTAGTATCTGCATCTACTGCTTTGCATACATTTCAGAGTTGGGTTAGTTATTTGGTTAGTGCTCTTGTTATGTTGAAAATGTGCGAGTATGTCGACTATAGGTCGTTGTAGCTCTGTGACTCTCTACTTCGAAAATTTATAGAATTTTCGGAAAGTAGCCTCAGTATAATTAAGTGGGTAAAGTAGTAACTGGCATGGTGTATAGGGCTGGTGGGCCTGTTTGAATGAATATTTAACATTTTCTATTTATACATACACAATGCTAGGGACAGGTAAGAGTGCCACGTGGACTTGTGATCCTCCTGTCAGAATCAAATTGAACTTCTAATGAAGCATAAGAGACTGTTATCCTCGATATTGTTTACTAGGTGGGGTGAAAAATAACCTCCTTGGGAATGAAAATATTTTTTTTTAAATGTTTTTTTTTTATTTTATTCAATATAGTCCCCTCTTAGCCTGATACACTTATTCCAGCGATTTGCCAACTTCTTGATCCCGTCCGAAAAGTAATTTTCCGGAAGGTCTGCAAAATACGAGTACTCCTCCGTGGCGTGGATGATTTCCTCGCGTGAGCTGAATTTTTTATTGATGAGCCATCTTCTGAGGTTTGGGAAAAGATAATAGTCCGAGGGAGCCAAATTGGGTGAATACGGTGGATGCGACATCAATTGGAGCCGTAAGTCAGTGAGCCGTGGTTGCGATGCTCTTGTGCGTCGGCGCATTGTCTTGCAAAAACAAATTTTTTTTTCGCTTCATGTGAGGACGTTTTGCAGCGATTTCGGCCTTCAATCGCTCCAATAATGCACACTAATACTCGCTGTTGATGGTTTTTCCTTTTTCGAGGTAGTCCGGGAAGAGTATCCCATGACAATCCCAGAAAACCGACGCCATAACCTTTCCGACCCATCGAGCGTCCCTCACTGTAGAGAGAGTTGGACATGTACAGAGTAGGTGGATGATTGTGTTCTCCTCCTTCTGGTCCATGCATCTTATACAGAAATCGTTTGTAAAAACAGCAAGCCTTCTTGCATGCATGCCTTTAAGATAGTGTCTAGTGACGACACCTATGATAGCGCTGAGATGATTCCTATTTTGAACGTTTAGTCGATAGATAGATAGATGTTGACCCAACTATCCACCTTCTATTAGCATCCAGCTTAAGTATTAGCAATTGGTATACCGATGAAACATTTTTCGGGTAGGATAGGTAGAGTGGTTCAACCAATTTTGGCGAGTTCGTCGGCCCTACAATGTGCACCTGCACATTTGTCCACTGCTCAAAATATTGAGGCGTGTCAAGTGAAATAAAACATCTAGTGCCGTAGAGGGAGCAGTGTGTAAGGCTTCGCTTATGCACAGAGATGCTGTTCTTTGGACTTAGTTTGCTGGAGTTGACTGCGTTCTCTAAGCCGTCCCGTTGGTGAGTATCGATCTTATAAGCGTGACGTATAGCCAGAGAGTAATGCGAGGTTGAAGGCCTTATTTATTCGCAATGGCTTTTCTGCCAGAAAATAAAGCAATTGTAGCTGTAGCAATTGACGGTACAAATTTATTGGGGGCTTACTCCCAATCCACAACGACCTGCCCAACGGGTTAATCTGTCAAGATTTATCTGCAGGAGTTCTTTAATGGCTATAGCAACCTCATCCATAGCAACCACCCCGCTAAGACCCGCTTCTACATATATCAGCAGTTCGTTGACCATTGAGTTCAAAAGAAAGGGTGAACAGACACCGCCTTGTGGCGTACGTTCGCTGGCAAATCTTTCTGCAGAAGCTCCATCCAGTTTGGAGGTGATAATCCTGCTATTTAGTATAAGGTTGACCTACTCCCCAAGTGAGTCATCCACCTTCAGAGTTAACAGCGCAGTCGTGATTGTGGATGTGCTGACATTGTTAAACGCACCTTCTGTATCTAGGCATGCGACCAATGTGTACTCTCTCTAATGCAGGGATCGTTTGATGCAGCTAATCAGTGAATCTTTGATAGTTCCGTTTCCACCGACTTTCCTTTACAATAGGCATGTTGAGCGTGTACCAATTCTAGATCGGATATGGATATCAACCAATCGTTTTAGAGTTTTCAGAAGGAAAAAGGATAGACTTATAGGTCTAAGGTCCTTTAGAACAACATGGGAACATTTTTCGGTTTTGTGAATGAAAACTACATTGACTTCTCCATATGACAGTGGATTGCGGCCCATTACTACGCAGCTCCTCATGATATTCTTTAGCGTTGAATGGATGATGTCTGAGGACATTTGTAGCTCGGCAGGTTATTATACCATCTGGGCCAGCAGACTTTTATGGTTTGAAAGTGTAGCACCTAGAGCAGCTACTCTCTTGTAATCAGACCGTGAATTTAAGTTGCAGTTGCAGTAGTCCTTAAGGTTTTTACTGGCCGTGAATAGGGAACTACCTGGAAAGTGGGTAGTAGGGAGAGTGATTCATCACTTGAGGTCGTCCAAGAGCCATCGGTTTTTTTCAAGCAGCTTGGAATCATTGTAGAGAGGATTTTTCTTACTTAGCCGCGATACCTCAGAGGTTTCTGTAATTTTGTTACAGAATAACCTCCAGGATTGCCGCTTTGGCTTCCTCAGTTCTTTTTCATATTTTTTATACTTTTCTTGTGATTTCTGCTTGGTTGAAAGGTTTGCTGCTAACGTTTCTAAGCAGTCTCAGTGCTGATGTCCATCAGTGCGACTCTTTATTGCCTCTAGGTTGAATAAAAGGGCAGGAAGCAGTCGTTACTTGATTGAGAACTAGGTGGAAATTCTTGACTTTCTTGTCAAGCTTATTGATGTTACATGAAGGACTTCAGCGTTCAGAGGAGAGTGTTTTTAAAAGTATTTTAGCCAATTAGTTCCCCGATAAATCCAGAATACTAGTTGGCAGGGACGAGCATCATTCAGACTGAACTGGACGTGTACATGATCTGAAAAGGAAAAAGATAGTATCCAGTTCGTTATCATTTGACGGAGGCAAGAGTGGTATCTGGCAGTTCTTGTCAGTTTTTAGTTATAAAAGTGGTCTCATTGCCACCTTAGAATATAAGCAAAAAGTGACATAACGTATGTTGTGCGTTAGCAACGTACCCGATTATGGGGCCAGTTTTCTACTTTCCAGTTTCCGAGGCGAGCCTTCCTAGGTTGTAACCAGAGATATGCCAATGCCAACCAGTAAATATGTATCATTGACCGTCTCCAGTCTGGCAATGGTTATGTCGGGATGGCTGAGGTTAGGAAGAATGAGTACATTACGGCTACGTTTCAATAATATAGAAGTACTGATCTTACCTTTGTCTTTATAGAGTTTAACGTATTCAGGTGTCCCAGTTCCATGAACTACGCTACAATCTATGGCTCGTGTATTAGGATGAATGGAATGATGTAGGTTAATCTGGGAAAATCTTAGCATCATTGCTATATCAGTCAGAGAAGCCTCCACCACGGTGTCGTTTGAGTCCTCCGATTCTGAAAATGTGCCCAAAAGTTCATCTTCATTTTCTGATCAAAAAGGGAATCTTTTTGATTCGTCGTCGGTTTTCATTTCCGACTGGGTGTCAGAGATGGAGACTATCGACTTGGCTGTCACCTCGGAAAGATTGGAGTCATTGCAATACTTTTTGAAAGAAAATCGATGCCCCCGGTTCTGAGGCTGTAATTCATGTTTTAATTATGTAATTATGTGGTGGGGGGGGGGAGAGGTTTATTATCAGCATCTAGTTCATCCTTTTTATAAAACTTTAGGATAATGGACTCGAATCCGAACCGAGTCATGGATTAGGTTTACTTCAGAGTGTTGACGGACTCCTTATTGATCACAATTAATGCGCATCTGCAAGGGCCCCTTAGTTCCTCCAGTTTCGCGACTTTCCAGTCATGAGTCTGAAGGATATGGTTACTGAGTCTGATCTCCAGGGTCTACTAGGTCTGCTAAGAACTTCGACCTTTGCACCCCTTCCGAAATCTCCTAATCCACCTACAGCGTTTGTATAAAGATTGAGAGATCGATATCGGCACAAGATATAAGGTTGACCTTGGTATTGGTATCAGCCAGCATCGCTTGTGATGCAAGGTAGTCCAGTGTTTTCCGGTATGATGATCAATAAACTTCCCGTAAACTTTAACTTGACCAACTGCAACAATTCAGGTGAAATTTATCCGTCGCTTTTATCGAACACCGCGATCGTTATTGTGTCTTTTATGACTTCGCTAAAAGACCTAAGAGATGTAACGTTGGAAGTCGCTGGGGTTTTTTTTGTTTAATTTCGGGCCTTTTGGGAACCAGCACGGTTTCCTCAAACGATTTCTGATGCTTTGAGAAGTCTTTCAACGTTTTGGGAACAGTGGGTAATCCGCCTTCTCGAATGTTGTTGGCCCACTTTATTGCCTTTGATTGGCGTTGCAGGAGCCTTACCGGTAGTGGGTGTAGTCACCGTATTGAAGGAGTATCGGTCTCGAGTTTCAATTTAAAAAAGTTAGATTCCATGGTATCCAACGAGTGGCAGAGAAAGGGAAATTCGGATACTCCTAGCTATTTTTAAAATAATAGGCCCTCAGCCAGGCTGATCCCCGGTACGGGTCATATGACACCCTAATCCAGCACAGGGGAGAAAGCCTTGGTAAGGAACGAAGGAACTAAGCAAGGGAGATTGGGAATGGGGATGAATATCTTTTAGTTTCAGGACTCATCTGGAGATCTTCTAGAGATTCATTGACCTCACTCAGCCTCTATAACTCGACAAGCTCGACGTTCAGAGTGGATGCAGTAGTGCTGTTACTTCAATATATTTAATGCTGGGTCGTACCTCACTATGGTAAAGGATACACAATTCTTAAAATGTGTTGGTGTTGTGGACCTCCGACGGTGAACATCCTCATTCCGTCAAAAGATGCCCTCCTTTCACCTTATTACTGAAAACGAGATTAACGACTTATTTGGAGCTTTTTCACCTTCGTCTTGCCTTAAAGATCCTGCGCATTTAGTAGACTTAAGTCTTCGAATGTGGCCTTGATGCGAGTTGTAGTTAGGTATTTGTTTATATACCCAAAGCTCAAGTCTGTTCTCTATAGCTATCATCGAAATATTTTTCATATTTTTTTCTTCATCATGCCCCACCATACTTTCTTACTTAGACAGGAGTAAGATCTAATTCTTATCGGTCTATGGACTTCGCTAGTTGTTCGGCTGCACTTGGCCGAAGGTAATAGTTCGTTTTTGTTTGCGGGATCTGGTTTTCAACAGCAACTTCAGATGAAGGCGAATTTGTCAGAGGATGGTGCAATTAGTCCACTTTTAGGGCTTGAGCGACTCCGTAAGTTGGTGTAAAACACCTCCTCTATTTCGACAATCTGGCTAGATGTCGGAAAATCTTTATACAAGCTTAACATGGAGTAGGTAAAAGTAACTCATACAATTATTCTATGATGAAGACCTCGACTTCATGGGAATTGTGTTTTGCCTGGATCATGCTATCCATATATGTATACTTCTCACGCAGTTGTATGTCCGTAGGTCCCAGTTACACTTGCGCAATCACTCAGTTTTCTACAGAAAATATCCTTCATCGAGTTGGTTAGGGACCTAGTATCTAGTTATTAAGATGAGAAGTTCTGCCTTCGGTGCCTTTGTTGACGCTATAATTTTTAGTTGCGAAGTAACACATGCCCAGCTCTCTCTCAGAGAAGGAAGCTTCACCTAGGAGCTTTCTTCTACAACGACCTAAACGATCTAGAAAAAATAGACGTTAACAGTCTCCTACGCTTTATTAAAAGCTCAAACTGGTTCCAGTAGTAAGAAGATCACAGATCCACGTGGCATCACAATGGGCCAATAGGCCTAAGTGGGTTGGTATTTCCAACAGCCACTCTTACCTAACCTAGCCTAACACTGTATTATGGAGACAGACTATTCTAGTCCGGAATTAGGTGGGAATACTTTCTGATAGTATCGGTTCCACTCTTTATGAGTGGCTTATGGCGAGCGGTAGTTGGGTTAAGGTGAGGCAGTTGCAATTTCTGGGGTCTAAAAATTCTTCTATATAGGTATACTAAGTACTTCAATATGAAAAACCCAAATGTGGAATCAGTCCTTATTGGATTATTTTTCACTATGTATCTATAAATTGGATTTTAAAATTTCGACTTACCATTGGACGATGTAATGAAGGCGACAATATAAGTTTATTGAGACACAAATCCCGACAAGCAATCTTCTTTTACTTCGAAGAAATTTCCCAACAATGCCATCCAATCCAATTGTGGGATATCCTGTGCATTTCACTCCATTAACCATTCTATTCCCCGATCACTACCAGCACTCACCATCCTTACAGCATCATATTGTCCTTACAGTTTCTCTGACTTTCAGAAAACAACATCATAAATTTTTTTGTCAGAAAAAAAAAAAATCAAAATGTCAAAGAACTCGAAGTGCATCCTTGCGATAGTATAATACAACATTTGAAGAACACTCCCAAAAAGTGGGATCACGTACACGAAACATGTTTAATCCTTGTGCCACACATGCAAACAGATTCTCCCATCATCCGAGAACCACCAAGAAAAAAACTGAACGAGGGAACAGAAAAAAAAAAAAACAGTTCTTAACTCTCCAACAAGTTGAAGGAGCCACCACTTCAATTACTTACAAGTCGTTGCCTTTGAAATTTCACCGAAAACAGGCGTCAGGACATGTCGTAGAAACGACGAAAAGAAACTTTTCTTTCTACGTGTGCTCACCCTCCTTCGGTTGAAATAGAAATCTCTAAGACTAAAGGACGAGACGACATCCTTGAAAGTTAAGTTTCTCAATTTGTCCAGAGTTTTGTTGGTCTTGTTTATTTTTTGTCTTCTTCCCTCCTATGTTGTATATAGTTTCATCGTCAGCCCTAGATGCCAATGTCTTTCATATGACCTACAGTGTAATGTGACATGAGTACGTGAAAGCCAGAATGGCATTCTTGTTGACCGCCATCCAAACAGGATGCAGGATACACTGGATGAAGAAACAATCTATGGTTAAAGTAATTTTAGAAATTTTCCAAAATGAAATTTGCCACAGGAAATATTTCTACATTCCAGGATGAAGTGGATCTCTGTGATGGTGAAATAGTGGTGGTGGAAATCGGATCTAGGACATGGTGCATCAGTTGCAATTCATCGAAATTGTTGCAAAAAATTTGTGACCACCAGGCGTTTGAGGATTCTCTTCTCAAGGACTCCAGAATCATTTGTTAGCAAAGGAGAGTCACGAATAACTAGCATGGAACTCATTGAAGCAGATAATTTATTCCGACACATACGCTCCATCTATGGAGGCGTTCAATGAATTGCAGTGCAGCAGCTGTGATGTGGTGAATTGAGTTCTAATTTCACGCTAAAGCAAATTTCCGCTTGCGAGTTAGCGTCAGGAATGAAAATCACTTGCGATTAAGCTAGGTATGCGGCTAGTGGCGACATTTTCCACTGCTCACTCGATCGCAATTCGGGAGTACATTTGGGGGTAAAAATTCGATGGAATAACAAGCGGCTAATTGCAACAAAACGAGTGCATCGGTTTCCACTTTCAATCAGATGATGACATGGTATGACAGTGCGTCCATAAGGTGTTTGGCCCTAGGCTTATTGCGGTGACATTACGAATTCAAAGTGCACTAATGGATGCGAAACTGATGCACGTTTGGTTAATCTGGGGTTCGTGCTCTAAAGCAAATTTTCAATGTCGGTTTCGAATAATGAGCTTGCAGCTGAGTTGCATCAAAAGAGCATTAGGTTAGCGAATCTACCTTTGGTAAACTCACTTCAGCTTGAGTGGTGTAAAGGATATCCTGCTTCCGCTAGGTATTTCTATAGCGAGGAAACCTATAATGGGCGTCTAAATGAAAAAGGCAACCTGTGATAGCAAAAAATAAAAGTGAAACTCATTCTTGAGAGAGTGAAACTTTATCATTCATCACCTTGTGTCGACCACACTAAAGCCTTACGAATCAATGTTTATTTTAGGAGGGGTGCATCAGAAAAAGTTAAAACAATATCTACCCTCAAAAGCCAACTCATCGTGGTGCTGCGGCTTAAGAAAGGTCGACTTTTGATGGTTACAGATCGGCGAGTGCGGTATTGATTTAGAAATTCTAGGGCTAAGAGGTAGTCAGTTCAATTCCGGCGGTGCTGTGAGCTAACCGTGTCGTGGGATGAAAAGTAGGGGGTGAAGGCAACTATTAAGGAGCTCCTTGCTCCTTTAAAATAGGCATCGGGGCGGAGGCTTCTTTAGGAAGAATGATGGGTGCAGTTCCTATTCAGCTTAAGTAACTGGCATTATCCAGGCAACGATAACATTATATCGCTCAAACGTCAATTTCTGTTTACTCGGACACCGAGGCAGTTGTTGATGCTTTGAAATCCGCGAAAAACAGATCAAGGATGGTAGTAACCCGTAGGAGTAACAAAGGAGTTAATGACTTAGCGATGAAGTACAATAGTTGTTGATGTACAGATTTCCATTTCGTCAAAGTTCTATTAGAAATAGAAGCATCTATTGAGGAAATGTTAGCTGATTTCATCTTAACGCCGACATTTTTGCCTGTATATGGCAAGAGGCATTCGCATTCTTTAGTTAAAATTAGATGCATGGGTCGTCCCTGCTGTCATCACAGGAAATTGCAGGATCTGCATACGTGCTGAATGCCAGGATGTTCTCAACGACTTTTGCCAAGGCTGGAAGGACGAGCAAGGTCTGCCCCCCACTTGCTGTGCGACTGTCCAGGGCCCCCCGGGGAAGAATTCGATCTCTGGGTAGTCACTTGCTAAGAGAACTAAATGACTATAGTAGCCTTTAAGGGAGTTCGAAAAGGTCATATCCCAGTGCAGGTGGTCGCAATCTGTCGGTATTTCTTCAGAGATTTTTAGAAATAATCGTGTCGTCGTCATAAAGATATAATGGACATACTGCTGGTCCAAGTGGGTAGTTACACTTTCCCAAAATGCACCTGCTTTCCGTCTTGACTTTGTTATATTTCGTCCTGCACGCAGTACTTGGAAATCCTAATTAACATGAAACAAGGATGTATCTCTTCATTTTTCGATGAGTGTCTTATCTTATCTTATCTAAACTTAAATTTTAAGGCTCATTGCTACTTGGGATTGAGTTGTTCTTGCCCTCTACCATATTGTTCTTTCGAGATGGATCTTGTGATGCATCTACCATCTGGTGCACATACATGTCTCGTGGTAACCGCTGGGAGGTCTGCCAGAACAAAAGCTATGTTGCATCGGAACCATCTTCAGTCATATGGGGAGAACGGTATTAGTGAAACGCTCTTGTAAGCACGATCTGCCTGAAGGATTATTTAATGGAAGAAATTTGGTAGATTTCAAATACGAATCAATAGGATAGGGCATGCTGAAATTTGTGAAGTTTCTAAAATCAGTGTGAATATGGAATCCAATCCAAGTAAAAGCCATCGGCCAAAGTAAGGGTTGACAATATAGGCGAACAGAAGGCCGTGTCCAAGGAAACTTTATTGAAGTACCGGAGAATTTTTGCAGCTGTCGACAATGGTCCAATTAGACCCATACAATTTCGAACGGGAAGGGTCCAGTCCCTCAACGGAAGGAAGGGGCTGAGGTCTAATCAATCCCTCCACCAGTCCATGGGCGTCTCTAATTTAATTGATATAAAATAAAAAAAGATTCATATACCTTCTAGTGACCACTTACAAAGTGGTTATTGGCGAGCGGAAATCAGCGACAAGAATAAGTTCCGTCGCGAAGGGGTGCGGGTTGTGGAATTTATATGCCATGCTCTTCAGACTCAGGTACGAAATTGAATTCTTTGAGCGGCTGAGAATTATCAGGTAGAAAGCGCTGGTTCGATTAGTATACATCATCTACACACGCACATTTGAAGAGAATATGGCTAATTCAAAAAGTATCCTGAATAATTTTTTACAGCCATCTTTATGTGTACCCGATTTTTCAGCCTCAAGGCCATTTTGTTTCTGCAACTGGACTAAGGTCTGTCCCAGACAGAATTCAAGTCATTCAGTGGTAGCCTACACAAAAGACAAAGTAAAAGTAAGAGATTTCCATTGACTTTCCTCTTACTAATTCAGGTTTAATGGTGGTTGGGTGCTCTAGAAATAGGGTAGGCACTGAGAGGTGTTAACCTGGCTATACCCAGTCCTATAACTGTCTCTACATATCAATTGTGCTTACTTTACCTCCAAGTGGTAACCATCGAGTACTGGTCCATCCCGACTTGACTTGCCTAACTTATAAGCGCGAGTGCTGACCAGCTGATAAAGTAAAATCCTGGAACAAAACAAATTAGACTTTATCTGGGCTACTCCGACATATGTGGAGCTCAGGCCGGTAAGGTTTTTTGCGACTAAGTCAGGGTTTTGAAAAAGAGATGATGTGGGATGAGCCCTCACGTCCTCGAACGGGTTACTGGTTTCGGTCTAAACGACCCGTCGTCCTAGGGTACCTATCTGGCCTCCAAGTTGCGGGTTGTACTTCCGGGGTAATAATCCGGCCATGGGGGAAAAAAAACTAAGTTACGAAGCAACATTGAGTCTCGGACACTGACGGATCTATTGTTTATAACCCATGCAAACGAAACAAGGACAACGAACTTCGAATAGGCACGTGGAATGTTAGATCCCTTAATAGGCCACGTGCAGCCGCCTGCACTACTGTGACGATCACTAAGAAATAGGTCTCATTGGAGCATTATTAGCCTTGGACACGAACACGTGTAACACAACTGCTCAGTCTTACTTCAAGGCATCTCCTGGGAATTACGACGGAAATTCCTCCACTAAAGAGGGCAAATGGTGAGTCTTGTGCGCTATTTTAAAACCAGATAAAGTATTAATTGATCTGTGGCCCAGCGAGGCGCAATCGTAAACCATTTCTTGTCTTCGAAACGTTGAGACGCGTCTACAGACAAACTGCCATGGTGACGGCCATTGGCCTTCAACCACCGACTACGATTGGATTTCGGAACGTCAAGACCCTTCTTGGGAACCAAAAAGAGCATCTCAAAACTTCTAGATTCCTACAACCAGATTGAGAGCTCATGCGGTATAGGATATACACGGAAAAGGCAAAATTAGATGATGGAAACGCGGCAACCGTATAAGCATGTATTGGGCCAAGGCAATAGAGTGCCCCAAGTTAGAAGTCCAAAAGCGAATGAAGGGAAAATAAGTACATCGCAGTGGAAAACTTCATAAGCGCAGCTACATCAACGCACCAGTGTTGGGTGGGAAAGCAGCAAAAAGGTGAGAGAGCAGGGCTGTCTGCAGTATTAGTAAGCAACTCGCTGGTCATCGAAGTTGTGAAATACAGTTAGAAAAAGGATTGGACAACAATCAGCTGACTTCTTATAACTGACTCTTATAAGCCGAATCGAACAGTTTAATGCAAAACCTATAACCACTAATAATTTGGGAAACCCCCCGAACATTGGAAAAAGAGAATGATTGTTTAGCTGCATATAGAGATATATATACTTATTCGTTGTCTCAGCTGAGGCTACAATACATATGTACTTACTTAAGGGGCTTCCAACACCGCTGCCTTCCATCCTCTTCGAACATGGGTACGCTGCTGCTAGTCTGTAAGAGCAAACATTCTGGCATCCGTGACTGCTTCATCTTCTAAATGGATGTTCGGTTATCTGCTCATCTGAAACCTGAGGGCTGTGATTCGAAGATTCTAGTAGCTAAATAACTGCTGTCCATCCGCTCAATGTGGTCAAGCCCATGCAGTCGAGGTATATTGGCTTTTCTGACTGCATTCACATCTTTATACAGCTCGTAGAGTTCGCAGTTGTATCTCCTTCTCCATTCGCTTTCCTCACAAATCGGACCGTAAATTCAAAGAAGGGTTTTTCTTTCAAAGTTGCCCAGTATTAGTTCTGCTTTCTTGCAAGTACACTATCTGTTCAAGTACAAGGTTAAAGAAGTCGCATGAAAGTTCATCACCTTAATAAAATTCTGAGAATGTCTGGAACAATTCTGGCGAAGTTACTGAATTTCCGCTTGTCACCAAATTGCACCAGGCAGCATAACTGGATCAGTTTTCTCGGTATCCCAAATTCAGTCATCGCCTTATATAGCTCCAGTCGATGAATGATGAATATGCGGCCTTAAAGTGTATAAATAGGTGGTGTCTTCCAACTTGGAATTTGCCAAGATTTGCTTAAGTGTGAAGACTGTCGATCTGCCAAGCCGGAAGCCACTTTGTCTGTACGTGTCGATTCATGTGGCGTAAAATGGTATAGACCTCGGTAGTTGTTGCAAGACATGTAGATGGGTATACAGAGCTGATACTCCAGTTGTTGGATATATTTTCGTCCACCCACACTTGATTGATTATTTGGTACATGCTCCTTACCAGCAAGCCATCAGGGCCAGAGACTTTATCATTTTTTAGACTTCTAATTGCTAAGCCGACCTCTTCTAAAGTGTGTTTGTGTGTGAGGGGGGGATTATTATATCGACTGGCATTGAGCTTTATTTCTACCCTATCACAGTCTCTATTTGGGGCCTATTTATGAGCTGCTGATTCGTAAGCACTTCTGCAATACCCCGTGAGTCGGTGACTAGGTTTCTTTCTCTATTTCCAAGGGCTTGTGTTCCGGGTTTGTATTCGACTGCCAGTTATTTGGCTTTCTTATAGAACTTGCGAACGTTGTTTCTGTCGCGAGACTCTTCGATATTCTTGAGCTGGGAGCTTACGTGGGCCCTCTTCTTTCTGCGCACAATTCTTATTTCCTCCAGTATTCATTACTATTCCTTCATGCTGTTCTTGTTTTCGGTTACAGCGTTTGTTGGTGTGCCTTTTCTGTCACCTCTTTTCGCTTTAAAAAGGGCTATGACCAAAAAGTGATCAGAGTCGACGTTTACCCCCCAGAATGTACGCATATCCATGATGTTTGAATCATGTCATCTATCATATAAGCGCTTATATGTAGAATAATTCCGGATCGAGTGAAAGTACATCTTGATTCTGCCTTCGACATTGAACAGAGGAATTTGATATCGGCTTTGAGGTTTGCACCCTATCTCCACTGCTATTTAATGTGGTAACAAGGAATGCCATCCGGGCAGCTCTGTTTGTAGGAAACATACATTAAACATGTTGGTTACACTGATAACGATTGCCTACTTTCAAACAGAATATTGGATGTCCAGTAGGGGCCAATAACTTGGAGTCATAGTCGACTGAACTTGCACTCAAAACAAAAACGGCTACTATTTTGGCCAATATCGCTACAATCATGTTTTCGTAGCGTTTTAAAGATCGTCTGGCGAAACGGTCAACTACACAGAGTGAAGTATGCGATTGTAAAGGGTTTTCCAATAGGGACTTGACAACTTTGAATTGTATTTGAGAACGCACTCTTTCACTAATCATCAAACTGTCACTGCCAATTTATTCAGTAAACTCAACATTTTCATCATGGTAAAGTACACGAATGATCAACGTCTGCAAATTATAAAAATTTTCTACCGAAATTCGGAGTTGGTGACTGCAACTTTAAGAGCGTTAACTCCAATGTTCGGTCGTAATTCTCGCCCTAGTAGGCAGGCAATAATAAGTTTAGTGCAAAAATTTGAGTCTACATATTCGTTGTGTGATGTTGCAGTGTCAGTGAGACAACGGGTTGGTCGAAGTGTCGAAAATATCGCTGCCGTTCAGGCGTCCGTACCAAACGACTCAAATCAGTCAATTCCACGGCGTTCTCAAGAATTTGACATCGCTCAGACCACATTATGCCGTATTTTGTGTAAGGATCTTGGTTTACACCCATACAAGATCAAGCTGACTTAAGAATTGAAGCTGATGGACCATTTGAAGCGACGTACGTTCTCCGACTGGGTTCTGGAGAAGATGTGCCAAGATGATGAATTTCATCGCAAAATCATCTTCAATCACGAAGCTCATTTTTGGCTCAATGGGTTCGTCAGTAAGCAAAATATGCGTTATTGGTCGGGTGAAAATCCACATGTGCTTCATGAATCACCACTTCATCCACAAAAAATAACTGTTTGGTGCGGTTTGCATGCCGGCGGCTTTATTGGGCCATATTTATTCGTCGACGATAACGAGCGTCACGTTACTGTGAATGGTCAGCGTTATCGCGCCATGATTACTGATTATTTTTGGCCTGAATTGGAAGATATGGACGTGAATGACATGTGGTTTCAACAGGATGATGCCACAAGCCACACAGCACACGCTACAATCGATTTATTGAAGAGTAAGTATGGTGAGCGTGTTATCTCAAGACATGGGCCAGTCGATTGGCCACCTCGTTCATGCGATTTAACGCCGCTTGACTATTTTCTGTGGGGCTACGTTAAGTCACTGGTTTATGCCAACACGCCGACGATATTGGAAGAGCTCAGAGCCAACATTGAGTGCGAAATAGCGGCCGTTTCGGCCGAAATGTGTGACTGAGTCGTTGAAAATTGGGTCCAACGAATTGACCGCTGCAAACGTGCCCGCGGTGGCCATAGCGAAGTCAAGTTCCATTCATAATTATGAATCTCAAATGGTTTGCGTTTTATTTAAAAAAAAAAGGTGTCAAGTCCTTATTGGAAAACCCTATAGTTCCATTGCGAACAACGCCACTGTATGCAATCCACCTATGTAATCAGATAGATGACTGTGACGATGGATAGTCGAGGAGCAATCCAGATCTTTCAGTACGACCTGTGTTACCTCCGCATTCCGGAACTCTGGAAATGATAACTTACAAGCGTTGTTGAAGCCGTATGTCAAACGATGGGTCAGGAAACATAAGACGAAACGCATGCTTAATTGGACTCAAGAATTTCTCATTCGGGAGCTTAGAAGAACAGCTTATTACCGGTACTATCTTATAATTTTGGAGTTGGTTAGAATGGCTGAAACAGTACAATTTTGAAATGCAGCACCGGCCTGGTTCTCAACATGGAAAGCCGGATGCGCCCTCAAAGAGTACATGACGACTTGAATGAAGCCCAATCTATGGGATTCATTCACTAAGCCAGATGCAGCTTTGAGATCTCTGATATCAGGGCATACTGGAGTCCATACGAACGACCTAAAATTAACAATGCTCTCGTTGCACGGATATGGGAGAAGAGTTCGTGTCTGTCAAGAGCTCTAAATGCAGCTGAGTGATGCGCCCTGTGGTGGACACCGAGGGCAAGGGGACAAAAATATACTACTAAGCCGGCCAAAGGTATAACGTAAAATCCTGGTGCCTTCGATGCTAACAATGTGCAGTGGGAGAAGTGTACTCACGACAAACTCGTGACGCAGTTCAATTCGGTAGACATGGGACCTCCTCCGAAAGGACCTCCATTCACATCTTAGGTTTCTCGGCAACCGGTACGTTAATGTAATTATGGACTATTTCAAGAAGTGGTCTGAATATTTTGCGTTGCAATTAGATCGCAAAAGTCGTCACAAATATTCTATCCACTTACTTACCCCACAGGGGGTAAGGGTTCGAAGATGACATCGCTACACCATTGAGACCTCATTTTGAAGAGATGATCTAGATATTCAACCGCATTTGGAAGATCATGGTCCGGTTCTGCTTACCATAAGTAAAGTTTGTTGCATACGTACCCTTATATAGCCCATTAGCCACATGAACATTCTTTACATTACTGCCAAATGGATAAAGTCTTCGTCGATTCTCTAACATAAATGTCCGATGTGATACATAATAGAAGACATGACTTGACAATATCAGTATTAATGAGGGAGTGCAAGTGTAAATTTGTCTACGAATGAGTCAAAGTTTGTAAAGTGCTGCCACTGCCAAAACCGTTTTTATTTTCTCCGCGGGACAAGAATATGTTTACTTTTAGAAATTTAAGTGCAATGTCATCCTAATCAGATCACCCATGAGAACAAGAAATCACTCACTTTACCGAAGTCATGTTGACATTTAGAAGAGCAGGTAAATTGAAAATAACATACAACTCACCCCTAATCTGGATGTAAGACAATTTGGGGGTTGAAGGAAGGAGCAACTCTTCTGTACACATGCCACCAATTCACAAGGACAACAGATCCCATAATGATGACTTTTTTATTATTATGCCGCAGTTATCCGACAAAATATTAACGACAACAGTCATCATTCAAAGTGAAATCGTAATTTATGCTCGCAATTCTAACTGAGCATCGCTGCTGAAACCGGCATTCATTTGTAGCAGCTAACACATCGAACAGAGCTAACAGCTCTCATGTTGTCATCATTTCTCATCGCTCTCACCACCCCAGACGGCAATGAATGTCCTGAAATCTCCTTAAAATTACACTTTGAGAGACTTTAGCTCCTGCTGAGCCATTTTGACATCTCGTTGCTGTTGTTGTCATTGTTGAACGAGGAAATAAAGAAAGAAAGCACTCACGTACAGCATCATATGTCATTCTAATTTCTTTTTATTATTTCTCAGCCACCCTATACTCAATTCGTACCTAGACAACTAACACCAACACCAACACCATCCAACCCTTACCCAAATTGCAAAACTGAATTTAATGGATGCGACGTTGAGTTACGTCTTGTGAATCATAAAAACGTAAAAACCATTTCGTCATCGTTTTGCATTCTCGTGAGGAGTCCTTAACGTCAGGATAAGCCTGCCTGTCATTTCAAAGCCGAGCATCATGTGTGTGACGATGCGTAGTCGGGTGGGGGGTGTTAGTGACAGTAGGAAAAATAAAAATGAAATAAAACACTCTAAAATTCCAGACAGCAATGATACATTGTGAGTTACCTACTCCTGTCGAAAGATGTCGACGACAAGGACAATGCCGAAATATTCACAGGGAACCTCTGTCTCCTTTGACAGATCGTGCGGCAACACCAAAAAGCCAGTTTCTTGATATCGACAGACGAAGAAACGACTGACATTGAATATGGATTTGCAAGTCTTACGTACGGATACCTACGACTATTGAATTGGGAAAAGGTCCTTATTTCATTCATTCAGTCTGTTTGTCTGTTTGCCATATCGAATGGAGGAGCACAACGTCTTCAGGAAGTTGAAATGAAAATAAATTGGAAGATTGAACATGGCGGGTTGACATTCCAAGTATTTGCCTTGTTTAGGCATCAACTTGTGCCCGCGTTCTGTCAATCGTGGTTAGATGGTAGTAAAACTGATTTACGACGATGTGTGGCGAATCAATAAAAAAAATTTGACATTTTTATGGGACAGGCCATTACGAGTTTTTTCGGTTTAGTAATTTTTTTTTTGTGACAAACGTGCGAGTGCTGTTGATAATGGGAGATTCCATCTGAATCGGCTCTGGAATATCCATAACCACTGAGGGTGGGTGCAATAAAATCCACCAATGGCTCATTGGCTTGGTACGGGTTCGGGTTCATGGCAAATAGTTGCATGTACCTCATGTTGTGAGTTGTTTTTTAAGAATTGTTTTTTTTAAACATCGTGTAGAGCATGGCCATAAAGCATGATGGGTCTATGAGATGAAGCAGGACGCACAAACCTCCACTAAAATGCTCAGATACAATGCGATGTGCAGTCAGTGTCAACAAAAATTTATTTTCTTATTTAGATGGCCATACATTCAGAGTTGAACCTTGGCCTTAACGAGTCTAGTCAGCACGGTCTTGTCTACAGTGCACCCATAAAAATGTTTAAGATCCCCTTCATCATATGCGCCCCACATAAGACGAGGTCTTACTATACTCCGTAGTTAATTATTGTAGTATTCCTCAGTCTTTCCTAGAAAGAATAGTAAGCGCTTCAGTGATAAAGTGTTTGCATTATCAGAACCCACTGCCTGAAGCGAGCGTAGGACGGACACTCTCAGAGATAGTGCTCCGCGGTGTTGTCATCACTCTCACAATCAGCCGGGTTTGCCTTCGGCGGAGAACATCGCCAAGTGTATCAATGACAGTAGTGTGATTGGAAACAAAGGTTGTTCAGCGACGGAGAGTGACTTAAGCCAATGTACCATGATTTCCTAATCGCACCGCGCGAATGTTTTTACGATTTTGCTATTTAGAGACGATTTCACGAGATTAAGTAACTGAGTTACCAACACAGAGACAGGTTTGAGAGGTATGGCTTTTGTTGTTGCCGTTATCTACGATTCTGACATTAACAACTCCAGTAGAAGATACTGAGCGAGCGAAAATGACCACGGCATAGGCTAGCGCGAAGCATCCGAGAAACCGTGGGGTTCGATTGCTCCTTCGGATGAAAATACATTCCGCGGAACACAAATTGGCTCGAAAGATGACAATTGTTTACAATAGTTTGGGATCATCCCAACCCAGTTGCAAATCAGAAGACCAACGATTCTGAAACATGAGTTTCATCAATATTACCGAAGTAGCGAGAAGTCTTAGTGGGTCAAAAATGCGTGCTATTTTGGAAAGTGTTAGCACAGTGCATTAATTCATTTGGGTTATGCGATACGAAAACACATCACCGCAGTTAGATTGCAAATCTAACGGTTTTAGTAGAATCTGCGTCTGTCATCAACATAGACATCATTTAGCAAGATCCGCGAGGCATTTGGGTATTTTGACTGATAATCGTCAGCGATTAGGTGCAGTACGCGAACTGATAAAAACGGAGCCGTACCGTACGTCACGGTTCGTAGACGATAGTGCTGAATTTGGTCATTAGGGGTTTCACGCCAGACGATGAGTTGAAAGTTCATAATGTTTTTGTGGGCCCATATCTGGCGAAACATTTTTATGATTTCGGCTGTAAAAACAAAACGACGTTGCCGAAACCGTAAGGACACACTTATTAGGTTCCGTTGTATTGGAGGACCGATTAAAAGATGTCTATTCAATGATTGTCCATTTTAATGCTTTATCAACCATTAAAGATTGTGTGATGTGGAAGGTAAAAAAGTCAATGCAGGTACGGTTTGTGGACTGGACCTCTCTGGTTATCGCTGGCAGAAAACCACTGGCTTTCATCGAACCTTTCACTAACCATAGCAGACTATCAGTCTCTAATCATAGAGGAAAAATCAAGTTCAATGCATGAACTCGTCATGTCGCTTAATGGACATGTTTTTCGAGATCTAATCGGGAATTCATCGTGTTATGGCTTGCAACGAATAGTCGAATACTCTTTCCGGTTTGCCTCTAATTGTAGGCTCAATATCTCTGATTGAGCTATTTACGGTTAAACTTTTGCAAAAATTCGAGTGTCCAGGATTGCCATTTTGAAATTTACTCAAATCAATGCTTTCGAAGACGATATCCTACATCTGCTTAACAAAGGCCAACTTCCCGCAAAATCGAAGCTCATAAAATATTCATCATTTTTAGATAACGAGGGATTACTTCGGGTTGGCGGCCGCATAAAAAACACAAGCGTGTCCTATAGCATAAAGCGTCCTATATTTCTTCCCAGAAATAACTCTGTTTTGTACCACATTGTCTGAGAAGTTCACCAACGTTATTTACGTGCTGATGTATACGAGACTTTCGCATTCGTTCTGCAACAATTTTGGATAGTGGGGAGTCGAAACTTCATTCGCAAAATCATTCAAGATTGCAAACCATGCTGCACGCAGCGAAATCTCAGCAGCCAACAGTCAATGGGAGAACGTCCGTCTCATCGCATTCAATAAATTCGTCCATTTTCTAACACTGGTTGCGAATACTGACTATCAAATTGACAGCAGTTTCTGATGCTAATTATCTGGATACTCCACCAAATCGTCGATCGCATTGGAACCACATTCAATGCATGGCTCAAGGAATCTGGAAGCGATGGCGCACAGAGTACCTCAAAAGGAGCGCCAGAAATGGCAGCGAACTAACACCAACTTCAAACCTGGATACTTAGTGGTCATAAAAGAACCTAGCCTCCCCCCAACAAATTGGGTATTGGGACGAATTGAATCTGTCAATCCTAGTGCCAATCAACACTTAGGAGTCGTCACTGTAAGAACTTCAACCGAAACATTTGTTCGTCTTATCTCAAAACTTGAGCTTTTACTGATGTTCTGAGACTCGTTACAGGGGAGGCGGGATATTTAAAACTAAACCATGATGGCTTAAGATCTTTAACAAAAGCTAATAAACACCCACTTCTCTTGTTGCAGTGATAACAGCGTTGAACAAGCCAATTCCAAATGAGAGCGTTATGCTTTCTGAAATAGTTTAACATCCATAATTGCAGAGGAAAATAACTCTTGGGTCATCAAAACCTCCCACTTTACAAATCCCCAGACCTAAGTGGTATTCGTATCATGCGGAAAAACTTGCTAGACATTGCATTCACTCAGCGGCAAATGCGTACGTAAGCTGTTTATCTTTAAATCAGGTGGCCCAATTCCGTAGACGAACCTGAGCGGTTTTGGTTTTAAGGAAGTGCCGGCAATGAGATGGATCCGTGAAGGATCTTCAGCCTAGAGCCCTTGCCTATTCTGGCGCGCATTCTACATTCCAACAAGTATACCTCAAAAGCAGATCGACAGGGCGGTCCCTTCACGAAGTGGCGCGCACCATCGAGAAAACTCTCATTGGGTAACTTCTTAAATATAGAAGCTGCCTTCAGCAGCGTTCGCAGTGAAGCTATGTTAGAGCTTCTCACCAATTTATTCGGGCGACCTTTAATGACAGCAGCCAAACCAAGACCATAAATGGATGAAGGAAGAGCGATGAACCTTTATAGCTTAGTCAAAACTATTGTAGCGACTAGACAAGGAAGGGATATAGGTAGTTGCACACGTCGATGCCGTGGTTATTTCGTTTATCTTGGTGATAAGCCAGTGGCGATAGTTTAAAAATTGCTCACCCTTCTTACACCCGTTCAATACCATCTCAGTTCTTGAATGGTGGGAGAGTTGGCCTGACGAATAACCCTTTGTGATACTCTTTGAACATAAGACGCTGGCTATACCGCTGGCGGTATTCCCATATAGGGCTATCAGATCTGCCATTGGCCCACCACCATCTCTACTTCAGAAACCCTGACAGCAAGTTCTGAATATGTCAAAGTTTTCCTAAAAAAGGATCACACGGTAAACAGGCTGGATGCTGGAAAGGTTATTGACTCCATCTGCGAATTCAGTCTGGCTCGCGCTTTCAATTTAGCCTGTATATAAACATAAATGTTTACACATGAAGTCTTCAGGCCTTCATAAATCCGTTCGAGTGCACTTTCCATTAGCACTTCACTTTCTAAATTACAGTTAATTTTCCTGACGTTTGAGTTCATAAATCATCTCTCTCTCTCTCTCTATCTCTCCGCCCGAGTTCATACACTGTACGAGTAAGTGAGTCTTCCTGAACTGCCCTACGGACTGCAGTTCAACTGAGCGCAATGCACATAGCACTCCTTACGTGGCAATTTCATTAAAATTGGCATTTAATGCTAATTTAAACAATTAATTACCAACATTGGAAAATATCCTTTGCACTTTGCTCAAACTATCCCAGAGGGTAGGACAAAAAGCCCCAACAACAATAATTAATTACGAGTCCAACTCGGACTGCATCGTATCGACAGCTTGGCGAAACAGCGGAATAATAATTTTTACAAAATGCAATTACGTTTAATATTTCATTTCCATTTTTAACCGACACAGAGAGAAACACAGAGATTTTGCAACCCCTGTACTATGCAGATTGGTACAAGGACTGTGTTTTTATGTCAAAGTACGAGCACTATTCACCCCCACTGAACAGACCGGGCGGCGAGCGAATAAATACAAAAATGAACAACACAAAAAAAAAAGGAAAAAGGAAACGAAATTAAATAAAATATGTGTGCATGAATACTGTGTAAATAAAGCATACTCTTGTACGGATACTTTAATTCATTCATTCGCTGTAAAATGGACACTCGAGGATGTTTAAACAGCACACGGAGAGGGTAAGCGAGAGCACATACAGATACGAGTGCTTCCTCTCTACTCGTATCTGGAGGACTTTAATTTCACGAACTTGTTATTTATTTCTCTGCTGCTTCAGTTTGTTAAATTAAATTTGCTCATCACGATGGTATTACGGACATTTTCATATGATATCGCTGGCAAAAATCAAACAACGCAATCGTTCGGGAGAAAATCGTTTTAAAGTGACTTAACAGAGCTTTTGCCAGAACTTGTCAGAGACAATGAAATTTAATTTTGCTTGCAAGAAGGAACACAATGAAACACAATTATGGTCCCGCGAAAAGAGTGATCTTCTGAAGTGGAACTGTAACACTGGAGATGAAAGTAGATATGCCAGCGTTAGTAGGGGCACCAGGAGTGCAACTTTAGAAGTAGTGCCTGCTGCCACTTGAGTTTTTGATAATTGCGAAAATTTTCAATTTACTTTTGCGTGCCGGTGTTATTTAGTGTTACGAGTGTTTAGACACTTCACGCGAGCGAACCTTCCACGTCAATACACTGAATTTACGTTCCTCACTTTGCGGGGACTGCTAGTGGACTGAGTGCCAACTCAAACGAAGATTGATTTATTTATTGTCGCTATTTAAACCTTTAAATGGCACAGACCTTGGCGCCAGCAAATATACGTATTAAACCAAAATTGCAGTTTCGAGCCACTTTTTAATTCTGAGCATTTGCTGGATTGTGGCCACGAGGCTTCTGTTTCACTGTTTCGCTGAGCTAGCGATGCAATTTCTATGCTTATAACGCCTTTTCCTAAGAGCGATGGTGATAGATGATGGTTGCATGGCAATTACACTTGCTATCCCTATCGAAACCGAATTATACGAGGCGGGCATCGTTGTACAGCCCTTAGAGCTTGTTGTAGGAACGACTCATCCATTATTCATTGCTGGAAATGGGAATGGAAACTACCCGAAGAACTGTTCGATCGAAGTACCCCAGAGCCCCTCCAGTTAGTCCGGTCTTTAGATAACTGCCTATAGTTACGCATTCCAAGTCGATTGTGGTCCCGTTCTACTTGTGCGCGTCACCCAAGGCAAGTTCTCCCTCTATTGCGTTGTCTCTCCGGGTTAGACTGGAAAAGTCTGCGGTCCAGATCATTGGTGTCCAATTGCTTTACATGTCCTAGACATCTAAGGCGACTGATGCTAGTTCGTCATTGAAGCTTCTCTTCCAAAGCCCTTCAACGCAAACGGGACCGAATACTTTTCGAACGATTTTTCTCTGGAAACGACTGAAGATAATATATTCCGCTTTCGATAGAGTCCACGTTTCAACGCCACTGAGATGATCAAGTTCTGTCCAATTCGTGGGTGTTGGGTGTCGCTTTCTATTGACAGCATATTCTTGGTTTTGCCCTCATTTACCGCTAAACTCATTCTGGCAGATTCAGTTTAAATAACAGCGAACGCACTGGTGGCAAACGTACTGTATTCTCCCAATTATGCCGACAACATCGGCTAGTAAATGTACAGACCTCTGAAAGCCCGTGTCTCTATTGTTCGCTTGTGAGTTTCGCACAATTCTTTCAAATATAGTGTTAAAGAAGTCACATGATAGCGCGTCACCTTTTTTGACCTAAAAGGACTCAGTTAAGCGAGCGTTCTGCATTGTCATTCTACACAGTGGATGTCAAAACCCGCACATGGCTCTATATAAATGCTGTCTTTAAAAATGCTGTCATATACGGCCTTAAAATCGCTGAAAAGATGGTGGGTATCGATTTGAACTTCTTGAGTTTTTACCAGGATCTGCCGGAGTGTGAAGATTTGGTCGATTGAGTACTTGCCTGATTTGAAACCGCACTGATAGAGGCCGTTCGGACTGTTGGCCAAGGGTCTTGACCGTTTACATAATATGACAAATATGATTTTATATGCGATGTTGAGGAGACTTATTCCCCTGTTTAGAGGATCTCTCTTATTTAGGACCGGACAAACAATGCTGAACCAGATCTTGGAGACGGATTGATGTATGTATAGCCCGTATCAATTCATCACCTGCTACTATGAATAGCTCGGCAGTTAAGCTGGCGAGTCGAGTAGTTGTCCTTTCGCGAAATGCAAATATCAATGGAAGCCGTTACCGACGAGTAGGTACACAGATTCGGGACGATAGAAACTCTCCATTGAGCCTCGCCTATCGAGTTCATCGTCTTAATTATTTCCCATGATTTTTTTGAGACCTGGGAATCATACATGGTACGGAGAATTCAGCATTTTGACTGCGTTCAGAGATGTCTTGCATTTTGCAATTAGCATGGAAGTGATGAAGTGGTACAACAAGGCCTTAAGCCCACCCTAGGTGTCACTTCATACGCAGATACTTCGCCCTCTCCACCCTCTCAAGTAGCAGCGGAAAACCGTTTCTTGGATTATGATGAAAGCAGCAGTGAAAAGTGAGAAGCTTGTTCTAGCAATTAACTGACGCATAAAGCGAAGAAACTTTATTCTTTGATAAGCACCATAAAGCACCGGAAACCGGCACCTTGAAAGCTTTTGATGTGACATATTTAGTCAAGGTATCTTGCTTCCAAAGATAAAACCGGCCAGTCAGCTTCCTCCTGCTGGTGAAGAAGCCAACCTCAGTTTTGAGAGGATTGACTAAAAGCCTTTTTCTGGTGCATCAACCGACCATTATGTCTAGGGTTTCCCGTATTTTGGAGGAGACATGATCCGACAGACAATAGAGCTGTAACATCTGTATATGTCTGAGCGTAGACGTCAAAACACTGAGAACGTTAAACAGAGAGTCAGCCAATATGTATCACAGAGTGAAGACAGGATGCACTTCGTGAATACATGTTGACCGCAATTAGCATCAACAACTAGCGATTGGTCTATTCCGTGTTGACTGGCTAAGTTACACATGTCGTCAAAAGCAGTGTTGTTGAAGGCTCTCCAATTTTGGCTCTCCCTTACCGAGTGCATACACAATCTTTCTCGCTAGATTTTGAAGCACAATCTTACAAGATCCTACGAGCTACTCGGCTAAGTAGGATAGGAGATAGGGCTAAGTCGTTTACTTGCTGTCTTTCCTTCGGGTTACATGTACGCTAATATCCAAGCCAGACAGAAGTTAGATAGTATGAAATTCAGAGTGTGATTGCTCTTTGTGGTGCACTGATAACTAGCCCACAAATTGATATGAGACTCATCCTTCTGGGATTACAATATTAAACGAGTTCAGCTACTGCCTTCATACTCGTACATGTATATCGCAGCTAACGCAATGATGAACTTATGCTATTCTCCGTTCGTTTCGTAGCTTGGTTGAAGAATTTAAGAATATTTGGTACTGTTGCTTCCCAACGAAATCGACCGCGCACTGGCGAAAAATAAGATATTGTGTGGTTGCCGGGAGCTAATTAATCGCATGAAATAAAAATGGAAAAGTTGCGCGAATGACTAACAAAGGCGTCGTAGGAGCAGCATCTTACAATGGGTGCTGGTCCATTAAATAGCGAGTAAGATTCACTGCAGTCGACAACCTAGCAGCTCTGTTAGTAAGCCCTACATCCACCTCCTCATGGGCAATACCAGTCCCCAATAAAAAGCAGTGCCATGTTCTACTTTGTCAAGCCAACTGGAAGTGCTCGGAGGTCTGGAGTAGGATTGATGCTAACTCTAGCTGCGCGAAGAGGCCTTATATCCTGGAAACTTCACAGTGACCGGATATTGACTTCAGAGTTTAGTAGGACAAGTCACCATCATACAGTGTTATGCTCCAACTGAAAACGCGGCTGAGGATGAAAAGGACGATTTTTACAGCCAATTAGGCCGCTCACAATCAAACACCTATTGGGGACATCATAGTGGTAGTGGTAGATAGCAACAACACTATGCTTAAGCGCGTGATGGGAGCTCCCGGCCTTGGAGAACGGAATGACAACGGTGAGCGGATAGTGCAATTCTGCAATACCAATCGCCTAGTCGTTGGAGGTACGCTGTTTAAGCATTACACCTGCCACAAGATCAGCTGGGTCTCAACTGACAGGCAGTGAACATCTATCAACAAGATAGATCACGTTGCGATCAGCCGTCGCTTTAGAAATTGTCTTCTAGACGTCCGAAACAGACGCGTCAGCAGCAACCACACAAACTTGCTCAAAACAACCAGATTGAATACCGACAGGCTCTGGTTGATAGCGTACATGACCACTGGAATGCTGTGAAAGATGTGTTTACAACTGGGGCAACCACCTATGTCGGTAAAAGGCAGAAAAGTCACCGCATATGAATTTCGGTTGAAACCTGGAGACGGATCGATGAGCCGACACAGCAGAGGATAGAGCCGAGCTAGAAGTTCAATATCGTGTGAAGAAGAAGGAAGTGCAATGTAGAGTAAGAAGTCACGTCAAACATACCTCGACATACTGGCTTCAAGGGCGGAGGAAGCATCAAGCAGGTGCTAGAGTATTGCTGTCTACAAAACCACTAAGGAGCTCACTGGTGGTCGTAACTCCAAACAACATTCAGTGAAAAGTGTAGATGAGGAACAACTCACTAGATGGAGAGAAAATTTTGCTACGGTCTTCAACCACTTAGACGATGGTGCTATGATCACGAATTCGAATGAGTTTTCAGAAGAAACAAATTCCCGAATTTACATCGGGCCTCCCAGTAAAACCGAAACCGAAATAATTGCAGCAATCAGGTCCCTCAAGAAAAACAAGGCGGTGGGTATTGATGGCATCACTGCTGAACTATACAAAGCGGCGCCAAATACATCGGCTGATCTGCTACAACCGCTCATATTCAGAGTGTGGGATAGTGAAGAATTTCCGCAGGAGAGAAAAAGAGGGAAGATCATCAAGCTACCAAAAAAGAGAGACCTGATGGAGTGTTCAAACAGGAGGGGTATATGCTCTCTTCTAGCCGTAGCTAAAATAATGACTAGAATAATTCTGGAATGAAGCAGAGAACATTTAGATTCAACTCTCGACGTCGAACAGGTAGGCTTTGGCGCTTAATCTTCCTGCATCGACCACGTAAACACCTTACAGAGCATTTTAGAGCAAATCATGGAGTACTGGTCTCCGCTACATTTACTGTTTATCGACTTCGAGAAGGCTATCGACAGTTTGAATTTAGATGCAATATGGTTAGCCTTACGCAGGAGAGGCATCCCAGGAAATCAATACGAGGGTGGTAAGTGTCTCATTTTGCGCAATGGTAAGATGTCTGAGGATTTTGAAGTCCAAGGTGGAATAAGTTAGGGGTCTATACTGTGACCACTATTTGGAGTCTGAATAGGACGGAGAGTTTTTTCTTCACTCAGAGTGATATATTTAGCCGGTAAGTTAATCTTGAAATTCGGTTTGTTTTTGTGATGAGATGTTGAAAATATTGTGCATTGGCTGATGGTGATGCCGTACCTCTTATTGAAAAATTCAAATCATTCAACACTGTTCTATTCGTGGTGAGTTCATCATTAAGCTCACTGATTTTATCGAATATGATATCAAGCATTGATCCGTAGTGATTTGAGAGTTGGTGATTGTTTGTTGCAGGTTCGAGATGGAGATGTGGATGATTGAAAATGAATATCGATGTCTTCCTGGAGAGAGTTGATGGGATTACATGTTTTTTGTTTGATTCCATCATTGCGGATCCGGTTGATGTAAATTCACTTAAAACTGTATCAAGGTGGCGCTTGTAGGTTTCTTCATTTCTGGATCTTGCACTTTTTAGCTCAATTAAACCCGCAACTTGCTTTTTAATGCTATGACCAACGTCTTCGGCACATCTTACACTTTGTTTAAAGATTGAGAGTTTGTCCGTAATCAGTCTGACGAGTGAGTTATGGTTGGATTCATTGGAGTCACTGAGGCACTTGATTGCAAGGAGCACATGTGAGAGAGAAATACTGATACACTCATCACAGAAGAACAGTAGATTTTCGGAGAACTCTTTAAGGAAGACCGTGTTTCTTTTATTTAGGCCGACACAAATAGCATGGAATATTTTTCCGCAGATCCCCTTACAGGCAACAAAGTCAGAATTATTGTCGTTAATGGAGTAGTTGGTTAATCCAGAAAAAGACAGAACGAAGACCAGGAAAACAAAAAGCAAATTGCGGAGAAAAAAAATGAAAAATCCACTAAACGCACTGTCGCGAAATAAACAGACTAGTATGTCAACAATAAAAAAAACGCGTCAGCGATAACAATTATCGGGTAAGAAATTAGGTTATTAGATTGATTTAACTGGAATAAGCGAAATAGGAAATTCACAAATTATGGAGTAAAGTAAGAGGGCGACTGAATACAGCGGCGGTTTGAACTGAACTGGCGATATGAACCAAACATTTCGCAGGCCAGAGTATACATGAAACTATTGCAGAACGGTAGATGATTTAGAGTTGGCAAAACATTCTTACTAAGTAATCTGGGCAGGAATAAGGCACAACGCGCGTCTTGGCGGTCCACCATGGAGCTCCACCAGCCCGTATTAATTGTGAAAAATTTTATTGATGGTAGTCGAATGTTGAATTTCGAGCTGTCGACCCTCGGAGTTTGACTCTAGAAGCCGAAGTGCCGAAGAGCCGACAAGCTCCCAATTCAGCTGAGTGCAAGAAAAAGAGCTCTAGGTATGCTTCACGAACCCCGATTCTACAATAACTACGGGAGAAGACAGCTGAAATGCAGTGCACCGGAAGTTCTAAACACAATTCCGCATGAACTAAAAAATATACAAAATATTAAAACTAGAAAGAAAATTATAAAACAATTTTTTCTTGAATTTCGAACTTAAATAGCTAAATTTCAAACCTACGAGAGGCGTTCAATATATTCTCGGTATCGATATGAAGGAAAATGCGAATTCAATTTAAATTGTTTTTATTTTTCAATATAATCTCCCCTAACATCAATGCATTTGTTACATCTTGAGATAAGCTTTTTTAAACCCTCAAAAAAATAAATTTCCTCTTTCTCTGCAAAATACCCATTTATTGCCGACTTTAGTTCTTCATCATTCGAAAATCTTTTTCCACGAAGACATTTTTTCAAATCCGGAAACAGGAAATAATCACTAGGGGCAAGGTCTGGACTATAGGGTGGGTGTTGGATTTCTTCGAAACCACAATCTCGCGCAGCAGCCTTGGAAACTCGCGCCGTGTGAAGAGGAGCGTTGTCATGAAGAAGCAACACACCCGCTGCGAGTTTACCCCGTCTTTTCTTTTTATTTTCCTCCCGCAAATTATGCAAAGTGGAAGCGTAGGATGTGGCGTTGATGGTTTCACCTCTTTTTTTGTACTCAATGAGCAAGATTTCCTTTGAGTCCCAAAAAACTGTGGCCATGAGCTTCCCGGCAGACGGAGTGACATTGAACTTCTTCGGGGGGTCTGTTCCTTTTTTTATGCCACTGCATGGACTCTTGTTTGCTTTCAGGGTCATAGTGGTGGACCCATGTTTCGTCCCCAGTAACAATTCGATCCATAACACCGTCCGCGTTCTCACTACACATCTCCAAAAGCTCCCTACAGCATGCGATTCTCACTTTTTTCGGAGGCGCTGTGAGCATTCGTGGCACCCACGTTGCACTGACCTTTGAAAGGTTAAGATGGTCATGAAGAATGGTGTGAATGGTACGAATTGAAAGCTTGGTGATCTCTGCTATCATTTTCACCTTTATTCGGGCATCCTCAAGAACAAGTTTTTCGACTTCTTTGATGCTTTCTCCCGTACAAGCAGTAGCCGGCGCGCCGGAGCGGGGGTCGTTTTCAATGCTCTCTCTGCCTCTCTTGAACTCACTTGACCACTTTTGCACAGTTGATAATGAAGGTGCGGAACCCTGGTAAACAGCCACCATCTCTTCATGAATAGTTTTTTGACTTTTTCCTTGTGAGAAATTTAATTACAGCGCGATGCTCAATTTTCACCATCATCGTCTCAGTTGCCATTATGATTCTGTTTAACTAGAGATGAAACGCGAATTAATAATCACATTTATATGAAATTTTACATGAATACACTAAAATAATAGTATTACTTGATAAATAAGTCAATTTATATATACAACCACAGCTTCACCCCGATAACCCTCGTAACTCATCTTATCAATTATTTTCAGTTTTTTCTTTAATGATCTAATTATTATTAAAAAGATTGTATTATGGATTAATCTAAGCTTGCTTACCAAAAATTAATCATAAAACTATGAAAAGCAATCTTCTGCAGAAAAGCCTTTAAGGCTTCACAGAAATATCTAACTATTGTTAAGTTTTTAATGAAATTAATGAAATAAATAAATAAAAATAAATAATAAAAAAAAATGCTATCTAAAATTTTTCGAAGTAATGCAATTAGCTTAAACACCAAGCTACGACTGTTTCGTTCTCACGTTGAGTCTGTGCTGCTATATGGATGTGGTACTTGGAAAGTGACCACTAGACTACATGTGATCACAAGAAAGCTGCAAACGTTAGGTAATAGGTGCCTGCGTAATATCTTAAGGATTTTCTGGCCAAACCGTATCTCGAACGAACAGCTTTATGAGAGAACCGGAGATGAACCTATTGGCACAACCATACAACGACGAAAGTGGCAGTGACTTTCCGAAGAGGTGACAGGTCCTTAGCTAACCAAGCGATGCAATGGAATTTGCTTACTTAGGATGGTAGAATACGCGGCGGTCCTAGAAGTACATGGCGTAGAACAGTCGAGAAGGAAGCACGGCAACTGGGAAAGAGTTGCCAGAAACCGCACACGATGGCGCGTAGGCATTTTAGAGGCCCTAGGACCCACAAGGGGATATAGGACATAAGGTAAGGTACAGGCCCCAACAATAAACATTCTTCCGGTAAAGACAAATTTTCGAATTACATACTAAGGAAACGGACCAAATACTGTCCTACATCTTCAATCACTGTATAAACAATGGTTACTTTCCCGCTATCTGGAAAAAGGCAAGCATTATACCAGCGTTAAAAAAAGAGCACCAAATGATATAAATCAATTTCGTCTCATTTCACTCTTATCGAATATTGGAAAACTTTTTGAAAAAGTTTTGGCTGGAAACATAGACACATTCTGTGAAAAAGGAAACGTAATCCAAAATATACAATTCGGTTTTCGAAAAGAACACTCCACAGATACTTCTTCTATCCGACAATATAATCCAAAACTTAAAAACTAGAAAATGCCCTGTCAGTCTTGATATTGATTTACAAAAAAGCATTCGATTCGCTTTGGCACAGTGGTCTCAAATTCAAAACCGTTTAGCCGGCCTGGCTAACGAAATTAATTCAAGATTTTCTAAAAAAAATCCGTTTTTCGTCTGTGTCTATTAAGGCAGAGGAATCAAATATGTTACCCGTCAAATCAGGAATTCCACAAGGATCAAGAATTGGCTCAAAGCTGTTCAATATTTTTCTCTCGGATTTCCCATTTCAGGATCCCGTGGGCTCTAAACAAGGCGCTATTCTATATGGAGACGATACGATTATCCTTGCGAGTGAGTGATACAAGACCACAAAATGCCCTAAATAAAATAAAAGATAAAATTCCTCTGCTAGAAGGAGAGAGGGTCTATACTATAAACGCAAATAAATGTGGCATCACCTGCTTTAGAAACGCAAGTGGAAAAAGACATCGACTAGCGGTGAAAGAGAGTAAGAAACTAACATTACCAATTGCTAACAATGTTATATTATCTCCTCGTGACGAATTGAAATACTTAGGTATTCAATTTCAAAACAGATTCTTATTTAACAAACACGCAAGAAAGACGTTATTCAAAGGAAAAGCTATAACAGCCACCTTTATTGCAATCGAAAGCTTTAGAAAAAAAACGAAAATTCTTCTCAACAAGATGCTCATCAAATCCGTCCTCGTATACGGATTCTGCGTTTGGTTCACTATTTCTCCTACAGTGGCCAAAGAACTTGAGATTTTCGAGAGAAAAATGTTGAGATTCTGTTGCGGAAAGTACATAAAGGCGAACAAAAAATGGGTTTTCAACAAAGTGCTATACAAGGAATGACCTTTAATGCCCTACCTTATAGGATTTACTCTCAAAAGACTCAAGCGAATGGAAACTCATCCGAACAGTCGACCCTCTTGATCTAACCTAAGGAAAGAATTTTAACACTTAGATCACCAATAAGTAAATCGGTAGAGATTCCAAAGTAAATCCAACCAATTCCGAAGAGTTTAATGTCTACATATTTTCGAAGGTGCAAATTTGCTTCCTTCTTGAATAATGCATAATTTGGTCTTGATACAGAATACTTCAAAGACTGCTTGGAATTCGAACATGTAATCATCAGCATAAAACTTGCCCCAAGTTCATCACTAGATCGAGGATTCTATACCACCTGTTTGAAAACTCGGGTAGTAATAAAGTGTAATAAATTGAGTGTACTTGATACATAAAACTTACTTACCTCAACCTACTAGCACGAATTCACGTCAGCTGCATTCAGTGCCGCCTTCTAAGTTGGCTGAGGTCCCTCTCAGGTCTCCTTTTGAGGTTTCTCTTAGGTCGTCCTAAGCGGCGCTATCCCTCGAGGTTAGATTTGCAGTTGCACGTGTGGTGTTCATTCACTCAACATGGCCCAGCCATGTTAGACTATTAGACCTTGGTTCTGAATCTCCTCTTTCATTCCTCGTCAATACAAACGGTAGCGAAAATCACGTTCAGTATTTTTCTCTCGAAACGGTCAAGTGCTTCTACATCCGATTTCGACAAGGTCCAAGCCTCTGCGCAATAGGGCAGGACCGGAATGATAAGGATTTAGTATGGTTTGGTCTTACGAGAGGGGGCTCTGTTACTCTTCCTCCTGAGCCCAAAAAAATAGCGATTGGCAAAAGTAATTTTTGAATCTGATTTCGGCGCTGAGGTGGTTGCTGCTTCGGAAGTGCGGGCACAAGGACGACAAAGTCCTTAACTCGCCTATCACCACACCCATTCTAGCTGCTTCCGCCTCGGTACTTACGAAAGCTTTATTGACGGCTCACTGTGTTCGCCCAATCAAATACATATCATCCGCGTGCGCAAGCAATCATGATGGCCAGTGTGTTTTGCACACTTGTTTCTAGGGTGATTTTAAAAAAGCCACATACCAGCGCGTTGCCATGTCTAAAACTGTTTTTTTTTGCATTCATGGTTTCGGTTAATTTATCACTGTCCTTGATGGAGCAGCAAGAATTCTCCACAGTCGTCTTTCAAAACTAGATATGGGTTTGTATAGCTCGTCATTTGTGGGTCTCTCAAGATCTGCTGTTGTATCAATATTTGATGGTTGGTGGACTTTCCAGGTCAAAAATTCGAGTCGAGATTCCAAGCTTTGAGCATGCTTTCATCTGATATCATACTGGTGAGGTGGTGTATGTCGGCAACGGCGTCATCTCCAACGTTTTTATATAACTCAACAATCGGCAAATATTCTTGTAGTCTTGCAATTCTTGCAATTGCAACTTTTCGACGTCGAATTTTGGTGATTTTACCTGACGGCGTTGTGCCTGTGATGTCCGTATTCATACCCTGCCTGCAACAATATAATGATCTGGTTAATGTTTGCTTCTCGGAAAGTTCGGACATCCAGGATGCTGGAAGAATGTGATCAATATGATTGGCGATTGATTTATCAATGAGCTAAGTCACTTTGTGGATATTGAGATGTGGGAACCGCGTGCTGGCTTCTCATATGTTATGCCCCGTTACAAATACCAAAAAGATGAGTCCATTATCAGATGTGGTAAAATACAGGCTGTGTTTTGGGTATAAAAACGGCTTCCTTACCCTGTTTTGCTTTAAGATATCTCCCTTCACTACTTCGGCGTTATAGCTGGAGAACCCTCTGTAGAAGCATAGACATTAATTAGACTTAAATGTTTGTATTTAGCCTTGATACATAATCCAGGTAAGCGACATTTTCCTTCCTTGCAGCAGTCGTCGTAGTAAGCGTCTTAGTTTTTAGCCCGATCCATACTATCACACTTCTATATTAGCTTTGCAGCAGTCTATAAGGGTCTTAGCATTCCCTGTGCAAAGGCTAAATTCGTTTTCCTCGAAACGTTTTCTGGGATCATTAACATTATATCCATCTACATCCGATGGGGTTTGTTGTATCTGAACTGTAGGAAAGTTGGAAAGTTTTTTTCTGTGCGATCTAATCTCCAAGGTCCCGTCACAATCATGGAGTTCTCTTTCAACCAGGACTTTATATCTCAAATAAGATCTAAAGGAAGGTTTGCACCAAAAAACTCAGACTCCGTTAAACACGCCATCCAAATTCGTCGTGAAAAGGCTTCAGAACCAACTGATGCGGGAAGTAGAACGATAGTCATCGAATCTCTGTCTGTTACTGTGTTGCCGAATAATCTGCAGGAAGAAGGACACTGGAGAGGAATAATTTTATTAAATTTTTCAGAGGACTATCTGCCAGCAATACTTTCTTTACGTACATATGTCTCACAGAAACATTTCAAGGAGCATATACCCAAATTTCAGACCTGAGATGTTACTGTTTCTTGGTATAACCAGATCAATGAGGATATCAATAGGCTCCAAAATCACATACGATATATAAACAAACATAGGGAACCAATCGACCATAAAAAACATATTTCTATGTAGCCGCATCTATTCCATCTATGAATGTCCTTTTTTGACGTCTTGCCAGCCAGTCCTCTAAGCTTATAATTTATCGTCAATTGCACAAAAACAAACTTCCCTTCGACAATGAGGGAAAAAATCAAAGTACATCTCGTTCATCATCCAAATCAGGAAGCAGAGAAGTCTTATTTTTATCTGCAACTAGCTGTGCCAAGCTTAGATGCAGCAGCCAACTCGTATCAATGCAATCACTTGGCAGCATAATGTCTGTCGCATTGCAACAAAATTCCCCCGATGAATGGCTGAAATTTTCCAACATCAATAACTAAAGTCACTGTCAACTAGTTTTTGGGTGGTTGGAGATGTGATTTTGAATTTTTATGTCCAGTCCACTGCAATGGAATTAGACCAGGCGGATTCAGCAAAGCCGACTGAAATTGGATTGCGTTTCTCGGGGCGCCAGGTATACGGACAGTCGTATCATGTGACACTCCTTGTGGATACTATTATACGTACGAATGGTTGCAAATTTTTGCTCTGACAAGTCAATTTAAATCGATTTTTAATTCGACATTGGTTAGGGAATGTATGTGGGTATCTAGAGTACCGGAACCCATCGGAAATCGATGGAGTGCCATAAATTATGCAACCTTCTCTGTTTGGAAAGCAGTTCAGTGGGGGATAGTGATGAAGCCGGTGACTTTTTTCTTTTTCCTGGTGGCATTATGTAGTCATCGGTCTACCATAGAAAATGGAGATACAAATATCTGGGTCGTCGGTTTGTTTGCAATGTGACTAGGCACATACTTGTACTCTGGATTTGTGTATCATCAGATTGGCAACAGTCCAGGTAGGGTGGTCTTTTTTATTTTATTTTTTTTCTTGTTGATTAAAAATTAAAAGTTAGATAGATGCTAGTCGGACGAGGGTATTGACGAGGCAACCGACCTCATTGCAGTGTTCGGTGCAAACGTGTATTCTCAACGATAAAGCATTGAACGGAAGATGACATGGAAATGAGCTGGAGTTCTTTGAGCTGTGGTATTAGAGAACATCGGTGACTCCAAAGTGTGGGACATCGCCTAGAGAGCAGGTAATAAAGTTGGATCTCAAAGGATTAATTGCAGTCATTTATATACATAGGGGGCGATGACTAAATTGAGTTATGTTGGCACTATGACAGACACTAAATAGGCTTTGGCATTGAGGGAGTGATTTGGATGAGCTTGCAGTATAAATTGACCGGCCGTAGAGCGAGTGTATTAATTTGCAACTTAGTTAATCTACAATCGATCAAGGAGATTGTTTGGAGCACTGGTGGATTTAAAACAAGTTTCGTACATATGATTTCGTGATGAATTAAGATCTGAAATTTCTTTGAATTAGATATTTGCAGTAAGATACGTGTACACAGATGCGTTCTAACATATTTTAGCGAAATTTAAGTCGAACGGACGTCAATTGAAAGTGCTAAAATGGGTTTTTGATTCAAAGCCGAGACTTTCACTGTTTTTTTTTCTGTCAAAACAGAAAGTACAATTGTCCATTCTACTCTTTATATTTTCTTTTTACTGGACTTTTTCAGTCTCCGTAGATCCACGAGAAAATGTTTCAGTGCTAACGAGCTCATAGGTACCAGTACCCATCACTTCAGCACCTAGTACCTGTACCTACTTTGCTAGAGGCGTTGGAAAATACTCTAACCGAAAAATCGAGACTTATCTAGCATGTTCATCAGCTATCTCTTTTTTTGTGATACCATTGTAACCTCGGACCGAAGCAACACTCAGTGAATTTAAATTTTCGTTTGTTGTCAGCGAAGCGTTGCACTCTTGAACTAGCTTTGAACTGGTGAGGGGGTTCAGCAAGGCTTTAGGTTTAGTTATCGCTACAGATGCAAATGCTTGGCCGTTGCACCGCTTCTTCATAATACTCGTACACAATAGTTCGTTGCCATCAGGATTGCAAATATCTCCTCTTGGAAGACAGACGCAAGCTTTCCTAACGAGCAGTGAAGTCTAAAGTTGTCATCCTCCTGAAAGATACAATGGTGGCATCCTAAATCGATTTTGGAGCCATTAAGCCGTTAAGAGCCGACTGTTTTCATTTTCTGCTCAGATTCTGGGAGAAACTATTCTCGGCCACATGGCAAATTTATTTGATTTTTTGCAGCAACATCAGTTCTGGTGCCACTGCATCAAAACGGCACGTCCGTAAGACCGGAGTCAAAAGATAGCATCGGAGCATTAGTGTCGCTATACAGCTAGTATAGTTCGATGTTTCATCGCCTCCTCCACTCACCGTTTATGCAAACGGGATCGAAAATCACCCGAAAAATTTTCCACTTGAAGCAGCACAATCATCCATTTTTGATAAGGTCCATGCCGCTGCGCCAGAGGACAGGACTGCTATTATTAAAGTCGTTTCTTGTTCGAGAGAGGGCCTTACTAGTCAGTTGCCTTCTTAGCGCAAAGAAGCTGTTTCTTGTAATTAATTAAAAAAACCAATGATGCTTCTGGAAAGGCGCGATTTAAAAAATCAAAGTTAGAAGCCGACGTGATCGCCAAGATGAGCGAGATACGAGTAGTTTTATTGAGAATGAAAAAGAAAGATTAACATTTTGAGGATCCATATGTATGTCTAAGAAAAAACTTGTTTCCGCTTAGCAATTGGTAAAAGGCATTGCCAGAAGGGCTTACAATTAAATAACCAAGTTTGAGAATATGAGAGAATTGCCTGATGAGCATTTTATATTGATTCAAATGATATTACGTATGTATGTATTTTAATATTAGTGTAATCTTACTCAACATGCTCCCCACCTTGAAGAGGCTAGGACACTTCAATTGGTAGCAAACATATCTGCGTAACAGCTCTTTTGAGAGCGGTTGAAGAGGTCTTGACTGTGACAACTCGAACGGCATCGTCTCTTCTAAGATGTAGTGCAGTTATCCGGCCCAGCCTCCATTTAAGTGGTGGTAGATTGTCATCCTTAAGAACCACTAATGCGCCAACTGCTATGTTTTCACGACTGCTTTGCCATTTTGTGCGTTTCTGGAGACCTTGTAAATATTCCGATGACCATCTTGCCCAAAAGGTTTGTGTAACCCATTGCATTCGTTGCCATCGTGAAAGTCTGCTAAGGCGATCGTCCTTTACGTTATTTTCCAAAATTGACGTCAATGGTCCACCTATTAAAAAACGACCGGGAGTTAAAACTATGTAATCATTAGGATCATTGGATAAGGGTGTAAGGGGGCGCGAATTTAATATAGCCTCTATTTGAGTGAGAACTGCAGTAAATTCGGCATAAGTAGGTGAGATTAAATGCAGCAATCTTTTCATGTGGAATTTTGCGGACTTTACTGCTGCTTCCCAGATACCTCCCATGTGTGGAGATCTGGCTGGTATCGTCTTCCACTCTATTCCATCTTCTGCGCACATGTTTAGAATGTCTGTGTTGTTCTGTCGGTTCATAAACAGTTGATAAAGTTCATGTAGCTCATTTCTTGCTCCAATAAAATTAAGTCCATTGTCGCTGTAGATAGTTGAGCATAATCCACGCCGGCTTGTAAAACGCCTAAGTGCGGCAATAAAGGCAGCAGTTGTAAGGTCTTCAACAAGTTCTAAATGTATGGCGCTAGTTATAAAGCATATAAATACAGAGACGTAAGCCTTTGTTGGTGTTGATCCTCTTCTGCGATAGTGCAGCATGAATGGGCCACAAAAGTCAATGCCAACTGTTGAAAAGGGTCTTGCTGGCAGTACGCACGATGAAGATAAATCTCCCGTAAGGTGTTCAAGAGGTTTAGGCTGACAACGAGAACACAGAATGCATTTGCGCACAATTCCCTTAGTTATTATCCTCCCATTTATTGGCCAAAATTGTTGACGAACAACAGCTAAGAGAATTTGCGGACCCAAGTGACCATGTTTGTAGTGAAGGTATCGAATGGTGCATCAGAGCGATTTTCATTTCTCCAGCTGTTATTGGAGAGACTTGTTGGTGAACCTTGTTTAATTCGTCTGCGGTGCCTGGGAGAGAAACCATTTTCCTTTTTAAACATCTCCCTAAAGCATTATTTTTAAAGCGATTTATATAGGAAACAACACGAAGAAGCCGCACATATGACTAGTGGTACTTAATGTTCTCAATGAAGTCGCACTCCGTTTGTGAGGAGAGTACAATTCTAACCTTTCGACGTTCTAAGATGCTATCATCAACACTCGATTGGGGCCTTGAGCAAGGCCATTGATCTTGCTCTTGTCTTAAGAATGAAGGGCCTAAAAACCACATGTCTGAGTCAATTAACGCTGATGGTCGCGCTTCGCGAGATACGATATCAGCAGGATTCAAATATGAGTCGATGTGTCGCCATTGCTGCAAGGTAGTTGTTTCCTGTATACTGGCTATACGATTGGCAACAAAGGTTTTCCAAGTTGAAGATTCCGCCGCTAACAAAGAAAGCACGATTGGGGAGTCAGTCCAGTAAAAGATATTCTCAAAGTCAATGTTAAGAATTTGTATGATGCGATGGGTAAATTAAGCAGCCATTTCGGCAACACATAATTCCAGCCGTGGTAAACACATAGCCTTTATGGGAGCAACTTTAAACTTCGCTGCTAACAGTCTAGTTTGATAGTTTGAATGGTCCCGTCTTCCAAAAATGAACTTATGTATATGCATGTACCGTATGCAAGCTCAGAACTATCAGCAAATGCATGAATTTGTGCCCTTGTCTTTTGAGTGGATATTACCATCCTTGGTACTCGCAACTGTTGAAGAAGGTAAAACTCATTACGAATTTCTATCCACCTTTTCCTGTGTTCTTCGAGCAAAGGCAAAAGAAGAAACAAAGAAAGTTTCGTTTGCCACAGCTGCTTCATGAAAATCTTGGCCAGAACAATTACTGGATTAACAAGTCCAAGGGGATCAAATAGCTGTGCAATGTCAGTCAACACTGATCTCTTTGTTGTCTGGATTCCCTGAGGCGGACGGTCGCCGCTGTACATAAATACATCTTGGTTTGGATCCCAAATAATGTCCAATGCTTTAATCACATTGCTGTTGTGCATTTGAAAGCAAGACTCTCTTTGATCACCACTTTCTTAATTCGAACTTCCCCTTTTTTAGCATTGCTATATCAGTTTGGCTTCGTCCAAATCATCTGAGCCTGTTAAAATATTGTCGACATAAGCATCGGATTCGATGACTTTATGAGCTCGTGCAAAGTTTTGTCTTTCATCATTCCCTAGTTGTTTCAGTGCGCGAGTAGCTAAATATGACGCAGAAGATGTTCCATAAGTGACTGTGCAGAGGTTTTTATAGGCTCATTCTTTGATGGTCTCCACAGGATCAGCTGAAAATTACGATCTCGGGTATCTACGACAATCTGGCGATACATCTTTGTGATGTCACTAGTAAAAACATAACGATGTGATCTAAACCGAAGCGCAATTGAAAATAGATCAGGTTGAACAGCTGGTCCGATTACTAGTATTTCATTTATCGACTTTCCGCTGTCAGAATTGGAGGAGCCATCAAACACTACTCTCAATTTTGTTGTACTACTTCCGGGTTTAAGGATACAGTCCGACAATCTCCATATGGTTAAGTTGTATATACTCATTCATAAAATCAGTATACTGTTTACGAAGGTCAATGTGATTTTTGAGTTTTAGAGGAGATTAGAGGATCACATTTAAATGGAAATCTGACTTGGTAGCGACCACAGTCAAGGCGACAAAAGTTATTTGCAAAATGACGTTCGCACAAAGTTTCATTTTCTGATAAATTGCGTGATGACGATGAGCGATTTTCGATTTCCCAGAAAGTTTTCAAGCGCTGGTCCAAAACATTATATTCGAACTCATTTTTCGTAATTAAATTGCTTTGACGACGATGATTCTCAGTAGCTTGATAGTTACCACTAATTATCCAGCCAAAAAGCGTATTTTGCAATATGATTGAATTATTTTGTAGACGTAATTGGCCTTCCTATAACAGGGAAAAAAATAATCCAGCCCCAAGGAGCAAGTCAATTTTTTGAGGAATTTCGAAGTTTGGATCTGCTAGGCTGATGTTGGATGGTATACTAAGAGCGCTGGTGTTTATTTTCTCTGAAAGTAACAAACCGGTTATTTTGGGGAGTACAACTGCTTCGATTGAGGCCGTATAATTGGTCAATCGGGATTTTATTGTGAGAAGTGCTTTATACAATGCTTGCCTTTTAATTAAAGTGATACTGGAGTAAGACTGAGTTGTTTTTATTCGAATCAAGCCAAGGCGCTGAGCAAATTGGCCATTTATAAAATTTATTTGCGAGAAAGTGTCCAAAAGTACACGACATGCAATGGGAGAACCTTGATAGTCGACGGCGTAGATTATCGCAGCGGCTAAAATTGTTGTGTCTTCATTGCGAGTGTTATGAAATGCGGAAAGTGCGGCTGAATCGGGAGGAGAGGAAGTAGAGACGTATTCGCTTGCTCTTGGATCAAGTGAATGGGTTTGATTTCGATGAAGAAGTGTGTGGTGTCTGTGGCCACAGGAGCGGCAGCTTGAAGCTGAGCATTTTTTTTTTACAGCATGGTCGATTTTGAGATAATTTTCGCAGAGTTTTAAGGATGTAATTTGATGGGTACGCTCAGCCGGCGACAGACGAAGAAATTGATAACACCTGCTAATTACGTGACCAGGCTTAGAACAGTGATCACATTTAATGTTGCTAGTGACGACAAAGGCTTTTGGTTCGTTTTTAAATCTTGTATCTACCTTATGACTAGGACTCACCTTCGCTGTAGGCATTTGGCTTACCATTCCTTCCAACATCTGGCAGCGTTTGTTAAGATATTTGAATATCTCCGGGTAGCTAACTAGTCGATCAACGGGTGCCTCTTCCTGCCACTTTGTCAATGTTGTAGTATCCAATTTAGTTGTTATAATATACACTATCAGGTCATACCATTGGTGTGTAGAACGTCCCAGTGATGCAAGCTCTCATAAATGCACATTGAAGGTGTCCAAAAGGTTGCGGAGTGACAATGCGGAATTCTTAAGAACTGGTGGAGCGTCGAAAATCTGCTTCAAGTGTTCGGTTGCAATAACCTTCTTATTCTCGTACCTTTCCTGTAACATTCTGATGGCCACGGGGTAATTCGCATCAGTGACTTCCAATGACTTAACCATCATTGCGGCGTTGCCACCCAGCGATCCAAGCAAATGATGGAATTTGATCACTTTGCTCAAGCCCGTTTGAGAGTGAACAAACGAATTGAATTCATGAAAAAAAACAACCACTCTGTGATGATACCTGTAAATGTAGGAATATGAGCTTTTGGAAGTTTAATTGTTTCAGATATTGAGGATGCTTGTCGAGCAGTTCCTTCGCCTTTAGCTGAATGTATTCCTGTTTTGGCCAAAAGTGTCTGCAACGCCGGACAGATGGTGTAGTAGAGCTCTTCATATGTTGATCGTTCACCCTTTCCTAGCTCCGTTGGGTCAGCATCTTACAATTTAGCTTGTAAAGTAGAAAAAATATCGAAGCAATTTTCAAGAGTCTTGATACGGATGTTCAGCTCCGCTGTTGTAGCTGTTTCAGACTTTGTGTCTGCAAATTCCTTCATCCGTTCCAATTGTTTGATACACACATTTCTTTTGTTGCGAAGTGAATCAATCTTCGACATTGTATTTTCTTTTTGTTTCGAGTAAACCAAGTGAAAAAAATTAAACGAGCTGTTTGAGCTTTAATAATAATTCTGAATCTTGGCAATCACGTCGGGGTCACAAATGTTTCTTGTGATTAATTAAAAAAAACCAGTGATGCTTTTGGAAAGGCGCGATTTAAAAAATCAAAATTAGAGAAGCAGTGATTGGCAAGATTTATTCTTCGTTTGATCTCAGCGGTGGTGTCGTTGTCTGAATTGATAGCGAAGCCTAGCTAGACAGAGTCCTTAAGTACCTACAATTTACATTCGTCGAAGATGACGTTCTATCCGATACATATACTTGATATTGCAATCGCTGACCATTAAACCCACCTTCGCCGCTCCTGCTTCACTACTCGCAAAAGCGCCATTGACATCACTGTGTCTTTTTCTGATTATGTCAATGGCTTGCACGTATGTGAGTGAATGGACGGACTTAGGAAAGACTGTGCCTCTTGTGTTGACGAAATCGCATGACAGCGCATCGCTTTATCTACTCGTAAATCCTTTTTCGACATCAAAAGTTGTTTTATTGTTTAATACCGATTATTCGTTTTTTTATAATAATTAAAAATGCTTGGTTTGCAAAACATTATAATTATTGTATTTATTTTTACCAATTTTGATGGCAAGACAAGACCGAATTAAAGTATGCACTTGCTGCACTGTGCTGTGCGAAAAGCAAGTACAAAAAAAAAATAGAAAAAAGTTAATACTCGTACATATGCTTATACATGATACGTGGGGGCTAAGCCTTTAAGTTAATTCGATAGTTTTTAAGTGTAAATATGTGTATGTAAATATGTTAACGAAGAAAAAGAAGACTTGAATTAAATATTTGTGCCATGTTGTTTGTGGTTGCGTTACATTTCATAACATTCAGCCCCCCCTGAAACGCTCCGTCGGCTGTTTGCCACATTGGGCGTGAATTTAATAGGCATTCAATTTTTGTGAGAAGAGTGTACATTTTTTCATACGTCAGTTTGTTGCCATGTCACCGATGACTCGTTTCAAATGCATCTTAACCCATTACTGCATAAAGTTTTTAGAACAACATTTTAATGCATTTTAACATAGAGAACGAAAAAAACTAGTTAAATAAAAAAAAATCAAGGGACGAAAAACCACAGGATATCCGATATAACGGATTGTATGCAATAAAAATAAAAATATAATTTTTTTTTTAAAAAGTATGAACAAATTTAAAACCATTTCCGGATGCAATCCAACGCCACATTTACTGCAAAAAAATTTGCTTTTTCCTCCACAATATTGCAAAGTCTGTCCCTTATGACATAGCCTGTCCAGAGACCATTGCCCATCATATCTTGTATCTGTTATCATACTTTGGTCCGATTTTCCTCTGATGGATGGTTTCCCATGTGTGGTAAGCCACAAGAGAGATATATTTCGCCGGAAATTTAATAAACACGAGCTTTCTTTTTTATCTGGACGCATTTTACGCCAAAACAACTTTTTTTGTCTCATTCTTGTGCGATAAGCCGCAACATTTTGATGTATTTGATCTACACCTCCCATTCCATCTTGATAATTGTCATAACAAGTCAGGCTCACCGCAATTTTTCGTTTTTTCTCTCTTGACCATCTTCCACATTTACTCTCTTTTACCGAGTCAAAATTTGTAGCGCATGTTACCACCCTATTGTCCTTCCACCTAACCAAACACATTTTATTCCCATTATCGGTTCTATAATCATTAATCATACGAGTATGTCCGTCTTTCTAATTTTTGCATATCCGCCTGAGTTTTCATGGGCCATTTTGATATTCTTTGATCCTGTACTGTTCCAGTAGCAAAAGATCTACGATCTCTGAGATGTTGAAATAAAGCAACAGAGGGAAAGTAATTATCAAAAAATACTTTATATCCCCTATTACAAGGAATCTCTGCCAGCTCAATTTGGTGTAAAACAGTGCCCCCTCCTAGTCCAAATTTCTTTTCTCTGACACCTTTTCCTGTTAATCCTTAAATCCAAAGCGAATAGGATTTCCTCGAATATATTGCTTTGCAAAGTGTCGTCCGTAATAAGGAATCATAGATTCATCTATTGATCATTTTTCTTCCAGACCTCCATGTTCTTTGAAGTTTTTATTCAATTCTATTATTAAAGGTCAAAGTTTATATAATCGGTCATTTCCATCATCTGATCATAGGGTTTAACCTAATACTATTTTGTAAAAGTTTCGGCACATCCTCATTGCTAGACCAAAGCATCAGTATCAGCTAGTTGAATCGGCCATATTCTATTGGTATTTAGACTAGCGATTGTTGAAGAAGATAATAGTGAAGTAAGTTTTGAAATGACGTAGCATTCAATGTCAATAAATTGGTCATTAAAACGAGAGTGAAGTTTAAGTGAAACCAATCCATTGGTTGGCAGAAGTCGAAGCTATACCTGTTATAGGAATCCGGGCTAGTTTGCGTTTAAGGCCCAAGCGTTGAGCAGCACCTTCGGTTATGAATGACACTTGGGAACCTGTATCGAACAATAGCTGCAGATTTTGAAAAGATCCCTGTTTGACTTGAACCTGAGCTGTATGAAAAAAGGTTTGATAATGACGTGTAGATTCAAGCGAAAGATTGGAAACGATCGTATGAAAAGGATCTGACGAACAGTTAATGTCTGGAGGTACAGCAGTGGAGGTTGAAGGCTCGCCAATGAATAATGGCGAGCGTTCCACATTCTACACCGAAACGTTGACCGACATTTACCAGAGTTGTGTCCTTTATGTAGGCAATTGAGACATAATGATTGTTGTTTCACGAACTCGCGACGAGCGTTTGGTTTTAACTCAGCCAAATGAGAACGTATAGATGCTTGGGGTTTGATGCGAGGTTGCGAAGCGCGCGCGAAAGAGTTACAAGATTCTAGGCAATTGCAACGAGTTTCTAAGATGTCTATGAGATTATGGATTGATATATCATCCCGCGTTCCTACGTGTTCTGCCCATGCTTGCTTGGCCTCCTGGTCCACCTTCTGTAACAGCAAGTGGATGAGCCAAGGATCACGGCTATTTGACTCTAACGCATTAAGTCCACAAAGAGTCTCGTCAGCTCCGTCAAGCGGAAGTTTTAAAAATTAAACTAAGTAGTTTGCGTAGTTCAGAGGGTCTGGTTTCTTGTGGATCGGACAAACAATGTATTCATCGGGCATACTTTCGTTCAACAGTATTTTATAGATTAGTTGGTATATGCTCTTTACCAAGTCATTGCCTGCCGCTTTGAAGACCACTGCGGTCAGAATGTCTGTTCCAGCAGTTTTGTTGGTCTTAAGCCTGGTTATGCCTATCTTCGATACATCCGGCTCGCGCGCTTCTCATGCTCCTACTATTTCCTCCTGAGAAACCGATGTTTGTCTCTCCTCTTCTGCTCGTTGAGCTCGAGATTAGCTCTAGTTCTTCTATGCACCACAGATTCGTATGCCTCTTGCTCAGTTGCATGTGCTTGGCGGCACTCGTTGTCAAACCACGGGCGTTGTTATGGTGGTCGAGTGAAACCCAGCACTTCAGAGGCGGTATCTCTGATGGCTTTCTGACACTGTTACCACTGAGGATGTTAGCAGTCCGACTTGAAACTTACTCATCGTGTTAGCTTGGCCTTGCGACGTGCGTGATATTTGCAACCGTACCTTTTGTACAACAAGATAATGGTCTGAGTCGATGTCGGCCCCTCGGAATGTGCGAACATTCATAATACAAATAAAAGGAGTGCTTTGCGTCGATTACAATGTGGTCAATCTGGTTCACGGTTAATTGATCAGGAGTTCTCTAGGTCCCCATGTTAATATCGAGATGTTGGACCCGAGCACCAGCTACGATCACGTTTTGCCCCACCCCAAAGTCGATTAGCCTGAATCCGTTATCGGACGTGGCGTCGTGCACGCTATACCTTCCTATATACTAGCCGAGGACAATTTTAATGACGTAGCTCGTAGAAGCTATCTTTGGTGTTGTCATATTTCTTCTCTTTGGGGGCATGTACGCATTCAAGTCTAATGTTGGCAAGCTCAGCCGTAATACGTATTGTTACGTGGCGCGCCTTCATATGTCGGAAACTCAAGAGTCCTTGACTAACAAGAAAACCGCTTCCAAATAGGCGTTGCTTTTATCGTTGATAACAATCGGCGTAGGCGATGTGCGACCCATCCTATCGCATTTCATGGATGGCGGTAACATCCGCTTTGCAGCAGTCCAGGGCCGCTAGTTGTTCGGCTGCGCGTGGCCTATTAAGACACCTAAGCAAGAACAACGAACTTCGGATCTGCATGCACAATAGATCCGAAGTTCGTTGTTCTTGTTTTGTTTGCAGGGGTTATCAACAGTAGGATCTACGGACGAATCGTCCGTATCCGAAGCTTGTTGTTGCTTCGTAACTTAATTTATTTTTTCCATGGCCGGACAGTTCTCCCGGTGGCACAATCCCCAAACTGGAGGATGTGAGCGCTGCCGTTGGTCCATTAAGGGTTCATGCGCCACCATTTCTTCTCCAAAACTTTGACTTATTCTCGAAAATTCTTACCGGCCTGAGCTCCAAATATGTTGGAGTAGCCCGGACAAGGTCTTATTTGGTTTGTTCCTGAATTCCATCTGTGGAATTCATCCGGTGTCCCGTTTATAGTGCTGTTATTTTTGTCTACTGGTCAGTACTCGCATTTATACGATTGACAAGTCGAGACAAGTTTTACCGATTGGAGGTAAAATAAGCATAATTGATGTGTAGAAACAGTTACAGCACTGTACATCGCCAGGTTGACACCTCTGAGTGCCTACGTTATTTCTACAGCATCCAATCATCAAGTTAAATCACTATTCCGAACATATTTTGTACGAAAATTGCGAACTTTAGTTGTCAAATCTTCAATATATTTGAAGTATTACCCAATAATGAAAACGGGTTGTTCTTTCTTGTAGCGCTTTATTTTTAATAACCCTGAACTCTCAGCTGTCACGCTGTTTTTATTTTTCGTTGGCAATATTTTACAGCACAAATGGTGCAAGATTCAAATCTTGTTTGAATTTTGGGCTCCCTTTATTGCGCATAGAATCTATACAGTGAAGGTATAGCCGTTACGGGATCTCCCTTGAAATGACACTTTCAACCTTCCACCCTATCTCGATCGCCGGAAACTGATAAACTTAATAAACCTGCAACCCTTGTAACCCATCGGGAATTTAGTGACGTACTCTTTGGTCACCAGCTTTTAACTGGGAAAATTGATTCTCCTGCTCTATTGCAACTCTTCTCTTTGAACTTTAGCCCCCACGAAACCTTAGATCAATTCTTCTTTCCCATATAAATCCTCACCGAACCCTTGTCCAGAATGCTTCCCTCTCAAGACCGCCCTTTATTGTTCTTAAGCTTCACGTCCAATAGACCCACACCATTGTTGGCCACCCACTTAGAAGTTGTTAGTTTAATAGCGTAGTTAAACAGCTAAATGCGTCAATAAGACGTTGCCAATACAAGTACAGTAGTATTTTAGATCAATGCCTTGGGAATCCTTAAGAAAACGATTCTCGCAAACATTCATGTTGCACATATCCTGCAAAACGTATTGAATGTTTCACATTAAGTTAAGGCAAGTTAACCCCACAGTGGCTACAATTCTTCACTTCACCATCCATAATTTTCATTTCGTTTAGTGTTCCTCTAAAATTTAATGGAATATTTGATAACAGACCCCCAAGCATGTAAACATATCCCAAGGCCTGTAAGCGTTCCATCATTTGGAAATTCTTTTCCAAAAACTCATTTTTACAGACCCTTTCAACTGGCTGCATGAATCAAAAATTTCAAATCATCGTCCTTTTGGAAGCACGTGCCCATTATTTTAATTTGTTTTGGTCGCATTCCTTTCCTGAAACAATAATCAAATCCCTTTTCCCAAATGCTGTTCATTTTCCAACATACAAAGCCCTGGGGCAGGCTCAACCAACGATGGGGCTGCGTTCTAAAAAAAAAAAAAAAAATTAAATACACCCCAATGGTCAGGTTTGGATCGGTCAAATTCGGTTCGAGAAGAGGCGAAATTAAATAATAAATAAATTCTGTCCCCACAAATATTTGCTCAGTATATTAACCAAATTAATTTTCAACAAATATTGTCAGAATGTCGTCCTTTGTGTCGACCCTGGCAGCGGCAGCATTCTTGAGCAAGTCTTCCCTGGATGATGTTTCAATTGAGTGGTGTCCCTTTGTGTGTTTGTATGTGTGCTGCTCCTTAAAGCACAGTTTACACTTGAAATAAAATATACATATTCAATCTCTCTATTCGTCCCTTGCTTCCGGTTGTTTTGCCACTATAATAGGAATAAGGACACTTTAGTCTGCTCTACTGATGCTTGGGGTTGGCGCACATATGTTGTACATTGTGACGCACTAATTCCGCCGCACCTTTTCTACCTTATCCGTATGAATGGCGTTTTTACGGCGAAACACTCCAGAGTGGAGAGTAAAAAATGTACTTTAGGCCGTATTCATACTCCCTTCCGCCACCTTTACTGTCAGCTCTACGAGTACGTATCCTGTTCCGCTGACAGTAACAAAGACCATGATGATGGGAGAATGAAGAAGACCACTTACCCGGATGGCGGTAGGTGTAGTAATGTTTGTACTGGCAAAATGTTCAAATTGTGTAAATATTTGAAAATTCCATGGATGGACCTACACGTGTATAAATAGCGAGCGACTACAACAGGGCCATTGAAGTAGCACAGCAGTTTCCTGGCAACAAACAGAAACAATGGGCTTCCGTTTTATGGTGGAAGGTAGAAGTAGACATTTCCCAGAGCACATTTACGAGAGACAGGGGTTTACCGATCCTTTTTTTTCGAGAAGGATAAGGTGCGATTGTTTAGATAAATTAATGGATGTTGTCTTGTTTTGTAATGGAGTCGTGGAAGGGATGATAGGATGGAGTCCTTTCCTTCTTTTTTTGCCAAAAGTTTCAAAATAAACTTTCATTCTAAAGGGCTCTGCGGGATGGGTAAACAATAACTTGTTGTTGAGTATCTGAAACATGTGTAAACTGCTGTTGAGTGAGGAATCGATTACATGGTCATCAATCAGGATATTACAGACTACAGGCAAATTGATAGATACTGATACGGATACGGTAAGGATGGGGAATGATTAAAAACAAATTGATTTGGTGATTCAATTAATTAAAGTCTTCGTGGAATCCGCATCGCTCGTCATTGAATATGTTTCTTGGAACATTGAAATCAAGAGTAATTCCGAGCTCTTCGATTGCTGTCGTTGTCCTAAAGCGAAGCTTTAGTCCCCTCCCTAATAAGGTACCTTATTTCTTGATTACTAACTCTCAATATATTCGATCATTTCTTCTTCTGGTGAAGCCGATTTTCTACTCATAGAGATCACGAGCGGCTCTTTTCCTCCGTTGCAGGGTCGCTTTGCAGGCTTCTTGTTTAGCTGCATGTGCTTTCCCGCATTCTTCATCAAACTAGAGATTTATTGCTGGTGGTCGGGTGAAACCCAGTACATTAGTTGAGGCGTCCCTGATGGCACGTTGGCAGCGTTGCTACTTATTTTCGCTAATTGATTCTGGCGGCATATGAGATGTTGAGAGATTTCTGGATACGTGTTTGGTGAATATTCTGGCGGTCTCTTGCGATTGCAGCAAATCTACGTTATATCTTCTCAAAGTAGTTCTTCTTTGCTGTGGTGCTTGTGAAATCTGCATTCATATCTTGGCTACAACAAAGTGGTGATCCCAGTTAATGTTGGCTGCTGGTAACGGTGATATCTTCGTGAAAGCAGTCAATGGCCTCTGTTCTATTAAGGATCTGAACATTCCACGTGGAGATCCGAAATTCGTTGTCATTTAAACGTTTGCAAGGGTCACTCTTTAAAATCCGTTTTTATCCCAGGCCATTGGTTGGTTCGTCACATCTTTTTAATATTTCTGTATAGGGTTTTAGGCCAGTATTGTGCTGCTGGCTGAGCATGCTCTTGCATGGGTAATAGTTACCGGGGACCATCACTGTGAGGTAAGACAAGCACTACGCTACGAATTGTTGTGCTGCTGGCCCAATCCAAGTTATAGGACTGTTGGTATTTTCCCGATCAATCGCTGCGTAGATCCCCTGCCGCTGCTTTACTATCAAAAAATCAAGCTGACAACCTGGAGATGGAAGGTAACCAGTGCATGGGACTTCACCAACGATCTTTACAAACTGTTGTCCCTATGGGTTGAAGTCGGAAACTTTCGGGTCTAGAGCTGTGCTGCCTATGTGTTAAAGTTGACGGAAGAATCTTAGCCGATTTTTTTTTGCTTTTCTGACGAGGCCGGCATCCCTGTACAACCCATACAGTTCGTTGTTGCAATGTCCCATCCATTCTTTATTGCTTCAAACGGGGCCGAAAGAACAGTTCTCTCTAAGTGCGCGAGAGTATTTTCATCCGCTTTCGTCAAAGAAGCAGAAATTGCCAAGAGTGATTCTTCGTATGACTCTTTGCGCTGGGGTCGTTGTCGGAGTTTACAACAAAGCTGAGATATACAGAATCACTTACTACTTCAAAGTTATAGTATAGCTGCCTATTCTGACATCTTTGCGGCGTTTGCTTCAGTAATCACAAACGCTCCCTTGTTCTTCTCATTATGTCAGTGTTGTCTACGTATGCAAGCAACTGAACAGGCTTTTGAAGGATGGAGCTCCCGAAGTTGGCTTATAGTTTTGTGTATTACAATTCTTTCAAGAACCATGTTGACGAAATCGCATGACAACCTTGCTTAGCGTTGTTTTAATCCTTCTAAGATCTCTATTGTCATTACCGACCTTGACATAGCAGGGTGCATTCTCCATCATCACCCTCTACAGTCAGGGATGCCATTGACTGGATTTTAGATGAAATGTTAAGGAAACTTATTCGCATTTAATAGGAGCAGTTCAGAAGAGCTTTAAACAGTTCGGCAGTTAAATCTGTCGGACTTAAGCTTGGAGCATGTGCTATCTTGATTTCATCTTGGTCACGTAGATGGAAATGTTGTCTCTCATCGTGCAGATTGAATGGTTCATTCATTCTGATGGATGGAAGATGTGCGTCATCACCATTGAACAGCCTGTAGGTATAAACTTTCCAGCACCGACTGTGGTTCTACTATGAGGTTTCCTTGTCCATGCTTGAGGACTTCGGGCTTTACAGCATTAGTATGTTTATTTTATTTTTTGGTAAAACTTCCGAACTTCATTCTTCCGGTAGCACCTATTTAAGGCCTCGATCGAGCGCTTTTCGCTTTCTTACTCTTTTCTTGTTCCTTCTTTTCCTTTCTTCATCCCTTCTTTTCTACTTGTAGGACCCGCGAGTCCCTCTTGTTCTTTTTTATAGGGCCGCTTTGTACATCCGCTGTTTTTCTAGACTTGCGCTTCCGATATTGAAGGTTTGCTGATCAGGAAGGAACCGTGTCCCTTTATAGTTACGATTTACCCGGCCAAACACAATAAGCCTGTATATTTCCGACCGTATCTTTGTCATTCAAATTGGCATAACCGTGCCTATAAATGCTGCCGTTGGTTCGCTGGAAACTCCTTCGTTAAAATCTCGCTTTCGACAACCAGGCCTTGGTTCGAAAAGTCCTCACACTAGCCGAGGTTCGAGTGTGTTAAAGTAATTCAAATGAAGTTTATCGCTGCATATACTTAAGACGTTACCGTCGAATCCTTCTAGAGAATTCATTCCTCGAAAAGTCAGTTTTGTGCTTTATCTTGGCCATAATTATGCACAGCTTATAGTTTTTAGTTACATTTTCATGGCTAAAATCAGTACACTGCGGACTGAAGTTATTTCAGCAACTACAAGTGGTTTGGCCGCTCGAAACGTTCGAATATCTTACGAAGATAGCAACATGATTAATTCCGTTTATTTCGCTTACTTTACTCTGACCATCTTCTGCTGCTTAAAATAGATCGGCAAATGCGCCAGGTTCTATACTAGACCCAGTACATCAGTTGTGGCGCTTCAGATGGAAATGTTCAAGATCTTGAATGGTTCACGATAGGCAAGGATCTTGTCAGTTTGTTGTAATTGCCGCCATTCAAAAATAAATCTTCTCATAATATTGCTCCATTGTAGAAGCCCTTGGAATATCTGCAGACGAATCTTGGTTGTAACTAGGCCTTGGTCTGAGTCTTATGAATGATCGGTATCTACAATGCGGCGAGTACAACTTGTCGGTTCCTGCGTGAATGTTGAGGTAAAGAAATCGTATACCAGCTATGGTGGCATTCCGCCCTGGAGAAGAGTAAGTCAGCAAAAGTAAGACGTGATTAGGAGCTTAGTGGACAGACTTTGTTGCTTGTCTTGGAAAGTCCTAATCAGTGTGCTAAATTATCGGTTGGAGTTTCATACAGTACTTGACAAAATCATAGTATGATGGCCAAATGCATATGGATTTACAGAAACAATGAGTGGAGCCATACCCTAAACTCCACATCTCATACTTCCAACACCTTATCCAACCATCTATCTCCATCCCTCTCCTCCACTGCACCTATTTGTTATCCCCTTTTTCCCCTCACAGTTAAGCTAACACAGCAAATCAATGACAATTCAGAAAGTCACTATGCACTCTCTAGGCTTAGAGAAAGAAAGATATATGAAAACATTCGTCTCTTTCTACATGGCAAACTGGACTCGGTCTGTTGCGATGGGAAGACCAAAACCAGCGTCGTGATTTCCATCTAGCAGGAAGGCCTCCCTACCGACCCAATCAGTCTCAGGAACCTTTATGTCAGGTACCACGAGACTTTTAGTATGTCCCCTCAGAAAATGGCAGACGAACTTGCTACATTCGGCCACTACGTTTATTTTTTTGTCCATAACGTACCTCCCTTGCCAGCACTTAAAACATCCCACCTTACACCTCCACCCCGCAACAACCTTTTAATTTTTACTACCAGAATGTAAAAGATTTCAATCTCATGCTTTGCCTTTCATGTTTACGCTCTGATTGAAACTAATCTGATTCCCGACATAAAGAACCAGGAATTGCTCTCCCCTACTTTTAATGTTTTTCGCGACGATGATCCCACGCTCCCAAATGATGATTCCCCCTGTCGAGGCGTTCTACTGGCGGTCTACAATAGCCTACTCTTCTCCCATTACCATTTCTTTTAAAGTCGACTTTGTCGCAATAAAAATAACACACCCATTCAAGTCCCTTTACATTATATGTTGGAACATCCTAATAGCTCAACCTATCGAATCCTACCACCTATCGATGCGATCGACCATTTAATTAACCTGTCTGACTCTATTGACTATATCCTTATTTTCGGCGACCTTAATCTTCCTCAGCTACAGTGGACTACATCAGATGATCAAACGTTTTTCATCGCTTCAAATGCCAACTCAGCTAAGGAATGTCTCTTCTTAGATCGCTTAGCAGATTCAAGTCCATGCCAAGTCAGTGCTGTATCCAACTATTATACAATTATGGCAATTAAACCTTATTTTCACAGAAGATTCATTTAACTCCTCATTCTCACTTTGTCCCCCATTTCTTTCAACGATTGATCCCGCCTTAAAACATCATCAACTAGTCCTCCCTGGTATAATCGCAATCGTCGTTCCTTACAAAATAAGAGAAACAAGTTATGGGCTGCTTTCCTTCGTACCAGATCCTTTTCCGACTATTCCAGCTATCTTGGTGCTTATATTCATTTTACCGAACTTTACGATTCATTTTACCAGAGCTACCTTAACAATGCGCAAGTCAACCTTATAAACGATCCTAAGTCCTTTTTCCAATTTGCTAACTTCTAACAAAAGAAACTCCGATGGTTACCCTCCTTCTCTCTCTTTCAACAAAAAGGCGTCAACCGACCCACTCACCATTACCAACCTATTTGCCACATTTTTTTAAATAAACCTTCAGCAATAACTCCTTTGTACCAGATCCATCCTATTTTCTTTACCTACGGAACTCCTCCAATGGCCCACTTCTCTTTCACATCTTGGACCCGTCTTATACCGAATATAAATTACACCAACTTAATGACGAATTCACACCCGGCCCAGATGGCCCCCCTGCCATATTTCCTAAAAAATGTTCCCCATATCATCGTGTTCATATCTCCAGGGCTATGCCCTGGGACGATCCTTTTATTCTGTCCCCCTATCAAAACCATCTCAACCTTATTAACCTAAACACCCTTGAGGAATGCAGAGATGCAGCCGACTTTCGACGACTCCTTTCAGGGCACACTTAATGCGCGTCCCTTTACAACTCTATTTTCCTCGAATGAACCAATCTCCCGTATGCTACGAAAAATCAGTTCCAACCCTACCGTCTTTGATTTTCACAGCACCACTCCCTACCTCAAATCCATTCTCCTTTACCACTCCAACCAATCTTAGTTTTAAGATTAAGTTTAATTTTAAGTTATAGCTTGTAGTAAGCCGAATAAATGGGGGCCTTCGCCCCCACCAAAATTAAATTAAATTTATTCGTCATATGGGGTACAGGCAAGTGTTTGGATTATATGGATCTAGCACTCACGCCAGGTCTCATGCAAGGTATCTTTGTAAAAGACAGATCAGATTTTTCCAGATCTCATTCAAGTAGTCTCAGTAGTATATATTACGTCGGAGTTGTTCATCCTCCTTTTGTTTGACCCGTTCGGTCGAACTTGGCGGTGAAATCGGTCTTGTAGCAGTCTAGGTCTACCGCTTAAAGCAGCAGTATTTTCGATGGAGTTTAATCGTAACAGAATGAGCGTTTTCGGTTCTTTTGTTGAACGTGTGATAGAAAGTTCAGCATGAGTCGGAAGCGAAGGATCTAGCAACTTTTTAGTCAGCATTTAAATCGGCAGGGTTTGTATGTATGTTGGATGGGGTCTCCAGAATTGATGCCCCATATGCGACCGAGAAGACCACTGGTGAAATATTGCTATTGTAAGTACCATCTGACGAATAACCAGGTGAGATCGCCTTCATACTTTTCTTGTCCCAGGCGAATTCATTCTCTGGCTCTGTGCTGAGTTGGGGCTTTTATGGCCTCCCAGAGCGCACCATCTTTTACCCACTTTGGTTTTCTTTAGGAAACTTGCGCGTTCATTTTTTATGTTATTTGATTTCAAACATATTGAGGTTCAGTTGAAGTTGTTAAATTCAATGTTTTCGGGTTCATAAATCAATAAATCACGAAAGGGAAGATGACTAACCTACAGCATGAAATAGAGATTTAAAAAATTCTTAGCAAGTCATGGAATTCAAAAACTAATTAAGCAAAATAATCGACTTCAACATCGTTGATACATCATTGCCGATCTTAATTAAGCCACTCTGATGCAGCATTACACATGCATGGTTACTCGTATGAATATCGGAAATGTACCATGGTGTCATATATCACAAATGACTCAGTCCAATGCCATAACGCATGACAGCATCTACAACTCATTAAATGTTCATCATGTCCTTCGGATAACATTTTATTGATTGACCTAAACAAAATTTTCAATTTACAAAATGACACACGTCCGTCCTTCTGTCGTATCCTACATCAAAGTTTACATCCAATTCACTCGATTGCAAATAGAAACACAAACACAAACACGTACGAGTATGTATCAGACTTTTTGCAGAGCACTTTAATATACACTACCGACAATCCCGTTAAATATATATGTACATATACGAATACTCCTGATCCTTAGTTGCTGAGTGCATTTCCTGATCTTTCCTCACCACCTTAACCTTTAACCTGCACCCAATTACGTTGTACACAAATTCATTTCCGTATTGACATCGGCCAGATTCATCACATCTTCAAGATACGACTTTCTGCAACTCTGTGCATCTATTCTGTTTCCTGAATTCTATATCTAGACATTCGAGATTCCTAGCGACTTTGAAAACGAATACGAATGGGAGAGTACGAGTAGTTGTTGTCTACAACACCTCACATCCTTTATGCATCCTTTCTAAAGGAATCAGGGGAGGGATAACGTACACAGAGAGTGAGTGCAAACAAATTCATTCTTCTTCAAGTAAAGCAAGTGCAAACAAATTTGCTTTTTTCGGAACCGCCCAAGTTAGGGTACTCTCTTTCAGTTAATATACTTGACTTGAAAGGATGCTACTCGACATGCACATGCAAGCACACATGTATACGGAGAAACTACAGAGTTCCATAGTTCTCCAGGCACCGGCTTTAAGTTTGCGTACATTACCGTGAAAGTTTCAAATGAAACGCCAGTCGTCATGTTCATTCCGCCCCCTCTACCCTAACAAAAACCCTGTGTACGTTGTCCGACCACTGATGAAGCTCTTCGTTCTATCTCAACAAAGAGGAAAGAAAAATCCTTTTTCAGATAGATTTCCATATAACAAGTACTCGAACAAGAATCTCCACATCCTTGTTCTCATTCCTCTACTGATTTGCGCATATCTTAAACTGTGGTGGAGGAGTGTTATTTTCTGGTAATAGAAAACTTTTTCGGAATATGTAAATCTGTGCATATCCTTAAGTATGCATACGCGCCATTCTACATAGATACAAAGAGCCAAGCAAGGAGAACTCATACGTATTTGTAGCTACTTTTCAGCATGCAAGATGACTTGGCGTCGACAGAGATGGAGTTTGAAGTTCCGAAGTATTCGAAGCTCATGGTGGTGATCTAAGTTTTCTTCTTAACTCGTTGCGTTTATTTACGAGTATATATGGTATATCGCTTTGTGTGCTCCTCTTTGGTTGGCACTATTATCGTTCTCTTTGAGGATATGAGAACGAATACAGGCGGAATATTAACTCCTTGGTGTGGTAATGGCTTGTCCTTGGATGATGCACGTGTATCCTCAAGTTTCATACGTACAATGAGTGCAAGTGGGGGTGGAATTTTTCACTTTGTACGTTTGTTTGAGATTTGCCTTAAAAGGACAAAGTCGATGCAGTTGAAGATGAAGTTGAGGACTACGTCCATCTTGATATTATTGTTGGATGGAAAAGGCGAAGTTAGACGGTGAAGGGTTTATTTGTAAAAAAAATTCAATTTCTTGAATGGAGTGGACGAGGGACTCGAGGATATTTGTAGAGAATTCCACAGAAAAACGGGTTTCTTGGTCAATTTAAGTTGTTGGTGTTCAATTTTACGCAAAATTGATTCTAAATTGAGAGAGAGACACAGATGGAAGGACCAGTATTGCAGGCTGGATTAAGGAAGGGTCTCTGCATTTGTTGCTTGAATAGTTTTGCAAAACTAAATTTTCTGTTCGAGATACTCCAATTGAAGGAATGAAAGTGGAAACAATTTCATTCAACCGTGAGGATTCGAAGAATGTAGGAATTCGTTCGAAGATGCTATTTTGTTGAGAGTTTTTGGTCTATGTTAGCTAAATAGGTGACTGGAAAATTTGGTACTTCGCATTTAAAGATGCACTTAGTTGCAGATCTTAGATCAATAAAATATTTTTGTGACTCAGCCTCTTAATATAAAGCGATTAGGTGTGACACTCTCGCCAGAGATCCAACAAAAGTTCGACATTCAGAGGAGCTCTACTATGTATAGTAACACAAATGAGGAAAGTCTATCACTAAAATTGCAAGTGAGCTTGGTAACACAACATGCCGTATTTGGAATCTGTTAGTCATCGGTTCATGATGAGGCTATCGATGCCAAATATTCAACTGTGCTACAAAGAGGTATGCAGTTATAAGCCAACTCCTTGCAGCTCTGAAGGGAATCTTTTCTGACTGGCACTGGTATATATGTATGTTCGCCGAACCCCTGGCAAATAGTGTGTGTAGCATTTATACTTCCTTCATTCTGAAGAACATGGGGGGAATGGTCAAGTTTCATATTCACAAAATTGCTTAGTGGATGTATCCTCTGTCCAAGATGCAACATGCCTACCAACGAGGAATATACTGAGAGATTTTGAAGAATTAAAATTTGGATGAGTTTCGAATGGCTCAGCAGAAATATTCGGCTCCGTGTTCTTCTTCGGAAGTGCAGAGTGTAGTAGTTGATGATGTTGCCCATTACAGCCATTCAGACATTCAGTTGTGTTACGATTGATCCAAGCATGTGAAGCAGATCGCTCGTACGTAAGACAACTCCAACAGTTGTTCAACTGTACGATTTTTGAATTCCTCATAATGCGCCAACGTATGCTGTTTTCGGCCACACCTTGGGGCCGCAATTGGCCCTTTCGCTTGCAGATGAGGATGGTTGAGGTTTCAGCATTCGAGGTGATGCCATAGATGTGCTTTGAGGGTTTTTACTTACGGCGGATCCCAAAAGCCTGACCAATTCCGGTGGTAAATCGGTTACTTTGCCAGTAAGAAACTCTGGAAAGTCTTGTATAGAGGAGCGGGGGAGTGAATGGGAATGAATCTTTCTTTTTCTTCCGCTACTGGTACAAACCTGCACTTAAGTTGCAGGCCAGATCGGTTATCATATAACCATTGATGAGATCATGTTCTCTCCTCATTGACTTAAGATCAGCCACGAATCCATCGACCTTGACTGCCCATAACTGCAGGTTTGCATCGCACTTTGACTTCAATTGGAGCCTGAGAAAGTCCCATGTTAATCCGTGCACCAGCACATCAGCACGTCCAAAGGGTGAAATCAAGTTGCAACATATGCCGATCGTCTACTTCACCCATAATTAGAGCGTCTTGCTTTCATCAGGTGGCTAAACTCGTTATGCAATCGGACTTTCATGACGCGATTAAAAGTGAAGACGAGCTGAACAATCTTGTAAAGCGACATTTCACCAACGAGGAATTTGGAGTGAAGCCCAGGATAGGAAAACTCGTAAGCAAAGAAGTTCGTCGAGCGATGGACGTTATGGAGCAGACTTTAAGAATGAACAATGGCCGCAACGGGGTCGGGCTGCTATTTGCTTCGCATGGTATCAAAACCCAGATACTAGATGGCATTCAATCGGCTTATCGGCCTGGAGAGAAGTTTAAAGAAGAACTGGGATCTGTTGAAGTGGATGAACAACTACATATTGGGGTTGGTGTTGGAAGGTACGCAAGAGTCGTTTCCGCACAAGATCAAGAAAAAGAGTAGATACGGGTTAACCTCGAGTACTGATGGATGTAGCTGCTAATGTTAGCGGTGTTTCAGTGAACATACATCTGTTAAAGGGCCCGGACAACTTAGTCCCACTACATGCCAGGACATTCAAATTTAGAGGACGGGAGCTGTCAGTGAATGCTGACGTGAAGGACATGTTTTGTCAGATCCGGGTGAAGGTCGAAGATAAATAATCTCAACGTATTCTATGGAGAAAATATTCGAGGTATATGTTCACAGTTTGTGAAGAACCACGCTCATCTTTTTCAAGATGAATGTCGTGAAGCAGTAGATGGTTTGACTAGAAGAACCTATGTTGATGACTACTTCAACAGTCAATATACTATTTAGCAGGCAGTTGCAGTAACGCGTGACGCGCGACGAGATACGCGATACGTATTTGCAGTTCAACGCACTTCAGTCGCTTGGATGTGCAATCAAACAGCGGTGAATTGCTATTGAGGATGCCTGATAGCTACGTCAGCCCTAAACTCGTGAGCATAGACCCAAATGCGTCTGAAGGCTTTGTCGATAAGTTCCTGGGTATGTTTCGGCTCCCATCGCTCGATCACTTAATGGATTATGGACTCTTTGACAAAATGTTTCTCTCAGATTTCCGGGTTACCAAGAGGGAAATACTAAGTACCATCATGAGAATATTTAATCCACTTGGACTAATCTCACACTACATCATTCGCGGATGCGAATCGAAGTTTGGCGGGAAGGTTTTAAATGGGATGATCCCGTTTAAAGTGTGCTGAAACGACAGTGGCTAGAGTTCCTCAAGAAGTTACAGAATATCAACTAACTCAAAATTACACAAAAGTCAGCTTTATAGTCTTCGTAGATGCTTCAGAGAAGGCATTCGCAGTCGTTGCTTTGAACGAACGGATGATGGTACCAAGTTGGCTGATTCGTCGATGAGCAACTATGAGGCGCGTTGGTTTAAGGGCCCCTGTTATCTGAAGAATATCTTTGTAGAGTGGCCAATCACTTCTGGTAGAGTAGATGAAACCTTGTTACCTGATGGGGATCAGAACACAAGAGTCCTCCTACATGAACGTGGCTGTGGACCAATCTTCGCCATTTATGACAAGGAAGGTGGTCTTCGTCTGTTAGGGTCATCGTCTTAATACTTTGCTTCAAGGACATTTGCCAACGAAAGCAGGTTGTTAAAGAGTTATTTATCACGCTGTGGGAGTTTATTCGCGGAAAACTGTGGCTATTAAAAAAGATACAGCAAGAGACTTTTCAGGACGAGATGTTGCCTTTTCAAGTTTAATGTACTCCCTGTCGCCATTTATGGACTATGAGGTCACCATTTGTATGAGCTCCAGGGTTCAAAAGGCGCTTAAGAACGCCGGTACCGGTAAATTTTCAATACACCAGGAAACCCATGTGATCGCATTGGTATGATAGTTAAAAAAAAAACTGCACTTGCAAATTCTCCGAAGAGAGGGACAAAGCTATTTGAAGGGCAGAACGATTCGAAAATTGGCTTAAAAGAGTTTTCAGCAGTGTGGAAGAAAAATTTATGTTACCAGTGAGCATACCTTTGCGGACCCATGCCTGCTTTAATTCAATTAAATGAAATTTAAAATATTTTGTAATTGAATTCATAAATTTAGAAAAAAAAAAATAAATTTAAGGCTTGTGGCTCAATGACAGGTTCCTCACTTAAAAGTGAGGAATTTTATCACTTCTTGGCTGAGATTAGCTTCTGTTGCTATTATTTTTGCTGCTGTTGGTTCTATTGTCGTTGCTGTTGTTATTGCTTTTGTGGTTGCTGACGTTGTTTTTGTTTCAGTTGCGGCTATTTTTGTTGCTTCTGTTGTTTCCAGATTTCGACTTGATATGTTTCGACCGTGATACTGCGAATTAATTCACCCAAGTGGATCAATTTGGGTAGCAGCTGAATAAATTCTCCAGCCACTAAAAAGAATAACCAACGTTCGAGAGTAAATAGAGCCTAAGATCGCCTTCGACTTTCAGTAGTCAAATAGACTGAAGGCAAAAACATTTGAAGTTTTTGAGCAGTTGATCATTCTTATCAATTTTTGGAAAGAATGCCATTTTACTTAACCCCAGGAAATTCATTCGAAGGATATAATTGCTTCATTCGGTGCCACTTAAAGAACGATATCAGTTTCACTAGAGTACAGGCCTTTTACTCGTTATTTCTGTAGGGTTACTATGTATTTCTAAAGTGGTCAGCAGCAGCTGCCATCAGCTGTGATACAAGTGGCCTATTTCACCAACTTACAATTACTGGACAACAGACTAAAAAACAACATTAAATTAACAACAAGGCAATAGCCATTACTGTTACGCTTGGTACCACCCCTACGGCAGCATTGGATACCTTTTTGCACATAGCACCGCTTGATTTACAGATCAAAAAACTTGCTGGAAACAGTTCGAAAAGACTCACTAATCTGGGTTACTTCAGGAGCAGTAGTTTTGGACATTACACGGTCCTAACGGAGCTACTGCCAGTCAATCCAATTCTAATGGATGAAATTCCTTCCCTGGTCGACGACTACGACATCCCATAAGATATAATTTATCCGAAGAGGGAGGACTACGAAAAAATGCAATAATGAGGTGGAATGAAATAGCAATTTTCACAGATGGCTCAAAAACAGAGGTTCTGGTATCTTCACAGAAGACACAGAACTAAGAGTGTCTATAAGACTATCGGACGCATGCAGTATCTTCCAATCAGAGGTTTTGGCTGTCCTCAGGGCGGCTGATTGGAATCCGAAAGCGATATGGCTATCTACATCGATAGCCAGGCCGCTCTTAAGGAAATGGAATCAACAACGCTAACTCTGATACAGTCAGAGGCTGTTGCACAGTGCTTAAGGGACCCCATCAGACAAATATCCTAATTACGAGTATTAGCTCCCATATACAAAACCCAACCACGCCTTCCTCAATTTCATCTACAAATCCCTCCAACCCCCTCACTAGTCAAGAATCTAGATACGGGGTGCTTGACCAATCTGTCCCTTCTTCATCCGCTAGTTCTATTACTTCGTCTGCCCCGGATTCTCAACCGAAATTGACCCACTCCTTCCACCAAGTGTCAAATTTACTAAAAAATGATGACAATCGTTATGTAGTATCTCGTTTGAGACTATTTATGAAAATGTTCGGCTCTACCTTGCCTACTTGCACGACAAACCCAACTCCGTTTGCATTGATGGCATAACCAAATCCAATATTATGGATTCGATTCCACGAGAAGGTCCTTCTATCAAGCCAGTGGAATTGAGGCAAATCTTCGTTCGCTACCATAAGAGTTTCAACATCTCTCCCGACGAAGTTCATAATGATCTTTCTACGCTGTCTTCGCACATCAGCTCTAAACGTCTTTCCCACTTGCTTTAAAAGCTACAATATTACAGTTCTTAACTAATTGAATTTTTATCCTCCAGTCCACAATGCCTGTCCATTTACTACCAAAAATGCGTTCTAAAATCTCCGCTGTATATCTCAATACACTAAAGTTTCCCTATGACCTAATTGTTCTTACTAAAACAAATCTAATTTCTGACAGTAAGAACCATGAGCTGTTTCCTCCGAATTTCAACGATTTTCGAAAAGATGGATTTGAAAGAGCTGATAATCCCTATGACCGAGGTGTTTTACTAGCACTCCGGAACTGTTTTCACCAAACTCCTGTTGATATTCTCCACACTGACAACTTTGAGTTAGTATGTGTCAACATTACGCTCCCCAAAAGCTGTCTTTACGTACTTTGTTGTTATATTCACCTATTTCAACCAATTGAGACTTACCGGTTCCGACGATTCATCTCATTTCGTCTTTCTTAATTCGTCCTCTGAAATAGAAATATTGATGATGAACTGCCTGTCCAACTCAAATCTATATCAGATTTGTGGACTACCTAATACAATGAACAGACAACTCGACCTTGTCTTCACATCCGATTTAGATAACTGTGTCATTCATAGGAGTGATCATCTTCTTTACACCCTAGACCGCCTTCATCAGCCCTTGTCAATTATATACGCATATGAAAATGGCAACACATGTGTCGATTCGGAAAATTAATTTTCATTTAACTTCCGAAGACCCGACCTTAACAAACTTAAAAACCTCATCAGCAACATTAACTTTGACTTTATTGCTGAGACAATTAACTTTGATCTTGCCCTATCAACTTTCTATTCATTAATTTTCTCCTGCTTTGCCCAATCGGTTCCATATACCTTCCGAAAGGACTGCATGTCAGCTGCTCCCTGGCATGGGTGGCCATGGTGTGGTGGTACTAGCAATCGCTTCTCAGTCGTTCGCAGATCTCCGCAGAGAATAGACGTGTTTCAGCTTTTTCTAAAGTGAAAAAGATAGTCCTACAGTTTTCATAGTAAAAATAATTGTTTGCAGTTTTATTATCCGCGTCGATAGCCAAGCGGTTAGCGCAGTCGATCAGAGTCGTTCATAGACCTCCGTGAGGAATAGATATGCTTCGGCTTTCAAAGTGAAAAAGTAAATAGGCAAGTAAATATCTATAAAAGTGAATTAGGAACATTTTGGACAAGTGACGAAAATATTACATTGGCTTTTTATTTTTAAAAGTTTAAATAAGTCAAATAATATAAAGTACGAAAGAGCGATCGTACCGATGAGTGATAGCAAGCCGTCCGCTACTCCAATAGCGGGACCAGCAGATGACATTATGTCTTCGGAAAATGGGGCAAAGAAGAGGAGGAGGAGGCTGAATCCAACTCAGAATCTTGTAAAGCGCCCCTCCCTAACAACTTCTACTGAAAAGCTGCCAAGTAGAGTAAGGGAAGGGGCGCCAACAACGTCAACAAAGGCGGCAGCTGAGTCAGACCAAGACGAAGATCCATGCGTGTCTGATGGTGTAGAAGACCACTATATGGGGGGTTTGAATACCTTCCAATCTCTGATGGCTACTGAGTCAGAGGATGAAGAGGAAGAAGTATATGCAATAAGTAGCAGCATTAAAGAGCTGCAGCAAAAAGTACTAGCTATTAGAAACAAATAAGTGGCGAGAAGACAAAATGAAGTACAACAACAACTCCAGATTTCTAAGGAACAGCCCACAAATAGCGAGGCTAAACAGAAAGAACAGCCGCTACAACAACAAAAAACAGCACATGGGAAAACGAGAAAACAAGTACAGACACAACAGAAGCAAAAGCATCAACATCAACAACAACAACAACAAAAATCACAACCGCAGCAACAACAACAACAAAAATCACAACCGCAGCAACAACAACAACTCAAGTCCCAGAAACAACATCAGCAGCAGCAAATACAGCAACAACAACAAACAGCAACAACATTAGCAGAAGCAGCAACAACTACAACAACCGCCACCGAAATCAACTAACCAGCGGGTACCTCCAATCAACAATTTTAAGACATTTAAAGGCTTAACTTAGATAGGTATGCGATCCACTGCAATTCGGTGGAGCGCTATTATAAAATCAAAAAAATACTGAAGGATTCGACGACGGAGTTCTTCTCCTACACCCCGAGTGAGGACAAGCTGCAAACAATGCTGCTGAGGGGATTAGAACCGTTGACTGATCCGGAGGAGCTCCTTGCACTGCTGAAAGAGAAGGAGTGCGAAGGGCTCCAATTCATGGGGGTCAAGCCTTTCACCACAGCCAGAGCCAAAAGGGAGAAGCGGCAACTGCCGATTTTTCTGGTCCAGCTAAGTCCCACCAGCAATCTGGATGGTCTAAGGAGTATTAAAGTCCTAGACTCCCAGGTTGTAAACTGGGACCCAAAGGTTCGGGCAGGCCCCGTCGAACTGCGAAATGCAGCCTCGATGCGTGAAGTGCGGAAAGAACCACAAGTCCGAGGAATGCGCTCTGGGTAAGGACGGCGCGTCTTAAAAAAGCCAACTTTCTTGTGCTTTAGGTAGGAACATGGGACACACCGCAAATTATCGGGGTTGTCCCAAATTCCAGTACATCAAAAGAATAAATCTGGCCCGGCAGCAGAAAGTGGAAGTGTAAGTCCACCCGTGCATTTGCAAACTCCAGCCGTTACTCCCCATGTTACCTACGCCCAAATGGCGGCAGGTAGGGGAAATACGGTACAGCAAGCGAAGGTTGCTTCTCAGGCCCCAGCGCCCAGAGCACCGGAACGAGTACCTGACATGCTAGCTATCTTGCTCTCTATCCAGGGGCAGATGGCTCAGCTACAACGTCATTTAACTGAACAGACCGCGCGGGTGGATCAATTGTACGCGCTGCTGCCTGGCTAACGCACCTTTTACTGTAATGGGTACGTACGTGGCGGAGCAAACTCTGAAGGTCCTTGCTGTGAATGTTAATTCACTGATTAGGTTCGAACGACGAGCCAGACTATTTAAGTTGTTTGAAGACCAAGCCCCTGATGTGCTGTTTATTAGCGAAACTAAGCTTACCAAGAGACACAAAATGAGGCACAGAAGATACAAAATAGTACGGAGAAACCGACCCAACTCCATTCATGGAGGTGGCGTTGCAATTTTCGTACGAAAAGGTATACGTTTTAAAAGAGTATACGGTCGTGTAGCACGTAGGTTCCAGGTGCTGGAAGCATGCATCGTGTATATCCCTCTCAGTAGTGGAAAGCGGTTGTACATGGTGTCTGTCTATGCACCTAAGGCTACTCAATCCACCTTAAGTTATCTCAGAGCTCGAGACACTTTTTCGATTTCTGAGGCTGGAATTGGAAGACAACTATTTTATTATCGGGGAAGATTTCAACCCCAAACATAGTGATTGGGGAAATAATACACCAAATACTAGAGGGAACCTACTATTCAATTTGTGGGGTCAGCACAGTATAATGTATCGACTCGGGCTTAAGGCGACGGATAGTCCGTCGTTACCCAGATACGGGTCCTATTTGGATCTTCTGCTGTTCGACTCACGAATACAACTGACATGCACTAACCAACAAACTACAAACTGTCTACGAAATAACTGTTCCAAACGAAATTGCGTAATTGGATGAGTTTGTTCAAAGGCATTCCTACAATTATAGTAGGGTGCGTTGGACACACTTCACCAGAACACTGACTAGAGCACTCTCCTCGAATTCGCTCTACCCACCGTCCAACAGAAATCTGTCAAACGAGGAGATTGACAGGTATCTAAGACTAATGGACGAACAATCAAGCGAACAATGGACAAAACGATACCTTGGTACCAACACACTGACGACGGAGAATTATTCCGCAACGCAACCATTAACACACTGCACCGACAGAAAAGTAGACTGCTGTCAAGACTAAAAACCTTGTACAGACAGTTTACTGACAGACATAACCCAGAGATCATGACATTGAAGTCGTTTGTATTGGAACAATAAAATTCGGGCTGTAAACACCAGCAACCAAAACAAGACGAACAACGAACAAATACTGGTAGCAGCGGGCATAGATCCAAATGAGGCTGTTGATGATGACAACTTCTTTGTGATCGAGGATCCGCAGGACCAGGTAGAGGCTATAGGAGCGACTTTCCAGGAAGTGTACAAGGCGAATGTTATCATTGCCCCGAACCACGATCTGGAGAATCGAGTCCTTGTGCACAATTTCTACCTTCGAAATGAAATTGTGAATGGCGATTCGAGAGTTCGGGTTTCACCCAGTTCAGTGACGAGAATATGGGAAATAATGTCATCACCAACGATAGGTTACTACCCCTGTTCATTTCGAAGGAAGGGCTCCAAACGATCTTCGAATCACTTAGAAGTAAGAAATCAGTGGGGACCGATGAAATACCGAACATTGTGCTTCGACATCTCGCTGTAGAAGAGGTGAAAATTTATACCACCCTGTTTAATAATGCAATGAATAATGCACATTATCCAGCTCATTGGAAAACAGCGGTGGTACACCCCATCACCAAAAGGGATAAAGACACTTCTAATCCGGCGAATCTCCGCTCGATCAGTCTTTTCCCAAACATCAGTAAGGTTTTCGAGAAGGTAATCAATAGAGTCCTGACTAAGTGGGTTGAGGACAAACATATAGTTCCAGATAATGAATTCGGTTTCAAGGCGGGGCATGGTATCATTCATGCTGCGCCTAAACTAGTTTCTGATATCCAATGGAATAAAAGCAAAAAACAATGCACTGGTGCCTGCCTTGTTGACTTGGAGAAGGCTTTCGACACCGTATGGTTAGAGGGTCTTTTCTATAAGCTGACTAGGCTGGGGATCAGTAAACCACTCTTGTACATTCTTTATAATATGCTAACCAACAGACAGTTCATCGTGAAGAATGGTGATGTGAATTCTGTTGGAATATTTCAAATTAAAAATGGTCTTCAGCAAGGTGCGGTCAATTCGCCGATCCTATTCAACATTTATACAAGCGACTTGATAGGTTCACTTCCTCATACTATTGCGTACGCAGACGATTTGATAGCGTACAGAACAGGTCCAAAAATCGAGGTTATTAATACTCTCTTGCAGCATGACTTCGTTAAGATAAGACGATTTTGGGATGACTGGAAGTTGAAAATCAACTTTCAGAAGTCGGAAACCATTCTCTTTAGGACGCCGTTGTCTAGGGCCTCAAGGGATACCAGAAAAAATTGGCGAAGTTTCTCGATCATTGGACACAACACGGGCGGCCTCTTGCCTGTCGAAATGTAGTCAGATACCTTGGAATCTGGCTAGATCAGTTTCTGTATTTTGGCAAAAATGTAGATGCTGCTCTGGCCAGAGCCAAAGGTGCTTTTGCCCTTACAAAGAGGCTGTTTTATAACAGCCAACTCGATGCGAGGGTGAAGGTGATCTGCTACATGGCCCTTATCCGGCCTATGCTTGTATTTGGATGTCCCGTGTGATTCAACGTGGGAGCAAGTTTATTGGAAAAGATTCGGGTGTTTGATAGGGCTTGTCTTAGGACCTGCCTTCACTTATACAGAACACCAAAGTCTCAGTACAAAAAATTCTATCCCAATGAGGTCCTTTACAATAGGGCGAACCTAATAAGAGTGGACAATTTCGTCATTAAGTTGACTCGAAGGCACATTGCAAGAGCAATGACCTCATCGAACAACCTGATCTCCGGGTCTTTCTACCCCAATTACGAGTATATGTATCACGAGATAGTTCGCTTTGATGGCTTTATTTCTCCAGAAGCGTTCCGCTATCTAGATAGTAAAGGTCTGATCCAGGACAGATTGGCGGTGCTGTTAATCTTCCACGTCGCTCGAACACCTGCGGACAGGCGACTTAACTACGACGGAGACGTCGCACATGGCAGTGCGGAGCGTCTCCGGTTCAGTAGGTCGGTAGGGAGTCGCGACATGAGGGTTGCTGCTCAGCAGCACCAGCAATTTTGGTGGCTAGTTGAAGGAGGGGAAGTTTCGTCGTCCAATTCCTCCAGTACTAGGTAGCTCCATAGGAAGCAAAGTCTGTCGTCTGACTATTTCATTACCCTTGGCCGGCTTACATAGTTTTAGGTAGGATTAAGTTAATTTTAAGAAAAGAAATATATATTAACCAACAAAAAAATAGAAAATGAAAAAAAAAATACATATATTTATATATTATGTATATACGTATTATGTATATATATATATTTACGTATGTCTACGCTTGTGTTAGATGTAAGTAGGTTAAGTAGATTAAGATTTATTTTTAGGTAGTTTGTAGTCTTTTAGTTTTAAGTTTTATATAAAATGAAAAAATGTCCATATACTAAGTTCTTGCTAAAAATTTATTTTCTTAGGTTTAGTATTAATATATGTAAAAATATAATTAGACTGTAAGATACGTCGAAAGACATAGTTTAAGTGTTAGGTTTAACTTAGAGTGACCGCATGGCGCCAGTAAGTTAGAATAAGATTATTTGTAAGTAATTTAAGCTAATTTAATTAAGGGTTTTTGTTTAGCATATAAGAGTAATTTAAGTTAGAAAAATAAAAATGCATAAAAACTGAAAAAAAAAACTGAGCAATCGCTTCTCACTCGGAGGGTCAAAGTTTGAATCTTGCCCATGACAAGTCTTTCAAGCTTTTCATTTGTGTAATTGGAACTCAGACAGAAAAATTCTGCGTGTTAAGGCATAACACTGACACGTAGATTTGGCTGTTGTAGAGTTTCAAGCACAGAAAAAAAAATACTGTGAATTATAGACTTCGAATCACTCTGTGTGAAGAAAAAAAACTCTCCGTCCTATTCGGACTCCCACCCCTGGAGAGCGAATATCGAGACCAAATACACCTGAGTTTCAAACCACTACAAAAACAATTTTTCCTTCTATCTTTCCGCCCGCGCCCAGGCAACAGTAAAAGGGTATCTAACCCCTTAGGCGTGCGTAAATTATAAAAACAAAAAAAAAACAAAAAAAAAAACAACAAGGAGTTGCTCTCTCCGTAATAACAGAAACAAGTTGTGGCACAAATTCTTAAAAACTCGAACTGATTTCGACTACAGTAATTATCGATTTGTATACAATTGTTTTTCTGAACTTTGTGAGCTTCTTTACCTTGAGTACCTCTACCGCATGCAATTTAGCTTAGTCTTGGATCCTAAACGCTTCTACCAGTTTGTTAATACCAAAGAAAGTCAGACGGCTACCCATCTACTCTCACATTTCTCAGTGAATCTTCTGTCGGCCCAAAACCCATTGCAAATTTCTTTGCCTGCCATTTTAACAAATCCCTTTCTAAGAAAACAGCTAGACATTTGCTTTAGCTATATGAGCACCTATCCTGAGACGTCACCCATCGCGCTAAATATAACAATATCTTTGGTATCTGAAAATATTACCAAATTTGAAGATGACCTTAGAGCTATTGTAATAAGAAATTGTGTAATATAGGCCCATAGCAAAACTCTCTTGCATACCCAAACTTTTCGAAAGCATAGTCTATCAAAAACTCCTTCCCTACTGTAGGCCAACTATCTGCACAAATCAGTACGGTTTCATGAAAAGTAAATCAACGACCACCTAACAGAGTTCGTCTCTAGGACACTTCATACTTTAGAAGACGGTGATGAAATCCATTTAGTTTCCACTGATTTCAGTAAGGCATTCGATAAAATTTCTCACCTACATATCATTTTTAAACTAAAAAAACTTGACTCTTCCCCTCATTTTGTGGCTATTTAGAAGACCGTAGATACAGAGTCATCTTCAGATCTTCAATGTCCGACCCCATTAAACATCTGGTGTCGCTCAGGGTAGTCACCTTGCACCAATCATCTTTATCCTAACAATCAACGATGTAAATCTCATTTTAACGAATTCTAATCTTTCTATTTTCGCTGATGGCATAAGAATTCCCAAAGTCATTTCACTGCTTTCTGATTCCCATTGGTTGTAAGATGACTTAAATAAGTTTTTGGTCCTTAACGTCAACAAATGCCAAGCGATAACCTATTCCAGCAAAAGTCTACCCAGTTTATCCACCAGTTACTGACTGGAAACATCGACTGCCCGAGAATAACACAAAATATTTCATTAACTTCCAATCTAAGATCTGTCCCACTCCTCCTGATCCGAACTCACCTAACCAACTACGGTCACTTTGAACCAATATCTAGAATGTTGTGTACGCCGAAGTCTTTGACCTAAATAGCAGCAAATACGAAGTAAAAAAAGCACTGCTCAATATGCCACTCCCTTAACGTCTCCCTCGACCACAATTTCTCCTCACCCCTTAGGTTAAGGATATCTTTGTTAGATTTTAAGCCTAGCTTTAAGTTTTTGCTTAATAAAGTTTTCCGGGATAGACGCGGGCCAATAATAATGGATCGCGCTTCTGACTTTTCTCATCGGGAATGTAAGTTTTGTTGATCTCTAGCTCGATTCTGGCACCTTCTGCGGTTATGGGAACAGTAAACTGGCCGAAGAGTGGTTGTGCTGGCTCTACAATGGGTTTCAGTTTGACATACTCGTATGTAAGCTTGTGTTGCCGATGTGGATTTAAGAAGAGATAACGTCGAATGACTATGACTTCTGGGAAGTGTGCTGCTGTTGACAGATTGAAGAGCTGGAATTGTTGTGTGAGCATAACTTCTAACCACCGCCGCCGGTACTGTATTGAACATTCGTCCTCCGAGTATAAACTTTGGCTTTGGCATCGTCATCTGTGGAGATGGTGTTTGCAGTTGTGGCTGCTGTGTTGATGATGGAGTAACATGTTCCTTTCCAATTAAAAATCTCAAATTGGTCTCTTTTAGAGGTGCCATTGTGGTGGCCGTGGTTTTCCTGTTTTCCACACTCCTAACGAATGGCAATCGATTTGTTGCTGTTATTGGATCCGGAGTCGAGGTTCGATAATTTCTTTGTTGCACCAGGTTGACTGTTGGCTGTTGTTGTGGCATTATATCCACCAGTCCTACTGCCGAAAATGTAGTTTCTTTCGTTTTTAATAGCGACTTGGACTTTTGGGCGTTCGGTCCAAGTGGGAAAATTTATACGGGACGATCTTGAGTGTCGATATACTTGCTTATCGGACGCTTTTGAGACTTCGGTTCTTAAAATTTTACACTTTTGTGATCAGTGTGGTTTTGTCGAGGTATGATTTCAATTCCCTCTTTTACGGTGCTGCTCTGGATTGTAAGACTATTTTTGTGGGAGTTAAGAATAGATTACATCATTTGCACGCTTTGGAGAGTGGGTGATTCACCAATATTGAGTTCACTTGACATTCGTTCGTCGATATTTAAGATTGTCCTCTACAGGTGGACTCTGCTGATTCTCTGATCCGAGCTTGGCTAGTGAAAGAAACAACGAGCTGTGTGTAGGCAAACCGTTTTTGGTGCGTACTGCAGTTTCATCGACCTGTTGTTAACGGGTCGAATGAAAAAGTATTACACTACGATGATGCTTGAGGATGTTTGTGTTAATTCTATTTTATTGCCCTTAGGTCTTCCTCACCTTCATCTGGCTCTTTAGGCACTCGCAGTTGATCCAAAGTGGTAAATAGAGCCTTCTGGAATGTGCAGTGTGATACGTTGTTTTTATACAACTCATTCCTTCTGCTAATCTTTGGGCTTTTTGAACTGTTGTCATCTTCGACCAACTGTGGTCACCTTGTGACGCCATTTTTAATGTCCGAATTGCTCAGTCTTTTCGCCTCTGCTTTACTTTTATCACAGGCGGTTCTGGACTTACCGAAGGACTAATCATTGTCTGTTATAAAACTTGGGGTAATGAAATGCAATGCTGGGCGTTCCTTGATAATCGGATTGATCGGAGTATCGGGCAGCTTCTCTCTATCTGCTTCGGAGGTGTCAGCAAATTTGGGTGAAGCTGGAATTGTAAAATTTTACCACGAAGTCGTCTCCGATTTGATTGAACACGTCTAGGCTAGACTGCGTGGATACTCCGTCACTTCAGACTCATCTGTTGGCAAAACTTATTGAAACCTTATTTCAGTTTCTGATTATAGACCTTAATCATTTCATTGGCATCGGTAGATTCGAATGTTGATTTGCTTTGCATAAAGTTAGCTGTTAGTTAGTTGTTGTTAGAGGCTTTACCTCTCCGATCCCTGAATCAAACTGTTCTGATTGAGTATCACTGCCATCATCAGGCGTACTGTTGCCGGGCAGCGAACTTGGTTCGGACCTCGATTGAGTATAGTTTTGGAAACGTTTTGCATGTTGATTTCCAGCTATTGTAGCGGTTTCGGGTCAGGTGTTGATCGGAGTACAGAAGATCTAGGAAGCGCAACCGGAATTGGCGGTTACAAGGTCGTAGAAGGTGGTGGTGGCTCTTCATCTTCTGGGGTTGGTAGTTATTCTTGAATCGTTGCCGTCGGACTTGGTAGTGACGTTGGTGGAGATGCTGGAGCAGCTTTTTTTCACTGCTATTTCGTCGTCATATTTATCAGAAGCATTTGCATCCCTCTGATTCAGGGTATGAAGTGACGTTGGTGTCTTTAGCAGGACTCCGCCATTTTTATCTTTATGGAAGGCATTCTGTTCAACGGAGTTCTTATTGTTGTTCGGACTTCCTTTGATAAGTTACTTTGTGGCAGTCGTTGGTGTTGAGGACCGTTATTTCCGTTGTGTGACCCAAATTTGGCGTTCAAGCATGGAAGTCTTTTCTTGGAATAGGTTACAAACTGGTTGCGGTTGGTACTGGTGAACTATCAGAGTTCTCTGGTATTGAATTTTGACTTGCAGGTCTAGGTGACTTTCGCTTTTTTTCTGGTTGGGGCCACCGGCGGACATGCTGATTGTGTGAAAACCCTCGACGTCGACTGTTGACGGTAGCTTGAATTCATTTCTGGAGGATCCATTGAATTTAATGAATTGCTTGAGCTATATTGACTTGATGTCTTGATAGTATGTTTGGAGTTTCGGCAGCTGAACTCAGATGAAGACACAGACTCTGGTTTTACGAGTATGATCACATCGGCATTCAATGTGTCATAGTTTTCTGACTTGCGTTACATTCGAATCTCAGAAAGTCCAAGAGCGCGGATTGTATTCTCTAAACTAAAGGTTTGACTAGGGTCAGCTGGTCACCATCTCAAGGAGATGTAGATTTCTGGCGCCCAGACGTGTCACGTATAACTGATCTTTTGCCAGCAACACTGTTATGCGAAAAGTCTGCTCAAAAGCGTTGATGGTTCTGTTGCTTTTGTAGATTTAGATATGGACATAGGCGTATCTGATTCTAAAAGCTTTGGAATAGTTTGAGTTTCTCTTTTTTTTTTGTGTCGTGCACTAAACAACTGACATTTACTACTGCTCTGACGAGCCATAACATTTTCTTAGTTCAAGGCCAGCTTGCCACATTTCCATTTCGGTGTTTCTAATGGTACATCGTCCCGTTAATTTCAGGTCAAAGTTTTATAGAAAATCAGGGAAAGAGCCCTGAATTCCAAAGAAATTCGTGAAAGATAACGCTCCATAGATTTTATAATCAGGCTGGTATTGTACACAGAATTTCGATATGAGGTACAGTACGATTCCGGCTTTTGAATATTTATCCGGCTCCCAACTCGTGAAGAGTCTCTACGACAGCCATTCACTCCTTGCGATCTCGGGCAAGGTGTATGATTGCAGCGATAGCTTGATTCAGTCAGGTACGATTTCATTAAAGTCACATCCGCCTCTATTTCTTCTGCAAAAAGCTGACTTGAGCGTGGAAATCTTTATCGGTCTGCGCCTCAAATACGTTGAAGTAGCCCATCTCTTTGAAGCTAGCTGTGATACCATCGTTTAAGCGGTGTTATGTGGTACCTGGAGATAAGGTAAGAACAATTCATGTCCAATAGGGTAACAGTTACAACACTGGGTATCAGTCAGTGTCTGCCATATTCCTACTCCCGTCCAATCATCGACTTGAAAACTTTTCTGCTATCGCCAATAAAGCAAAAGACATAAATATGTATGTATTCTGCAACCGTCAGATTCACACCATAAAAGCAAATAAAAACCTAAAAAAGATGTACGGTATCCATTTCAAATGAAGCCCGAAATTCTATCCCAATCCCATCCGCCTTCTCAGGGAGGAAAAATTCTAAATTACTATCCCATGTCCTGTAGGTAAGCACAAGCTTGTGCTTGCGTCTGTACAACTAGAGTAACGAGTGTCCTTTGCTGTTTCATGTATAGCCGCTGGCTATTCGAAATTACATTCCACCTCTTTGTACTCCCACCCGCTGGTTGAAAATCGGAGTCAATTCTGCTAGTCAAACGACCCCTAGACATCAAAGATAGCCAACACTGCTATTAAATAATTCAAATTAATCCCGCCGGCTGGAACAAATTCACATTTATTAGCTCCAGCATGAAAATAACCTCGTTAAATGCTCATATAAACGTTGCTGCACCCACCCACAAGGACAGACAGACTGAGGGGTGTATCCACTTCTAAAGCTCTATTTCCAATTTATACTTGTTCTTCGCGTCAATTACGCTTGTTTGCTTAAAGGCTTCGGGGTGTGTTCCATCAGGATACAACACTAGAGTACGATGGAAATCGAATATCCGAAAACTACAAGTAACCGGCATCCAGGATGTGATCGTTGCCATCGAAGGATCGGCTTTCACAACTTACAAACGTCGAAATGGAAAATTCCAATCTCCCACCCTCCAAAGAACTGACGTTGCCGTCAATAAATATTTTTGCGGTGGGAATTTATGCGCGACAACCGACAAGTGTAACATGATAGACGTAACCGAGAATTGGTAGAATTGGTGGGTGTTTCAAGGAACAGGACAGAATCTAGAAGCGAAGGAGTTGTTGCCTTTGGCTGGAACTGACGGTGTTGGGTAAAGGTAGGGGAGATGAAATAAATGGGCTTAATGGAAATGGGTGTGAATATGCCGGATCTTAGCGATAATTATGCGTCCATCAGGCAACTCGATATGGAGCGGCTGTTTAATGTCTGCCGCCAATTTGCTGTCAGTTAGCCATGCTGTAAGGCTACTTAAGGCGATAATGACTTTGGTGAAAAGTGCTTTGGACTGGAAGGAGTACTCGTTCAAAGGATGTGGGGAACGGCTAAGTGGAAATGCAGATTGTTGTCTATGTATACAAATGTTCGTTTCTTGTTTAGGTGTTGATGAAGGGAGTAAATAACACATTATCAGGAAGTTAGTATTCCATTTCAGTTCAACAGACTTATCTGTTCATTAGCAATACATCATTGGTTTTACTTGACCGAGCAAAACGGCTGAAGGGGCTGGTTGCGGAACATATTCTGTATTTATTTGGATGAGTAAGGAGCAGTGTTATCTAGGAAGAGGCACCACTGAAACCCAAAATGTTAAAATTTGGGTCGGATGGATCAGAATCTTAACAATACCTGACGCTTCGAACTGGAAACAAACCACACGATATCTGGCTTTCTACTCAGGAGTTGAAGTTGGAAGAACACTACGAAAGTTGGTCTTAAGACGCAGAAGTTTCACACCTTGAAAATCGTTTAACAACGGAAAATTGATCGTCCGACCAAGTATAATACTCTATCTGGTCAAAAGTATGTGCGTACAGCGAATAAGATGGCTGGGCTATGTCAAGCGTATGAAACGGGGGTGATAGGGGAATCAGGAGGCTGATGTAACTCGCGTGAATCAATAAAAAAAAAATTCACTTGTGAATAGAGAAAAAAAAAACGCGCGAGTGCAGTGCCAATCCAAGTGAGTGCAACCCAACTCTCCTGTCTCTGATATAAATGCTGCTTGCACTCAGTCACTGCCTGCGCTGTATAACAATGTAATACAGCAACAACCGAGGGATAATGGGCTGTGGGTATGCATTTTGTTGGTGTGTTGTTCGTTATTGTTGTAAGGGAATAACACCTACAACAACTTAATTCGGTAAACCAACTTCGAATTTTTACTTCACAGCTGTGCTTAGTATCGTCGGTGATTGTGTTTTTCTGTGTTTAGTAAGTAAACACTTTTTTGCAAATACAGACCAGTTGTTTTGGCACTTAGTGAAACACAGGTAGATCCCCACCCACAGCCCTCAGATCACTTTGATCGGCTGCTGCTTGACTACGAACTTGTGCCATTATTCGTCTCTCACCCCGGTCTCTCTATTTACCAAACTCCACCACAATGTGATCCGTATTTTAATCCGGAATTCAACTTCATGTGGTTAAAATTCCATCTCCGTAAGCAAATTATCCAATACTGCCTTATTTACAGAAGCCCAAACCTGGAAAGCAATTCGACCTTTCACGAGTTTGATGCGCTGTCTGACTCTATAAAAAGAATTGTATCTCTGTATCCTCATACTGAAATCATGATTACGCTCGATTTCAATATACACAATTCTGGGTGGCTTTGACATTCAGAACAGAAAATACCCCAAGGACGCTGTGTTAAGATCTACGCTGCGGAAAATAATTGCCCCAGGTTATAAAAGCGCCGAAACCATGAACTTCTTATTAACCTCTCGCCCTGATAAGTACACCGTTGATGTGGTATCCCCTCTAGGCTCGTCGGACCATTGTGTCATATCAGCTAATTTCTCGTACATCTGCCGCACAGTAGATTCCTAAGAGAACCGTATGGCAATAGGAGAAAACCAATTGAAGCGGATTTAAAAGCTTCTTTATGAATTTTAACTGGTCGTTATGTTTCTTTGATAACGACGTGGATGCTGCTGCTGATATGATTACAGACCCTACTCTCTTTGGAATGAGATCGTTTATCCCTCATCTGGTGAAGACTATCAAACTAAAAGAAAAGGCGTGCTACGACTCGAGCTGTAACGACACTGTCAGCGTTAGAGAAATGTTTTTTTCGGTCCTTCAAAACCAACCCGATAGAGAAAAATCGAGAAAAGTTCACACGAGCCTGGATTGACTGCGACGCCTTCCTTAAGCGCGCGAAATTTCAATACGACCAAAAACTGGAGCAAAAATACTACGATGTCCCAAAGGTTAATCGTCGAAAATATTAGAAATTCTGCCTCTTTTTCCATGCCAACGCTCATTTATAATGACATTCCAGGTGTCAGCTCTTTGGACAAGGCCAATCTGCTTGCTGCACAATTTGCGGCCAGCTCAACACTTTCAGATTGTGTTTAGTCTCCATCTACACTTGAGTCTATTGAATTTTCAATGTAATAGCAAGACTATTTAAAGATCTTAACATTGACAAATCTGCTGATCCAGATATCTCCCCTTCTTCTGAAGAGGTGTTCTTCCACGCTGGCAAAACAACTGCGTGAGCTTCACCATAAATCCATCCTACTCTTGAAGACTCTTTCCGAGCAGATGGAAAACATCATTTGTCCAGCCAGTCAAAAAAAATGGCGAATCTTCTTTTCTCTCCTCCTACAAACCCATTGCACTTACGTATATTCTTTCCAAGATCATGGACACGCAGATAAAACCTCAGCCCATGAAATATCTCGAAGCACGAAAACTTCTCAATGACCGTCAATATGGTTTTCGTAGTAACTAGTCCACTTGATGGCATGTCTCACCGAAAAGTGGAACTAATGCGTACATCAATCTGGTGAACGGAAGGTAGTTGCACTTGATATTTCTAAGGCATTGGATAGAGTTTGGCAACAGGCTGTTTTGTTAAAAATGCGTGCATTTGTGAGCGACGACTTTCTTCTTCAATGGATTAGAAACTACCTTTCGGAACGATTAATTCAAGTTGTCTTGGATGGTTTCAAGTCTGATGTTCAATAAATAAACGCTGGTGTGCCCCAGGGCTCCGTTCTATGACCGACACTCTTTTCAGTTTTCATCAACGATCTCTTGTCTGCTACTTCTAGTCGAATATATTTCTTTGCTGATGACAGTAATCTCTGCTTTTCATATTCGTTTCCAAACTCACGTCGCTGCTCTTCGGCCGTAGAACGGGAACGGCAGCGTATGTTAAATTCATTAAATTCTGATATTCAAAGCATAACCAATTGGGGATCTATCAACAGAGTAGAATTTAATGCTATCTATTATCGTTAAAGCGAAATTTATATACCCAGCCATTATATATGAATGGCACTTGCATCGTCGAAACCGAAAAACTTTCCGTTCTCTGTATATCTGATCACATATTCGATGTCGCCAAAAATACTGCGAAATATCTATTTGGCCTCGATATATAAATCAATTATACACCCGAAATCGGAGTACTATGACCACATCGGGTTGGGTGCTCCCAAAACATCTCTGCACCTGCTAGATAAAATTCAAAACCTTGCGATAAAACTCATAGGTGATACTAATATCAGTCAGTCAATTGACACCCTCGTACACCGTAATGCCTCCTGTCTCACTTTGTGTTATCGCTGTTCCAACACCAGTGCTCCATTAAAATCGCTAGTAGCACTCCGCTCGTACAAACCTTCAACCGTAACACCCGTCTCGCTATGAATGCTCATCAGTACACCCTCAAGTTAAATTTTGAACGTACTCTAAAATATCGTGACTCGTTCCTAAGCCGTACAACTAGTTTATGGAATGCCCTGCCGAGGTCTTTATTCCCTAGTCATTATAATCTTTAAATATTTAAAACCAACGTTAGTCGGCACCTCTTTTTCTTTCAACATTTTAAGGGAACTCAAATCTCTTGATTTTAGAGTGAGGTAAGTCGCCATCATTCAGTTGTGCACTTCTATAAAAAAAACTATGATGGATGACGAAATAGAGAGTTCGTGCAACTACCTAAGCTCTGTTGACATATAGCTGTATATCAGGGATTGAGTAATTGTGATTAATGGAAGTTGAATACCAGAGGATTTGCCACGACAACACTGTACCTCAACCCGTCATGGGAGTTCACTGCCTCAGAAGGCCGACTGCCAACGGCGAAAGCCCTGTATACGAGTACTTCTGTAAAGCAAATCATGTTGGATGTATTTTCTTTAAGCAAATAAGCTGCAAGAAGATTAGTTGGGTATCACCTTACGAGCATTGAACATCCAAAGGCGTTGCCTGCATTTGCATATTGCAGCTATATACGCAGCAGAGAGTCTAGCTGCTGGTATCTTCGATGAGAATCTTCACTGCAAGCCCGGCAATAAGAAAAATACCGAAACCCTGGCGAACAGTGAGAGTAGCCTTTATACCAAAAATCGGATAAGAGGACTACATGCTTGCCAAGAGGTTCAGAACTATGTATAAGTTTTACTTAATTCATGTTGAAAAGCGGTCGTGATCTATATGCACACAATTGCTTTGCGAATGCATCCTCGGTCTATATGCCTAAAAATGCGAAGTTCCTGCATGAGTGCTCATCAAAATGAATGTTCATCGACTCTCTGTTCAGCGCCCTCAATGGTTCTAAAGTCGGATTATATAGCTGTACTGTCTGTTGGATTGTGTCTAGCTTTAAAGCCGGACAGTCCTAAACTTGATCGGCGAGTAGCTGGGCACTACACTTTTGCTAAGCGTTTAACTCTGCTGGGCATAGGTTACACAACATCCTGCGATGTTTTCTGTAAAAGTGATTACGACACTGTCTCTAACAATGTCCGGTTTATGCTTGCAGTGCGTGTACTGTGGACAGTTTATCATTCAAGCCCTTACTCACCTATCTTCGAAAGACTTAGAAATTCCATTAAAATGATCTTACAAGGAGCACAATATATTAGTTCCTTATCTGAGGGGTCTCTTCAGACACGAAAAAACAAAAAATCATATGCCACTTTCGAGATATTGGGATGTAGGCAGGATATCTCAGTATTTTTCGCCAAATACGAGTATATCCCTCACGTCTTTAATTTATTGCAAAAGGGATGATTTGATAGAGAGCATACGGTAGCCCTTTGCACAATTTGGCCCGAATGAAGTTTGATATTATTATTCGTCCTATCCACAAAAAAGGAGACTATCTGAGCATTTCCTTCAAGATCTTTACGTTTGCTGCATTGTATAAATACCTCAAACCATTTGATCCAATTGGCCCCTATCAGTGCGGATTTAGCCGGGGTTTGATTGACAATTGACCAAATATTCAAGCTATACGGAGTCTATAGAAAACTCCAAACATCCTGGTCTTTATCGACTTCATGGTAGCTTATGCGTTCCTTTCAAACTCGTAAGATTGTGCTCGCTGTTCCATAAAGTTCTGAAGCAATCGCACAGATACCTCAAGACGATCGAAAGACGATCGAAAGACGATGATGTAAGTTTAATGTTTGTTTATTTTTCCGAAAAGATTATAAAGACTTCTGAATGGAAATCCTATAGAAGGTCCTTCCTGCAGCTTTGTGTCAAAGTCTAATCGATCGTTAATAATCTGGTACACATCAGTGCAGTTTTAGACTTGGCAGATTCCATCACCATTCGGTAGGTACATTATGGAGAACACTCCAGAATATCAAATCGATTAGCGTCTATGGAGACGAGCTATAGGCTGTATAGGTATAAGTACATAGCAATATCAGCAGGATGTCGATGGAGAACTCTCACTGAATGTCGTAAATAGACCGTCATAACCATAAAAGCAGTAAACTCTAGTGACGCAGATCAAGCGAAGAATATCTCTTGTCTGCGTTTCTGAGGACTTAAAAGGCGCTTGAGTAACAAAGATCTATCTTAATCTTATGTAACGAAAAAAACAATATATAAGACCCTCATCGTCTTTGTTCTGTTATGCGGGGAAGAGATATGGACACTCTCTAGAACGGTTGAAAGTTATCTAAGTTGCTTCGAGCGAACAATTCTTTGAGCGTGTTCTATGCGTACTATGTGTTCTAGGCGGTACTATGAAGAACAACACCAGTTGTACTGCGACATGGATGATTGGTGCAGCTATAGCCAATAAGGTAGATTTGCTATATAGAGCGATTGTTACTAGCAGTCCAATTCGAAGGATCTGCAACTATCCAGTTGAAATATCAGAAGCTACGGGATATATTTTTTACACTTAAATCAATGTATACGTCTTCGATAACGAGGAATGAAACCACGTCCTCCCAAAAATCAGATCTAGGAATCATTAAATTTCTACAAAAAATTGTAGTGGCTGTAACGAACAGCGAAGTTATCCTCAATGATCTGATAGAGCTGGTCGTTCGATTTGTGCTATTAAGAGGAATCATCGAAAAATGCTACGATGATGGCTCATCAGAAATTCTTACATACTTAGAGGATGGTAGGATAAATTACACAAGTCACATACATGCAAGTATATGTATGTGGTAGTGTGATGGTTTCACTCTAGGTGGCAGCTCATATCTCGATTGACTGTAGTTTTTTCAGTTCAGTTTCTATGCATTTTTATTTATGTCACTTAAATTACTCTTACTTGCTAGACCAAAAAACGCTTAAGAATTAGTTTAATTAACTTAAAATTATCTTATTATAACTTACTGGCCCCATGTGGGCACTCTAAGTTAAACCTAACACTTAAACTATGTCTTTCGACGTATCTTACAGTCTAATTTTATTTGTATTTTACCATTAATTAATACTAAAACCAAGAAAACATTTTTTAACAAAAAACTTAGTTCCATGACTTCTTATTTTATTTTTATTTTTATTATAAAACTTAAAACTAACAAAACAAAAAACCTATAAACTACCTAAAAATAAATCTTTGTCTACTTAACCCACTTACATCTAACACAAATATGGGCATACATGAATATATATATACATAATATGTGTATACATAATATATAAATACATATATATATATATTTTTTTTTTTTTTTTCATTTTTTATTTTTTTTTTTGGTTAATATATATTTCTTTTCTTAAAATTAACTTAATCCTACCTAAAACTATGTAAGCCGGCCAAGGCTAATGAAATAGTCAGACGACAGACTTTGCTTCCTATGGAGCTACCTTGTACTGGAGGAATTGGACGACGAAACTTCCCCTCCTTCAACTAGCCACCAAAATTGCTGGTGCTGCTGAGCCACATCCCTCCTGTCGCGACTCCCTATCGCCCTACTGAACTCCGGACTGCCATGTGCGACGTCTCTGTCGTAGTTGAGTCGCCTGTCCGCAGCTGTGCTGTTCGAGCGATGTGGAAGATTAGCGGCACCGCCAATCTGTCCTGGATCAGACCTTTACTATCTAGATAGAGGAACGCTTCTGGAGGAATAAAGCCGTCAAAGCGAACTCTCTCGTGATACATATAATTGGGGTAGAAAGACCCGGAGATCAGGTTGTTCGATGAGGTCATTGCTCTTGCAATGTGCCTTCGAGTCAACTTGATGACGAAATTGTCCACTCTTATTAGGTTCGCCGTATTGTACAGGACCTCATTGGGATAGAATTTTTTGTACTGAGACTTTGGTGTTCTGTATAAGTGAAGACAGGTCCCAAGACAAGCCCTCTCAAACACCCGAATCTTTTCCAATAAACTTGCTCTCACGTTGAACCACACGGGACATCCAAATACAAGCATAGGCCGGATAAGGGCCATGTAACAGATCACCTTCACAATCGCATCGAGTTGGCTGTTATAAAACAGTCTCTTTGTAAGGGAAAAAGCACCTTTGGCTCTGGCCAGAGCAACATCTATATGTTTGTTAAAATACAGAAATTGATCTAGCCAGATCCCAAGGTATCTGAATACATTTCCACAGGCAAGTGGCTGTCCGTGTTGTCCGACGATAGAAAACTTTCGCCAATTCTTTCTGGTATCCCTAGAGGCCCCAGACAAAGGCATCCTAAACAGAATGGTTTCCGACTTCTGAAAGTCGATTTTCAACTTCCAGTCATCGCAATATCGCTTAATTTTGTCGAAGTCACGCTACAAAAGTATAATAATGACCTAATTTTTGGACCTAATCTGTACGCGATTATGTCGTCTGCGTACGCTATGGCATTGTGAAGTGAACCTATCAGATCACTCGTGTAAATGTTGAACAGGATCGGCGAATTTACCGCACCTTGTTGCAGACCGTTTTTAATGTTAAATGTTCCAGCAGAATTCACATCGCAATTCTTCACAATGAACTGTCTACTGTAGAGCATATCAAAAAGAATATACAGCAGTGGTTTACTAATGCCCAACCTGTCCAGCTTGAAAAAGATCCTTCTAACCATACGGTATCGAAGGCTTTCTCCAAGTCAATCAGGCAGGCACTGGTTCTTGCCTTTGTTCCATTGGATATCAGAAATTAGTTTAGACGCAGCATGAATGATAGGTCATAATTAGGGCCAATGATATCAATGGCCTTGTATACTTCCCGGAAAGTCGCCCCTATGGTCTCAACCTTCTCCTGTGGATCCTCGATCACAAAGAAGTCGTCATCATCAGCGGCCTCATTTGGATCAATACCTGCTATTGTCAGTAACCGTTCGTTGTCTGTTGTCCGGGATATTTTAAGATACTGAAGGTCGTTTTGATTTTTTCTCCGAAATAGTTCTCGGCATTGGCGCCTGAGAAGCAACAGTCGCTTGTTGTACCGTAGCCCCCCATTTGGACGTAGGAAGTTTGGGACGTGACGGCTGGTGTTTGAAACGGGAGAACGTTTGACCTCCACCTTCTGCTGCCGACCCAGTTTTGCTCTGTTAATGTCAGCGAACTTAGGACAACCTCGATAGTTTGCGGTGTGTCCCACGTTCCCACATAACACGCACGAGAGCTGCGACCTATCGGATGCTCCGTCAGCACCCAGAGCACACTCTTCGGAACTGTGGTTCTTAGCGCACTTTACGCATCGAGGCTGCATTTGGCAGTTCGACGCGGCGTGCCCGAACCTCTGGCAGCGAACGCATTATATAACGCCTTCGCTCCTTTTTAATTTTTCCTACTTTTTTCCTATTTTTTTAACCACCTGGTAGTCTAGGACATTGATACTCCTTAGACTATCCAGACGGCTTTCGGGACTGAGCTGCTCCAGGAAGAACGGTAGACTCCGTTTCTCCCGCCTGGCTCTAGCTGTGGTAAATGGCATTACCCCCACAAACTTGAGTCCTTCGCACTCCTTCTCTTTGAGCAGCGCCAGGATCTCCTCAGGATCAGTAGATTCTAACCCCTTCAGCAGCATCGATTGCCGCTTTTCACACTTTGGTGTGAATGAGTAGTGCTCCGTCGTCGTTTCCTTTCTCTTTCACTTTCGCGTAGCCCTCCACTGTATTACAGTGGATGGCATGGTGATCGTTCCCCATTCTCATAATTTTAAAATTATTACCAATGGCCAAGTTACAAAATTCCTTGGTTGCATTTACCTCCAATTTATAGGTGTTGGCACCTTCTCCTTCTTCTTCTTCTGCTGCTGCTGTTGTTTTTGCAGCCGTTGCTGTTTCTCCTGCTGCTGGTTTTGTTGTTTCTGGTCTTGTTGAGAGCTTTCTACTTCCAGGTGCTCCCTCTGCCTGCGTGCGGTTTGCTTTTGCTTAATAGCAAGCACTTTTTCATTCAGCATTTGTATGCTGCTGTTAATATCTTATTTCTTCATCGATGTCTTCAGACTCAAATGCCGCTAGAGAGGCAAAGTTATTGTTGCCCCCCTTATAATACACCTCGTCAGAGATGTACATTGACGCATCATATGATTTTTTTTTTTAATTGCTGTCTAGTCTTAACCGTTTCAGCTGCCAAAGCAGCACCCATTTTCATCTTCTTTAAATTATCAGTGGTTTTCACCCTCCTCCTCCTTATGATGGGTTTCGCCACGGCACCGACAACAGTACTGTTGCCTTTTGCAACTCCCGTTATGGGAAGAGCGGAGTGCTCTCCACCATCCTTTGGATTTGTCTTGAAAACACTATGTATCACAATTTAAGAAAAGCAAAAAACAAAAAAAAAGTTCCAAGCTCAACCCTGGATCGAACCCGTATCCCACGTTTCGACAACCGACGCTTCTAGACGCTGGGCTACCGACTCAGTTATCAAGATCGCAACTAATTGTCTTTAATATGAAACTCAATCACTATTTACTTATGGAAAAGCCGAAACACGTCAACACGTCTATCCTCTGTCGAGGTCTATGAACAACTGATTGGCATTGATCACAATTCACATGTATTTACAGACAGGGTCACATGGATAGGAGCGATCAGGAGAAAACCGGTTTTAATTTTCCAATATCTGGAAAGTTTGACATATAAGTTAGCTTATCTATGCGTCTGGCTTTGTCCTCCGTAACGAATAATCTTTTCCTATTCTCCTCGTATGATCGTCTCGTCTGTGCGTTTCGCTCATACTATTTCTTAATGTCGTGTGTATGTATTGTTTTAGTGAAGTGATCGTCTTTGTCGTCTTTATTAGAGCTTAGAACAGAATTGAGAATAATTTTTCTTCCACACAGATCCTACAGTATATGGAAACTTTAATGACGAAATCGTGGTCCACTGCGCAGAGTTACTCACTCCAAGATAAATGAGGTGTCTTGGGTGACCAGATAGCAATGATGGTTTTTCCAATTGTTATGTTTCAACAGCTGTCAAAGTTATTAATGACATCTAGCTGTCAAAATATTCAGTATCGGTTGCCAATTCATCGTGCATCGTTTTACTCTTGCCGACCGTGGGGAAATTATTAAAAAATATTATCGAAATCCCGTCTCCGTTGTAACATAAATATGTAATGTGAATTTCGACGTGAGGTCGGTCGTCATCATGGCTTCAGTGGAATACCGTGGAAAAGTTTGAGTGTGAGTACACTCATTTGGACCTTAGGTCACCAACCAGATAGAGATTTGTGTGAAATGAAGAAAACATAGACGTCCTTGCGGCCAGTATGAAAGTATAGACCCAGAAATCTCGATTCGGGGCTTATCAATTGGATTGATCATCGCCAGAGAGTCAACCCGGCTTATTTATTTGCCTATATACATAGATGTTAAGATTGCTCTAACGCAAGAATTGAAGCCGGACGGCCATATACAACGCTGTGAGTTCGCTAATTGTGCGCTGAAAATGTTTGCCGGAGATTTGGAGTTTGGCCAAAATATCATCTTCTCGGACGAGGCCAGTTTTTGACTCAGCAGCTATGTCAAGAAGTAAAATTGCCATTATTGCAGCGAACAAAATCCACAAGTGTTCGGCCAAGCATCATTGTATGTAGTCACTGCTAGACAATATTGATATATCCCAGATGTAGTTCCAACAACACGGCGCTACATGCCATACAAGCGACGCAACACTCAAAGTTGTGAAGGTGAAATTTGGCAAATGGGTCATCTCACGGCCAGCGTTCAGGGCTACCTCGAGCTCGAGGCTAACATTCGACACGTTATTGCCGGAATAACGCCGCACATACTGAATCGACACCTTGAAGCACTGCTAGCAAAGCCAAGGCGGCCATTTGAATGATGTGCTATTCTACACATAATGGCAATGATATAGCTTCAAAATAAAGCCAGAATCAATTTTATACAATATCTCACACAGCTGTTGTTTTGATTAAATTTATTTTCCAATCGTTCTTATCTGGGTACGAATCGAAGGCTCTATAGTCTTGTATGGCATTGGTTTTAGTTCATATTCGTCCATGATGACTGATGCGCATTTTTGCTAACTGACAGAGGTCGTAGTATAGCTCCTATCCATACAGGAATCATGGATGTGGAATAAACTCTTCTGTAGTTGTGGATATTTGTGGCGTTTTACACCACTATATGACGAGCGATCGAAAAGATAGAGAACATGTCTAACTAACTTGTGCCAAACTCACTCTCTACATCTAAATTTGGGCAATTTTGGAACCAAGGCTTCATAGTTGCTGCGGAATATGGCAAAAATAATTTGTTGCGTCTGCGTATTATCCCTATGATTCGTTATTACCATCACCGCCGAAGGCTGTAGCCGAACTCATTGAATACTGTGATTTCAGGAAGATGGGACTTATCATATGCTATGCTGCTAATATTCAGAATACTTTTTTGGGGCAGTAGCAGATGTAACGTGATTGTCTGATAGTTAGCCAACTTTTATTACGAGGCAGCAGGTAATCAACTTAACGTTATCCAGTATATATGGTAAGGATATTACTACAATAGCTGGAAAGTACTATCGAGGAACTCGATGTCAGACCATGAGTATATTGAATTCAGAATCGGGTGCTAGGTCTCGATCTAGTTGAAGAGGAGAAATCCACGAAAAACCAAGGAAGAGCCCAGCAAGTCCGACAATGCTACACTTAAGCTTAAGACAAGACAAAAACTAGAGGAAGCTTTTCTAAACCTAAACGGCACCCTCATCAACTGTTTCGAACTAGCATGTCGACCTAGTAAGCAACCCTGCAGATCGCCCGTTCCTCGGAACTCAGATCTGCAGAGACTACATAAAGAAACCTGGCAACACCTGAACGGGTGACTTAAGACTAATTTGGAAGAGGACAGGAGTTTTTAGAGATCGAAGCAAACAGAATATAATAATAATAATAATAAGCTAATTGGGATTTGGAAGACTTTAGAAAGGCAAAAAAAGGATTGAAGTTATCAGTGATCAGCTGAGATCACTCAAAAAATGTGACAGCACCTTGATTTCTCATGCTTGAGACTCGTTTTCTAGGCAACCTACGCAGAACCAGATCACAAGCAGCCCCTACGAACGAAGCTGCAAGTGAGTTGCATAACACAGCCGGTTGCTGTTGTTATTGCTTATATTTATGGCTTTAAGTCACCTGGCACTGATGGCATATATCCAGTTATGCTACAAAAAGATATAGACAAGCTGCTGGTGGCTCTGAAGAGAATCTTCACTACTAGCCTGGCACTAGCAAACATACTGAAACCCTGGTGACTACACGATCGCCGAGAGCTTTAGACCTACTCGTATAAGTTTGATCTCTTTCAAGTTAAAAAGCATAAAAGGAATGATCGAGTCCCTTGTACGATGCAACATGCTAACCAAGATAAAAAATTCTGTGAGATCGGGACCCAAAAATCTGATTCATCGACGAAACTTGACGGCATGTAAACGAATCACTAGTTTTGTTGATAAAGGCTAGGCTATGGGACACTGATTACGGATTCTGACTGCGCTAATTTTTGATGGACAACAAGGCGGCGTTCTGTCTCCATTGTTATGGTACATGTTGGCGGACTCACTGCTCAACGCTCTCAAAAGTTTTGACGTGTTTGATCAAGCATGTGCAGATAATATATCTTACTGTCTGTTGCATTTTTCCTAGATGTGAACTGCGACTAGTTCACTAGAAATGGGCTTTTAGTCAATCCTCACAAAACTGAGATTGTTCTCTTTACAAGACGGAGGAAACTAGATAGTCTGATTGATCCAGAGCTTAAAGCTATCATCATCCGTTCCTGTAACGAAGCTAAGTACTTGAGTGTCATGCTGTATAGCAAGCTTCTTCGGACTAAACATTTCATGTTATAAATCCAAAGACGGTATCAATTTTTTCGGCAGTGTAAAGGAGCTTGTCACTGAAAATATCACGTCACTGCTACTTTTATCAGACTCCAGAAACGGTCTGTCGTGGCTGCATGGGACTTTCTTTAGCATGCCTGGCTTTACTTTAAATGTACTGGTCGATCTCCCTCCGCTTGATATTTTTATCATGGGCTACGCTCTCCAAGCCATCTTCCATGCGAAATGAAATGATATTTGGTACAGCATACACTGATGTTTTGATAATCCTGCGAGCGCTGACTGTCTTTTGACTTTTGACTGATGCAATGACATCAGAACACCTATTTCTGGAAAACATCGAGAAATCGACTTTTCCTGTACTCAGAAATGGTTTCGGTCAGATTTTGAGCCAGCAAAGGCAAGTAGTCGGGTGCTTATAGACGGCTCTAAAACTGATATTTAGAGGACGGAAACCTCAGTGTTTTGGATTCATCTTTTATAGTACCATGTCACTCATCATTTCTCTTAACATGTATTTAATTATCATATTGTTCGTTTTACTTACTTAACTTAGCCAAAAATTGTTTGCTTTTATTATTACTCATTACTATTGTTTAATCACCCTGTAATTCGAAATGTCATACCATATGTTTGTTCTACTCATTTTACTACACACGCTTTTCTCTTTCTTAAACATACTTTGTAAAGCTTATGTAATTTAATTAGATCGAATAAAACCATTATACGATAGAGTCCAACACACTCAGATTTCACTTCTCTTTGAAAAAACTTGCGTCGGCAAGCCTGATGGCATCGACGTACAATATATCGTAGAATGTAGAATGTGTGGAGAGTAGAAGTATCTTAAACCTAGTTGAACCTATTCATTATTTTCAAGTAAGTTGCAGGATGCAAGGCTTCTATAATCGCAGTCGGACAGTTGAATCTATTAAGACTTGCCTGAGTCCTTGGTTAGAGTTTCTATTGACAATTGGGTTTCATATGAGCATAATAGATGCATGACTTTATAGGATGATATGGCAGATAAAATGAATGCTTTTCGACGATTGTAGAAGGTCACCGTCTTTCCTGCTGTCACTCGGTAAGATAGACTAAAGACTGCTTATCGGCATCATAACGAAGCACTTCGCTTTTGGTTAAAAGCTATAGAAAAGAAAATGGTCTTTAGATCACTCATATCAGGAAGTGCAAAGATCTAATATTTGGATCGTATGACCAGAAGAAGGAGGAATCAGGGTGAACGCTGATTGCCAAGATGGATTAAAAAGAGCCAGAATTCGTCAACTTAGAATGCTATAATACACTGAGTGAGTGATTGGCACCCTGGCCTTTGAACCCATTATTAAAGCAAAACACATTGAAGGAAAGCTCATCTAAGATGGCTTGGAAAAAGGTCGCACAAAATCGTGCTTAATGAAGAGAGTTATTGATTGAAATCAGTCCGGATTGTAACGCCGCCTGAATATAGTTAATAAGTGTGCTGTTGCGGCAAATGACCTTCACATTCTTTAGCTACCTGGCGTATTGCTTGGTTTCCGTTAACGTTACGGTTGGGTTATTGAATATTCGTACACCCTCGATATCCAAAAAAGTGTATAGTGCCTCTAATTTAAATTATAGCTTGAGCATATTAAGGCATCAGTTGAGCGTATTATTTCGAAATCGCATTATCCTTGCAATTAAAAATGAAAGTAAATACAAATCTCTCCCAGCACCATGTTTGTTCACAAACAACCATTTGACCATAATTGGTCCATCGTTTCCTCATGTGAAGGGACATTTTCGCTAATTAACTTAGTAATTCACTATCCAATTAAATTCGACACATGTTATCGATTCCGTGAAGCTCGGATACAGTCATTCTCTGCTGATTTTCCACATACTGTTGTAGGTATTGACTCCGAGCGCATTAGGCAAATCCAACAACGATTAAGTCACAATGTGGTTATAGTGTTACGTGACATAGCTGACAAGCAGGGGATAATTGTAACACTGAGTTGCTTGTAATTAATCAGAGGCTTAATGTGTCCTTTTCAGTTGGTACATAGTGTGGTATTGTACTATTACTAAAACACACAGAAAGCTCTACACATGGGCTTTCATGTATCCATTTGCTAAAACAGGGCCCGGTGCTTGCTGCTTATTGATTGATAAACAATAAACTACCAGAAAAGCGTAGAAAAAGATGCGGCACTAGGATGAGGCCATTGTGAATATTTCGTTGCAGGAGTTCACATTAGTGATTTTCTTCAAAGTTTTGTTAAGATTATTTAAAAAGGCGTTGAAAAGAACTGTTTTTATTAAGTTAAAAAAAAGGGTTCCCGAAAGACTTTGACAGCGACAGAAAGAGGAAAAATATTTGCTTTCAATGAGTTAGGACTCTCAGGCCGAGAAACTGCAAGGAGGCTTAATAGAAGTAAGACTGTTGTAAACAGTTATCTAGCGGATCCACAACACTATGGGAAAAATCAAAAAGGACGCAAGACAGAAGTAACAAGAGAAGAGAAAAGCGGTTAATTCTACAGCGGCTAAAATAAGGTTCAACAGCGGAGTATCAGCCAGCATAGCAAAGGTCCGAAGGATATTCCGAAAAAGTGGTACTATACAGAGGAGTAAAATTAAAAAGATACCTGTTTTGAGGCAAGTGTACAAGGAGAATCGAATGGAAACGCATTGTTTTTTCGGATGAAAAAAAGTTTAACCTTGACGGCCCCGATGGTTACAACTTTAATTTGCATGATCTAGGAAAGGAAGAGCTGTACATCAGGTGTAATGGTGTGGGGAGCTAATTACCTACTATGGCACAATCGAGTTGGAGATTTTGTCCACAACAACGAACGGAAACAAATGTTTCCTGGAACGTGTTGTGTTTCTCAATTAAACTCGTTATCTTTTCAATGCTTTATCTTCTTTATTTCATAGCACAGATTGGACTGACTCTAAGAAAACTGTCAAAGAGTCAAGACCACCACGCTAGTTGATTGTGTGATTAACATAAGTATAATATGTAAATGTTAATGATAGTTAATAATATTATGTTAGAGATGGGACATTGTACATCAGAGATGGGACATTGTACATCATCTCCCTTGTTTAATTGACTTTACAATTGAATTCATAGCAGTCAGATGTAAGGGTACAAATAATATGAATAAAAATAATAATTTTCGAAATTTAGTTTACTTCACAATTTCATGTACAAGAATTCAGTTTTACTGAGATATATAAAAGTTTGGTTTCCGACTTATTCGACCAAATCTTGTGGTATACTCTCCGCTCGGTTGCTGCACTGATTCGGGTTCTTGATCGGCATTGTTGTTATACGATAACGAAGATGAGTTGTTGTGATTGGCATCTTTCATTTCAAGAGAAGAGCGATTATTGTTTTGATCATTGTTTGTAGAGGCAACAGGTGTTCTCTCTTCCTCATCGGATAGCCTTATGTGAGGAGAATTCATTGACCTGCGTATGTGAAATGTATTTCTACGATTTCTGTTATTTTCATTTTGAAGTTAGTATGATCTTGGACGTTCATGTTTGGATACTACTCTAGCAGGTTCCCACTTCCTATTATGTCTATATACTACGTTTTCTTCTTCCTTAAGATTGATTTCGTGACGGGGTCGAACCGGATTGTTACGTATTAAATTTTTTTCTTGTCGTTTTTGTAATAATGCTTGCAAGGCATTTGGAATTTTCGGCTCAAGATCTTCATCTTTTATCGGTAACCATGTTATTAGATTACGATTCATAAGCATTTCTGCTGGTGAATACCCAATTCCTGGGATTGGTGTACTTCTATACTCTAAAAGAACTTGCTCTAAACTACCTTCGGATTTACTAATTTTTCTAAGCATTGACTTGGCAATATGTACTGCTTTCTCAGCAAGACCATTTGATCGTGGGTATTTCGGACTGCTATATATATAAAATCAAAGTTTGAATTTTTTGCAAAATTTCGGAGTTCATATGAATTGAAAGGTTGGATGTCGGCGACAATATTTTGTGGAATGCCATGAATCGAAAATATTTTGTTTAAAATTTTAATAATGCTTGATGCAGTTTTGCCTGCGATTGGGTGAAGTTCTATCCACTTGGAGTAGTAATCCATTCCCACCAAATACGATTTCCCCCCGTAGTCGAGACAATCCATTCTAAGTTTTTGGAAAGGTCGTTCAGGCACAGGATGTGGAATTAATGATTGCTTTTTATTTTCCGGTCTAAACATTTCACATTTTCGACATTTAAAAATCATTTTTTCGATATCCCTATTCATTTAGGGCCAATAAAGAGTGGTCTTAGCCTTATTCAGAGTTTTTGTTATACCCATGTGAGACTAATGAAGTACATTTGGCATTTTGTTAACTAAATTGTGTGGGACAAAAACTCGGTTCTCATAAAAAACCAAGCCGTCTTCTACAAATATTTTGTCTTTAAATTGCCAAAAGAACCTAACATTTTCTGGAACTTGTTGTTTATTTGATGGCCATCCATCTTCGTACAGGCGTACAAGAGTTTGTAGCACAACATCGTTTCTAGTCTCATCTTCAAACATCTTCCTTTTTGGATCACTCATATTGATACTGTGTACGAGATCTTTTAATGACGATTCCTTATCAATTAAAGGATCATGAATAAAATTATGTGATAATAAGTCAGCTACATATAAGAACTTGCCCGGAACAAACTTAATTTCGAAATAATATCTAGAGAGTTTCAGTTTCATGCCTTGTAAACGAGTCGAGTAAATTTCACCTACATCTTTCTTTACTATAGCTACCAATGGCTTATGATCAGAATTGACGGTAAAGTGGTACCCATAAATGTAATTCTTAAATTTCTCACAAGCATAAACAACAGCCAATAATTCTTTTTCGATCTGTGCGTACCTTGTTTCAGTGTCAGTTAAGCTTTTAGATGCGTATGCCACCGGCTTACCTTCCTGAAGGAGACAACACCCTAAACCATTTCTAGAAGCATCAGTCTGAACCAAGATTTGCTTCTTCGGATCAAAAACGTGAAGAATGGAATGTTTGGCAAGAGCATCTTTTATATCTTTGAAAACTTTGCTATGATTCGGAGACCACTGAAATTCATTATTTTTTTTTAACAATTCCCTAAGAGGTGCGTTTAAATTCGAAAAGTTAGGTATAAAAGCGCGAAGGTAATTGAACATACCCATAATGCTTTCTAATTGTTTTTTGTGTTTTGGTTCTTTTAGTTTTATAATAGCTTCAACTCGACTTGGGTCCGGACAAATTGTATCACCAGTGAAAATATGACCTCTATCTAACTTTATTTGCGCACAGCTGCAGTTTATCTTTGTTAAATTTAACGTTTACTTCACGAGCTCGTTTTATTACTCTCCCAACATTTTCGTCGTGCTCCTCCTTTGATTTTCCTGCAACTATAACATCATCAATGTAAACAAATGTGCCAGGTAAACTGGCAAAATATTTTGAATTTAACTTTTGAAACTTTTCAGGTGCCGTTTTAATGCCGAAAGGTAAGACATTATATTGATACGACTCAAATGGCGTGCTAAAAACTGTCAATTCTTTTGATTGTTGGTATAATTCAAGCTGCCAAAATCCCTCGTTTAAGTCAAAAACTGAAAAGTACTTAAGTTCTCTCATCGCATTACAAAAATTATCCAGTGTAGGAATTATACAGTGCTCATCTTTCAAATTCACGTTAAGGGCACTGGGATCTAGGCATAGTCTCAAAGACCCGTTGGCCTTTTCTACAACTACTAACTAGTGTGACCATGCAGACGGTTGATCGCTCTTGCTGACTATTCCGCGACGCTCCATATTTTCAAGTGCTTCCTTAACTTTTTGTCTAATACCAATTGGTATTACTTACAGAAATACTATTTGGTTTTAATTCTAATGAACACTTATCTGGGAATCGTCCATCACCCGAAAATACATCAGTATTTTTAAGAATAAATTCACTCTTTGTATTAACCCTAAGTCTACACACGAACTAAGCCCTAATAATGGCTTTGAATCATTGCCGACTACCATAAAATCTGCCTCAATTATTTTATTTTTATATTGAGCGCGAAGACGAACTAATCCCTTCGTTCGAATATGAGAACCACCATATGCCTCTAATTTAGTTCTCACCGGTTTAATTTTATGTTTACAGTTCATTTTTTTTACATCTTTAAGTGGTATAACGTTGACATCGGCCTCCCTGTCCAATTTAAATTTAATCAAACGATTTTCTATCGTAATATTTGCATGTCAACTCTTGCCACTCTGTCGAACCTGATTAATCGAACCAATGCTACCACCCGAACTAACACCAACCACCTCTATCGAATCAATATATGACTCATCCTCATCATCCTCGTAATCCATTTCGTTACTGTTAATATCATTTATACCCTTAAATCTACATGCTGATGCAAAATGATTGTACTTGCCACATCTCAAACAATTTTTTCCAAATGCTGGACAGCGACCTTGAATATGGTTTCTTTTACACTTGTCACACCCGACAGCATTCATATTTCTTCTCGAATTCAACTGTTTTTGCTCTTCACTAGTATGGTGGTCTCTTCTCTTTGTTACATGCATTGGAGATCTATAATTAGAATTAGATGAAAATTTAGAAACATGATTACTGCTATTGAAATTTATATTAGAATGCTTGTTATTTTGTTGTTAATGACTTTTATTTAGAATTACTGCAATTGATGATCCTCGTTCTGCTTGCATCTGTTGAGCTTGCATGCATGCTTGCTCTGCCACGCGACAAAGTTCTTTAGCCTTAGTTAGGTCAAGATTATCGGTCTTCAATAGCAGCAAGCGTATGTTTGGCTCTGCAATACCCATGACAATTCGATCTCTGATCATGTCATTCTTTTGGCAATCAAAATCACAACTTTCCGCTAATTTGACGATGTCAGATAGAAACTGCTTGAACGGTTCTACTTCCTTTTGGCTTCTTGAGAAGAATATATATCGCTCGTAGACCACGTTGCTTCTTGGCATACAATATGTTTCAAATGCTTTTATGACTTCATTAATTTTGTTTTTACTAGCTTCAATTATAGGGAGCGTTTGGAATATCTCAATGGCTTTTTCTCCAGCACAGGACAAAAATCTTGCTGTCTGGATAGCCTCACTTTCAGTGTAGGTTTTTGTGGCCACCGTATATATTTTCCACATGTTGTCAAATTTGCGCCAATTCTCTTAGCCATTTCCATCCACTATTAAGGGGCCAGGTTTTTGGAAATCACAATTTGCCATTTTATTGTTTTAATGTTAATGTTTTTCGGCTTTATTCTTTGTAAATTTAATTTTTTTTTCTTTAAACCGACTGCGCCATGTTGTGTTTCTCAATTAAACTCGTTATCTTTTCAATGCTTTATCTTCTTTATTTCATAGCACAAATTGGACTCACTCTAAGAAAACTGTCAAAGAGTCAAGACCACCACGCTAGTTGATTGTGTGATTATAATATGTAAATGTTAATGATAGTTAATGATAATGATAGTTAATGAATGTTAATGATATGAGGGCGGGTCAATAAGTCCGTGACTTTTGGAATAAAACACAGATTTTTTGATAAAAAAATAATTTTATTTTTCAACGTAGTCTCCCTTGAGCTCTATACAGATGGGACATTGTACATTAGAACGGTCATTTGCAAAAGTGAACAACTTTTTCGGACCTTTTATTTTCCAACAAGACAATGCCCCCATCCGCACTTCTAGGGTTATTAGAAGTTGGTTTCAATCAGTAGACGTGGAACTTTTGCATGGCCACCCTATTCACCGGACTTAAACATAATCGAGAATGTTTGGGCATGGTTATCTCGTAAAGTGTATAAAGACGGCAGACAATTTAAAGACAAGGACACTTTAGTCGAAGCTATTCGTGATGCCTGGTCCCAAATTTCTCTTGATTATTTAAAAAAAACTGTACGATTCTATTCCAAACCCTTATTAATGTAGAAGTTCAGGAAGTATTTCGGAGATTGAAAGATTGAAAAATTCTCAAAATATTGCCGATCATTTTAAAATCTATCATTACCCATGGTGCCTTTCACTAGGCACGTGTCCACTAACCTCCAATCCAACCATCCGAACAACCATCGATACACCAGAAACTTAAAAACACGTAAGACCTCAATACGTGACCTCGTGAACATGTAAGCACATTGCACGTACTTTTTCACGTGAGAACAAGGTGCACGTATTTCACGCATTCACGTATAATCGAAGGCTCTGCTTTGGATCCGATATAGAACTACATAATAAGCGCTAAAATCGAGATTAAGAGAATCATAAAATACTGAACAAAGGTAATATACAAATCGATGTTAGCTATAATCGGAATCAACAAGGTTTTTAAAAATCTTTACCAGAGTTCCTGCTTATATCATCTAGGAAATCGAAAGCAGTCTTTTTGAAAGGAATATGGAACCAGAAAAAATTAAGGAACAGAATTCTGCTAGGGCAAGGTCGATATTTGTACTATCAGCAATAAAGTAAAAGATTATTGAGCTGTAGAAACCATAGGAAAATACAATATTACTGAATTAAAAATTATGATTTTTAAGAACGTGGGAGGCAGAAATTAAAAATAGTATTTTAATGGTGAGGCCGTAGAAATTGTTAAGGAATTTATCTCACAAAAAGTTTAAGCATCAGAAGCATCATGGAGTTGATGCTTTTGTAATAAAAGTATTGCAAACAACAGCAAATTCCGAGTTTTTGAGGCGGTATCGGAATCAATATGTCAATATTACGCAGCACAAATGTGGGGAGTGAAACAATATGAAAATGTAGAGAAGCTCCTCCGCTACTACATATAGCGAATTTTTCGACTACGACCAAATATGCCAAATTATATGATAATGCTGGAAACTGGATTGATACCCCTCTTTATTCGTACCCTTAAAATGCAAATTGATTACGTGCTAAACATTATGAAGATGGAAAATCACCGGCGTCTGAAACTAGCGGCCCTCCAAGTCATACATGATGAATCGAGCCGGTATGCTGAATGGATGTATCTAGCGGTGGACTGCGGCATGGATTTATATCGACTAGTGTTCCCTGGGAGACTTTACACTTTCATCAGTGTATTTAAGTGCAGAGAGAGATTTCTGTGCGATGAATCACACCACAGAGCACTATATTCCCAACATAACCCCCATTTGGAAGAAAGGAGTTCAGTTTCAGTTTTCAATGCATTTTATTTTCTTAATCACTAATTCTTACATACATACTAGCAAAAAATGCTTAAATGCTAGCTTACAATTAGTTAACAATCTTATACTAACTTACTCTAAATTCTTATATCTATGTCTTTCGACTTCATTTACATTTTATTTGGAAATGTTTATTTTATATACTTAGGGCTAAGAAAAAATTGTTAACAAAAAACTTAGCTATGGATGTAATTTTTTATTTTTTATAAAAACTTAAAATAAACCTTAGCCTAACTAACCTACATACACAATATACACATATACACATATAGACATTATACACAATTATATACAATGATTAGTATATACATTTGTATATTAGTATATACTGTTGCGGTAAATTTTCCCGCAACAAGTTTGGCTCTCTTTTCCTTGTAAGTCCCTTTCGGTCCATCTTTTCTTTGAGTGAGAACACCGAGCTCTGGCGGAGGTGGAGGGCAGCCATGGTCCCATCAGCCAGTGGCCCACCAACCCCAGACCTCGGAAAACAACCCACATAGGTTCACGGGAAGAACCCCAGTGTGCGACAGGAGGTCCACCAGGAACACCGTTGTCGGAGCCCATAAATAGACGGGAGACTCGCAACGGGCAGCATCAGACAGGACGTCTGAAAGACGCCGACGGGTGGGGACGGACGGTCCTTTCAATCCAGACACCCCAACACGATGATGACGTGTGGGGGAAGACGATCCCTGGAACAAACACCCCAACGAAAGCAAACAACAGGAGACTAAGAGAACACCCCATCCTGCTACCGATGGGTGTACGAGCGCCGGCATCACGTCCCACAACTGATGTGGATGCAGCTAGCTGGAGCTAGCACCAAGCCACTTGATCGATGGGTGAAGAGATGACGATCTCTTTTATAGCAACACCCCAACGAGGGAGCAACAAAGGAGCAACAGTGGTGTGCAGGCGGACGGCCAGTATAATCGAGTACACCCCAACGACGTACCAGCTTTAAAAGTTAGGTTCGATGGGTGAAGGGATGACGACCAATTTTAAGCCAGCACCCCAGTTAGGGATCCGCGGTTAAAAATATAAAAATTATAATTTTCATTGGCACTATACTTGGCTTTTGTGAGGATCGTTGGATCCCTGGATCCCTTCTGGATTGTATCTACACTTTTTTCCTTTCGCCCCGACACTTCAGCTACCGTCCCAACGCATTTCCTTCCTCCTCCGCGGTCGTTACGATTTTTGCAAAATGTTACAATTCGATGGGGGAAAATTACCCGGCTAGCAGAAGGAAAAGAAACTCTGCTTTTCGCAAATCTAGTTGTAGAGCCTAAGAGAGGAGAATTGCTAGGCATAATTAGGATCCACAGCTTCCATAAACTCGCTCAGTAGAGTTCCCAGTCATTACTGGAAGTGGGAGCGAACTCCGAGACTGAGGAGTTTAGTATGAATGTGGAAAATGGTATGTGTGAGAGGCCTAGTTGGACACGGGCGCACACACTAGCAAAGCTTGCTAGTGGTGTAGCTAGAAATCCCGTCGTTGGGTCCACTAGTGCTGAATAAATGTGTGAGAGAATGTGCGTGTGAATGTGTGTGTGTGTGTCTGGCGCGAGTTGTGGATCGTAAAAGATCTGCAACTCACTTTGGTGACGACCAGCGATTAGAGAGGGTCAGCCTAGGTTTTGTTTTGATTGCGAATTTTTTTTTTGTGTTTTGCGAAAAGCAAAGTTTTTTTCCTTTTTTAAGTTTGCGAATTGCGAATTGCGTGAAGCAATTCTACTGAACCTGAGACGATCCACACTGCCGTGTGCGACATCTCTGTTGTAGTTGAGTCGCCTGTCCCCAGCGTTCCGAGCGACATGGAAGATTAACGGCACCGCTGATCTATCCTGGATCAACCCTATCTGATCAAGGTAGAGGAATTCTTCCGGTGAAACGAAGCAGTCAGAGCGCACATTCTCGTGGTAAAGGTAATTGGGGTAGTACGCCCCAGATATCAGGTTATTCGTCGAGGTCATTGCTCTTGCAATGTGCCTTCGAGTCAGCTTAATTACGAAGTTGTCCACTCGTATTAGGTTCGCCCTGTTGTAAAGGACCTCATTAGGATAAAATTTTTTGTACTCCGACTCTGGTGTTCTGTACAAGTGAAGGCAAGCCCTCTCAAATACCCGAATCTTTTCCATTAAACTTGCTCGTACATTGAACCACCCAAATACCAGCATGGGCCTGATAAGAGCCATGTAGCAGATTACCTTTACCCTCGCATTGAGTTGGCTGCTATAAAACAGTCTCTTTGTAAGGGCAAAGGCACCTTTAGCTCTGGCCAGAGCAGCATCTACATTTTTGCCAAAATACAGAAACTGATCTAGCCAGATTCCAAGGTATCTGACTACATTTCGAGAGGCAAGAGGCTACGCGAGTTGTCCATCGATCAAGAACTTTGGCCAATTTTTTCTGGTATCCCTAGAGGCTCCAGACAACGGCGTCCTAAAGAGAATGGTTTCCGACTTCTGAAAGTTGATTTTCAACTTCCAGTCATCGCAAAATCGTCTTACCTTATCGAAGTCACGCTGCAAGAGAGTATTAATGACCTCGATTTTTGAACTTGTCCTGTACGCTATCAAATCGTCTGCGTACGCAATAGTATGGGGAAGTGAACCTATCAAGTCGCTTGTATAAACGTTAAACAGGATCGGCGAATTGTCCGCGCCTTGCTGAAGACCATTTTTAATTTGAAATATTCCAACAGAAGTCACATCACCATTTTTCACGATGAACTGTCTGTTAGTTAGCATATTATAAAGAATGTACAAGCGTGGTTTATTGATCCCCAGCCCCGTCAGCTTATAGAAAAGACCCTCTAACCATACGGTGTCGAAGGCCTTCTCCAAGTCAACAAGGCAGGCACCAGTGCATTGTTTTTTGCCTTTATTCCATTGGATATCGGACACCAGTTTAGACGCGGCATGTGAGATATCATGTCCCGCCTTAAAATATACTAGCCCATATGCCCGCAAAAGTGATTCAAAATTTGATTCTCCCATCTGGACAACTTAAAACATAGTCGTGGTCCAAATTTACCTGAAGTAACTGGCAAGCATTGATTTATCAACTGAAGTAAAACTTTATACACTCTTGTAAGTTTTTTGTGTTTTTTTTTTTTTGAGAATAAAAAACCAATCCAATATCATCACGTAGGATCATAAATTTTTACAAATCTGCTTCATAAGCGACGATGACGTGCAAGTTGATCAGGAATGGGATGCGATTCCAAGCACCAAACCTCATATTATATTAACTTTGCAAATTTTTTGCACCAACACAACGCTAGTAGAGGGTGACTAAATAATAACGATAGGAAAATCGCTGGCAGTGCTTCAAGCAGTTGGTCCAATTTTTGATGACTCGGTCCAATATGTGCGTCATTATTCCGGGAATAGTGTGTCGAATGTTGGCCTCGAGCTCGTCCAAAGTGGTTGGCTTGTTGGCGTAGACTAAGAACTTGACGTAACCCCAGAGAAAATAATCGTACGGCGTTAAATCGCATAATCGCAGGGGCCAATTGATTAACACTCGCCGTGAGATGACCCAGTCATCAAATTTTTCCTTCACAACGGCGAGCGTCGTGTCGTCGCTTGTTGACATAGCCGCTGAGCCATAAATGGGCCTCATCCGAAAAGATGATTTTTTGGCCAAAATCCAGATCTCCGACCAACAATACCTGCGCTCAATCAGCGAACTCACGGCGTTGTCTATGGTCGTCCGACTTCAATTATTGCGTCAGCATAATCTTATTGTATATGGATGTAGGCCCAAATCCAATCGCAAAATAAGCCGGGTTGACTGTCTGGCGATGCCTGATTCAGCTGATCGGCGCTGAATCGACATTTCTGGGTCTTCTTCGATACTGGCCGCTACGGCGGCTATGTTTTATTCATTTCGCATCAATCTCTGTCTGGTCGGTGGGTTAAGACGGTGCGACGAATTGCCTGCACACTGAAGCCATGATGAGCCGCAATTTCGATAATATTTTTTAATAATTTCCGCACGTTCGGAAATTTGATTTACAAAGGCAGTATAGTATATTTAATCCGTTAATTCAAGGTTTTGCGTCACCAACACCCAGGTTACATTCTTCAGTGAACAGAAACTCCGGGAGCGAAGAGAATTCATTTCTTTGCTTGATTAGGGAATCAAAACAAACAGATCGGTATGGGGTTAATTTTAAATCAAGGCTTTACTTGCATGTTTTGATCAGTGAATATTTGTTTACATCAAACCAGGGTAGGGAACGCTCTGTGTTGCTCTAGGAAGAACGGTGAATGTATGACGATAGTCTCCAGTCATTACTAACTAGTACTCAACAGTCATTACGAATGCCATGAATGGTCCGATTAATAGCCTCTATCGATTTTTGTGGCATTGTGCATTCTGATAACAGATGCATATGGGGATTTCACTTGCATATGTATGTCTTAATTGAGAGGAATCTTAAAACACGAGTGTGCAGTTTGACCACTGGACAGCAACACGGCCGCGATACCCAATGACGCCACAGCTAGAGCGATTTTGCCTTCAGTTTAAGCAGCAAATTTATGAGGAAAGTTTTTCCAATGCCTCCGAGAGCGTCCAAACAAATCATTTTCCCTTCATTAGGGAAAATACTTGCAAAAATTTCTTCATAAATCTGATAGAGCTGCGATTGCGGCCGGTTAGTTGCAATATTGGTAGGCGCGTGTGGAGTCGGAAGACCACTGAATGCCTTCCACTTCAAAATATTTGTTTTTGTATTTTTAAAAGTCAGCTGTTTGCAATGCTTTCGCGGTAGATGTCATCAGCGGCCTCAGGTACCCTTTTTCTTAGCTTCTGTATAAAGTATTTTGCCAATTTTTCACGGTACTTCTTCCACACTTTCAGCAATACAGGGCTCTGATAGGGTTTCATCCCAGTGATGGGATGTTGCATATGCCGCTTGGTAATTAAGGTATTCAACGCGCCTTAGATCGCCGAACGAGAAGTAAGCGGAGGAGAAAATCTCGCTGTTACTTGGTTGTATAGTATAAACGCCACCCAAGGTATTTTCTTTAAATAGCCTGGGGTGAGCGGGCACCCGTGTCCCACATAATCTCCTTCATTTGTCAAAATTCGTAAACGCAGTGAGACGGGTGGTTCTTTGGTTTTCCACATTTTCAGGATGAACGAGCAAATGAAAAACTAGAGGAAACCGCTCGTCAACGGAGTAGCCAAACAGCCTCTGACGTGCTGATCAGTACTGTTCACATTTTTACAAAGGTATTTTATAGCCTTAATGACGCCACAGTATCCAACGTTGATATGTGTTTTCAGAGCACGTGATAGTACCGACGAAAAAGACATCACCCATCTGTTGTCCGCCTGCACGAATTTGGCCACGCATACGAGTCATTGCTGTAGTCTCACTTCTATGTCGGTAGAATGGGTAGCCGTCGTCACCTGTGGCAGTCTCAATCATTTGGGAAATATCTTGGAACATCGTCCACCCTTTATACACTCCGCTTTGGCTGTGAATTATATGCGACTTAACTATTTTCAAAATATTAGGATCTGTTTGGACGTATGGGAGCTCCGCACAAATAACAAATATCAAATCACAGGGAGCGTAATAAGTGGAAGTCCGAAAGCGCAAAATCTAGGCTGTATGGTATGTGTGGCAACACATCCCAACTAAACTGATAAGATTTTTGCCGAGTGACCAAACATGTGTGTGGTTTTCGGGACGTTTCTGTGCGATGGAATAACTTAATTTCTGTAGCTGCTTACAGTAGACATCGGAATTAATTGTTTTGTTCTTTGGAAGCTGGTCATAGAAGACTGGTCCCTTTCAATCCCATAAGATTGACAGTATAACCTTTTTTAGCTGGAAGTTCACCTTTGCTTGCCGTTCCGATGCTTCATCTCGCCTATTCCATCTTTTTTTTGACTGACATTGTTGTAGATAGTAAATTTTTGGTCGCCCGTGATCATATGCTTTGAGATCGCAAAAGTTATACGCTTGGTCAGATGAATTTCTTTCAACTCATGCCTTACCCAAATATCGAGCTTGTTTACGGAGCCAATCTATTTCAAATGACAAAGACCGCCTCAAATGGACACTTTTTGATTTTAGCATCGTCAATCTCGAAGGACCTACCGGAGCGATGAGCGCCTTCAACTGAAAAACCACCATCACGGCATCGGGCCAACCTGTTCTGGCACTAGCGTTTTTCGATGACATTTCTGCCGTAAACTTTGCGCAACTTTTTCCTTGCCTCAGTTGCTTACTTCCCTTTTTTGAAGTAATAAAGCAAAATACGGCGAATGAGGGAACCTTGCACAATTGCAAGGACAAAACTCGGCCGAATCGCGAGTAAATATTTGACATACATATGTATACTCAGCCGCATCGGCAGCTCCATCTAAGGCGCTCTACATAAGACGCCGAAATGCTTCACGCATCATCAAAACCTTCGGATCCATTCCGGAGGTTGAAAGAAGTGCGGAAATAAAGAGCAAGGTTGAGTGGGCTAAAAACATCCTAAAAGACGGATTTCCTACTGCTTCCACTGCTCCCAAAACGCCAAAAGACTCCTCTAAGCGCCAGAGATCGTTGGAGGAAACCGTACCGGTTTCCAAGAGGCCCAAAACACATAGTTCTACAACCCCTGGGCCATCCAACAGCAGATCTCTGAGGTCTTACAACGAAGTCCTAAAGGACGCATTGGTGATCACGGTGATCGACAGGAGCGATACCGACGGTTCCATCACACCGGAACGGTGGCAACTGGTCAAGCTGAAGCTCTCGAGCAACTTCTTGGCCATCATGCGGGAAAACCCAGGACCACCTCCTATCACAAGCGACGCTGGCTGGCACCAAGCCCATGTCAAGCTCATCGTTTGTTCAAACCAGAGATCTATCGATCTCTTCACCAATTGATGGTTTAAGAGAGATTTGGCCAGGTGCAAAACTCGAGGTCGTATCTAAGGAAGACATTCCTAATAGACCTCGAACTCGTACCTGGATTCCAGCTGAACCTTCCTCTCCAGAAAGTATTCTGGAAATCATCCGGCTCAGCAACCCGACTCTTCCGACTCATGACTGGAAAGTCGCGAAACTGGAGGAACTAAGGGGTTCTTATAGATGTTAATTGTGATCAATAAGGAATCCCTTAATCCTCTGGCGCAGACGAAAGGCATAATTCGGTTCGGATTCGAGTCCATTCATTTAAGGGTGTACAAAAAGGATGAGCTGGATGCTGATAAGCAACCTCCTCCTCCTTTTATACCTGACATCACAACCTCGGATCTTGGAACGTCGATATCCTTTCCAGAATTGGATAGCGATGACTCCAATCTGTCCGAGGTGACTATCAAGCCGTCGGTCTCCTCTTCTGACACACTGTCGGAAATGGAAACCGCTGACGAAGCAATTAGAGGTCCTACACGATCAGAGATAGAAGATGAGCTCTTGGGCACATCTTCAGAATCGGAGGACCTCAACAACACCGTGGTGGAGGCGACTCTGGAAGACTGCAATGATACGGTTTCTCCAGATTAATCTCCACCACTCAAAAAAGGCTTCGGCCGCACTCATTCTGCGTCTTTCTAAAAACGCAGAAGACATAATCCTAATCCAGGAACCATGGATTGCAGAAGGCGTGATTCGTGGACTTAGGACACCCACATACGCTCCGCTCTATACAAGAGACAAAGGTAAAATTAGAACTTGTATATTAGTGAAACGTAGCCTTATTGTATTTCTACTTCCCAACCTCAGTGACCCCGACTTAACCGTTGCCAGACTAGAGACTGCCAAAGGCTCCTACTGGCTGGCATCGGCTTAACTTGGCCACGAACAAGTGGGCCCTCTCCCTGGTGATAACCTAGAAAGGGTGGTACTGGAAGCTGGAAGGCAAAAAACTGGCCTTATAATCGGACGCGACACTAACGCACATCATACGGTATGGGGCAGTACCGACATCAATGATAGAGGTGAGTCACTTTTAGACTATATTTTAAGTACAAACCTCAATATTGGCAATGAGCCCACTTTTATAAAAAGAAACCGACAAGAAGTGTTAGATACTACTCTTGTCTCCGACAGCATCACCCAAAGGCTAACAAACTGGATGGTATCGTCTGAACACTCCTTTTCAGACCATAGATACATCCAATTCACAGAGGTCCTCAGATATTATTCTACCAGTGTTGGAAAATATTATGAGGAGCTGTGTAGAACTTATCCACATTCCACTGTTATGGAGAGAAGTCAATGTAGTATTCATTCCCAAAGCTGGAAAATGTTCTCATGCAGTCCCAAAGGACCTCAGACCTATAAGTCTATCATCATTCCTTCTGAAAACTTTAGAACGACTGATTGATATCCATATTCGAGCGAAAGTTGATCCAAGACTTCTGTCTACGGCTCAACATGCCTACTGTAAAGGAAAGTCGGTGGAAACGGTTTTGCACTCTCTGACTAGCCACATCGAATGATCTCTACAATATAAGGAGTACACAATGGTTGCTTTCCTAGACATAGAGGGCGCTTTTAACAACATCAACACATCCGCAATCACGACTGCGCTGTCAACTCTGCAGGTAGACGGCTCACTTGGGGAGCTGATTAGTCTAATGCTAAAAAGCAGGATAATCAACTCCAAACTGGGTGAGACTTCTGCTAAAAGATATGTCAATAGGGGTACGCCGCAAGGCGGTGTCCTCTCTCCCCTTTTCTGCAACTTAGTAGTTAACGAACTACTGATATACCTGGAAGCGGGTGGCAGCGGAGTGATTGCCTATGCGGATGACGTTACCATAGCCGTCTCAGGAAAACATCTAAATACCATTAAAGAACTCATCCAAGTAAATCTCAACAGATTAACCCGCTGGGCAGATCGCTGTGGATTGGGAATAAACCCCCATAAAACTGATCTTGTCCTCTTTTCTAGGAAATATAAAATTCCAATCATAGACCCTCCTTCAATAAACGGTACCAGTTTAGTTTTCTCCGATACAGCAAAATATCTGGGTCTCATTTTTGATAGGAAACTAAACTGGAAAGCTAATATTCAAGAAAGAGTCAATAAAGCTACAATAGCTTTATTCTCTTGCAAAAAAGCCATTGGGAACAAATGGGGCCTTCAACCTACTCGCATAACCTACTGGCTATACATCTCGGTCATAAGACCGATACTTACTTACGGGGTGGTTGTCTGGTGGACGGCCTTGGAAAATGCAATCAACCGCATTAAACTAAGCAGAGTCCAAAGAACAGCATGTCTATGCACAAGCGGAGCCTTGCGGTCTACCCCCTCTGCGGAATTAGATATTCTGCTTCACTTGACACCCCTCGACATTTTTAGCAAGCAAGTAGCTGCGACTGCAGCTATTCGCCTTAAAGCGACTAAACAGTGGACAAATAATTCATTTGGCCACTCCAATATTCTTAATACATTAGGAATCCTCACAGAGAACATCGATTACACCATACCTGAACTTTGGTTTGACAAAAACTTCCATGTAAGCTTCCCCTCTAGATCATTCTGGGAGGAGGATGCTTTCATGGAGGACAAGTCAATCCATCTCTACACAGATGGATCTAAAACCGATAGCGGAGTTGGTGGCGGTGTTTTCTCAGATAAGCTAAATCTAAGCCTCTCTCTCCGCCTTCCAAATCACTGTAGCGTGTTCCAGGCGGAAATTTTGGCGATTAAAGAAGCTCTGTACTGGCTGAAGAAAAACGTGATATCTGCAAAGGATATCCGCATATTTTCGGATAGTCAGGCCGCCATCAAGTTCCTGGACTCGGTCTCATTATATTCTAAAACCGCCATTGAATGCCGACGATCTCTCATGGATCTGACCAAGGCTGGATCTGAGTCGCTCTAAGTGTCTGATCCTTTAACATAGGAAGCATCCCAGCACCATAATAGTTGTCATTACTGGACACTACCTCATAGGCATGCACGCAAGAAGGCTTGGCGCTTTTACTAAAGATTTCTGTAGAAGCTGCATGGACGAGGAAGAGGAGGAGACAATCGCCCACCTACTCTGCACATGCCCAGCTCTCTCAAAGAGAAGGAAGCTTCATCTAGGAGCTTTCTTCTACAACGACCTGAACGATCTAGAAAAAATTGACGTTAACAGTCTCCTACGCTTTATTATAAGCTCAAACTGGTTCCAGTAGTAAGAAGATCATATATCCACCTGGCATCACAATGGGCCAATAGGCCTATGTGGGTTGGTATTTCCAACAGCCACTTTTACCTAACCTAATCTATGTAAACTCGTACATATATCACACCCAGATACGAATAAATGAAGGCAAAAAAAAAATCAATGACGTTTTGAACAACCCTAATAACTGTAAAACTTCGCTTAACTACGCATCAATTGCCTCCCTCTGCAGCCACGTCATGTTCGAGGGAAGTAATGAAAGAGGTGCGTTTCGATTGAGGATACTTTGATGACTAAATCCAACGTATTACAAAGAAAGAAAGTACGAGTAGAACTTTAATTTGAGAGTAAGTATGTATGTAACCGTAATTCATATGCGTGTAGTATACGCAAATAATATCCGGCAGATCATCCATGAACTCGGATAGCTCGACCTACCCTTTCTCTATAAACAATCAGCATTGTTAACCATCGCATCGGGAAATGTAATCAGCTGAGTCCAGTTACCAAGGTGGAACTACTGATTTTCAAGGACCAGGTATCATTAATGACATAATGAGGTAATCCATTCATTCATTCCAGAATGACTCCTTTAGAGTTTTTTTTTTAATCCGAAATCTGTCGCCAAAATTCACTTAAGCAGTCCTTTTCCGTTCGCTCGTAAAAATTGGTTATAGTAAAATCATGATGAGTTGCAGCAGCTGAATAGAAGGCCAACCTTTTGTGTGAAACGATTAGGTGCCTACATGTATGTATGTATGTGTGGATTATTTGTTTACATATATGCATCAATCGAAGTACATGATTATTTGTAAGCCAACCCACATACTGCAGAAAACGCCATCTCCCGAAATGATCTGCAAGGACAATTGCGAAGACAACAACCCACCTAAAAGATCCCATCCCTTTCTATATTTTTGTTAATACTTCTTCTCCCACAACCCAATAAACACACACACAAAAAAAAAAAAAAAAAAAAAACGTAGAATACTAATAAAAGCTCGCTAGGACTGAATGACCTGTTTAGAGAGAAAATACATTATAATGGAATGAATCATCACCTGACAAATAAAATGCGGTACATGCAAAAAAAATAAACGGATTTTTTTTTGACCAGAGAGTAGTTATTGTACGGGCCGGTAGAGATGACCCGGAGAGTCGATTAGAGTTCTTCGATGGAGGAGGTTTAAAATAAAAGAGAGAAAGAAAAAGTAATTGGAAAAAAAAAGGAACGAAACTAAATTCAACAAAGAGTAATATTTAATTGATAGAATAAATAAATAAAAATCAAACGAAAGAATTAAAATAAAAACCGCGAAGAAGACTAAATAAAATCAAATAAAGGAAAGAACAAAGAAAAAAATCAAAACGTAACAGTTTGTGAAGAAAACAAAAGTGATTGGCGATAATATTCACCTCCGCGTCCAGAAACTCACCGACAGTTTTCCTAAGTGGATCTGCAGCTTGGAAAAAAAAAAGAAGAAGAAGAAGCAAGCTCATTTGTCGCAGCTGTACATCTGGCCAAATGAATAGAGATCTATCCAAGAATCACGAGCACAAGGAATGCATCTATATCACCAGAACAAGACCAAGGAAAGGAAAATCACACAATTGAAGATACCCCAGGCGAATACCAGTATAGCAGTTTTGTCCCAAGTGCTAGCGAGCCGCTACCCAGACAACTTTAGTGTGAAATATGTATATCCCGTGTCCTCCTTCCCATCCCCACCCATTTTACCCTAAGAAGGATCTACGTAGGTTGTAATTTAAAATAGTTCATAATATATAACAGATCTGCTTCTCTCTTAAATTTTATTTCACTTTTGGTAGCTTTTCCTCGGTTAAAATTAATAATACAAAAAGGAATATACATACATATGTATATGGCGGGCCAACGTTTAAATCTTCCAGCGAAGGAGTGCACTTCCTCTCTGCGTAGTAATACCACAAATCGGTAAGTTCATTCATTTTTATTTTATTTACTCGTATATCTACTATAACTTAATTCAGCACAGTATGAAACAAAATTTAAAGAAGAAGCATAAAGATCATAGTAACCTATAAACATAATACAAAAAAAAAAAATAATTGCCATATCTCTATTAACTCTTTTGATGGTCAGATAGATACCTTCAGTATCTAACAGAAAAAAAAATTATTAGTTATCTTACATTTTTACACCTATACATTTATTCAACTCTATGTACATACACACACACATATATAGAGATTTTTTTTGATTTTTTTGGGGCATATTGTGTATTAGAATAAGATTTACTTAAAGTAGTCCTTTGCCTCCAGACTGTTCCCCCTAAACAATTTTTTTTGAATTAAATAAAATTGTTCTATCTGAAATACTCGTACACATTTTCTATGATTTTTTTTAAATTTGATTTGAAAGGAGAAGGATCGTTTAGTGCACAAGCGGTTGGATGCGAATTGGAAGTGTTAAGGGAAGATCATTCGTTTTTCTTTGCAGGTTTTTTTTAAAATGTGGGTATAAATTATATTAATATAGGGCGAAAACAAAAAGGATCGTTGGGACTGCGAAAGATGACTAAGTGAGGAGCAGATTGTTGCACCTATAAGGGGTAGTTACTAATACACCTACGGACCCAGTGGCTACCAAGGTGTGCCATAGCTATCCTATGCTAGGCACTTAGGGGAGGGTAGTTCCGTATGAGAGCGTTACACCTAGCTCAAATCTCTTTTATTTGTGACATAGGATATGAAAAGTTTATACTGGGGTGCAGATACATTATTCGGGACTGAGTACGATAAAAGATTTTCTAAGGACAAATTCGGGTCTCAATGTTAAACCATTTTAGCTCAAATTCCATCTGGAGCCAGGCATGGAAACAAAATGTAACTACGGTTGGTCAATGTTGGTGGCAAGATCCCACCCCAAATTCCGGCGAGCGAAAGACGGAGCTGAAGCAAGCATGCCTGCCGCTACCAACTGGTCAACCCCCTTCTACTTCTTGCCCGGACTGGCTTCACTGGTTGCCTGTGCTGGTAGGCCATAAGGGTAAGTACAAGGTAGTGGGGAGGGTCCTTAAAGATTTTTTTTTCGGAGGCATAGTCTTGGTCTCTGATTTGTGTTCATCTCTCTCTCGATCAATGGACCCTGGGTTGAAGTGCGTAACAACGGAGCACACCCCATTATTATAATCGGCCAGTTTAGGGATAGGGTGGTATAATAATTTCGTTACAGGTTGGCGCCCAACGTGGGGCCCGATTTGTCCTTATCCCGACCAAAGTATCGCCCTGTCTTTTTTCTTAATCTGTAGGCAATATATCTCATAGTTTCCGAACTAGCTTATAGTGGTTGTTATTTTTCTATTTTAGGTTTTCTTTAAGAGATTCGTAAGGATTTAAGGCCTAGCAGTCCGATATGTACCGCACATTTGCTTTCCTATGACTGTTGCTGTTAGGGATCCCTTAGATCCGAAATCCTGGGTTGCGATCTAGCTTTGTCCTACACATAATATTGTAACTTTTCGTGTGTAATGTTTGCAGGGCGATTCAACTCCGGTCTTAACTTTCACAGCTTTTTATTTGTTCTCGCAGTAGATAGTCCGGTAAATTAGCTTCGTAGACTTATTTACGTCCGATGCTATCTAGATCTGAGAGCTTAATAAGAGAAAAAAAAAAAAAAACAAATACTTAAATAAAACCTATCATTAGAATAACCAACTAAAAGATAAGCCTAAGAAATTGTAATGGTGACCAGTAAGACACTTAAGGCTGTAAGTTCTTCCGTTTGTTGCACCATTAAACATTTCATCGTGTAATATTTGTTCAACGAAATATGTATTAACCAATCTTATCTCATGTATGCAGCGAAGAGTGTTGACAATTTTTTGTTGTATGTTACATTTAGTTCATCTGAACGCCTAACATTTCGCAAAGCCCAGATTCTTTTTTTTTTGCTCCTTCTAATAAGAATATTTTGGTAAATCTTACAAGTAAATAGCCATTACTATCGATTATCTCTCAAGTCTACTTGCTGTTTAGTCCACTTGTTTATTCAATTTATCTTTTAGATAAACCATCTTTTACTTGAATTACTGAGTTGTATTTTTAAAATTTCCAGCAAGAATTATTTTGATTATTTCTAAGTTTTTCATTTAGTTGTTTATTTAGTTTAACTATCTGGAATTTAAAATTAGTTAAATTTTTGTTTTTTATTGCGTAGCTTATATACGGTTTAATATGTCCGATCCCTCGAAAGCTTCAGATCGTCTGCTACGACCCAAAAAGGGGAAAAAGACACAGGAAGATCGTTTAAACTTATCCTTGGGGACACTTCGTCCCTTGCCTAAACTTCATAGAAACATAAATAGCTCACAGGAATTGCCCAAGGCTTCTACTTCGCAAAGTGCCCGTCAATCGTTGGCGGAGGGAAACCGGATTGACCAATCTGAGACAAATCCGCTAATCCCAGAATCGGAAAATGAGTCATGTGAGTCCGACGGTGAGATGGAGGGTAGTGAGGGAGAGCAGCTGGCACAATATGTGCAGGAAGTTGTAACGGCCACAGTGGGCTTAAGCAGAGCAGATGATCTACGTGTATTAAGAGAAGAGTTGGAGAAATACCAACTGGCACTTCGAAACGAAATAACCTCTCACATCCGGAGCTTATTTTCAGCCCCAACCCCTACCAACCGTCCGAATGAATTAGAGACGCGCGCAAATTCGATTCAAAATCCGCCTGCTTCGACAATGCGAACAAATATAAACGCACATCCCTCACAAGTTCCACTACCCAATATAGGTCAAGAGCCCCCAAATGTACAGAGCTCCAATGTGGACAATTTTATTGCTCAATTAGGCAATTTAACTTTTGCAAACACCTCTCCTCCGCAACCCCCAAGTCGAACTTCTAATCCTTCATCAACGACTGTAAAGAGTTGTAATTTTCACAAGTGGGGAATCAAATTCGATAATAGAGCAATGTCAGTCGACGATTTTTTATTTCGACTGGATCGCATGAGGGAAGGCTACGGAACATCCTGGGATGAAATTGTTTTGAATTTTCATCAGTTCATTACAGGTCCAGTGGAAAATTGGTATTTTCATTTAAAATCCAATCCAATTACCACTTGGCCCAGCCTAAGATTAGCCCTTATTGAACAGTTTCGAAGTCTGGAAACAGACTCCGAACTGTCTCGAAAAATGTCCGTAATTTAGAGCCCTTTGATGAATTCTACAACGAAATCATTCAACTAAACACTAGACTGCGATATCCAAAGCCGAATGTAGAAATCATTGAAATAATTAAGCAAAACGTACGCAGGCGTATGGGGGAGCTATTAATTACGTTCCACACTACCAGTCTGCCCGAAATGGTGTATGTCTGCCGCACAATCGAAAAATACCTAAATGATCACGACACTCCGAGGTTCCGCCAATATTCAGTTGCACAAGCACGCCGGAATATTGGTGAGTTAGAGGTCAATGCAAATCCCTCCACGTCGCAGACTGAATTCCACATAGAAGCGGTTGAGCCTCGAAGAAATCCCTGTTCGCTAGTTTGCTGGAATTGCAAAGTGGCGGGACATTCTTTTTACCAATGTGAGAGTCCTCAAAGGAATCTATTTTGCTACCGGTGTGGGAAGGAAGACACCACAACTCCTCAATGATCTGTCTGGGGGATCTGTCCCACCAACAATGAAACCGGTACACAATTAACTTCAGCTGATTTATCTCCCATTACTCCAGATTTGTCATATACCAACCAGCCAGTTACTCTTTTACACAGTGACGTCGGTAGATCCGTACACAAAACGAAAATACTTCCCACTATGACGCGACATTTCAAAACCCTTCATGAACGACAGCAAGAATACTATGCTGCTCGAAGAAGAATTTTCGAACCAAACCTTCTAACGGAGAAAATACGCCGCCTTCGACAAAAAATCAAAACCAAGAAACTCGAGCATCAATCCATAGCAGCGTCTACCCTATGCATTCCTGCAGATGACCCGCGACCTTATGCCGTAGTTACCATTTTCGGCAAACGAATGTTTGGACTGTTAGATAGTGGTGCAAGTGTTAGTTGTCTAGGGCAGGAAGGTTACGATGTGCTACAAAAAGATTCAATTTGTTTCCAAAATTTTAAGAACGTGGTTAAGACGGCTGATGGTCACCGCCAAGAAGTCATAGGAAAAGTTACAACTGACGTTTCATATAATGGCGTAACAAAAGTATTTACGTTTTACATCGTCCCTTCTTTAAAGCAACCGCTGTACTTGGGTGTTGACTTTTGGAAACAATTCAAAATCGCTCCACAAATAATATCAAGTTTGACACTAGATACTCCTGATAGGGAAACCGATAAAAATTCGATGACATTGAACAGCGAGGAATTAACTAAACTAAACGAAGTCATCTCACGATTTCCTTCGTTTACCTCTGCTGGTTTAGGAAAAACTAACCTTGAAGTACATGTGATTGATACCAGAGACGCTGAACCCGTAAAACAGCGACATTATCCCGTTTCTCCAGCCGTACAAACTCTCCTTTATGCGGAATTGGATCGCATGCTTGAGTTGGGCGTTATCGAGGAAAGTACCAGTGCATGGAGTTCGCCGGTCGTGCTAATACGCAAGCCGGGGAAAAACCGATTATGTCTGGACTTTCGCAAGGTGAACCAATTAACCAAGAAAGATGCGTACCCACTTCCGCATATAGAAGGGTTGCTAGGGCGACTTTCGGATACACATTTTATTACGAGTGTGGATCTGAAGGACGCCTTTTGGCAGATACCACTGGAAGAAAAGTCGAGGGAAAAGACCGCATTCACCGTCCCGGGAAGGCCGCTGTATCAATTCCAAGTGATGCCATTCGGCTTGTGCAATGCTCCTCAGCGCATGTGTAGGTTGATGGACAAGGTGGTTCCCCATGCCTTGAGGGAGAAAGTATTCGTTTATTTAGATGATTTGCTGGTTATTTCCAGCAGCTTTGACGAGCATATCAAGACTCTGTCAGTTGTAGCAGACAGGTTAAAAGCCGCTGGTTTGACGATAAATATAAAAAAATCCAAATTCTGTATGAAGGAATTAAAATATTTGGGCTATATAGTGGGAAAAGGATGTCTAAAAATTGACCCTGAAAAAGTGGCAGCAATTAGCGATTTCCCTATTCCCAAGACACCTCGTCAGGTACGGCGTTTTCTAGGAATGGCGGGATGGTATCGTAGATTTATTAAAGATTTTTCGACGATATCAGCCCCCATCACTAATACCTTGAAAAAAGGTGTGAAGTTCACCTTTACCGGTGAGTCCGTTACGGCCTTAAATAAAATTAAGCAAATGTTGACATCGGCCCCGATCCTAGTAAATCCTGATTACACGAAGGAATTCATTATCGCATGCGACGCTTCAGCAACCGGAATTGGCTGTGTGTTATGCCAAGTGAATGACATGGGGGTCGAAAGCCCGATATTTTACTACTCGCACAAACTAAACAGAGCTCAAAAGAATTATAGCGTAACCGAGCGAGAGTGTCTTGCAGCAGTCATGGGAGTGCAAAAATTTCGACCATACATAGAGGGTCACAAATTCAAGATCATCACGGATCATGCAAGTCTACGATGGCTGATGACCAAAAAAGATTTGGACGGTAGGTTGGCTCGCTGGAGCCTGAAGCTCCAAAGTTTTGACTTTGATATTGAGCATCGGAGAGGATCACTGAATGTTGTACCGGATGCTCTATCCAGAATACATTCGGTGGACACCATTAATCCTGAGGGTCCAATACCGAAGCCGTCGTTCGATGTGTTACACTTAGATCTCTCGGATCCTAGTTTTCAATCTAAGGAATACTGTGAGATCATAAAAACAATCGAAAATAATAAAGAAGAGCTGCCTGACCTTGTTGTTTCGAACAATTTCGTCTACAAAAAGGTCAAACACAGCACAGGACATCCACTGCAAGATGACTTAACTTGGAAGCTTTGGGTTCCATCGGAGCTGACTAATCGTTTAATATCTGTGGCCCATCGACCACCTAGCTCTTCCCATGGCGGTATTGCTAAGACGCTCTATCGATTACGAGAGCAATATTATTGGCCAAATATGGCCTCTCAAGTGAAGCTTTTCATTGGAGAATGTGATGACTGTAAAGAGAATAAGGCCCCAAACTCTAACTTACGACCACCTATGGGCAAGGCTTTCGAGGTCCACCGTCCATTCCAACATGTCTATTTAGATTTTCTTGGTCCCTACCCTAGGTCCAAATCCGGAAATACCACTCTTTTAATAGCCTTAGATCAACTTACAAAATTTGTATTGTTACACCCTATAAGAAAAGCGACCAGCCAAGCAACCACACAGTTTTTGCAAAATCAAATATTCTTTGTGTATGGGGTACCTGAAAGTATCTTAACAGACAATGGTAAACAATTTACCAGCAAGGAATTTGCAAAATTCGTCAAATCATTTGGGGTACGGCACATTCGCACCGCTGCCTATTCTCCGCAGGCTAATGCTAGTGAGCGGGTGAACAGGTCTATATTGGCAGCGATTCGATCGTATCTGTCCGGCGATCAGAGTCGATGGGATGAACAACTTCCTGCCATTGGTTGTGCGTTGCGATCCGCAGTCCACTCAGCTATTGGGCTTTCGCCCTACGAAGCTTTGTTCGGTCATTCCATGATCGATCATGGTTCCACTTACCAAATTCTTCGCAAGCTAAATGCCTTAAACCACTCGGATATTCAGACGTTGACAAAGCCTGATAAGTTGAATATCCTGCACGAACACATTAAGAAATCTCTTGAAGCTGCTCACAACAGATATGAGAAAGCCTACAATTTGCGCAGTGTAAAAAGAAAATATAAAGTGGGCGACATAGTTTTCAGAAGAAACTTCGTACAAAGTGATGCAGCAAAGAAAATCAATGCTAAACTGTGTCCCAAATTCTTAAAAATGGTGGTGTCAAAGGAAATCGGAAATCATATGTATGAGTTGAAAGATCTTTCGGGCAAGACAACTGGAATTTTCCACCTAAAGGACCTTAAAAATTAAAGATGAAAATGAAACAAAATGTTAAGCATACGCCATCCCCCATTTGAGCATAAAATCACCACGGTTTAAATATGTATGCTATAAAAGTTTCGAGTTGGCGCTAGAAACTCGACTAATTGTATGAAGTGAAGATACTCGTAACATTCACTAAATAATGCTATTAAACTATTTTTTTTTATCTCCTAAAAGTATACGTTTCTTCTCTTGTTCCTTTTACCTGTAAGGGCTTCATGTAAAAGCAACAAGTTTTGTGTGAAACGATTAGGTGCCTACATGTATGTATGTATGTGTGGATGATTTGTTTACATATATGCATCAATCGAAGTACATGATTATTTGTAAGCCAACCCAACCCATACTGCAGAAAACGCCATCTCCCGAAATGATCTGCAAGGACAATTGCGAAGACAACAACCCACCTAAAAGATCCCATCCCTTTCTATATTTTTGTTAATACTTCTTCTCCCACAACCCAATAAACACACACACAAAAAAAAAAAAAAAAAAAAAACGTAGAATACTAATAAAAGCTCGCTAGGACTGAATGACCTGTTTAGAGAGAAAATACATTATAATGGAATGAATCATCACCTGACAAATAAAATGCGGTACATGCAAAAAAAATAAACGGATTTTTTTTTGACCAGAGAGTAGTTATTGTACGGGCCGGTAGAGATGACCCGGAGAGTCGATTAGAGTTCTTCGATGGAGGAGGTTTAAAATAAAAGAGAGAAAGAAAAAGTAATTGGAAAAAAAAAGGAACGAAACTAAATTCAACAAAGAGTAATATTTAATTGATAGAATAAATAAATAAAAATCAAACGAAAGAATTAAAATAAAAACCGCGAAGAAGACTAAATAAAATCAAATAAAGGAAAGAACAAAGAAAAAAATCAAAACGTAACAGTTTGTGAAGAAAACAAAAGTGATTGGCGATAATATTCACCTCCGCGTCCAGAAACTCACCGACAGTTTTCCTAAGTGGATCTGCAGCTTGGAAAAAAAAAAGAAGAAGAAGAAGCAAGCTCATTTGTCGCAGCTGTACATCTGGCCAAATGAATAGAGATCTATCCAAGAATCACGAGCACAAGGAATGCATCTATATCACCAGAACAAGACCAAGGAAAGGAAAATCACACAATTGAAGATACCCCAGGCGAATACCAGTATAGCAGTTTTGTCCCAAGTGCTAGCGAGCCGCTACCCAGACAACTTTAGTGTGAAATATGTATATCCCGTGTCCTCCTTCCCATCCCCACCCATTTTACCCTAAGAAGGATCTACGTAGGTTGTAATTTAAAATAGTTCATAATATATAACAGATCTGCTTCTCTCTTAAATTTTATTTCACTTTTGGTAGCTTTTCCTCGGTTAAAATTAATAATACAAAAAGGAATATACATACATATGTATATGGCGGGCCAACGTTTAAATCTTCCAGCGAAGGAGTGCACTTCCTCTCTGCGTAGTAATACCACAAATCGGTAAGTTCATTCATTTTTATTTTATTTACTCGTATATCTACTATAACTTAATTCAGCACAGTATGAAACAAAATTTAAAGAAGAAGCATAAAGATCATAGTAACCTATAAACATAATACAAAAAAAAAAAATAATTGCCATATCTCTATTAACTCTTTTGATGGTCAGATAGATACCTTCAGTATCTAACAGAAAAAAAAATTATTAGTTATCTTACATTTTTACACCTATACATTTATTCAACTCTATGTACATACACACACACATATATAGAGATTTTTTTTGATTTTTTTGGGGCATATTGTGTATTAGAATAAGATTTACTTAAAGTAGTCCTTTGCCTCCAGACTGTTCCCCCTAAACAATTTTTTTTGAATTAAATAAAATTGTTCTATCTGAAATACTCGTACACATTTTCTATGATTTTTTTTAAATTTGATTTGAAAGGAGAAGGATCGTTTAGTGCACAAGCGGTTGGATGCGAATTGGAAGTGTTAAGGGAAGATCATTCGTTTTTCTTTGCAGGTTTTTTTTAAAATGTGGGTATAAATTATATTAATATAGGGCGAAAACAAAAAGGATCGTTGGGACTGCGAAAGATGACTAAGTGAGGAGCAGATTGTTGCACCTATAAGGGGTAGTTACTAATACACCTACGGACCCAGTGGCTACCAAGGTGTGCCATAGCTATCCTATGCTAGGCACTTAGGGGAGGGTAGTTCCGTATGAGAGCGTTACACCTAGCTCAAATCTCTTTTATTTGTGACATAGGATATGAAAAGTTTATACTGGGGTGCAGATACATTATTCGGGACTGAGTACGATAAAAGATTTTCTAAGGACAAATTCGGGTCTCAATGTTAAACCATTTTAGCTCAAATTCCATCTGGAGCCAGGCATGGAAATAAAATGTAACTACGGTTGGTCAATGTTGGTGGCAAGATCCCACCCCAAATTCCGGCGAGCGAAAGACGGAGCTGAAGCAAGCATGCCTGCCGCTACCAACTGGTCAACCCCCTTCTACTTCTTGCCCGGACTGGCTTCACTGGTTGCCTGTGCTGGTAGGCCATAAGGGTAAGTACAAGGTAGTGGGGAGGGTCCTTAAAGATTTTTTTTTCGGAGGCATAGTCTTGATCTCTGATTTGTGTTCATCTCTCTCTCGATCAATGGACCCTGGGTTGAAGTGCGTAACAACGGAGCACACCCCATTATTATAATCGGCCAGTTTAGGGATAGGGTGGTATAATAATTTCGTTACACTTTCTAAAATCAAGGAGAGAAATATAAAATTAAACGAAAATCTTCTAAAAAGGAATTAAGGATAATCCTAACAAAATGTTTATTTAAGAAGCATGCCATCAAAAATTCCATTAACTCTGTTACAAATCCTTTTCCAAATTACAAAACTAGGAGCATATCCTTCGAACTGAAATAGTCTGAACCACACCCATAATCAACCGTCGTAGTTCTTATGTGAAATCATACCCCTTCCCTAAGTCGCTCCAATTGAATTTTACTTATTCAGAGGTCAGTGAAATTTGAACTACATCTGCTGGATTACAGCAGTACGAATGAATCCTGTAACATTTGCAATTTACACTATTTACACGTGCAACACTCGGTGCCTGATGCTGGCACATGCCACATAGACCAGGAACCTCTGAAACATGAAACCAGTTACCAGTTACCAGTAAACAGAACCCAGTAGCCACTAGCCAAAAACACTGGATTCATAAATTCCTAATGTGGACACAAGTTATCGAATAATTGCTTCGATAGTGCTGGTCTAAAAAGTTGTACAGCAAACGCTCATACTCGTACATACATATCCTTACTCATGTATTTGTATACTTGCAACTATCTGATGTTCATCCCTTGATAGGATAGTTTCGTTCGTTTGACATTTAATTAAATTTCCTTGAAATGAACAGCAAAAACCAGCTCAAGTACAGGGCTGTTGGAGTGCTTCGGTTTGTCTTTCATGGCTCACAACAAAAAATACGGACATCTACACGAAAATTCTTCCATCGCTCATTCCACATCTATCAGTTTTTCTTTTCTTTTTCTGTTAACTGTGGATATGTATCCTTGGATTCCTTGATATACTCGTAGTTTTCCTAGACGTTGTCACGATTCTGGGTAATTCATCATCGCTTCGGTCGATGTCATTAAGTTTTTGTTGAGAAGCTTGAGTGGGATTGAGGTGATTACTTTGACTAGCTTAAGTTACACCCGCTTCACTTCAGGACTTCAGGTGGCAGGGTTACATCTGAAAGATGATTATGCAAGCTTAAGCATGATCCAGATCGAAGCGTTCACATTGACACTTCATTCTATGAAGATTATATTAAATGCATCGAACAGTTGTATTAGGTCCCATCTAACGGCTTTGTAATAGCGCACCACTTGAGGAACCTGGGCCTCAATCAATAAACGTCTCTAATTAACGTGGTTTTTGGCTATTTGAGCCATTAATACAATGAACGATGACTGAGATCGCTTCCACTTGTTCGCGCCGCATAGTTTGATGTTTTCCTCACCTACGAGTAAGTTGTCTCTTCGAGACGGAATCGAAGCATCTTCGAGCTGAAGCGCAAGTATCATTTACTCAAGGTCTTTTAGCCATCTAATACGAATGATGAGTATTTTTCTTTACAAAGCCTTATTACTGAATTGGCTTCTTAGGGTACAAAATCAGTGAACTCTCCGTTTGATTTTTGGCGTGCAGCAGCGGGTATCTTTCTGACAATCTGACAAATTCGGCAGAGTACTAAAGGTAGACATGGCTTCACAAAGTTCGTCCCTATAGACGTTGTTATATAGGGCTTAAAATGGATAACAAAGTATGAATCTTCATTTCTAGAGTTTCTGCAGTATCTGCGTAGTGTGAATATTTCATCAATCGTGGACTTATCGGTCCTAAGATACCAGCCAAAGGAGCCAATCAGATCGTTGAAATGAAGTGCGTTCATACATTCATATTTCGATGAGAGTTGGCATCATATTGTTGCCTTTGTAACTTTGTCAGGCACCCTAAGTACACTTGGCTAATACTCGTATATCAAAAGATGAGTCTGAGTTTAATTAGTCAAAGTCCATATTTCTATATATATTTGAATTTTTAGGTACTGACGTCAAGTTAGCCTCCAAGGGGTTATCGTCAGTAGGAGCCTACTGGCTCTATTTCAATTTACTTATTTACTTAGGGTGGTGTTACAGTTCGGGGTGGACCAGGGCCTCAATCAATAAGAGTCTTCAGCCAGCTCGATTTTTAGCTACCAGCCTCTAAAGTTTCGCCCCCAAGTTGGCTGGGGTCCCGCTCCAATTGTGTGCGCCACTTGAGTTGCAGTTTCTTCATATTATGTCAGTATCATCGGCGTATGCGAGTAACTGGACGGACTTTTGAAAGATTGTGCCTCTTGTGTTGGAGTCTGAGTTTCGCACTATTCTTTCATGAATGATGTTAAAGAAATTGCGTCGCCTTATCTAAAAGCATTTTTGACATCAAAGATCTCGGTGAGTTCTTTACCGACCTTGATGGAACTGCGTGCATTCTCTATCGTGTTCCTGCACAAACGGACGAGCTTGGCAGAAATGCCAAAACTAGACATTGTTCTATATACTGTCTTACGCTGCCTTAAAATCGATGAATGGGTGGCTTGTATCGATTTGCAGCTCATGGGTTTTTTTTGCCAAGATTTGCCGTAGTGTGAATTTTTGGTCGATGGTGTACTTTTCTAGCCTGAAGACACACTGATAAGCGTGTTTTCTGGAGGATCGGGCTAGCAATGCTGAGATTCTATTCATAGGACATACTTTCCTCTGATCATGTTTTACAGATGAGTTGATGCATGCTACTTCCCAAGTCATCGCCTGCTACTTTGAAGAGCTCAGATTTAAGCTTTGTTGGATTTAAACTTAGATACGGCTATTTTCATTTCATCCGGGTCGGATGGACGTATGGATATCGTCCAAGTTGAAAGGTTTGCTCTACCTGACAGCGGCATTCGCTTCGTCATCGCCGTTGCACAGTCTAAAGTAATGCTCTCTCCAAAATCCTCAACATCGACTGCGATTCTACTACTATCTTCCCTTATTCGTCAGCAGTTTGGGGTTTGTAGTTTTACCTTTTGGTAAGACTTCTGAATCTCATTCCTGGAGTAGAATCTCTCAATTTTCTCGACCGTGCATTTCTCATGCACCTTATGTGTCCTCCTGAGAAGCCGTTACTTGTCTTTCTTATTTTGCTCGTAGAGCTCGTAAGCAGCTATAGTCCTTCTACGCCGCACCGATTCGTATGACTCTTGCTTAGCTGTATGTGCCTGCCGGCATTCGTCGTCAAACCAGGGGTTTCATTGCGGTGGCCGAGTAAAACCCAGTAAATTAGAGGCTGCATCTCTGATGGCTCGATTCTTGATGTTGGTGGTATAGGACCACTTAAGAGATATGGAAAACTTCGATTGGAAAATGACTTGTGGATCTCATGTTGTGGTATCCGTAATACTAGAGGAGTGAATTGCGTCGATCACAGTGTGGTCAATCTGGTTGACTGTTGATTAATCAGGAGTTCTCCCAGTCCCCTTATGAACAGTGGGATGTGGGAACAGCTTTCTAGCTACTACAATATTTCGCTCTGCCGCAAGTATACTGAATCCGCTATCAGGGGTGATGTCGCGCATGCTATGGTTTCCGACAGTACTACCGAAGATGGCCTCTCTTCCTAGCTTTGCACTAAAGTCGCCGAGAACAATTTGAATGTCATAGCTAAGGCACTGCTCGTAAGCTATCTTTAGAAGAAGCTATTTTTGGTGTCGCCATCTTTCTCCTCTGTGGGGGCGTGCGTATATAAAAGGCTAATATTGGAAAATTTATAGTACAGATTGTTACGAGGCGCCCGTTAACATGCCGGAGACTGAAGATGCTGCTTTTACCATCGATAACAATCGCCGTGGTAGATGTCACAGTTTTACATCCTCTTTTTGTCCTGCTCGCATTTCTTGGATGGCGATAATATCTGCTTTGCATCAATCCGGGGTCTACGCTAGTTGTTCGGCTGCACGTGTGATCTGTTATGTGATCTAACATTCCACATGCACATCCGAAGGTCGTTGTCCATGTTTCTCTTGCATTGGCTGTCAACAGTAGATCCGTCCATATCTGAGGCTTGCTGTTGCTTCGTCACTTAACTTTATTTTCCTGGGCCGGGGTCGGTTAGACCGAGGCCAGTAAGCCGTTCGGTGATGTGAGCGCTGCCGTTGGTCCGTTAAGGGCTCATCCGCCACCATCTCTCTTCTAAGACCCTGACCAATCCTCGGAAAGCCTTACCGGCCTGATCTCCAAATATATCGGAGTAGCCCGGATAAAGTCTTATTTGATTTGTTCCGGGATCTTACGAGTACTTCATCGTTGATTCCGTCTGGGGAATTCATCCGCTGTCCCGTTCATAGTGTTGCTATTTTTGTCTCGCGCTTATAAGTTTTGCAAGTCGAATCCGGATGGAAATCGACCAGTACCCGATGGTTACTACTTGGAGGTGAATTAAGGACAAAACGGATGTATCCTCTATCTAAGATGCTACATGCCTTAGAACACAGTAAATCCTGCGCGCTTCAAAATCGGTTAAGCATACTCACACTGGGTATACTCGTAAGTATCGACATTTAGGGTGCTTCGCGGATGCTGACTGCGGCAGATATGTGATGACAGGTGTAAACAGGGATTGGCCGCAAAACGGAATCCTCTCTATATTGGTATGGTGAATCTCTAATATCTAATAGTTCTGATATCTATATCTCATATCTAGCGTCCGACCGACGATTGGTGCACTAAAAATTGGCTTTCAATCCTCGCAAAATAGAAGTTTTTCTCTTTACGAGATGGACGAAACTGACTGCTTTCACTCGTCCAGTGATTAAAGGTATCATCAACCGTATTAGGGTGTCATACTGGATAATAAACTTCTTTGGACTAAGTATTGCACGTTGAAATTCACTAAGGCGCTGTCGGTTGCAAAGGAGCTCTCGTCAAGATATAGGGCCCGTCACCGAGAACGATCCTTTGTGTACTCGTATATACGGCTATAGTAAGACCTATTATACCCTATTTGTTGGTTGACTGGTGCGATAAACTTTCACGAATATACGTCATTGCTACTTTTACCAGACATCAAAGAGCGGTCTATCGCGGGGCTTTCCCTAGCATGCCTAGTTCTACTCTAGATGTATTGATGAATCTCTTACCATGTATAAGGTGGGCTGCAATAGTCATCTTCCTTTTCCAGAGAAGTTGTCTTTGGTACAACTTTTGTCTGGTTTCATTGACATGCTGTCTGATGCATTGACACCAGAACTAGTGTTGCTGTAAAAATACGAAACCGAATTTTCTAGAGTTTCCTGAATCTGACATCAAAGACGATCCAGATGCTGGTAGATTTCTGGAGGGCGAGAACGGAACATTTCACCACGCGTTAGGAGAATTTCTGTCTCTCAAGTGGAGATATTCGCAATCCTGATGGGAATGACTACGTTTGTAGCGATACCTAAACTTGACAAAAGGCTCTGCTGAGCTTCCTCACGACTTTTTAGTTAGTTCGAGAATACAAGACTTCTCTGTTCGAAGACAGCGGGCTGAATCATTCCAGTCTTTTTGAGTCCCAGGTCGCATGTGCCGGCTCAGAAAAACATTATTCAGGCTCCCAATCTGCGTTTTCGGTTAAGGCTTCCATCGAGAGGTGGGTTTCATCTGAGCATTACTACAGATGGCATGACTCTCCATGATGCCGGCATATAGTCCAAATAAATTTTTCCTGACGTTTCTAATAGTTCAGCAATGTCAGATACTGCCCTTCAGTAGTAAGGGCCCTAGACTACTAAATGGCGTTGTGACGGGTGGTCTCCTTCAACTGAAAAATAAATAAAAAATGGCTTTGGTTATGAAAAATAAGTGCTTATTATGGGCTGCCCATGTTTATCAGAAACTTTTTAATAATCAAGAAGCTGAGCTCAGTAAACAGCATCCAGATGTATTGATCGGTGGACCTGTGATACCTTTTGTATGCCCATTCTGTGATTAAACTTATGATCCAGCTGTTGGCGGATCTCTTTCTTCTCAATCGATGTGTGGTTGGTTTTATCAATAGTGTCTAGCTTCAACATGAGCTTACGTGTTGAAAGAGGCACAGATTCTATTGTAAGAATAATTCAAATGGCAGTCTGTGGCCTGTGGTAGCATCCTTTCGGGTAAGTAATCCCAATAGATCGTGATAGTATCTGTCTGAAAATGGCGAAAATGATAAGGATGCTTGCTTACTATTCTATACTTCTGTTCTTGAAAACATCTGAACGAAGTGATCTGCACTTTCATCAAACGTGAAATTAATGTCTTACTTATCCTGGGTAGATATGCTGGTTACACACCAGTTGCGTCAAATCCCAATTTCGGAACGGCAAGATTCCAAAGAGTCCTTCTTCACACCATCTCAGAAGATTCCCTATAATCAAGTCCCTCAATTTCGTGTTCAAAAGCTATTTCTTTGCTTACGGTTTCCATCCCTACCTGCGTACCACACCGATTCTAATTTCTCCCACGGAGAATGTTGTCTCCGTTAGATGAGAACATCAAATGTCATCAGTATCCTTTCACTAATCGCACGTTGCACTGATATCCTCAAATCACAGAAAAAGATTCCACACACAAGGGATACAGAGAAGGAAAAAATACCCACCAGCTAAGTGTTGAAACCCCATTTTCATTTAGATGAGATCAAGGAACATAAATGCTGAACCAGCGGTAGCTTTACGAGAAAGGATTCGCCTTCATTCCGTACACTCATAGTCTCATCATCAACGATGACAATTCGAACCAATCATCAGGCGTAATCTTTACAAAAGTACCTCGAATGAAACCAGAATGAAAGCAGTGGAAGGTGGAGAACAGAAAGAAAAAAAAAAACGGAGCATTATCCTTTGTGGGAGATGTCATCGCTTCAGTAAAAGGAATCTTTTTCATAATGACAACCGCAAAACCATGAAACACACTCATGACAGACATTTACACCATATGATGACTGGTAAGGCATTCATACCCCACCGCCTCGTTCACCTTATACAACCAACCTGGAGGGGTTGGTTGTGTCCTGTAGGACCATTAACTGTTCTACACCAAACACCGAATGCTGAACATATACACATACGACATTCGACGGACATCATATGCTTGTATAAACAGAAATTCCTTCGAGAAAATAGTTTATTATTACTCTCGGAGGTTTCATTAAGGACACAAGACCAGAACAAGGAATATCAAAACGAAGAAAAAGACAAGACAGAGAAGGAAAGAGTACGACGAAGGGCAGCAGAAGAACCCGAACGACAGAACAATGGACGACGACAATTGCTTGCGAACACGGCGCACCCCCTTTGATCGTCAGTAACCATAGATTGCATTTGACGCAGCTGTAGTGTGGAGTAAGCAAAAATGAGAAAGGAAGTAAGGAAGCCAGAAGTTGCTGATAGTTGTATCCTTACGGTATTCCGTTCCTGAAATCTGTAAACGTTAGCCATAGGAAGCTATCTCGTACACTTTCACCTAAATCCTGTTGTGTGTTAGCCCGCTTATGGTGGGTTCCTTGCTACGCTGATGCTTTCCTTTGTACTTCCGTTTTCTTGGTTCCAACACTCCCTCCCTCTTTGCTTCCCTCCGTGTGTATATGGTGCTTATCCTGTGGGAAAAGTGAAATTGCGGGTTTTTCATCGTGCCCAAACGTTCTTGTTACTCCTGTCATTGCTGTCGTTCCCTTCGTCATTGTCGTCGTTCTGATGTATTTCATTGTTGGTGGCGACGTCCACCCGGCAGTTGACTTGGTAATGTTTCCCTGATGACACTGTCATTAGATTGTGATTGTGTTGCCGTTATGTGGTGACTATGGCGGCTATTGCTCTCCTCTGTGTTTACTGAGTTTAGAAGAGTTTGTTTACCAAAGACGATGACGACCAACGATAAGGACTCAAATGGAGTAAGGACATCTGCTCCAGATGCTACTGCTCGGTAACGTTACCATAGTTATAGCTATCGCAGTGGAATTATATGCAAATGATGCCAAAGGACTAATGTAATTGGTTTTTAATTAATTCGGGAGATGTCCTCGGTGCCAAATAGCTAGAACTGTTTGTATACGCGTTCGAGTATGTTGTGGAGCATCATAAATATTTGAATGTTAGGATAGCGTTAATTAACTGTTATAATATGCGTAGTCTGCTCGCGGCGACGACTTCAGCGGAAGACATTAAAGGCGGAGTAATTTAAATAATTTGTGTGCGAAGGGACACTTGCATCGTTTGTTTATTAGTATAGGATGAAGGAGTCGTAGGAAGGATTTGTTTTTGGCTAGAAGTGCTATCTCGAAAATTCTAATTACTCCTCCCTCCAGTGATTTTGGATTCGTTTCTAATGGGATGGAGATCACTGTTTGGATACGGGTGCCCTATGAGCTAAAATAGAAGGACGAGGAACTGCAACCATTTAACCTGGATAATGATGGGCAATAATTTGCAAATTGAGGAAAACCATATTCAACCTTTAGTCCAACAAGGTTGTCGGGCTACGAAAGAAGACTTTATGAGGAGCATGAACCAAATAATTTCCTAAATATGGTCAGACATGTGAGGAAACCCAGCTCTGTATGCGCGATCCTGGAGAAAAGAGACGTTTAGTTTGTATATAATGTCCTCTCAACATCGTTTAAGAGATCTTTTCCGTCCTACTATGTAATTGCTTTAGACCCTCAGTGAAATAATAAATTGGTCCTTATCAATGTGGCTTCAGACCTGGCAAGTCCTCCAGATTTTTACATTGCGGCAGATCTTTGAAAAGACCTTCGAATTCTAAATCGGCAACTACCAAATATTAGTCAGCGTATGAGAGCGCATAGGAAACTCGGTGCTCCCTGATGATCGGTAATAATTTATCGGGACTTTCAGTGTCAAAAATGTCTTCCGACGAGGAGGAATTTTTCGAAACTAACAAGACAACGTCACAGGAACAATCTTCTAAAATGCTTTCCAACTACTGGCCTACACGGATGACATGGAAATTACCGCTTGAACACAGTGAGCTTTTGTGGGTCAGAGTATTGAAGCAAAAGCGGCGAAGATGGGTCTGGAAGTATATGGGAGTCACTGAGGTGCAACCTGTCGTCGAGAAAGGATACACAGTCATCCCATCTATGACTTGGACAGAAGTTAGAAGAAATCCATTAAATCGTGGTTTTTGTTTGGCTCAGAAAGCAATTGAGTAACAGAGCCCTCTTTCTGGCAATCAAAATAAAACTCTATGATATATCGTCATCATAAAAATAAGATGGCATTTGGTCGTGTCGAAAGAAAAGTAGTACTTCGAAGGCAAGATTTTATGAAAAATTGTAAGTGCTCTGAAGTAACATGGAACTAGCTCAAAGAGTCAGATTTCATCCAATTAGGCTACTGAGATATGTACAGGGTACCACCAAAGAAATACGAGGACCCACGCCCATAAGTGAAGAGCTATCTCAACCAATGTGGCGTGAGTAATTAGAAAGAACTACCACACAGTATGGATGGCTGGCTTGAGAAAGATATTGGTTGATGCCCAGTTCCACACCGGACCATAGCATCTTAAAATGTAAGTAAGAACGCTTCCAAAATTCTGCCATTAACTCAGCAAACAAAATACAATGTTGTTGTCGGTGCAATCTGCCACAGTAAGTCGACTGGCTTACAATATAATTGGATTTACTAATCGCCCACCGCCGAGGTTTCCAAGAAAACTCCTTTTTTTATAAAGCCGATCGCCTCCATACAGTGACTAAATGATTTCTACATGAAATCCGACTCAGGCCCGAAAAATGTCAAGTCTTTAGTTACTCGGGCGTATACGTACCTATATTTCTTTTTCAACGGCAGTCGCTTAGCAACAACAATCGAAGTATAACGCTTATCGCAAGATCAGTTGGCGCTTTAGAAACTTACTTCTAGACATCCAAAACAGTGGAGGAGATGACACTGAACAAGAGCCCGATCATTTAGTGGGAGTAGAAAAATTAGACAAGGAAAAAAAAGAAGTAATAAGTGAAATTAAAAAAGGCAACGCTGTGAGTAATAAAACGTCTTATGCGGACTTAGTTAGAAATGAACCTCCTTTAATAATAAGACCAAAGGAGGTTCAAGATAATAAAAAAACAAAAGAAGACATTAAAAATAATATTAACCCTGCATCACTTGCGGTTAAAGTAAATGGGGTTATAAATAAGAAGGATGGAGTAGTAGTCATTAATTGCGAAGACAGGGAATCAAGACAGGTTATGGAAAAGGAAGCTAAACAAAAACTGGGCGATATATACGAAGTAAGTGTGCCTGAAATGAAAAAACCCAGTGTGTCAGTATGTGGAATAAGGGAAAATTGGGAAAAGGAAGCTTTTGAAACGGCAATCAAGAAACAAAACAATTTAGGGAGCAAAATAAATTGTATAAAGTGGATAACTGTAAATAAGGATAATAGAACAAGCTACAAAGCAATAGTGGAAGTGGAGAAAGAGGATTATAATCAAATAATCGAAAGAGGACATTTGAATATTGGATGGGACAGATGTTGGGTGTATGATTATGTGACCATTAACAGGTGTTTTAATTGTTGGGGATTCAACCACAAAGCTGCAAAGTGTAAAAACGTAATTGTGTGTGCTAAATGTAGTGAGAATCACGATACAAGGAGCTGTGATAAATCAAATCTTAAGTGCAATAATTGTGTGATAGCAAATAAAAAATTAGGGTTAAATCTAGACGTTGATCATGACTGTCGAAGTAATAAATGTGAAGTATTTGTGAAGAAAGTTGAATTCCAAAGAAAACGTATATCGTACTAGCAACCACCAAATGTAAGTATAGTTTATTTAAACATTGAGGGCCTAATTAACAATTTCGAAGAGCTACAAACTCTTGTAAAGGAAAAAGAGTATGACATAGTGGTGCTATCAGAAACTCATGTGACCAAGGATATTAGTGATGATGAAATAACAATGCCAAATTATAAAATGGAAAGGTGCAATAGTATTTCAAATCGGACCGGAGGAGTTATCATTTATACAAGGAAAGAAATACAAACTTATAACTCAAAAAATTATTCAAAAGGGATGGATATTTGGTGGCTAACAAATTGCATAAGTTGCAGTACATTCACGTTTATGATAGTAGGGGTTTATAGATCGCCGAAGTCTTCCAAAAAAACTTTCTGTGAGGAGTTTGGTGCACTTATGGATGACTTATGTGACTTAAGAAAAAACTGCGTGATTTTGGGTGATTTTAATATTGACTGGTTGAAAGAGGGGGATACATACAGGAAGAAAATGTGTAGACTAATTACGGATAGTAGTTGTAAACAGATCATCAACGAACCAACAAGGATAACGGAAGATTCTAGAACATTAATCGACTACCTAATTACTAATGTTAAAGAAATTGAAGCTGAAGTTGATAGTGGTTTGAAGATCAGTGACCATCAAACGATATCAGTAAAAATTAATATAAATTCAAAAAGAGAAAAATTAGCTAAGGGCAAATGGGTTAAAAAAGTAACTACACAAAACAACGCATTCCGGGGTGCTTTAGAAAAAAGCAAAATAGGAAAAATTTCCATTGGCATGGATGCTAGTATGATGGGCGAACTTTTACGCGAAGGAATAAGAGAAACGGTTGAGAAGTTCACACGGAAAAGATTCCAAAAATATGAAGTATGTGAATGGTTTGATGAAAACTTAGAGCAATATAAGAAATTAAAAATTATTTGTTACAAGAAAGCGGTGTTTACAAATGCAGAGTACGATTGGTGGGCATATCGGGCGAGTAGGAATAGATACAAGGCAGAAATCAAGAAAAAAAAAAGCGAATTTGTAAAGAAAAAAGTGGAAAATGCAAGAAATCAAAAGGATATGTGGCGAAACTTAAAGAAATATGTTTTAAAAAATGAAAAAAGTAGTGAAATATCAAATATTGTGTTTAATGGTGTGGCGTTCAAAGAAAGCAAGGATATTGCTAACGGGTTTAATGACTTTTTTGTTGACAGTATCGTCCAAATTAATAATTCAATTCAATGTGTACCATTTGTAAATTGTGTTAATGCGAATAATGTTGACTTTAGGTTTGAAAGTGTTTCGTTACGGAATGTAAAAAAAGTTTTAAAACAATTGAAAAATAAAAATGACTTTGAGCATATGCGCCCTAAAACATTCCTGGATAATTTTGATTGTGTCGGACCAGCTTTATTAATCATAATTAATAAATCTCTGGAAACAGGAGCCTTCCCTAAAACATGGAAGCAAAGTATAGTGACGCCGATTGAGAAGATAGCCAATACGAAAAAATGTGAAGAGTTTCGTCCTGTTAATTCGTTACCGTTGTATGAAAAAGTTTTAGAAAAAATTGTGTTTAGTCAACTTAACGAATATTTCGAAAGAAATAAACTTATAACTGTGATACAGTCGGGGTTCAGAAGGAGTCACTCATGCGAAAGTGCAATAAACCTAGTGATTACAGGGTGGAAAGAACAAATCGCTCAAAAGAAAAGAGTTTATTGTGTTTTTTTTAGACCTTAAACGAGCATTCGAAACGATTGATAAATCAATACTCCTACAAAAACTAGAAAAGTACGGAATTAATGGTGGCGAATTGAATTGGTTTAATACGTACTTGAATAATAGATCGCAGGTGGTTAGAGTGAATGACGAATTGTCAGAGGAAAAAGAAGTATCATTTGGAGTTCCCCAGGGATCAGTGCTAGGAACTTTATTATTTATTATATATATCAACGATATTCAAAAGGCGTTAAAAAGTGGGAAAATTGCGCTATTTGCAGATGATGCCGTTATATATCAAACGGAAGAAAATTTTCAAGACTGTCACATCAAAATGGTAAATGATTTAAAAAGTGTTTCTTTGTGGCTTAAACAAAATAGACTTAAACTTAATGTAAAAAAGACGCAAAGAATGATAATTAGTGAGAGATATGGAGAGGATTTAAGACTGAAGATTGACGGCGAAGAAATTGAAAAAGTTGAATGTGTTAAATATCTAGGAACTATTATTGACAATAAATTAAATTTTTCGAAACACATTGACTATACATGTAAAAAAATCTCTAAAAAAATAGGTTTTTTAAAAAGAGTAAGAAGCGATATATCAACATTAAGTGCAATAAATATTTACAATGTACTTGTAAAACCACATTTTGAGTATTGTTCAACAATTTTATTTTTATGTAACGAGAATCTAATACAAAGACTGCAAGTTTTGCAAAATAAGGCAATGAGATGTATTTTAAGGTGCAATAAATATGTGTCGATTAATGTCATGTTAAAATCATTAAAGTGGTTGTCCGTTAAGCAAAGAATTGTAATGAATGTCCTATTATTTATATATAAGATAAGAAACAATTTAATGCCGGAATATCTTTTAAATTATGTGCAATATGTAAGAGAAGTTCAACCCTACCGACTAAGAAACAGAAATGACATGAGACTACCGTTAATGTTAAGCTCTAATACGCAGAATTCCTTAATTTATAAAGGTTTTAAATTATTTAACAACCTTCCCTACGACACAAAAAATGAAACAAACTTTGTACTTTTTAAAAAAAAATGTATAGAATTCACTAGACTTAAGTTTAATATATTGTACAAAAAAAAAAATGTAACTTAAATGGCTTCTATGAAGCTAGTAAATAAAACTAACTTTAGTTAGTTAAAAAAAAAAAAAAAATCACTATCTCATGTAAGCCTACGTACTATTATTAACAGCAACTGTTTAATACTCCAAAACCCCCAGTCTCACTGATCCCCAAGTGCGTCAAGAATTCAAGGACCATTATGTCCATGCTGAAAAATATTAGCAGCATAACGCAAGTACACGTAGATGACCAATGGACTGCCGTGAAGAATGTTTTTACTTTTATGGTAAAAAGCAGAAAAGTCATCGCACATGGCTATCAGCAGACAGCTATGGATGGTATGGTATGGCTTAAGCGTTAAGCAATTACGGCTCGTATTGATATCTGTCGTCACATCAGTAAGAGACTACTGAACTAGAAGTCTGGTGGTCCCCGGTAATTGCATGAATAAACTCATATTCACGTGGGTTAAAACGGGAAGGGCATCCTCGGTCAGTAGCATAATACTTGCCTATGCTATCGTAATGCTCACAACCCTATACGAAACAGGTTACAAAGATGTGACGAAGCAACTAATAGCCTCAGATGGAAACGAATTCATTGTGAATACCCTTGCAAACTTTTAAGGGACAACGACCTTTAGATCTGCACAAGAAACGAACAATTAGCTCAGGGCCTTAACAGCAATCACGTAGATATCACTGCCATGCAGGAAGTACGTTGGGAATGACGGGACAGAAAGAAGATGAACAACAGTGATATATACTATAATAAATGCTGTGGCGAAAAGAATCAGGGCTTTTTCGGACGTGGATTTGGTGGCAGAATAAGGCAAGAAGTCTTTAAGCTTCCGACACCTGACCAAACGTCTTATGACAATCACCATCAAGGCCAAATTCTGATACTTACGCCTAGTTTGCGTCAAGCTCCCTACAGGAGATAAGGACGACTCCATCAAAAAATGTTTCAACGAGCTCCTCGACAAGATATACGAGTATGAGCAATGTCCAAAGTATGACGTTAAAATCGTACTAAGCGATCTAAACGCTAGGATAGGAAATGGGGATTGGTACGAAAGTTGGTAAGCATAGCCTACACGACACCACGTATAGCAATATCACTATAGCAAGCTTATGGTTTCCTAATCCCTGTATACACAAGGGGGTATGGTGGTCTCCGGATCATAAAAAGCTAAATAATCACATTGCGATCGAAGTAAGACATGCCTCCCGTGTCCTGGACGTCTGAACCTTCAGGGTTGCCAGCATTGACTCGGATCACCACGACGTTGCAGTCGAGATACGAAAGTGGAATTTCCAACCATCATCCTGAAATTTCTCAATGATGAATGTTACATCAAGCATCAAGTACCGAATTTTAAGCCTCCCACATATACTCCAACTCCCACTATTCCACCCCAAACCAAGCCCCGACGTCAACGTGTCTCTTTTGACTTAGCACCTATCTTAAATCCCGCTTCCAGCTCGCCTTCTCCCTAGGTTTCACGGGCCCCAGTCCCTATTTTTGATACGCCACCAAACCCAGCTAGCAACTCAATTCCCAACTTCGACCTTAAAACTGGAGCTAAGTACCCTAATTTCATTAACTCCCATACCCTAAACCCACATCTCATCCCTCATCCAACTCAATATCCAATCATTTATCTCTATCTCCCTCCTCCAATGCTCCTATTATTGATCCCCTTTTCCACCCCACTGTTAAACTAACACAGCAAACCTATTGCACTACAGAAAGTCGATATGCTCTCTCTAGGCTCAGAGAAAGAAAGATATATGAAAACATTCGTCGGGCAAAACCCGCCGTCAACGAGAAGCGACATACAAGATTGACGAACTGGACAGAACGTCACAGTCGATAGCTATAATTTCAAGGTAGTAAGGGACTTTGTCTACCTTCGCTCTGCTATAAATTCTATCAAAATCACACCTCAAACACCTGGACTACGCGAACAATGTATGCTTACTCCCTTATAGGATCAAGGATCTCCATCAAGTGACAACAAAGGTGCAGAGAGAAGCTGAAATCGTTGGGCTAAAAATCAATTCGACAAACACGAAAAGGATCAGCCTTGGAACTTTCTCATCGAACTAAGTAGAGATTTCTGGACAACAAGTAGAGATGGTAGAGAATTTTACATAACTTGGGAGTATTGTCTCTACTGATGGCGGGACTGAACTAGAACTTTGTTGTTCAAAGATGACTGTTCTCACCTGCGATTTGTTAATTTTTTGAAAAATAAGTCTGATTGCATTTTACGAGCGATACGAGTTAACCAAAACCAATCATCAAAAAGCAGATACTTTAAAATGTTCTGATGTGATAACGGGACGGTGTTTACAAGCAAAGAAGTCCAGCAAATTTTCGCCAAAGAGGGTATTTGGCATCAAAAAAGCATACCATACTACCCTGAACAAAACGGATCAATAGAAAGATCATGTTGCATTCTAGTGGTACGGGAAACGTTTCTGTGTTGAAGCTGTACACACTGCAGTGTACATATTGAACAAAACTGGAAATAGTTCAATTGCAAATAAAACACCCCACAAATTATGGTATCAACAGAAATCAAGCATTCATCATTTGAAAGTTTTTAAAGTGACGTTGAAGTCGGCGTTCCAAAAGAAAAGCGGAACAAATAGGATGTTAAAAGTGAAAAATGTATTTTGGTTGGTTATTCTGAGGACTTTAAGAGCTGCAGAGTGTGGGGTCCCAAAAACAGGACCGGTCAGGACATGACCGGAGATGTAAAATTCAACGAAAAAGTGCATAATTCAACAAAGTGTGAACTAATCTCATCAGATAAGGATTGCGTTAATAACGACTCAACCTCGTCTAATGCAGTACCTAAGAAGGATCACACATCGGATGAAAACTACTACAAAAAATGGTGAGACGGAAGCAATTTCAGAAAAACGAAATTTAACTCCAGAAGCGGAGATGGATTGTGTAAAATCTGGCGCAGTTCTGAACTGCGATCAACTCCATGTGGAATCACCACACTCACATTAATCAAGGCGAAGTGATAGAAACAAAGAAAGCAGGTGCGTTACGCTTTTCGCACAGAATAGGAGATGGTAAATTGCCCAGAAAATCAAAGAGAACAAATTTTCCAGCCAGATGGGACCGTTGACAGGTATAAGACAAGACTAGTTGCGGGTGCTTTTGACCAAAGAAGATTTTCAAGACATATTCAGTCCAGTTCGATGAGGTTCGATTCCTTAAGGATGATATTGGCGATCGCAGCAGTTATATTTAAATCAGTTCGAAATCGAAACTGCTTTTATATATGGAGAGCCAAAAGAAAGTGTCTACATATTTACATGGAACAACCAAAAGGTTTCGACGATGGAAGCGGGAAGATCTGTAAACTCGTAAAAAGCCTGTATGGATTGAAACAAACATCAAGGTGCTTGAATCAAAGATTTACATCCTTTCTGAAGGATGGCCAGAAAATGTTTCTCGCTGTATAGCGAAGAACTTCTGACGCCTCTTATAGCGTACATAAAATGAGAATTTCAAGTGAATATACTCGTACTGGAGCCAAACTTGATCTTGGGAATTGAGATCGAGCGGTATGCAGAGCAGGGGATATATATTCGGCAAAGCGGATATATCTACAAAGTTTTACTGAGATTTAATATCACTGAGTGCAAAGCGGTGATTTACACAATATAATTACAATCAACAGTTGAAAAAAGGAAACGACATTTCCGTTCCGAGAAGCAGTTGGAAGTTTAATGTATTTGGCTACGGGGACTTGGCCAGGTATTTGATTTGCCCTGAATTACGTGAGCAGATTCATGAAAAAACATGAAAAGTATCATGTAGAAGCACTGAAGAGGATTTTTCGGTACTTAAGATGGACACCGAATGACCGTATATTTTTAAAAAAAAGTCCTCAATATAAATTTGTTTGCCTATAGCTGTGATGATTTTGCGGGTTGCCTAGACACTCGTAGATCCACGACAGGATATATATTTTTCTAAAGAAAGAGTCCTATTATCTGGTGCTCCGAAATACAGCGTATGGTAGCTCTATGTACAACAAGAGAAACGAATTATGGGCAGTTTTTCTTCAATCCAATTCTTTTGCTGACTATTACAACTATCTCGGGCCATATCTTCAATTCGCCCAGATTTATAACGTTCTCTATCAGCGACACCGGGATAGTGCGCAATCAAGGCTTATAATCAATCCTAAGTCTTTCTACCAATTCGTTAACTACAAAAAAAAAAATCTGACGGTGTTCCTCCATCCCTCTCATACGAAAACATATCATCAAATGATCCGCATACCATAGCCAACTATGCTACCTTTCTTAAGTAATCTTTTGCCGATAATTCCTTAGTACCTGATCGCTCTTATTTCAAATACCTACTTAAAGATGAATACTTACCCGGCCCATCCAAATTTCTTAAAAAGTGTTCCTCCACACTTTTCCAACCCCTTTCAAATCTCTTCCAGTTATCAGCCTCTCAAGGTGAATTTCCATAGATATGGAAGTCTTCTTTCTTAACACCGATACACAAAATGTGATTAAAGAGCGAAGTCAGTAATTACCGCCCAATAGCTAAACTCTCACATATACCCAAACTCCTCGAAAGCATTTTGTACAAAGCCTTAAGCTTCGAGTTTCAAATCTCTTATTTCCCCTAATAAACACTCTGAAAAGTAGACCTACTACCACTAACCTCGTCAAATTCGTGTCCTCTGCTCTCTCAGCCTTAGAAAGTGGTAAAGAAGCCGAAGTCATAACAACTGATTTCAGTAAGGCTTTTGACAAGATATCTCATAAGCTAATCCTGTTCAAATTGTCCGTCCTGGGCTTTGAACCAATTTTGCTAAAATGGGTATCTTCTTACCGGAATAATCGATTTTATAGTGCTCGATTCAGGTCTGATCTATCGGCCCTTTCTTGGCCATTTCAGGTGATTTGCAAGTTAGTCACCTAAATCCACTCCACTTCATTCTTACTATTAACGATCTTGGTCATTCAACACTCAGCACTTTCTCTCTATGCTGACGATACCAAACTTTTTAAACCCATCTCTCCCCACTAGACTCCAGCCTCCTTCAAATAGATCTAAATAGTTTTTCCACCTGGTGCATCAAGAATTGCTTTGAACTCAATGTCACCAAATGTCAATCGCCTACCTTCTTACGTAAGTGCAACAAGTCTCCTATCCGAATTTACCTTCTCCACGGCCAACCTATATCCCTTGTTCAGTCTATCCGCGATCTTGGCATATTATGCGACAGGGAGCTTAATTTCCTCTCGCATATTGATGAAATAATTACTAAAGCAAACGCATCTAAAACCCATACGTGACCAGATCGCTATACATCACTTTTGTTCGCATCCTTCTCGACTACGCTAGCCAAGCGTGGTGTCCCCGAATTTAGAGCATTCAACATCGTTTTCATCGATTTGCTCTTAGGGGTCTACCTTGGAACGATCCTTTAATCTTACCTCGCTATCGAGACCGTCTCAAACTCATTAACTCTTGAGGAACGACGGAACGCAGCAGACATTCTTTTCATTCACCGACTCCTCTCAGGCTCCGTTCATTGCACGTCTCTTCACAACTCCATATTGTTTTACACTAACCCTCGAAATCTATGTTGCCCCCGTTTCTTTTATCTACCAATCCACCGCACCACATATGGCTGTAACGAACCAATCTCCCGTATGCTGCGTAAGGTAAACTCAAACCTTTCCGTTTTCGATTTTAATCGCCGAACTTTCTCCCTCAAATTCGATCTCCTTTTTTATTTTTCAAGTCCTGGTTTTTAAGCTTGTATCAAGCCAAATACTATAAAAGGGGGCGTTAGCCCCCACCAAAATTAAAATAAAATAAAATTTTACTTTTTTCATGCAACAGAATCTCTACATAAGACCTTTATCATCCCAGTCCTACTTTATGGTCCTGAGGCATAGACTCTGTCGAAAGACGAAGATATTCTTGGCCGTTTCGAGGGAAAAATCCTTTATACAATATTCGCTCGCGTTAGCCTTGACGGGCTTTGAAGGACGATTGACATAGTCCATCAACGATGGACTGTTGCTGTCATCTTTAATCTTGCTGATCTTGTGCCATGTATTCCGCGTAGCATTGACGCACGCACGTTAAAAATTAAAAAAATTTAACGACATTCATCACATCGATTCTTGTGAAATAGTCCTGTACGGGTATGTTCTAAAATGTTGACGGGAAGTGAATGCAATGTAATGAGAGTAGTATCAAACCCAGAAGCCTGCTTTCACTTATTTCAAAAACGCTCGAAAAAATGCTTGACTTTGCATCCAGAAAACACTGAACTTCGAAAATTGGAACACGATTGTTGCAAGTCTAAGTGATAATTAGTTTACATTGATTGCCTTTCTCTACATTGAAGGAGCCATAAACATTTCCGCATGTGGTAAAACAAATTCGTACAAATCTAGAAAAATTCGGGATCAAGCCACTGATGAATCTGATTTTTAGATCCTTAGCAGCAGATACATCAAACAGGCGAGTTTGTATTAACGTCTACGATCTACGATGCTCTATTTTCTTTCGAAAATAAATTTTATTTACTTTTGCTTAGGTCCGCTGATACCTCCTGGCGACAGAAACGCGTGCGCTCTAATTCTCTCAGCGTTCTGCTTTGCGAATGAGATTATATATTCTCTGTCTCCAAATGTGTTGTACTTTCATTTGAATTTAGTCTCGAAGGTCTAAACCAATCTATATATGTATAATAGACACTTGTTTTCTGAAGCAAACTGAAGGTCATCTCGTATAAGGATAAATTAAACTTTAGTCATCCCAACTTGAAGCAGCATTTTCGGTTCTGTGAAGCTTGGAAGACAGCTGTACAGACTTTCGCCGACTAAAAATCGTTGCTATAGTTCAACCTTAAACCTTGAATAATGTGACTGCTTTATTTACGACTAAACACGATGAAAGAATGTCCAGGAAAGACCATCATTGTGGCATCATCACGTATTGGAAGTGATGCACTCACTATACCTACTCGTACAAATACATCTCTTCAAAAACATATTCTAAACTCTACCATTTGCCTCAATACGAGTATACTCATATAAATGATTCAACCACATTTTAGATTATAACCAATTTCCATTAATCAAATCTGCTTTGCTTTGCTTCATTATCGACAAACCAACAGTTACTAAAATTTATACAAAAATCCTTTGATCAATTTCCATTGGCGCACCACCACTACTCGAAATTATTGGCCGCAAAAACTGGGCCACTAGTTCCATCAATTTAACCACCTTTACCATTTCAACCGGAACGTAATCTGATCGAATCGGTTCATCACCTTGAACGAAGCCTCCTGCCTAACGTGTTCAAATTGCAATCGAATAAAGTTCACACCCTGTTCGTCCTAGTCTTGTTCCTGTTCAGCAATCCAAAATGCAAATTCCTCACGTAGCACCACATGGACAACTAACGTAAAAAAGGGTCGTTTCTCTTGCCCAAACGAATGCTAACCGAAACACATGTGTTGTAGCGCTTTCGAATTGATCAGGAATCGCAGAAGTACGGAGTCAACGGAGATTCAAGGATTCCCTAATATCGCATGCCACAAAGTTTTCCACCCTGTATTCGTGTCCTTGGTGGAATAGGAAACTTATCTAAGCCCGCAAGCTGTCAAAACTTTCATATTTGCTTTACAAGTTTTTGAAAAAAAAACGTACATTCGCATAGATCCTTGCATTTTATTGCACCGAATGCAAACAACGCACCGCAGCGCAACATGAGTAATTAAAAATTCAGGCAATTGCTGTAGAAGAACCGAAATCTTTAATTCACACACGAGTAACTCGAGAGCAATTGTGATGGAGTCAGGATGCTGAACCCAGAGGGGCCAGGGTACGGATACAAGGTGTCCTCGTGCCAAATTTCATTGTTGTAACTCCCAATAGACTTGGATACAGAATTATCATTGCTCTGACAGCTTGCACACGGTGACAATTCATCTACGAAATGATGAGGAACGTAGGATAGGAAGAACAGACAGAGGAACAAGCACCAGCAATTCGCTGAGGGAATCCCTTGGCACCTCAACGCAGTAAGAATGCTCGTAGTCACAAAAAGGATATTGTGGTTCCAAGTCAGCTATGGTTTCTGGAGCAATTTATTAAGTGCTGCTGGTGCTCCTCGTTGTGGTACTGAATGGGTTCACTGCCATAAAACCTTGAGCAGCGTGGAAAATAGTTTCTTCTTCAGTACGTTCCCCTTCTGACGCAACCCAACCGAGACAAAGACGAAGGAAACTTCCCCGGCTTTTACTTTCACCCATGATGGTAAACTGGTAGAGCAAGACTTGGAGCGAGAATAATCCTTTTTCGGTTCACTGAAGCATACGGTGTGCGACATTTCATATGCAAACCTGTAGCGGGAGCACGAAATAGTTAGTCAAGGTGTTATCGTAGTTTCGAAGGATATCAAGACTCGGCTACATCGATGAGTTTAAAGGCTAAGAGATATGTATATAGAATGGGAGAAAGAGAAAAAGTTGGATTGCATGTCGCGGTTATAGCACCGGAATAAGAATTTGCGAATCCGCTAGGAAATAATATTTCTCTGTCTAAAGATACCTACCTTCTCACAGTATGTCGTCGTCTCGTGTGCATTTCATTCGTATTCCCAATGGCAGAGTACACCTCGGGTACGGGCTCATAATTTCTTGGTTTGCTTTTTGATTAATATCCTTAGATTCGTTGTGCAAGTTGGTGGAAGGTTTTTTTTTTCTCAAGGACGACTATGTGACATGGGACGAAGGACGGAGGATGGAGAACCACAGCGTCTTTTGCATACTAATGGTGGTTGGCGCACTTGCTTCTGACAAAGTGTTACGAGGTAATAAATTGCTGCGGCGTGAAAGCGTTGGTTCATTAAATGAAATTAATGTACGGCTTGGTGAGCACGTGTACAGACGGGTGGATTACATCTATTTCTGCGAATGATGTCCGTAAAGATCTATCAAAAGAAAAAAAAGAAAAAAAAATTTGAATATGAGATGAAAATGATTGAACGGGAGCCGAGAGACTTTTTGTCACAATTTAGCTGTTCGCTGGTTGTTGGGTTAATTGAAAGGTCTCGAAAATGGAGAGCTATTAATCGTGGTCTTGGTTTCAGTGCGGTTTTCTTAGTTTGTGACATTTGTCATGTGGTCTGACATTTGTGGTGAAGTCCTGTCGGCATGGTGACAACCTTATTTATCATCGTGCGCAAATACAATCATCAGGTTCCGCATGAGTCCTTTCGGTAAATTTTAATAATTCTCGATATTAATTGTTATCTCCAACATCAGAAGGCATGTTTAAGCAGTTGTCTGAGAACCATCTTTAAGTGTCAAAGCATCCTTAGACTGGCTGCCGTTTAAGTCTGATTTTTTAACAAACATTTTCACTATGGTTTTGGAATCTTTGGTTGAAGAATCTGATATGGTCGAGCGGCATGACCTAACGTGACGGCAACCTAGACTCACTAAATGTTTCTACGAAAGGCTGCGCTACTCAAGATGCCTCCGCTATAGGAGATTGCTTGAAGAGTCAACAACGAAAGGACTAAGTGGTTACATAAAAGACAGCAAATGGGAAAAGAGTCTTGGAAAAGTGACCGAAGTCAGTAAAGCTGGTGGTAGTACAAAGTCGTGAAGGACTATATGACTCACCATCAAAACCTATGAGAAGCCAACTATAAAGCGTATCAGACCGCCCTTTCAACTTTCAGAAATGCAAAAACTTCAGTGAGAGACATCACATCTGGCCATTGTTACGTGTTGGTAAACATCCGAAATTGATGTGAAATTAATTCACAGTTGGCTTCCATCGAAGTACTGCACAATCGCTCTGAGCCAGCTAGCTTGTGATATTACTGCGAAAGAATATCTTATTCAAGAGCATTATGATAGAAATGGAGATACAACGAATCTTCGAAAAACGTCATCTAAGTTGCATTACACTTTTACAGTTTTTGTACCGATTGCCTCGTCATTTTAGAGTTCATATACGCAAAACTGCTTTACAAATACATCTTCTGCCTAAGGGGCAATATGCCTTCAAACCCCGTAAATTCCTGGGGACTCCGCTTCAAAATCTGGTGAGAAAAATTTAAGATAAACTCGACAAGAAGGAGAATGCGCTGGTCATTTTCATCAACATTGAGGGCGGCTTCATCATCTGAACTTTTGATGGCATGTGTAACTCAGTCGAACAACATGGCATAGTCGAATCAATAGTTTTGTGGATCAGACCAATGCTGGCGCATAACACCCTGGTTGCATATGCTGATTGTGGCAGGAGCATGCATCATGAGTTCACTACTGTGATTTATGTTGATCGACTCCCAGTTTTATGCTTATAATTATATAGGTCAAATATCTACACTCAGGCATATGTGGATGATGTTGCTGTATTTCCTGCTGGATATGCTCCAAGGCACGGCTTTTGACGTGACCAAGGCTTCCAGTTAATCCTATTCGAGCTGAGGTTGTTTTCTCTATGAGAATTAGTCTAACACCATTCATTTCTCAGTAATTGGCTGCCATCCCGAATAAAAAACTTCTTTGAACCAAACATGTGCAGGCATAATCGATACAACATCCAGGAAAGCTTGTTGTTATCCGGGATTAGCTCGCATTAGACTGCAGACACTCAGTACTGAAGCATTTTTTCGTACTTTTTTCAGAAGATCTAAAAATTTCAGTACAAGGAATGTAAAAACTGTATAAATGCTGAAAAACTGATAACACCTGCTAGAGGTACTCTACAACATATGTAGCTAATTCCCATGTAAATTGTCACGAGAACTCGCCATACTCAAACGAAGCCAGCTATGACTCTATACGCCTATACTCGGGCTTATAGTACGAATTAGAGATGGATTGTCGGTATCAGGCGGACGAATTATACAATACAATGCAGGGTTAATAGCTAATATGATAGTTAACAATCATGTTGTTTTATTTGCATTCCTAATGATGCTATTTCAAAACTAGGTCAACCGATGTCACTGGAGCAATTCCATTATTTTGCTGTTCTGTGGTGCTATTTATCTTCTTGGCGTTAACAGACAAAAGCCAAGCCAAGCCAAATTTTGTTGTTGAGCTGAAGTTTACCGTTAGGTGTTGCTGATGCTTTTGCTGTTGTTACGAAGTAATATCTAGGTAGGTACTTTGACAATGGTATTCGTAACAAAGGTGATGACGATACTGATGGTGTTGTTATGCACGTAGCTTGTTCATTGTGCACCCACGACGCGCGCTACCCCCTTTCGTTCTCTGTCGCTTTTTCGTTTCATTGGAGTTCGGAATCAATTCTTCATTTTTTTATTTCATCGGAGTTTGGAATTACTGCCCAACGAGCCATATTTAACAAGTTTCACTTCAAAAAACCAAACATCCGAATAATGCCAGTATCACTATTGCTTACAAACAGTTATGTAACGATATTTTGAAAGATGTTTTGTTTTGCAAAAACATTTTCTACTTAAACAAATTTCGAGATATTAACCGTGATGCAAGAAACGAATGGAAATCGGTAAAAGAAATACAAAACACACTAACTCAAAGCATTCAAATTCGTTGCTTAAAAGATAACACTATTATCTCAACTAACCCCTCGGATTTAGCAGATACATTCAGTGATTGTTTTTCCTCTGTTGGTACTAATATGGTATCATATAATAGCACTCATTTTTCCAAATGCGAATGCCCAATAAATTATGTGTCTCCATGTCAGAGCTTCGTTTTTCGTCCTATAAGATCGTCTGAATTATATAAAATTATCGTTCCTCTCAAAAATTCTAGTTAGCAACTTAAATTTAAGAATTGAGGAAAAACATCAATTAATAATTATATATGCAAACAGATTTGTTTCTTTACAGGCGGTATTTTCAAAGAATTTGAAAAATCTTTTAAGAATAGAATGAGGACTTTTTTAGAAAAAAAATATTTTTTGTGATTTTTAATATACAGCTTCGTTTCCGATTTTCGACAGAAATAGCACATATAACACTTTTAGGCGTACTATGAAAGGTACATAAATGTATATAGGAGTTCCACAAGGTTCTATGATTGGCCCGACACTTTTCTCAGCTTTCAATTATTCGATTTTTTTACAAAAATATTCTAGTAAAATGAATGCTTTTTGTGACGATATGGTATGGGCTTTTTAAAGAGACTTTGCCTCTAATTTCTCGTCGTGTATGCCATTGATTTGGCTCTTTTTCCGTTAAGAAAAGTAATTTGATTTTAGTTACCAGAAAACTGTAATATTTAAAAATACGGATTGAATAAAAAACGACTATTTCCGACACTGTTTTAATTTACTATTCTTCCATTTTATATGAATTTTGACATATAGAAATTATTACATGAGGGATTCTATATTTTTGAATATCGTTTTTATACGTTTACATGGTTGTGTTTTACATTGATTGAATTGATCTATTAGGTTGTACTACATGAAATGTCAGATTTTTCACTTAGTCCTCAATCAACACAGTTTTTTTTGTTTTTTTGTTTTCTTTTTTTTTCTCCGTGGGTAGATAAAAACCTTCACAGGCACCATAAACACGCGCTCATACATAAGAGCACCACCACACAAGCACCATAAGCATGAGCACCTACTGCCTACCACAGTGGCATAGCAGCGCCCTCAATAAGCACGCGCTCATGGTAGTGTGAGATTCTTACTCACTAAAAAAAAACTCCCATTTTCTATAAGACTACGACTAAGTTTCCTTAACAAGTAGCTCAAGCTTCTGTAGTTTATCGCGTTTGGTAGGTAGCCTTCCAGCGGAGGCACCTACTATTACCATTATTTCATACTGTTTCTCCTTAAGGCGCTAAGTCGAACGGTTTTGTTCTTTACAGTCGCCACACAAGAATAATCTCCGCATTATTTCCTGGTTGCAATGATGCACAAGACGAGTGCGAAATTTACGAGCAAAGCTTGTTACTTCGTCTTTCAAGGTTGCAATTACCATGGAGCATTTACAATTTCTCTAAGCGCTTTGTTCTGGAACGTCTGTAGGACAGACATATTGTTTGGTTTGGTACAACCCCATAGTTGTACATCATAAGTCCACGAAGCTTTTAGCACTTGCTTATATATAAGCAGCTTGTTCTATGTACTTAGTTTAGAGTATCTTCTGATAAGCAAATTCATTTCTCTTAGCCTGATGTCGAGCTCTTCACGCTGTTTTTTAAGTGTGATTTCCACTTCAGTTTTGCATCTAGGGTCATTCCCAAATATTTTGCCTCGTTTGCATACGGTATTTGTACCGAGTTGATGAATAAAGGTAAGTTGTTTATCTTTCTGTACGTGAAATTGACGTGTGTTGACTTAGTCTCGTTTAGCACGATTCGCCAGCTCTTCGTCCACTCAAATATTTTGTTCAGAGATCGTTGAATTTTTGCAGTCAAGGATTCAACTGTTTGTCCTGTGGCGAGGATCGCCGTGTCATCCACGAACGTGGCTACCACAGTCTCTTCATCTAGAGGTATGTCTCTAGTATACAGTAAGAATAGGTATGGCCCAAGAACGCTTCCTATGTGGAACGCCAGCTTGAATTTGCTTGAATTCAGAGTATTCAATCCCATATCTAACCCGGAACAGTCTATTTTCAAGATAAGATTCGAGTATTCTATTGATTTCTTTCGGTAAAATTTGTTGTAGCTTATACTTCAAGCCCTCGTGCCATACCTTGTGATACATCAAGAAAAACGCTTGAACATATCTTTTTTCTCTCTAGAGCGTTTTCAATTGCATTTGTTGTCCGATAGACCTGATCGATTGCGGAATGTTTGACCCTAAAGCCGGGATCAATCGTCTTTCTTCAGTTATCGGTTTTAAACGTTTAAGCAGAAGAATTTCGAAGACTTTTGAAATTATCGGCAGGAGCGAAATGGGCCTGTAGGATTTTTTGTCGTTTGGACAAAAAATTGGTTTTGGAACCAATATGATTTCTGCCACTTTCCATTGGTTTGGAACGTATAAAAGTCTCATGGAAGCATTTATAATGTGGAGGAGCTTGACGAACGCTTTTTACGGTAGCTCCTTTAGAATTTCACTTGTAATCAAATCGTATCCTGGAGCAATATTTTTTTTTTAGGTTTTTTATTGTTTGCTGTAGCTCAGACAGTGACACGGATTTTATATTATAGTGATTTTTTTTTTGATACGGTAAAGTGGTATGTGTGTTTGATATGTGTGACTTTTATGGTCCGTTGCAAGTTTTCTATTTTTTTTTTCTAGGATTTTTTATACTCGTATCATGCTGTCGACGGTTCAAATTCGTACTCTTTTCCTTTACGAGTTCAAACTGGGACATAATGCGTCTCTGGCAGCCAAAAACATAAGTAACGCATTTGAGAATATAGCGGTGAACGACCACATCATTCGGCGTTTTTTTTGGTAACTTCCGTTCGGGAGATCTAAGCCTCGAAAATGAACTGCGTGGGAAAGCGAGAATCGGTGGATGCAGGCCCAACGTTGAGTGGCATTGCACACAACATGGGAGTATCCCCCATGACAATAAGTCGACACCTATCTCAAATAGGAAAAGTGAAAAAACTCGACAAGTGGGTACCCCATGAATTGAACGATTCCCAAAAACTACGCCGTTTAGAAACCTGTGCATCACTGAGTCTAAGACACCAAAATTCACCGTTTTTGCACCGTATAATCACATGTGATGAGAAGTGGATTTTGTATGACAATCGTAAAAGATCTGGGCAGAGGTTGGATGCAGACGAAAACCCAAAGCACATCCCAGAAAAGGTTATTGTGAGGAAACCGATACAATGCATATGAAATTGGCTGAAAAGAAGCCTGCGTTGGCAAATAGGCATGGTCCGATCCTGTTGCATGACAATGCTAGACCCCATACCTCACACGTAACGATGCAAAAGCTGCTACAGTTGGGATTCGAAATTCTTCCGCATCCACCATATTCTCCAACGGATTATCACTTTTCCGCAGTCTGGAGTCATTTTGTCGGCAAAAGGTGTTCCGAAACCGAGAAGAGGTCACAGTAGCCTTTAAAAACTTCTATAAAAAAAGCAACAATGGACCTTGAATCACGGTGGAAGACGGTAATAGATGTCAATGGTTCATATTTTGACTAAATAAAATTTTATAAAAAAGAAATATGGACAAGTGCGAAGGGCTCCAATTCGTGGGGGTCAAACCATTCACCACAGCCAGGGCCAAAAGGGAGAAGCTGCAACTGCCGATTTTCCTGGTTCAGCTAAGTCCCACCAGCAATCTGGATGGTCTAAGGAATATTAGTCCTGGACTACCAGGTTGTACATTGGGAAAAATTCAAGAGGAGCGAAAACATTTTACAATGTGTTAGCTGCCAAAGGTTCGGGCACGCCGTGTCGAACTGCGAAATTCAGCCTCGATGCGTGAAGTGCGGAAAGAACCACAAGTCCGAGGAATGCGCTCTGGGTAAGGACGGAGCGTCTGAAAAAAGCCAACTCTCTTGTGCTTTATGTAGGAACACGGGGCACATCGCAAATTATCGGGGTTGTCCCAAATTCCAGTACATCAAAAGAATAAGTCTGGCCCGGCAGCAGAAAGTGGAAGTGAAACGTCCACCCGTGCATTTGCAAACTCCAGCCGTTACTCCCCATGTTACCTACGCCCAAATGGCGGCAGGTAGGGGAAATACGGTACAGCAAGCGAAGGTTGCTTCTCAGGCCCCAGCGCCCAGAGCACCTGAACCAGTACCTGACATGGTAGCTATCTTGCTCTCTATCCAGGGGCAGATGGCTCAGCTACAACGTCATTTAACTGAACAGACCGCGCGGGTGGATCAAGTATACGCTCTGCTGCCTGGCCTAACGCACCTTTTGCCGTAATGGGTACGTGCGTGGCGGAGCAAACCCTGAAGGTCCTTGCTGTGAATGTGAATTCACTGATTAGGCTCGAACGACGAGCCGCACTATTTAAGTTGCTTAAAGACCAAGCCCCTGATGTGCTTTTGGTTAGCGAAACTAAGCTTACCAAAAGACACAAAATGAGGCACAGAAGATACAAGATACTACGGAGAAACCGACCCAACCCCATTCAGGGAGGTGGCGTTGCAATTTTCGTACGAAAAGGTATACATTTTAAAAGAGTATACAGCCGTGTAGTACGTAGGTTCCAGGTGCTGGAAGCATGCATCGTGTATATCCCCCTCCGTAGTGGAAAGCGGTTGTACATGGTGTCTGTCTATGCATCTAAGGCTACTCAATCCACCTTATTTATTTCAGACCTCGAGACCCTTTTCGATTTCTGAGGCTGGAATTGGAAGACAACTATTTTATTATCGGCGGAGATTTCAACGCCAAACATAGTGATTGGGGAAATAATACACCAAATACTACTATTCAATTGGTGGGGTCAGCACAGTGTGATGTATCGACTCGGGCTTAAGGCGACGGATAGTACGTCGTTTCCCAGACACGGGTCCTATTTGGATCTTCTGCTGTTCGACTTACGAATACAACTGACATGTATTAACCAACAAACTACAAACTGTCTACGCACTTTCGTGTATGACAGTGATCATTGCGGTCTCAGCACCAAAATAACTGTTCCCAACGAAATTGCGGAATTGGATGAGTTTGTTCAAAGGCATTCCTACAATTATAGTAGGGTGCGTTGGACACACTTCACCAGAACACTGACTAGAGCACTCTCCTCGAATTCGCTCTACCCACCGTCCAACAGAAATCTGTCAAACGAGGAGATTGACAGGTATCTAAGAATAATGGACGAGACAATCAAACGAACAATGGACAAAACGATACCTCGGTACCAACACACTGACGAAGAAGACTTATTCCGCAACGCAACTATTGACGCACTGCACCGACAGAAAAGTAGACTGCTGTCAAGACTAAAAATCTTGTACAGACAGTTTACTGACAGACATAACCCGGAGATCATGACACTGAAGTCGTCGATTAAAAACCTCCAAACATTAATAAGGGAAAATTACAGAGCTTCTGTAAGTTGGTATTGGAACAACAAAATTCGGGCTGTAAACACCAGCAACCCGAATATGTTCCCGCAAATAAATAAAATATTTCGGAGAAATAATCAGAACGACCTTCCATGTCTTAAAATCGCCCGAACGATGAACAACGAACAAATACTGGTAGCAGCGGGCATAGATCCAAATGAGGCTGTTGATGATGACAACTTCTTTGTGATCGAGGATCCGCAGGAGCAGGTAGAGGCTATAGGAGTGACTTTCCAGGAAGTGTACAAGGCGAATGTTATCATTGGCCCGAACCACGACCTGGAGAATCGAGTACTTGTGCACAATTTCTACCTTCGAAATGAAATTGTGAATTGGCGATTCGAGAGCTCGGGTTTCACCCAGTTCAGTGACGAGAATATGGCAAATAATGTCATCACCAACGATAGGGTACTACCCCCTTTCATTTCGAAGGAAGAGATCCAAACGATCTTCGAATCACTTAGAAGTAAGAAATCAGTGGGAACCGATGAAATACCGAACATTGTGCTTCGACATCTCGCTGTAGAAGCGGTGAACATTTATACCACCCTGTTTAATAATGCAATGAATAATGCACATTATCCAGCGCATTGGAAAACTGCGGTGGTACATCCCATCCCCAAAAGGGATAAAGACACTTCCAATCCGGCTAATCTCCGCTCGATCAGTCTTCTTCCAAACATCAGTAAGGTGTTCGAGAAGGTGATCAATAGAGTCCTGACTAAGTGGGTTGAGGACAAACATATAGTTCCGGATAATCAGGTCAGTTTCAAGGCGGGGCATGATATCATTCATGCTGCGTCGAAACTGGTTTCTGATATCCAATGGAACAAAGCCAAGAACCAGTGCACTGGTGCCTGCCTGATTGACTTGGAGAAAGCCTTCGATACCGTATGGTTGGAAGGATCTTTTTCAATCTGGACAGGTTGGGCATTAGTAAACCACTGCTGTATATTCTTTTTGATATGCTCTCCAGTAGACAGTTCATCGTGAAGAATTGCGATGTGAATTCTGCTGGAACATTTAACATTAAAAACGGTCTGCAACAAGGTGCGGTAAATTCGCCGATCCTATTCAACATTTACACGAGTGATACGATAGGTTCACTTCACCATGCCGTAGCGTACGCAGACGACATAATCGCGTATAGATCAGGTCCAAAGATTAGGTAAGTATTATACTTTTGTAGCGTGACTTCGACAAAATTAAGCGATATTGCGATGACTGGAAGTTGAAAATCGACTTTCAGAAGTCGGAAACCATTCTGTTTAGGATGCCTTTGTCTGGGGCCTCTAGTGATACCAGAAAGAATTGGCGAAAGTTTTCTATCGTCGGACAACACGGACAGCCACTTGCTTGTCGAAATGTAGTCAGATACCTTGGAATCTGGCTAGATCAATTTCTGTATGTTAACAAACATATAGATGTTGCTCTGGCCAGAGCCAAAGTTGCTTTTGCCATTACAAAGAGACTGTTTTATAACAGCCAACTCGATACGAGAGTGAAGGTAATCTGCTACATGGCCCTTATCAGGCCCATGCTTGTATTTGGATGTCCCGTGTGGTTTAACGTGGGAGCAAGTTTATTGGAAAAGATTCGGGTGTTTGAGAGGGCTTGTCTTAGGACTTGTTTTCGCTTATACAGAACACCAGAGTCTCAGTACATAAAATTCTATCCTAATGAGGTCTTATACAATAGGGCGAACTTAATAAGAGTGGACAATTTCGTCATTAAGTTGACTCGGAGGCACATTGCAAGAGCAATGACCTCGAACAACCTGATCTCCGGGGCTTTTTACCCCAATTATATGTATCACGAGAGAGTTCGCTTTAACGGCTTTATTCCCCCAGAAGCGTTCCTCTATCTAGATAGTAAAGGTCTGATCCAGGACAGATTGGCGGTGCTGTTAATCTTCCACGTCGCTCGAACACCTGCGGACAGGCGACTTAACTACGACGGAGACGTCGCACATGGCAGTGCGGAGCGTCTCCGGTTCAGTAGGGCGGTAGGGAGTCGCGACATGAGGGATGTTGCTCGGCAGCACCAATACTTTTGGTGGCTAGTTGAAGAGGAGGATGCTTCGTCGCCGAGCTCCTCCAATAATATGTAGCTTCATGTGAAGCATAGTGGGCCAGCCTAATTTTTTTTTAGCCATGGCCGGCTTACATAGTTTTAGGTAGGTTTAAGTTGGATTTTAAGAAAAAAAAAAAAAATATATATAAAAACAAAAAAAAAATAAAAAAAACAAAAATCATATATACATACATATATTTATATATTATGTATATATATATATTATGTATGTTCTTACATCTAATGCATGTATGCATGTTTTTAAATGTTTGCAAGTTATAACGACCAGGAAATACAGAGATCGGCAAAGCATTCCATAAGCGAGTTGTACGGCTTAGGAACGAATCACGATATTGTAGAGTACGTCCGAAAGTGGGATTGAGTCAGTATCTCAAACCAGACAGACGTGTTTTTCTTGTTCTCCCTTTAATTAATTTTCGTCAAATTGCATTTTCCGGTTCTTAAACCCAGTGCTTGAATTCTCGAATTTTTTTTTTTGTTTGTGCATTTTTTTTTCAGTGCAAAGCCCCTAACTATATAAAATTGCAATCAAGCAATACAAAAAAAAAAAATAAATAAATAAATAAAAACAATAATTCGACCTAATATTTATACCCTCACTGACCTACTCAACTAAATTAAATATGTCTTGCGGAATTGCCAATTGTGTAATCGATGACTGCAGTGCTGACTGGGTAGCTTGCAAGGGCATCTGTGGGAAAGCCTTTCATGCCATTTGTGTCGGGTTAAACAAAAGAAATACGGTGTTTATCAAGGAATTCTCTGATAACCTCCTTTTCTTCTGTGATGAGTGAAAGTGTATCTCACTCTCGCATGTTCTTTTGGCAATAAAATGCCTAAGCGATTCCAATGACTCCTACCAAGACGCACTCGCGAAAAAGATCACGGACAAAATTTCGGTCATCGAAAGCAGTGTTAAAAGTGTTGAAGAGTTACGGAACTCAGTGCAGACCTCAGCCGAACTAATAACATCCAAAGTAAGGCATATGGATAAACAAATTGCTGGTCTAATCGAGTTAGACTCTGGGAGATCCAGGAATGAAGAAACTATCTTAGGTCACCTGGATAAAGTATTAAGTGACATCAAAGCCATCTGTTCTACGCAAGTTATATCCAACCAAAAAACTTGCGAGTTGATAAGCTCTCTGCGTGACGACATTGACATTCATTTCCAGTCCTCGTCACGCAAACAACCATCTCCTAAAGAATCCGATCCTATGCTCGAAGTTATCTTCGACAAAGTGAACGATGTCAGTGATGAACTTACTGCGACTCGATCCCTCGTATGCGATATTGAACATCACATCGCAACAATAAACATCAAAATCGTTGACCCACCAAACTTCCCGCAGCCTTACCAGAATGTTCCCTATAATACATCGCTAATGGCTGAATTAATGGAACCTGAAGTGGATTCACACTCACCCCCACATACAAGTCATCTGCGGACGGTTCAACCAACTGATTCTTGCGAAGTTTCTTCCAACCTGATAATAAAGACCACATCTACGTCAACACCTCCAATCGCTGCCCCACGGAGGCTTATCAATCACTTCAACTCAACTTGGAAACCTTCTGAATGGCAGCGTAGACTTGATAAGCTTGCTTCGAAAAATCAATTGGTCACTACGCTTCTTATAAAAGGCGCCCCACCACACGCTGATGCTGATTGGATATCGAATTTCTTCGTAAAGAAATATGGCATTACCATTAGCCACTGTAATTTAATTCCAACATCTCACCACAGAAGTAAGCGCAGCTTCAAGCTCAATATGCCGGTCAAATACGAATGGCTATTCCATAATCCAGCCAGCAACAATTTCAACCTTGGAAAGATGCGTGTCTGCAAATGGTTGGAAAACACGACCAAGAAGCAGGATAAAGTCAAGCAGTCCGTTTTACCGAAACCATCTATAAAGGTAGCAAGTAAACCCAATTTGCCAAGACCCACCTCCTCTTCTCAAAACAAACCCAGCTCCAATTGGAGCTTTAAAACTAAAATTTTTCCTAATTTTAAGCCTCCTACCCATACTCCAACTCTGTCTATTCCACCCCAAACCAAGCCCCGACGTCAACGTGTTTCTTTTGACTTAACACCTATCTTAAATCCCGCTTCTAGCTCGCTTTCTCCCTCGGTTTCACGGGCCCCAGTCCCTATTTTTGATACACCACCAAACCCAGCTAGCAACTCAATTCCCAACTTCGACCTTAAAACTGGAGCTAAGTACCCTAATTTCATTAACTCCCATACCCTAAACCCCACATCTCATCCCTCATCCAACTCCATATCCAATCATTTATCTACCCTCCTCCAATGCTCCTATTCTTGATCCCCTTTTTCCCCCACTGTTAAACTAACACAGCAAACCAATGGCACTACAGAAAGTCGATATGCTCTCTCTAGGCTCAGAGAAAGAAAGATATATGAAAACATTCGTCTCTTTCTTGCCTATCTACATGACAAATCGGACTCGGTCTGCTACGAAGGGAAAACCAAAACCAGCGTCATGGTTTCCATCCAGCAGGAAGGCCTCCCTACCGACCCTATCAGTCTCAGGAACCTTTATGTCAGGTACCACGAGATTTTTAACATGTCCCCTCAGAAAGTAGCAGACGACCTCGCTGCATTCGGCAACTATGTTCACTCTAAACGAGTATCACACCTACAGCGAAGCCGAGCCGACCACGACAAATTTTTTAGTCCATAACGTGCCTCCCTTGCCAGCGCTTAAACCATCCTGCCTCACATCTCCACCCCACAACATCCCTCTTACATTTTACTACCAGAATGTAAGGGGTCTTCGCTCTAAAACCAATGCTGTCCTACGTCAATCGCATGCTCTTCCCTTTGATATCTACGCCTTGACCGAAACCAATTTGATTCCCGACATAAAGAACCAGGAATTGTTCCCTCCTACTTTTAATGTTTTCCGCGACGACGATCCTACCCGCACAAATAAAGATTCCCCCTGTCGAGGCGTGCTACTGGCGATGGACAACAGCCTTAACTCTTCCCCCATTACAATGTCGTCATCCTCTAAAGCCGACTTTGTCGCAATAAAAATATCACTGCCTCTCAAGTCCCTTTACGTTATATGTTGCTATATCCTACCAGCTCAACCTATCGAATCTTACCAATTTGTTATTGATGCGATCGATCATTTAATTGACCTGTCAGACCCTATTGATGATATCCTTATTTTTGGCGACTTTAATCTTCCTCAACTACAATGGACTCCATCAGATGATCAATCGTTTTTCATCGCTTCAAATGCCAACTCAGCTAAGGAATGTCTCTTCTTAGATCGCTTAACAGACTCAAGTCTATGCCAAGTCAGTGGTATATCCAATTTTATGGGCAGGCAATTAGACCTTATTTTCACAACAGATCCAATTAACTCCTCAGTCTCACTCAGTTCTCCAATTAACTCTCCCCTATCTCTCTCAACAATCGATAACTACCATCCCCCCCTTCTACTTTCATTTTTTCATAACTCTTCATTCCAGTCCACTCTCCCCACAACTCTCTCATCCCACGACTTTCATAAAGCAAACTTTCACAAAATCAGTGAATATCTCAGCAGATCCCTCTTTAACTTTCACAACCTAAGTATAAATGATGCCTTATCCATTTTTTATAAAGAAATATTTAATTCTTTTTCCCTTTACGTACCGTTTTCCCGCCTTAAAACATCATCTACTAGTCCTCCCTGGTATAATCGCAAGCTTCGTTCCTTACGAAATCAGAGAAATAAGTTATGGGCTGTTTTCCTGCGTACCAGATCCTTGACCGACTATTCCAACTATCTTGGTGCTTATCTTCATTTCACCGAACTTTACGATTCCCTTTACCAGGACTACCTTAACAATGCGCAAGTCAACCTTATAAACCATCCTAAGTCCTTTTTCCAATTTGTTAACTACAAAAGAAAGTCCGATGGTTACCCTCCTTCCCTCTCTTTCAACAACAGGTCATCAACCGACCCACTCACCATTGCCAACCTATTTGCCACCTTTTTTAAGCAATCCTTCACCAACGACTCCTTTGTACCAGATCCATCCTATTTTAGTTACCTACTGAACTTCTCCAATGGCCCTCTTCTCTCTCATATTTTTGATCCGTCTTATATCGAACATAAATTACACCAACTCAATGACGAATTCACACCCGGCCCAGATGGCCTCCCTGCCATATTTCTTAAAAAATGTTCTTCCTCTCTTTCCCTTGCCCTTTCTAATCTCTTCCGTCTATCCCTTTCACAAGGAGAATTTCCTGAGGCTTGGAAAACCTCCTTCATAACCCCGATCCACAAGAAAGGATCAAAGAATGAAATAACCAACTATCGTCCCATCGCTAAACTTTCCCATATACCCAAACTTTTCGAAAGTATTTTGTATGAAGATCTAAGCTTCCAATGCAAATCACTTATTTCTCCTAGACAACATGGCTTCCTAAAGGGTAGGTCAACCACCACAAATCTCGTTGAATTCGTATCCTTTGCCCTCTCTGCCCTAGAAAATGGCAATGAAGTCGATGTAGTTGCAACCGATTTTAGCAAAGCCTTCGATAAAATCTCTCATCGGTTAATCATCTTTAAATTGTCTGCCCTCGGCTTTGAACCCATATTGTTGAAATGGATATCCTCTTACCTCAAAAACCGTTTTTACAGTGTTCGTTTTAGGTCAGCCCAGTCCGCTCCATTTTTGGCCACCTCTGGAGTTCCACAAGGCAGCCATCTCGGTCCCCTTCTTTTTATATTAACCATAAATGATCTCGATATGATCATAAAACACTCGTCTGTCTCCCTTTACGCCGACGATACCAAATTTTTCAAAACCATTTCCTCTCCCCATGACTCTTTCCTCCTTCAACAAGATCTTGATAGTTTCTCGATCTGGTGCCTCAAAAATTCTTTGGAACTTAACATCGCCAAATGCCAATCCATCACCTTCTCACATAAGCGGAACCAATCTCCTCCCCGACTCTATCTTCTCCATAACCAACCTATCTCCTCCGTACAGTCTCTTCGCGACCTCGGCATTTCGTGTGACAGCGAGCTCAACTTCCGTTTACATATGGATGAGATAATCCTCAAAGCTAACTCTGCACTAGGTTTTGTAAAACGGTGGTCCAAAGAATTCACCAACCCATACGTGACCAGGTCCCTCTATATTACCTTTGTTCGCCCCCTCCTAGAGTACGCCAGTCAAGTATGGTCCCCATATCATCGTGTTCATATCTCGAGAATTGAAGGCATTCAGCGTCGTTTTCTTCGATTTGCTCTTCGAGGTATGCCCTGGGAAGATCCTTTTAATCTGCCCCCCTATCAAAATCGTCTCAACCTTATCAACTTAAACACCCTCGAAGATCGCAGAGATGCAGCAGACTTTCTCTTCATTCATCGACTCCTTTCAGGTCACGTTGAATGCGCGTCCCTTCACAACTCCATTTTCCTCAACACTAACCCTCGTAATCTACGTACCCCTCGACTCTTCTATCTACCAACCCACCACACCTCCTATGGCGCGAACGAACCAATCTCCCGTATGCTACGTCAAATCAACTCAAACCCTACCGTCTTTGACTTTCACCGCACCACTTCCTACCTCAAATCTGTTCTCCTTCACCACTCCAACCAACCTTAGTTTTAAGCTTTAGTTTAAGTTTATTTTTTAAGTTATAGCTTGTATTAAGCCGAATAAATGGGGGCGTTGGCCCCCACCAAAATTGAGGGTATACTGATGAGCATTCATAGCGAGACGGGTGTTACGGTTGAAAGTTTGAATGGGCGGAATGCTACTGGCGATATCAGTGGAGCATTGGTTGTCTGTTTGTAGTTCACAAATGTCAAATATAATTGACGTATGACGCCATTTGCAAAAATTATACCATCTTCCGATAGGGTGATTAATTTTGCGCCACCTTGTATTAGATTGGAATGATTTGAGGGGTATGTGTGGATGTATTAGAATGGACTGTATGTTCTGTGTTGAGTAGAGTAAAATTGAATTAAATGGTTGTAAGTGCGATTTGTGTATGAGTGACTTTTATTCCGAAATGACGTCGGCATTTGCAATTTTTTATTTTTTTTTATCGATTGTTTATTGATTATTTGTTTTGGTGGTAATTAGTTGTGTTGTAGTTAAATAATCGCGTATAAATAAATTCTAATGTAGCGTTCGTTGTTTTACGTGTGACCACACGGATTTGGTTGTCCATTCTGGGATGAGTGTCGAATATTCGAGCGAGCATTTATAGTGCTGGTGGAAGATGTTCATCTTTCACTAGGACTAGATCTCCAATCTTCGGATCCGCCTCTGGTTTTGCACATTTCGGACACGATTGATGACGTGAAAGATATTCGTTTTTTCATTTGCGCCAGAAATGTGCTACTGCAATTTTAACGTGCTTCCATCGGTCTAGATACTTTGTTGTTGTTGACAATAAGTCTCCTTGAGGGACCATATTGGTTGGCTCGTCAATTAAAAAATGTCCTGGAGTTAATACGTCTAAGTCTTCCGGATCTTCTGATAATGGACATAATGGTCGCGAATCGAGAATGTCTTCTATGGAGAATTCCTCAAAGGTAAGTTTTTCGTTTTTAACTACTCGTTTTAAGTGATGTTTTACTGATTTTACCCCTGCTTCACAGAGTCTACCAAAATGAGGGGAAGCAGGAGGGATAAACTTCCATTCTTCTTCCAAATTCGGTAAGGTGGGCGGCATCTTTTATCATTCACTGAAGTTCGGCATTTGCTCCAATAAAATTGGTCCCGCAATCGCTGAAGATTCGGAATCAAATACCGCAGTAAACCGTCGGAAAGCTACTAATAAAGCTTGCGTCATCATGTCAGATGGATTTGGTAGCCAGACAAATGAAGATGGCGAAGTAGCCTTCAGTATTTTGGCTCCACGTCCCTTCACTCCAATTGGTCCTCCTTAGTCGACGACGGGGTTGCTGAATGGTCTAGCGATCCGAACCAGCGATACAGTGATGAATATGCTTTTTTACGCTCCTCTTCCTGTTGAGTATCCAGTATTTAGAACGGATATAGACATTGTTTGTTGGAGACCTTCATGGTGGGTTTGATCGTGTGCATGTTGTATGATCAAATTTGTGAATGCATGGTTCGGTTTGAGAATGATTGGGTGTTTTGTGTAATATGGTATGAGTGCCTTTTACAACGACGGCTGCTGTTCACTATTCCGGCAAAAGATGAGTTGGTAATTGTTGTCTGCCGGTGGTACTGAAATTTGTCGGCACATCTTCTCGATGTCGGCGGTGAAGGTATAACGATGCTGTCTCCATCTTAATAAGACATCGATAATGCTTTTTTATAATTTAGGACCAACTATAAAGTGCTCGTTTAAGGGCATGCCGTCCAAAGTTTTAGACGCTGCGTCAAACATAACTCGCAGTTTTGTTGTGCAGCTTGAGTCTTTAATGACAAAAAAAAAAATGAAAAGGTGTTACAAGGTAAGTGTCGTTGAATATATCTACCTCGTCCAAGTAATCTGTGGTAACATATTCTAACATTCACCTTTTAAATCCTACCTTTGCCTTCGGATCCTTGTGAAAACAACGTTCAAATTGGGTAAAGCGTCGTAAAGCAACTTCCTCGCTTGAACCTAACGCTGGTCGTATTCCATCTTTGAAGGATAAGGACTCTTGATACCGTCCATTTGTTAGTCTGGTTGTGTTGGCTAGGAAGTGCAGTTCATAAGTTCACAAGCATTGTCTTCTTCGGAAGCGATCATCTTAAACGGAGCTTCATCAAATTCCTAGAATCTTCTCACCTCACTGCCCAAATCAAGCTATAGAGCGAAGCTTTGAGGGAGTTGCGTGGTCCTATCTGGAATTTTCCCGAACACAATGCATCCAAATTGGGTTTTTTGGACGACAACTGCGTTGTTTTAATCACTTCTAATGATGTCCGGTAGAACAATGTCGGAGTATACTTCGCTTCCCAGAAGTATATCGATTTTAGCTGGATTGAAGAATGCGGGATTTACTAAAATAAATCCTTTGATGTGATTTAATTCGTCGATCATCACTCGCTTTGCCGGGAGAAGGCCAGGCTTTATTTTTTTATCATAATATTTGCTTGTGGCACTGCTGACCTTTCCTAACCCGGAGATCTGGACAGACGTTCTACGCGCCCTGGTAATCGTAGTAACTGTGCTGCTGATTCAGTTATAAAAGTTGCCTCAGAACCTGGATCAACAAGTGCGCGGAGATCATAGCACCTTCTATCAGCTGAGACTACCTTGATCATGGTAGTTGCCAGCAAGACCTGGTTCACCCGATGTTGTGTTGCAAAAAAGGTGTTCGCCGAATTCGATGTGTGCGGCTTGTCGATGCGTCTACAAACGAACTTTGAGGCGCCTGAATTCAGCTGTGTTTTCTTACTTGGGCTGACGCCCCCATATATTTTGCTTAATACAAGCTTAAACTAACTTAAAAACTAGGACTTACCAGGAATTAGGGGAATGGTGGAGGAAATCAGGTTTAAGACGAAAAGTGATCAAGTTAAAATCAAAAAGGGGGAGGTTTGAATTGACCCTACGGTGCATGCGGGAGATTGGTTCTTTATAATAAGAATAAGTGCGGTGGGTTGGAATATACTCGTATGATAGAAGAGATGAGGACAGCGTAAATTACGAGGGTTAGTGTTAAAGGAAATAGAGTAGTAAAGCGAAGCGCAATCCTCAGAACCAGAGAGCAGTCAATGAATGAAGAGAATGTCAACTACGTCAGGCGGTCGCAATTCGGTATATAACTGATATTTTTAGTCCCGGTTTCGCGGTAAAAAAATAATTTTATTAACTGTTACTCTTAATGCTACTTAATACACTGTTGTTACAAGACCACAAGACCGAGGCTTGGCGTGTTTGCCAGTCCCTTTTATTAATTCTATATTGTTAGCTCTGCATTTTTGGTGTGGGAACATTTCATTCGGTTCGACGCGCGTGCATCGGACGAGCAAGTTAAAAGTGCAGAGAATGCAAAAGATAGGATTGTGGGAAAAGAGAAAAAAAATATGAATAAACTGGAAATTGTGTTGAGGTTCGGGTATCGTCTGGTATGCGTTACCGGATACGTAACTTATATGGACTCGCTGAAAGGAGGACCAGACTTGGCTGGCATATTTAAGAAGGGGTCAGACAAGGGTAATGTAAAGTGACCTTGTCATATAAGGGTTGCATCGTTTGATAAGATCAAGTGATGAGTTGGCTTTAAGGATTATCTCATCAATATGTGAACAAGGTTTAACTCTCTATAGTATAAAATTAAAAGTTAACGAAGGAAATAAACCTGGGGTATAGGTAGGCCATGCAGAAAATATAGTCGGGAAGGAGATCGATTGGACTTACGTGACAAAGTCATAGATCGACATTTGGAGTCATTAAGCTCTCAGCAATTTTTTATACACCAATAGGTCTTTTTGAAGGAGAATAGGAGCCTTGGGGTGAAGAAATAGTTTTGGACAATTTAGTGTCATCGGCGTAAATTGATAGGAAGCAGTGGTTGGTAATCCTCTCAAGATCGTTTATAGTTAAAATGAAAAAGAGGGGATCTAGATGGCTGGCTTGTGGAACACCAGAAGTGGTTAAAAACGGGATTGAGAAGGCTGACCTAAAACGAACGCTATAATAACGGTTCTCCAGATAAGAAGATATCCATTTTAACAATATCGGGTCAAAACTGAGGGAAGACAATTTGAAAAGGATCAGTTGATGTGATATTTTATCGAAGACCTCAACGAAATCTGTAGCAATAACCCTGATTTAGTTGCCATTTTCTAGGGCTGAAAGCGCAAAGGATACGAATTCAACTAAATTTGTAGTAGTTGATTTACCTTTCAGAAATCCATGCTAACTGAGTGATATACGAGTATGTTAAGTGACTTGCACAGAAAGCTTAGAACTTCATATAAAAAACTTTCGAACATTTAAGTATATGAGAAAGCTTGGCAATGGGATGGTTGTTAGTTACTTCATTCTTTGATCCTTTTATATGAACCGGGGTTATGAAAGAGGTCTTCCAAACTTGTGGGAATTCCGCTTGTGTGAAGGACACATGAAATATTGAGGAGTGCGAAAGATTGGAGGCACACTTGATCACTGGGACCCCGTCTGGGCCGAATAAAAATTCATCATTGACATTTCAACGATTGAGCGAGAGAGGGTTCAATGGATAAATTGGGAAGGTACTTCAAATATATGGGGTCCGGTACGAAGAGGTTGTCTGCAAATGAGTGTTTAAAAAAATTTGCAAAATAATTGTCAATAGTATGTGGGTCAGTCGATGTTATATTATCGAACCAGAGAGACGGGAGATAACTATCTGATTTACTTTTGTAGTTGAAGAATGGATAAAATGTCTTAGGGCCGTTGATAAGGTTGGTCTGCGTTGTGTCGAGAAAGCGCTGGTTGAGGCAGTTATAGAGCTGGGTGAATTGGAGGTGGTTCCAAGATAGTTAGAGTAGTCATAATAAGAATTGGTTCGAACAAAGACTGCCCATAATTTGTTGCTTTTGTTTCGTAAAGAGCGAAGTCTTCTATTATAGCAGGGAGGGTGATTTTTTATGCCGTGAAAAGGGAACGTAAAGACAAATGGAATAAAATATTTCCCTATAAAAAATGCAGATAGCATCAGCTAAGGATAGGCCGGTAAAATCAAAAGCACATTTGCTAAGATATATTATTGAAGTTGTAAGAAGAGATGGTAGGGCAAGAAGTGGGCTGAGGTGGAGAGTTATGAAAAAATGCGAGAACAGGAGAGGGGTGAAAGTTGTCGATAATTGATAGGGTAAAGGGACAAAACGTTACTGTGGAGTTAATGGGATCGCTAGTCAGAATGAGGTCTAGCTGTCTTCCGATGCGCAGATTAAAGTCATTAAAGATAAGGATATCATCGATTAGAATCACTTAGTTGGTCAATTGCTTTAATAGCAAGCATCTAGGATTCGATACGTTGAGCTGGAAGAATGTAGCAACACATAACGCACAGGGACGAATTGGGAAGTGTTATTTTAATTGAAACAAAATCAAGTTTAACAGAAGAAGAGATAGAGGCGAGAGAAGAGTTGAGTTTATTGTGAAAAGCAAGTTGGACACCTTTGTACGGAAAATCAACTCTATGCTGTCTTCGCCTCTAGCTGCATATAAATTTATTTAATTTGTTTATTATGAGTGTATGTAATTTATTTTAAATTGTTCTTAATTCCTAAAGTAATAAATTGAATTGAAAAATTGAATTGAATATTGCGCCTATGCAATACAAGCAAGTGAATTATATTTTTTTATTGTTCAAAACATGGATGGTTCAAAGGTGCGGGAATGTTTTCTGATTCCTTGGACATTCCAAAATTACATGGATCTCTGGATACTTACAGTATTTTCCAGGTAAAATTACTAGGTCCATGGTGCATGGCATTAGACTACACACTACATTTGTGTGAAGTGCCAAACAAAAAATCACTATAATTAATGATAGCCAATAGCTTTGCACATTGCTACGGCGACGATATTCTTCAAATTGGAAGGAGGTAAACCTCTTCACCATACCATCCAAGCCTAAAGATACCCCTCTGTGCTTCTCGGAGAAGGCCGCGTATCTATGCCTAGATATCGAACTCAAGTGGAAAGTAATACTGCGGAAATATAGTTGTCCCTCTCCTCATGTATTAACTGGAGTTTGCAAGCCAAAGTCATGCACTGGTCTACAACACAGTCATGAGAGTAATGGTCATTTATGGCATAGCCGTATAGCTTTTTGCTGGAAAGGAAAACTAGTGTTACTAAGTGTTACGAACTGGCTGCATAGGTATCAATGCTTATTAGCTCTCCAAGCTTTGCTTCATTTGCTACTTACAGACTTGTCCGGCATGTATAATAGATTGCAACTAACCTTGCCCCAGGCTGAAACAGACTCAGCAATGGAAGAGCTTAATGTAGGTAATGCCAGTCTACTTAAGCTGCCTTCTCAAATCAACCGACGTTTAATTGCCTAAAAGTGATTCAACGTTGACCACGTGGCAAATCGCCTGATTCCTGAAAGGAACGAATGCAGACTATGTGAAATCGGCCTCAGAAAGTCAATTTTCATTTTCACAGTTCAAGACGTTGGCTCATATTCACATACTGTAGCGCCTTTCAAGCCGAAGTCTCAGCTATTCTCCAGGGCGCGGCTTGACTCAATCTGAACTCAACACCTGTGTCAGATAATGCAATATACAATACAAAGACAGCCAAACAGTCGTTAACTTCGAACACAATCAATTCAAGATTGGCTATTATAAAAACGGCAGCACCTGACTCAACGATATGGCTAAGCAGTAAAAGATTAAATGATAATATAATCTGTTGGGTTCTGAAATACTCGGAAATACTAAAAAACTTCGACATGGATGGACGGGCTAATATCTCTAGAAATAAGTAGTAGGCAGCTTGGCAATGACAACTCACCAACGCACTTTCAAGCACTCTCTAAGGCTAGTCATACCCAGACTCATCGAGATAACTGTGGGACATCTAGACTAAAATCAAGAGAGCTGATCGGTATGAGAAGAAGAGGGATCTGCAAATCACAATAATATCCACGGGATACTATGTAATGGAAAGAGTTCCGCAAGAGCTACAGAGATGAAGAGATGACGAGCGGTTTCGTATTTCGACGTTTGGTTTTACAGCGCAAATGTGGGGCTGAGTCCAAAATTAGTACACTGGATGTACACATGAATCATCAAGACCTCCAATTATGCCAATGGGAGGCACACCAATAAAAATCCTACGATTTCTGGCCGAACGAATAGTATAAGTCCGTCAGTCGTCATAAAAAAAAATCAATTGAGCTCTTCATCTAACACCGGTGCTGAAAACCCCTAACTAGAGACTTTTTTTTTCTAAAGAAAACAGATATTTTTATATACTCGTACATAGATGCACACTCGTTTATTCATATTCCATTCTTATAGAAAAAAGTAGATTCTTTGTCGTTATTCATATCCACACACGTCCATGAAAGGGGTCTTATTTTTCCTTTTTCCAAGTTTTTGCGCTGCCGGGATTTGATGAAACTGAATTTCAATAACAAACAAATTTGCCCGCTTTCAATATAACCCCAGGAACAGGACAAAAAAAAAAGGAATTCGATCGGATGAAAGTTGGTAGAAAGTACCCGGCATATACATATGTATATATGTATGTACTTCACCCTAGGTTCGGCCGGAATAGAGGCAAGCAGGTGCATGAGTGAATATTCATTTCACCTATACTAAGTTGGAATAGAGCAATTTTTTTCTTTTTTTTTGCAATTTTCCTTTTTTTTTTATTAAATTTTCCTTCTCATATTTTTATGGGAGCACAGATTTCCACACCCACACCTGTTCGCATACCAACAAAAGACGAAAAAGCAACACGATGATATTTAGAGAGGAACGGAAGCAAATGAGAGGAGAAAAAAATAAATGCCGAACATCATACAATCTGGCAGGATACACCCGGCGTTGCATACAAATTTGCAAAATTAAATATGAAAATGCGCGAAAAAAAGAGAAATATGAGAGGGGGGAAAGAAAAACACAAATAAGGCAGAAAAAACAGGAGATGAAGGATTTAATTAGGCATCCCTTGCCTGGTTAAGGATTTTGTTGATGCTGCTTTGCGTGATGGCAGTCGTTTTAGTTAGTCCTGGGCTTACCTGTGTAGGGAACAATTTTTACTTAAATGAGATTTTTTTGTTTAGTTCCCCAAAAGGATCACGGTGATGTGGCAATGAAAATTTATGTATTTAAGAATTTATATATTTGGTTGGATTAAATTAAAGTCGGGTCTTTAACCACAGCATTATCCTTTCGAAGGTCTTGCCAATTTTGCTAAACCCCTGTTTGCAGGATTTGAACCTTTTTACCACAGACTTATAGCTCGTCATCATGTTCTTCTGGACTTAGAAAGCGAAAAAGAAAACCCTCAATAATTGCAGCTCCATGATGTTTTTGAATTTGCATTTAACTTGAAACCAGAGGAGGTTCAGTTTCTGACTCATTCTAATCAAACCTATCTAGAATGTGAGAAAAGACCAACGCCCTCCATAGTCTTGTTCTTAGACGACTATCGACTTATTGGTAGCAGCCTCGATTACAGGTCCTTGTGAAAATTTTAAATTCTTTTCTTTTCAAGTTTACCATAGTGAACCATACGAAAAAGGACATTGCATCTATAAAATTGCGTTTTTTCCTACAATAGTAAATAATTGGGAGCATCTTTATCCCTCTACTTCTCCCTAACACTAGATTCCATCAAATAAAAATATTTTGGATGCTTTATTTAATGGATCAAATTATCAATAAGTTTCACGCAATAGTTTCATATGGAACTGTATGGTTTCAATTGCCATATTGAAAACTTGAGCAAATCTGTGGATGTCGGAGGATTTGCCACACACGTATGTATATTATCCTAAATTTCTTTTTCATGGCGCTGCCCCAATGTATCGAGAGCTGCCCTCTGATACCTCTTTGGTGATGTTAAACAACTCGTGGACCATCTTTGATCGAAAATGCAGGAGTTGTGCAGAGACTCTGTCTGGTGCTTCGAAAGGAGGACCAAGATGCTGGTACAGGGCAGAAAGCAAATCCTTCAAGCGCAACCGACAAAACGCAGCTTGGATAAGACTAAAAACGGTACAGAAAAGAACGTTAGCTAGAACGCGTGCAGTACAAGTAGAGTCATAGTATTTTTTAGGGCTAAGATTATCTACCCTCACAATTGATAAGCAGGCGAAGAAACCCAACATCAAAGCACAGCCAAACGAGCTAATATTTGTTGGATTGCGTCACAACGAAGAAAATCTGGGAAGAGATTTAATCGCCGAAAAATATATAAGGTCTAATGGCGAACAACGAACCGGAAGCGTGCAGTCGAAGCGTATCGGCCGACCATTGAAATGGCTAGCGATTTTGTTCAATAAAAAAATGAGAGGTAATCGCATGCCTAACCAAATGTCGATGCCTTTTATTGTTTTATTATATAAAGGCGAATGCGACACGAGATATTGCAACAACTACCGATCCCTCAAACTACAATAATAACGCGTTCTATGAAAATGAGAGAGTCCTAGCCAGTCGACAATGCAATATCATTAAATTTCATGCTAGTCAATGTGGCTTTGTGTGAAGCATATCAACATGCCATGCAATTTGGCGGAATGAAAGTACATTTCTTCATAAAATACCAACAGCGGACAAGTTTCTTTTCCTTTAGCAAGCCACCAAAATTTCTAGTTTCTAGCTAATCGCGACTCCGCACTTTCGTGTTCGACGTCTCTGTATAGTTGAGTTGCTTGGCCACAAGAAGATTATCGGCTCTATTCCTTAATTCAGTTATTCATTCAGATAGAGCAACGCTTTTGGGGGAACTAAACCGTTGAAGCACACTTTCAAGTGATACAAATAATTAAGGCATTAAGGCCGCAGTTCAGATTTGTTAGTCGAGGTCATGCTTTTTCATTATGTCTTCGAGACAATAACGAAATGTACTCGTATGCTTCTTATTTATAAATTTATATTCTGGTATTTCGAACAAGCGAAGAAGCCGCAAGGCAAACTAAGACCCTGTTAGTTGACCTCAAAGATTGTGTGATTTGACGCCGGTAAAATATTTTCTGTGGGGTACTTGCTGCGATGGCGATGTAACGATTTCAGCCCTGGAAGCCAACATCGACAGCACAATTCGTGAAATGCTTGAAAATGTGATCGAAAGATTTAACTCCAGGATGCTGTTCCTATAAGGTAAGTATAGCTTACACGATACCATATCTGGCAACGGACTTAGACTTATTGACTTTGCGACGCGACGTAGCGAAATATCACTATAGCAACCACACAGTTTCCGGACCATGAAAGGCTAAATCAAATTGATCTCATTGCAACAAATTAAGGCATGACTCCAGTATTCTGGACGGCTTAACGTTCCGGGCAGTCAAAATAGACTCACCAAATTGTTGCAGTCAAGGTGCGAAGATGAAAAAAGAGCAAAAAAAGCGCGCGATCGAAGATATTGAGAGTTTTATGGAAGTTTTACTAATAGGTAAAAAGAACGTGCCAAGGCAAGAAACCTATAGGGATGCCGAAGGAAATCTTCTAGCAGAGTCACAGTTGGTGCAGAGAAAAACCCAAAATCCCGCTGACAGTCAGAATAGGCAATTCAACTTAGACGATAACCAGAACTTTCGTCCACCTGCCAAAAATGAAGTAAGGGCAGCAATATCTAAGCTGAAGCCCAATAAAGATGCTGAACCTGACTGCTTATCGGGCGAGGTCTTCAAGCTGCTGCGAGTGACTTTATGCAAAGCATACACCAACTTATTTCTAAGATCTAGTCAGAAGAGTGTATGCCTGATGAATGGAATCTCAACACCGTATGCTCCATCCACAAACAAGGAGACACCCTCAACTGCTTCAACTACAGAGGTATAAGTCTCCTCAATATCGCATACAAGAACTTACCCGACATAGTGTGTGAACAACTGAAACCCTTCGCCAACAATCTGATTTGTCCCTATCAGTGCTTTTTCAGGCCAGGAAAGTCCACAGTCGACCAAATCTTTGAGTTTATGATGAAGCGCAGGAGACTGTTAACTTCTATATTCTCATTGTACAATAGAAGAAGGAGACAATAGGTTTATCACCAATAAATTCGAATTCAGCTGTTACTGACTTTTTAACGCGTTTAAAGTCAAAACGTGGGGAATTGCCAGGAGGACTCCTCGACCGTTAGAAGAATTATCATTCTCACGACCGTCATCATAAAACACTCTGAATTCTGGTGCAAACAGTTCTGAATCTTTGATATCAGATATTAGATTCGTTTCGGTCAAAGCAAAAATATCATATAGAAGCTTTTGGAAGTTAAACTGGACAAAAGTTGTTTTTGTTGGCAGCCCCCTTACATTTTGCTAATAAAGTGATAAGCATTTGGATGCGTTATTGATAAGGGGGTTAGGAATGATGGTAGTTTTTAAGGCTAGAGCGGGTTTTTCGAGGGTGTAAGATACGTTTAGAAGAAACATGGGAAGCAAATGAATTTTTATGAAAATTCACCAAAATTTAGGGTCGATGGGTAGTCCTTTTTGTTGGATTGAAACCATAATATTTGTACGAGTTGTGCCATCGATGCAGTTACTCTATTTTGCAAATAAGCGAGGTACAGGCGAACATTTTGGTAAATTCTGTGGTCTCTTAAGCTGGGAAAGGACATAGCAGCCGTCTTCATCGATATCGGCTAGTTGCTTAGTAAGCTTTATAATGGAGGGAAGTAAATATATGGTCTAAGATTGGGAAACGATGAAGTTTTAGAGGCAATTGACGTGTTGAGGTCGTCAACCGACGAGGACGGGGAAGGGTTGAAGGATATGGGAACGAACGAAATTCCGATAAGAGATGGAATTTGAAGGCAATTTCGCAGTGGTTTCGCTTTTAGTAGGGAGGGAGTTGGGCGTGAGATTGAAAGAAAGATATGCGTTTGGGAAGACTAGATTTCGTGGAAAGAATAGGGGATGGAGGGGTAAAGAATCGGTTCTGCGGAGAAAGCGAGGGAAATATTTCCACCTTAGAACTCCAGTTAGAGTCACGATAAGGAGTCGGTCGATGACTATTTATTGGGCTCGGAATTGTGATTGGGACTGAGGTTAGCAGTACACTTATGACTACGTTTATCTTTAGGTTTAATACTAGGCTTAGAATTTGGATTAACATTTGGCTTGTGTTGCTATTTAGTACTCTTCTGGTTTATTTTCCTTAGCTTCAACTCGCTGAAGTTGAGTGACTTCTGAGGAGGCGTTAGAAAAAAGCCACTCGTATTTCGTTGGAATGTTAAATAAAGACTTTGATGTTTTGGGCGAGGTGATTTGTTGGCAGTTAACATAAAAATAACGATTTTTAAAAGTTTACAAATGTCTTCAACCTAGTTTGTGTCGATGTAATTTGATGCATTTTCGATGGTAAAGATGGTAAAAGGTGTTGCTGTTGTAGTTTATCAAGTCGCTTGTTCCAAGTGTAAGAAGTACCAAATCGAGAGATTATCGGTTCAGGAGGTGGTGTAACAACTTCAGCTAATGATGTCAGTGATAGTGGCGGTAAAGGAATCCCTTGAGGAAAGATTACAATATTCTCAAACATTGCAGCTAGCAGAGATGTATTGTACATTGCTCTAGATTGAGGCTGTAGTTGAACGGGGAGATCACCATTTTTGTCAGATGCTGCGACGTCGTTGTTAGTTAAAATTGTGAAGCAAGAGATGTAAAGCCTATTTTACACAAGCGCCAATAACACTTTTCTTACCTAAAATTTTAAATTTAGATTTATAGATTTTGGCAGATTGATCGATGGTGCTGAAGAGGTCCTCAACACTTTTGGTGACATCGTCAATCTTCGAAAATTGGCTTTAAATTTTTATGTGGGACGTTACGTACGATTTACCGCAGAGGCTACTGCAAATAGCCAGGACAACATTCGTCTGGTTGGCAACTGCACAATCGAGGTTACCGCAGTACTTGGACATATTTAGTGTGGGGTAGGTCAGTTGTACTGTGGGTCAAAGAGAAAACTCAAAATAAAAAATAAATATGTTTGCCAGAGGAGAAACAATAAGTAGCAGTGAATGATCAACTGATAACGTCGGGAAAAACAATAGCAAGTGACTGGAGTGCAAAAATAGGCTAATTACACACAATAAACCAGAGCGTGGGATTGAAATTGCGACACGTCCAACTGATTGGAAATCAAAACTGATCAGATAGATCAGCTAACACGCAACATGTGAAATGTCATTTCCCGCCTTGAAGCCTTAAAGCCGTTCTGAACCCGCTTAGTTAGGAAGGACTCTATTGATCACTTCTCCTATACCTTGCTAATATTCGGAAGGAGACTTATCGACTAAAGAGTAGTAGGATTGGAAGTGGCATGAGATGCGGTAAAGCTGTCTCCCAGTGCGAAGGATAAAAGGAATTATTCATGGTATATGTTAATAGAACAGGGTGATGTATGTTAAGTGTCTACTGCTTGTGGTGGGAGAAGTCGAAGCACAATGAAGATCGTTTGAAGCTCTAACCTCGAAATAAAAGGCTCAGGGAAAACCGTTCGAATTGCCATTTCTCCATATCATTTCAAAGGTACATACATTTCCTGGAAAATTACTCCTATGAGCTTTAGCCTCTCCTGTGTATCTTCGATCAAAAAGAAGTTGTATTCAACGGCAGCTGCATCTATTATACATCTGCTGTTAGCAGAACTTGTTCATAAACCATCGTGCAGTGTTTTTATTGGTAGTGCGGCAATACCGTGGTATTTTGCTGTCCATCGTTAATTGTTTAAAGTATATGTCAGTATCTTCATTGGTCAAATTACTGGTTGACGGTCAATATTGAAGAAGTCTGTCCATCGCACCCTGCTCAATTGAAGGAATACCTTTTAACAAATTCCTGAAATTCCGCAACCGGGTTACAACCGTAAGTTATCAGTTACAACAACTATTCCCTGGTATGACTGAGTAATTTAAAAATTATTACAACAAATGGATATCGAAATCATGCATCGCAAACGGAAAGATCACATGGTTCCGGATATACTCTCTAGGAATATTGCGGAAGTAGCAAAACTCTAGTGGAGCAAAGGAAGGACGAATAGATCACCATGATGATGGCGAAAGTCGAGTTGAAGCCTTTAGTGTATCCTTACTGGAGACTAGAAAATGGGAGTTTATTTAAGATTATTGGAGCTGGGAAGGTGCTTGTTTATGACAATAGCTTAGAGTGGAAAGCCTGAAGACTAGCCAGTACCCCAAACTGAGCCCACGGATTAACAACAATAGCCGACCCTCAACCTAAAACTAACATTGTTTGTCAAAAAAAGAAGAGCTGCAAAAGAAACCTCTACCGTTTCATGAGTGTGCTGCCAGATGGGTTACTTTAGAACTGCGCAACCGTTGACTGTGACCGTTCGGAGGAGAAGCTAAGTTGGCGATATGTGCAATTAATATAATGTATTTATATTTCTATAATACAGAATAGATTTTTTGAAGCAGACAATGTTCCATATAATAGCAAGATCTATTCTTTTCCACAGAGATCAAATATGGCCTCCACTTTTCTTCTAAAACGTGATTTTAGGCTTAAAAGTAGTTGACGAGATTATATGCTGAATATATAGTAAGAACCATCGTAATGCGCCAAGAAAGTATACCAAAGGTAATGCTTTTTCAAATGATACCGAATATGGAAAATATGCGCAAGAATTGAATAACTTAGCTGCTTCTTGCGATTTTAGTGTTGTAGTTATAATAAATGAGCAACTCACTTTCCAAAAGCAAAATTTTACTAATTATTACTGATTGAAACAGGTCAAAAGATGTACCTATGAAAGTTTTTTAAATGAAGCAATATTGGGAGTATTATTTCCAAGACAATAGGTACATATTTATTGCCTGTTAAAGCAACGATATACATATTTGAACGACAGCAGATTGATTAGTCCGTTATGAAGTCCGTTTGAGAGAGCACTTCCTTTAACTACTTGTTCTGATAGCTTCATCTGTACTACGAAAATAGAGTCAGAGTGGTGCTCTCTCATTTTCGAAACGATGACGTGAATGTGGAAAGGAAATGAAAGGAATTTTAGTATCTTGTAAGATTTTTCTGCTTTCGGAGGGAATCCTCTCCACTATAAGACCAAGATTTTGTTGCTTGTTAGTTTGATAGCATTCGTATTTCGTGCACAGGATTTTAAGTTTAAATTCTTTCAATTTCAAGGCTCGTACCTGCTTTCTATTCTCTGACTACCTTCAGAAAATCTTTTATCAAGAGGAAACCATAAAAGTCTTCTTAAAAAATCATACCAGAGATGCATAACAAATTCATCCCCTACCTCATGACCCACAAATATAATTTGATTGTCTATAAATCCCACCAGAGTTAATTTCAAGTCGATCCCTCTTGCATTCTGTAGAGCGCTGCTCCCTCCAAACAACATCCATGTCGTCGACTTTAACGTCCCGAAAATGAAAACTTTGTTTTACTGCGATTTTATGACCTCGTTAAATGAATTCATTTCTCTTTAATTCAGGACACATTCTCCCGGACGATGAGGATCATGAATACCATGAGCATCCACAAACAAACACTGCCGCTGTACATTTGTACAGCAAACAGACATTTCCACCATGCGTTGCTGGCAACAGTAGCCCCCCCCCCCCACCCCCCCCCCCCCCCCCCGACAAATTAAAACCAAAAAAGAAACAGCAACTTTTATCGGTTTAGAAAGCTCTAAAATTTATGAGTGCCAACGTACTCGTAGCTCTATATTTTTTTTTCTCGAATTGAAATGCGAACAAATAGTTACGCCGAAGTGTTCAGCCGATTTTTTATGTATTTTATTTTTTAGCCGAACGCGCTCTTAATGCCCAATGCCGCTGCATAGTTTGATGCTCATCGGTTGCTGGGGAAACGTGCGATGCATTATCCGTACTGCATACACACACTTATGCTGAAGCACATTACCTATCCACGACGTGTTCGTAAAGGAAGGGACGCCAAAATTAATGTGCCCCATGTCTGGGTGGTGAATGAGGTTTGATGCATTTTATAGGCGACAGGACGAGGTGCAATAAAATCACGGGACGTTTTTGTTCAGTCCTTGCCCTCCATTCTAAATGACTAATCATGCTCGTAAAATGGCGAGTATTCCTTGTTTTTCCTCTTTTTTCTGTGTTGGTTGTTTGTGAATGGGTGGTGTTGAGGGAGAATGATGGGTTGCCGTAGGTTCTAGTATTGATGTCCTGGCGATATGCCAAAAGGGATGTGTTAAAAATTTAATAAAAGTCAATGCATGTTGAGTTTTTGTTTTTGTGCGCTCATTGTTTGCGGATAGGATTAAAGGGAACTACACTTCTACTACTTAGGTGGTGTCAAGCAGTACTGAAGAGAGAAATGAATTAGAGTAACGGCTATTTCGTTGCAATGGACTCTATGTTACGAATTTTTTCATTTAATAACAGTATTGGGATAAATCGTCCCTCATCATCGTGCCTAAGAAACACGATCATCGAGATGAAGACAGATCCACAAGAGTAAAGGAAAAACATCCTTAAGAATGGATATCGAAAGCTAAAGCAGGTCTAGAAAATATATAAGAAACAAATACAGTAATAACTTTACTTAACAAGATGGCGCTGTAGTCCAGAGTGAAAGCAAGTATCAGTGAATAGGCTTCTCTAGCTGGCCCGGTCTTTGGAAAACTAAAAGTTGTGCACTCCAAGTTGTTTTAGGTGCCCTTCCACCTGTGAGCGCCACCTAAGATCAGGTCTTGCTCTACCGCGTTCTTCTTCCGGGTTGGAGTCGAAGTTTTGGTGTTCATTCGTTCTACATATCCTAGTCATCTTTGACGACAAATGTGCCCTGTTTTGACCAGGTCAGACTGCACTATTAGGCTCCTATCAGATTGTTGATACATGGGCTGATGCGTTCACACGACATCTAATATGCTATGTTAAGCAGACTGGTGTGGTATAACTGGCGAAGTTAAGATGGTCTTCTTTCTTGCGGATTGGCTAGACGATTTTTAGGTTCCATTCTTCAGGCATGTTTTCTGCCGGCCAAATCTGGAAACTAGTTGGCTCATGCTCATCTCCCGCTGCCTTAAATAGCTCGTCGGATAGGCTGTCCGGTCTAGGAGACTTATTTTTCGTTAGCTTAAGTAGTGTGCTTAATGCTGTCTTCACTTCATTTCGGTCGTGTGGGCAGATCTCTTGACTTTCTTCATACAGACTTTCTATTCTATCATGAATAGATACTTTCTGATTGATAGCAGAATCTGGGTTGTCCTTGCCGTTTAACAGTCTACAGGAATGTGGTTCCCAAATCCTCAGTACGGGCTTTGACTCTAAATTTCTAAATTTCCTTGTTCATCTTTAGAGACCCCTTTACGCGTCTAGGTGCATTGGCACATTCCTTTTTATCATTTAGTAAAATTTCCGAACCTTGTTTATGGCTTATGGCTTCCCCAGCTCTTTAATTTTGCTACGGAGAAGGCATTGTTTTTGTCTTCTTTTGCTCGTAGAGCTCGCGAGATGCTCTCGTCTTTCTACACAGTTCCGCTTAGAAGGCGTGTTGTTTCCCTACATGTGTTTGTCTGCATTCTTCATAAAACCATGGAATGCGTAGAGGACAATATCCAGAGCCGCCTGACCTTAAGAACGACTGACAGTCGCTATTAAAGTTCCATAGGTTTGGCATCCGGATACCTGCGCGGCGATTGATCACGAAACTGCTGACTGTCCTATAACCTGGATTGTACCAGAAGTGCAACAATCAGGTTCGTAGCGTAGATATAGCCCAGTGCTGCTCTCCGGTAGCTGCACGAGTAAATCCTTTCTCGTGCAGGTTAAAATGGCAAGGGCAAGTAGCATTATACTGGCCAACGCCTTCATAAACTCAGAATCTTAAACGCTTGAGATAAAAAAAATTGGACTAACCAGCTAATAGCCTCGGATAATAAGAGATTAAATGTTGACGACATTGGCAAACCTTTAAAGCAAATGACATTCAGATTTGCACCTGGAATGTTCGGACCCTTAAAGGCAAACAATTAGCAGAAGCTATCACGCAGACATCATCGCCATCTAAAAAGATTGCTATGGGGAAAAGAATCAGCGTTTATTCAGATGCGGATTTGCTATTTGCTGTCACATGCGGCAGACTAAGGCAAGAAGTTTTGAGTTTCCGACAAGTGAGCGAACGCTTTACGACAATCTACATCAAGGCTAAATCCGATAACATAAGCCTGATATTCGCCCATGCCCCTACGGAAGACAAAGACGACTCCACCAAAGAATGTTTCTGCGAGCTCTCGATGAGTCTTATGAAAAATATTCTAAATCTGACGTTAAAACCATATTGGGTGGAAAGACGGACATTTCTGGTGTGATAGTTAGTAAACAGATGCTACACGATACCACGCCGGGTCAAAATATCAGCAAGCAAATGGTTTCCTCATCTCAATATACATAAGGGGACATGGCGGTTTCCAGATCATGAAACGCTAAATCAAATCGATAACATTTCGATCGACGTAAGGCTTGCCTCCAGTATGGTGAACGTCCGAACTTTCCGGGTAACCAACATTGACTCGGATCACCACCTTATTGCAGCCAAGATATGAATGCGGATTTCCTAATCGCCACAAAAAGGAAGAACTACCAACGTACCATCAGTGACGCCGTAATTGATGTGCTGAATTTCACTCGACCGTCACTAAGAAATCCCTCCTTCGATGAAGAAGCACATGCAGCTAAACAAAAGGCGTACAAAGTGGCGAACAAAGCGGAGCTGCAACGAAGGACAAGAACCGCTCGTGAGCTCTGTAAGTAGAAGAGACGGGAAGAACATCGGCTTCTCCAGAAGAAGAAAAATGAGCTCGAGAGGCGCGCGATCGAAGATATTGCGAGTTTGTGCTCTCAACGGAAACCTTGTTGCAGAGTTACAGTCGGTACTGAGAATATGGAAACAATTTTTCTGCAGACTGTATAAAGGCGGAGGAGCCAAAAATGACGCCATCAGTCAGAATAAAACATTCAGCTTAAACGACGATAGCCAAATCTTCGGTTGATCAAAATGAAGTATAGATAGCAACATTGGAGCTTAAAGCCAACAAAGCTGCAGGACCTAACTGCCTACTGGAGTGACTTTGTAGAGAGCATACAGTAACTTATGGCTCATATTTTGGAATACGGAGGCTCCCTCAACTGTGCCAACTATAGAAGCATAAGTCTCCTCCACATTGCATACGATATCCTATGTGCCATGAGGTTATCATGAGGTTATCATGCCATCACGTTATCATGGTGCAAAATCCACGAGTTTTCTGCCCACCATTCTGGTCTCTTTCGGCAAATTGCTTCACGCAAACGTCTCATAACGCCCAAATAATACTCTTTGTTTACTGTCTAGCCTTCTGGCAAAAATTCATGATGCACTACACCGTTGTAATCCATGAAAACCGTGAGCACTGCCTTTTTTTGACTGAAAACGATGTGTTTTATTTGGTCTCGGCTCATTTGGTGAACGCCATTCACTTGCCCCTGATGTCTGGATTGCGTGTCGTACTGATAAACCCACGTCCCGTCTTCAGTAATAATCCTTTTGATGAATGTGGGATCGGATTCAACCTCGCAAATCATCTCTTTTGCGACGTCAACACGGTCTATTTTTTGCATGAAATTGAAGTCTTTTAGCATACACTTTTCTGCTACACGACGGAAACCCAAATCATTAACCAAAATGCCTTGGACGGATCCATAGACAATTTTCAAGTCCTCAGCTATCTCTCTGATGGTTAATTTGCGGTTAATGACCAACATTTCTTGTACTCCATCAATGTTTTCGTCGGTTTTCGATGTCGATGGTCTGCCACTGCGTTCATAATCTTCGATTGACTCACGCCCACTTTTGAGCCGCTCGTGCCACTGGTAAACGACCATTTTCTTTAGAGAATCGTTGCCGAAACACTTTTCCAACATTTCCAAAGTTCGCGCACCATTAAATCCCTTTTTTTACGCAAAATTTTATACATGTCCGTTGTTGCAAATTTAAATCCATTTCTAAAATTGTAAAAAATCGCCAACACACACAGAGATTTAGATTTAGAGGGAATGTCAACAACAGATTTACCAACTTAACAAAAAAAAAATCAAATCGGAACAATGAGAGCCCCACACGGTGGTTATTCCGGGAACTTTTTGGTCAAGGTGGTATATTGAAAAGGGGCTAAGTTAGGCAACGCAGAATTTAGACCGGAATGCGAGCACCATCATATTCACAGATGAGTCATATTTTTATGTTTATGATTTATGATTATTGGAAGAAAGCCTGGACAAAAATGGATGAACAATTTCTGAAACGCACTGTAAGAAATCCAGCAAAATTTCATGTTTATGGATGTTTCTCGGCCCAAGGATTCGGAAAGCTAAAATCTTGATGCACAAAAAATTACCAGATTTGTTGAAACCTGCCGGCCGAAAACCCTGTTTGGACCAAACAAATACGTCTGGATTTTGCAACAGGATAACCACCGAAAATATTGGAGTCGCCTCTGCATGCGTAGGGTAGAGGAAAATGGTATAGAGGCGTTAGATTGGCCGTCACAAATCTTGATGCAAGTCCAATAGAAAATGTGTGGTCTTTAATGAAGCAGAGGCTTAAAAAAATAGCCACCATAAAACAACTTGCGGGGATCTTGAAGCAAATTTGGAGAGGCCTTCAAATGGGCGGACATACGACATCGACAACATCGACGAATTGGAGGATTGGATTTTGTCTTTACCGACTCTCGTATAAATTCTGCCAACAAGACCTTAGCAGAAATAAAGCGAAAAATCATTCTTGCTAATCGCTGTTTTTTTTCTGGGCTAACGCAATTGAGTAGTAAACTAATCCTGAAAAACTAACGAGACTCTATATAAGACCTTGATCGTTCTAGTTCTACTATATGGCGCTGAAGCATGAACTTCAATTCACTCTTTTCACTCCATTTCCTGGACCGAGAAGCCTCTGGTCTTTTCTTCATTTCTCACGACCAGCTTTCGTCTTTCACTACAGAGCAGTCCTTCTTGTTTGGTTGCATGTATCTTCCTACATTCATAGTCAAAAAAGTGGTTTAACGTTTAAGATGTGGTATTCGCATGCTGTATACTTAAAACTTTCGCCCCGTTACAAACTCGTTATCCAGTTACAGTTACACTGTCGGACGTGGTGTTATGAAAGCTATGACCCGCTCAAAGATGGTTTCGTTATTCCGCATTGGGCTAGGATCTCTCCCATCATAGCTGAGCCATAGAATTCATCTTTGATGTTCTCATTCTTATCCTCTGTAAGGGCATGCACATTGAATCAAAATCAGGCTAATGTTATCGAATTTAGCTGCGGATTGACAGATTGAAACTCAAATCACCGTCAGCAGTCTCAATTCTCTTCTCAGCCGTTCATATTGTTAAGAAGACCAACAAATCCCAATTTGTGGTAAATTTCGGACTCTCCCTCTAGATAAGAGTCCCGATATCATTTCAGAAAGTCTCATGTGTTCCAACAGCTTAGGTGCAATAATATATTTTCCTCTGCCGAAATCTAAATTGTTGGCCTAAAAATGGAATTTATGGATCTCTGATGGATCATGACAGATGGTTTCCCTTCTAGTAAGTGGTCTGCAAAACATCCCGTGCTTTATCTGACTTTGTTTAAACAAGTCCATGTCATGAAACTGACAAGTGCTGCATTTTGTTTCCGACTTAATCCTTTAAGTAACGAAGGAGTAGTGGCAAAGAGAAAAATCCTCTCCCTGATTACTTAAATTCACGATTCCGGGGATTCTTTATGCAGACGGTCCGACATACTCGCCGAACACTAGCTTTTGAAAACACGGACTTATACACTAACACAGCGCCGCGATGGACTGGATCTTCAAAAGACTTTCAACTTCTTGATTCTCATTGTTTTTTCAGACGAATCGGAGCGAGCATATGTCTTTCGCATTTGCCGACGAACTGTAAATAGGGATACTGCTGAGGTGTTCTCCAATAAGGTGATAACTATTCCTCAATTCGAACTAAGTGGGATACAATTAGTAGTTTGATTCTTAATCGTGGAATCAGAAACTGAATCTCGCTACTTCGGGAACGTTGACTGAATTAGAATTGTCGCCCAGTTGATAACCCTTACTGAAATGAAGAGTTCTGATGTTAATTTTAAGTACGAGTATGTTAAAAACAAAAAAAAAAAAAAAAAAAAAATTACCATTGACATTTCTAGAACCACTGACAATGATCTCGAAGCAGTTTAATATTCTTCCAGACCTGCAAGAATCCTCCTTAAAATTCCATGATTAAAGTGCAACCACCACGTTTAGTTCCGAGAAAATGTAATTTTGCACAACAATTGTTCGCTTCGTTTTAACACTAAGTACAGCACCGACTACTGCCAAAGTGCTCTTTGGAAAATCAAAATAAAAGCAAATTCCCTCTACAATCTGTTATTAAAAATTTAATTTATCTATCGCTGGCAATTTCATCAACCACCCGCGAAACACCCACGCGTTTGTCACAAAAAAGTTAAATCACAGAAGTCATACAAACATTGGCATTAATAAAATTTGTAGTACGGATGAGTTGAAGGTTTTTTGTATCCGTTCTTGCAGTGCAATTAGTGGATATCGGATGCACTCATATGACGTAAATTACCCGTCATTGCTGTCGGCACTGCTTCTTGTTGGTTTATGTTTATTTATCACTTTTTTTTATAATTGACATTTGTGAGTGAGTCGCAAAAAAACAAAAAAGAAACACAGAACACACCCACTGATATCTCTACAATCCTTGGACGGGTGTGGATCCTTGACAGGGCATGATATACCATTTTTAAATATAGCGCATTAAACAGAATTGATAGCAAATATCAAAATGGAGTCAAATGCACCAGAAATCGATTAAAAAAAAACACTAATTTTTTATTTTGAATCCGTAGAATGAAATTGCTTTTGCAACTGCATTTACCGGCCTTTTATTTACATATATTTGTATGGCCTGTACTATACACCAAGAAGGTCCTGAATCTTAAACTAGCGTGAAGTCCTTCTGCATTATCCCATCATATGAAGGAAGTTTTTTTTAAAGAGTGAAGACCGAAGTGGATTTTGAATGAAATATTTTTTCATTTATTCATGACATTGCAGTGTGGTTGAAAAACGTGTTTGGCTTAAAAGACACCGCTCGACTTACTTACTTATTTAGGTGGGTGGCGCTTCAGTTCGGGGAGAATCCCAACTAACAAGCCTATCCAGTTAGTCCGATCCTTAGCTAGATTCCTCCAGTTGCGCGCTCCAAGTCGATTGAGGTACCTTTCCAGCCATCTCAGGCGAGTGATGCGCAGTTTCATACTAGGCCTACGTTGCCGTACACCTCGTATAGTTCGTCGTTGAATCTTCTCTCCTAAACCCATCAACGAAAATGGGACTGAATATTTTTTGACTGATTTTTCTTCAGGGTAACTTCATCCACTTTCGATAGAGTCCATGCTTCAGCACCATAAAGTAGGTCTGTGATGATGAAGGTCTTATACAGAGTCTCCTTACTTTTTCGGGATAGTGCCTTACTACTCAGTTGCCTTGTTAGCACAAAGAAATAGCGATTGGCAAGGGTGGTTCTTCGTTTTATTTCTGCTAAGGCGTTGTTGGCGGAATTTATAGCAGAACCAATGTAGATAAAGTCGCTTAATTCTTCCAAGTTGCGTCTGCTTATCATGTCATCTTTGTAGCGTCTATTTCAATAGCCGGAAACGCTTCATTGATGGCTCGCTTATTCTTCCCATTACGACAATGACGTCTGCGTAGGGGAGTAACTGAAAAGACTTTTGAAATGTTGCGCCTCCTGAGTTCGCCAGTGAGTTCCACACAATTCTTTTAGGTACGATGTTATGGAAGTCACATAACAGCGCGTCAGTTTGTGTAAGACCTTTTTTGACATCAAAGGTCTCGTTTAATTCCTTTCCGACGTTGACGGAGCAGCGAGTGCTCTCAATGTCATTCTGCACCGATGAACGAGATAGGCAGGGATGCAAAAACTAGGAATGGCTCTTGATATGCTATCATATGCGACCTTAAATTCGATGAAAAGGTGGTGGCTATCGATTTTGCCTACTTGAGCTCTTCCCAGGATCTGCCGGAGTGTGAAGATTTAGTCAATAGTGGACTTTCCTGGGCTGAAACCGCACTGATTGGGGCCAATCGTGTTGTTGACGAAGAGTTTCAGATGTGGACACAATATGACAGATAATATGTTCTACTCTATAACTGGAGCAGTTGAGGTGGTCTCCTTTTTAGTGCATCGTGCAAACGATGCTGACATTCCATCCATCAGGAATATACTATTCTGACCAGATCGGAGAAATTCGTTGGTGTATGATCTCCACAAATTTACTTCCAGCAGCTTCGAACACCTCTGTCGGTATGCCGTCAAGTTCAGTTGCTTTGTAAATGTTATCGTTCTTCTAACACAATCACCTGAAACACTACAACTTCCCAATAGACCGTGTGATTATAACTGCAAGTATTTTTGCACACTTACGTAAGCTTACCCAATACCTTTATGCTTTTCAATAGAAAGAAAGGCAGACCGATGACCTTCAAGCTTTTTACGGGCAATTTTTAGTAACTCGCACCCTCAGTTGGTATGTTCTGGGCTAGATGAGCCGAGAATTAATTTTTAATGGTTGGAGAAGAAGTCTCCGAACGCTTAGGAAATAATAAAACACGTCTTATTCTTTATCGATCTTTATTTAATGAAGATGTGAATTCAACTGTGTCAATCTGCTCTACGCACTAACCTCGTAATCTCTGTACCTTGTAAAACAGCTGGGTTTTCTTTACATTGGTACGTATATGGTCATTGACCCTGCCTTGCATTTATATGCCATACTGTTTATTGATAATGCACTAATATTATTACATTTGCTAACAATGCCCCCTACTTTACATTGTGGGAACGGGATGTCTCTATCGCTGATTGCTCTTTCACTTCATGTGTTGGCAGCACTCCCATTTGATTGAAGGTGGTTGGAGTGACCCTTTCCCAGTCCCTTTTGGATTTAGCGTAGGTGTGAGTGAGTCGGCATGTTCTTTGACCTACTGCCCGTCATTCTTGTGACCATTCGGCAGATCATTTCGTGGTTTGTGATATTTGTTTGCGTTGTAAGCAAATTTTTAGTGGCGGCACGGATCCTTCGTTCGCGCTGCAGCAACCAAATGCCATGCCCAAGAAAAGAAGTGGAAGTGCGCGTCGGCAACCCAAGATGAAATTTGAGTTGGGGTGCACCACAGCGATGTAAATATTGTTGGGGAACCAACATGGTACGTAGGCTAGTTGCTGCGTGAAAATTATCTTAAGTGTTACAAAAAGCAATTTATACTTTTTTGGAGCATAACCATTTAACCACAACCGATTCCTAATAATTCAATTCTTAATTTTTTAATTTTGGTGAGGGCTTGACCTAATACAAGCTTAAAAACTAATAAAAATTAAGGTTTAGCAAAATCTAGGACTTATCCCTAAGGCTTAAAGCTAGGGATGGTGAAGGAGATCGAATTCGAGGGAAAGAGTGCTGCGATTAAAATCGAAAACGGAAGGGTTGGAGTATACCTTACGCAGTAGATTGGTTCGTTACAGTCATATGTGGTGCGGTGGATTGGTAGATAAAAGAGACCGGGGCAACATAGATTTCGAGGGTTAGTGTAAAAGAATATGGAGTTGTGAAGAGACGTGCAATGAACGCAGCCTGAGAGGAGTCTGTGAATCAAAAGAATGTTTGCTGCGTCCCGTCGTTCCTCTAGAGTTAATGAGTTTGAGACGGTCTCGATAGCGAGGTAAGATTAAAGGATCGTTCCAAGGTAGAGCCCTAAGAGCAAATCGACGAAAAAGACGCTGAATGCTCTAAATTCGGGGACACCACGCATGGCTAGCGTACTCGAGAAGGGGGCGAAAAAAAGTGGTGTCTAGTGATCTGGTCACGTATGGGTTTCAGATGAGTTTTTTTTAGTAATTATCTCATCAATATGCGAGCGGAAATTAAGCTCCCTGTCGCACAATATGCCAAGGTTGCGGATAGACTGAACAAGGGATATGGGTTGGACGTGGAGAAGGTAAATTCGGAGAGGAGACTTGTTGCACTTACGTGAGAAGGTATTCCATTGACATTTGGTGACATTGAGTTCTAGGCAGTTCTTCATGCACCAGGTGGAAAAACTATTTAGATCTATTTGAAGGAGGCTGGAGTCATGTTGTCAAGAAATGGGTTTAAAAAGTTTGGTATCGTCAGCATAGAGGGAAAGTGGTAAGTTTTGAATGACCCTTTTAAGATCGTTAATAGTTAGGATGAAGAGAAGTGGACCTAGGTGACTAGCTTAACGAACACCTGAAGCGGCCAAGAAAGGGGCCGATAAGACAGATTTGTAACGAACACTATAAAAACGATTGTCCAGGTAAGAAGGACCGACAATTTGAACAGGATTAGTTTATGATATATCTTATCAAAAGCCTTAATCAGTTGATATGACGTCAACTTCTTTACTACTTTCTAAGGCTGATAGAAGAGAGGACACGAATGTGACGTGGTTAGTGGTAGTTGGTCTACCTTCCAGAGAGCCGTGTTGATTAGGGGAAATAAGAGATTTGCACTCGAAGCTTAAGGCTTTGTACAAAATGCTTTCGAGGAGTTTGGGTATATGTGAGAGTTTAGCTATTGGGCGGTAATTAGTGACTTCGCTCTTTAATCCCTTTTTGTGTATTGGTGTTATGAAAGAAGACTTCCATATCTGTGGAATTCACCTTGAGAGGCCGATAACTGGAAGAGATTTGAAAGGGGTGGAAAAGTGTGAAGAAACACTTTATAAGAAATATGGATGGATGGCCATCTGGGCCGGGTAAGTATTCATCTTTAAGTAGGTATTTGAAATAAGAGGGATCAGCTACGAAGGAATTATCGGCAAAAGATTACTTAAAAGAGGTGGCAAAAGAGTTGGCTATGGTATGCGGATCAGTTGATGATGTGTTTTCGTATGAGAGGAAGGAAAACTGACCATACTTTGTTTCTCTTGTTACATTAAGAGCGAAGTCTGCGATTATACCACTAGCTACTACGGCTTGTATTACTCAGCTCACTTGCAGTTCCAGTGGAAGGAAGTAGGTAGGTAGGAGGTCAGTTTTCATCATGAAGCTGATATTCTCAGCTTTTGGTTCGGAGCGGGTATTGCTCAATGTAGGGATTGTTTTCCGCTTGATTTACCCTTAATGAAGATTTTTTTAAAATTGTCTTTAGGGACCTGTTTGAAAGTATTCTGATTTCCTTGCGTAGTTGGTGCAGTGTTCCACCATGGGAGGTTGTTTTATTACCAGTTCAGAGCGAATCGTTCCGTTCTTGGACAATGTTTAGAAATGATCTGTCAGGCTTCGATAGGGTCGAGACTTTGCATACCATTTGAAAGTATGTTCATACGGTCCGGCGTTAGAAACATCGATGTGTATTTCCAGAGGTTAGTTTTCTTAACTCCATGAGTTTAGTTTCTGTATACGGCGGTGATAATAATATAGAATTACACGAGAAGTAAGCTGACGCAATGACAAACTTATCCCACTCGCGGTTCGTTCTGTAGCTTATGAGCGCAGAAGCCAAATCTTCTTATAAGAACTATTCATATTAAGATGCTGAGAGTAAACTCGGTACAACTATGTCAACGTTTTTGACGTGAACACCTGTTTCAGAGAGACTTAATTTTGCGAGATGTCCATACATCCATTGGAGCAAAGATACACCTTGCCATCGATTACTCACATTAGAATAATACCAAAGCAGAACTTGTTTTCTAGGCACAAGCTCCACCTCTTGCTGGTCTTAGGGTCACAGCACCCAGTACTTATTGCAACTCTACATTGGCTGAAACCAACAGTAAGACCACAGCCACTATGACGCTCCCATAAGGGGGCCTACCTCAACATGACAGGCCCGGACCCAGATCCAGGGGGCTCCTGTCTCCCATCGTACCGTGATTTAAGTACTGGTAGAGACTACTGGTGGTCCTGCCACCAACCGGCAACTTCTAACTGGTCAAATCGTAGAAAACTTCGGTGGCGCCATCTGAAGATGTTTACGATAAGACCAGTACTTTGCTCTACCTCCGCTTTTTATTAGACAACGTCATTAATGGGTGAAGCCTTAGTAATAGGGCGGGGACCCCCTAACTTGGTACAGTGAGATATGTCCTTCGCCTTTCTAACTGCTTGCCATCGTGCTGTGTGAATCCTCACAAAAGACCAAAACCACAAATTTCTTTTTGCCAGTCGGGTAGGAGCCTTAAAAGTTATGGTATCCAAGGTAAGACTTTCTAAATAATTTTCGCCAGCCGATAAAGGTTTTATTCTGTGCAGAACGTTTTAAATCCTGGACTAAAATGGCAATAGCATGCTCGGCTAGTAGCATTATACTGGCCATATGTGACGAACCAACTAACAGCCTCGGATAAAAATGGATTCACTCTTGATGAGCTCTTCGACAAGACATATGAGTAATGCCCTAAGTATGACCTTAAAATCGTCATTTTAAGGAGATTTTGATGCCAGGGTAGCAAAGGAGGACATCTTTGTTAAGCACGGCCTAGACGAAACCACGTCTGGCAATGGACTTAGGACTATTGTCTTTGCGGCGGGGTGAAATAACACTATAGCAAGCATATTCCTGATCCCAATACACACATGGGGACATGGTAGTCTATGCACCATGAAACGCTAAACCAAATTGATAATTTGTCGATCGACATTGGATATGCCTCTAGTATTCTGGAGGTCTGAACGTTCCGGGTAGCCAACACTGACTTTCATCACCACCCTTTTGCAACCAAGGTGTTACAGAAAGGTACACATTTCCCGAGCGCCACAACAAAGAAGAATGACGGTAGGAGCATATAACGTAGAAAAACTGCAATGGATACTCCAGGAATGATGTACGGAGGTCTTACCAACAGGTAGATGGAACGCATCAAGGCAAAGAGACTTATAGAGCAAACAGTAGAGATGAAGAAGGAAGTCACAGTCGGTGCCGAGAATATAGACAAACATTTTCTGTGGACTGCATAACGGCGAAGAAGTTCAACATCCCGCCAACAGGCAGAAAAGACAATTCAACCTAGACGATGATAGCCAAAACATCCATCCACCTGGCCAAAATGAAGTGAGGATAGCAATCCATGAAAGCACCTGGACCTGACGGTTTAACGGCGAGTTGTTGCAAACGAGTTTGTGGACAGCTTACACTAGTCATTTCAAAAATGGAGACCCTCTCAACTGCGCCAACTTTAGAAGCATAGGTCTCCACCAAATCGCATACGACATCCTATGCGCCATATTGTGTCAACGTTTGAAACCATTCGTCAACAACCTGATTGATCCCTATCAGTGCGGTTTCAGACCAGGAAAGTTTACAATCGACCAAATCTTCACATTCCGGTAGATCATAGAAAAGGCTCAAGAAGTGCGAATCAATACTCATCATCCTTGCATCGATTTTAAGGCCGCACCTTGTCATGTTTATAGAGACGAGCGATATTGAGCCATGACTAGTTTTGGCATCCCTGACAAACTCGTGCGTTGTGCGTGCAGAATGACGATGGAGAACGGTCGCTGCTCCGTCAAGATCGGTGAAGTCTGTGCAGAGACCTTTGATGTTAAAAAAGGTTTTGGACAACTTGGCGGGCTATCATGTGTCATCCTTAATATCACACCTGAAAGTGTTGAAAGCAAAAACCGCATGCACAATCTTTAAAAAATCTTTTTAGTTATTCGCTTACGCAGGGCAATAGGCATCTACAACTTAGAACGAGTAAGGGCCTTTGTCAACCTTGGTACTGCTATCAATTCTTCCACTCTTGTCAATCCCTGATTCTTTGGGCTAAGAAGGCAAAAAGTAAAGAGACTCTATATAAGATCTTGATCATACGAGTCCTACTTTATGGCGCTGAAACATGGATACTATCGCAATTCTTCGAAAAATAGGCAGTTGCGTTTGCTTCGACGAGTTTTGGAGGAGAAGATTCAACCACAAGACCTCTCTTTAGGTAGCGCGCACAAGTAGAAGGGTATCTCAATCGAATTTGAGAGCACAAGTAGAGGCAATTAGCTAAAGACCGTGCTAACTCGAGAAGTTTACTACTTGAGGCCCAAGAAGTAAGTAGAATATTTTATTACCTGTCTAAGGGTCCGCCATCTAACGCTTTTTTTTCAACTAGTGCTTATTTCGTGAATGGTAACACTTAGCTCATGTCTGATTTGACAGATAATTAGTTTTATCCTTCCGCTGAACGAATATGGTTGTGTATACGCTTGAACATTGCTGGGAACAATGCAGAATGTGTGCGAAAATTGTGTACGGATTTTGGAAGAAGAGAAGCATCGTCAGCTCCGTATGTTCGTTATCTTGTGAAAAAAGTGAAAGAATAAACCGTCGTTCACCGTCAATTCACTGTCGTTCTCAACAATTGAACATTTCGGAGACATCATTGAGACGAATTTTGCATAAAGACCTTGGTATGACGCCATACAAAGTCCAATTGGTTGAAGTTGAAGCCAACTGACCATCCCATGCGTTTTCGCTTCGCAAAGTGGGCCTGCGATCGTCTTAGAGAAGATGCCGATTTTGCCAAAAAAATCATTTTTTCAGATGAAGCTCATTTTGATCTTGGCGGGTATGTAAACAAGCAAAATTGTCGCATTTGGGGCACAGAAAACCCGCACGCATACATTGAAAAGCCGATACACCCAAAACGAGTCACTGTTTGGTGCGGATTTTGGTCCAGAGGCATAATTGGGCCATTTTTCTTCGAAAATGAGCAAGGAGTGGCCGTTACAGTCAATGGCGATCGTTATCGGGCCATGTTGAACGAATTTTTGTTCACAAAAATTGAAGAGGAGGATATTGGCAACATTTGATTTCAACAGGCGGCGCTACGTGCCACACAGCCGAAGCTACACTCGATGTTTTGCGCCCTGTTTTTGAAGATCGCATTATTAGCCGCAGAGCTGATGTCGTTTGGCCACCTCGGAGCTGCGATTTGACACCGTTGGACTATTATTTGTGGGGTACCGTAAAAGATAAGTGTTACGCCGACAAGCCAGAGACAATTAACGCTTTAAAGGACAATATTCGTGAAGCCATTGGTGAAATACAGCTGCACACAATCGATAATGTGCTTAAAAACTGGACCGATCGTGTAGGCTACTGCATGGCCAGCCGAGGCAGCCATTTGAATGAAATTATTTTCTATTATCAGACATGAGCTAAGTGTTGCCATTCACGAAATAAGCACTAGTTGGAAAAAAAAAAAACGTTGGATGGCGGACCCTTTATATGCATCGCACTTCTCATTATTTGCATGATATTTTGCTGCCAAACCAATTTTATTACACGCGAGTAACAAGCACCGAACGTGCTGGTTCCGCTTTTCATCACTTTCTCGGGTGTCATAGTCATAGTTTAAGAACTCCTTTAAACGGGGTGTAAGTTTTATTATGGTTGGGGCATACGGAATACATTTCAGACCATAGTCCTGACATATTCCTTAAGCTATAACTAACTCCTTTAATGACAATTTCGATATGTATTCAGCTCATGGTTTGATATCGGACCTAGATAGCTCTAAAGATTAATAGATGTTTGACACATTGTCCTTTCTAGCACGATATGGGTAGCTCAGCTGAGAAGAAAAGTATACCACCTTAAGCTGTACCTATCTTGTAATTTAGAGAATTACGTATATGAATATAAGTTTACATTCATACGTCAACGCTTCAACGTTTAAAGGCCACTGTACAATTATATATGAAAAAGGAAATCAAACCCTCTTAATATTGGCCAAATGATTTGTGCCAACGGTCCTTAACTACCACGAAAATTACTCCCATAAAACTAATATCCTTGCGCACGTTATACCTATTGCCCTTATATTGGCACGTGAGCATTCTTTGAACATTCCTCCGGCACACGTCTATAAGAAATACCTTTGCATTCCCCAAATTCCCTCACACATGCCAAGGTAACAAATAACAAATAAAAGCATCCCCTTGATGCCACCCTCATTAGGCCAACATTTACCATTTTGCTCATTTTGTTTCGCCTAATCTCTGCTTACATCATGTCAAGCGCTCATTTTTCTACCCTTCCGTTTGGATTCGATTCTGGCTGGCTGGCTCAGTTAATCGCCACATAATTCCCTAATCCCGTCAATATGCTATCCAAATTGCTTGCAATAAATTCTCGAATACTCATTTCTATTCGCATTAATCCCGCTGGTAAATCCGAAATTACCTAATTTTTTCTCCACTAAAATCCCGCACAACCCTTGGGAGGAGAGGGTTCCTTTTAATTTTTATGAAAACTCTTTTCCGGGCTCAGAAGTCACTTAGTGTGAACCACCACACACGTACGCACATACAGAGCAATTACTTCGTTTATGAACTCACATGTGTTTTATTTAATTTACCTTTTAGTAGACAATAACAGTTAGGCATCCGCTAACCCCATTCTAAATCCGACCACCCTCAATGTACGAGTACGAGGATACAAATAGGAGCACTCCTGTTTCGAAAAGGAAGCATCTCTTGGTGTAAAGCTTGCTGTTAAGGGGTAACCCCGACTCTTTAAATGGAACCATAACATATGTTATGTGGAAATCCTCAGGAATCGTCCTATTGTAGATATTCCTGCTGTCGTCAACGTCCGTTCACTACTCTGTTCGGCTCGGTTTCTTTCTTCCTTTTATAATGTGTTCCATGTAAATGAGATCCCAGCGGGTGGTTTCCAGTCTATGGTATTGGGTTCACACCCGCTCCTAGAGAACGGGCAGCGGGGTAACAATTCAAAAATGATTGTCACCATGATGTCTCCCTGAAACCGCACATACCAGAGCTCAAACATAAAATAGTCGGCCTTGCTAAGGAAATCCCCCCGGGGGTACTAAAGCACAAACGGAACAAGAAACAGCACAGAGAAGAGAGAAAAAAGTTTCTCACCCGATTCCAGCTTTACATACATACGAGTAGATATACACGAGTACACATCCACTCACTTACTCGTAAGTGTTACAACGCGCTTTGGATATCATTAACTGGTTTCGCTTTTATGGTGGTATCCGTAACTTTTGCTTAAAGTGCTCCTAGCGTTCCACTGTGACAGCATCAGCGACAGCTAGAAGAAGAAGAAGTCTGTAGTTGCATTGGAGAGTGGGTGAAGAAGTTGGGAAAAGGATATCGTGCCACACATGTCCCGAATTCACTTTAGATACATCGCTATCTATTCGTCCTTGGGATGGAGTAAACCAATTTCCATCTTTCAGAAATGCCAGCTCGAGGGAATTCCATTTTGGTTTCGTACACAGATACTTGGCGTGTTGTAGGTATTGAAGAGTCGAAGCGCCCCCTCGAGGATATCTCTTTTACATTTTTTATGATTCCTGCTTTGGCGATGTAGTTTGGCATTAAACGGTGGCCATGATACTAGGGTATTTTTTTTTTCTTCTTCTGTTTCTGTCTATGCGGTTACATAACCGGTACATGGAATCGCTCGTAAAGTGACAATAAAACTGTATCCAGTCGTATTAGAGGATTTTCTGTAGTCCCATGCTACTTCCTTTATTTCGGCTCGTTGCCTGTTTGGAGAGAGATCAAATTTTTAAGGACTTTCTCTGGTTCCCTATGAGTTTTTTCGCTTGGTTTTATGGTCCCACAATGTGTCTCAGGTGAAGAATGACAAGAGAAAAGTGCTTCAAGGTGAGCTTATCCTTAATGTAGATCGACAAAATTTGGCACAATGAATTTTTGGGAAGTAGTCAGTGGAAGTTTGCTTATTTATTTTGGAATGATGCCAGGTTTTAAGGGTTGTTTAGAATTCTGAGTGGATTGGTTTTAAATGGCTATAAGGCATCTAGGCGTCGTTTAATGGATTAAAGTTTTATCAGACTTTGGAAATTATTTCACAAAAAAAGGGGTTATAATAGTAAAACTTAAAGAACGTTCGTTCCTCTATAATGTAGTTCTGGTTTTTGGGGGAAAATTACGTAATTTGTTTTTCTCAGAAAGCCTCGAGAGGAAGAAGATTGTCACTTTAGTGGAATGACTTTCACTTTCTAGTTTAAATGGAATTGTCGAATAAATAATTTGGACAAGAACACGCGCCAAATCATTGGATCTTTAAGTCGAACGATAAAGCCTAGCATGGGTTGTGAAATTACAATACCAATTTATTTGTTAGAAAGATGAGTTACCCCCAGTTGAACAAGTTTCCTTGTTTTGGCATTTATTTTACTTCAACTAGATATGATGTTTATCCGTGATATGATTGGGTGGCAGTACCTTTTTAAGCATAACAATTCTCTTGAACTGGAGTAAGAGAGATTTCGAATCCACGTTTGATCAATTCATTGTTTGAGTTTACAGCGGAAAAAGGGTAGATACGTCACTTCCCGATGTGACATGCTGTCTGAGTTGATGTTGTAGAGTGTCCTTTTTTTATTGGCGACAGCATGTACTTGGCCTTGCCCTCATTCACAGCGAAGCCAATGAAGCCAGTGTTTTTAATTAGTTGTTCAGACGCCGGAAATATTGCGCCTCTGGAATTGATTTGCCCTTTTTTGACATCAGACCTTGGTGAGATTGCTTCCGAACTTTAATAGAAGCAAGCCTTCTCCATCTTGATTTTGCAAAATCTGGCGACTTTGACAGCGTATTGAAAATTTCATTTGTAACATTCGTGGTGACCGCGCTCATTTAGTTGACGAAAGTACCGGCTGTTTGTCGTTGTAGTTTCTCTTTGGTCTTGCACAAAATATTGCAACTCACTTACTCTTTGTTCAACTACCGACCAGGCAAGTCAGCACCAAAAGATTCTAACAAGTTATGCGCCCAAGACCCGTGAATGAAGTGAGAATAAATTAAAAGCAAATGAAGCATATCTTGATCTTTGGATAATTAAAATGTTTGCAAGTTGAAAAATGAGGGATTGAGCACACCTTGATGAAGGCGCAGGCTTAAAAGTCCATAGGCCAACGGTACACACGAAATTTTTGTGGACTGTGTGGAAATGTCGATTGTGGCCTTATGGCTCACTAAGATAGGCCATAAGTTCATAATTATTAAAAGTTGTAATTTTCGTATGAAAACAAAAATACAGTGGTTTTCATTCATAAATTCTCTCTTACATTCTCTTTTACTTGAACTACAATATAATTCAGGAGTGGATTGATATAAAGTATATGCATTTGTTCAATACTCGTACATCAATTTGGGATTGCGGAATTTATTTTTAGTAGGTTTTTTTGTCTTCAAAATTTTGTCAAACTTTATAGCTGATACGTTTTGTTTTGCAATTAACCATATTCGAAGGAAAATGTATATAAAAAAAACAGTCTGTTTTCATATCAGTCCGGTTCAGATGTTTGTTTTCTTTCTAGTCTGAGCGTACAGCGGTTAATTTACATATTTACTGATAAGAATTTATTAAATCGAGTTGTTCAAGCATTTATGAGTCATCATTATAAGACAAGCGTTGTACTTGAAGTGTGATGGAGGGAAAAAGTTGTAAATACGAATGCCTTTCTGGTTTGAGGAAAAATAGTGTTGTGTTGTATTTTAGAGGAAGAAAAACAATTATTTACAAAAAAAATACAGTTATAAAACAAGGGACAGATACATATACGGCCTACATAAAATCATGTAAAGCTAATTTGATTTTGGACACTGTGTTAAATAGAATTTCTAAAATATGTGATGCCCTTCACCCAATTGCTGGCCAATCCACTTTCGCACTCGTGTAGTAGCAAGAATATTTAAAGATCTTAGGATTCACAAATCTGCTGGTCCAGATGGTATATCTCCCCTTCTTCAGAAGAGGAGTTACTTCACCCTGGCAAAACCACTGCACTAGCTTTTTCATCGATCCTACTGAGAAGGACTCTTTCCGAGCAAATGGAAAACAGCATTTGTCCAGCCCGTAAAAAAATGCGAATCTCCTCTCTCCTCCTACAAACCCATTGCATTTATGTCGCTTCTTTGAAAGGCCATGGAAACGCTGATCTCACGTCACGTTCGGCTGTAGAACGGGAACAACAGCGTATGTTAAGCTTATTAAATTCCGATATTAGCAGCATAACCAATTGCGGAACTATTAACAGAGTGGAATTTAATGCTTTCACTGGTCAGGTTCTCCTAAAACATCTCTGCACCTGCTAGCTAGGATTCAAAACCGTGCACTAAAACTCATAGGTGATACTAATATCACTCAAATAATGGACACCTCGAACACCGACGTAATGTCTTGTGTCTCACTCTGTTTTATCGCTATTTCCACAACCAGTGCTTCATAGAAATCGCCAGTAGCACTCCGCCCAATTTCGGACGTACACTGAAATATCGTGATTCGTTCCTAATCCGTACAACTCGTTTATGGGATGCACTGTTGAGCTCTTTATTTCCTAGTCATTATACGAGGGGCGTTCAATATATTCTCGGTATAGATATGAAAGAAAATGCGAGTTCAATTTAAATTGTTTTTATTTTTCAATATAATCTCCCCTAACATCAATGCATTTGTTACATCTGGAGATAAGCTTTTTTAAACCCTCAAAAAAAATTAATTTCCTCTTTCTCTGCAAAATACCCATTTATTGCCGACTTGAGTTCTTCATCATCCGAAAATCTTTTTCCACGAAGACATTTTTTCAAATCCGGAAACAGGAAATAATCACTAGGGGCAAGGTCTGGACTGTAGGGTGGGTGTTGGATTTCTTCGAAACCACAATCTCGCGCAGCAGCCTTGGAAACTCGCGGCGTGTGAACAGGAGCGTTGTCATGAAGAAGCAACACACCCGCTGCGAGTTTACCCCGTCTTTTCTTTTTAATTTCCTCCCGCAAATTATGCAAAGTGGAAGCGTAGGATGTGGCGTTGATGGTTTCATCTTTTTTTTTTGTACTCAATGAGCAAGATTCCCTTTGAGTCCCAAAAAACTGTGGCCATGAGCTTCCCGGCAGACGGAGTGACTTTGAACTTCTTCGGGGGGTCTGTTCCTTTTTTATGCCACTGCATGGACTCTTGCTTGCTTTCAGGGTCATAGTGGTGGACCCATGTTTCGTCCCCAGTAACAATTCGATCCATAACACCGTCCGCGTTCTCACTACACATCTCCAAAAGCTCTCTACAGCATGCGATTCTCAGTTTTTTCTGAGGCGCTGTGAGCATTCGTGGCACCCACCTTGCACTGACCTTTGAAAGGTTAAGATGGTCATGAAGAATGGTGTGAATGGTACCAATTGAAAGCTTGGTGATCTCTGCCATCATTTTCACCTTTGTTCGGGCATCCTCAAGAACAAGTTTTTCGACTTCTTTGATGCTTTCTCCCGTACAAGCAGTAGCCGGGGCGCCGGAGCGGGGGTCGTCTTCAATGCTCTCTCTGCCTCTCTTGAACTCACTTGACCACTTTTGCACAGTTGATAATGAAGGTGCGGAACCCTGGTAAACAGCCACCATCTCTTCATGAATAGTTTTTTTTTGACTTTTGTGTATGTATTAGATGTAAGTAGGTTAAGTAGGTTAGGTAGTCTATAAGTTTTTAGTTTTAAGTTTTTATAATACAAAAAAAAAACAGTCCATTTACTAAGTTTTTAGTTAAAATTTATTTTCTTAGTTCTAGTATTAAGTAATGTTAAATTGAATATAAAATTAGAATGTAAGATTCGTCGAAAGACATAGTTTAAGTGTTAGGTTTAGCTTAGAGCGCCCGCATGGGGCCAGTAAGTTAGAATAAGATTATTTGTAAGTTATTTAAGCTAATTTTTAAGCATTTTTTTGTCTAGCATGTAAGAGTAAATTAATTAGTTAAATAAAAATGCATTTAAATTGAACTGAACTGAGTTTTTTGACTTTTTCCTTGCTTGGTGAGAAATTTAATTACAGCGCGATGCTCAATTTTCAGCATCATCGTCTCAGTTGCCATTATGATTCTGTTTAACTAGAGATAAAACGTGAATTAATAATCACATTTATATGAAATTTTACATGCACTAAAATAATAGTATTACTTGATAAATAAGTCAATTTATATAAACAACCACAGCTTCACCCCGATACCGAGAATATGTTGAACGCCCTTCGTAACTTGCAAACATTTAAGCCCATGCTACGAGCAAACATCTTAAGTGTACACAAAATCCCTTGTACGCATGCCAGTTATAAAAAAAATCAAATACGAGTATGTGCAGAAGGATGAAACTCATTAATACAGTGAAAAAAGATTGTATATAGATTTTTGATGAAAAACGCGTTAAAATGTTGGAGTAGGTTGACTAGCGTAAAAAGTAGTACCTTGCCAAAATCGTCAAAAACACTTTCTTGTAAATAAAGGAAATATTTTCACATTCGTTATGGAATGTGTAGATATGATAAAGCAATACGTTTTAGAAAGCACCATTTTGGGAATCTGAGTTCGGGCACTATAATTTTACAGAGTCTTACGAAGGTCAGAGCGGAACTATTTTCTTGGCGGCACCTTTAGTGTACCTCCATTAGGTGAATGGAAATAATTACTAATAGTTTACGTTGTACATTCAGAGCATGTAAGTAACAAAAATTACTAAATCAAATTTCCAAAAATTAAATTTAAATCCTTATATAACAAATTGAAGTAAAGAGTGTTTTTTTTGCAGAGGTTTGGTTTTTAAACTGGCAACGCTGTTTCTACAGATTGTCAATTTGACAGTTAAAAGTTGATTTGTGGTTAGTATGGTTTGCCTTTTTAAAGCCAGGCAATAGATTAAAGCCAGAACAACGCAACAACAGCGCTTATTTTGAAAACCGTGGTTCGGTTCGCTAAACTTATCATGCGCTACGTCCATTTTACGGTCGACATAATCGTCCATCTGAGCAAGCTTTGCGGAACACGATGAATCGTTTGCGCATCACGTACACTCTAGTGGATAATACTCATCCCCAAAGATGACAAACAGTGCGAACAGACGAAGTTATTGCCGTTATTGTGGAGCGCAGTGTTGAGGAGAATCCGAATGAGTCGATTCGCCATCGTGCATAGCAATTGGAGCTACGCCCATCCACTTTGTTGAAGATTTTATGGAAAAATCTTGGCTTGAAAGCTTATAAGATCCAGCTTGTGCAACATTACTATATGATTCACAGTGATCCTCATTTTCAACTCAAAATTCTGTTCGCCGATGAGTCCCATTTTTGGTTAAATGTATGTGTAAACAAGCAAAATTGCCGAATTTGGAGTGGAGAAAACACAGAAGCCTTTGTCGAGATGCCCTTACAAACTTTAAAACTCACTGTTTAGTGTGCTTTAAAAGCTGGTGGAATCATCGTCCCATATTTTTTTAAGGTCGATGCGGGCTAGAATGCTGCCGACAATGGAGAGCACTAGAGAAACATGATTTCTGCCTTCTTCGTTCTTCAGTTGAATGGTATTGACAAAGCTTTGGTTTCAACAAGATGGCGCAACATGCCACATAGCGCCCGACACCATCAATTTATTGCGGGAAGCATTAGCTGAGCGTTTAAATGGACCTGAGAACTGGCCTCCACGATCCTCTGATCTCACACCTTTAGATTACTTTCATTGAGGGTATGTGAAGCCACTAGTCTATGTCGATAAACCAGAGGCGTTGGACGATTTGGAAGTCAACATTCGCCCTTTTAGTGCTGATATACGACCCCAGTTGTTCCATAAAGTTATCGAAAATTGGACTTAACGATTGCGCTTCATTCGAACTAACTATGGCGCGCATATACCCGGTATCAAATTTAAGCACTATGTCAAATTATCTATTAAATAAAGCTAATATCATAGACATTAACATTAGCTTCAAGTACTTTATTTCATATTGAATTTGTACACTTTTCTCATTTTGAATGTTGAAAGCCTGATTCTTGCATTTTATTGTCCATTGTCAATTGTAGGGTTACCCCTTTCTCTTTTTACTCATGAGTAAGAAGTCCGAAGACGCATGCTTTTCAGAAGCAGATTTGTTTAAATTTTCTCCCGCTTCCTTCAATTTGGACCTTGAGCAAGCACTAAGGAGGGGGTTGGGGAACGTTTTTCCAGCTGCGGAAATACAAGTGTGTTGGTTTTAATATTTGAAACTGATCCTGTTTCTTGAAGCCTTCGATACATATTTCCAAATACTCCTTTACTAGGAAGTCGTCGGTTAGGATAAAGTTCATGGTATCTTTGTCGCGCACTAGTTTAACCTCCATTGCACAGCCCATAAACGTAAATAATGTCTGCGTATTCTTGGATTTCAAATAGTGTTTCTAATAATTGTAACCTTAGCGCAAATAATTAAACTGATGAATAATTTTCTTTCTAATCCCTTATATAATTTTTGTTTGGTAAATTCTTTCTGAGAACTTGTAAGTAACAAAGGAAATGAGGGTATTAACAGGTAGTCAAATAAAAGAGCACGCGCTTTAAAACACTTTAATAGCTATGCAATTTAAAAAAAACATATTGGAAAATTAGTAATCCCTGAAAAACCACTCTTACGGGTATTGTCAACTATTGTTTGCAACGTTGGTAAAACATCATAAATTTCTTTTTTTACCTGCTGCATGTTTTCCCAAGTATCATCAAATGTATGGGTTTTTGTGCAAACTTAATGATGATTTTTTTTTAAATTATTGTTACTTTCATAAGAAAAAAAATAGTAAAACGTTATGTTAATTAAGCATTTTCTGGAGAAAAGTCAAATATTAGCATGGTCAAGAAAAATGAAAGCAGGGTTAGAAATTGGATACCTAATGACTCAAACAAGATATTAAATTTATTATAAACGCCATTGCAAAGGCTAATATTTCTTCTAAAAACAAAGTTCTTATCGAAGTTTTTACCATTTGTACTAACAGAGCAGTTTCTGTTAACATGGGTCAGGGTACATCAAAGCAATCCTTTTCTTAAATCCTCGATAAATCATGTCATCATTGGAGATAGACCCATACTTTAGAATGATTTTTTTCTTAGAATATGCCCAGGAATCATTTCCCAAATTATCGTTGACGAATTAGGTGACACCCTATAAGCCTATAGAGTTTCCTTTAATTTCCAAAACTGAACGTTATTTTAATTTATTTTGTCTGTATTTATTTTGCAGGCCACCTAGAGTGGGTTGGTGGATTCAACTCCTCCAATCGCATGGAAATGCACATACAGGATAAAGTTCTGAACGCGTTCAACTAGGAGAGATGTCAGATACGATCCCTCTCAAGCCTCTATGTGGCGCCCCTGGATAGCTATATTAGCAGCCGCTGAATAGTGAATTAATGTATGCAGCCCTGTTCTAGTCTAGAGGAAATGTTCTGATTTAGTGGTTGTGCATGGGGTTAACGGCACAACCACGTAATAAAACCCATCGTTACAAGAGAATTAACTGCTTCGGAAGAAAACGGCCCGATTTAAAACGACGACACGGTGCAAAAAATTGCAATGATTTAGGAGTATGCGCCTAGAATGCTAGAACATTATATGCTCCAGGAGCTACCCGAAAACTGGAAAATATCCTCACGTAGTGTAAAGCGAGCATTACTGATCAGAATGACGAAATGAAATGAGTGCGATATATACAACAGCTGCATAAAAGGTTGCACATATTAGGATGTGGATTCGTCGTGGGAAAGCGGCTGAGATCGAAGGTCATCAATTTTAAACCAATTAGCAATCGCCTGGCTGTTAAATTCTACAACATCAGCCTCATATGTGCACACGCCGCTACCATTGAAGCTGAGGACTCTTTAAAAGAGGATTTCTACGACCTCTTGGTCGGACCCTACGGAACCTGTCCGCAAGACGATGTTAAAGTCGTGCTCGGGGATTTCAGTGCCAAAATTGGTAAGGATGGCATGTTTGGTAGAGTGGTCGAAAAACACAACCTCCAAGAAATGTCGAAAGATAATGGCTTTCGACTCACTGACTTTGCGACAGCTAGTAATACGGTAATAAGTAGCACAAGATTCCCTCACAAGAGAATACACACAGAAACCTAACTAACTCTGGCTCAGGCTAAAACAAGTCTTGGATACGGTGAAAGACGATTTCGTACTTTTTCCGCAGCATGAGTTCTCGTGTCATTGCATCAGGCTGTATGTCTGACCAGAGTCAAAAAGTAGTCGGCCCGCAAGGTCATTTAAACTCCAGTGGATGTTGTACCATAAATCACTTCTCTTTGAACCGAATGATATGAATAGCAATGGGAGGGAGATTCATCAATGGGTCTAAGCAGACCCAGGCATGATAGGGACGAAGGAAAACCCCCTATGTAGACGAGACAATCCGTTTTTTGGATACAAGCAGCAACGACATATTTTCGTAAGTGCTTATTCCACCAAAGAACGACGCATGGGATATAATTGGCCTAATTATAGCTTTGTAGATCGCAAGTACCATTTTCGGTACCAGGCCCGTGTCTGCCAGAAGGCCGACAGCGCCTTAAAAGATGCCTCAGTAGCATATTTAATCCATAGAAGTTTGTTATCCAGAATGGCATCTAAATGCCTAGCTTCTTTGGCGAATTGGATGGTGATGCATTTAGACAGTAGATGAGTAAGACCAGTCAGTTTCCTTGTTCTCATAAAGAGAACAACCTCTGTGTTGAAAGGATTAACTGAAACCCCATTTCTAGTTCATCAATCGCCTACCGCGCCTAGGTCAATTGCTAGACATGATCCAACGGACGATGTAGCCATCATCTAAGTATGCTTAGAACCTCATCATTGCAGATTTCATTCTTATCCTCTCTAGGGGCGTGAATGCAAATCAGGCTTATATTGTCGAATTTGACTTTGATGCAGATTGTTATAAAGCATTCGCTTAGATGCTGTAGATGTCCTGGGATTTCATTCTAATGTCTAATATATAGGAGTCTAGGACAACGTGTTGTTTGCTAAGAGTCCATGTGCAAAGCCGAAAATGGTTGTCCTTACAACGTTTGCTGTTTTCTCTAAACTTCCACGGTTACCAACGAGAAGTTATCGCCACGTGTGTACATTTCCTCTTCGCTCTTTTTCGAGGGCAGACACCAATGATGTCCGGCCGGGATTGGGTTTCCTACTTCCACGCTTGAAAACGTAGGTAACCCAAGAAATTAAATCTAATGTAAACGACATACACCAGATCAGCCACATTAAGCGACTGTACAACAATTTTGCATTGTGTCCCATTCCCATGGTTCGAGACGAATAGGAACACCGAAACTCCCAGGGCTCGTTCCCATGTTTCCAGCAGAGATTCTCAGACTCTCTGTGACGATGTTTCCGTGTGTTGATTTCATGTCGAGAAGACTATAGTCATAGTCGCTCAATTTCCTTCGGACCCCACTGTTCCAAACACCAAAAAGCTATTAAATAGAAAAATGTTCCGAGAAATACAATCTTTGTATCTAACAACACAAAATACTCATATCAAAGACGCATTTCGCTTATACCATATGCATGCCCACACTCCTACGCATACATCACTGTCTCATGAGTTTAGGGTACATACGTTGTCATAGAATCGTGTGCAATAAAAATTCCCTAAATGTCGGCAAAAGGATAATACTTCTTGCCTTGACTTACAAATTTTTTTCCTTTCTTTGTCTGACTTATCCCGCAAATACGTTTTCTCTTCGTCGTCGCTGATATACGAGTATGTAGAAATTTGAAAAGGACATTTAACGATTCCGTCGTCGGAGTAGTCCTTCATTTTGATCAGCAGCATTTGGCTTTAATTGAATTCTATATGTGTGGTGTATAACCAAAGGACGGATTCCAAGGATGAAGGCAACTTGGGATAAGATGTCCTTCTACTCGTATGCGATGTCGGGAATTATGATCCATCTCAAAGCAACTTCGTATCCGTTGCCATAGTAAAGAAGCAATAACACACTAGCGAAGCTGGATAACGCTGTCGTTGAGAACGATGAAAACGATGATAATAATGATGGTTTCCGGTTGTGAAATGGCGAAAGGAGTTCTTGTGGTTAACGCGTAACGACGTTCTCCAAATTAATTTAATATATTAAGTGCGCCATTGCAGAGCCTGGGCTGTAGAAGGATAACACAATGAACTATGAATGGTGAGATGGAGAGGGAGATGGGACTAAGGGGGCCTTTATCCAGTTTAATGACAGAAATTTCAAGTCGTAATGGTGACAACGTGTTGGAAATGTTTCGGAAGTTAAACCACAAAAAGGAATTTAATGACTTGAGCTGCAGCAGCATGTAATGAATGTAAATGGCACCACAAATGGGTCTAAGGATCTGCGTATAAGATGATTACGAAGCTGTAAAAAAGAAAAATAAAAACAGAAACGCACATTATGGGTAATAATCCTTATTTTATGTTTATCTATGTATGCACCAGGACCTTGGGGAGGATTTTATCTAAGTCGCTTTAATCGAATTTTTAGTAACTAAAGATCATTTGAAGTAATTGCTGTGAAAACGGCAATTTGCAAATTGTAGAGATTGGGATTGGAGGTTTCCCAGACAACGCCAAACTCTATATACATATGTAGATGAAAGTTTATAACATGATTTTCGAAACGTGTAAGTAATAAGAATTCCAAATAAGTGGGCTCTCAAATATGCTAAGAATTTGTTGTCAAATAGTCGTATTTTGTGTCAGCACTATATATAGCGCAGATTACAGGGCTCTTGTTTAAGTTACAACTATAGGTCGATAAATAGCACAACATTCCAATTGTCATGGTGATTTTAAGACACTAACCTTGGAAACAGAGCTCCACGGGATGATTTCACAACATATACGAGTATCTACATACGTAGCTCGAAAGTTGGAACACCGAGAGCTGTTGAAAGACAGGCACAAATTTTTGATTAAAATACCAGCTCATCTGTATTTCCGATTTCTGAAAATTTTACGGGGTGGGGGAGGCCATCATTGATTTGAATGAAGAATGTCCAGTCTCAAGTTCTTCTTGGATGACAATTGGATTTTCTTCAAACCCAATTTTAGAACCGAGACTCCCAAGCCCTATGGTAATCCCAGAAGCACATAGTGGACAACGTTTATTCAGGTAACTAAGTATAAGAACTGCTGATCTGGATGCTAAAATGTATACGTTTGAAGGCGCATTCGACGTTCCCTTTAAAGTTGCGTTACCTACTCCTATCAAGTGCAGTAAAAAGAAACCTCCGATATGATGGTATGAGGATCTTTCCGAGCTCAGGAATATGACCAGAGTGATCTTAAATATTTGTCTCCACCATAAATTATACAAAGCATTGCCTCAGAATATACAAGAATGCCATTTGATTTGCTGAGAGGTAAACATTGGCAAACATAGAGTGAATCTGTTGAATCTCTTAAGGAATCTGCAAGACTATGTAAGGTTTTGTTCAAAGGAAATAGTTGCCCATCTTGGCATAAGCTTGCCAGACAGAAGAAGTGGGACAACTTCTACTTTGGAATTCTTAGAGGTTTTAATAAACACCTATTTCCCTGGCCGTAGTAATAACAGCACACAGCAGTTTTTTCCACCTCTTCCAAGGAGAGTGGATCTTCCATCATTACAAATGATATATCGCAATCTATTGGGCCCTCAATATTTTCTCTCGTTATAAATCTCAGATTTCTAAGGTCCAATGGTTGTCTTTAATTATCTGTGTCTATCACTATGCACCACATTCATGACGGCGCTTTCGGATGAGTCGGCGAAGGACTTTAGGCCCATCAGCCTTACCTTATGGGAGCTCACATTCGCTACACCCTGGAGGTTTGCACTCTATCCAAGTCCCAACATGACTATCTTAAACGTAAATCCGCAGACAGCTCTACACGAAAAGGTGTGAACAGTTGCAATAACGTAGAAGGTGCTATTTTGGAATTTTTACAGAGCTATGTAGGTATAAAGAATTGCACATGGCTAATGGATAATATCTATGCTTAAAAATAGAGCTATTCATGCAATACTTGAACACAGTAGTGTCACAAATCCGTTGAATATCTTTAGAAAAGTCCAAAGGGCAGCTTGTGTAGATACTGCCGGGGTAATGACGACATATACGCTTGATGCCTTAAATGTTACCCTACAACGAATGCCTATCGACATATTTATAAATGATACAGCAGCGAGATACTACTAAGCGAATTGGTGGCTTCTCCCACTGACTAGTGAATAGGTGATTAGAGACAACGAGTCAACAATCTACACCGATGATTCCAAGATGAACTGCCATGTCGGCGCAAGTATTTTCTTAGAGAAAGTGCGAGTGACGGTATCTTTTCATTTACCACAGTTAGAGAAGCTTGCTGTACAAGCTTGGATTAAGTTTTATTTGTAATGAGAGCTAACGTACGACCAAAATCGATCTGGCACTTTATGTTCTTATCAAGCAATTCTGTATACGCGTAAATATAAGCCGAGATAGAGCGGCCGCTGAATTTTGTCAGGCTAAGTCTGAGGTAATCTAATCCAAGCCAATCTAATCGAGCCAAGCCACTCACTACTTCGAGCGTTGTGTCTTTTGTATGGTATGCAGCGCCGTCTTGTTGAAACCACAGCTCGGATATATAGATGTTGTCGAACTCTGATCACAGAAAGTCAGTTAAAATTGCTCTATACCTGAGTCCATTGACGATAACGGTGTCTTCTTCCGCATTTTAAAAGAAATAAGGTCCGATGTGTGGGTGCCTCGGACTCGTCCGAGAAGAAGATTTTTTGGCCAACATCCGAATTTCCGGCCAACATTTCCAGCGCCCAATTAGCAAACTCACGGCGTTGTCTATGGTCATCCGGCTTCGATTCTTGCGTGAGTACAAATTATACGGATGTAGGCCCAAACCCAACCTAAATATAAGACGGGTAGACTGTCTGGCGATCCCCAATCCAGCTGATCGGCGCCGAATCGACATTTCTGGGTCTTGTTCGATACTAGCTACTACTGCGGCTATGTTTTCTTTATTTTGCACTAATCTCTGTCTGGTTGGTGGCTTAAGACTAATTGGCTGCACACTGAAGCCATAATGACGACCGACCTCACGACGAAATTTACGTTGTGTACTTACATTTTGACAGCTGGATGTCATTGGTAACTTTGACAGCTGCTGAAACATAAAAATTGATTTTCCAGTGTAAAGACATACCCACAATACATATTGACAAATCTACAATAGTTTAATCTAAAAATCGAGAATATTGAATGTTGCGTTTGAGATACCCGAGGAGGTACTTCAAGTAGGTGATAATTCGGGTCTTTGTTGAGCACTCGGAATGTTTTGACTTCTATAATTCTGAAGAAGTGCATTGACACAATCGGAAAGTGATCAATTAGTCCTTTGCGTCTTGTATGTGGTATGTTATTAATTCCAGTTGTGCTTCCTAAGATGCCCGCCTTTCCTATTTTGCCACACATAGGGCGTTCCTCTTAGGCCGATGAGCTTGTGGAAATATTTTTGACAGCATCGCTTATTACTTTTGTGAAGGCGTGATTACATACTAGGCAGTTGTTGCAGAATCAAGGCAATCGTACATTTACCTCTTGCAGCAAATCTGCACCCACATAGACCATAGTTTTTCATCTTGCGGGAGGTCAATGAAGCAGATTCATGGTAGTTAATGGCCGTCGGTAGGTGTTTGACTTCATGTATCAAGTTCAAGATCTCAAGATTCCACATGCAGGGCCAAACATAGTTGTGTTTTTTCATTCATCATATTATCTCATTGTCTTGCATGCCTCCAAACGGTGGGGTTTTCCAGACTTCAGGTACATAACCTTTCGCAGAATATCCAACCAGTATCATCAAGTTCTCTCTGGACCGTAGTCAGTAGCCTGGTTTGAGGATATGAAGGCTGCTATACTACTAATAAGTTTTTATTCGACAACATATCTCTAGAGCGCGCTGTTCTGAAAGTCCTTATTGTCATTGGTTCAAATACTTTGCAGTAGCTAAAATACGGAATGCCGTAAATTGCGCTTATTCGAGTAAGTTTATAAGTTGAACCCCTAACCGGCAGATTGGCGAGACTTATGTGATTATCGTACAACGTGCAACTTTAAGAAACCAGAATTTTAAATTCTTTGAACACCTCTCAACACGAAAAGCTCATTCGGTTCAACTTATCGGTTGAGCATCATAAAGTTGGTGTTCAAAATGCTGAAGAAGCTGGTGACTTGCAAATTCTCGTGCGCCAGTTAGGGTACCAATATGGGTTGTCGGCATAAAACGACAGGCATCCGATAGAAATCCTCAGATCTGGCAGAAAATGTAAATTCTCAAATGTTGGCCCTAATCTTCCAGCTTCCTGCTCGATTAGAATGATAAAGAATCGCAATGGTCAGCATAAATAGTTGTAGACGAAGTCTTACAGATACTCTGTTAATTCTTCTAGGATACACACATCTTAAGCCACCAAGAGAGTCAAAAAGTTTATAGAGAAGATTTAATAATCTGATTCCTTCCACGCTAAAAGAGGCTGCATGTCAACATTCTGAGTGTACAATCAAACTCTCATGTATCTCGAATACTCGTAACAATGTTGCACTCGAATATTGGGGAGCTATGATGTGAAGCACTAAAAGAATGAAGAGTAAGTTTTGGTCACATAAGATGATGCACTTAGTGCTGGAGTACACTAGGGTACATCCTGCCTTATCATCATCATTCAAAACTGGTAAGAATGGAAACAAATGTGTTTTTGTTTCGTTAAAGAAAATTATTATAATGTGTACTTCAACGAATAATAGTGATTCTCGCCAACAGCCTCTACTAGATTTCCTGGAACTAAAGTCGAAGTTTGAATGCTCACAACCAGCCATAAAACTACTTTCATTCGTGCCCATTAAAATTCACACTCACGCAAGAGTAATAAAATAGAATTTGAACACAATCAACTGAAATTATTCTTTGGAATTAAAGTTTTCAATTGTCGGACTTGCCTTGTCGGACAACCACATCTGCTAAAGTTTGCCATCTCTTAGACTATCCATCCCTTAGACTGGAATGTATTTCATCCTAAATTCTATCATATTATCTGTGCTTAAAATATTAAATTGCTCAACTACGATAGCATGGTTAACAATACGTGCAACAAGCATCCTACGTACCTACCTACCTATCTCACCGCACTAAATGGAATATTCAATTGCCCACATCACGGAATACCTTCTACCAAAAGTCTGCAGTTGTAAAAAGCCTGCGTCTACGCCCTAAAAAACCCGATATCATGGTATTGCACGTCATACAGAAACCACTACAGTTACCGGGATGTGTGCCAGTACTCATTTTGTTGTTGCTGCATGCATTTTCATGAAAATTAAATTTAGTCCTTCGTTTGGTTTCTGTTATGTTTTTCGTTGTTTTTTTGTTTTTTTCTCTTTAACTCTGACGAAACTTTAAAAATTCTGATATCCCTGTGTGCATTCACTCTATATAACTGGCAGAAACCGACACGCACTAGCATTCGCAAACAAGCACACCTGTAGTCCTTATTACACAATATTTACCCAAACAGACCTGACATGGAACACCTCATGCAAAAACCACGACTACTAAACTCTTACCAGCTGCACCACCGGTACTACCATCGTTACCACCACAAGTCCCATCAACTCCTGCACCAACTCTTGTCCCTGCCCCTGCTTCAGATCCGGTACCAAACTGAACGGAGAGTGCTTGCTAATGCAATAAATTCATGTCCTCGTAAGTCATAATTAAACCGAATTATAATTTCCAATTAGAGAGATGGGGTTGCTGCTACGTACATAATATATGCAATAGGAAGTGCTACATTGTCGTCCTAGTACTAGTGGTACATAGTTCTACTAGTGGTGGTGATGTTGTCCTCTTTTCGATGGCTTATCGTCTGTTGTTGGTTAGTGAAACTTTTTCCAATGTGTTTCTTTGGAGCGTAATATTTGGGGGAAAAATAAATTTCCATGACACCAACTCATGGATACAAATTTTACTTAGAAGGATATTTTCTGGTGGAAGCCGAGCTGGTGGAGATGGTGCCGTAAGAAAATTCCTTGCCTGAGGGTGTATGCAATGTAACCGCATGCAGGAAATTAATTACTTCACTCATCCGTTCCTCTTTGAATTCTATTCTCTTTGCCTCTAAAATACTACTGACTTACCATAAGGACAATAAACATACAAACTCGTATACTCTGCTAGATTCAGGGGATTTACCGTAGTCGACTGGGGGGTAGATAAAGAAAATCCATCTAAAGGGTTCTTTCGACTACATCTGCAATAATTGAATCCAATTTCGACGACTACAACGACGATGGCAACGAAGACGACAACGATGAATACGTGTTTAGTTTGCTCGATTGAAAAATTAGCTCTCGCGTTAAAGTCACCTGCAACATCTACTCTCAGCATCTGGGAAGTGAGGCGGATATGAGAAATGTTTTATCTGCCTTTATCTTGCCATTGGGATTTGTTGCATCCGGTTGGTACTTTACTTTTCGCTGCGCAATCCGAGGAGATGTCTCAAGATGCTAGCAGTGATGCAGAGACAATTTATCTTATAAATAATGCAGTTGTGTAGTCACAAGAACCATAAGAGATGAAGTGATAAGTAATTCTAACGGCGGAGAGATATATTTTTATCAGCTTCCTGGGATAGTCGACTGGGTTGACTAGAAGCTCATTGACATCTAAATTCGAAAGAACTGGAGGAAAGACATCACAATGGGTTGTTAAACAACTGACACGTCCCCTTGTATTGCAGATGTCATGCGTTAATAATCTCGCACGTAAGCACTTGATTAAATACTCCTTTATGAAGACTTGTATTTAATCCTTGAACTAAGTCGTCTTCATGATTGTGATGCAAGATTTTAATGCAATAAAGGATTCGATTAGCAGGTGATTAGAAGATTTCTGCAATGCCAATCGCAAAAGTGGTCATATTGTTCGGCACATTGTTCAATGGACAGTAGATACATCACATTGCAACTGATCATAGATCAAGGACGTGCTTTTCCGACTTCTGAAACAGGCGAAGAGACGATTTTGGAATTAGTACGCATCTGTACTGGGTTCATTTTAAGCAATCGCGGAAGCAGGCTTACTGTAGCCGGGTATAAAAGCACCAACAATTGTGAACAATTACTAGGAATCTCTGAAATGTGTTCTCGCAAAGGTATGTTGGTAAGAGGCAGAGACACCAGCCAGTATATAGCTACAACCAGTTCCAGAAGCGGATCGAGGAGCGTATCTTGATCATTCTTAAAATGGCAGTAACCTAAACAATTGAAAGACTTAATGACTGGAACCGTGAGAAAGGAAAATGCATGCATCAACACTTTGCTTCCACGGGCTGAAGATCATACCATTCGGAGAGACGGACTGTTACAATGTATTGTTAAAATATATTGACTGCTGTTGACATCAGATCAGATATCATCTCCAAAAATTTGGACTACTGTCCCAAATATGAATACAGAAGTAACAGATTTGAATACAGCCATATGTATTGATATCATGGGGTGAACTCTCAAAACCGTGTTCCGTTCAAAGAGCCACTTCTCTTTCTTTCTTTGGTGAAAGCTTTGATGACCTTGTCTTATGGACATGCCGTCGGATGGAATGACCCCAGAACTCCAGCTGCGGAAAAAATGTGAAATCGACTTCCTCGGTAACCAGTAATGGCTTCGGCCGAAATCTGAGCTAGGAAAGATATGTAGTTGGGTCTGCGTGTATGGCTGCGATGCGGATGAAGGACGACAACGTTAGATTTCACTCCACATTACCAAATCTCATATCTATCTTTCAAGCCAATATACAAGCAATCCTGATAGCAATAAATAATATTGAGAAGAATCAGTGCAGGGGCCGAATTATTTGCGTAGCGACGGCCAAACTGCACTTAAAGTCATGCTAAATCCCCTTACGACGTCTAACGCAAGGCTTGTCTGAACGCGGTCGGAAGGTTTAATTCGTGTGATCACGGGAAATGAAATCACCGGTGGACTTGCTACACAAGGCTCAGCCGACAATTTTTCAGGACCCAAGTCTACGTTACGACTACCTGCGATGTTGACAATCCGGTTTCGTATGAGCTGGTATTTGTCATACGACACGGAAAACGACTGAGTGTATGTAACAACTGATGGATAGCCGGTGCGAATTTTGTTGGTGCACTGTTTCATATTGTTGTAAGGGCATAACACCTACAGCAATTTGATTCGGTAAACCAACGTCAAAATTTTCACTTCACAGCCTTGCTTAACATCGTCGGTATTTGTGCTTTTTGTGTTTGTTTGTGATTATGCCTAGGGAATTCAGGGTGGACGTAGAAGGTATACACTGGCTAAAACGTAATCACTTTTCCTGCAATTTTGGCACTTAGTGAAACGCAGGTAGATACTCGACCACACCTCTCAGATCACTTTGATCTGAAGGTGCCTGGCTACAAACTAGTGTCATTATTCTTCTCTCACCGCGGTCCTCGTTGTGCGATTCCCTTCAGACTCGTTGGACCATTGTGTCATTTCAGATAATTTCTCGTATACCGAACACACTGCTAGAGCAAAGATTCCTAAAAGAACCGTATGGCAATATGAGAAAGCCAATTGAAGCGCACTTAACAGGTCCTTTAGAAACCTTAACTGTGAATGTATATCTCGGGGCAAGTTTTAATAAGAAGGAGTGAGATCATTGTCATCCTGCAGGCACCAGCGCCGCATCCAAAATCGGTTTGGAGCCATTTACGAAACCTTTCCTAGCTCAGATTCTGTACGAAACCATCAGGAAATGTTGATTTCATACTTCGCAGCAACAAATACTCGCGATCTGGGGTAAGGGAGACACCCGGTATCTCCATAGGACCAGAGTCATAAGACAATTGACGGGCAACGTCATTAAAACTCAGTCTGTATCGTACTAAAGCCCATTTCTCGGAGGATTGCTTTGAGAGTGCATGATATGATATCAAGAGAAGTGACTCCGCTTTTCAAGCGAGGCAGACAGTATTTTTTGGTGTATGGTACAAGCCGCAGTGATGTATTTTCGTGAAAGCTTGTTTCCCCAGTCAATCGACGACGCATAGGATATAATCTGTACTGTGTATATCCAAAGGACGAAAGTTCCATAAGACTGCAAGAAAGCGGAAAGATTTTTGAAGGTTTTCGGCTTGACATTTCTAGACTAAAGAAGTGTTTTTTTTTCTAGGATGACATACAAATCTACATAGCTTCGTTGGAGAAACGGATTTGTATGCCCTGAACACTGCGCAAGTTAGACTAGCTATAAGAGCTCCGTTTTCTATATCGCAGCTCTCTGCTTGAATGCAAACATTATTTGCTGTTGATAGTCTACTGAGAGGGGAAATCAAAGAAATTACGGCAAGCTGCGATTTCCTAGTGGCAAAGTACGATGAACTCAACACATACATGAAGAAAAATAACGACCTTATAGAAAACATAAACAAAGAATTGAAAGACCTCAGAGAAAGTATTAAAAAAAAGGATGAAATTATAAAAAACATGCAGTCACAGATCAACACACTCGAACAGCAAGCAATTAAAAACAATATTGATATTAAAAATATTGCCCCTACACAACAAGAAAATCTAACAGAAATTTTAAAGGGCATAGGTAAAACGATTAATTGTGAGATAAACGACAATGATATCACGGATATAGCTATGTATATCGAACGAAAACAAAAAAATCCTGAGAAATCCACAATTGTTGCAACATTTGCATCCAGCATAACGAAAATGCAATTTATCAAACATGCTCGCTCCACTCGCTCCATCAAACTAAGAGCTGTAATGCAAAAAATCAACAGCTGCACAAACGCGAAAAAAGCTCTGCCTGATTCCACGGTGTATGTCAACAATCACCTGACTAAATATAACAAACACTTTATATGGATGGCAAAGGAAAAAGCGTGACAAGAAAACTGGAGATTTGTGTGGAAGAGTGCGGGAAGAATATTGGCCAGGCAAAATGAGAGTACGCAGCCCACATTAATAAGTTCCGTTGACGATATTATAAAAATTGCACGCATACAATAATTACAGTGTTTGTAAACAAAACGAAACACAAAAACTTTTAATGTCAAAATGGAGAACGCAAATAGAAACAATGGCTTACATGTTGATTTGAATTGTAGGGTGATGAATGGTTTTAGCGACATCATCATAAATGAATTAGCAAAAAATAAATGTTGCTACTTGAATTTTAACATAAGATCCTTGCGTAAGAATTGGAACGACTTCTGTTTGAATATAAACCGCTTTGTTAATGCATTAAAAATTATAGTATTGGTTGAAACAAATATAGAGGAAGAAGAAAAAAAGTTTTATAGGCTAGATGGCTATCAAAACTAAATTTCTGAATAGAAAAAATCGCAGAGGTGGTGGAATTTTAATGTTAATTCGAGATGGCTTAGAATACACACCACTTACATCTGAAAGCGTGTCATGCGAAAGCATCCGAATTCGAATTGTGGAAAACAATAAAAACAAATACATATGTATTTGGAATATACAGACCACCAGGTTAAAGCAAAAAAGCGTTTATTGAAGAATTCAGAAACGATATTGAACAATTGGGAAAAAGAGATATTGTAGTAATGGGAGATATGAATATTAATGCTAAAGATCTAGATTCATACTGCGTAAAAGAATATCTAGAGATGCTGGCGTCACTGGGGTTATTGAATGTAATAACTGATTATACTAGAATAGATCCGAAGACGGGAACAAAATCGACAATTTGTTGCGTGCAAATCACTCCCCAAAAATCCTCCACTCCCTTTTCCATCTGTTGTCTGTTGACCTCTTCATTTCTCCTCCCCTTTCTTGTGCTGTTCCTTCGTTTCTTTCTTCCGTCATGCTCTGGATGCCACGGCACAGGGGGGATTCACTGGATCCTCTGAATTCAGTTCCCTCCCCCGGCCTACCGCTCCAGAGATGACCACATAGGTACCCCTAATAGAGCCAGGCGGACGGCCTGGAGACTCTAGCGGACGGACGGTCCGCCCCCTGATGCCCCGAGAGGTCAACACCATCAACAATGGCCGCGAGCCCACCCTATCCGATATTGTTTGCCCCAGCACTACAAATTTGTATAACTCCCTACCACCACCAAAAGTTAAAAAATTGTAAAGGAAAGCCCACAATTCCCCGCGGTCGTTCTACTGCTCCATATGTCTGCAAGAAGGTTTACTGACTCCCCATTGGACCCCTAATAAGTTAGGTTTTCCTCCCTATCTGGCGGTCCCAATGGAAGCTCTCAACGATAGCTTCGGTTTCGGGTCAGAGGCAGGCTGGCTTCGAACCAAAGCAATCACTTGGACGACAAAACAAACAGAACGAGCAAACACGACCCACAAACATAGAACATCGACGTGTGTGATTGGCTGGGGATTCGTGAGAAGCTGTTGGAGCTCTGGATGTGATTCCCTTTGCTCTAACAGCTGAATTGACGGAACCCCATGTGCGTGTGTGTGTGGACGAATGGCGGCGATAGCCAAAAAGCGCGGTAAGCTCATTCGATAGCTTATCGTCTTGTTGGCCAGAGCCTCAAAAAAAAAGAGAAGAAAAAAAAGAAAAAAAACAAACGAAGACAAAAAAACCAACGACAAAGAGAAGAAAAAAAACGAAAACGAAAACAATAAAAATAACAAGAACGAGAACAAGAACAGGGCAACAAAATTTAAACAACCGAGGACGAGAAACACACCAAAGGACAAAGGGAAGGAAATTACAACACACAACGGGCACGACCGGACAAAAGTCGGTGATTGTGGCGGAGACGGCTTACCCTCCTCCACCAGCAGAAACCCCGCTAGAGAGCGACCCCGCATAGGCAGGAAACCCATTAGACAGCTAAGTACCCTTTTTAAATAACACATATTTGTGCAGTAAACCCGCGTCCGTAAGCCTTCTTACCGTTTTCCGTGGAAACCGTTCGTAAGACGGTTATATTTATTTAATTGCGCGACCCGCTAGTTTTACCGATACGACAACGCGGAACTGTGGGCCTTCCCTTTTTAAACAAAAAAATCGGTTTGATAAAAATTCGGCATACCCTGTAATCTCCCTCAAAAGAAACAAAAAAAAAGATCAAATATAAGTATAAATTCCTCATCAGGGAAAAGATAAGTCGTGTGTTTTTTTTTATCTGTTTTCCCAATTTTGCCTTAAAAATTGGGTGGCGCCTACCTGTTGTGTTGTTTGCGACTTTTGCGTTGAGCGATCTTCCCGAACCCGACCCTTGCTGAGCAACCGGTGTGTGCAGCTAACCAGCAGCTGCTTGTTGCAATTCCCTTTTTGGACTCACATTCGCTTTTGCGCACTCCTCTTCATTCGCTCATCAATCACCCCCCGTGTGGTTGCGGTTCGTTGTTGTCTATCATTTTTAAAGTTTGTTTTTTTGCCGGCAGCCCGGCATTTGCCATTGTAGTACATTCAATTTTTTTATTTTCCCCGGGTTTTGCAACAAATTGTTAATTAATGCAACGGATTACCAAATAAACTCAGCGGTGATTTAAAGCAACAATCAGTCGTAAAAGAAAAACTGCCCAGCATGTCACTTATATGTAACGCGAAGGTAAACGAATTAATCGCCGAAACAAATTGGGAAAAAGTGATTAATGAAAATGATGCAATTTCTCTTTATCAAAAACTTGTCGATAAAATGAAAAGCATATATGAAAAGTCTATAACTGTAAGAACAATAAAAAAGGAAAGAAAGCATAACCCATGGATGTCACACGACTTAATAGCTAAGTGTAAAAAAAGGGATGAGTTATACAAAAGATGGAAAAATAACAGATTGAGCAGGGCTTTCGAACTGGATTATAAGACTTTTCGAAACAAACTAAACAAAGAAATAACAAGGCAAACATCTCTTTTTTACAAAACCAAGTTCAACCAGATCAAGTCAAACCCCCGAAAAACATGGAACCTAATAAACGAGATAATGGGAAGGAAAAAGCCTAGCCTAGATGAAACTATAATTAAGAATTTCACTGGTCAAATGTGTGTGAGCAATCTCGCTGGCGAATGTGCAAAATACTTTAAAGAACAAATTGAAAACATTGTGCACCAATTCGACTCGATTTCATCGATTCACCTAAATAAAACGCTAGACAAATCAGTTTTTATTCAAGAAACAAGTGGATTTGAAATGTCAAGAATAATTGGTTTGCCTGACGAAAATAAAGCGTTGGACACCATAACTCACGCGGTAATTTTTGCGCCGATTTTGTGCAAATTTATTAATTTGAGTCTTACATAAGCAAAAATTCCAGAAGCTTTAAAAACTGCTGTGGTCAGGCCAATATACAAAGGTGGTACAAAAAGTCAACTCAACAATTACAGGCCAATATCCATATTGTCGGTAGTAGAAAAGTGCCTCGAAGAAGCCATAACAAACAGGTTGCAGAATTTTATTGGAAAACACTCCATCATCCACGAAAATCAATACGGTTTCCAGAAAAAGAAAAGCACTGGTAAACTATTAGGAGAATTCGCTAATCATATCAATGAAAGTCTTAACAAAAGTTATCACGTCTTGGTCATATTTATGGACTTTAGTAAAGCTTTTGACACGCTCAATCACTCAAAGCTAATAAATGCTCTCGAACGTATAGGAATACGAGGATTATTGGCCGATTGACTAAAGGAATATCTACACAACAGCCTTTTTTGTGTCAAGATCAGCGAGATCCATAGCCAAAAAGAATATGCAGAATACGAAATCCCACAAGGATTGAAACTGGGCCCGATTCTGTTTATACTATACGCTAATGAGTTCTCCGCATTTTCAAGCGAGCCAAACCCTTTGCTTATGCCGACGATACAGCGATAGCGGTATGTCACAGATCTTTACAGACGGCAACAACAATAATTCAGGAAGAGTTTGATAATGCAGTAAAATGGTGTCATGATCATGGTTTAATGATCAACTCATCCAAAGCAAAAATGATGCATATAAGAAATCCGTAGTTCAAGGGTACCAAACAACAAATATACTGTAGGAATGATGACTACCATACCTCGACTAGCTGTCCTATAGATATAGTTCAAAATTGCAAATATCTAGGAGTGACAATCGACAATAACTTTCTGTGGGATAAGCACATTGATGAGCTACGTTCGAGTCTGAAAAGAGCATTACACGCACTAACTCATCTGCAGTACCAAACGACAACATCTGTTCTAAGACAAGTGTACTTTGCGCTGGGGGAATCCAAACTAAGATATGGAATACTTGCCTGGGGTAATGCATCGTTAACTCATTGAAAAAAACTTCAGAAACTACAAACTGCAGCACAGAAAAAGATAAATATATTTACTCATCGAAATGTAACTGAGAGAGGAAGGTTCAATGTCCTTAAAGTCGAAGACATCTTCAAGATGGCGATTATATTAGAGTATTACGATGACACAAGATTCATCACTCCAATTAGCCAAGGGAGAAACACAAGACGACGTGCACAAGATATGCTTCAAGAGCCCAGATTGTACAAAAACTGTGGAAGAAGACAGTTGAAATGCAATGTGCTCGAAATTCTCAACACAAATCCGCAAGAACTAAAAAACGCTAGAAATTTTAAAACTAGGAAAAAAAACATAAACAACTTTCTCTTAAATCAAAATTCCAACAACTGAATGTTTTAATCTGAATACAATGTTAAAAAAGTTAAATTGTTAAAATGTTTTAATCTTAAAGTAAATCTAAATCCAAAGCGATCAAAATTACTTATGTCAAATAATTTTGTATTGAATGTTTATTAAACTAAGCTTACTTCATTTCAATTATTAATGTTAGAAACACAACATTCTGCAGAAAAGCCCTTAAAGCTTCGCGGAAACGCAAAACCAATGTTGATTTTATTGAAAATAAAAATTAATTGAATTGAAATTGTATTTTTTGAGATGTGTTTTCCCGCGACATCCTTATTTCGCCTATACGAACTGCAACTTTTTGTGGCACCGGTTTCAGCCGGAACTTGTTTGTGGGAAAAGCCACCACCAGGATTATTGATCAGGGTAGATTTTATGGTATTAACCGTCAAGAAGTTCTACCTTGGCTGGTTGCAGCATTGCCCTCATCTTACGCCGGTAAGACCTTGGCTAGTGGTGTTTCTGTCGAATATCACTAGGTCTGCAGCCTTTGCCTTGGTTTTCAACAGTAAACTATTTTGAGATATTTTGGAAGCATGTTTTTGATCGATGAACGCGTGATTAATTTGGCTGATAGTTCCATCATCCAGAGCAAAAAGATTCCATCACTTGATGGATGGAAACAAGTTCTCAAATGGAACCTTTCTCTGGACCTTGAGAAGACTTGTATTCACCATATTTGGAATCGTCGTGACGTCTCTTAATGTTGTGAAGGTTACGCTTCATGTCTTCCTTCTAAATGGCGGCATCTAGCTCCGCGAATATGATTTTGTCGTCGCTGTCTAAGTTGCCGTTTACGTCCTTCTGTTACGTTTTTCATGTTTGTTGCTTTCTTAAGAGTGACCTTTAGTTTAAGTCGAATTTTCGCGGAATATCCGCATCCTTACATAACTTATCCTTTACGTCTGTTAGAGTATATATTGATATGATCTCAATCAATCTTCGTTTGATTTTCAGTAACCCTTCATCGCATACTTACATCGTACGAGTATGCTTCGTGATGCATCATTTAATGCTGAATCCGTACGATGATAGCCATTACATTCATACCGACCGTCATTAATTATTCCAATTACTGTTAATTTACTTGTAAGTGGTGAGCATATAAATTAAATAAATTCATTTGTCCATCGGAAATGACCGCAGGTATTGTCAATCCCAAACCCCCCAAAGCCAGCTTACTGCCCTTTGTAATTAATAAATTTAAAATCACTTACTAAGGTCCAGTGCAATCCACAAAAAACAAAAAAAAATTATCCTTTTTGAGTTCAGGTTGACCACAATCACCCAACAGTCCCAGAGGCTTAAAAAGGTAGGTTCCAAGGAGTTTCCTCCAATGGGAAGCGGAAATTACAAGCCAACAGGCTTATCGCCCTACTCCATCGAATTCAATTTTCATTTAACGCTTCCACATGAGCTCACACTTTTGCCCCGGCGGTCAGGACCTGGACATGGCTACTATTCGTACTCGTAGCAACCCAAAGTCGAATCGTATCACAAGTAATTATCTTAATTTAATTACCATCCTCGGACTGGCTGGTCGTGATTGGAAGTATATCGTCCTGGTGGCGGTCTTGGCAGCTGAGGGGATGGTACAGTTTCGATTTTATTATCCAAAATGAGATTTAACTTACGTACGGAACTGAGAATGTTCACTTTTATTTGCGCTGATGGGTTTTATTAACATCGGGCATAGTGGAGAATGGCTGGGGCTCACGTAGACGGTAATGTAGGCTGCTCCTTCGAAAAGCAATCAAGGATTGGATGCTTATTGGATATTTAGGTGATATAGGTAACATGATGGATGATATGTATTTAGTATGGAAGGTAGTTCATTAGATATTGGGTTGCTCAATCGAGGTATCTACTAACAAAAGTTGCAGATACAAGGACCACAGCCTTAAGCTAGTTTTTCTCATTAACACGATGACAGTTTTGGGGGAGTAGCAATAAAAATGCTCATTTGATGGGTAAATGTAACTTCATCGATTTAAGGTACGTTCGAACGTGAATTAAGAACTAATTGATGTACACTCAAGGACGTAGATTGCGTTTCGAAAACTAAATTTTTCCTAGTCGCAATAAAATCTAAATAGTGTCTTTATCAACCCAAAAAGGCTTAAATAGAGTACTGGAGAGGCCCAGACTGCCCCTATAACTAGTTGGGTAAAGTTGGACAAGAAAAAGAAAGGAACATGTGAAGCAGCCCTAAAGAGATGGCAAGTGCATTTGAAGGTTTTAAGGTCGAAGAGAAAGAGATCAACTTAAGTATACTTACTGCAAACGACCAAGTATTTTGTGCTGACATGTCCAGTCAGGAAAAACTCCTGCGAATCGCCCCCTCCATGGAGGAACGCATAGTTTCAGCAACTTCGTAAAGAAACCAGACAACTTTCAAAGAGGTCGTTTAAGATTAAAGTGGACACAATGGTCAAGCTTAATGCATCCTATGTTTAAGATGCAACAGTGCTTCCGACAACGTAACTTTAGAAGGCATTTGTAATAATGGCCGGACATTACTGTGAATATGTTCCTGATTGCGGATATTAACTGCGGCCAATACGTGATGGCATCCGGTCTCCACTGCTGTGATGTATGTTGGTCGACAATAATTTGTGTTAGGTAATTTCTAGCGACCGTGTGTTCTAAAGCGCAAGTAGCCCTAAAAGTTATCGCCAGTTTATGCATCAACAAATCTAGCCCCTCTGCTAGCAAAATCTTTTCAATACGGACACGGGAAGAAAACTGATGTCGTCAGGCTTCTGCAGGAATGAAGCTTCATAACCCCTTCTAGACGCGTCCATATATAGTTCTTCCTTACCTTCTGCCTCCTAGAAATAAACTTTCAGTGTTCGTTGATGCTGACTAGGATTATCTTTTCCAATTTTTTGGCCACAATAGCAGAAGGCAGAAGTTTCTTCCATTCATATTTGAAACAACTACGCTGCTCCAAATTATTTAACACCATCTCAAAGTTCCCACTTCATTTCGTGAACTGATATTCATCTGATGTCAGTCTGGGTTAAATGGTTCGAGAGCCGCTACTTCAGCCTGTGCAACTAAAACAGTGACTTGAGTAGATTTGCCACATGATTCACTATACTGTATTTCCTTTCTTTTCACATGGTATTGGGCATCAAATTCAGGTGTTCCTACTACTAAAGCTGCTGTTTTTTTTTTTTTTTTTTTTTTTTTTTTTTTTTTTTTTTTTTTTTTTTTTTTTTTCTGTCGGAACAGATCACTCATATAACGAACTAGTTTATGGTACTCCCTATAAGTTCCTTTTAATGGAATGGACTTCAATTTCTCACAGAAAGACTAGTAAGCGCTTCAGTGATAAAGTGTCTGCATTATCAGCAATCTCCACTTCAACCCCGAGTACCTGGTGCCTGATGCGTGCTTAAGCCGGATATTTGTAGAGGAGTGCGGCTCGGTTTCGACGTCAATTTCACTGCAATCATCGCAGGATGTTGTATCACTTACGCTCAACACATTTAAATATTGATACATGCAAAAGTGTAGTGTCCCGTCGCGACGTCAGTAAGCAGCCTTCAGCCTTTCCTGCTAAGAGACATCAGGAAGATTGATAACCTCTTAGAGACATCGGGAAGCATTCGTTTAGTCTGCCGGAAACCTGGAGAGTTGTGTGTCATCTGCAGTTGTGCTTATATGATATCCAACTCTCAATGGACCGAGGACACAGGTATACCTAGATTCGGATCCTGAAAAACTCTCCTCGGAGCCTTACCTAAAAAGTTCATCGGCGACTTAATTTCCAGCGATTCCAGTGTGACCTGTAGCCCATACAAGACTCGGTGAATTTGGCTTTCCTATTGCGTTCATTGAAGTCTTACATTCTCGAACTAGCTTGGAAGTCGTAAGAGTATTTGGCAAGGCCCGAAGTACAGCTTGGCTCACGCCAGAAATGCAAATGCCTCGCCCCTCCATCGATTTTTGACAACATAGTTTGTTACCATCCGTAAAGGCTGAAAACATTCTTTTTCTGCGTCAGCTTCCGGCAGAAACCAGTTTTGGACACAAATACGATTCCGTATTTTTTCCACAGCAAAAGTTACGTGAGGGCACGTTCATGAGACCTGAGTCATAAAATCGACGGCGCGCAAGATCATCAGGTCTTCAGTGTGTATTGTACTCTAGACCCCCTCTTTTTAACCGGAAGATGGCTATATGAATATCAAAGGGAGTGAGGTTCATCAAAGCGTCAAAATCAGAGCCAGGCGTGCTAGGGAAAGCAATCATGTATTTTTGTAAAAGCTTTTTACACCACACAAACGACGCAGAGGATACAATTGGCTTTATCATAGCCGGGTAGATCCAAATGTAATTTTTCAGTGAGAGGCCGCATGTCTTCACGACATGTCCTTAGCACTGCCAGAAAGCTGATAACACCTTAGACCCTTTCGACGTAACATGTTTAGTCCATTAGAGTTTGTTATCCTGGATGACACCCAAATACTTGGTTTCTGTGAAGAATTGGATGGTGTTGGCCTTAAGCACTAGATGCATTTCTTGTGCAGCAATCATCGATCATGTCTTTGATCCACGAAACTAGTGATTTATCTACGCCATGCTATCTGGCCGAAGTACACATGCCGTCAAAAGTTGTCGAAAGCACCCTCAATGTCCATGAAGCTGGCCAATGCGTCTTCCTTCTAACAGAGTGCTCCTTCAATTCTGCCTACAAGATTTTGATGCGCATTCCCGCAACATATTCCGTGTTGGTGAGCCTGTTGCACCGCAGACAGAGGATGCATTCACATGGATCTCGACCATTCACTCCATACTCTTCAATATGAATGAAGTCAGACTTATAGGTCTGAAGGTCTTGGCGAGAGTGTAGTATCCTTTTTCGATTTTTGGTACATAGGCAATTCTCACTGTTCTCCAGGGTTTCGGTATGTATGCCAGTGCCATGCAACAGCATGTTTAACTGATAAAATATACCAGCTATGGCGTATTATATTATTCAGTATTATAGAGCTTGGAAGTGAGCCTCAATTTTGGAATTGATTATTATTATTATGTTAGTGCGTACTAACACTTCCTTTATTTCACTCTAGCAACCTGACGCTACTTATTTTGATAAAAATTATTCACTTGCATATCAACCCGATCTTGATCTGTTGGGAAAAATGAATTTGCGGTGTCGAACCTAACAAGGCAACATGGCCCGATGGCATTCTAGAGTGCTTTGGCATACACCCTGTAATATTAGCATTATGAAAATCTGGTAAGCACGCATACCATAAAGGAAAACTCCACTCTTATGACCCAGTGAAAGATCACGATCGAGGATATCGAGGGAGCTCTTAACAATATTAAAACCTTCTAGGTAACCAACTACGAGAGCAGGACTCCGTTTGCAGCCAAACAGAGATCCCCCAAAGGGGGATCGAAAACGAAAAATTATACGTATTTCAAATTTTGGGTGGGTGACTCGCTTCGCTCTATAAAAGGATTTTAAACTCTTCTCCTCAGGGTTTAGCCGCTCAAGTTACTTCATCGCTCCACTAAGGGTATATCAAGAATAGTTAGGCAGGCGCCTATAAGCAAGTCTTTGGGTTATCGGGATTTCAGGTTTTCGGGATTCTGTCCGACTCACAAATAAAAAGCATGCCAGTCTACTGCCTCTACGTCGCTATATGAAAATTACTTTAATGTTAACTTCAATCACTTAATTTAAACAAACGAATAGCGACCACGCGAAGTCTACCTCAGTGATCTTCTTCCCATTTTCTAAAACATCTGAAGGCGTTGACTCAGGGCTCTTCTCTGAGGACCTTTGCATAAGCAAATCCGTCACGCATTTACATAGTGTACTAAGCCGAAGTCTCAAATATTCATTAGGCCACTGTTTTGCTGGAACTGATTCCAAAACCCTCATCTAATATTGCACGTGCATACATAGCCAGTCAAGCAATGACCAAGTCCCTTACCTCGAACAATAGAAATACTGGATTGGTTCTAGACTGCCGTGCAGCTCTAAGCGATACAGATTAGCAGTACAAGATCACACTCTGTTAGCTTTTGCTTCAGAATATTTGGACGTCCCAAGCAACTGGGTAGTTGATGAACTGGACAGATTTAGATTCTTAAGCTCAAATGGTAAGCAGCTTGACCTCATCAAGCTACGCAAACAAATAACACTCGTCAAAGCGCCCTCTAAGGCCAGTCGTAGGTGTAATTATTGAGGAACTGTGAGACGTTTAGACTGATTTGGCCCGTACTCGATCCTATACGATCAAAAGAACTGATCAACCCCACCTAGATGACATGTACAAGCTATCACACATTTCCGGAAAAGTGGTAGTGGCGAGGAAGAAGTAATCAGAATGTAAGCTCTACGAAGCCATCGATTCTTGGATCTAACTTATCTCTATGATGATCATTGATCTTGACAAATTTGTTAAGAAAAGTCTTTGGTTAGTCGAAGCCCTCCCACACTCTCCCAGCGATATCACAATGGACTTACAATATAAAGGCCTCATTTTTTTATTGAATAAAACGCACTATTGTTGAGATATCTCTGAAACCTTTATTGCTTTATAAAGTAGACACATGCAGATTATTTATGGAATACAATACTTGTATCTTTCAAATGACCGCCTCGGCTCTGCTTGCTGACCTTCATCCTGTTCTCGAAATCTTCAATCACTCTTTCACATAATTGGGGCTCAATCTCTGTGATGGCGGCTTTCACAATTGAAATTGTTTGTGAATGGTTGGCGTAGTTGTGGTTGCTTTTAACATAGCCTCAAAGATCCCTTCCAATTTTCTTCTCTTGCGTCATTTCTGATTGGTCACTCAAAAGCGGCCAAATACTTAATCCAACAAAGTGTAAGTGTTTAGATATTTCTAAAAAAAAGTTAGATCTGTCTTATTTCCTTCACCAACTGCTAAACGACTCTGTAATTGAATTTGTTGAGTCTTCGAAAAATCTATGTCTTATTTTTAATAGAACCCAACCCTTGGTTGTTCTATAACCACATAAGTACATTAGTAGGGAAAACTTACGGTATTCTACGAACTCTATGTACTGCTCAAAAGTTTATCCCTCTTGAAACAAGACTGCTACTTGTTAAAACGTTAGTAATTTCTGTATTTATCCACGGATGTGACATTTTTTATGGATGTGATGCCGAGAGTAGTAGGCGACTTCAATACTACTGTTCGATATTTATACGGTTTAAAAAGGCATAATCACGTTTCACATCTTGCAAAACACCTAAAAATTTCGAACAGTCATATTTCTTTTTAACATAATCTTAAATAGACAACCTTCATATCTTTATGAAAAAATCCAGTTTCCGGCATCTAACAGATCTTCTTGTCAGGTTCTTCCGCGTTTTTCTAGTCTAACATGCAAAAGACAGTTTTTTGTTGCTACTATCCGCCTTTTTTATTTCAATCCCACGTTACTTGCGAAAGCTAACTGATGCACTCCGCAAGAATTTACTCGTTCTGGGCGCATTGGCATAACTTGAATCAAACCTTAAGGAGTTCCGGTGCCGTAACGTAGCAGCCAATGTGAAAATGAGCCTCATCCGAAAACACGATTTTCTTGCAAAAATCAATGTCAACATGCATGTTTTCTAGGACCTAATCCGAGAACGTTCGGCGCGGCTGGTGGTCGGCCGACTTCAATTCTTGTGTTTATTATACCATTAACGCATGGAGAGCTAAATCGTTCGCCAAAATTCGGTTCAGAGTGGCTGTGAAGGGGTCAAGCTCCTGACAGCGTTGATGAATGGAGATGTTTGAGTCGTTTTCGACAATTTTCTTTACTGCGGCGATATTTTCGTTCGGGGAGAACACGTTTCGGTGTATTTGCATCTTTTCCTAAGTCCGTCTCTTGGAATCTTTTGATTGATACATGTCTCGGAAGGCACATGATTATGTCCAAAACTGAAACGAATTTTTCTCATCGCTGCAGCAATTGAACGGGAATTTTCGTAATAAAATTCAACGCATTGGACTGGATGGTAAATTTTCGACATTTATTGGTGACATCTGTCACCATATGCCAGCCCTGCGTGCATCAGCTGAAAAAAAAATAGGCCTTTCAATTTCACCCGTTACATATCTGGCGTACGTGCACCTCAACGATGAGCACTTTTCCTAAACCTCACGTAATCAGCTTGACAGTTGCTATAGACTCGGACATTTCTTTGCCTACAGCTTTGCCTCACAATACGGGTCATTGTCATCTGTGTTGCATGAGTCTCCGTAAACCCAAGTTTACGAGGAATGAAGTTAAAGGTTGTCATTCTTCACGAACAGGCCGTCCTAAATCTATTGTGTAGTTATTGACGAACGTTCCATTAAGTTTCTCCCCTCGAATTTTGGCTGAAGACAGTCCCAGGCATAAAGAAGGTCGCCAGTCCCGACATCATTGCATATATCTTTAAAAAGCAAGTCCATTTATTGTACAGAAGGCCTAAGTTAAAAGAGGCTGGTGCGCCTGAGGTGAGACAATTCGAGACAATTTTCGTTGTCCTTGTTGCAGTAAATGTTAAGAAGACATTTAGTGTATGGCAATTAAATAAAAATAAATAAAATCCAACTTTCATTTAAGTTTCATAAATTAGTTAGGTCTACCCATCCATGGAAAGCAATACTCAATTTACCATAAAAAAGGTCAAAACAACTGACGAAGGCATCTGTCGATAAGGACAACATCTCACTACACGCTTGACTTCTTGAAAATCAAATATTTAGCTCATGTCTCCCCTTTCAGATAAAATCAAGTCCCAACTCAGCCAGCAAAGATATGTATCCCGAATTCACAATATAGCTTGATATGGCATTGAACTTTATGGCTTGTTAGCTGCCAGCTACCGACTACCGACTGGCTTTTGCCATCTCATGTCAACTACAATTCTGTTGATTTGCAGATTATTTACACAGCAAGTTTATCCCAAAGAAAAGCAAAAGATACAAGATACGAGAAAGAGTACGTGGAGTCGAATTCATCCTTAGGGTACACAAATATGTACTTCGTTTACCTACGTCATAACATCTGATATTTCTGTTGTATCTGAGAGCCATCTCTTCCCTTTTTTTCTTGCTTCTGGTCATTGCTTGAGCCCTTCCCCGTCCATGGCTCGACTTCTGATTTTCCGCCTGTATCACATTTAACGTTTAACCCTCCTGAGCATACGGATACATAAATAAATAAATCAGTGAAATATCTTAACTTCATGTGCGTCCTTGTGTTGAGCTCGCGGCGGCGGTGGGTGACTGTTGTATACTCGTATGTTACGCGTGTGGATGCTTGTGTATTTTTATTTTCTGCCAGAAAGTCTGTAAAAAAGATGCAAACAGAAATAATGTTCCAGAAAATGTCCTCATTCTTCTGCTTAACCAGAACTGGTAGTGCCACTGTATAACCATTCCACATAAAACATTTACAACTTCCGTCCGGCTGGCTATTTCCCTGAACAAAGGAAACGACCGCAGCGGCGGCAGGAATATTTCGAATATTTCTATTGTATATGTATGAGTATATTCCACTGGCATGAACAAAAATACACTTTTCATCCCGAATAATGAATTTACAAGGACGAGAAAGGATTTCCTTCAGTACGGCGACGGCGGTGCTATTCAGAGTCCCGTCATTTACCTGTCACAACAGCAAATACAAGCCGACAAGGATGTAATAAAAGTTTATGACAAAAAACTTGAATATTTGAGGTATTTTAACCAGGGAGCGAGCCGTTGTGTGGGTGGATGAAACAACTCCAGCCGAGCGCTTCATTCATATGGTATGCTCACGTAATCCTAGTTTGTAGCTCCGACGAGGTTTAATATAGTTGTGAGTAGGGTGCGTGTATATGTGCAAAGTCTACGTTTAAGCGATGCTCAAGTGATTTATTCAAATTACGAGTTGGGAGATGTGTTTTTTTTTTTGTTCTTTTTCGGTATCCACTCTCAGCTGGATTTGACTCAAGGATGAAAGTTGTAAAAGAAGTTGCAAGTCTTGTGCTATTCCAATTGAGAAGAACGATCAGAAAAGGGGATACACTCAGTACATATTGTAGTTTCACTTGTTTATTTCTGTTTTTGACGAGAAAATTAAAAATTTAAGAGCTAAACAAGGAACAAATTCGTGTAGTTTATAGTTCTTTTGAGTCAGGTCGTCATAGTGATGTTGTAAAAGTATAGCAAGTTTGAAGCAGGTCTCAGAGGAGCGAATGGATAATCAGAAGGAATTCATGACTTGGACGTAAAAGATGCGAGATTGAAGAGTTGGGAAGAGATTGTCGCAACTCATAAAAAATTTACTTTACATTACATTTGTAGTGCTTCTATATGAGGCCATAAAGGACATTGTAAAGGACTACGTTGCAACCCTGGTTCCAATTAACGAATTTGGTACTCATAGACGTGACATTATGTAAAATAGACTGCACGTCTTTAGCCTTTCGAACTAAAGGGGAGTTAGAGTTGATAGATGTTACCTTTAGCATTTGTCACTTTTTTATTCGTCATGTGAGAAATAAGAACGCATTCCTGATAGACTCCTGCTTCGATTTTGTTACATTGGTAATAATTAGATATTCCTATAGGCAAATACCGAGATAGCTTCACCACCTTAACTGCATCGGCCAAATCAGCACAGAAATGAAGCACACCGAGGGAGATGTACACATTAGCACATGTAAGGTGTCAATTGGCCACGGAGGCATCCATGATGCAGGAGTAGTTGGCAGTGGCACGCTCGCGGTTGCTCGGCTCTAGCTCGTCGGGTTGGGTTGGTTCTTGCCACTACCCCGTACATCGCAACTCAACTTACCTTTTTGTTTCGTGCCGAATTGGAAAAAAGAAAACAGGGATAGCCTGGAGAAAGCTACGTTACTTCACGGACGGACTTAAAAGATAGGAGGAGAGAAAGATGATAGAAAAAAAAAAGAAGAAAGAGGAAATGAAACAGCAAGATCACTTCTGTGTGCCATCACCACTGTGCAAGACCGGGATTTTCACGCTTACAACTAATCCTACACTAACCTAAACCTAAAGCTAACTTAACCCTATGTACCCTACACCGAATAATATGTCCCAGGGTCACACAGCGAAGACAGCTCGTCACGACCTGAAATAAACCGGGTGTTGTTGTCTGAGGATGGCCAACCCACCCTTATCGCACTTGGATGCGACCAATTGCTACCATTCTGGCCAGATCTGTGAATGGTAGGCCGTAACGAAATTCCTCCCAGTCACCACCTGTAAAAAAAAACAATCAGCGGAAGTCAGTCACGTCATATTCGTTATGTCGTCTTCGTGTGTACGTCACGTCCGGTCACAATCGCCCCATCGAAGGACGGTCGGTCCGCCCATTCACACACCACTTGCGTTGGATTCACTCCATCATTTTAATAAAAAAACCTTAATTCAATTCATGACCATGACAATTGAAAGATAAATTCACAAAAAAAAAAATTCTTAATAAACAATACGAGTTTTTTTTTTTTTTTTTTGAATTCTATTAAAAAAACTTCTGTAAGGCTACTGTTATTCTAGCCTAAAAAAGAAACTTGAAAATATACGAAAGACTTACCGAATTTCAGATCTCTCGTAGTTCTGGCGCCAGTACTTGAAGAACCTTTGCAATCTCAAAACAATTTTTTTTTTCTTGCGCACAAAACTAAATTCAAATAAAATTCAAAAAAAAAAATTAACAACTCGCTTAGCCCTAATCTTACTCTACACAATTTAATAAATCAAAACAATTCTACCATATATCTTAATATATTGTATTTAACTAAGCTTATCATGATCTCTATACTACACTTATTCACAAAATTCAGATCTTATATTTTATTTATATATTTTATTTGTAATATACGAGTATATGTACATATGTACTTATTTTCTTGTACTTATTTTTTACTGTATATCACTGATTCCACCTTTTGTTTTTTTTTTGTGTGGATTTTTGTTGCAATTGTTGTTGTGGGTATCCCGCGGAGCACCTCTTGCAGGCGATGTAGCTTGGAGTATATGGGGTGGGGGATCGTATTTTGCGCCCCCTTTATTTTTCTGCTCTACGCACCGCGTTGGTGTCATGTGGAGGTGGATAGGGGTAGTTAAATTTTTTTTTCTGCACCGCGGCACTTTGCGTTATTTTTTTTGTTTTTTTTTTATTTTGCCCGGGGAGTAGTTTCACCGACTGCTGGCGAACGGGTTCCAGTTTTTTTTCTTTAAAGGGTGCCTAAAGAAGGAATTTGGCCTCGAATATACTTTTCGCGCCGACCTTTCAAAATCCTTTTTGTTTTTCTTTTTTTCACCACTTTTCGCGCCGACTGTGTAAAATCCTTTTTTTTTTTTTTTCGTTTCAACACTTTTCGCGCAGACTAAATCTCGAAAGAAAAAAAACTGAAAAAGGACCCGAATCAAATGCGACCTTGTCGCTCTATTTTCAGACATCGACTCTTTAACTTCCACTCCAAAACCAAGACCCAAAAAAAAAGTCCCATCCAATACGACCTTGCCGCTGTGTCCCCAGACAATCAAAAAAAAACCCGATTTAGTCTGCTGATCAGCTGATCAAAACCCGTAAGGCCATTGACCTGTTTAATTGGAATCATTCTCCAAAAAAAACCCATTTCTTGTTTCCTATTTCGCTTCCTACCTTTTTCGTTTCCTATTTCGTTTCCTACCTCTTTCGTTTTCAACTCGGAAAACTATTTCGCAAAAATAGGTTCCTGCCTAGATTAGGTTCTTCATCACAGCACACAACCTACACATAAACATTCATATCTAAATTACTCCCACAAGATCTCTAGCCTTAGCAAGGATTTCCACCTCTTCCACCAGCATTTAAATTAATCAAAACACAACGCTCTCTACGATAAAAGGGACATATTCACCACGGGAACAAGAACACAGGGAGAGAGTGAGCCTATGAAGAAAGTGGAATGAGGGAACTCGAAAATAGAGGGACGTTTGACAGAATCAGGTTTTGCTGTGAGTTGCGAAAGAGAGATCAGAGCTGTAAAGGAATGCAATCATTTTATCATTTAACTCATTTGACTTCACGTGGATTTGTTTCAATTCAATGACTTCAATAATGACTTAAATTTAAAAAAAATAAATCACCATTCATTCCGAAGACATGATTTAGCAATCATTTTTTGCATTCATAATTTTGAAGTCAAAATGAATGCAATCATTTTGAATGCTCTCCATTCACTGAAGTCACCTTGAAGTCACTAACATTCATTGCATTCACTTGAAGTCATTGAAGTCTTTCAAGTCATCTGAAGTCCTTGAAGTCGTTGAAGTCTTTGAAGTGATTCAAGATATTGAATTTGTTTTTTACTGTCGCCTATCAGAAGAATAAATAAATAAAAATAATCAGTAATGAACAACGACTGCATAAATTACAAAAATAATGTATGCACAACTTTGCCTAGAAGCAATACATAATATAGTTCAAACATAAATAATTTAAATCAATACATATGTATATTTAATTTAGACTTCAAAATTCAATTAAACAGTATTGCTAGCACTCTTAGTCTAGCAGTACCTACTTATTCTGGAATGCAATTCAAAGCATTAACCGATATGATAGACACTAAACTCTTTCCCAGGTAGCAATCACATTTTGTTAAAAATATTATTTATTTATATAGTTTATTAATATGTAAATAAATTACAATACCAATATGTACAAAAGAAGGAGCACTAGCTTCTAGGGCCTTCGGCTCGTTGAAATTACTACAAGATACAATATACAAGACCATCTACCAGGGTTGTTGAAAAACTAAAGTTTAAAAGGAAAAAGTGTATACAATGATTATAGGTACTTTACAGGTTATTTACAATTTTTAGCATAGATAGGAGTTTAAATACGTTTCTTATATTTTGTTCTGAAGGAACTCTTAATATATCAACTAGTTGTGTTTGGCCACAAAGATGCATAACGGTTGAATTAACTTTATCGCATTCACTTATCAGGTGTTTAATAGTGACGACTTCGTTCTTCTGGCAAAGGTTGCACAAAGGTGGTTGGGTTTTTGCTATTATATGGCTATGCGTAATTTTAGCGTGTCCTAGCCGGAGTCGTATAAATATTTTCAGCATTTTAATTGGTACATTAGTTGGATAAAGCGCTTTTCCTGCTTGTGAGTTAATGAAGGTGTAATGGTGAACGGAATTCTTCCACTCATTTTGTCTCCTAGTTTCAAAACAGTAAATAATCTTTCTTTTAAGATCTTTCTGGTTGAAGGCGTAAAATTCAATAGCTGGCTCGCTGAAAACACCTTTTACAGTTCTATCTGCAGCTTCGTTGCCTTTAATGCCTACGTGTCCTGGGATCCAGATAAGTTTGAGCTTTTTATTGCGTACAATTAACTTGTCTCTGATTTGTTCAATGATTTCTATTTTGTTGTTAGCATTTTAGCGCAGAAATTGTTGAAAGACTATCTGTGAAAATAGCAGTCTTCTTGTAATTAGTATGAAGAATGGCTTTCAGTATTGCAAAAGCTTCTGCGAGAAAAACAGAGCTAAAATCTGGAAGAAGGCCTTTAGAGATTGTTCTCCATCTTCATTAACAACTGCAAAGGATGTTCCAGATTCAGTTTTAGAGCCATCAGTGAAGAGGAAATTCCATTTAAAGGTTTTCCGTTTATTAGCGATTTCTTTGAATTCTGCTTTATATACCTCAATGCTTGTGGTTGCCTTGCTGTATTTTTGTAGATCGGTACATATGGAATCTTCATGTAGGTACCAGGGGGGTTGGAGTGATCCCCTCTTCTCCTGAATAACTATCGGAATGTTGAATGAATGCGCTTCTAGCATTTGAAATGGACGATGGATATTTCTTGAACCGTTTAGAACGTACAATTTTTCTAGCTATGTTGTTAACTGGTGACTTTAGAGATGAGTTAATTTTTTTTATGATGTTGGCAGTAAGGTATTCAAAATGCTCCGGAATTGTTGGTCTCAATTAGAAGATTTTTTATTGGCGTCGTTCTAAATGCTCTTAAAGCTGTTCGAATTGCGGCATGGTAGGGAGATGAAATCAGTTGAAGTGAAGACTTTCTCGTTTTTCCATAAACCGGAAGGCCATAATCAATTTTAGAAAGAATTATTGAACGTATGACATTAATTAGAGTATTAATATTGCAAAAACTATTTTTAGAAGATAGATACTTTATCATATTAACCCTGGTGGAAAGGTTCTTTTTAACATAAATACAGTGGTCTCTAAAGTTAAATTTCCAATCAAAAATTATACCCAATATTTTTAAACAATTAACATTTTTAATTTGTGTATTATTACTTTGAACATTTAGAAACTTACTACAGCTCGTTTTTTTACATATGTGTAGAATTTTACTTTTTTCTGACGATATTATGGATCCAGAACGGATTCCCCAATTAAATAGATCTGTTAAAATGTTTAAAAAATCGTTAGCTGTTAAATTAAGGTCTTTAAGTTTAGAGAATATTATTAAGTCGTGCATATAAAGAATACCCAATTCTTTTATGTTTTTGAATTATTTGTGTTAATTCATTGAATGAGATCATGAAAAGAATTACGGAGAGGGGTGAACCCTGGGGAATACCATTATTAAGGTTGTGTATTTTGGAATAGACGCTTGAGATTTTAACCCGGAATTTTCTATTTGAAAGAAAGGATTTTACATAATTAAATATTTTTGGATTTTCCATTCAATCAATTGTTTTAACACTATATGAATTCCTACACGATCAAATGCTCTTTCAAAATCAATAGATAATATGGAGACATGATTTTTTTCCGATATTGCAGAAGAAACAAAATAGTCTAGATTTAAAATCGCATCCATTGCACTACGGCCGCGCTTAAAGGCAACCTTTTGGGGTAACGAGATTATTCTTTTCTAAGAACCAATATAACCTCCTTGATATAATTTTTTCAAGAAGTTTGCCTACATTAATAGTTTTAACTCTTATTTATTCTATATCTTTTACTTGTATTTCTGTTTTATAATTAATTAATATTATTTTTATAAAATGAAATTGATAAAATGGATTGCTTTCATATAATATTCAAACTTCAAACACTTCAAAGATTTCACTGACTTCAATGACTTGAAAGACTTCAATGATTTCAGATGACTTCAAAGACTTCAAAGACTTCACTGACTTCAAGTGAATGCAATGAATGTTAGTGACTTCAAGGTGACTTCAGTGAATGGAGAGCATTCAAAATGATTGCATTCATTTTGACTTCAAAATTATGAATGCAAAAAATGATTGCTAAATCACGACTTCAGAATGAGTGGTGATTTTTTTTTTTTAAATTGAAGTCATTATTGAAGTCATTGAATTGAAACAAATCCATGTGAATTCTTAAGGGGACTTCAATGAATGCATTCCGCAATGATTGCATTCTTTCGCAGCCCTGAGAGAGATTAGTAGGTCCAATTAACAGATTGGGAGGGGAAAAGGTCTGTTTTTGAAAAGGGGTCAATTTAATGGATTTGGTACACTGAGGGAACACAAATAGAACACCGCAATTAAACATATTTATTTTTTTGTAAATAGGCTGACCCTACACACACCATTTCCGCAATCAGATTTTGATTGATAACTGTTATTCGAGCCTCTGGTAAACTGGCAACGTATAATTTCATTTGACCATCAGGTGTTCCCAGGTATTGGCAATAAGTTGCTTGTCATGTTAACGAGGGAGGGCCTTGAAGCGAACCTGATCTATAATACTACCCGAACTTATCCATCAACGGATTCTCGGTTTGGTCATTTTAATATCAGCCTGTTGCAGAAGTGCTATATTGTATATCCGGCAATATCTTTACAATCTTACCATTCTGTTTGAAGGTTAGATTTCTAGATATTCTGTGCCTCTTCAAATAAAAGGGAATCTAGGACAACAATTAGGAGGTGACCTTTGAAACTATTGATGCGCCTAATTGGCATCAATCTAGGAATGGTAGCATAACATCTAGGATCCCATGAAATCATAGAATGAATGCAGAAACATCAAAACTTGCTTACAGAATGACATTGTGGATATTTTGCGATTTCTTCGAACCAGCTTAACATGATACATACATGTGCCATACCTGTACCGTATCTGTTACGATACACACTGTACCTTTTGGTGGCGAAGGAGCATTTTTGAATAAACGTTAACGAAATAAAGGAAAATACACCGAAGGACGGTCTTGAATAAAGCCTCTCTAAATTTTCCAGTCAAATGAGAAATGCGACGCGTGTATCGAAGGCAATGGGGCTTAAAATTATTCGATCTACAAAGATGAATGCATACTGGTCCTGGGTACGTTGATACTGTGGGAGTTGTGAGGGATATAGTTCATCAGTTTATCTAAATAAATACGTTGGACATGGAATGAAAACAAAATACAATAATTAACATTTAAATCGATTGTAGAAAGGATAACAGCCGTTTGTTTGTGAGGGTTCAAAACTGTCTACCCAGTCTGATGACGCAATCTAGGTCACTTAACTAAACATTTTATTTATGTAGCGCTATTTAGGTGGTTGGATGCTGTAAGAATAGGGTAGACACTGACTGGCAACAAGCTGGCGAGACACAATGTTGTAACTGTTACTAAGGGGTGACCAGATAAGAACGATAGGAAAACTTTTTAAATAAAACAACAACGGTGTGAGATATAAAATTGATGCTGGCTTTATTTTGAAGCTACGTTCATGCCATTATGTGTGAATAGCATATCATTCAAATGGGCGTCTCGTCTTCGGTAGCTTCGGTCGATTGAATTTTTGATGACTCGGTCCAATATGTGTGGCGTCATTCTGGCAATAGCGTGTCGAATGTTTGCCTCCAGCTCGTCCACAGTGGTTGGCTTGTTAGCGTATACTAAGAACTTGAAGTAGTCTAGAAAAAATAATCGAGTGGTCTCAATGGTGTCAAATCACTCTCGCTGTGAGATGAACCAGTCGCCACAGTTCTCCTTCACAACTTCGAGTGTTGCGTCGTTTCTATGACATGTGGATGCATTGATGCTTAACCGAACACTTGTAGATTGTGTTCGCTCCAATAACCGCAATTTTGCTTTTTAACATAGCCGTTGAGCCAAAAATGGGCCTCGTCGGAGAAGATGAGTTCTTGGCCAAAATCCGAATCTCAGGCCAACATTTCCAGTGCCCAATTAGCGAACTTACGGCATTCTCTATGGTCGCCCGGCTTCAATTGTTGCGTCAGAACAATGTTATATGGATGTAGGCCGCAATCCAATCGCAAAATAAGCCGGGTTTACTCTTTGGCGGTGCCCAATTCAGCTGATAGGCGCTGAATCGGCATTTATTGGTCTTCTTCGATACCGGCTGCTACTCCTGTTATGTTTTCTTCATTTCGCATCAATCCCTATCTGGTTGGTGGCTTAACATCCAAAATAGTGTACCTACGCTCAAACTTTTCCAGGGTGCGACGAATTGCGTGCACACTGAAGCCATGATGACGACAATATTGTTTAATAACATCCGCACATTTGGCAAGCGTAAAACGATGCACGATGAAATGGCAAACCTTACTGAATATTTCGACAGCTGGACGTCATTGGTAACTTTGACTGCTGCTGAAACATAACAATTGGAAAAACTATAATTGCTATCTGGTCACATATCAATTGAGCTTATTTTACCTCCAAGTGGTTGCCATCGGTTACTGGTTGTTGTCCATCCAGACTCGACTTACTAAATTTTACATAAGTGCGAGTGTAGCAGCACAATAAACATGACAGCGGACGAGTTGCCTAGACGGAATCAACGACAGCGTCACAGCTTCAAATGGGGGCAAAAAGCAAACTTTATCTGGGCTACGCCGATATTTTTGGAATTCAGATCGGTCGGGTTCTTCAAAAACAGATTGTGGTGGATGAGTCCTTAATGGGTCACTGCCAGCGTTCATACCCCCGAAGTGGATTACTAACATCAGTTCAACCAGCCACCGACCCCTTCACAACGGAACTGACCCTTCTGATTAGGGGTTGTGGCGTCGGAATATCTTCCCTACTACGTAAAAAGCATCTAGGTATTAAGAGACGCCACTTTCGGATGCCAACGGAAACTGTCAGTCAAAATCAAGACCAGGCACGTTCGCGGACTACGAATTGAGAGTATGGAACATACACACGTACATACATGGAGCTGTTAAAAAAAAAAATTGAATCTGACCTCACGGAATACTCATACAAAGCAGCTATTACCGCGATCCAGGAGATGGGTGTGATCAAGTATGCAAATATGGAGAAATTGCGACATTTATTATAGCTGCTAAAAAGGATGGACATGTTAATATGCGGATTATGTCAATGGACTGCGGTTAATGGTAATGGACTATAAACAGATAAGCAACCATCTGGCTGTGATACGCATCAAGTCATCATTCTAAAACATAAGCGTAATATGTGTACATGCTTCTACTGATGAAGCTGAAGACTCTATCAAGGAGGAGTTCTGTATGGAGTATGATGTCAAAATTATACTAGAGGACTTCAATACCGAAATCAGTATGGAAAATATCTGCGGCTCATTAATCGGAAAGCACACTCACGACACGACAACAGACACCATCTTCCGGCTAATCGATTTTCGTGCTGACTACGAATCCTGGCGCACTCCGATGGTCAAACCGCCAACAAAATCGACCATGTGGTATTAGATGCGAAGCACGCATCAGACATTCTGAATGTGCAAACATTCAAAGGGGCAAACCGTCATCTTAGACCACTTTCTTGTTCCACGCCAAATTCACGGCTCGGCTGTTAACGAGAAAAAACTGCGAAACGGCCTGAAAAAGAAATTCAACATTGGAAGCCTTAGTTTGACTGGAGTAGCCTGAGCACAGAAAGCCTTTGAGCGATAGACTCTGCGCAATGTATTCACTACTCATAAATGCCAGCAATCTGTGGGACCAGTATCGCGATCTTATCAAAGAGGTAGCCGAGATTACCGTAGGCTACCAGCTAACACCGAAAAGAAGCACTTGGAATGATGGTAAGAGGAAAATGGTGACATAAAGTGCATTCTTGCAACTGCTGTAGCGCAAAACGAGGGCAGCAAGGGCAGAGTATCCGGCCAGAAGAAGGGAGGGGAAGATGATTTTGCGTAAAAGGACCTACGCAGTCTTCCAGCTCAAGGATATCGCAGAGACCCGCGACAGAAACAGCATCCAGATGTTTTTCAGGAAAGCTAAGCGACTGACAGCTGGCTTCTAATCCGGAACGCAGAGTCTTCGAAGCAGAGAAGGAAACCTAGTCTCAGAAGCACAAGGAATAGTAGATGTTTTTGAGCAGCCATCCGATCCCAATATAGAAGAAGTTGGCTCAACCATAAAAAAAAAGCTGAAGAACAGCAAGGTAGCTGGCTTTGAAGGTCTACTTCAAGGAGCTTTTCAAACATGGTGGAAATATTTTGGTAAGATGCATGCGCCAAATTATCAGTCAAGTATGGCTGGGTGAAGCCATGCCCCATGACTGGAGCATCAGGTCTATATGAGCCATCTTCAAGAACCGCGATCATATGTTTTGTAAGAACTATCGTGGCATATCCCAGCTAAATGAAACATATAAGATCCTATCCAATGTACTGTGTGAACATCTCAAACCTTCCTGCCTCCGGCCCGGCAGATCGACAATCGACAAAATTTCCACACTAAGGAAAATTCTGGAAAAGACTAATGAATTTCAATAAGAGACTCACTATCGACTTCAAAGCCGCATATGACAGCATTCATCATCCTGGGCTCTACACATCGATCTCTAAATTCGGTATCCCGGTATGACCACAGACACTATTCGCTTTGGAATGAATATTAAACCAAAAGAAAAGGGGTGTTACGGCTAGAGTTGTGAAAGGACTGTTAGAGTTAAAGAACTGTTTTTTCGGTAGTAGTGTAGTAGCAAGCGTTCTTAAAGATCTTAATATACACAAATCCACTGGTCCAGCTGGTATATTTCCCCTTCTTCTGAAGACGATTTCTTCCTTGTTGGCAAAGCTTTTTAATCAATCCTAGTCTTTAGGACACTTTCCGAGCCAATGGAAAACAGCATTTGTCCAACCCGTCCCTAAAAGGCTTCTTTCCATCATGAAATATGTCGAAACATGAGAACTTCTCAATGCCCGACGGTATGGTTTTCGTAGCAATAGATCCACTGGCGATTTGATGACATGTCTCACCGAAAAGTGGAACCAAATCGTACATTAATCTGGCGAAAGCAATATAGTTGCACTTGGTATTTCTAAGGCATTTGGCAGAGTTTGGCATCAGGCTCTTTTGTCGAAAATGCGTGCTTTTGGGATCGACGACTCTCTTCTTCAATGGATTAGAAACTATAATACCTTTCGGAACGTTAAATTCTAGTTGTATTGGATGGTTTCAAGGCTAATATTCACAAAGTCCATACTGGTGTACCCCAGGGATCCGTTCTGTCTCCGACACTCTTTTTAATTTTCATCAACGATCTCTTGTCTGCTACTTCTAGTCCAATATATTCCTTTGCTTCCAAAACACAATGCTGTCTGATGTCTTTAAAGCGAAATTTAAACACCCAGCCATTATCCATGAATAACACATGCATCGTTGTAACCAAAAAACTTTCCATTCTCGGTATGTGTGTTAATGACAACTTATGTACGTTGGAATGACCACATATTCGATGTCGTCAAAAATGCTCCGAAATGTCTACGCTTCCTCAAACGATGTAAGAAATACTTTTCCGCGTCTGATCTGGCTTCAATATATAAGGCATTCATCCGCCCAAAATTGGAGTACAATGCCCACATCTGGTCAGGTGCTTCTAAAGCATCTCTGCACCTGCTAAATAGGATTCAAAACCGTGCGATAAAACTTATTGATGATACTAATACCAGTCAATCAATTGACACCCTCGAACACAGACGGAATGTCTGCTATCTCACTTTGTCTTATCGCTATTTCCACGACCAGTATTCCATTGAAATCGCCAGTAGCATTTTGTTTCTTCAAACCTTCAACCGTAACACCCGTCCGACTATGAATGCTCATCAGTACACACTCAAGCCCACCTTCGGATATACTCTAAAATATGGTATGGTGATTCGTTCCTAAGCCGTAAGCTCGCTTATGGAATGCCCTGCCGAGCTCTCTATTTCCTGATCGTTATAACTTGCACATATTTAAGAACAATATACATCGGTAACTCTCTTTTCTTCCTCCCTTTCTTCGCTGTGTACAAACATTTGAAGGGTAAAAGCGCACCCGGGATCGAACAGAGTGTAAGGCTGCTGTGTCTCGTGCAGAGATTCTTCACTGGTCGGCAGCCCGTTACGTAAGTAAGTAAGCCATAGCTAGCTAAAATTTTGAAGGCAAGGATCCTTATCTCAAGATATGTGTAATAAAGTTTTGATCTAATGGTAGGTAGCTGAATGGCAGGGCTTTTTTATGACTGAAAAATTGACGTTTGATCATGTCTTTGCTACTAGCGTCAATTTCAGATCGAAGCGAAATTTGCACTCTTAACTCTAAATATTCCTCTTCGTCACCATGACATTGTCAGATGGAAAAAACTTACCCTATGGCTATCAAGTCCTCTATGTTATCGTGGAACGATCTCCTGCGAAAAGTTGTCAAGCCGAAGTAGAGTCATTACCTGAAGCGTGAACGAATTCACCATAAAGAAGCTCGGACGCATATGTAGTAGAGGTCTGGAACGATTTTCCAAATTACTAAAAATAGTGTTTCGTGTACCCAGTGGCAATTTAACTTTTCGTTTGCCGAAACAAAGCGCTCATACAAAGAACTAGTCCATTGTACTCCTTGCATGTTCTTTTTACTAGAATTCAGCACACTTTGTAGAAAGATGAGTAAAAACTTCAGTCAAATAGTTAAGTACCGAGTATCTGCACTCCGATGTGAGCGTATGGCGGACACCCATATGGATAGTGTGTCCATGTCGTCATCAAGCTCGCTCCCTACAGCCTTTACTACTGAAGGACCGCAGTAAAGTCACTGACCTATTTGATATGTAAAAACGAATTCATTTGGTTTGCCGGCATCCTGGAGAGCCATGTTATTTGCAGTTATGCTCACACGAAACCCAACAATCAATAAAAACCCTAACCTCAACATGATAGCAGTAATAACTCAAGTTCTGGTGCTGAGAAACTCTCCTAGGAGCCTTGTCTAGCACATTCATCAACGATCTCATTGTGACCTGAGAATCAAACAAGACTCAGTGAATTCAGCATTCAGAGAATCCTTGCATTCCTTGCGTAGTTTGGAAAAGGTGAAATAGTTTAAGATTGCGTGAATCTTGAACACATGCAAGTTTTTTTTTTTTTTAAAGAAAAGTGGAATCTTAAGTAGTCGCCTTCCAAAAAGACACCAGCACTGCATCCTATAATAGATCGACTTTGGAGTCATCCGTGCGGATTCCTTATTCACATTCTGGCCGAAAACTTTTGTGGGCACAGGGCAAGTCGATTTTTTACTTTGGCAGCAACAGGAGCTCTAACGTCATTGCTTCTGATGGGATGTCCATAAAACCAGAATCAAAAGACAATGCGCCAGAGCATGAATCCTTTTTTAAAAGCACATGGCCTTGAATTGCAAGAGCAGGAAGATTCATAAGTGCATCTTGACTATAGCCAGGCGTGGTTGAGAAACAACGCATCAACTTGTAGAGCAGAGCCACGTGTGGTAGAGAAAGTCTTTATGGAACTGACTGACTGACTGACAGACTGTTCTTATGAATCTTGGAAAACAGTATAACGAATGCTTGTCCGACGGATCTTATCATATAGATCTAGATCCAAAGGACTTTAAAAGATGCCATTTTCCATGTTTTGTTCTTTTAAAGTCTCAGAAAGCTGACAGCACTTTGGTTAGGGCACAGAAATTTTTTTTTATCAAGGATGACGCCCAAGTATTTAGATTCGTTGGAAGAACCGATGGTGACATCTGTATGCTTGCTCCATCTCTTCAAGAGAATACAATTATTTTTAACAAGATTTTTAGTGTGTCAATTCTAAATTGGGTTGGTATAGCTTGCGCCTTACAGCAGACTGTCACAAGACATGATGCAACAGGGATTACAGCTTTATCATCTGGATATACATGAGTGTAGACGTAGTTTCATTGACAGCGTCGAGTTGATCAACATTCCCCAGAGCAGTGTAGATAGAAATCGCCTAGCAGGCACCTATGTTTACTCCCGCCATGACATATGTATTGGCCCCATATTGGTCAAGTTGTCGAATGCACACTCAGCGTCGATAAAAATGCCTACCTGCCAATTAGCCTGAAGCTAACGTCTAATAATCGCTTACTCACTTTCTTAGGTGGCGCAACAGTTCAGGGTGAACCTGGATCTTAACTAACTTGCCTCTTCGGAACCCGGTAGCGCACTAAATGTCGGCTGTGGTACCCTTCTAATTGTGCGCGCCACCTAATGTGAGCCCTCACTCAACTCCATTGTCCACCCTGTCGGCTGGAGCTTATGTACTAGCCATCTGAGTAGTGTTCTCGATGTACAGCTCGTACAGTTTGCCATTGAATCTTCTCCTCAAAAGCCCGTCAACGTAAACTGTACTGAATATTTTTCGAAGGACCTTCCATCGAAACTACTGAGGATATCTTCATCCATTTTCTATAGGGTCCATGTTCCTGCGCCATAAAACAGGACTGGAATGATCAAGGACTTACGACTATTAGAGTCTCCTTAGTTTTTCAGGATGAGGCCTTGCTACTCAAGTGCCTTCTTAGCTCAAAGAAACATCGACTAGCAAGATTGTACCTCTAGTGTTAGCTTGTGAGGTCCGCACAATTCTTTCAGGTATGATGTTAATTAAATCACATAACAACACTTCACCTTGTATAAAACCTTTTTTGACATCAAAGGTCTCGGTTATGTCATTACCGACCTTGACGGAACAGCGAGCGTTCTCAATCATCATTCAGCACAGACCGACGGGTTGGTCAACGATGTCAAAACTAGGAATGGCGCTGTGTATGCTGTGTCATACACGATGGTGGGTATCGATTGGAACTTCTTGAGTTTTTTCCAGAGTCTGGCGGTGTGTGAAGATTTGGTCGATTATGGACCAACTGCGGTGGGCTCCTTTTTTGTGGATCGGGCAAACGATGATGAGATTCCATTTATCAGTCATAACTCTTCTGATCAGATCTGAGAAATGAGCTGAGTAAGCCATCAGGTTGAATGCCTTAAATGGATTTATGCTTATATATTGCTATCCTTACTTGGTTTTGGGCAAGTAGATGGAAGTTTGGCTATAATCGTCTAAGTTGAATGGTATATTCTGCCTGACGGCGGGAGGTTGGCCTTCGTCGCAGGTTATACAGTCTGTAGAATAAGCTTTTCCATATTCTCAGTACCGACTGTGACCCTAGTACAAGGTTTATACGTTCTTTCTACCTGATGGTAAAACTTCCGTATGTTATTCCTAGAGTACAACCTCTCAATATCTTCGCGCGAATTATATAATCTGCCCTGAGCCAAAAGCCATCGCACCAACAACATTTTAGGCAGCGGTGAGTTACATACTCTACATGAGAAGGAAGAAATTCACCACCAACATCTCGGCTGAGCATGTGTAGCGGGACCTTATATGAGGAGATATGAATTTTGCTGTTAAGAAAACAGTTAAGTTGATCATTTAATAAAGAATACTTGTTTCTATGATAAGGTGGCGTCTTTTTTTCAAAATATATATAGGTATAAGAACATAACTCGCGCATCTCGTACTTTTTTTTTCTTCTGGAGAACCTGATGTTCTTCCCGTCTCTTCCGATCGCAGAGTTCACGAGCAGTACAATAGTTGGGGCATTTCTAATGGCACGTTGGCAGGAGTTGTTGAGAGATTTCGAGATAAGTGTTTAGCAAAGATTCTAGCGGTCTCTTGAGATTGCAGCTTTTCTACGTTGTATGTTCTGGCAGTAGTCTTTCTTTGTTGTAATCGGCATTCGCCCCTTAGCTGCAATAAGGTGGTAATCCGAGTCAACGCTGACTTCCCGGATCGCTCGGACTTCGAGAATACTGGAGGCATGCCTTACGTTCATCGCAATGCAATCAATTTGATTTAGTGTTTCATAGCCCGAAGACCGCCAAATCTACTTCTGTATATTGAGATGAGGAAACCGTGTGCTTGTTATAGCAATATTTTGTCCCGCCGCAAAGTCCATAAACTTAAGTACATCCCAAAATGTGTTGTTGTGTAGACTATGATTACCAACTATCCTCCCAAAGATGTCCTAGATAGGAAATCTCGGCGTTAAAATCACCTAATGTGATGCTCATACTTAGGACATTGATCATGCATTTGCCTTGTCGAGGAGTCTTTAGAAACATTCTTTGGTTGCGTGGTCCTTGTCTTCCGTAGGAACGTGAGCGCATATTAGGCTGATGTTAGTGTACCTTGATGCTATGCTTGAATAAATGTTGTTTCCTTTCCCTACAATGATTACTGTAGAATGCATCACAGTTTTTCGTCCTCACTATGTCGGGCACATCACATCGCACATGGCGGTGATATTTGCGTTGTAACAATCAATGACTTCTGCAAATTGTTCGACTACACGTGACGTATGTTAAGGGTCCCAACATTCCACGTGCAGATCCGAAGGTCGTTATCCTTTAAACGTTTGCAAGAGTCGTCAACAGTGAATCCATTTTTTTTTTCACATCTTTTCAATCTCTTCCATATAGGGTTATGAGACCTATGACGGCATAGGCCAGTATTATGCTTGAGGCCAACATGCTCTTGCAATTTTTGCTTATACAGTTATGAAGGGATCACCCATGGGATTTAATGCAAACACTACAAATTTGGTTGTAGTGCTGCTGGCCGATCCAAGTTATAATATCTAATGCTACATATTTCTTCCATAGATGGTCGTGGCTCAAGTGGTAGTGTATTGACTTCCCATCCGGATGGTTCGGGGTTCAATACCAGCCGTGACCGAAAGACATTTTTTCAGGCAACTGAAATCTCATGAGGTGAATGGTTGCCTAAATACAACATGAAGTCAATTTACACTAATAATTTAGTCTCCCCATTAAATGTTGGATGCCACCCATCATGGAGCGAAATAACCACTGAGCCCAAAAGTTTTTCTTTCTCTCTCTGTCCCATTTTCCTAAAAACTTAACACGTGCTCAGACATTTTAAGTTTATTCATACCCACTTGAGTGTTAAGATCTTAAAAAAATGACATTTATGACTTTATTCCTAGAACTCGGGACTATTCTACAGCCGTTCTATATTGGATCACCTCGTTACTGAGGCCAAGACGTTGTTAATTTTTTCGCATTTGAGTGATTTAATTATTTTTCCTTCGGCCTTCTTTGGATCGATTTTCAGAATACCTTCAATGAATATTGTAAAACCAACTGGTCCGACCGGCTTGCAGTTTTTCCCTGCCGTTCTTTTTTTTGACACAAAGTACTGCCCAACACTGGTTCTATATGCAGTCACGTCATCGCAATAACTTCTTCTAAATAGATGTTAGGAGTTAGGTTTGCACGTTCAGAAGAGCAACAATACAGACACTCGGTTTTATTGTAGTAGGACTGATTCGTAACCCGCTATATTGCCACTTTATCAAATTATTAAGAGTTGCGTTAAGAACGGTCTGTTGCGTTAAAATCGCCAAAAAGAGGAAAAGTCGATACGGACTCGTAAATGTTCTGCTTCAATACATTACCATAGTGTTCTCCTTAAATTCGAATTCTGAAGTTATATTGCATATTGCGGGTACATTTCGTGTACATTTTAAGGTCTTTCCGCCATACACAGAAGATATATGGGAACTTTTTCGCACGCGTTTTCAAGCTAATATACCTAATTATTTTTAACTCTGCGTATATATTAGCATGCGACATAAATTTCCCCGTTGTTGCAAATTTTTGTGTCGCTTTTGCCTTTAAATGTTACAGTGGAAGAAGGAACATCTCCCTTCATAGTTTTATTGAAAAAAAATTCGTGATTCATTTAAACTAAATATATTTGATTGTCGCCCATACTTCGGAGGGTAGGTATGTCAGACTGCACGCCCCGGGTTTATTTCTTTATTGCTTTACTAACCTCGTCTACCATAAATATGCTGTTTCCTCTTTGTGAGCGACAGCCTAGGGAATTCTAAATAAAGAAAATTTCGTTTTTCCAAGTAAGGAGACGTCTCTGGTCGCCTGAAATATACTTCGGTGATTGAGATTACATCGTCGTCGAGAGCTTCGTATGGCTTCTGTTTTGAGATGGAGCTTTTAACGGGTTCGGGAAGAAGATTCTTTGATACGAGTATATGGCACTCACCCACTAGCGCCGTCAGATTTTCCCAGAAGACCAATTCCATTATTATGAGTTTTCGAAAGAGTTTTTGAACTTATTGTTCCTCTCAAAATATTCTCCCTGTAAGCCTGTTTGATTGCCTGATAGCAGAGCAGTGTATATGGTATTGTTGTTCTAAGCAAAAAGGGCGTTGGCGCCATAAGTCATAATTTGAGTTAGGAGCACCTTCGTCAACATGAAGCAATATCCTGTTTTTTTGTTTACTTAATAAGACATATTTCCACCTTGAAAAGACTCAAATCGGCAATTGAAATAGTCATGACTTCCAGTTTGACACCGGAATGGAACGAAACCCAGCATTAAAGGTTGAATACCGTAGTTATCAAGATGGAGAAACGCGCCTTTCGTGTTAGTTTGGCAGTATAGATGATAAGAGCAAGCTTATATTCTTTCGCTATCATCAAACTTTCGAGCTCATTTATGGACAGGGACACGAATGGTCTCCTTGGTATTGGTTCCACACTGGCCATGAAACCAGTGACTTAATGAGGGCTCGATTCAACATCGTTATGCCGTGGAGTAATGATTTGCATTTGCATGCGTTTAATATACGAGTATCTTCTCCCTCTGAGTTTCTCGTTCTGAAACCGTTTTCACCGGTATTCTCCAGCATCAATGAAAACCTTTTCATTAGTTAATGTTCTAATTTAGGGCTCATCGATGTGGCGCCAAAATATTTTTTTCCCGATTGCTTACTGTCTACTTGGAGTGCGTAGGTGCTACCAATATTCCAGGATTTGTGGTCAATTATCAGTTAATTATATATTATGGCCGGTAGTAGGACGAAGGTCTTGCACCATTGACTGAAGGTAGGGTACCAACCCCTGCGGGATGTCATGAAACTCTCACCTGTTATCTCGTTTGCCCTAGGGAAATTCTTGTTCATCTTTTCGGCGGCAGAGGAATCTTATATACAGATCAACGACGGCCTTTACTAGCTCTAATCAGATTGATGAAGATGGAAGCGTACAAATCCTGAATGGGCCAACGAGGGCTCTCGAAACCTCAGCTAGGCTCCTGACACCGAACCATTTAGTTTGACTCTTTGTCTAGAACCTGGTTCTCCAGGGTGAAGGTTGCGCCAGGCGGTGACTTTTCCACCATGTGAATAAAAAGTACAGTTCAGGGGCAACCAACAGCCACGGTATGGACGGATATAATGTTGCACATGGACTCTTGTGAGGCCACATGCTGCGGAACAAGTGCCTTAGACTGCTATAAATCAGATGTTACCACAATTCCAGAAGTACGATGGGATGGGCAGGACTATAAAGGACTGAAAAGCTACGTTATCTACTACGGCGACCGCTAGAAAGAAGGGAGACAACGTTTATTTGTATGTGAATTTACTATTCGAGACAGACTTAGGCGAAAACTCTCAAGCCTTCAGCGTGCAAACGAATACATCATAGAAATCCCGGACAAATTCAGAAATATAAGTCTGATTTGCATTCATGCTCCTACAGAGATAATAATGACTGCATCGATGACAAATTCTTCGAGCCCCTGGTCTGAACGGTCTGAACATATGCTCAGCGCAGTCAGTAAGTGGTTCCCATATCTCAACATCCATAAAGGGACCGGCTATCAAATTGATCACTTTACACTTCTCCAGCATTGAGGTTCGGACATCTTAACGAATAGCCAACACCGACTCAGGTCATTACTTAGTTAGCTTAGTTAATGAATTCGGATATCACAGGCACAACGTCGAAAAGCTACAATCACGCTAGACTTTTGCCAATGGAGTTTCCCTCAAGGTCTTCCCAAAATCCTAGCCCCCATACACAAACCGTAAAATATCAATGAAAATGTTGCCAACGAGTCATCTGAGAAGATGCTTTTTATGTGATGCGGTTCGATGATGAATGTACGAATGTATTGTACATGCAGCCGAATAAGAAGCACATAAGGCTGCTGTACATCAGAGGACGAAAGTTGCACGTAAGCTCTAAGAGCAAAAAAGAAGGAAGAAAGATAGGCTTTCCGGAATGAAAAAGAAAAAAAAGCATAAGCAGAGCGCTATCAAGAGATGTTACTGCAGGAACAACTTTCAAAAGTTTTGCAAAAGAATACACAGCCAGAATGGAAGCCTGCAAATATCAGAACATGGTCATGGTCACATGTGAACAGATAGTCGTTGAAGAGAAAGACTGCTTTTACAAGCTGTATTCCTATAATGGCGATAATGCCTGCAGAATGAGTCATTCATCCTTGATGTCAAAGAATTCCGTCCTCCTGACCAAAACAAAAAATGGATAGCAGTAGTTCAAAAAAGTTGCTGGATATGACTGCTTACCGGGCGACGTATTCAAGCTGCTGCACGTTACTTGGTGCAGAGCATACACCAACTCATACTATTGTACGAGTAAGACCTGGTCAGAAGAATGTGTTCCCGATGAATGGAATCTCAGCATTTTCTGTCCGATCTACGAGACTGGGCTAACTATAGAGGTATAAGTCACTACCACATATGTCATACACTATCAGTGTGGTTTCAGGCCAGTAAAGTCCGAAATCGACCAAATTTTTATAGTCCGACAGATCCTGGAGAAAACTCAAGAAGTCCAAATCGATACGCACGACCATCGATTTTAAGGTCGGCATATGACAGCATTTATAGTTATACGGAGTGGTTGAGGCGCAGGTCCACCTTAGACTGTGGCGTCATCTCAGTAAGTATGTTAGTAAGCTATATGGAGCCATGTCGAGTTTTGGCATCCTTGCAAAAAGACGATAGAGAAGGCTTGCTGCTCCGTCAAGGTCAGGAATGTTTTAGCCCAGACATTTGATGTCAAAAAGATTTCCGACAAGGTGCTGCGCTAACGTGTGACTTCTTTAACATCATACTTGATAAAAATTGTGTGGAACTCACTGGCACAGTCTTTCAAAAGTCTGGGCAACTTGTAGCGTTGGCCGATGATATTGCTCTCGGTATTATTGAAACAGAAGTTGCTAAACTGGGTTTAGGGATAAATGAGGTCAAAACCAACTATATGCTGTCGATAAGAAGGGACATACAACAAAGACGAATTGTATAGAATGTGACAGTATTCATCTACAACTTATACAGAGTAAAGGACTTTGTCTACGAGTACCTTGGCTCTGCTATAGATTCTCCCAATAACACCTCGGTAGACATAAAACGAAGAATAACTCTTGTCGTTTCTTTGGGCTAACAAGGCAATTAAGTAGTAAGGCCCTATCTCTAACAACTAATTAGACTCTAATATTCGTAAAACTTTGATCATTCCAGTCTTACTTTATGGTGCTGAAGCATGGACTCTATCGAAAGCGGTTGAAGATAGACTCAGTCGTTCCGAGAGAAATATCTTTCGAAAAGGGTTCTGTCCCGTTTGCCTTGACGAGCTTTGGAGAAGAAAACTGCATATCAGTTACTTGAGATGGCTAGGACACGCAGAACGAATGGATACCAATGATCCGGCCCGCAGAATCTTCGGAACTAACCCATTGGGACAACACGCCTTAGGTGACTCGCACAAGTAGAAAGGTGCCTCAATGGACTTGCAGTGCGCAGCTGCATGCTGTTAGTTGAAGGCCAGGTTCACTCCGGACTGTAGTGCCGTCTTAATTAGCAAATAATATCAGCAGGAACTACATTACCCTTACCGACCGCTGTGTCTGTGGTCTCAGGAGGTAATCGAGTTACAAAGTTCTCACTCGTAAGACCGAACGGCCTCTACAATACAAGACGCTTATAAACCCGCCCTGAGGCCATGCGAATAAAGGAACACATAGCCGTTTCGGGAGGAATATACTGCGCGTGATTTTCCGTTCCGTTTGTACTGATGGGGAATGTAGGAGGGTGTTTAAGAATGAGCTGGATGTTCTCATCGGTCTACAGATCCAACGTCTGAGATGGCCGGGCCATGTTGGGTGAAGGGACGCCACAGGTCCAGCCCAAAGAGCCTTCGAAAGTAATCCCAAGCGACGGTTTAGCAAGAGGTGCAAGTGCGTCACTAGAGGCATCTGGCGAGATATCGTGCTAGTTGGATTGGATAGATGGTTGAGGCCCATTTTTACCCAGGACATATCAACGGCCCACTCACCTTCAAAAATTTCAACGTAAAGTGTTTAAGTTTAAGTTTAAGAACCCGCCTCAATCCCAACGAAGTCTGCTGCATGAGCTTATAAAACAGACCTCTGCTAGCCCTTAAAACGGGACTTGAATTCACTGAAACACTCAAACAAACGTCTCCACTTGGTTTAAAATAAAACACCGTTAATTAAATGTTTATGTACTTTTTGTGCATTTCATTTTACAATTGTTTTTGTTTATTTCATGCCTCTTGCATTGTTCATCTTTATTAATAATTAATTAATTAATTAGTAATAATAATTCTTCCTCAATTATATAATCAAAGGGTGTACCATTTAAATTGTTTTTTTTTTTTTCTTTTTCATAAATTTTGTTTATATTCACTTAAATTGTTTACCATTTGCTTAACTACAAATACATTGTGACGTTTGTGTCTAATGCAACCCAACGTCACGTCACTTTACATGATTTTACTCTTTAAATTGTTGTTCGTCTTCATTTAGGTTTTTTTTTGTTTTTTTCGTGTTTTTTTCGTGTTTTATTCTTTAGAATTTCTTAAAAATATTCAAAATTGTTTTTCTTCATTTTTCGTTCATCTATATATAAAAGCTTTTTTGGAATTCTTTTTTTTATAAACTTTTTGTTGAAGGAAATTGTTAATCTAACTCGAAATGGGTTTCTTTTCTTTTTTTTTCTCGTTTTTCTTACGACAGATGTTGATGTGAGGAATGAGGAGATATAGATATGAGAACTCGTACACACCCTGTAGAACTTTGCTGTGACAAAATTCGTAAAAATTGCGATTTTTTTTTTTTAATTTGTTTTTGGCAACGGGACTGACTTCCTTTTTGTGTCCTTTCTTTACTGAAAGCAAAAATCGTTTCAACTGAAAATTTAAGAGGGGACTAAAAATAAAAGGAGGATGAGTGAAACATTATATCTGCACCCTGTGGAGGTGGAGGTGTAGGAGATTGCTGTGGCACTTGGCGTTTGTCTGCAGGACAAATGGCTGTGGATGGGTTTGGGTTGATTGGTTGGTTGGTTGGTTGGTTGGTTGGTTGGTAGGGAAACGGAATAGGATGTGGGAGTTTGAAAAGAAGAGGAAGTAAAAAATCCAGGAAAGAATGCAGGTAATAGAATGGAGGAGAGGATGACAAATTTTCGCACAAACTATCCCCGTGAGAACATCTTGTTTGCGTGGCCCTTTGTCGACTTTTATCTCTTCTACCTCTGTGTCTCACTCTCTGTATTTGTGTGTGTTCATGTGTAAGTTATTAGTGGTTAGCTTTTCAGAAAAGAGGGTGGTGAAGGAAGGTGGTTTCCAACCTCGCAGATGATTATCCTAGAATCTTCTTGAAATAGCTCGGTGTATCCGGTTTGGTTAGGGAGCGTCTACGATTTGGCTTGAAGGGTGGATAGGTTTCCTCGTTGAGGAAATTTCTCGTCGGATGCGGGGCTGCTGCCGCTGCTCCTGTTACTGCCGATGCTGTTGCTGCATTTGCCTTGGTTGTGGTTGCTGTGGTGGTGGAAATAAAACCAGGACCATCGGTTGCGGGATTGGTCGATAAGGAGAAAGACAGGCTGTCACTACTATTACTGAGAGAAAGTGATGGCGTTGGTAGCAGCTCTGTTTTTTCTGTGACCTGTTTATTCGGCTCCTCTGTCTGTATATCGATTGTGTGAATTGAAAAGGCTGGCGATGATGTTACTTCAACTGGAGTTGTTTGCTGCCGGGTGCTATTAGCGCTGATGGTCAGGGATGACTGAAGAGTGGACTTATTGCCGCTGCTGCTGGTGACATCTCCGCTGCCGGTTGAAGTAATTACGATTTCAGTTGGCATAGCAGATGCTGCTGCTGCCGCTGCCGTTTCAGATTCAGGTGATGTAGAAGGTTTTGTTGTGCTGCTTTTGCTATAAGCACTGGCGGAAGCATCTCTTGTGGAAGCCTCATTCTGGGCTGTCGTTGTGGCCTGTAATTGAATTTCCGAAGAATTTGTTGGTACTTCCTTGTGTGGTGTTTCCAGTAGCACTGATTTTTCAACTTCTCCCGTCCATTGTGGTGCTGAGGGAATCGTAGTATGTTGTTGTAGTCTGGGCTCCTCTTGATGTACATTTTCAATTGTTGTTCCGAGGGAATCGTCATCATCGTTTCGAATGCCGGTTATTCCAGTAAGATCCTGGGAAACAGAATGAGGCCAGTGATTAGCGTAGCCTTTTGGGGGTGGAACATAGTGCGATTTTACCAGTAGCATTGGCGGTATGAAATGATTGTCATTGGTCTCTTTGACATGTGGATGGTTAGCTTCTTCGGTAATGATATTGCTACGTTGCTGCTGGGGATGCATTGGATGACCGATTGTAGCTGCTTGTGTAACAGGGACTATACCTGCAGTGGTTCCAATTATTAATGAACCTGATGTTATAGACGAACCGGACGTTAAGGAGGGAGCCGATGTTATGGAGGGAGCTGATGTTACGGGCGAATCTGTAGTTATGGCTGCCGTAGTGGAAATCCCTAATATTGTGGTAAATTCGAATGTGGTTTCATCAGGGGTCACAGGTAATTCAGTAGATGTGACCGGCATTGCGGTTGTTGTCTCATCAATTGCAACAGCTACTGTTGATGTTGTTGTAGTTGCTGGCTCAATAATGGTTGTGCTCTTTATGATTGGAATTGGTTTGAGATCCTGTGGTAGAACTTTCTTTATATGTGGCAGTGGTTCGAAAATCTCATTTGAGGCGTCATCAGGAATCGGCTGATCGCCCATCATCATTTCCTCAGGCTCTGGCTCCCTGTGATGTCCGCGACTGCTGGACTTTCTTGGGGGTTGTGTTGGTTTCTTTGTCTGAATAGCTACAGCGATTTTCTTCGCTGATTTCTTCACCGGCATTGGAATCTCACCAGGAATTCTAGATGGTTGGTCTGCTTGCATTAGCTCGTCCACGTTGAATTGTTCAATGAGCTTCTGAACGGTGTTCTTTTCCGTTTGAACTTGCTCTGTTGTTTCGCCTCCGATTTTCATGGGAATCATTTCAATGTCGTTGTTTTCATTGTTGTCGGTGGAGATGCCTCGAATAATTTGCAATGACTTGAAGTGTGAATTTGTTATGTCGCTGAGTTTCTTCGACTCTAGACGTTCCCTGGGGCAGAGGAGCTCCCGCATAATTCGTTCACGGTCCTACAGGATAAAATGTGAATGAGCCGATGAATAATTTATTCGAATAGAAAAGGAGAAAAATTAAAAAAAGAAATCACGTGCTCTGTGATCCTTAAATATCATAAATTTGGGATGTGGATAAAGATGAAAATGTAGCTGCTTACCTGTTTACCGCGGCACATCTGCCTTATGAGTCCCTCTTCACCACAGTTGCGAATTAATTCAACGCTAGCTGTGTCTGCCATGTACTGCATAGTTAAAGAGGGTAAGTCCTTAAGGATGCATGCCTCCGCCCACGTTGGAACTAAAGGGACACAAGTAAGCAAAAAAGGTAAAATGAATACGTAATGCATATTAGAGACGATGCTGGAATAAACTTCATTGAGACGTGATGCACACATTAAGAGCATGACTTGAATTAGTCCAGGGAAGTGGGTTTAAGGGGAGTACACTCAATTGGAGTATATTCCAGAGGTGTGGATTTTGAGGTAGCAGAAAGGTTATCCAAGGTTGAATGTTGCTTACCGGGCATTTCACAGAGGAATGATGCTGTTTCTGGTCCACCGCATCGGAGCGCATGCCAGCGGTAGTCACGAATTGGATCGATAACTGCACATAGTGGGGACTCCATCAGTGGCAGAGATTCAGCCCAGTAGCCAGTGTTGGCGGCTAATGATCTGGAATTTCTGCAAAAGAAAGAAAAATACAAGTGAGGGTGGCATTTCCAAAGAAAAAATTAAATTTATAAAAACATATGTCAGAAGGGATGTGGAACTGTCAAAAGGGAGGGAAGAAAGGAATGTTTCAGGGCACTACGAGAAGATGGTTGTGATTTGGGGTAGGAAGTTTACATTGCTGGTGAATTTCAACATTCTACAGACTGCACTCAGGAAAAGTAGAGTTCGTACTTGCGAATCTGTCGGTTAGGCGAATGCACGTCACTTTTTAGTGTCAAGTTGGTCAGTGAATTTCTGACAGCTGAAAATAGTGAACATTCGTCTGCTGGTGTATCGTATTCAGCGAAACGTTTTCGAAGTGCGTTCGCTCTATAAAATGCTTATGATGGAACTTGTTCATTCAGCCGATTGGGTGATATTCAAATTTAAGTTATAGGTCACGGAAAAAGACCAATGATGGGCTGTTGCATCGACCCATTTCTTGTTATTTGGAGTAGTAGGATCTTAACCCAGAACATGAGAACACCAGGGCTTCTGAGGGGCACTATTGATGAAGGTGAATGTGGAAGACGCATGCATGCATAGATAAACCGCAGACTTAAGGCTGCCCTGTGCAAGCTCTGGCATCATAATTTGAATGAAATCTTTCAGAAGCCATGTAGAGCATTCTGTTTGTACGTTGATATAGCATTGTGTGAATCGAATAACTACTCGATGGCTTGCAGATCATCGCGACTCCATTCGAATGCATGTTTTCCATTCGGTGGTACTGTGGACAAATGGTCTGTAGGCATATTACACTGTGATTTTTTGTCGGGGCCTTGTAAGATCTCGAGACTGATGTGAATCTCTAGACAGCACATCGACTGATATATAAGGCGGAGCAGTCTTGATGATTGCTGGAGTATGCAGAACGACAAAACTGGCACTTGAAATCGAGGAACACTCAGCTGGGGTATGATTGGAAGCATCGAAATTGAACAGAGTAGTTGGTAAGTCGCATCAAGGATATTTTACACATAAGTCAAATCCTAGTGACGATTCAGATGTGACTGCAATTGGTTTCGCAATATTGAGTGCTCGTCGATTGCTGAAAGACCTCCGAAGAAAATGGAAGCTCTTCATCTGTGTTGACCAGTAGACCAGTAGGTGTCAGACTTGACATTGACTATGACGTGGAGGTTGTAGTTATCCCATATAACGTACTCGGGGGAATTACTTGCCAACACTAAAAGTTCAACAATCTTGCAATAACCCTTCAGCAGATCACTAAATGTCTAACTGAAACCATTGTGCGTTTGTTCATAAATCAGATCTTACCCACAAGTGCGTCGAAGAGTCTTAGGAGTTCGGTTCTTACTTTCCGTGACAAGATGACTTAATGGAAGGTAAACTTTATTTCGCTTGGGGCAAAAAACTTCTAGTCCGTATATTTGAAGAACGACTGAAACGAAAACCCAGACGAACACCCGAACACCGAGGGTGTATACTGATTAAACAGACAAACGTTCCATTGATAAATGAACGGTTCGCACAACTCGATCGGCAACTTCTCTGTTGCTGTGGCATCTACTATATCCAAAGATGTGTGTTCGTTACAAATACTCGTAGGTACTGCTCCTAGCCAACATTTATAGCTGGGAATGTGCGGATATCTGGGGGAGTGATTTGCGTCGATTGCAACATGTGTGGAAGCTATAGTGCTATTCCACCATGCAGCAAAGACAATTTAGACACCCCAACCTAAAAAGCTCGTCATTTCTGGGATCCATTGAGCAAAAAAATATTTTAGAACTAATAAATTGGATCAGCCATGTGGAATCTGGCGTTGACCTGTGAAGATTTAGCGTGCCTATTAGTGTGTCAACTCAATCTCGTTGGACATGAACTGTGCGCGTTGAGAGATATCCGATTTGCAAAGTTACTGGCGGCTCATTGCGATTTCAACTCACAGTGTTCTTCTGTTCTGGCATCTTAAATTTTCTTAGACATACCCTGAGAGCACAGCCCAGTGTGTACCTGGGCTTAAAATAAAAATGCCCTCTAGTTAGTGCGGTCTTTGCCTAGCTACCTCCAGTTGCGCACTCCAAGATAGTTAAGGATTCACTCCACTTATGTGCGCTTCCTAAAGCGAGGTCTTCCTCTACTGCGTTGTCATCTTGGGTTCTAAGATCTGACTCTTCAGTTTAGAGCGTTGGTGTCCCAGCTAATTTAGGTTACAGCTCGCATAGTTCACCCCTTAGTCTACGCCTACAAATCCTGTAGTTGGACTGGGATCATGAGGGCTTATATAGAGTCTCATTAGTGTTGCTTGACAAGGGCTTATGACTCATCTGCCTTCTTTTATTGTAGAAACAGTGATGGGCTAGAGTAGCTCTTCGTTGGATTTCTAACGAGATGTAGTTATCAGATGAAATGGTGCAGGTGGGGTCCATGTGTCTATTGAATTGTACAGAATAATTCGTCGATGTCATGTGTCTATCCTTGTTGACAGCATATACTTTGTTTCATCCTCGTTGTGAATGAAAATCCATTTTTGCCACTTCTGTAGCATCAGTCTCGGCTCGATGGGTTTTGCACATGATGTCAATGTCATCGGCTTTTGGAAAATTGTGCTTCTGGTGTTGACCTGCGACTTGCCTTAACCTTTGTTCGATGTCAAAAGTCTCGGAGAGATTGTTGCTGAACTTTACGGAGCAGCAGACATTCTGGATCATCGTTCTGCACAATCGAATGTGGTTGGTAGGGATACCGAGGCTATGTTGTTATCATCACCTCATTTTGGATGGGTGGACCGAATTTTTGACATTCATTGTCCAAGTTGAATAATTCATTCTGCCTGAAAGCTAAATTTGGGTAGTCCTCGCCGTTTAACAGTATGCTGAAGAGGGTTTTCCATATCCTCAGTGCTGTAGTAGACATTCGCTTACGCATCGTAACCTCTTGATTTCTTACCAAAGTTTATTCAAGTTTCAAATATTCTGTGAGCAGATTCGAAGATGCTTATCTTTTTCCATTTTGCAGGGTCGTCAACAATAGATCCGTCCTTATCCGAGGCCTTTGGTTGCTTTGCAAAAGTGAGATTTTTGGGTGGCCACAAAGTTAACCCCACACACAACCCCCAACCTGTAGTGCCCTTCATATGATCCCTTGTGCGAAAGGTGCAGATTATTCCGGAGTCGATAACACACTTCGGTGGTATGAGAACTGCCGTTGACCTATGTAGGATGCACCCGACACCAACTTTTTTCTGCAAACTAACAAGACCTTAAAATGCTAACTGGCCTCAGCTCCAAATAGTCCATACAAGGTATTTTTCATACTGACTGTTTATTCAAGGATTTATCAGATTCAGTCACATCTGGCCTTGTAGTACTCGTATAGTGTTTTTATTTTTATAAGTTTGGCAAGGCACATCCAGCTGGAGAGACCTGTGTCCGGCGGCTACTACGAGGAGGTAAAATAAGCACAATTGATGTGTAATCATAATCGCAGCATTAGGTAACGCTATGTGTGTCAGTGTCTACACACCCAGCCTAAGATCGACAAAACAATTTCCTCTTTAGATTTATGGTTTCCAACCTTCTATTCATTATAACAATGAATGATGTCGATTCTATCAGCAGAAGTTCATCTCATTTTCATACATATCTCATATCCCTCTAATTATTTTTCGCAGCACTATGATTTGAATAGGTTTTCGACTCGTTGTATGCATTTCTTTGAGCTCAATCTTGAGATATATAGAGCCGATTATACCATATACACTCACATGCGCTTCCATCTGCACTGAATTGCGTGATCTAGGTTTTATCGGCTGTATATGTTAGATTGTATCGCAAGAAAGTAAACACCGCTCTGAGCTTTATTAATTCTTCAATCTTTACATCACCAAGTTCCTGCAGACAATATTTGTTCGCCCTCTTCTTAAATACGCTAGCCAAGTTTGGCCAAGCCACTACAATGCCGGTTTTTCCGATTTACTTTGCAGGAACTTCCCTGCACTGATAACCTTAAGTCACCACCTTACATCGATCAACTAAAACCAATAGATTTGCAGTCTCGCCGATATACAGCTGATAACATTGGTACTTCAACTTAGCTCTCTTAACAGCGACCCACTAAATCGTAGGTCTGTGCCCTTCTTTCGACTTAATGTAAAAATTAGGGATACCTAGAACCAATGTCTAGAATGCTAGGGGAAGTCAAAAACGTCCAATTTGTCTTCGACTTCCACCTCAACAAGCTGTCCCTCTATTTCTTTATTCCTTTAACGCATACAGATAATTTTGCTGGTCCTATGTCTAGAATTTAAGTGTATTGTAACAATCTTTTTTAAATTATCGACAAGCTTATTTTCTGGGAGCTTAATACTTCTTGCCTTAACTGCCACCCACAACTTATCCGCACCCAAATAAAGGATGCCCCAACATTTTAAACTTCCAATGGCTTGTTGGGTGATAATTCTGAACTTCGATGAAAGGAGAAAGTGATACCGCGATATGAAGTGATTCCGAACTCCGATGAAACGAAAAAGCGACATGACGTTGAAACTTCTTATGACGTGTTGCGCAGTAATTTAGTCAGTCGTGTAAAAGACCTTAAAGTAAAAAGACATCATTCAAATAAGTTGTGTTACAAATAAGCTTGACAAAATGCATAACTCACGCTCGGGATACCGACGCTCTATCTCGGGTCCGTAATATAGACCCGAGTATAGGCAGTTAGTCATGCCTAGCTTCGTGTGAGTATGGCGAGTTCTCATGGGAATTTACATACGAATAAGCTACATATGTTGTAGAGTATCCCTAGCACGAGTCATCAGTCGTGCAGCATTTGTTATTTATTGAGTTTATATAGTGTGTCGAGCTAATAAAGAAGTGGGAAGTACAATTACGAAAAATGGCTTTTTTATCATAAGAAAGTTTTTTTTTAAATAATTGTGATCTAGGGTGAGCATCCTCATCTTAACTATTCATCGAGTTCCGTGAAGTTTCACTTCTCTCGCCTAGCGTTCTAGGCTGACCATTACTTTTTTTAATAAAAAATTCTAAATTTTTTATTGATTCATAAAGTATACGGTATAGGGTTATGCATGGAATAGTATATATTTCGGTTAAATCACCTCCACGGCTTTGCATAAATGTGACTGAATTTCGTTAAAATAGGGCTGAATTAGCTCCTACAAGGCGTGGGTGGTAAAAATCAATTTTAGGTTTCGATAAATTCCCAAGTCCAACGGCGTTAAATCGTGTGTTGCGGGCGGTCAATTCTGCTCACCAAAACGGAAAATCATACGAACAGAAAATGATTCATGCAGTAATTGAATTGTTTCTTGGGCTGTATGGAGTGTGATACCGTTCTGTTGAAACCACATGTAGTTCACATCCATATCTTGCAGTTTAGGTACAATAAACTTAATTATAATGTCGCGATAGCGACCACCATTAACTTTTATTGCCTGACCAGGCGCATTTTCAAAGAATAACGGTCCAATGATGCCTCCAGCCCAAAATCCGCACCAAACAGTGACACGATGTGGAAGCATTTGTTTTTCTGAACCCCAAATTAAACAATTTTGACAATTAACAAAGCCATCAAGATGAAAATGAGCCTAATCGCTGAAGATGATTTTGTTTGAAAAATCAGCATCCACTTGCTGTTGTTCCATAATCCGCTCAACGAACTCTTTTCGGTGTGCCTGGTCGGTAGGCTTCAGGTCATTCGCACTTTGTATGCATGAAGATGCAAATCTTTCATGAGAATACGCTGTAGGGAGCTTCTGGGAATGTTCACTTCTTAACCACGATTCCGAATTGATATTCCTCCTTCGATGTTTTGTGTTGAACAACTTGTTGGAGGCTAGCCAGAATGTCTAAGATCTCTTATTGAAGTAGGCTTCCTGAATTTTTGAATTAATCTCTTCACAGTTAATAAAGTTAAATCACTATTGCGACCAAATTTTATACGAAAATTGAGACCTGTATCTGTCAAAGATTCATTATTTTTAAAATATTTCTCAACAATGAAAACGCGTTATTCTTTCCCGTAGCGCTCCACTTTTAATAATTGTGTCACGTTTTCTTCTTTTTTTTTCGTTAGCAACATAAATAGCGCAAAATTCAAATCTTTCGTGAATTTTAGGACACCCTTTATATGAAAAATGTAGGGTTCATTTCATTTCTCTCTAGGGAACCATTCTCGTCTGAAGGGCTGCAGTATTCTCAAAGAAGGCTATGACCATTTTCTAGTTTCCTAAATTCATGCATAAGTGGGGCCAGTGTTGAATATGTACATTCTTCCAGGATTTCGTCCAACTAGAATGAGAACCCTGGTATCCGTCACTTTAAATTCAGGGCCAGTCATTACTCAACGGCCTGTTGGATTTATGACCACTCTGACACCGCAGAGCAAATATGCGACTAAATTAAAATTAAAGCCTATGTATACCTGAAAATTCGAATCGACACTGTGACGCAATTTGTTTCCTACTGCAATATTAGAGCTCTTATTTTGATTGCTGATTTCAAATATAAAGTCATTCTATGTATCCTTTCATAGTTGTCAGAAACCCTTGACAAAAAGCCTTCAAAAGAAAAATAAAACAACTCTCAATCTTCAACCAAAAATCCATGCACAGAAAACCTTCTAGTTTACATCATAGAAAGTCCTTTGACTCATTTATTGCTCAGCCGACCCAGTTCCTTGTTTATCGTACTTCCAGTCACAATATTCATGTAATACTCTCTCCATCCTTTGAATCAAATAACTGCCAATGCCAATCCCAACGCCCCAATAACATGCCCATCAATGTTTGAATAGGAAAATATAAAAAAAAAATGAAAAAAAAAAAACATGAAACCTGTTTCTTAGAAATATCAACAATTCAGTCCCTTATATGTGTATTATTGATGTTCACCGTAAAGTGTTTTATCAATATCCTACCTCGTCATGACACCACCCCAATCCACCCTCACCCCATCGTACATCCATCACAAACATGATGAGACACTGATTTGCATATTTTCACTTCCGGGAATTCCATAACTTTCCTAATCGCATTTTCACACTGAATATATTCGAATACAAAATAAAAGGAAGGAGAACAAAGGAAACATTAAAATATTCGTAACAAAGGGACACATGGGCCGGTGGGGGTTGATTTTGAGATTTGTTGGGTCGGGAGGACAAAAATAAATTATTTGTGTTTTGGGTTGTTTTTTTTTTTTTTTGGTTTTTTGTTTTTGTTTAATACATACGACCACATGAAACGATCAGAACTTTGCGGTCTCATGAGTCCAATCCAGACGATGTCGTTCACATCCAATTCCCGTAAAAGGTCTCGTGTTGCATCAAATTGAAAACTGTTGTCAACTGAAACGGGAGGCAAACAGATGAATACAATTTAAATGTGACAGATATATGTATTTATACTTTAATTTTGGGTTGTTTCAATGATTGGGGGAGTTGAGGGGGAGGAGGAGGTAGAGTTTAAAATGAGATATTGTTTTATAGTGAATGGGATTGAACGCAGCTTTAGTAAATAGAGTGGGAGTAATAATTGCTAGGATTTTTGCTATTTTTTAATTGAAAATTTTGATCTCAATATCGCCGCTACTACTGGGGTATCACTTAACCGTTTCGAATTCCACAATAAATTGTTTTGATCATACCCTGATTAGTCCACATATTGAGAGAGACAATATAAATTTAATTTAAACATTCGTTTGGAATGAACGCACAATTCGGTATACTGACTTGCGCACGCACAACCAACCTTCTGTGCAGGATGTATTGGCCATTCCTTATGATGGCTGCCTTGTCGAGGCTGGAAGGCTTACGAGTCAAAGATTTTTTTTTGTTTTTTATTACTTCATTAGTTTTTAATAATTATAAAATTTTCCTTAAGTTTAGTTACAGAACGTAAAGAAAATAAAGATATTTAAAAAAAAAGGTTAGCGACATTAGTATTTTGCTAATTATAGCAATAAATAGAGTTAAATGCCACTTCAAGAAGAACTACTTTAATAGCTTTAATTATTATGGGGAGACAATATTTTAGTTGTAGATAAATTAAAAGTTAACAATATCTAAAAATTACAGAAATTATAAATGAAAAAAGAAAAATAAAAACAGGCAATGCGAAAATAAGCAATTACATAAGGTAAATGAGCAAAACTTCAATCTCGTTATTTTAATTAATTATTAATTTTTTTTTTTTTTTTTTTAATTATTGGCCCGGGTCTACCCCGGACAACTTTATTAAGCTTATTAACAAGCCAAACTTAAAACTAGACTTAAAAACTAACAAAGATATACTTAACCTAATGGGGCGAGGAGAAATGGTGGACCGGGGAGATGTTAAGGGAGTGGCATATTGAGCAGCGCTGTTTTTATTTCTTGTTTGCTGCTATTTAGGTCAAAGACTTCAGCGTAGTTGTTCGTTATACGCAACATTCTGGATATGGGTTCAAAGTGACCGTAGTTGGTGCGGTGAGTTCGGATCAGGAAGAGTGGGATAGATCTTAGATTACGGGGATTGGGAGTGAATGCAATATTTTGCGTTATTGTCGAGCAGTCGATATTTCCAGTCAGTAACTGGTGGATAAAAAGTACATCAGCGACTTCACGACGTTTTTTTAGGGTATGCATGCTAATTAGTTTTAGCCTATTTTCATAGGGGGGTAATCCATATGGATCGGCCCAAGGTAGACCACGAAGTGCAAAACGGATAAACCTGCGTTGGACTGCTTCTCTTCTTTGAATGTGGGTTAGTTTATAGGGTGACCAAACTTGGCTGCAATATTCGAGAAGAGGCCTTACAAAAGTAATGTACAGGGACTTTGTAACGTAAGGGTTGGAAAATTCTTTTGATCAGCGTTTGATAAAGCCGAGTGGAGAGTTAGCTTTATTTATAATGCTGTCAATATGTGAGTCGAAATTCAATTCTCTATCACAAATTATACCTAGATCCCGTACTTGGGTAGTGGAAGGAATAGGCTCATCGCAGATGAAGTAGTTTCTTGGAGGGGGAGGTAGACGTTTACGGGAATAGGTTATCGCTTGGCATTTGCTGACATTAAGCTCCAAAAAGTTTTGCTTGCACCATACCGAAAACTTATTCAAGTCATCTTGCAGGCAATGGGAGTCAGAAGGCAATGAGATGACTTTGGAAATTCTCATGTCATCAGCGAAAATAGAAAGATTAGAGTTAGTTAAAATTAAATTTATATCATTAATTGTGAGGATAAAGATGATTGGACCAAGGTGACTACCCTGAGGGACACCAGATGTTGCTTTAATGGGTTCGGATATTGAATATCTGAAGATGACCCTGTATTCTCGGTCTTCTAAATAGGATTTGGTCCATGCCACAAAATGAGGGGAAAAGCCAAGTTTTTTTAGTTTAAAGATGATAAGTTGGTGAGAAATTTTATCGAATGCCTTGCTGAAATCTGTGGAAATTGAATCGACTTCATCACCGTCTTCTAAAGCATGAAGAGTCCTAGAGACGAACTCTGGTAGGTTAGTGGTCGTTGATTTACCTTTCAAGAAGCCGTGCTGATTTGTGCAGATAGTTGGCCTACAGTACGGAAGCAGTTGTTGATAGACTATGCTTTCAAAAAGTTTGGGTATGCAAGAGAGAGTTTCGCTATGGGCCTATAATTATCGACTTCGGCTTTACTTCCTTTTTTATGAATAGGGATAATGTAAGATTCCTTCCATAGGAAAGGGAAAGTACCTGTTGAGACAGACAAGTTAAATAGAGCAGCAAGAGGAGGACCGAGATGGGTAACACACTCTTTTATTACAATAGCCGGAATTCCATCAGGGCCGGACGAGAAATCATCTTTAAGTTTATTAATGTTTTCAGATACCAAAGTTGTTGTTATATTTAGTGAAAAATGGCTGACGTCTCAGGATAGTTTCTCATATAGCTAAAGTAGCTAGGATCGGGTTCAGCTGTTTTCTTAGAAAAGGATTTGTTAAAAAGAGAAGCAAAGAAATTTGCAATGGTTTTTGGGTCGGCAGAAGATTCACTAAGAAATTTAAGAGTAGATGGGTAGCCGTCTGACTTTCTTTTGGTATTAATAAACTGGTAGAAGCGTTTAGGGTCCGAGACTAAGCTAAATTGCATGCGGTACAGGTACTCAAGGTAAAGAGACTCACAAAGTTCAGAAAAACGATTATATACCGATCGATAATTACTGTAGTCGGAATCAGATCGAGTTCTTAAGAATTTGTGCCACAACTTGTTTCTGTTATTACGGAGAGAGCGCAACTCATTGTTGTACCAGGGAGGAGCAGATATGCAGTCCTTTCGGAAGGTATACGGAACCGATTGGGCAAAGCAGGAGAAAATTAACGAATAGAACGTTGATAGGCCAAGATCAATGTTAGTTGTCTCACCAATAAATTCAAAGTTAATGTTGCTGATGAGGTTTTTAAGTTTGTTAAAGTCGGTTCTACGGAAGTCAAATGAGAATGAATTTTCCGAATCGACACATGTGTTGCCATTTTCTTATGAATATATAATTGACAAGGGGGGATGAAGGCGGTCTAGTTTAGAAAGAAGATGATCACTCCTATAAACGACACAGTTACCTAAATCGGATGTGAAGACAAGGTCGAGTTGTCTGTTCATTGTGTTAGGTATTCCACTAATCTGAAGCAGACTTGAGTTGGTTTGGCAGTCCACCATCAATATTTCTATTTCAGATGTCGAATTACGAGAGACAAAATGAGACGAATCATCGGAAGGCTCCCATATAAGGTGAGGGAGGTTGAAATCTCCTACTAGAACAATGCAATCTTCAGGTTGTGCATCCTCAGTCAAAAAATCAACTGCGTGAACTACAGGTTGATAAGACTCAATGGGTTGAGATGGGTGAATGTAGCAACAAAGTACGTAAAGACATCGTTTGGGGAGCGTAATGTTGGCGCATACTAACTCAAAGTTTTCAGTGTGGGGAATATCGACAGGAGTTGAGTGAAAGCAGTTCCGGATTGCTAGTAAAACACCGCGGCCATAAGGATATCAGCTCTTTCAAATCCATCTTTTCGAAAAACGTTGAAATTTGGAGGAAACAGCTCATGGTTTTTTATGTCTGGAATTAGATTTGTTTCAGTAAGAGCAATTAGGTCATAGGGAAACTTTTGAGAATTGAGATATACCGAGGAGATTTTAGAGCGCAAACCTCTTACATTTTGGTAGTAAATGGACAGGCATTGTGGACTGGAGGATACAGATTTCAGTTTGTTAGGAGCTGTAATAGTTTTTAAAATTTGAACGAGTTCTTTGCAAATGGGAAAGACGTTTGGAGCTGACATGCGAAGACAACGTAGAAAGATCATTATGAACTTCGTCCGAAGAGATGTCGAAACTCTCATGGTAGCGAACGAAAATTTGCATTAATTCCGCTGGCTTAATAGGAAGACCTTCTCGTTGAATCGAAATCATTATGTTGGTTTTGGTTATGCCATCAATGCAAACGGAGTTGGGTTTGTCGTGTAAGTAGGCAAGGTAGAGCCGAACATTTTCATAAATGCGGCGGTCTCTCAAACGAGATACTACATAACGACTGTCATCATTCATATCAGAAAATTTTTTAGTGAGTTTGACAGTTGGTGGAAGGAGTGGGTCAAGGTATTTTGGGTGAGAATCGGAGGCACGAGCGGATGATGAAGGGACCAATGATCGAAACCAAGACGCCATGGTTTGATTTTATTTGAAAACTAGCTGGTTTTACCCGCTTCACTGGGTCTTTAATATGCAATTTAATGTACACTTTTTTTAGGACACTCTGAATTTTCTAAAATATAGAGACATTTGACCCGCCCAAGTTCATCCACACACAAAACTATAATTCGTTTCCCGTTGATTAAAACTTTTTACCTGCAACTTCTTAAATTTTTTTTCCTTACTTAAAAATTGCAGAGCTCAATATTCATTGTGCAACAGTTATGCACGTACATAGACATCTCATTATCTGGACTACCAACTCTTGAACATCCTACATATAATTGGCCATGGGAAAAGCAAGGCTCCTCTAGTTGTAAACCAGCAACAGCTAGAGTTTGTCCTTGAGATTTATTAATAGAAGTGGCAAAACTCAGGCGAATCGAGAATTGTAGCCTTTTGAAGTGAAATGGTGTGTCTGATGGTATCAGAGGAATACGTGGTAGAACAAGAGGCGAGGTTGATCTAGGTTTCGCAAGAGCATGATTGGAACTCCAACTTTTAACTGCAGTCGATGGAGGGGTAAACCTGGTGGCTCCAATGAATTTAGAAATTCAGTTGGATAGTTAACAGATTCCGATAGGTCGACCACAGTGTCAATCGATCTGTAGGTATGGCAGTTTCCAGGTACCATATTCAGGAGTTGACTATTGATGTTATTAACAGTAATATTTCTTGGTGCAAGAATAGCTCTTTCGTATAGCCATCTATGATTGTGATAATTTTTTTTTAAGGTTTAGAAATACTCTTTCCACTAGTTCATCAACTGACTGCACCACAGTACTGACTTGATCAGGACTTAAATTACCATCTCTGTCAAGGGTCATCTTTCCTTCTCCAAGTTTAATTAATTTTTGAGCAAAGTGGCCTGATAATTGATCCCCATAAAGATGTGTTTTCATATTTCATTGTTTGCACATGGTACCACAGGAAAGAAGACTTAAGGCAAGCTTTGATTTCATCTGTTTTGGTTCCTTTTGGGATGACTGGAAGGGTTTGTCTAAAGTCTCCCGACAATACAATACCTCCCATCAGAGACTTGCATTCTAATATGTATTGCAGTGTTCTGTTAATTGCTTCAGACGCTTTTTTATGGGCCATTGTGCATTCATCCCAAACTATAAGTTTACATCTCTTAAGAACCTGAGCCATTCCAGACGATTTGCTGATATTACAAACAGGTGAATAATTAGCGGCTAGATTTAATGGAAGTTTAAAAACAGAGTGAGCTGTTCGACCGCCAGGAAGTAGCGTAGCAGCAATGCCGGATGAAACCACAGCTAAAGCTATTCCTTTCTCTAGTCGTACTTTAGTGAGTAATAGCTTCGTGACAAACGTTTTCCCTGTACCGCCTGGGGCGTTAAAAAAAATATGCCTCCCATTTGATTGGCAACTTTATTAAATATAGCAGAATATATATGTCTTTGGTCTGGTAACAACTTTGGCTCATTTTCCATAATGTACCGAGTGAGACCATCGATGTCGTAAGAAGTCTCCCGGAATAGCTCAGTATTTTGATTATTCACTTCTGTTCTGTTAGTTTGAGGAAGACCAAATGGACGCAAACTTTTTCCCCCGAGAGTAATAACCTTATCTTCTATGGCAATTAAAGCTAAGTTATAAATATCTTCAGAAAAACCAATTTCCATTTGAGGATTTCGTACTTGAAGTTGGTGGTTAAAATCTTCCGCAAAATCATCCCTGAATTTCATCCATAGAGCCAAAGGCTTACTAATTTTGCACGATATAAGTAGGTTAGCGCAAAGACACCGAAGTTGTTTTGCTGTTTGCAGCGATGAGGCCTCTGACAAAGTTGCATCCCAATGTTCGTCGTCTTCTAGTACGCCTCGTTTAAGGTAGGTAAGCATCTCGGTAAATGTCACAAATATAAGTATCTACAGTCCGTAGAGATACAAAATGAGGTGGGACCTATAACTTCATGAAGTAGTAGTCTTAAGAAGAAACACTCGTGTTGTCTGGGATGGACAGAAAGCTTCATTGCTGCTTATATATCGCCCCATTTGGTATTGACTAACTTCATTTTGAACATTTCGGTTTTGAAGTGCATACATTGCAGCGTCTGATCCCTTGTTAACGTATTGGCACACATATTTAATTGATTTTACCGAGTTACAAAATTCTACGTTAATATGAGCGTTAAACGTCTTGGATAATAGAGGGCAATAGGGTACAATCCACCTGTTATCAACTTCATGTTGTCCTATCTTCGTTTGAAAACCACTACCTTCAGGTTTTCTTCGCCTATAAGAGGGATACCCATCCGCACCAATCTGTGTTTAATAAAAAAAAAATTTTAAGGAATCGTTTGTTGCACTTGCCATCTTTCATGCAAGGGGAATTGTAATTGAAGGAACCACATGGACCATGGACCATCTGTGCCTTAACGATTTAAAAAAGTTCTTTGTCCCTTGTAGGATCTGGAAGCTCTGCAGAGATGAGTGAATCGATTTGATTGGAATGGATTTTCGTTTGAAGCCAATTCAAGATATGCGCATGAGGCAAACCTTGTTTTTGCCACTCTACGGTATACATGTGACATAGTACAGGTCCAAATAAGTGAAATTTTGTAATAAGATCCATTAATTTGATCAACTTTAGATGAAAGACTCTGTCAATAAGGTCGTGTCTATGAATATATGCTTGACCATGCAGTAGTTCACTTTGAATTTCGCTCCATTTTGCGTTACATGTAAAGGTAATGAATAAATCGGGTCGGCCATGATTTTGTACATATGTCATTGCATCCTGGGTCCGCTCATGCATGTACCTGGGGCTTCCTGTGAAACTTGAAGGAAGAATGCAAATTTGACCAAGATCTCTTCCAGTAGCATCATTTTCGATACCATCTTTCAAATGTATGTGCGAATCAACTCTAAGTTCTTTCTGATGAGTAATTATATAGCACAGTCTTTTTGACTCTGTTTTGGCATACATGTCTACAGCAAATTGGTGGAAAAGTTGCAGGCTTCTATGAAGATGGCTAAAAGAATTATTGCGGATCATGAAGTAATAACTGTAGAAATTCGTGCAAGAAACATCCTTTCTAGAGTTGACACCAGCCTAAGGAATACCAAAGTGATATCCATCTTCTCCATTTGCAAATAAAAGTGGATATTGTAAAGTAGCATATGATCTGTGAGTTTCGTTTATGTGTTTGAAAGATTCATTACTATATCTATACTTTTAAAACAAAATCTCTTTTGCCATGTTGTTCATCACCCATAATTAAAGCAACTTCATTGTATTCAGGGGCATTGAGGCTTCGAGCGTGTTATCCAGATGGTCTTTTGTCAGCATCAATAATAAGTTTACACTCCGGGATAGATGAGCACTCTAAAGCGAACTTAAAACTGTTTTTTAAAAGCAGCATTTCTTGCAGTTTCAAAATAAGATCTTTTCTAGTTCCTTGGTTGTAATCACATCTCTTCTGCGCTTGTTGTTCAAGATCACTAATAAAATAAACTTGTAAGTATTTGGTCTCTTTACCTGGCATTGGTTGAAGGGACCCAAGTGTATGGTACACCTGTCCTTGGATTTTAAATGTTGGCATAAATCCACCTTCTGTAATAATATTTGTTCTAAAAGATGTCATTTGAAAAGCAGAGTTGTATTTTCGAATATGCTGTAAAAAATGTCTGGCTTCAGGCGTCGTGCCTTTAAGGATATCTTTTAAAAGTTCTGGTGGGTCTGACTTGTTCAATTGAATTTTTCCATTCGAGCAACATATGCCTGGTGGTTCCTTTTCCCACTTGTTTGCACTACAGTAGAAACACAAAAGAGACATGTGGCCTATTTTCACAATTTTTTCCGACGCATATTCATGATCAGATTCATACTTGAAAGCACATTGATGCCATTCTGTCTGCTTGGGCTCGGAGTCTTCCGAGACATTGATCTTCTGTTTCTCTTTGCCGGGCTATCCTTTTACGCTGAGCATTAGCAGATCTTACAGACAATGAACGCTTTTTACGTGGCATGTTAGCACCTACAATAACGGGCATGCAAAAACATAGCAATTGAATATGATAATCTTCTAACTACGATAACTAAACTCAAGTTCTTAAGAAATAAAATATTGTTAAGCTCACCGTAATTCTTCGAATAGTCAAAACGCACCAAATTAAATAAAAAACAAAGAAAAAAACGTATAATCTTTAATTATAGGATTTCTCGAAAAACACTTGTCTATTTAAAACGCAATTTAAGAGTGCAATTGCACTTCTCAGTAGGTCAACCAGTGCCAAAAAAAAAAAACAAAGAAAGAGAGAATATCCGTTAAGTGAACATGACACTCAGCCACTGGTGCGCTGTTGATTGCAATGACACGCGATTGATTGTGATTCTTCGCCTGTGCAACAAATTATATTTTGGCTCACTTCTCCGGATCTAGAGAGCACAGATTAATGATTGACATATCAATCTTTTTCGCAATGAATGCACTAACCAGGTAATTCAATTATATTCAAATCGGGTGTGCCATTATTACGTTATAAACGTATAAATGGAATGAAATGCGCCTTAAAGGACATAGAGGGATACATAAACCTGTTTATAGGGCAAACAAATTAATCTAGGATTTTAAAGGATTTCTTTCTGGTGTTTCTTCTCTTCAAAACGAATGGATTAATATAAAATAACCTTGTGGTTTCGTTAGCCTACCCCCATTTTTCTTGATCCAAACACAAAATATGGCTTCTAAAATATAGGGATATAGATGTACGAGAAGCCGTCATGATTCTTATGTCGGCTGGAAGACGGTTAAAAAGATTATAAGATACAACTGGGTAGGGGTTTCTAAAGTACGTTGTCCGGTAAGCTGGGACTTGAACAATATGACGGCTAGTTCGACGTAAGTTGCTTGTATCAGATATAGGCCTCTCTAAATAGCAACATCACATAAAGAATATCTGAGAGATTCTAAAATAAAACAAGTGCCTTAATGGCAGTATTTTGAAGGACCTAAACAATACCATAGAATTAGCTAGGCGGTGAGTATTACAAATCTTACGTAAAGCGCATTTCTGCAAAACGAGAAGCGGCTTTAGATTGGTAGTGTAAGCACCTCCCCAACAACAAATTCCATATTGCAGTTTTGAGTGGAAAATTCTATGATAAACAGTTTTTAGAAACGATGCGATGGTCATGACCATGCTCATCAACAAAAGCTGCAACTTTGCCTGCCAAAGGTAGAGGAAAGAGGGAATTAATTAATATAAGAAACAAAATAGGGCCCAATACAGACTCTTGTAGTACACCTACGTTAATTACCTCATAATCATTATAATCATTAAGGAAGTCTCCTATTCTTACCCTTTGTTTTTAGTCCTTCAATTATATCTCTAACCAATTATGGATAAATCCACGAAATCCTGCTCCATACAACTTGTCCAATAAAATGTTATTGCGGACCATGTTAAACGCTTTAGTAATATCGACAAAGAGGCCGGCGCAAAACTTTTTACCATCAGTGGAACGTCCTTCCCTAAAACCAAACTGCATCGGACTGAAAAATTGAGTTCGTTGTAAATGCGCCTTTTGGCAGCTTTTCCAAAAACTTTCGAAATTGAAGATAGAAAGGAAATCGGCCTGTAATTGTTTTTATCTTTTCGACTACCCTTTTTAAAGAGTGGTAATATATCAGCAGATTTGAGGTAGTCTGGAAAAACTCCACTGAAGATACTCCTATTAAACAGATATGCTAATATGTGCACTAAGCTACGCGCAATATTCTTGAGTACGACATTACAAATGCCATCGTTTCCACACGATCTGCAGTTTTTGAGTGAGTAAGTAACTCGCAAAATTTCTAACCCACTAATTTCTTCAAATTCGAAACTATGTCAGACGTTCTTTCCACTAACTGAGACCAAACACAGGGGTTGTACGAGGGGCGTTCAATATATTCTCGGTATCGATATGAAGGAAAATGCAAATTCAATTTAAATTGTTTTTATTTTTCAATATAATCTCCCCTAACATCAATGCATTTGTTACATCTGGAGATAAGCTTTTTTAAACCCTCAAAAAAATAAATTTCCTCTTTCTCTGCAAAATACCCATTTATTGCCGACTTGAGTTCTTCATCATCCGAAAATCTTTTTCCACGAAGACATTTTTTCAAATCCGGAAACAGGAAATAATCACTAGGGGCAAGGTCTGGACTGTAGGGTGGGTGTTGGATTTCTTCGAAACCACAATCTCGCGCAGCAGCCTTGGAAACTCGCGCCGTGTGAACAGGAGCGTTGTCATGAAGAAGCAACACACCCGCTGCGAGTTTACCCCGTCTTTTCTTTTTAATTTCCTCCCGCAAATTATGCAAAGTGGAAGCGTAGGATGTGGCGTTGATGGTTTCACCTTTTTTTTTTTGTACTCAATGAGCAAGATTCCCTTTGAGTCACAAAAAACTGTGGCCATGGGCTTCCCGGCAGACGGAGTGACTTTGAACTTCTTCGGGGGTCTGTTCCTTTTTTATGGAACAGACTGCATGGATTCTTGTTTGCTTTCAGGGTCATAGTGGTGGACCCATGTTTCGTCCCCAGTAACAATTCGATCCATAACACCGTCCGCGTTCTCACTACACATCTCCAAAAGCTCTCTACAGCATGCGATTCTCACTTTTTTCTGAGGCGCTGTGAGCATTCGTGGCACCCACCTTGCACTGACCTTTGAAAGGTTAAGATGGTCATGAAGAATGGTGTGAATGGTACCAATTGAAAGCTTGGTGATCTCTGCCATCATTTTCACCTTTATTCGGGCATCCTCAAGAACAAGTTTTTCGACTTCTTTGATGCTTTCTCCCGTACAAGCAGTAGCCGGGGCGCCGGAGCGGGGGTCGTCTTCAATGCTCTCTCTGCCTCTCTTGAACTCACTTGATCACTTTTGCACAGTTGATAATGAAGGTGCGGAACCCTGGTAAGCAGCCACCATCTCTTCATAAATAGTTTTTTGACTTTTTCCTTGCTTAGTGAGAAATTTAATTACAGCGCGATGCTCAATTTTCACCATCATCGTCTCAGTTGCCATTATGATTCTGTTTAACTAGAGATAAAACGCGAATTAATAATCACATTTATATGAAATTTTACATGAATGCACTAAAATAATAGTATTACTTGATAAATAAGTCAATTTATATATACAACCACAGCTTCACCCCGATACCGAGAATATGATGAACGCCCCTCGTAAATTGGCTCTGAAAATAACCCATGTGAGGAGTAGAAATAAGCGTCAAAAACGTGCTCAACTATGAGTATGTATTAAAGGTGGTATTCGCAATAGCGACATAGTCTCTAGTTTTTAACGTAAACATCTGTCATGTAGAATTCAGTTTAGGGGATGCCCATATATCCATGGGAGCAAGGATACGCCGATTTCCAATTCGAAACTGTGTTATAGGCAAAAGTTCCACCCTTGGTATGAGTCGAGGCCAACCTAAAACCTCTTACTGTTCTTAGGGTCACAGCACTCAGTACTTATTGCAACTCTATATTGAAAACCAAAATAGCGCTCTTTCTTCCCAGTCCTCTGAGGCATGAGCTTTATCAAAAAAGAGCGTTTGGTTAAAAAAAGTAGGAAAAGTGTTTCAAGTAAGTTTCAAGAACTGTCAATATAGCGACAGGTATTCAGCTAAAAGAATCAGAGTTTAGGGACTTAGATGGCTAGGACATGAAGCGTGACTGGACGCCAGTGCTCGAGCAACTTTGCATGCGAAACTGTAAGCAGCTAGCAAACAACAAGATTAATTAGAGAGGCATGTTGGTTAAGGCCCAGGTCGCCGGACTAAAGTAACTACTACGGGACAGCTATCAGATATGCATATGCAATAACTTTAACGGCTGCTTTTAATAATTACAAATGTTATAACTCGGATGCGTTGCGGGAAAATGCTATTCCTGTTCTAAAAATTTTCAACCTGGAAACATTCATCAGTATGCGCCTCTTGAAGCTAAATGTCAACCACCTCAAATAAAGTAGCAATAGAGAAAACCAGTAGCTAATACTGAAAGTAGTGTACTAGTGCCATGCTCTGTGACACAACCATACAACAATTAGTTTAGGTAAGTAGAATTCGGCTTGCCATTGAGCTCGGTGCAGTACTTTGTATGTTTCCTACTTTTGGAGCTTCCTAAAGTGTTGATGGAGACATATTGAGAACAGACCTCAATCCACGCTCTGAAGTTAATACAAACCCTGGCTTATTGACAATACTCAAATCGACGTACAAATCAATATATCACCAGCACATTTCAAATTCAATTATTTCAATTGTCAGGTCGTCCTACACAGTCCAGGCTGAATGAACACCAATTGGACACATATGAAACCCAATTACAGAATTCTGTTTTCAATTCAAAGAAATTCCACCCACTACCCTCCCATATCCTTTTCAGTTCCAATTTACTTCCTTTTCTATTGAAAGACTGCAATAAGCCCCTCCTATAGACTAACTACCTATTCGAATACTTGTTTGCATGTAATTTGATTGCCAACAGACATATCGTTCACAAATTCCAGGTAGTGGGCAAATGCTGTTTCCATTTGGCATACATTTGACATACCCTCAACTTAACAATTTAAGTATCACTAAGTGTAGCACCCACCTAGAAATTCTAAATAGGTATCCCTCAGGCCCACCCATAGGTGACGTCTTTGTCCGTGTTTACTGTAACAAACAAAACTTTTATGTAGTCTACAGTCCAAGGACAACAAGTATATTGTTCCCTGAGTACTTTTGTATGGTGGAAGTATAATAGTGCAATCCTGACACACGGGGGGATGAGGCTTCTTAATTCAATTTTCGAAAACAATTGTTTGCCGGGTAATTTTACTTGTTCTTGTAGACTAGTACTTGTTACAATCAATTAAGGGGCTAAGGAGCAATTTGTCTCACCTTGAGTTGTTTCATAAGGATCTGTGTGAGAAGAATTCATATCTTGACGAATCTATTGTAGTTACTACGATACATAGACAGATGTTTGCCTGGTGCACGAGGAAACTGAGAATATGAGAGGTGATTAAGGAAATGTTGGAAAATATTCCAATTTCAAGGAATACAAGTTAATCAAAAATGTTGTCTACATATACTCGTACAAGATGGTAAGAAATACCCTTTTTGAAATTTCAAACGCGTTCGAGAAACGAGAGGAATCCAGATGTGTCTAAACAGAAAGGTGTGTTCGTGGGAATAGCTTATGCAGAACGGTTTTCAATCGTCAATAGGACGAAATTGATCAGTAGGACGCCACTAATGGCTCCCGACTAATTTAAGGATAAAGACTTGTGGGAAGATACTTCCCATCCAAGTTCGAAGAACTATGAAATAAATGTTGCAACAGGGCCATGTTTAAGATACTGTCAGATAGAAGGTAGGGTTACTAAGTTTCTCTATTCACGTAAATCTTGAGCTTACTACCTCCAGCTATACGTATACACAAAGTTGGTTGCGTTTTTTTCCACCGGGCCAAAATATTAGCGTTCTCCTGATTAACCCATAAGGCTCATCCGAGTTCCTATAACTCAAACGAAAGCGCGTGCCACTCAAAGGATTAAAGGGTTTTTCTGTCGAAACAGTCAACAACATTTGCATCCACTTTTATGAAGTCCGTGTTTCTATCAACATGAAACGGAGATGATACTAGGGAAATCTTTCTTAAATTGTTGTGAATAAGACTGAAATTTCAATTGCCTTAATAGTTTAAAGAGTGCTGGGGAACTCCTTGACCACCTCGATTTTGCAGCGGCCGTTGTGGTGTAATATCCTAGCTAGTGGAATCGAGACATATTTCTTGCTGACAACAACAATTTGGTCTTACCCCCACTTATCGCAAAGCTGATCTCCACCATTACGTTGGGTTGCAGTGATCCTAAAGTGGTACCACTTGATTTTAAACGAAAGATGGTTTTGAAAGCCTAACCCATGATGCAAAGAATCATCAGTGGGACTATAGCTTTGTTGGACGTGCTGCGAAAAACCTTCATGCAAATTGAAGTTGTGTGTTTACGTGTTAGCTTATTCCATTAGACAAATGATGGATTGGAAAGAATTGATATTACCATAGCCACGTAGATCCAGAGCACCGTCCTCTGTGACCAATCCTATGTTTTAGCAAAAATTTGCTAACCCTGCCAAAGAGCAGACAGCGCCCTGAAAGCTTTCGTCGAGTCATATTAAGTCCAACGAAGATTCTTACACTAAATCTCGTGAACAAAACAACCTAAGGTCCGCGAGGGGTAACTGAAAAGCCATTTTTAGTGCAAAAATCCTCGATAAGTCAATGCTTCACACCGGACTAGAAGAATAGCAGCTTGTATAGCATGGAGAGAAAAGAAATGCAGTTTAGTGTGAGATGAGACACACGTAACACTAGCCAACATGGCTGAAAGATCAGCAAATACGTGCGGCAGCAGAATCGTATTTAGTATTACTTATTAACTCAGCTGACTTTGGCTGAGGAACCCTTGCCAGGTCGTGGGCACATTTTGCGGCAGTACTAACCGTCTTAGGCAACAGCGTTTTTGATCCAAGCTTAGGTAAACTTCCCGAGGCAACAGATACCCGTATTCGAACTTCTCTTCCAGTAACGTCGAAATACCTTCGGCTAAAATGGGCCCAAAGTAAGACAGAGCACTTGGCACAAACAGCATTCCAGCAGAAGTCATTCAAGTCACTCATGAAACTTCGGCAGGAATCCTACAGCAACTAATGAGAAGACCATCGTAGATCGAAAGCTTCCGATTGGAAGACTGACGGATTGTAGAAATCCTTCCACAATTTGAATCAAGATTCATTGCGAGGAATTTGAAGTTCACAGGGGAGTACCACAAGGCTGCATTCTTTCATAACCTTCTTTGTGGTTTTCAGTCACATAAAAAAATAAACCGAAATGTCTAGGTTTCCTCAAGCGATGTAAGAAAGATTTCATCCGTTCTGATCTGACCTCAATATATGTCTAAGTCCGTCTAGGTCCGCCCGAAGTTGGAGTGTAATGCCCACATCTGATCAGATGCTCCTAAAATATCTCTGCACCGTCTATATAGGATTTAAAACCGTGCAATAATACTCATAGGTGGTACTAATATCAGTTAGTCAATTGATACCCTCGAACACCGACGTAATATCTGCTGTCTTACTTTGTTTTATCGCTATTTCCACCACCAGAGCTCCATTGAGATCGCCAGTAGCATTCCATCCCTTCAAACCTTCAACCGTAACACCCACCTTGCTATGAATACTCATCAGTACTCTACAATATCGTGATTCGTTTCCAAGCCGTACAGCTCGCTTATGGAATGCGCTGTCGAGCTCTCTATTTCCTGATCGTTATAACTTGCAAACATTTAAGAACAATGCGCATCGGTACCTCTCTTTTCTTCCTCCCTAAATTTCCTTCGCCCGCGCTGTGAGCAAACATATTAAGGGTACGCAAATCCCTTTCTTGAGCGCGCAAGAATTATAAATAAAAAAAATAAATAACCCGCTTAGCTATGTCTGGAGAACCATGGGGCTGAGATTGAATATTACATACGAGTGAGAAAGTAGCAGTGGTTAAGTCACATATTACGGAGCGAAGACAGTTTTATTTCAAAGTTCGCTATGCAATGAGATCCTATCTAATCAGGTAGATGAGCGGGAGCCTATGCAGACGTTAATAAGGACAGTCGAGGTGTTGATCTTTAGAGGGAACTCAAGCGCGTTGCATAACTCAGCCGCAATCCGTACTGAGAAATGCTGCACGGTTTGAAAAGACAGCAGATCCACCCAGCAGCCAGTGTAGTCCGAAACTGTCCAGGAAAGTTGCTCATAACAGACCCTATCAACTGACAGTGTACCTGTGTCCTTAAAAAATAAATTAACTCTAACTTAAAAAAGTAAGAAACAAAACAAATCCTCGTGGTAAATTTTGAGAAAGTAAAGCAAAAACTAAAAAACCGATCGTCGGAAGCAGATCAGTGCCCGCGGCATTGTCGAATTTGGCAATGTGACCAAAGTCAAGATCATCACTTGCATTAAATCCCTGGTCAAGGATCGTAATGTGACCACCTAGAGGGATTACTATTTCGCCTTAGCCAACACCCTTACACAGCAACATTTCTATGAGAAGGATCCCAAGCATGTCTACTATCTTTCTCTGGAGTGCTACATGGGACGTTCTCTACAGCACACCATAATTTACTTGGGTATCCAAAGTGAAAGCGAGGACGCTATGTACCTATAACCAGGAGGAGGATGCTGATTTGGGTAATGGAGGTATTGGCCGATTATCTGCTTGTTTTCTCTATTCAATGGCCACCCTTGGTTTGGCTACCCACGGTTATCGTATTGGTTATGAATAGTGTATTTTTTCCCAAAGGATTTGAAATGGTTAGCAGGTTGAGGAGCTCGACGGTTACATTATGGTAACACATGGCACGTCCACAATTCATGTTATCAATTATGTAATCGATACAAATGAAGGCAAAATATAGGTTCATGCCCAATTTGTCTATGCTATACCATTTGGTAATCCAATTTCTGGATACGGAAACAATGTTGTTTGTGGTTCGCTAAGAGTTCAATTGATTTCAACTTGTAATCCTTTAACGTTGGTGAATACATGCAAGCTGTGCTGGATCGTAATGGAACATCTCTCGTGTGCTTTACCCCAATGATTACTTCTATGAAGGCAAGGAACTTAGTCTGAAGCAGGAATACTTCATGTGTGTTGCTACCTTTCAAGATATTATTCGTCGCTACAAGTCATCGAAATTCGGTAGCCGTGAAACTGTCCGTACAAACGTTGAACACTTCCCTGATAAGGTGGCATCATAGGCCATTCATGACTTGTTGTGTATCTTCATCGAGGAGGAATAACTTCCCTGGCATAAGGCTTGGTATATTGCAGTCAGAGCTTGTGCCTGTACCAAACACATAATCACACCATATTACTTGAGGCTTTAGAACGCTGGCCTGATTCCCTCTTGCAGTCAACCCTACCACGTCACATTAATTTCTTTCACATGGAAAATGTTGAGAAACATTTCGAAGAAGGTATTGTGATCGTATGTCTTCTGTTGAAGAAAATGGTGATATTTATGGCTCAATTTCTCATGCTAAAAGATGAACTTTTCCACGATTTCTACATTATGGATCCAAAGAGATCCAAAAACCAATAACATTACCCCCCGACGTTGGTTGTTACTCTGCAATCCAGGTTTGTCAGATCCGATCTGTGAGAATATCGGTAACGAATGGCCATTTCAAATAGATCAATTTGTTGCTTTGAAAAAGTGGGCCCAGGATTCCAATTTCCAAAGGAATGTTGACCGTGTTTAGCAAGAGAACAAATTACGTTTGGCTCAAATTCTACAATAGAAGACGATTACGGTACTAAAGTGGCCCATCGTTAATACAACCATCAACTTCTTAACTGCTTGTATATCATGACTTTGTATAATCGCTTCAAGAAGGATCCTACAGCCAATTTCACACCACGTACAATAATGATCGATGGCAAGGCTGCTCCAGGTTACTGCATGGCCAATCAAATCATCAAACTGATTTGTGATTTCCGTCAGGTCGTCGATGACGATCTAATTGTTGGAGATAAATTGAAGGTTATCTATTTAGGGAGTTACCGTGTCACTTTAGCTGAGCACATTCTGCCTGCAGCGTATTTTTCTGAACAGATCTCTACCGCTGGTATTGAAGCTTCCGGAACTGGTAACACGAAATTCATGTTGAACGGTTCCTTAACCATTCTATTGAAGTATGATCACTACTATTTGTAGTTACTTGGTATCAAGGGCTTATGAGGATCAAACCAAATGGCTAGAGACGGCAATCCATCTACTGAATATGCCCGCGAAATCTGGGGTGTCGAAACATCTTGGGAGAAATTGTCAGCTCCAGCAGAGACTCCAACCAATTAAAAGCAATGAAAAAATAAAATCCCAACAATTGCAGGAAAGAGAGGAATTAAGCCCAGAATTAAGTTTTTCTCACAATTATTCAACGACAACGGATGTTTTCTTAACCACCTCTCTAAATAAAACATAACCTCAGGCAACAAATTAGTCGTCGTAATCGTCGATTAGATTGGCATGATCCAACTAATGATACTGCATCTCCTGCATATGCCTAAGCTTGAACGTTGAGAGTGCGCTTTCAAATTTGGATATTAGATCTTTCGCGTTGGTATTGATACCGCATCTTCGATAGAAGAAGAGCACATGCAGTGCCAGGAAACTTGAATCTCTCAAAAAAACGCAACGCGCAGGCAAAAGTGAATTAGGACGAAATACAAAAGAGATATCGATGTACATTGTTCTTGAATGTTTGCACGTTATAATGGGTAAGAAATGAAGATTTTGGCAGGTCATTCAAAAGGAAAGTTGAAGGCCTCGATATTTCAGATTACGTCAGAGGGTAAGCTTGAGAGTTGATGAGTATTACTATACAGATCGGTGTTTTGGTTGAAGTTAAAGAACTAGTGGTAGAAATAATGATTGAAGATGGGAAGGCAAGAAGCGCTATGCCGATGCTTTGAATCCTATCGGTTTTGAATCATATCCATCACGTCAGGGGTACCTGACCAAATGCGGGTACTATACGTCAATTTTGTGGTAATAAGGTCCTTATATACTGAAATTAGGTCAGATAGAATAAGGTACATCCCTTGAGGGTGCCCCGATAAAGAGTGTCCCATTAATATCGCCTATTTTGTTATTTGAAAATTCTGATGTTTTTTTCTACAGAGTGTAATTTTCGATGGCATTTTGGCATAGAGACGGCCCAATTTCATCATTCTCGTCTTTCAATTCAGGAATTTTTCTTAAGTTATTGGAATACACCTTTCCTTTCAAAAGAGCCCAAGGAAAGGAACCTAATGATCTTGGGAGATCTCCCTTTAAATTTCATCTTCAGCAATTCCAATGTTTCGATCGGTTGCACACATATCTTCGAGATCTACTTCAGCAACTTGGAGCCAGAAGAAGTTATGTATCACCTCACGGTAACGAAAACGATTGACGGTGACCGCACTACCAGCCGCATTCTCGAAAAAGAATGGTCCAATCACTCCACCAACCAAAAATGCGCACCAAACAATGGTTCGTTGTCAACGCATGGGACGTTGATGGAGTGCTCTTGGATTCTCAGCTCCTTAAAAGCGACAATTCTGTTTGATGACATTGTTGTTGCTGTAAGATCTATTATGGGAATGTTCGGCGACGCGCTTGGTCTACTGCCTTCAAATGTTGTGTCAACTGAATCTTGTAAGCATGCAAATGCAAATCTTAAGTCAAAATTCGCTGTCAACTGCTTCGTGAAAGTCCCAATTGCTGAGAACGATGATGAATCAAGGTGGAAGGATTCTGGTTAACACTATCACTAACTGCAGCAATATTTTCATTAGACCAAGCCGCATGAACACGAACACGGGCAGGCCTCTTCTGGATTTTAACTGACCCAATCGCCCCAAAATTCTCGATTAATCGGGCCATTGTACGACGAGAAGGTACATTATGTTGACCGAAAAATCCACATGACCGACTAAAACCTTTATTAAGTGCTTTGGCCATAGTGGTGTAGATTTTGGTTCCACTTTTCGATGACATCAAATCACCAGTGGACCAGTTGCTACGAAAACTGAAACGTCGCTCATAGAGCAGTTTTCGTGTTTCTTCGTCAGGGTCTTGGAAAAGAGATGGTGGCGGATGAGCCCTTAATGGACCAGCAGCAGCGCTCACATCTCCGAATGGGTTACTGACTTCGGCCCTAGGGGCCTCATTCTAGGGGTACGTATATTGGATATGATGGAACTGGCCCTCCAGGTAGGGGGTTGTGCCCCTGCAAACGAACTAAGGACAAGAAACTTCGGATAAGCACGTGGAATGTTAAGTCCCTTAATAGGACACGTGCATCCGAACAACTAGTGGAAGCCCCAGACTGCTGCAAAGCAGATATTACCTCCATCCAAGAAATGCGATCGGATGAGAAGGAAAAAAGAGGATGAAAAACTGCGACATCTATTTTTTTCGACGGTAGAAGCAGCACCTATTTGGATGCAGATTCGTAGATGGAGGCAATCTTAAGTTTCTGGCATGTTAACGAACGCCTCGTAACAATCCGTATTAAGGCTAAATCTGCAAAACAGAGGAGAAAGATGACGGCACTAAAGATGGCTTCTACGAGCTCCTGGATAAGACGTACGAACAGTGCCCTAGCTATAACATTAAAATTGTCCTCGGCGATTTTAATTTTCAAAGCCAGGAAGAGAGGGAAGAAATCATAGCCTGCACGAGACTACCTCTGACAACGGACTCAGTCTATTAAAGTTTGCCTCACAGCGAAACATTGTCGTAGCTAGCACGCAGTTCCCACATCTCGATATTCATAAGGGGACTTGGAGAACTCCTGAGTCAACCAGACTAACCACATAGCGATCGTCGCAAGGCACTCCTCTAGTATTACGGTACTTCAGTACGTTCCGAGGGGCTTACATCGATTCGGACCATCACCTTGTTGTTGCTAAATATTGCGGATATCCTGAAAATGCAAAATAATACTGTGAGGAAGTTTGACGTCAGACAACTACAATCGCATGCTATCGACAAATCATTTTCCGATCGAGGTTCTCCTCATCTCATCTATATTGTAAGACCTTAATAATCTCAGTCCTGCTCTATGGCGCAGAGGTCTAGACTTTATCAAAAATGGATGAGGGTGCTCTTGGCTGCTTTGAGAGGAAAATTCTTCGGGTGATTTTCGGTCCTGTCTATGCAGACGGTGAGTGGAGGAGAATATACAACGACGAACTGTGTGGGCTGTACAGCGACATCGACTTAGAAAACAGTTTGAAGGTTCAACGACAGAGATGGCTGGCTTATGATGGACGCTGATGCTCCTGCCCGAAAAGTCTTCGAATCCGCCCCCGAGGGACAGTGTAATAGAGCAAGATGGCGATTCAAGTGGCGCATGCAAGTGAAGAGAACTTCAGCTAACTTGCGTACGAAAACTGGAGGCAGGTAACTAAAGATCGGTCAAGCTGGAGGCGCTTGTTGATTGAGGCTCAGGCCCACCCTGGACTGTAGCGCGACTTAAAGTAAGCAAGTGAAATGGGAGTAGTTTATTTGATGAAAAAGTCTACGCAGTGGTCTTGACAGCGAGGAGGAATACCTCTACAGAAAATGGGTAGATGAGTAGCACTATCTGGATTTTTGTATATTGACATCTGTGAGTACTCTTGCTAACATAGTATGCGTGTGCGAAGGTGGATTTGATACTATCTAGTGTAGGTGAAGACATGTCATAGTCGGAAAGTGTTGAACTTGCTGCAAAGTGCGCAGCAATTACTGTCCAGTTGTTGGTTTTGGCTCAGTTGTTGGTAGTAGTGAAATTCTAGGTGCTTAGAAAGGCATTGCAATCATTTCTTGTTCGCTGGAACATATTCATTCTTTCTCACTGTGATTTTCGTCTTACATTCCACTACGAAATGAATGATCGTATCTGAAATGTTCAAGCTCAAAACATTAAGGGATTATAGCCACTTGTTAGGGTCGATAAAATCGAAAATTGTTTTATTGTATATTCGTTAATAATAAACCTTCAAAATTATCCTCACAAAATTTCATAATGATCGGAGTTTCAGAACCGGAGTTATAAGCATTCTCAGAATCGTGCTTTTCAAAAAACACTTTTGCGGTGGACACGATTTCTAGATCTAGATCCACATAAATTTTTGTTTGCTATGATAATAGCTTCTGCTTTAATGAAGGAATTTCATGTTTTTTGGGAAATTTTTTATTTTAGACCGAAAAAACCGAAAACTGAGATCTTCGAAAATACAAGTTCCAAAAATCATAATTTTGACAAATCGCTTGTTTAAGCACAAGCCAATAGAATATAATAACCAAATCTTTTTGAATTTTTGAAATTCGATGAGCTGTTCCCGAGTTATCATGTCCACCGCCACTGATGCTTAGAAAAGGCGCTTCCGGAAAACAGCTGCAGCTTCGCAATTCTGAAATATTTTTTTATGAAAAATTTTTTACAAAAACTTGAAAATATGTACTAATCAAAAATCAAGTACAAGTAAATATTTATTATGCTGTCGAAAAAGAATCGAGAAAATCTTGTTCTTTCGCTCGCCACAAGTGGCTATAACCCCTTAAATGAGACTTTCAGTTCTGAACAGCTTCTCTATTTTTTGTCTTGTTCTGAACAAGATAGAGACCTAGGAAATACAATGGACTTTAGGTATGACATGGACAATTTTGATAGTGTTTTCGAGCTGGTAATCGGATTAGGCTATCTGTTGTAGGATTTGGCCGATAGTGTACTGTAGAATTTGAACTAGAATTATGGACAAAGTTGGTCATTTTTAATATATGTATACATATATGTAGATTAGTCTACGTTATAACAGATATCAACTATAATAATCATACCTGTAACCAGGTAAGCATGATGAAACTGACAAACAGCGTCTGCCTCGAACCAGGATATTCGGTCTCTAAAGAAACGATAGAATACATTCAGTCCCTCTTGAGGCATGGTCCAAGAGTTGCTGACATTAACCTGTAATAAAAAAAAAAACAGCATGACATATTTGATTATGCTTTTTATCTTAACTTTAAAATACCTTATGCTAGCTACTAAAAGATGTCCAGGAATTAAAATGAAACCCGAACCCTTCGAAAAATATAAACGTGTTTGCACTCCTACAAATCACTCTAAACTTCTCGTTGAAGTCATGGGAGTTCTTGTGTTAACTACATCTATTGTCCTCGTCCGTACAACTTCGAAATTAATTCGACAAAGTTCTAACCATTTGATGCGAGTATGCTTAACAAAAACTCTGAATGTTGAAAGTTGTATGAGCATACTCCACTCTAGCTCCAAACTACTCGTAATCCTTTTATCGAAAGGTTTTCTACTATTTTTTGTAATGTTTTTAAGCCCCCAATTAATTTCTCATATCAAAACATACTCAATTAAAGTAACTCCAGGACCACTTTTCCTATAAACTAAAAGTACAATAGACCAGCACATACTAAAGGAGAAGTCCCCTTCTCTTCTTCGCGTCTTCATAAGGTCTTCATTATCCCGAACTACATAAAGTATTTTACAAAAAGTGGAAAAGTTTTTTTATTCATTCTAATTATCGTAAAAAAGCCAAAAGCTGGCAGCACTAGTCTATTCCTGCATTACATGGTGAAAATTATTTCGTCCATGATCTTTTCAACCACCCTCGGTGTTTGTTCTTCCAGTTCACCACCACTTCAAGACCAAAAGGGTTGGAACAGAAGAGCTTGTGTTCAAAGAGTTCCAGAGTTTCACGAGTACATCCTTTCTGCTGTTAGTATATGTTAGTATATGTGACTGCGAGGACAAGTATGAGAGCATGAATGGAACCTTGGGAGTCAGTTTGTGCAGGACGAATGAGCAATCGAAAAAATGTTCCAGTGAATTTACAAAAATAAATTGAAAAAAGGCAGAAAAAAAATGAGAAAAACCTCAGTTTTCAAGTGGTTTTTTGTGGGAAAGGTTTCTCAGCACAAAGGATTGTGGTAATGCCTGATGGTAAGAGTTCTACGTGATTGAAGAGTGTAGACGTTGCCTTTGCTTGAATAGCAAAGGCAATTAGTGAAGGGCGTTGAATTGTGTTTTACGTCCTTTTTAGGTTGTTTTTTTTTTTTTTTTGTTTTTTTGTGCACAACCCTAGAGCTGCATGTTTTGTTCTAGTTGAGGTAATTTTAAGAGAGTGTTTTTGTTCTGCCTGTAACCGAGAGGTAATAGGGAGGGGTTTGGAGAGATATTGTCGCCTTTGAATGCTCGACTAGTTAGGAAAGTTGGAATTTTCGGACAATGTTTAAGGTGACACTTTGTTAGCATTCTGAAAAGTTAAACATAACACTGTGTGAAATTATGCAGAGGGATCCCTTAATTAAATCGACATAAGGTCAAAACTTTTGCTGATATGATAGTCCAATTTATGTGGCCCTTGAGTTCAAAGTGGATGTAGTTGGTAGAGGCCTATATCATTAAACTCAGCGTAACCTTACTACGCTCTTATTTGATTGACTTTATCAACCGGAATCCCCGCTATAGCAGGCGTAGTTTAGATTAATTTTGGGCAAACATACAGATTTTTTCCGACCAATATCTGTCATAAAGTGAATATCTTTAGGAAGGTAGGACTTACAAGAATTAAAGCCACCACACTGATAAGGACAGCCCTCATACTGTGAGTATGAATTTTGCTGGTGTGCTGTTTCCTCTTGTTGTAAGGTCATAACACCCTACAAGAATTTGATTCGGTAAACCAACTCTGAATTTTGACTTCCCAGCTGTGCTTAGTAATGTCGGTGTTTGTGTTTTTTGTCTTTGCCTTGATTTATAATGATTCGGGAATTTAGAGTGGACATTTTAAATATACGCGGGCTAAAAAGTAACCATTTTTCTGTGTACGTCCACGTCTGTAAATACAAACTAGCTGTTCTAGCATTTAGTGAAACATACTGAAATCGTTATTACGGGCGAATTCAATATACACAATTCTGGGTGGCTTCGACATTCTGGACAGACAACACCCGAAGGACGGTATGTTGAGATTGTAAATGAGCCAACGCGAATACCAAACGTTGATAGTCACACCGCCAAGACCCTGGACTTGTTTTTATCTTCTCACCCTGATAAGTACACCGTTGATGTGCTTTTCCCTCTAGACTAGTCAGAATATTGTATCATATCAGCTAATTTCTCGTACACCGACCACACAGTTAGAGAAAAAATTCCCAAAAGAACAATATGCCACTATGAGAAATCCAATTTGAGCGGGCTTAACAGCTTCTTTAGGAATTTTAACTCGTCGTTATGTTTCCTCGATAGCGACGTGGATGCCGCTGCTGATATGATCACAGAAAGTATTCTCTTTCGAAAGAGATTATTTATCCCTCATCGGATGAAGAGTATTAAACCAAAAGAAAAGGCGTGGTATGACTCGAGCTGCAAAGAGGCTGTCAGGGTTAGAGAAATGTTTTTACGGTCCTACACGACAGAGGAAAACTGAAAAAATTTCAAACGACCCAGAAAGACTGCAACAGAGGCATAAAATACTGCAGTGTAAGGGCAAAGGCAGTAAAAATTGTTGGTCGTTCGGTAAAAACATTAGAAATTCTGCCTCATTCTCCATTCCAATGCTCATTTACAATGACATTCCAGCTATCAGCTCTTTGGACAAAGCCAAACTGCAGCTCAACACTCCCAGATTGTGCTCTGTCCGCGCCTACACTTGACTGTGTCGAATCTTCAATAAACTCACTTTCGCACTCGTGTAGTAGCAAGAGTACTTAACGATGTAAAAATATTTACATAAATAAGCTGGTCCAGATGATAAATCTCCCATTCTTCTGAAGAGGTGTTCTTGCTCGCTGACAAAACCACTGCGTTAGCTTTTTCATCAATCGTACTCCTTAGGACTCTTTCCGAGAATATGGAAAACAGTATTTGTCCAGCGCGTCCCAAAAAAAGGTGAATCTTTCTCTCTGTCCTCCTACAAACGCATTACACTTACATAACTTCTTTCCAAGGTCATGGAAACGCAGATAAACCGTAAGCCCATGAAATATCTCGAAACACAACAACTTTTCAATGACCGGCAGTATGGTTTTCGTAGCACCAGATCCACTGGTGATCTGGTGGCATGTGTCACCGAAAAGTGGAACCAAAGCGTACATTAATCTTGCCAGATATTTACCTTTGATATTTCTAAGGCATTTGACAGAGTTTGGCATTAGGCTCTTTTGCTGAAAATTCGTGCATTTGGGATCGACAACTCTCTTCTCCAATGGATTAGAAATTACCTTTCGGAACGTTCAATTCAAGTTGTCTTGGATGGTTTCAAGTCTGATATTCACAAAATAAATGCTGGTGTGCCCCAGGGCTCCGTTCTGTCTCCAACACTCTTTTTAATTTTCATCAACGATCTCTTGTCTGTTACTTCTAATCCAAAATATTCCTTTGCTGACGACAGTACTCTCTGCTTTTCATATTTGTTCCCTGACTCACGTCTCTGCTCTTCGGCTGTAGAACGGGAACGGCATCCTTTTTTTTAAGCTCATTAAATTCCTATATTAACAGCATATCCAATTGGGGAACTATCAACAGAGTGAAATTTAAGGATTCCAAAACACAATGCTGTCGTTAAAGCGAAATTTAAACACTTGCATCGTCGAAACTGATAAACTTTCCATTCTCGGTACGTGTGTCAGTGACAGCTTATGTTGGAATGATCACATATTCGATGTGTCAAAAATGCTGAGAAATATCTAGGTTTCCTCAAGCTGTGTAGGAAATTCTTCAACCCCTATGATCTGGCCTCAATATCGGTCTGGTCGAGTGCTCCCAAAATATATCTGCACCTACTAAATAGCATTCAAACCCGTACGATAAAACTCATAAGCGATACTAATATCATAGTATAGATATCAAGCAATGGACATCCTCGAACACCGACGTAATTTCTTGTGTCTCACTCTGTTTTATCGCTATTTCCACCACCAGTGGAAACCAAACTTTTAACTGTAACACTCAACTCAAGCCCACTCAAGCCCACTTTCGGACGTAGTTTAAATTATAGTGATTCGTTCCTAAGCCGTATAACTCGCTTATGGATGCTTCGTCTAGCTCTTTATTCTCTAGTCATTATAATCTTCAAACATTTAAAACCAGCGTTCACCGGTACCTCTCTTTCCATCCTCCCTGATTTTCCTTCGCCCGCGCTGTGTGCAAACATTTTAAGGGTACACAGATTATTTGAGCGCGCGCAAATTATAAAAAAAAATGTTTATTTATAGAAGGTTTTAAGCGTTCATATAGCATGATAGATAAGAGACTGATGAGATTCCACTCATTGGGCATACTTTCCACTGTAAAATATGGTCATGTGGAAGGTATTCCTAAAGCATGTAATCTCAGCATCGTTTATCTAGTCCACAAGAAAGGAGACCCTTTTGAAGGAATAGAGGAATATGTCTTTTAGACATTCCTTGTAAAATCATTTCTGCCGTATTTTCTGAGCGTCTGAAACTATTCATGAACAATGCGGCTTGTCCATACGAGTGGAGTTTCAGTTTCGGCATATCTTGGAAAAGACCCGGGAATTTCAGATCGACAATCAACATCTGTTCGGCGACTTCAAAAGCGCATAGCGTACATAGCGAGGAGCCAAACTCGTCAAGTTGTGCAGGATGACTATCAAGGATTTCAGGTCAACAATGCATTAACCGAGACATATAATGTCAAAAAAGGTTTAAGAAAAGTTCGCACAATTACTAGCGGATGATATTTATGTGATTGGATGAAGACACCAAGCCATCAATGACACTTTTGTGTTGAGGCGGAAGTGCAGTATAAAAATCAGATGAAGAATTACTCTGGTCGGTCACTGATTTTTTTTAGATCAGGAAATTGCGTAACAGAGCCTCTCTCGGAACTGAACAAATAGTCTTCGAGTCTAACTAGAGACAGCATAGCAGAAGACGACCGCATTTGATCTGGCTCAGGTGGGTAGCAATGGAGGTATTGTAGCTGGCGGATATTGTGCTAGTTGGAGGTGTTTATTGGTTGAGAATCAGGCTCACTATAGACCATAGCGTCACCTAAGTAAGTAAGTATATTGACGAAGCACGTAGAAAGTAAACCTCTAACAAAACAGATACTCATGTTAAAATCAAACCTTAGGAATTACATACATACATCAGCATTTTTTATGAAAGCAGCAGACAGGGATGGATATGAAAAGGCCTTGTAACAGTGAGCGTTTGTAATAATTGTAATGTTGGGTTCCGGGGCAGCTCAATAAAACGGGAAATATGCTGATGCGTCTTCATATACAAAACTCTGAAGTCGACACTGAAAATAACTAAAACTACTCTCACAAGCTGTGTACTTAGACAAAGCTTCTGTCGTTACCATTAAGTCTAGGTATAATTCACGTCGCTATCTGCACCTTGGAAGGATTAATTTCCACTTTGTTCCCAAATGAGTGCAGGAAAGAGACGATTACCCCCAGTACTTATATATTATTTACTCAAATCAACTTTCAACATTCGAGATCTGCTTTGCTACTGCATCACCAATATCCATAATATCCAGGAACCATGGGTGTAGAATAAACGTATCTGTGGCATCGGATTTTTAATTGGCTTCACACTTATCTTGTCTTGTCTTGTCTTTATGTGCCGAGCTCACTCATCTCACTCAACATCAAACTTTGAGCAATTTTGCAACCAATAGCATTAATTCGTCCCTATGTTTCGTTATTACTACCACCATAGAGAACGGTAGCCAAACTTAGTGAATATTGTGATTTCAAGAAGATGGGAGTTATCGTTTGCAGCGATAATAATGCTCAAAATATTGTACTTTCTGGGGCAGTAGATAATTCCAACATGAGATTCAATCATCCTCTGGATTTTAAACTATCCTCTAACCTGTTAGCCAATAATGCTGGCTCTCAGCCAATTTTTGCTACAAGAGCTAAGGAGAATACTGGCTGGAAAATATGTATGTACTATAGGAGGTCTCCATGTCAGACCATGAGTAAATAGAATTCAGAATCGGATGAGAGGTCTAGACTTTGTTGAAGAGGAAGAATCCGCAGAATACCAGTTGCATACGATTTAAGGAGGAGCTCGTCAAGTCCAACAGTGCTTCTTCTAAGCTCAGGGAAAAACAAGGGCTAGGGGAAGCTGTTCAGAACGGGAATTGTACCCTCGTCAAGTGTTTTGAACTGGCATGGCCAGCTAGAAAGCAACCCTGCGGATCACCTGTTCCTTGGTGGAATGCAGATTTGCAGCATCTTTGTAACGGAACCAGAAAATTTCTATGCAGGTGGATTAATACTAATTTGTAGGAAGACTGTAGGAACGAATAAAAGACGATAGTCAAAGTCATCAAAAGGGGCAGATCAACCAGGCTGGAAACACTCTGAAAATCTGATGGTACCTACACTGGGTCGAAAGCAGAAACTCTACGTCTCATTCTTAAGGCTCACTTCCTATGTAATCTAAAGCTTCTAATGAGCTGATTAACACAACATTCTGGAGTTGGTATATTTTATCGGTTGTGGTGACGGATGAGGCCATTAAACATGTTTTTGCTTCCTTCGATGCCTTCAAGTCGCCTGGCACCGATGGCATGTAATCCATTATAATACAAAAAGGTATAGACGAGCTGGTGGTAACTCTAAAGAGAATCTTCACTGCTTCCATGGCACTAGCATACATACCGAAAATTTGGTGGACAGTGAGAGTAAGCTTTCTACCGAAAATCGAAAAAGTGGTTTACACGCTCGCCAAGAGCTTCATACCTATAAGTCTGGGTTCCTTCATGTTTAATATCATGTAAAGAGTAGTCGAGCAAGACTGTTTTGCGAATGCATTCTCTGTGTAAGCTGCTACATGTTTCAAACGCGGAACATCCTGTGAGATTACGAGTCAAAATAGCCCAGAACGTTACGGACGACTTCTAGACATGAATTGGGTTCAGCCAATCCTCTCAAAACTGCGGTTGTTCTCTATGCTAGAAGGAGGAACCTGACAGGTCTGACTCATCTAGTGCTTATAGGCATCACCATTCTATTCTCTAAATTTCTTTGGACTAAACGTATTACGTCGAAATCCTCTAAGGCGCTGTTGCCTACCTGGCAGTGCACGTCTGCTTGCTGCTTTTAACAGGCGCCAAAGAACATTCTCTTTCAGCTGCGTGAGGGCTTTCTCTAGCTTGAAGCTAAATTCATTGATGAATCTCCTTGCACTTGGTATTCATACCATGAGCTGCACTCTCATCTTCCGTTTAAAAAGAAGTGGTCTTTGGTACAACGCGCATTGGAGCTTTGATGTTTTTTCACGCTGGTCTTATAGACATGCCGCCTGATGCAATGACACCAGAAATTTCGCTGCAGAAAAAAATTCGAAACCGACTTTCTTTGCGCCCAATACTGGATTCGGGCGGAATCTGAGTCATGAAATGAATGCAATCGAGTCTTCACGAATGGCTTCAAAACCGATTTAGGATGCGGCGCTGATGTTTTGCTGGAGGACGGCAATATTAGATTTCAGTTATCGTTAGGAAAACTTGCGTCCGATTTCCAAGCGGTGATATACGCAATCCTGATGGAAACGAACTATATTGTGGAGAATCAGTTGAGGGGCGAAGCATTTGCATCTGTAGCGATAGTCAAGCTGCGCTGAGAGCCCTACTGAAACCTCTTACGACTTAGAAGCTAGTTCGAGGATGCAAGACTTTTCTTAACGCAGTCAGAAGGCTAAATTCACTGAGTCTTGTCTGTGTCTCAAGTCACAATTGAATCGCGGGAAATGAAATCGCTAATGGACTTGCCAGGCAAGGCTCAGAGGAGTATTTTTCATGATCCAAACCTACGTTAGGTCTGCCTGCGTCTTCGGTTAGGACTTCAGGAGGAAAGACGGCTTACTGGCGTCGTCGTTACAAATTGCTAAGCACTTAAATGTGCTAGGCATAAGTGATACAACATCCTGAAATTCTTGCTGTGAAGTGATGATGACACCGCGGAGCACTATCTCTGTGAATTTCCTCTCGCATCAGGTTGCAGTTACTACGAGCGCTGACGGGGTGAGTGCTAGTTTTGTAGGTACTTTATCATTGAAGAGCTTACACGCTTTTCTTCGAAAGTCTGAGAAATTCCTTTAAAGGTGTACCATGGACTAGTTCTTTGAGTGATAAAAAATAATAATTGAGGCAATTGAACTCCATTTGTGTTTTTATGGTTGGGAAGCTAAAAATGGATACAACCTGTCCTGTCCCTGATTTGTATATACCTTTAGTCCCACTATGAGCAAGCAGCTCGTATGAGCTTTCATGAGCTGGGTAGACACATTTACTGAAATGAATAAATCGTATAGCTAGGATGAAATTATATTGTATAAGAAAAAGTGTTCTGCATTTAAGCTCAAATTAAGCTATAAGGTTTCACTGCAAGCACCAATTTTGTTACAAATCTCGCACGTCCATGATCCATTTTGATCATCAAGCCATCCGTCTGCAGGCCAGCTCCCAAGCCACATTAATCAGCCAGGAAAATCCCTGATATTGATTACAGACAAATCATTGATTGCGAATTTTCATTCCACACAATGGAATGAATTCAATTTTCCTTTTTAAGGAGGAACGGCCATTCTACAATGTGAAAATTTGTAATACTTCCATTGTCATCAAAACTGATATGCGTTCCAAAATTATTAAAATTTATATTCCCCTTACCCAACTGGCATTAAGAGCCAAGCACCAATAATTGAATCTCAGCGATTACAGGGACGTAAGCGTAATTAATTAATTAATGAGTCCTGTTGAGCTTGTCCCTTTTTCGGGCTGCCCAATGAGTACACGAGGACACAAGGGCATGGAGAGGATGTCAATATTTAAATAAAGTGCTGTCATTTATTGTTATTATATGTCCTGGATTAAAAAGGAGTTAAAAGTGAGGCTGGAGAGTGTTCCTTATTGTTGTAGTTCAAGTGACATTTATTTATTCATAATTCGAAATAATGACAGGAGGGAGATTTCGACTTGTGTAAATGAAATTGAATAGCGGGGCTTAAAAATGTACATATTACGTAAGTGGAAATCAATATCGTTGCAAAGGAGAAGCATTTTCCTAATTCAATCAGACTGATTGTTGGAGGTCTGCCTGATGCACAATGTCTGCACAGAACGGTTATAAAATCGCAAAGGACGGAATTCAATTTCCGATATTTACTTTAATCAATCCCCAACATCACAGCGATGCTACTGCTTTTGTTAATGAATAGCATATGAAAAGGTCGTTTTCTTGATAGCTTGCAAGAATAGGGCTAGTCTATGAAGAACTATATGAAAAGAACGACAACTTATTTTTCTGCGTCAACAATTCTACAAGACTAGGCATTTTCGTGACCAAAATTTGTTCAATATGATCTTCCACGACAATACAGCAAAAGCAAACATTGTGAGGAAGTTTGATTATCGGAAGCCTGCAATAGCATGCACCACTAGGGCATTTCGCGATCTATTTCCCTCGATGACTTGCGCTACGAGCACCTTTGATGCGCTAGATTTCACCCAATCACCTCTGTGAAACCCACGGTTTGGCAATGAATTAAGACTAAGACTAGAGCAGTTCGTGAGATCTACAAGCGAAAAATAAAGTAGATAGGTAAATAGGTGAAAGTGACTGTTGGAAAGATCACTTAGGCCTATAGGCCTATAGGCCTATTGTGATGCCACGTGGATCTGGGATCCTCCTGATTGTAGTTGAAGTTTCTTCTTTGGGAAAGAGCTAGACATATCGGAGTAGGTGAAGGATGCCAAACCTTCTGGCATGCTTGCCTATAAGTCAGTGTCCAGTGATGGCACCTACAATAGCGTTGAGATGTTTTCTATTCAGAAGGATCAAACTTTTAGAGCTATTCAGATCCGTCTTTGGTCAGATCTCTTTGGTCGCTAGACATGTGGTTCCAACAGTCCACATAAAGTCTGTTCTTTTATTAGCATCCAGCTGTAATACTGTTTTGCAGGTAGCGATTGGTATGCCTTTTGCGATAGAATAGGTAAAGTGGTTCCCATTTGGAATACCTCTGTTTCAAGAGGCTGAATACCCAGAAATTTTTTGTCACCAATCGACTCACGAGCAGCAGTCGCTTCAGTTGTAACCATGCAGAGCCCTAGGAGATCTGAGCGTCTGCTCAGATTCGTCCCAAATTAATCGTGGGGGTAATTGATGCACCCTGTAAAATTACGTCAAGTGCAATTACATCCTTAGTTGCACCTCTCAGATGGCGCGAAAAAGTCAAAGTAAGAACATTGAAATCATATCAATAATAATAGAAATAAACATATAATAAATATAAATATAATTATAATATAAAAAGAAAAACAACATTAATCATGCAAAATTATATAAATTTGTTAAATTTTTCAAATAGCAATGTTGATTACTATGATACCTATTTGCATTACGGATTCCTAAAATGGTTGAAGAGAGAAAAATGTCTTCTCTCTACCATATGCCTGATTAAGAATGGGAACAAGTTCCAAAGCCTAACAGCGTAAGCAAAAAGTATTCTATTTTCAAAATGTTTATTACAGGCAGGAAATAAAGTACGGGTTCCGAAAGATCTAGGATATTGCAGCTGGGTGTTTTTTTGTAGAGTGGATGGGTTTTTAAGCTGGCAACACCATTTCTACAGATTGTCAATTTGACAGTTGAAAGTTGTGTCTTGACAATTTAATATTTTTTAAATTGTTTAATTCAAATTAAAGCTTGCAAGCAAAGATGAAAAATCACGACTACTTTTGGTATAAATATCTTTATTATTATTAAGTTTAATTAAATTTCCGACCGATCACCACTATGACCAAAAGAGAAGTGAAGTAACAAATCGTATGATAATGATCACTTAGCTAATATTCGGTTATGCAGTTACACACGAATAGGTATAGAACGTTATCGCCTGATAATGAGGAGAATAGAAAGCCAATACATAATATTTACATGGTAATGTGAGTTTTTTACAAGATCATGACAGTGGTGATAGAAAGTAATACTTTAATTGAGGAAACAATAATGTACATATGCGGTATACATTTAGGAGTTTAGAAAAAAGATTATAAAATATGATTGAAGGTAAAATAATATGACACAATGTTGAACAAGTTGATTTGTGGTTAATAAATATATTTTGCATTTTTACGTTGAATAGATTAACGCCAGAACAGCGCGTGCACATTATGCAAACTTATCGTGCTCTACGTCCATTTTACGGTCGACATAATCGTCCATCTGAGCAAGTTATTCGGAACACGATGAATCGTTTTCGCACCATCCACTCTAGTGGATAATACTCATCCCCAAAGATGACGAACAGTGCGAACAGAAGAAGTTGAGGAGAATCCGAATGAGTCGATTCGCTATCGTATCCAGCAATTGGCGTCATGCCCATACACTTTGTGGAAGATTTTACGGAAAGATCTTGGCTTAAAAGATTATAAGATCTAGCTTGTGCAAGAGTTGAAACTGCGTGAACATTATGATTCACCTTGATCCTCATTTTCAACTCAAAATTCTGTTCTCCGATGAGGCCCATTTTTGGTTAAATATATATGTAAACAAGCAAATGCCGAATTTGGAGTGGAGGAAACCTAGAGGGCTTTGTCGAGACGCCCTTACAACCATTAAAACTCACTGTTTGGTGTGCTTTATTGGCTGGTGGAATCATCGGCCCATATTTCTTTGAGGATGATGCCAGCCAGAATGTTACCTCCAATGGAGAGCGCTGTAGAAATATGATTTTTGACTTCTTCGTTCCTCAGTTGAATGTCATTGGCGCGTCAGAACTTTGGTTTCAACAAGATATCGCAACATGCCACACGGCATGCTGAGCGCATAATTTTGCGTAAGGACTGTGAACGATCCTCTGATCTCACACCTTTATATTATTTTCTTTAGGGGTATGTGAAGCCACTAGTCGATAAAGTTGTCGAAAATTGGACTTCACGATTGCGCTTCATTCGAGCTAGTCGTGACACGCATATGACTGATATTATATTCAAATACCAATGCCATAAAATTATCTATTAAATGAAGCTAATATCATAAACATTAACATAAGCTTCAAGTCTTCTATTTCGTTCTAAATTTGTATACCTCTAAAAAAAAACACCCTTTATAAGTAATGGGGTTTCTGATTGGTTATTAAATTTGTAAGAATTAAACAGTTACGGTAGTCCAGAAATTGTTGAAGCGAAATATGGAAAGCACGATGAACGATGAAAGCAAGTTCTAATTTTCGAGAAGAAAATACGAATCAAGAGACTAAACAGTAGTAACTTAATGGCAGTATAAGCAGAGCCTTTGCCAGTTTTAGCCGAATGTTTATTGGAGTATAGCCAGCAGAAGTCCACAGCATGCGCAACACTGTACAAATATTCCTTCCAAGTAAGTTTATATGATATGGTCACAGACTGTAAAACGACTACTTAAAATGATTCCAGGACTTGTTATCGTTCCAAAGAAGGGAATCACATCGCTAGCATCTCATCTACATCTCATCTACAGTAAGTGTTGCTCCAGGAGAATAGTTATTTTGGCAATGACTAATTCTTTAAGAGAAAATGTCAGATATAGCTGCTTACTTGTTATCTTTCGTCCTTTCTCTTCTAGTATTAGCATCATCGAATCTCAAGCAAGACATCAAAAATCTAAAGCGGCGAGAGTCATTGTACATACAACGAAAAATGTCACGGCCAGTACCATCTGATGCCTAAAGTGAAGGAAGCAATCCTATAAATGCTCGTAGTTCAGTAGCAGTTGTTAAATTTATTAGCGTTGGTCTCCATATAGTGTGAGATAAATGAGCGCGTTTAGTAATTATGTACTTTAGTTGAACCTATTCAATCTTGACATTTGTGTGTAGAACGATAGTCTCAAGTATGTTCGTCGATGAAGAGATCAAATACATCTGCTCTGGGCCTAAAGTGGTTGCTGGTCCTTTAGGTTTTCCCACTGATATAGATATAATATTGTGGGCTGGAGGTTGTTTAACCCAACGCATACAGTTAAAATAGTTAGACCGCTGCGCTGTAGCAGACTCAGGTGGATCTGGGATCGGAGAAATCCTTCTGTCTCTCTCCTCTTCAATATAAGTTGAACTGTAGTGAGCACTAAATATTTTTTCATCGCTTGAATCGTTATCACTGCAGTCAGCATCATTTAGAATACGTAAAAGAGCGTTTTCACTGTTATCAGTAGTAAAAGGTAAAGTAGAAGAAGCAGAAGTAGAGGGACCTGGTGTTGTGTCAGTATCTTCCTCATCAAAATCATCATCATCAAGCAAAACGTTCTCAATCTCTTTATCCGTAAGCATATTTCTGCCACCCATACCTACGGCAAACAAAAAGCCAAAATGCAAAAAAACAAAAAAGGGGAAAAAAACAACAAAAACCTGATAGCATATAAAAACCTCTTAAAATTATATTATGTATATTTTAGACCAAAGAAAATGTTTTAAAATAGAACCAATAGTTTTCACTTACCGACGTCGTTGCTATTCAAGGGTCAACTTGACCCTGTCACTACTGCAAATAAGCCCAGAGCGGATAAACACAACCACTACGGACAAGCGCCAGAACAATACTGAGAATACGAGGGCAGGGTTGTCTAAGAAAATTTCAAAAATTTAGCTTCCAAAGTTAACAGTGTCATATAGACCCATGAGCAGTAACCAAGGGTATAATACATAATTTCAAAGGTTTATTCTTTTAAGGAACTCACTAAGTCTTTTTAGTGTAAGAGCTAACAAAGTTTATAGTTTCTAATTAGGATAATTAATTGGAGCGCATACTTTGCGCCATATAATACGTACATAACTGTTTGAAATGACGTTTCGGATCTGGCGATGTGTGACTCCACCTGTCAGTCAGTCGTTAGGGGAAGCTAATTTTTAGAGTGTGTTCGCTGTTTTCTCAACACCCCCCTTCGCTAGTTTAGTTTAACAACAGGCCTTTCGTAGACACCTCGTTGCGTTTGTACGAATGCACTTCATACCTGACCATCCTTTGACCATTTGACTTGAACTGCTTGCCCTTTAGGCCAACAATTCCTGTGGCTATTTGGATCCACATCGAGAACGATATCATCAACTTCCAGAGATTTCGCGCGTGTGAACCACTTTGTGTTCTGGCACACAGTGCTTTCAGAAGCGGTCCGCAAACTGCTGCGAGATAAGCCAATTTTTAATTTGTACTATGACGTCGTCGTTGCACTCCACTGGAGGTTTGATCCAATAGCCGAACCCAATAAAAAGTGGTTTGGGCTTAGAGCTTCTGGGTTTTTAATACATCAGTTGGAACGTGAGTTAAGGGCCGAGAGTTCAGGATATACTCCATTTCTATAAGCATACTCCGCAGTAGTTCGTCATTCGGATTCCTTATTGGTGGAACAGCATAAAGGACGGTTTTTGTTGAGCATTATAACATAACCTCTACCAGCGGATAACCTGGTGGTATAAATTTCCATTTAGTGTACGTTGTGGTAAAAGCTTGTGTTAGTTGGTCTCTCTGGGTCCTTTTGGACGCTTCTCGCAGTGCCCCGTCGTGCCATACCATTTCGAAGACAAAGTATGCAGGAGTGTGTTCTCAAAGTGTGAGCAACCTCTATGTAGACTGCCCTCGTAGTGAAACGGATTAATACAAATAAATTTTGGAAATACATATGTATTCCTTTTCTCCTTTGATATTCAAATACAAGTGATGGATGTCAAAAAATTCATAGGAAAACAGTTTTTACTATAAATAGTGTTTAGTATTGCAAATATCTTCGATTTTGATAGAGAAATAGCAACAAGTCTACATTTTCCGGTAGCAATGACGCCCTTCACTTCAATGTGACGATATTTCCAGCCGTTGAAAACTAACGTTCTGAACTGACAGATGTAGTTAGTGTAGGCAAATATCTTCTCGCTAACACTGCGATGTCTACAAATTTATCCTGTCTATATTTCTACCATTTCCACCACTTAAACGGATCTAGGTCGAGCTTTAATTGAGGTTCACCAAAATATGTTTCCAGCTGATTTTGGATAGCTTTTTGTTTGGTAGCAGGTGTGTTGTATAAAAATTCTAATTCAGTTCTAAAATTGGTGTTGCTTCAGTATCTGTTGTTCCTGTTTCTGAAGAGTTCTCTGAGTTCTAGAAGCAACTGCTTTAGTTCGCCTCTTATGAAAATTCATTCATCGAAATCCTCATGCTCATGGTCTTTATAGCACGGATTAAGCAAAGTTGCTACCTTTCCCGCAAATCATTAGAAAAATTGATTTTAAATGATTTCATCATGTTTTGCCTCATTTTCAGATGATAACATATGTTGATCCAAAAATTGTTTGCATGCGAGGTCGAACCAGCTTAAGTGTGAAGTCGACTGTGAAAAATACAATTAAGACCTCTGTTGGGAAAAACGAAATTAGACGCTTTCATATAGCCACCTTGAACCGTTTCGTCATTCCCGTTTAATAGTCTATAGCTCGTTTGTATATTCAATATGAACTGTAGATCTGCCACTAAGTTCCTTGCTCACCTTCGGGGTTATTATCTAGTGGACCTCCTTAGACAATGCAGTCAACTGCAGCAAACTAAGCAGAGTCCAAAGAATAGCATGTTCTACTCCGTCCGCGGCACTGCATATTCTGTTTCACTTGACACCCTAGATATCTTCAGGAGGCAAGTTGCTGCGACTGCAGCTATCCGCCTTAAAGCGACTACACAGTGGGCAAATAATTTACTTGGCCATGCTAATATTATTAATATATTAGGAATCCTCACAGAGAACATCGATTACGATATACCCGAACTTTGGTTTGACAAAGACTTTCATGCAAGCTTCCTCTCTAGATCCTTCTGGGAGGAAGATTCTTTCATGGAAGACAAGTCAATCCACTTTTACACAGATCCATCTACAACTGATAGCGGAGTTGGTAGCAGTCTTTCAAATCACTGTAGCGTGTTCCAAGCGGAAATTTTGGCGATTAAAGAAGCTCTATCCTGGCTGAAGAGAAACATGATATCTGCATCATCCGAAAAGATGAGGCCGCTGATAGTCCATGGACTCAGTCTCATTAAATTCTAAAACCGCCCTTAAAAGTCAATCATCTCTTACCGAGAAGGCAGAGCAGTTCAACCTTCACCTTTGTTAGGTGCTTAGGAGTTGATAAGCGTGCTTCCACCGTTGAATCCAAATCCACGATTTGAGTTGCAATATTGACTACTTGTCTGTTGTAAATCTATGGTGTCATCCGCAGGAACAGCGATCTTTCCGTCACACATTGCTTTTCGAGGTCGGATCTAGTTTTGATGACCCCTCCAAGCACCGTTGCTAGTCTCAACCAGATACATACGTCTTCCGAGAGTCTTCTTAAGCACTCCAGAAATCCACTTATTGTCACGCAGGTATTGTCACACGAACACCGGTTGATCAACGGCAAACCTCAAATTCGCGGTCTTCTTCAACTCGCCTTTACTTCCAGATTCCGGAAAAATAGCGGAGAGTAAAGTTCTATGTTGCCTGCCATGCTATTTTTCCGCTAGAGATATACCCCTATCATCCGCTGCTGAACGGTAGGTCGGCAAGAATGTTGCCAATGCATCATCTCCTTGCTTGTTGTCCTCCATGATTTTAAGGAAGCTCGTTTTGAATATCCGAACCATCCTCTCTGCTACGCCATTGGGTTCCGGGTTGAAAGTTGCTGAAGTTATATGCCGAACTGAGTGATTCCGGCAAAACTGCTGCAACTCACCCGACGTATCAGACACTATCGTTTTGGGTAATCCCTCAAGTGCAAAGGTTGAGGGTAATGCTGGGATCGTAGCCTGAAATGTCGTATAAGACATTCGAATCACGAATGGGAACTTCGATTTCGAGTTTACTCGAACAATTAGCCACATAGATTTTGAAATGATCTAGGAAAATCGATGTGGATGCGCTCCCAAACTTCTTCCGATGACAGTCAGCTTGTGTACTCTCTGGGTGAACGACTAGCGTTTAGTTGGCAGGTGGTGCACTGTGCCACCGTTTGCGAGATAACTTAATCGATATTGGGCCACCAACAATTTGCTTCATGTGGGTGACTCCCCGACGGCCGTGATGTAGAAGCCCTAGTAACTTTTGTTGCAGCAAAGCCTTCTACGAAAATATGGCAAAAAAAAAAAACATTTTCAGTTGGTGGTAAGCGATTTGGCCAACCATTCTGGACGTATGCAATAACTTTCTTTATTATGGAATCTTGCTGAGAGAGCCTATAATAACTCCGGCATTGATGGGGGAATCTTCCACGATCGACGAATTTTCCTCATCTATTTGGTGGCAAGACTCCTCCGACTGGTCAAAATCTTTATCGGGACAAATTGGCAAACTTGAAATACAATCCGCTCAGTTTCCTATTAGGGCTAAAGATGGTTACCAGTGGCTGATGGTCGGTTATCAGCTCGAATTGACATCCGAATAAGTATTGGTGGAAAATATAATAGAGAAAGCTTCCTTCTCGATCTGATTATATCTTCATTGCGCCTCATCCAATATCTTTGATACAGGCGATGAAGTATCTGTAGCCGAGGTAATTGGTAAATTGTTCTGGAAATGAACCAATCTAGATGCTTTTAAAAGGTTTGTTTTGAATAGATCGACAGAGGAGCTGCTAACTGGGCAAAATTCTCGATAAATTGATTATGATAGTAATTTCCCGATGAAAGCCTCGAGGTCTTTAGTATTTTTCAGAGTGGGAAAATCCCGTATGGCTTTAACACGCGACTCTGATGGTCGTATACTAGTTTGGTCAGTGATATGGCTTAAGTACTCGATCTCGCGTTTTGCCAATTTGCACTTGTCAAGTCGACACCACAGGCCATGATGCTCCAGTCGTTCGAGGAAGGTTTGGAGATTACGTAAACGCTTGTCGTTGGTACGTGCGGATACAATGACATCATCGAGATAGGAAAAGCAAAAATCCAAATCAGCAGTCAGTTGTTCCATGTATCCTGTAGAACTGGATGTCTGGTATTCAAAAAGACTAAACTCAGTATTGACCACGCACATCTTTCTTGACTGTTCGTCTAAGGGAATCTGAAGGTACGCATCGGACAAATCAATCTTTGTAAAGTACCGTCCTCCTTGAATTCTTGAATGCGGGTAACAGGATGACGATCAATTTCCAACTGTGGGTTAATTGCGATTTAAAACTCACCACATATGCGAAAATTCCCGTTTGCCTTTTTAACGACCACGATTGGCTCGCATCTACAGGACGCAAGATATCCAACTGTCGCAATCGTTCGATCTCATGATGAACGTCCTCTTTTTAAGTAAATGGTATAGGGCTGTACTTAAAATACCTGGGTTCGCTGTTTGGCTTCAACGTAAGACGCTCTGCAAAGTGTTTACTGCAACCCAATCCGGGCGGGAAAACTATCTCGTGCTTCTTGCACAGAGACATGGCCTCATATACCAGCTGTTCTCTGGATTCTGACATAATTTGCAGTACGGCTTCTTTTTCCGCAAAATGTATCTATAAGTCAAACGTTTGAAACCAATCCAAACCCATTATGTTTGCTCCTCGGGGCTTTAAGGGTACGTGTGGTCGGCTTACAGTTGGGACTACCAAGTGAACAGGTGGCACCTGTGTCTAATTGAAAATTTAACGTGAAGTAAAACAAACATTTTTTGGTATTTTGGTCAGTCTCTAATTCTGCCGAAGAAACGCTTCCGAAAAGGGGTTCACTGTCGGCTACCATGTTCATTGAGTGAGCGGATTCTGTCTGCCTACAGCGCAAGTTGAAATTAGATTGATTTCCCTGTCTGCAATTCATCGCTGTGTTTGGGCACGCCTTCTTCCTCGACTTTTAGATAGATGGCGAGACTGTGCTGAGGAAGGACCATCGTCACGCTTTGCCCACAAAAAAGTGATACTAATATGGCCACGACGTTGACAGATATCACGCACTGAGTCCGTGTGTTTGCACTCATTCCGGTTATGTAGTGTGAAACAGCCGCGACACGATTTTCTTACATTAAAAATTTCATGCGACATACTTGTGGATGTCGGGAAACTTGCTTGGCTCAACTGATTTACCTTGGTGAACGCCGATGGGGTGGAAGTACTGTTTCCGTAGGCCATCACTAGTTCTTCGACTTCTTCCAGTGTCGGGTCCTTTTTTTTGTGTTGCAGAATTTCTCGCAGAATCATGAGGCGTATAGAAAGCAATCATGTCCCTGATCATGATATCAGCAGGGTGCATCAATTATTGTTATTATTTATTTTGTTTTTAACTTTATCATTTTTAATTTTACCCTCAATTTATCATGAAATATGTACTTGAATTGTAAAAGAGATTAGTTCTTAATTGTACAATCCGCTAATTCGAAAGTTAATTTCATCCCATCCCATCGTAGGAATGGAAGTAGATGCTTCATTTTTCGATCATTTGACCAAAGAGACTCGCCTTGCTGACCTTGGCGTAGAAGTCGATTTGCACGAACACTACCCTCGTATGCGCACATATGTATTTATCATAACTTCAATATCAGGGAAAGTTTAACATTCATATTACGCCCGTTGACGGTTTACTTATTCAGCAGGGCAGTTTCAAAGAAGTAGAAAAAGGATGTCTGTTCTTATAGTCACTACCCTTTGTGTGATCAATAAAATCTTGGGTTCGGGTACGTATTTGGTAGAATCGTCACAAGGCGGAGTTACAAAGTAGATGAACCCACAACCCCAGCAGAAGGGAAAGATAATCCTTTGATACTTGTACCATTACCCGAATATCAGGAACAGATGATTGTAGTGAATATTTCAATTTATTATACTGGGGAACACATATTTCGTTGACTAAGACCTGACACTTGTTTTTGACTTATTTTTGGGGTCTGAATGCGAAAATGATGACAGTTTTTGTATATCACGTCACATGCATATCAAGGTAAACATTTTCGGTTATAGCTTTCCTGGAGTGTTCATTCTGTGGACAATCTCGCCTGATGCTCCAACATTAGTCAGTACATATGTACATCCCATCTACCTTGGTACCGTGCTTCCAGGATCCTTAGATCTTGGTGGAATCACTCACCCTGCTCATCACTGACTTCACCTAGACGTTGCGGGAAGTCAGCAAGATGGCTATGCAGAAAATGAACCTTGATGCTCATGTTGCAACCAAGCATTTTGAAGCTCTCCAAAAAGTTGCTGGACAATTTCTGTGTAATTCTCTGCTCGCGTATTCTCAAGAAAGCTTTTAACAGCGTTTTTGAATGCCAAGGAAACATTGTTTTGGAGTTCTGTCATTGTCCCAATAAAATGTTCACCTTTAATGAGGCCGTTATCTTTTGAAAAGACAGGAAGGAAATGCTGAAATGAGGTACTTGAAACAGTCTCCTTCAGTTGGCAAAGTTTTCACAAACTGCTTCATGAGGCCCAGTTTTATACTCAGAGGTGGAAATATAATACTGTTATTGACAACGAGCGGCTGATGTAGAATGTTTGTATCACCAGGTTTGACTTCAGATCTTGGCGGCCAGTTCGACTGTAACCAATGCTTCTCACGAGCTCTGCTGTCCCACATACACAAAAAACAGGGATACTTGGTATATCCGCCTTGTTGGCCAAGAAGGAAGCATACCATTTTAAGGTCAATGCAGATGATCCATTTGTGCATATGGTATTGCAACAATCAATGGCTCTCTTTATGTCTTCATATTCTTCACGTAAACAAACTGAGTGGTTTATTGCTACTGCACCAAATAAGTTTCCATTGTGGAGGAGGACACACTTCAAGCTCCGTTTTGAGCTATCAATAAACAGTGGCCATTCAGTTGCGTTATAGGCTAGAATTCCATACTCCTCCATTAAACCATTTATTTTAATGCAGTACACAAATTCACCGTCACTTCGAAAGTATTGCAGAAATGCAATTTCTCTTGAGTATCTGCGAAGCCTTTGGCTTGTCTGCAGAAGATTAAACTACTTAATGGTTAATTTAGTGAGCTTAGTGTTTCCACATTACAAGTTAACATATTGAAACTAATTTAGTATTTATAATTGATAAAATATTTAGCCTATATTGATTTCATATTTCATTATTCAAAAAGAAGGTTTTGATCGCTTTTTTTCTAGTTTTAAAATTTACAATATTTGTTAGTTCTCGGGGTAGATTGTTGATTGTTGCCGGAACGCTGTGTAGGAGTTGTCTTCTTCCATATTTGTTGCAAATGCTTGGTACTTGAAGCATACCTTGGGCCCGTCGTCTAGTATTTATTTCATGATCCACTGGCCTTATAAACCGTATGTCGTCGTAGTATTCTAAAGTAAGCGTCAACTTAAAAATGTCTTCTACTTTAAAGACTTTGAAGGTAGTGTCGTTGTTTCGTCTATTCATAGAGTTGATGTGTTTCAATGCGGATTTTTGCAATTTTTGCAGTTTTTGAATATGAGTTGCCGCTGCATTGCCCCAAGCAAGAACGCCATACCGCAGTTTTGACTCAATTAATGAATAGTAGACCTGCTTCAAGACGGACACCGTAGCGTGATATTTCAGATGGGCTAGTGCATAGATGGCTTTCTTTAAATCCATACGTAGCTTATGTTCTGTTTGTTCCATAAGAAATGACAGTCTATGATGACTCCTAAATATTTATAGCTGTCGACAACTTCGATTACTTCAGTATTGGCACTAGGACATGCATCATTTCTCAGGTATACTGGAATTTGTGTCGACATGAAACTAGGATTTCGGATGTGCATCATCTTGGTTTTCAACGCATTAATCACCAAGTCGTTATAATGGCACCATTTGACCGCAGCATCCAACTCTTCCTGCATTATTGCTGTCGCCATTTCCAGCGACCTATGATGTACCACGATTGCTGTGTCATCAGCGAAAGCAAACGGTGTGCTCTGCTTAAAAGAGCGAAGAAGCTCATTAGTGTACAAGATAAAAAGTATTCGACCTAATTTCGATCTCTGTGGCACACCATATTCCACCTTTGTTCTTACGCTCTGTACTCCGCTGATTTTCACGCAGAATAGCCTGTTACACAGATAATCTGTTAACCAGTCCAGCTTTACTGAAATCCATGAAGAGTACCAATACGTGGTGACAATTGTTCAAGCTCTGGTTGACACAATTTGCGAATTCCGCTAACAATTTGCTTGTACTTTTATTTTTCTGAAAGGCGTATTGACTTTTATGGATCAGGGAACGTTTTCCCATAAAACTCTTTATTCTTCCAGTAATTACACTTTCGAGACACTTTTCCATTACCGGAAGAATCGATATCGGTCTATAATTGCTGAGCCGACTTTTAACTCCTCCTTTGTAAATCGGCCTTACCACAGCTGTTCTCAGAATGGACGGGATATTTGTTTGTGCCAGGCTGATGTTTATGAATTTGCATATAATGGGTGCGAATATATCGGCGTGTCTTCGAATATCAGCGGCTCGAAGTCCACCAATTCCCGGAGATTTATCTCCCCCTAGCAAACTGGTAATGCTATGAACCTCTTGAATGTTGGTTGGCTTCACAAATAAAGTCTTATCAAGGGTTCTGTTCCGGTGTCGGGATGTTGTCGCATCACAATGATGTATGATATTTGTAGTTTTTGATGCAAAATAATTTGAACATTTGTTAGATTGTATCAAAGTTTTTATTCAATGTCTCATCAATGTTTAATTTGTTTCGTCCCAGGATAGCATTTATCAATCCCCATGTTTTTCTGGGATCGGTTTTAAATTGAATGAACTGGTTTTTAAAGTAGTAACCAATCCAAACCCATTATGTTTGCTCCTCGGGGCTTTAAGGGTACGTGTGGTCGGCTTACAGTTGGGACTACCTAGTGAATAGGTGGCACCTGTGTCTGATTGAAAATTTAACGTGAAGCAACACAAACATTTTTTTAGTATTTTGGTCAGTCTCTAACTCTGCCGAAGAAACGCTTTCGAAAAGGGGTTCACTGTCGGCTACCGTGTAGTAGAATACCTTAGCTCATTTTTCAAGCAAGTTTTTCTCTTGAAGTCTTGAAGCTAAAAGGTCTGAAACCTCTTTTATAAAGTCCCAAATCCCGGGTCAAATCATTTAACTCTTTCTGATCAAATCCCTTACGAATGGAGTCATCATCCATTTCAAAATCTTCATCGTTGGTGTCACTTCGATTTCCACCATACTCGTATTCTCGTAATAAAGAAGGTAGTTCTTTGAAAACTGGCACTGGCTGATGATAAACTTGGATACTCTATTTTACATTTCTTTTTCTTGTTATATCCGGATGTTTTAACTATAAAAAAGTAACACTCACTTGAATGACCTCTGGGGTCTCTCCAAATCACAGGTATAGCTATGTCCGTAAACTCTCAACACACTGTTTGCACTCCTTGTGAGGTGCCCAAAGTTTATCTTGATCACCAATTTTTATTTTAAAATATGCAAAATACGTTTCCCTGACAAATGCGCTGATAGTTATTCTTTGACTGGGAATGGTAAAACTGCCACATATGGTATATAACAAAATGAATCAGAGCTATTTAAGCACTGGCGACGTGAAATAGTAAAGGCAGACATGATCTAAAGGAAAGGGAATAAGTATATATGTAAATGAAAACTTAACTCTGATTACTACCTGTATGCCGACGAGAACTCGGTCTCCACTTCAATTATTCACTATAATAGATATTATGAATATATGGATCGAAACACCACCTCTCTGTAGGGAAAAAACTTGAGAACTAAGTACAGTTTTGTAATCAGCGTACCTACTGAACTATAAAACAGATGAAAAACTTATCTCAATAGAATTTTTGTAAATTGTTCCTCAGTGATTGGCATATTTCAAGTGAACATTAAGAACATTTCCTTTAATAGTACTCAAAACATATCTAAACATAGAAACATTACTCGTAGCTAAAAATTCAGCAATTACAAATGCCAGAAGCTATAGTAGTTATTGTTAATAAAAAATTCAAACAAAATAAGTTAATATTAAAAAAAAAATAAAAAATAGAGGAAAAAAAGAAAAGATAGTTTGTAGAGAACACACGAGGAATTGAAGAAATGAAAGATATGGAAGTTAAAATTGAAGAGAAAAGTGTAAAAGGAATGCATTTTCAATATACCTAATGTGTTGGGGAAGGGAGTTCCATAGTCTTATAACATGAACGAAAAACAGACGTGAAAAATCTAAGTAATTATAACAGGTTGTACGAGTATAAGCTTCTCAGTTCTATGAGATCGCGCAAATTCTATTTTGTTATATAGGCACGGTGGGGATTTAATATTAATGACCTGGTGTAGGTAAACGCAGTTTCGTGCCCTGAGATATTGTTTCAAGGTACATTTGAATAAGCTTTTTGAATGTGCAGAAATATGGTCATGTCTACGAAACCCATGCACAGGGTCTTCCAAAAGGAACTTCCGAACTTTGATAGTTGATGGTGGCCATATTGTTTAAGCTACATCTGTAAAATTAGCTGTCATTTATTCATTCTTTTTTGCCAAATCACCATGGACGGACATAGCGTTCAACAACACGTGCAAATGATAAAATTGTTTTATCAAATGGGTCGCCATAATCGTCCTACCGAGAGGACTATTCGCAGTGTGGTGGACAAATTTGAGTCGACGAAATGCAAGATCTGCCGAAAAAAATCGAAGGTAAATGACCATAATTTTCATCGAAAAATCATCTTCAGCGATGAGGTCCATTTCTGGATAAATGGATACGTCAACAAACAAAATTGTCGAATTTGGGACGATACCAATCCACATGAGATCCAAGAGCGTCCAATGCGTCCCGATAAAATCACTGTTTGGTGTGGATTTTGGCCTGGTGGCGGCGTCATCGGTCCATATTTCTTTGAGAACGACGTTGGCCAATCCACCACCGTCAGCGACGAGTGCTATAAGTCGATGATTACCAACTTCTTTTGGCCTGAATTGGATATGGACACCTACGACATGTGGTTTCAACAGGACCGCGCTACGTGCCACACAGCTCACGCCATTCGAGGGCATGGACATCTCACGTGGAGGTGCTGTTAACTGGCCGCCGGCATCGTGCGATTTGACCCCATTAGACTTTTTCTTGTGAGGTTTCCTGAAGTCGCATATGCGAATAAGTCACAAAACACAGCAGCCCTCAAAGCCAACATAACCCATGCCATCGGTCAAATTCAGCCAGATTTATATGCCAGTCAAGTAAAATTGCACATTTCCGATGAGCGCCACGCGGAGCAACCACGGCGGACCTTTGAACGATGTTATATTCCATACATAAGGGCATCGATAGGCCTTTCAAACGAATAAAAAAATTCGATGATTGTGAGATATCACTTTGTTTGATTTAAATTTAGAGATAGGAAGCACTTAATGAAAAACCCTCTATATATCACATTGAACCAGCGAAAGCAACTTGAAGTTTTTACTGAAATAAGGAATCAAGGTTCCCGTATACCACCTCAGAATAGCTTATTAAAGATACGAGTACAATTAAAGTCCTTGCCAATTTCTGTCGAGTCTCCATTGGGGCAAAGTTAGCTGTTAGCCAGACCTTTTGCAGACATCCGTAAATGCGACCAATGACAAGGTATATATATGTATGATCGTACCCGGATAAGTTTCTACTTAAGACAAAACCGCGACTCGTTGCTGATTCTACACGTTTAATCCTAGAGTCAGCGAGCCATAAGTCTGGTACGACGTCAATATCAAATTATCGAATAGATATCGGGAGAACTTCTGATTTCGCTGGGTTAGCCACCGACCAATCATATATTTTTGATAAGTCTTCATTTAATTTTAACGCAAGTTCAGCGATCAAATTCATGTACGAGACAGATATAGCTGAACGTCGTCAGCGTATAAGTGGACCATTGCATTCTGATATACTGATGGCAAGTCATTAATGATGGCACAGAATAAGATAGGACCGAGAAGCGATCCGTGCGGTACACGTTGACAACTTTTTTGCGATCTATTGGAAAGATAATTTCTAAGAAGCTGAACTGTTTGTTCACTGAAGCCAAACAAGTTATGTAATTTCGACTATAAAATTTCATGATTTTAAGAAATCAAAGCCTTTTGAGAAATCAAGTCAGCAAATAAGTGTTACGTATTCCTTATCGAAGTCATACCTAATATCATCTAAGACATTAATCACAGCTGATGATTGGAAAGAGTTAAGGAGATTATTTGAAGAAAGATGACCTATTATCTGCTTCGATATAAGTTTCTCAAAAACCTTTGATAGACACGGTAAAATGCTTATGCTATTAGTCACTGATGGAGGTTGTATTCGATTTTTTGGCCATCGGTATAACCCCTACAATTTTCCAGAACTGTGGAAATGCGGATATCATTATAGAGTGGTTAAGAATATGAGTTAGGTGGGTTATAATTTCGAGTAATAAAAGCTTAATGAATAGAATGGGTATACCGTCCAGTATACGACATCAGGATCTAAATCACACTTAGCGATGTTCATACTACTAGGGGCACAAATTCGACGAAAGTTAGTCCAGAGTTGTTTAGATGGAAGTGATGTGCTCAACTTAGAAACATAATAGTTTCACTTGATAGTCCGGATGACTAAGGTTGCGTTATTGCGCGCTCTTTTATATGCAGCCAATTTATAATGATTGTGCTTCCATTTGCTATAGAGTTTGTTCGGATTTTGAATTTAGGCAACAATTTCACTCGTAAACGAAGGATTACTTTGAGTTTGGACCATTTCGAAATTAATGTGAATGGAAGACAACTTCTGCCACCAATCGAATGGTATTCACTTAAATCTGTTAACTTGCCAGTATTTAAGATAAATCAAGACAATTCAGTTTGAACACCAAAATTAAGCTAACCTAACTATGATGCCAGTCAGCTCGTTTTCATCAGAATTCAGCAGAGTTTCATCTCATCCTGAACGGAAATAACTAATTCATTGTGAACTTGACCTCTTACACCATTCTAAAGGTTCACATTCTTCTTCCTAGCAATTTGAATCGATTGATTGGAATTTAAGCCCTGACTTCCTCGTGATTCAATCGAACCGTATCCAAAATTATTCACTCCAGCGTTAAGCGAAAATAGTCTCTTTGAAATATCCAAACCGAAACCAAAAGCATCACTTAAAATTAGCCTGTCTTTATTGGAGTAGAAGACCGATACAATGTCACGCATACTAAATAGACCTCCTGGACACCATCTTTAGCGTTGGATTTCTCCATAATGGCTGCTTTGAAATTTAATCACGAAATAATCTCCTCTCACTTGTGCCATCCAAGTGCGGTAAAACCACCCTGTTAACTGCAGATGGTACGAGAGTATTTTTAGAGTTCACTCAAGCAGGCGAAACCAGCAAAGAAACAGAATAAACTCACTCAACACACTCAACACGCTCGGGACTCAGAGTGAAGGGAAGGTCACTGCTGATAAAAGCCATGTAGGTGGAGAATGTAATTTCATTACGCTCCCATCGTGCAATACGTACATAAATAGACCTTAACTCAACCCATACACCTGAGAACGAGCACACCCTCCAGCTGCGATGTTGGAACCCTGCATTCAGATTCCACAACCATACACTACTAAAAGCCAGCAAGGAGACAGGGCACAACTTGAATTTAATGAGCCTTGTAACTTTCGGAAAAGTTGTTAATAATGTTAGCAACGGCAGTAGGTAGCTATCTAAGGATAGGTAGATGAGATAAGGGTAAGTCTAAGTAGGTAGGCTCACTCATACCTTCCAACAGTACATGCACTAAATTCATTACAAACTTCAGAACAACGGACAATACAACAAAAGCGGTTGGAAGGGGATAGGAAAAAAATGGATTTCACAAGTAAATTTCATCCTTGAGTAGAAGCAAATTCCTTACTGGAGATCCTGTGATGATGATGAGGGATTGTTGTATGGGTAAACTCGATTTACATGATTGACGATGTCAGAAAGTCTTGGACAAGGGAGTTGGTTGTCGGTGGCAGTACCAGTAGATAGGAATTCTTGTTTCGTTCAAGTTAGGGAAATGCTACATTTAATCGGTAGAAAGGCGACTGAATATTGAATCAACTTCTCAGGAAACCTTTCGAATTGCTCCCGGAAATTTTCCATCAAATTGACTTGTGTACGTGGGCCGATGAACAGTGATGTTTGATGATTTGATTAGGATGAGGAATCCTCTTTTTTGTTCACCCTTTTCTGTCCGAGCTCTTGAGGGATGGCACGTGTTCCAAGTGGCGTTTTTGTGATTTTATCATAATGAAGGCACGAGCATGGATACAAGTATGAGTAGTGCTTACTTTCGGGGGAAATAAAAAATTACACTCAACATTTGTTCAGCCTTAAGGGTAGCTACGAGTATACCCTGTAAGACAATCCCCTAGGAGTTGAGCGAGTTGAGTTCACCGACTGAATATTATGGTTTTATCGTGCCACAACCACGTTAAGATAATTTTATGAAGTCTGCGACACAATTACTCCCTATGGGAGCATATAAATGTTAATGGAGGCTCTTAAGTAGACAAGACGAAGAATTTACCACCGACACGCATCGGGCTTGTAGGCCACCATCTGATGATTAAACGATAAATGTTCGTGATGTCAGCGAATTTATTACAGAGTTACGTTCACATTCTTCCTGCCTTTCTGCAGGAGTTTTTGTTTTTGTTTTTGGAGTATTTGAGAAAAGGAGCCTATTTTGGGATTGAGTCAGGTACGTGAATTTAGTATGGCCTTGGAGATTGAGGAAGTCTGTGGTTTTAGCGACTTAACGACAGACGCATTTATTGCAAAATTTGTTAAAGGGTAGAGCTTATATGAATATCACAGTCAAAAGGCTCTACATTGTCTTTGCACTCTCTCTTGAAATCCAGAACAATGTCTAGCTTTTCATTTCTCTTAGTTCAAAAATAGTTCTTGCAACCCGAGGAACCAATATTGGATCAAACCACTGTGGAATTAAAGACGCGCATTTGGTTAATAATCCTCACTGTGCTAAGCGTATTTGACGACGATATAATGGTCAAACGTGTTTGTGCATAAGATACATATGTACTGTGGACGGTTGTTTCTATGAGTTTTTGCGGAAGATCCCAAGCGAAGGCCGATTGTTATGTTTGTTTCCAGGCAACGAATGGCAGTTGTAGAGGTCAAATACAACGACGAATATTGACGGGTTCCTTTTATGAAGCAAGTTGAACGTCTGCTAAGGCTGAGACATGAAGAAGATTTTGAGGGAGTACGAGAATATGGTAGATCGTGGGTGTTCCTGATCTGAAATCACACTAATAGGGCAAAATCGGGATGTTGACGAAAAGTTTCTGACGTTCGCACAATATGTCAGATAAGATCTTGAGACTTATACCTCTATAGTTGGCGTAGGTGAAAGGCAAAGCTCTCCTTTTTTTGTGGATCGAGCAAACGATGTTGAGATTCCATTCATTAGACATACACTCTTCTGACTAGATCTAAGAAATGAGTTAGTGTATGCTCTACAAAGTCATTTCCCACAGCTTTGAAGGATTCCGGCTTATGTGCTATTACTTCATTTTGGTTGTTTTTGCTTTGATCGTCGCCGTTATACAGTCTGTATAAGAAGTTACTCCATATACTCAGAACCTAGTGTGACTCTATTCCAAGGTTTATATCTGCATCTCTATAGCTTTCTGTACGGGAATTGTTCTTTTTATCTTCTGGCAAAACCTCCGAACGTTGTTCCTGGTGTACAAACTCATTGAGAGTTTCGATCGCGCTTCTCGCACTCTTTTTGGTTCTTCTGAAGAAGCCTGTTACATTGTTGAGCTCACGAGCGGCTCCCGTTATTTGTTGAAGCGTCGCTTTGTACATTTCTTGTTTAGCTGCATGTGCTTGCCGGCATTCTTCATCAAACCAGTAATTTCTTCGTGATGGTCGGGTGAAATTCAGCACATCAGTTAGTTTAGGTGGGCGGGTAGATGGTGTATCTGGAGTCTTTCTATGCCTCATCACACTTTGGTCTGTGTAAACCCATTGTGATTCCCGGTTGCAGGAATTAGATGTTGGCAGGGATTTGATTGCGGTTTCTAGTTCTGGTTTCCGATTCCCGTCTCGCGTTGATTGTTGTTTTGATCTTGAGCGAGTCTAAGGCATCTTGATTCATTCGCGAATCTGAAAGAGATTGTAAATGAAGCAGCAGATTTCTTAAGTGGCTTGCCTCAAATTACTGAGCATGGGACAGTGGAACAAAAAGTGGAAGGCATCCTTCCGTGAGTGTATGTCCCCGCAGCCTCTACAAGAGTTGTCGTCGGTAAGGCGCAGCTTTATTGCGTGCACCCCCCCGAGGATTATGGCATGTGAGCAATCCAACAAGCGTTGATAGTTCAGCTCTGCTTTTCAAGATAATCTTACTTGTTCTGGATTTGCTGTGTTCCGACCATAGTTATCTTCCAAGTTGGAAGGCTTTTCCACCTTTCATTGGCTTTTATTTGTATCGTTGCCCCCACTTGCATTCTTAGATTGCAGAGTGGAAGTTTAATACTTTGATCTGCCAGTTCCCTTTTTAGGGCTAGTTCGTTATCATGCTCATTGTCTGTCACTCCTTCATAGCGTCACCTTATGCTGAACGCAAAGAGCCGTAATTGAGGGTCTTGTTGGCAGCTTGGCTGTCAATTAATATAGTAATACCCTCCTGGGATATTGCCATTATTGCCGCAAGTTTGGCTGCTTCTGCTACAGCCGACATCTCAGGCTGGAAGACACTGCTGTAGTCTGGCAGGTTTTGTGAGCATCGTAAGTTCAATTCATTGGAGAAGATTCCACACCGGTTCCTATCTCCATCTTCGATCCACCTGTGAAAATGGATATTGAGTCTTGCACAATTTGGCTCCTGTCCCATTCCTCTCTTTGGGAAAATGTAGACAAATGGTGTTTCAAATTCGTGATGGAGTATTATGTAGTCCGTATTGGAGCATAAGGAGTTCACTTGTAAGGATCCACCCATTAAGCTGACTCAATCTTAAAGATTCTGTAGATTCTTGCATGTATACGAGTAGACCTAGCGGTAAGAGTCCAAGTATATTTCCCTGTCCCGCCGATGATGTCGTGCCTTTACATGCAATCCTCTGTACTTTTGCCATTAATTTAAGGTTGCTAATTTTATTTGTGGATTCCTAACATATCAAGTTGTCATACGTTAAGATAGGTCTGATGATTGCCGTATACACCCATACCATAGTCTTAATGATAGGCGGGGACCCAAATATACAGCTGCAAGCGTTGAAGGACATCGTTGGCATTATCCTTTTATGTGTGAATAGAACAAGCTGCACTATTTTCCCAGCCCACAGAGCTTGGCCCATTCTCCAGGGATATAGGTATACTCGTAGTTTATAATTTCACTTGCTGTGAGGAAGAACTTGCCCGTGGTCATAAGAACCACATTATCCGCGTAAGCAGTGGTTTTTATATTTTCCCTTTTTAGATTCAGCAGTATTTCATCAAACACTAGGGTCCATAGAAGTGGTGATATCACTCCTCCTTGAGGGGTGCCCCTTGAGGTGGTTACCCTCAATACCGTGTTGCCTTGTGTTGCATTGATGTTCCTATTGTGGAGCATACATGTTATCAGGTTCTTTAGCGCGGGAATGTTGATATTTTTGAAGCCTCCTTTGATGTCCAGGAAGACCTTTTTCAGCCGTACTGATAACTTCATGCAGGGCCGTTTTCGTGTCATTGCCATTTGTATAGGCATGCTAGGTTAAGGCTAAGTCTTTTGGGTGCAGACTAGTGTCAAGCAGGTTTTTTAAGTTTTTGAAATGTATGATGAGATCTTTTGGACGGGTACGGCTCGGCTTACCAGGCTTGGGATTCATTCCCTTTATTTCATTCCATTTCATTCCAGCATTTTGGCACATATCCATCCTGTATGGTGTTGCTAAATAGTCGTTTTTAGGAACGGGATCACAGTCAGCTTTGTTTTTTGGCGCATGATTGGTATGATTCCCTTCAGTTCGGGGATTTGCAAGCGTAGAATGAGTCTATAACCCAGCTTATATTCTTTTCTTCTAGTATCCCCTCTGGGATTTCATATTGGCTAGGAAAAACTGAGTCTGTATTTGCTACTTGTGCTATAGTAGGAGTGTAACCAGAGAAGTGAATTTCTAACAGGAGTCTCAAAACTTCAGTGTGGGATTTCGTATAGCTACCATATGGAAGTTTTAGATCGCTATTATAGGTTTCATGCATATATCATTCTTTATCCTCGCATACTCTGTTGTTGGATGCTTTTCGCTGCTTTGGTCGTCTTCTTAGAGGTATGAGCAATAGGCTCATTTACTAAAGAACTCAACGTGGTGCAGCTGTTCCTTTTCTGGTACTTGCTCCTGTCGGCGTCTTCTTCGTAGAGGTACGAGCAACTTCGGTCAGAGGGTCTTCAAGGTCTCCAAATTTGAAAGATCGCATTATTCTGTCGCCAATCGGAAATCTCACAGAAGGCGATGCAGTCGATGGGATAAACCATTGCATTTCGTTTTCTTCAAAATTTCAAAGAATTTTTCTGTTGGTCGATTTCGATGTGTTCTCCAGAGATTCCGAGCTGCACTTCGGACGAAGCATTTGTCAATAATATTCAGTTTATACGTACGATACATATGTATGTAGGAGCTTCAATCATGCGCTAGATTTTCACCGCTTCCATGCACATCACGGAGAACTGCATCGCCACCTTTTTCGTCCTCCAAAATCATCGAGAGTGTGTGATAATCGACGCATGTAATATGAGCAAGTGAACTTCGTTCGGCCAAAGTCAATTCACTGAAGCCGAATTTGGAATAGGCTTGACGAACACCTAGTAGGGAAAGTCTTCCATATCGTCATTGTTTTCTGCCATGTAGAGACCATATATAGTGCCTGGGAGACTTTAACTAAATGTCGGAATATTGAATCACACACTTGTAACAAATGAAACATGGCATAGGATTGATCTTCAAAGTTCAAACACTTTGTTTGGGCTGTCTTTCGTATCGCTATGTCCATTTTTTTAAATTTTTGCGCCGTGTTTGTATATTTGTTTGTTAAATGTCTGCGAGGCCAGATCTATATCTGGATAGCAGACAAAATTGATTTCACAAAGTGCACTTTCTATCGGTCGCAATGCGTTCAATTTAATTTAGGGTTTCCTGATTCGGAGACCGCCATGTTATCTATATGCTTTCTATAATGGTATTACGTTCCGCCCCAAAGTCAATATGCTTACCAGCTGCCCTATCAAAGATATCGTCCTTTCTTATCCTGGCATACTTAAGACATTGTTCATACGTCTTATGTTTTATGGGCAATGTGGAATGTAGAAACATAGTTTGTGGATGTCGTCCTTGTCTTCTATACAAAAGTGAAATAGCTTTGCATATTATGATTTAAGGCCTAGGACATGTCAGACTGTCGGCAAATCGGTTGACCAATGCCAAGTGATCCGGCTTAAGTCAAGGAAGTGAAGCGTTCTGGCAGTCATAGTAAAAGTCGCTTAATTGGATGTTTACAGTCAAAGATCTTACTTTTGCTACTACTTAAGTTTTTGGGTGACAGATAAGGTGTTCTCTTCAGGCTTCACATTCCGAAAAGCTCCCACTTTCTGGCTTAATGAAAGTTTCATTTGAATATCAAGCGAATGTTGGTCTTTTTCAACTCCTGCGATTACTGAAGTTAATAATGAATACAGTGACATCGGGCAGGGGAATTCCACGATAAGAATTCTAATGATGATGATGATGACAGGAGTGCATTATAACTAGCTCATGCTAGATGTTCCATTGAAACCTTGTTCAAATACCTTCTATAACTAGTTTTAGGGCTGTTTTTGTTCATATGGTGAAGCGATTTCAACTGCTGTATGTTGCTTTTGCGTACTCGTACTACACATACTATCAGAGTGTAGCTTTTTTAATTCATCATTGCTCATCATTTGTTCGCTGCGCAAGGGATGTCGTTCCTCCAGTTAAGAAAATACGAGTGTGACATGTCATAATGGGCAAGCCAATAAAGAACGCTTTACATAACTCCCAGTGTAGCACGCACTCTCAAAAGTTACGGTAGACTGAACACATTTGTTGAGAGTAAACGAAGTTACATTTTCCGCTAAAAGCAAATGAAGTTCACATGTCACTGTCATAGAAAAAAACGTTCTCATGTATGGATACATGAAGTCCTGTAGTTACCCTTCAGCGGCGGCTTTATTTTCTTACTCCTGTCTCTCTGGGTAAAAATAGGCCGAACAACTTTCTCCTGATTCAATTGAATCACTCAACAATCTCTCGAAGCCGAAAAAAGAAACAAAAAAAGTTAGTTTCTCTATGTAACGATATTTATTGCCATTCCAATGAAAATAAATAAAATTTCATTTTCGTTCATTACACACACTTGTATCTGTCCAAACATTGTTTACATGCCATAAGTCCACCCACAACCCCATGCACAAGCGTCCATCACAAATGGATTTCTGTGGTTTGCCAAAGCCGTTGCTATTAGAGGTGGACGGGATTTTTCTTTTTCCGTTTTTCTACCCTCAAATTGATTACGGACCATTCAGGCAGGATTTATTGATTTATCTGTGCTCCCCCTGTATTCATGTGTGTGAATATACCATATGAACATTTGGTGGAGCGGGAATATGATAAACTTCTGAATCACGCACACATGAATGATCGCTTGAATGAGCGTATTGATGATGAGCTTTATTGTCGAGAATGGAAAATAGGTTCATGTCCCTTTTTACCAAAACATAACACACAACTGAATACAGCCCAAACGAACACACGCCGACTAAGTGAAGTCGACTAAGGGGAGCTGACTGAAGAGGACTTCACAAAACCTCGTAAACAAATTTTGTATATCTTTTCGGGGTTATGAGTGGGCACTGATGATTCCACAATTCGAAAACATTTCCATTGTCCTTGTGCGTCGGAATACGCAATGAATTGAGTTTTTTTTATTTTTCTTGTTGTGTGTTCCCTGTCCCTTTGGGAGGGAGATATCCTTGGTTGAATGTAAGCAAGCAAACGGGGATATGGTATCCTGTTGAGGGATGGATGAGGCCTTAAGTTGATTCATTTATTTTCTCTGATATAAATTGAAGATATGTATGCCTATCAATTCAGAAACTTTTAGAACATGGGTCAGGCAAATTTACTCTCAAAAGCCTGTGTTTAAAATTGAAACTTACGAGAGAAGTAGTTGTGGTGGATTTAAAAAAAGACTTTGGGTTTAGGAGCTACGTCAAGGGAAAGGAAACAAAGTCATGCAGTGCAATCATGTTTTGATCAAAGAGAATGACAGGTCCCCATAACTCGGCTATGATTGATTGTCAAGACTAATCTGTAGTTATTTACTGATACGTCACTGGTCTACCAATCTACCGTATTTTACTCCCCAAATTCGACAGTTGTCTTCCTTTTCATAACTATACTTCCCTTAGATGACTCATTTTTAAGGCGAAGGACATAAATCAGTGGAATAGAATAGTCCCTTGTCTGTCAGTCAATAAACTGAACTATGCGGAACTATTCCTGAGAGCCTTGGTATTATCAGAACTTGCACATGCCTGCTTATCGTTCTTCAAAGGAGGACGCGTTTGGGTTTGCTAAATCAGCGTTATAGGATACGTATTGTATTGTTTCGACCTCAAGGATAATTTTATCTCCGATTCAATGTACGCCTTAATAGAGGAGGCATCCCACCGCAGTGTATGTCCTGTGAATTGGTATAAATCCAAAAGTGAAATCGTTTGCATCTGAGTCTTCAGCCATCTAGGTATCCACATTAGATGGACTAGAGTCCCATAACTGACACCCTAAATTAGCCTTATTCTATCCTAGGCGATGTCCATCGCGATAATAATTTGGGCTTGAAACCTATAATATTAAGCAATTCACTATATCTGCTTTGATGCAGTGATTAATCTTAATTTAGTGAACAACCTTCTGTAAAGTATAAAACAGTGATTGACAGGAAAATAAGTAGGACTAATGGGTCCTACAAACCAACAGTTCCAGGGGATAGTGCTGGTTTTAACCACACACGATATCCCGATGAATTGAATGGAGAATGGGACAAATTCGTCGTTGCGTCACTTTATTTTCCATATGATTCGGAGCTACGGCTACCACGAAAAGCAATAATCGAACTCACTGCGTGCTGCGATTCCCTCAAGATGTGGGAATAATGGAGTAGAAACAGATGCAATAGGAGAGACAATAATCTCCTGAACTTTTACTATCGTCTGACCTGGTTGTTAGAAATACTGATTCTCAAAAAGTGATTGACTTAAATCTTTGTAGCACGTACGCTAAGCGACACCCAGCTAGAAATAACTAGATTTCTATTGTACATCAAACTCAGAATCGAACATACTGGACATGTTGTACCTTACTGAGGAGCTCAGAAAGTCCATCAATGTAACACTTTAACTTAGAACGAAATAGAAGGCAGACAAAGCTGTATAGAATTTGAATAGTGTCCTCATTAAATGATCAGAACTGACACTGATAGCCCTCAAATGATCATATAGATCGCATGATCCAACTGGAACACAGATTATGTCATTTAGGATCAAAGCATAATTAATACGAGAAGCCTTTTACGAAGAGATCGAAACAGCAAACTCAAACGCGCAAATCAGGCAGACTGTATACACTGAGTTGAAGTCAGCGATTTTCTGCTTCAAGCTACTCACTTCCCAGATAAGCTAACCAGAACCGGCCTGCAACCAACACCAATCACCGCAGCTACAAGTACGCTGTGTAGCATAACAATCAGTAGTTGGTATCTAACATCAGTTGCAGCGACGGGCGAGGCCATCAAACATGTTGTCGCTTGACAACGATGACATGATTCCAGTTATGCTACAAAAGGATATAGACCAGAGGCTCGCAACTTTGAAGAAAATCTTGACTGCTAACCTGGCAATTCCATTCATACCGAGCCCCTGTCGAACAGTAAGCGCAGTCGGAAAACACAAATATACGCTCACCAAGAACTTCAGGCCTACTCGTATCAGTCTGACCTCACCGATGTAGAAGAGCATCTAGAGAATGATCGAGCTCCATGCGTTTGGAACTACTTTGTGAATGTGTCCTCTGTCAAAGATGCAAGGAGCCTACCAACGTAGATGATCCTGTGATACTGCGCTTCAAAATCTGGCAAAATTGAAGGCACACTGGAATGAGTACGTGGTGGACATGTATAATTCGTCCAAACAGCACAGTGTAAACGATTCACTGATTTTTTTGAATGAACAAAAAAAATTAAAAAGGACCATGATTGCGAATGCTGACTGCGGTTAATATGTGATGGCGGAGGTAAGCAGGTCTTCATATTGCCTTCATATTGCTATGCTGCATGTCGGTCGACTCACTTCTTAACGCTTCCAATCATGATGTGCTCATAACTTTACTGATATTCTGTCTGCTGAATAAGCATATAAACTGTCTGCTCTGAAGCGCACCCCAAACGTGATAGAATCGACGATTGGTGCACTATGAATGGGCTTTCAGTCAATCCTCTCGAAACTGAAGTTTTTCTCATTAAAAGATAAAGCTCTGTCAGGCTTCTGATAATGCACTGACTTTACTAAATTTTGTTTGGGTTGTAGGTCACAATGATATCACGAGAAATGAAATCGCCAATGCCTTGCACAGAGGATACTTTTTCGGGACTCGTATCTGCGTTAGGACTGCTTTCGTCTTCGTTTAGGGCTTCCCTTAATATTTGGGTTCCAGAGCAGTAACTATGTGTATTGACACACTTATTCGAAAACAAGACTAAGAAGTGGAGCTATGTTTCGATCCTTTTTAATTTACGGGATCATGTTTAGATCTTGCTGTGATGGTGATGACGACATGTGTAGATCTAGGAACAGTTAACTAACGCATAATCACTACTAGCAATGAAAGAATAGTTGTGTCTGCATAAATATATCCCAGAGAAGCCAATTTGACTACTTTATACAAGCTACAAGATATATAAGTAATCATGATACCTCCTTAAACGCATTGAAAATTTAAGTAAATTGCCCAACCAAGGAAAGTTCGAAGGTGAAAGGAGATGGGAGAGATTTCAGCAGTAAAGCAGCCAAAGCAGTTTTGACCGAACTAGGATGGCTACTCTCATGGTGTCTTGAAGCTCATATGTGGTACACAGATTACCGCACTGATATAATTCGATGTATAGTTAGCTCCAGCGAAGTCGTCGTGCACGCTATGAAATTCGTCGCCGAAGCAACATAGTTCGTCTATCCTGAGACTGTATCTAACTATTTACAAAAATATGAACTTTGTCATCTCTCGAAAAATTGTATTAATCCATGCATTGTTTCATAAGTAATAACCCAATTAGTACTACAAAATCCTAAAAGCACAAGTCAATTTCCTTCACAACCTTACAAACCACACACCCGCCCGAACAAACCTCTAATGCTCCCTACCACCCCTACAACCGACTAAGCTCACATTTATACGCAACTAATGGAGCATGTCACACAAAATCCTGTCAATGATTTTGCTTGGAACCTAACCTCCAATTATTTGAACACTAATCGCACTAAAGCCTCGAACATGACTCTAGTTAAAATCTTCATTCAAGGTACAAGTCATTGGCAGCCCCAAAAGCCTATAGCCCCCAACATTCACCCTCTGTACGACAAGGTTTGGCAAATGAATAATCCCTGATTATTTCGTTCGAAATAAATCAACATCCTTGTCATGGATGGAGTTGTAGTTCATTTTGTTCTTTCATATTTCTTCTCCAGTATTGATACACCCTGTGTTCCTGCTACCTACTACCTACCTACATACCCCCGAAGATGGCCTTGCTCTGCCAAATGATTAATGAAGATACTTGTTCGAAGCATACGTGATGTTCTGGATTAAATTATGTGCCAAACGAGGAACTTATACGTCGCCGCCGGTGTCCTTCAACTGTTCCGTATTCGTACATTGGTCTTTTGGTGCTTGCTATGGCCTTGGCATGGGGAATTGATGGTATTTCTGGGTGGTGGGGAGTCTTTTTCCGCCTCTTTTCGAGAGGTTTGGGTAAGGGTTTATTTTTGGGAAATCCATGGTAATATGTATCAAATGTTGCGTTGCTTTGACAAAAGTTGTTGGGCTTTGGTGGAGTATAAATAATTTTCTATTGCCATTCATGGCTATGGAAGTGGAAAAGTTGTTTACTAAGAGGGAATCCTTTGGAATTTTCCATAGATGAATGAAATAGCAGTGGACCAAGAGGTTGGTGATGGAGGTCTATTGTTCTGATGGAGGGTTGATATTTTGGCATAATAAATTGGTATGTAGGGCAATATTTGTTATGTATCCGATGAAATTGAAGCAGTTGGGAGGGTTTTCAATATCTAAAGATAGGAGAATGTACTTAAATGTTGTAAATGTGAATTCTTGTGAAAGCAACTAGACCAAAGAAAGGTCCAGTGGTGGTAGAGTATTGCTATAAAACAGCAATAAGCCCCTAACTACAATCGATTAAACTGAGTTATGTCAGTTAGAACTGCAGATAATTTCCAGCAGTTCCTGAAGTATTTAATAGTCAAAAATATATATTTTTTATCTTGTAGTGCCATCGATGATAAACTGTTCAAACGGTGGCTGGCATCAAGTTCGGGATTCATTCAAGTTAGAGAGTCACCCTTCATTATTGATTTAAGACTCTCAGTGTAAAACACAATCTATTTCGAAATCAAGGTTTCGAACTCTCACTTATAATCATCAGACTCCGGAGCAGATCGATTGACTTGTGCTGGGGCATCATCTCTAGATTATGTACTGTAGCGTGAACATTGCTAAAGAGGGGTTTTTCATAGGATTGCAAGAGATCTACAGGAAAAGTGATAAAAATGAGTTCTACAACAACAAAGGTAAGCGACAGAGACTGCACACTTCCTGAATTCACTGCCTCCCATGAGCCGCCGTCAAACCGCCTAAAACCGGTTAAAGTCCAGTGGACAAATAAAACGACACTCTAGGAAATTTTATCGTGAAAAAATACCATCCTAAGGAAAAGAAGTAAGCAGATCAATTTCACAGTAAGAAAAACGATTCAGAAAAAGAAAGAAAGAAAGCGAAAAAGATTCAAATTCTGCAAATTTCATCGTTATTTTGACATAAAATATTTACGAACGCAGAAAGCCATATTATCAGAGACCAATCTGACTGCGTTTTCAATCTTAATCTTCCATCAAAGAAGACTGAACCTTCGACTCAAAGATCAAGTCACATCTCCGTAGCCAACACGAACTCCCAGTTTCTATGGAGAAACTTTACAAGAGGAGATTCAGCGATGAATTGGCATTTATACCTCGGGCGTACTTACTGCTCAAAGAGACATTCACAGAGAATGGTGTTGTCCAGCCATCTCAGACGTCGCCGTATAACTCATAGAGTTCGTGGTAGAATCTCCTCCTCCATTACCGGTCAATGCAAATGGCAACAAAAATTACACGCAGCATCGTTATCTCGAAACCACCCTTCTTCTGATAATGTCCAAAACTCTGCGCTATAGAATAGGATCAGGATTATTAGGGCCTTGTATGAAGCCAGTATGGTCATACGAGTGAGCATTCTGTTGCAGTATTGCCTGCTAAACCTACAGAAACAAGGATTGGCAAGAATAAATTGCTGTTTATAATAGTGGAGCCAAAACAGACGAAGTCCATAACTTTCTCGTAGTTATAACTGCCAATGGTGACATTTTTGCGAACAACATGTGCTTCGTTTCGCCCTCGTTTACCGTCAAACTTCACTTCAATGCCATCCGCATACGCAAATGGTTATTCGGACTTAAAACCGAAAGTGCTTCTTTTGTTGGGTACTGGGCTTTTCACGATTTGCACAAGGACTACGTTAAAAAAGTCACATGACAGCGGGTTTCCTTGTTTTAAACCTTTCTCCACATTTAAGGTTTCTGTTAATTCACTACCGTCTTTGGTGGAGCAGCGAGAATTCTTCACAGATATCCCGCATAACCCTACGAGTTTGACAAGGATGTCAAACTAGACATAGCATTGTATACATCATCCCTTTGCACGCTATCATTTGTGGCTGTCGATCTGAAATTCAACGGTAGATTTTCTTGGCCTAAAATCGAACTGATATGGATGAGTCGACTATCCCATGAATGGTTTCAGGAACTCACCTAATACGGCAGAAAAATTTTACAGCCGATGGTTAGGAGAGACTTCTTTCTCTAAAGCTTTCTGCAAGTGGGCTATCAGTGGGCTATGTCATGTAATAACAGTGTTCAAGGATAGATTCGCCAATATTCTCTGAGCCTATAAAAGAAATTAGCATTGCTATCAGAGGACGTTTCTATGACCTCTTTCGTAAATCTACAGAATGCTCTAACTATGACGTTTAAGATTCTGGCGGTCTCCATTGACCAGATGGACCATGTTGCGATTGACGCAGAGTTGTGCTCCATTATAAAAAAACTTTCCGAATGTTTAGAGGGGATAACATTAGCTCAAGCAGGAACCGTTTAACCTGAATGGTACTGCCGTTCGCTCGATGAGAGATGACTTGGTGAAGGGCATACGCCAACTCATTTCCATAATGTGGTCGAAGGAAAGTATGTCTCATAAATGGAATTTCAGCATCGTTTGTAAACTGATGAAGAAAAAGAGACATCAAAACTAGAAAAAAAGAAACATCAGACTCCTTAATATCACATTTTGTGATTAGTCCTTATTATTGCGCTTTAAGGCCTCATAATCGAATATGGCAGATCCCTGAGAAAATTCGTGACGTTCAGAATAAAACTCACCACGTCTTATCGATTTAAAGGCCACATCATAACATCTATAGAGACAAGATAGATAGCGCCCTATCTCGCAGAATAACGATGAAGAACGCTTGCGTACCCGTAAAATGTCGGAACCAATCCCACCGAAACCTTTGATGGAACATTGTTTTTTTTTTGTTCGTAACAGGGTGAACATATCACCTACTTTATTAGAATCACCCTTGAAGAAAACTGAAGACAGTTTTCCAAAAGTCGTTACGACTACAATACTTGTTGCATTGGCAATGGCATTAATTAGTTATGACTGAGGATAAAACCACCAAAGATTTCCTGTCAATATGAAGAGATCAATAAATCGGAGAAACGTCACAATGAACATCTATTCGCGTACCTTTAAGATAGTTAAATATTTTCTTTACCTCGGTTCCGCTACTAACTCAGTATCAATTAAAATATAGTACAGCGAATATTATATTAGCTAGTCGCTGTTTCTTTGGCTTAGACGAAGGCCTTTATTCAAAGCACTAAATTAACTCCTAGTAAGTCACATACTATCCCAGTGCTGCTCCTTGGTCGTTTTGAGCGTAAGATTCTTCAAGGGATTTTTGATCCAGGTTCCGTTAAAAGGCTATTGTAGTGGAGATGCATAGTATAGCAGCAAACTATAGGAGCTGCACGACTGAATATTAATGCGTAAACTTCAGTTCCTAACCAGTCAACAACGAAGTAGACGAATGCCTTACCTTGGATAGCACGTACATTTTGAAGGGGAAGTCAAACTTATTATCTTAAGGCGCGCAATTGGAGGCAGTTAGCCAAAAACCGCGACACTTTAATGGTTTTGATGTTCGAGGCATAGATCCACGTTGAGTGTAGTATCATCTAAGAATATTAGTTAATGGTTTTGGCACTGCAACTGAATATAGACTTATTAGCAAAAATTTGCAAAAATTTCCGTCCATGAGGTCAATTTTAGTTTAAATATGTAAATACGTACATAAATTTTCTCCCAATTTGGAAAGTTACCAACCAATGAATACTATCATTTTAACTGTCTTTGATGTTTCGTATGTCTCTTAGATGTTAGTCGGCTTAGTAAGTCTGCTTGAATCGCCAAAGTTGCGCCAGCCTACTTTCATCTGGTAGATCTGCCTTGCTTTTGAAATAAAATTTGGATGTTGTTTGGGATTTTTTTTTGACAGTAGCCTCCAGGAAATGTACTGGTTATTCCAGAGCTTGTCAATGTGTGTTTCCTCTGCACCTCCCAATTTTATAATTCCAATTCAAAACCTTGATTCGATGAGAAAATAGTGTACATATTTTTGGAGGGAAGTTTATTTCAAATGGAGGCATGTGATTGTAAAAAAGGATCTTCTAATCGCATGGTTTCCATAGATAATTGATGATACATAACATATTTACAAGGTGGCACAAAATTCATCACCCTGTCGGAAGATGCCAATTATATTTGCAAGCGGTGGCAAATATCAATTCTACTTTGACATTTGTGAAATAAACAGTCAATAAATCAATGAATCGCTATACTCTTAAAGAACGCGAAATAATTGTTACCAATTTCGGTGTGAATTTCGGCGCAGATTTCCCAGGTCTGACCGGCCCCAGAGCAGCCATTCTGCTGAGAATATAGCAACTGTGGTTGAAGATTTCGCAGAGGACCCCGGAGTATCAACCAAATGACGTACCTCGCAATTGGAGATGTTCCCTTAAAAAGTGCAGATAGTGCATCAGCTGTTAGCTGTTGACCGCCAAGTGCGTGTAACCTACGCCACTTTTCATCGAAAACGATTATGAGCGCTGAAGCCCATTTCCATCTCTGTGGATATGTGGATAAGCAAAATTATCGCTTCTGAGGAACCGAAAGTCCGCGTATAACCCACGAAGAGCCATTACACTTGCTCAAAGTTAATGCATGGTGTGCTGTTTACGCTGGATCGGGCCTTATTTTTTGCGAAAACGCCGCGGCCCAAACGACTACTGTGGACAGAGAGCGCTACAACGACTTGCTCCTTCCTCAATTGGATGGATTGGGACTGGAGAACATGTGGATCCAACACGATGGAGCAACGGCGCATACTATGTTACACTTCGCCTGATTTAACCGTTCCTGACTTCTTTTTGTGAAGTTTTTTAAAGTCACAAGTGTATGCCAACAAGCCTCAGACTCTTGAAGCCCTCAAAGAGAATATCCGTCAAGAATGCGAGGACCTATCGCCGGAAGTTCTGGCAACAGCGATGGAAAATGCCACAAATCGGGCCCGAATGCTCATCAGTTCTGGCGGCGCTTACTTAGCCGATATCATTTTCTTGACTTAAAAAAAATTTAAGACACCAAATAAACATAATCCAAAAGCAGAACCAAAGTTTTTCGTTCATAAACAAAATTACAGCCAAAGAACATCGGGTGACAACTTGTGTGCCACCTTGTATAAGTATATATCTACAACCTCAATACTTTCTTCCTCGGATGTAATACCACAGCTAATCGAGTTCCTGATTCTGGTTATCTTCTGCTGACATGCATGGCTTTTATTTGTGAACTATGTGCGAGTGTAACCAATCCCTTATCATGGTACTACTCGTATTGTACATGCTTACTTCATCGAACTCAATTTGCATTATTTTTGTTGCTTTTCCCGGCGACTGAGGAAACACGACATTGGTTGTACTAACTGCATCGCGAAGAGGATATCCCTGTTAAAGATTCAAGAAGTTTATTGGTGTACAATGAATGAATGAATGGAAGTAGTCCGTATTAAGCTGTGTGTACGTTGCCTTACAATTTAGTTTACTAGTCTTCCTCCTACCTTCTACTCCCTCCTTCCATCCGAGTATATCAAAGGCCAGGTTAAAGTCCAGAAATACTACTAAGACGTGCTGACTCTTATTCAGGCTGGTATTAAGAAATTTCTACAAGGACTTGAATTGTACTTTTTCTCTTGTGGAAATTTGTGCATTGGTTTTGCGTTCAATTCTGAACATCCGTTGTCTCTGTAAGAATGTATAAACCGACAGGTAAAAACACAAAACTATACCCATAAGCATCGTTCTGTATCCGTTCAAAAGTCGAACAAGCGAAAGCCACTTAAAACTGAGGAATAGGTAATATGAACAAAATAAAGTTTTTTGCTAGTACGTTGGCTGATTTTATTTTTCCTTAAATTGAAAGAATAGATTCCAACCCCTTTTCCTTATAACCAGCTCATCCTCTATAAAATATTGTGTAAATCCAAACATTCCACTTGACTTTCTTATTTTATTATGAATGGTAGCCGCCAAAGGACCTCTCAAAAATGCATCGGTGAGTTCATCGTCACAAGTTTAAAGTGCATGACCTAACAAAAGTATGCTAACGACGCGTAATTGAATATTTATGATGACTTTATGAGTTCATTGTCCTTCCTCTTTTCAGCAGTCCTTCCTCTTTCAGAAGAGTACATTGTTTTTGTTTTAATCTTTATCTTTTCCTTCTCCAACCACTCAATACTCGAGAAGAATCCTTCATACAATTTTTTTTCTCTCTCTCTCTCTCTGTCTTTTCCTTTTCTTTTATTTTTCTAATTCCTTTGGATCCACTGCTCTAGACATAACAGATACTTAAAAAAAAAAACCTAACCGGAAAAAGTACAAGGATTCAGGAAGAATCTTTCTTTTCTGGTCATCTGAGTACCCGTTAATTTAAAATGTAAACAATGTACAGAACTCAAGCTGATGTACCGTGGAAAATGGCACTAAGAGTTAACGAGTTTTGACTGATAAAAAGGACGAAACTGAATGTACGTAGTATCTCTATTTTAAATTTAAATTTAAACTTAAATTTAAAATTGTTAAGAATGATTGAAATAAATTCGTCATTGTTTACAGCGATGAATTAGGGTTGTAATTTTAAATCGGCTTTAAAAGGATAAGGGTCATTCCGTACTCATAAATCAGCAATTGAGGGATCAAATTTTTAAGAATTAAAATTTACATAAAATCCGCTTGAAGAAGATATTCTATTTTTATTAACTGTTTAAATATATACCGCTACATCTAAAGATAAACAACTTTTCCACGAATCTGGACAGCTTTGCATGGCTTGTGAATTTGATGAAATTTTAACACCTTAGATATATTTAACAGGCCGCTCTATTTGGGCTCACCTCGTCAGCGTGCAATTATTTTTCTTGCTAAGCCTTCATTAAATTTCAGCTCTATTGGATTTTGGAACGGATTTTAAGGCGTCCTTTACTGAAATCTAAATTGAAACTTTTACATGACCACCGTAATATTTAATTATTTACGCACTTCTCTATCGATTTAAGCGGACAGCTTCAAGCACATATCATCTTCCCCATCTAGCCATTCCCAATATGGTGTCATGTTAAATTTAATCAACTTATTTACTCATTTAGATGGCGCTAGAATCACTGGAGGACCAGGGCTTCAGCTAAATACCTCTCCAGTGCAGTCTTTTGCCGGAAGCAGGTGGCAAACAGTTGCACACACTTTCCACTTGTGTGCGGTCGTGCGCCTGATAGCATTTTCATACGCTTTCGCCAGTGACTAAGGTTCAAGGTACCTCAAAGGTACCTCAAAGTTGTTTTGTCCTAAACAGCTTTGTTGGACTTAAGTTTGAAAATTGCTGTTCTGGCTTCATCTTGGCCGTCATCACCGTTTAACAGCCTGCGGAAATAATCTTTCCAGACACTCAGCACTGACTGCCGAGTATTCCTTCTCTATCATTGCAGATTTCTGTACTGGCTCTACAGCTTTGGCATGAGCATTTTATTTTTTTGTAGAACTTCCGAACTTCATTCACGAAGCCTGTCTGTCTACATTCATCACCGAGCCCGGGGCTACTACTCGTATTCACGATGGAATAAATATGTATATGACTATATCATTTTGGCATGTAAATTGGAATCATATACGAATAGTATTGTTGAGAACCTAAACGAGCTAGTGGACGCAATCGATCGTAGACCAATGCGGTATAAAATGGGAATTGATATATTTGTAGAGCGGAGTAGGCTTCAAGGTGCAATATCAGTCCATCAAGGGACATATACGAATGAATCAATAATGGAATATCTTAGAATGTAAGGCAGCCTACACTCCGTTTCTAAACGGAATGGTCCTTCAAAAATGCGTATAAACGACCTGCTCTCTACATAATGTGAAGCAATACCAATCCTTAATTGGTGGCTTATTATATTTGTCAATTATGATTTATAGAGGCAGGATATTGCCCTTACGGTCTAAAGCCTGCAACATTTCCACAGTCATCACAACAAGGAACATTTTCTGATAGCTAAGCATGTGCTCAGATAACTTAAGGGAAAACCTAAAGCTGTGTTAACTTATAATCCTAACAACGAAGACTTGTTATGTTTTACAGAAGCTGATTGGGGATCGCATATACTCGTAACTGATCGTTTTTTTTTATGTGAAATGTTCAAGCAGAAGTCACATCGCCATTCTTCATGATGAACTATGTATCTACTGGAGAGCATAACAAAAAGAATATACAGCAGTGGTATACTAATGTCCAACCTGTTCAGCTTGAAAAAGAGTCCCTCTAACCATACGGTATCGAAGGCCCTGTCCAAGTCAATCAGGCAGGCACCAGAGCACTGGTTCTTGCCTTTGTTTCATTGGATATCAGGAACTAGTTTAGACTCAGCATCAATGATATTATGTCCTGCCTTGAAACCGAATTGATTATTGAACTTTATTTTTGTCCTCAACCCACTTAGTCAGGACTTTATTTATCACCTTTTCGAACACCTTACTGGTGTTTGGAAGAAGACTGATCGCGCGGAGATTCGCCGGATTGGAAGTATCTTTATTCCTTTTGTGGATGAGATGTACTTCCGCAGTTTTGCAATGCGCTGGATAATGAAACGGGGTAATATAAATGTTCACCACTTCTATTAGGAGATGTCGAAGCACAATGTTCCCTATTTCATCGGTTCCCATTGATTTCTTACTTCTAAGCGATTCGAAGTATTTTGGAGCTCTGCCTTCGAAATGATCGGTGATAGAACCATTTCGTTAGTGATGACATTATTTGCCAACTGGGTGAAACCCGAGCTCTTGAATCACCAATTCACTATTTCATTTCGAATGTAGAAATTGTGCACTAGGACTCGATTCTTCAGTGGTTCGCCCAATGATAACATTCGCCTTGTACACTTCCTGGAAAGTCGCCCCTATAGCCTCTACCTTCTCCTGCGGATCCTTGATCACAAAGAATCTGTCATCTTCAACGGCCGCATTTGAATCTATGTCTGCTGCTATCAGTATTTGTTCGTTGTTCGTCGTTCAGGCGAGTTTAGACATGGAAGGTCGTTCTGATTACTTGTCCGAAATATTTTATTAATCGGGTTGCTGGCGTTTACAGCCCGAATTTTATTATTCCAATACAAACTTATAGGATTTCTGTAATTTTCCCTGATTAATATTTGGAGGTTTTCAATCTGTCTGTGAGTAAACTGCCTGTACATCGTTTTGTCTATTTTTCGTTTGATTGTCTAGTCCATTAGATTGTCTAGTCCGTTAGTCCAACAGATATCTGTCAATCTCCTCCTTTTATTTGTTTTGTGTCTGATGGTGGGTAGAGCGAATTCGAGGAGAGTGCTCTTGTCAGTATTCTTGAGGAATCTATGTACTACACGACTGTACACTCTTTTAAACCGGTTGTCGGAGTTGAGTCGGTTTCTCCGTACTATTTTGTATGTTCGGAGCCTCATTTTGTGTCTCTTGGTAAACTTAGTTTCATTAGCCAAAAGCACATCAGCGGCTTGGACTTTAAGCAACTTAAATAGTGCGGCTCCTCATTCGAACCTAATCAATGAATTAATATTCACTGCAAGGACCTTGATGGTTTGCTCCGCCACGTACCTACGCATTACGACAAAAGATGCGTTGGTCTGTTCAGTTATATGATGTTGGAGCTGAACCATATGCCCCTGGATAGAGAGCAAGATAGCTAGCATGTCAGATACTGGTTCCGGTGCTCTGGGCGCATATAACTGATCGTAAATCGTAGAGTGGCTTTATGCTATTTCGAGTTGGTCAAGCTGTTTCGTTTTGTTCTAGAAACCAACATGTTGTTTCATTAAGATTAATGGAAGCCGAATAGATTATAATGTGTCATGGTATAAAGGAACCTTTTTTCAATCAAAATTTACTTATGCATATGAAGTTGAAGTATTGCATAAGAAAACCTACTCATGTGATGTGCGATAATCAAGGTGCTCAATTCATAGTAAAGAACTTGACGGTAGACCAACGTAGTAAGCACATCGACATCAAATTCCATTACATTCGTGACAAGTTTATGGCTAACGAAATAGACGTTCAGTATATTCCTTCGTCAGAAAATGCTGCCTGTAACACGAGGCTTTAGCCTTGGTTCTACCGCGCAAGGTGATTAGAACCGAAGGCAAGTTTGTCGCTTTTTAAAGGCAGTGCTGAAACCCGACCGTAGTTTGCGAAATGTCAAACCTGATCGTGCTCGGCTTTTATTCACTTCTTTGAAGCGAAGAGGTAAGCTTTTTGAGAAAAGCTCTCTGGCTGTTTTTTATTCAAGGGTTGCCATTACAATAATAAATATATTTTTTTACAAAAGTTCATTATTAATAAATAAAGTTAAATCTTTCCATTTTATAACAAAATTCATTGCAATTATGTTAAGGGTCACAATCTTCTTCTTATAACAAAAGTTTATTGAAATTATGTTGTGTTACAATCTCCCGCTCTGGCGCTCAGATCGTCTCGACGATGCGGCAGGACTGGGTGTTGGCTGTGTAGTCTTCGGGCGTTCACGTCTTCGTAATGGTTGCACTGGGTCGTCTTTTAATTTGGATAGCGAGCATCGATATCTCCAAAGTCCTTGTGAGGTCGTTTTTACCAATTAAAATTTTTAACAAGATGTGTGAAATACTCAAGCAACAACTAGTCACGATCTACGTAGAATAAAACACGTTAACGAGGGTAGATAAGTAAAAAATCTATATTTTTTGTAAAGGGTGACCAGATAAGAACGATAGGAAAATAAATTTAAATAAAACAACAGCCGTGTGAGATATAAAATTGATTCTGGCTTTATTTTCAAACTACATTCATGCCATTATGTGTGGAATAGCACACCATTCCAATAGGCGTCTCAGCTTCGCTGGCAGTGCTTCAAACGGTCGATCGAATTTTTGATGCCTCGGCCCAACCTGTGTGGCATTATTCCGGCAATAGCGTGTCGAATGTTGGCCCTAAGCTCGTCCAAAGTGGTTGGCTTGTTAAAGTTGACTAAGGACTTGACGTAGCCCCAGAGAAAATAATCGAGTGGCGTCAAATCGCATGATCGTGTCGGCCAATTGATAAACGCTCGCCGTAAGATGATCCAGTCGCTAAATTTCTCCTTTACAACTTTGAAGGTTGTGTCGCTAGCATGGCATGTAGCGCCGTCTTGTTAGAACCACAGCTCAGATATATCAAGTCGGAAAGTCGGTTAAAATCGCTCTATACCTGAGACCATTGACGGTAACGGTGTCTCCTTCTTCATTTCGAAAGAAATAAGGTCCGATGATGCCGCATCACACCAAATAGTAAATCTGTGTGGATGCATTGATGCTTGGCGGAATATTAGAGTATTGTATTCGCTCTAGTAATGGCAATTTTGCTTGTTGACATAGCCGTTGAGCCAAAAAAGGGCCTCGTCTCAGAGGATGATTTTTTGGTAAAATCCGGATCTCTGGCCAAAATTTCCAGCTCCCAATTAGCGAATACAAGGCGTTGTCTATGGTCGTCATCGTACATCTTATACGGATGTAGGCTCAAATCCAACCTTAAAATAAGCCGAGTTGACTCTCTGGCGATTCCCAATTCAGCTGATCGACGCCGAATCGAAATTTCTGGGTTTTCTTTGATACTGCGGCGGCTATTTTTTCTTTATTTCACACCAATCTATGTCTGGTTTGTGGCTTAAGATCCAAAAGAGTGTACTCACGCTCAAACTTTTCCACGGTGCGACGAATCGCCTGCACACTGAAACTATGATGGCGACCGACCTCACGACGAAATTCACGTTACGTACTTACAACTGAGCCGGAATTTCCACACGTTCTGCAAGCATAAAACGATGCATGATGAAATGCCAAACCTTGCTAAATATTTTGACCACTCGATGCCATAGGTAACTTTGACAGTTGCTGAAATATAACGATTGGAAAAACTATCATTGCTTTCTGGTCACCCGTTAGTTCACTTTATCATGACAACTAGAGTCAGTTCAAATAAAATAAATATGCTAAGAGTACTTAATCGTAACAACGCCATTGAAAACGCCCCTACGAAAACTATGGCCAGAGGAAAAAATATATATTTTTTTTTTTTCCTGTGCAAATTTTGGAAATCGATTGTCCGCAAGTAGAAAGCGCATAAGTTTTTATTAAAAATAAAAAATTATGTTCATATGCTAAGTTTTGTTAACAAATTTTTTTCTTAGCTTTAAGTATACAAAATAAATAGTTCTAAGAAAATGTAAATGAAGTCGAAAGACATAGTTATAAGAATTTAGAGTAGCTTAGAGTGCCTGTGTGGGGCCAGTAAGTTAGTGTAAGATTATTAAGTAATTGTAAGCTAGCATTTAAGCATTTTTTGTTAGAATG